>CM029654.1:3479381-5879381 GCA_017311315.1 Dendrocalamus latiflorus
AAATGGATGATAATTAGGAAAAAAACATCCGGGTGATGTCTATACGCTCCCAAATTTAAAATTTTAAGCCAAAAACCACAGCCCAAAAGGATCCACCTATAATAGCTCCTTTTTTGGACTATAGCTGATGGTTTGTGTCTGCACTTTTTGATATAGCGCATATGTTTATGGTTGGAAAATCGTTTAGAAAAGCTGTTTCAAAAAACTGTCCCATTTATTTTGAATTTAATTTCAGAGAAGCCACGAACCAAAAACAAGCCCTTTACATGGTACAGAGAGAGAGAGAGTTGGAAGGAAACATACATGTGGGCGATCTTGGAGTGGTCGCGGCTGAGGATGTTGTATCCAACGGAGAGGCAGGTGCCAGTGGTGACCACATAGTAATCGGTGCCGGCGATGGCCACACACGTGCCGCCATTGTTCTCGTACGGAGCGAACCTCGCCATCGCCTTCCGCTCGGGCGCTCTCTCTGTCTCTCTCCTGGTCTCTTTGCACTGCTCTTCCTTCGTTTCGCTCTTAGTACGAAGCGTGGCGAGCATAGCTTGTTCTTTTAACTTCGGTTTATAGTTTTTGACTGTGATTTTTTAGTTTTGAATTATTTTTGAGAAAAAGTGTGGAGTAATAGAAACTTACATGTGGTTTTAGTTAATATAAATGAAGTCGCTATAATATGTATTAGAATTAATCTATAGATTTTATCTTAAAAGGATATTTTGTTTAAAATCTAGTTAATATAGAAAAATAAAAAAATAATTTTTGAAAAATTAAAAAGAAGAGGCCGGAAAAGGTTTGGCTTCTAAGGCGGAGGAGACGCCGCGGGAGCAGTTCTGTTCTTGTGCTGCAAAAAGAAGACCGGCTCGGTCGCTGCCTCGGCGTGCAGAGAGACGAGCAAGAGCATTAAGTGGGCTGTCATGGGCTGTTAATTAGCCCACCGAAAACAAGATGGGCGGGCATCAGAGGATAAGTAGCCCATCAACAAATGCCTCTGCTTCTGCTATTGTTTTTGTTTGTACATTGTGCTCTCGTGTGCCAGTCACAGGGTTTAAGGTCTCCAGAGCGAGAAACCACTTTAAAATATGTTTATACAACATTCAACTATTTTTAAGGATAAAAACAGTCAGATTTTGAGCCGTTAGATGGAGATCCAACACCCTAAATAATTTTTTTGAGGGGGGCTTGTATGAGTGGATCCGTTGGATAGAGATCTAACGCCCCAGATCAATCTGACTGTTTTTGTCCTAAAAAATAGTCGAATGTTGTATAGACATTTCTTTTAAAATATCAGATATCTATATTATTTTTTAGGGGCTTAAGCGTTCATACCCTCGTTTTCAAGTGAAATGGTGATTTTACCCTTATTTTTTAAACTTTGTGATTTTACCCCTGTGTTTTTGAACTGAAGGGAGAGTCTGCCCCTATTCCGTTAAAGGCAGTTAACGGTGTTAACTTTTGCACGAATAGACAAGTTTGCTCATGTGATTTTACCCCTGTTTTGTTATATAACTTTGTGATTTTACCCCTATTTCGAAATTGAAGTTTTGACATATTTGGTAGGGATGTTGTCAACAGAATTAGACACAAATTTATGCATTCGTTTTATTAATATAAATCTGGACAAAATTTGTCAAATTTTGCAAAATTTCGACAGCATTTATGCCAAAATTCAGAGAAACACAATTTTTTATCACACAACATGCATGTAAACATGAAGAGATTACAGATAACCAAGAGATATCATGCCATACATGTACATGTCATATTAATGTATAGATGACATACCAACATATCCATATGACATTGCAACATACAGGTCCGCATGACATGTCAAACAAAAGTAGCAACTAGCATTGGGTTTTTAGATCTCTATTGGCAAACATCACATTCAACCATTAAGACCTAACAAACTAGCGAGTCTCCCAGTAGTTCCTCCTCTCCTTCCCCTTCCCCTTCCTGTAGCAGCACCACTTCCACGTCATATGGAGAGAGTGAAAACAAGTTAGTACAGTTAGAAATGTTAGAATTTCCAAAAAAATTGTAGTGGACAGCAATGCGTTCATGAATTACATTGTCTCATTGTTGTCATCTCCTGACCCTCCTCCCCTTCCTGACCCTCTTCCTCTTCCCCTTGCTGTACCAGAACCACTTCCCCTACACATAGAGAGAAGAAAACATGTTAGTAAAGTTAGAGATGATTATATTTGAAAAAAAAGGAATGGACAGCAGGGATGCATGACTTACATTGGCTCATTAATGTCCTCTTGTGACTCCCTTCCCCTTCCCCTACCCCGTCCCCTTCCACTTCCCCTTCCAGTTGCACTAGCACTTGCAGTTGCACTGTATGCGTGAGAAAAGAATGTGTTACTACTGCCTCCCTCAATTAGGAGTACACTACTCCTCACAGTAGGGTGAAACCTTCGCTTTGTTGGTGAAAATTGCAGTGGCCCCTCAAAATCATTTATCTGAGCATTGATGCATACTAATCCCTTGTCTACATTGATTATAAACCACTCTAACAGATTTTCATCAGATTTTATCTCCACAGATTCATTCTCCAAATCACGCCACAAAGTTATGAATTGTTTAGAACCCCATAAGCAGTGCTTAGCAATGAAATCAACTAGCTGCAGCAGCCCAAAGCTATGCGTGTCAACAACCTTGGTTGGCAAAGTTCTACGTTGCCTCCACAACTTTGGACCACCATCTGGCAAGCTAAAAAACGATCGAACTCTAACAACAAGTTTCAATTCTCTGTGATTTGGCCTACAAATCACAGCAGCGAATATACAAGTTAACAAATCTAGACACCGCTGTTATTTCGCACTATACCATCCATTTCAAAGGTTAAAGAAAATACCTAGGCTCTTCCATGGTGGCTGTCGTGCAGGTCCCGGAGTAGCCCACACCCGCTGTTGGCCTGGAGGTAGCCGCGCGCCGCCTGGGGCCGCGCCCGCCTGGGGGCCGGCCGTGCTGCGCCCTGGAGGACGGCCGCACGCCGCGCGCCTGGGGGGCCGGCCGCGCCGCGCCTGCAGGCCAGCCGCAAGCCGCGCCTGGGGGGTCGCCGCGTCGCTCTTCAAGGCCACCGTGCGCCGCGCCCTGGAGGACGGCCGCACGCCGCTCCGCGCCTGCAGGCCGGCCGCGAGCCGCGCCTGGGGGGCCGCCGCGCCGCTCCTCAAGGCCACCGTGCGCCGCGCCTAGGGGTCGCCGCGCCGCTCTTCAAGGCCTGGGGGTCGCCGTGCCTGGGGCCGCCGCGAGTCGCGCCGCTCCTGGGGGGACGCCGCGCGCCGCGCCTGGGGTGCCGCCGCGCCGCTCCTGGAGGCAAACCCTAACCCTAGCCTTTCGCGTCGGTGGCCAAACCGAGAGACCGAGGGATGCGATTGCGTGGGTGGGAGCTCCAGTGGAAAGGATAAGGTAAGGGGGGTATTCTTGTCTTTTCGCGTGGGCATTTTTTGTTTTCTTTACCATTTAATCCTCCAGTCTTAACGGTGTCAGAAAACAGGGGTAAACGGAGTCTTCATTTCAAAATCGCGAGGGCAAAATCACAAAGTTAAAAAAGTAGGGGTAAAATCACATTTGCAGTCCAGAACAGGGGCAGAAACACCAAATTCCCTAAAATTTAAACCCAAATGAGCACTGGCGTAAGCTTTCTCTCTCTCGAAAGTAAAACAAAAAGAAAAATAACAACTGGGCCGACAGGGAGAAAGAGATGACAAGTAAAGGACGGTTATGCTACTAGCTATTATGCGACTCGCAATATGCAGGATGGTAAAGAAAAGATAAAAGTGCAGGTAGCCATGGTTGGAGCTAGCACTATTAGTCACCACTAGTGGTGACGACTCTCAGCACACGCAGATGCAGCACCCATCACCATATGCTACTTGCAGTAGGAGGCAAATATAAATTCGGTAGGTAAAAAGCACAGTTCACGTCATGGTTAGAGAATAGATTAACTAAAGGGAGATCCTTCTTTTGCTAATTAATGAGCATGCGCTAAGCTGGGACACACGCACACGATGGAGCTGAGCCGCTGCAGCGTTGTGGCCACTCGAAGTGACAGGGACTCGAACACAAGCGCTAACTAAAGTGCATGCCCCCTTTTTTCCAGATAAATTAAAGAAAGAAGATTCTTTGCTTTTGTTGATCGAATGCAACTCCTAAACAATCACCTCCATGTCTTCCTCCTTGATATGCTTCTTCTTCCGATGTACTGAGGCCAGAGGTTGGCGCATCACTGAAATTCAACGAGAATCCTCATATAGAGGGCAGAGGAGAGAAGCATCCGAGGGCCTGTTAATATTGCTTTTGGTTTCTGTTCACGTAGAAGTCTGTTCTGGTTCTATTTAGAGAAGTTAAAAAATAGGCTTTTGAGCTTTTTTGGTACTATTTGAAAATGTTTAAGGCTTTTTTTACTGTAACTGTTGTAAACTTTTTTGGCGTAATTAAAATTAAGAAATTTAAAATGGAAAAGCAGATTCTCTCATCACGGACAATACAAAGGAATACCGAGAAAAAAAAACAAAAAAATCCCCAAAAAGCTAAAAAGACATAAAAAGACGAATTTAAGAAGTGAAAAGTTAGAAAGTAAAAGCCAAAAGTTTAAGCTCAAATGAGCATTGAAAGCTTACTTGCGAACCAATCACAAGTGCACCAATTGATACCAAATAAACCGCTAGAGGCACATTTTAACATCGTTTTTAATTACATACGATCAGTGCATAATATAGGAGATTGATCGAATTGATTGTGCGCTCAGACGAGGCATTCCAACGCTACCAAAAAGAAGCTAGCACTTGCACATCCGCAGGCATGCAGGTGTGCTCTCCTATTCATTCTGAAGCCATGGGCTTGCATATATGCGCACTCAACTAACAAATACTCGGATCTTTCCCGACACTGACTCGACAAAGTTTGATCATATATGAATTGGTATCTACTCCTAGCTTGGTAGCTAGGTGATATTAAGATGCAAGACATATACAGAGAAAAAAATTAGATCTGTTCTTTTATACTACAATTTATTAGTCTGGTAAACCATAATTGTTGAGAGAAGTTAAAAACAAAAGTCATTTGTGAAAGGCACTTTGTATGCGGATGGAGCGGTGACACCATGGATGATCGATCGGGAAACAAAAAGGTTGCTGAAGACGATGTTTACCGGTATATAGGGGTGAAAAATGGATACAAATTATCCGTATTATCTGGTTACTGTATTCGATAAGATGCGAATATAATATAGATTTTTCCATCCGATCAACAATTTCTATCTTATTCGTATTCAAATTCGTATAAAAAATATGGATGTGAATA
This sequence comes from Dendrocalamus latiflorus, assembly GCA_017311315.1. Lineage (NCBI taxonomy): Eukaryota > Viridiplantae > Streptophyta > Magnoliopsida > Poales > Poaceae > Dendrocalamus > Dendrocalamus latiflorus. The sequence goes on from CM029654.1 coordinate 3,484,686, forward strand.
CGGTATAGACTTTTACTATCTAAATATTATTTTATTTAGACTATCCATATCCGTATTCATATTCGACGAAGCGATATGCATATTTTATTACAATACAACTAATTAGTTAGACAAGTTTATCTAATTTAACGTGAATTCGTGTTTCTTTATGTGAAGTAAATGAATTACAATGATTAAACGTGATTATACGGGGATAAAATATCATTAATATCTTCATACTATATAAGTTGTAAGGGTATCTGGATCCAACCGAATTGAGTAGATATTCGATTTGAATTCGTATCCGATATTTGTTCGATCTGTATTCATATCTGACATTTGTTCGATCCGTATTCGAATCCAAATATATATATACAAATATAATTTAAACATTATCTAATCTAATCTGTAGTCAATCTGTTATCACCCCAACCGACATATATTACGGCGGTGGAACCGGAAACATGCGCATATTCGATCGACGGTGTGGCCAGTGCGGAAACAATGGACGCGCAGCTGGAAGCAAGGCCAGCCGGGACGACGTCCGGCCGTAAATTCGAACTAAAACGCTTGGTCTGAAGACATTACTGTGTCTGTGTGCTGGTCTGAAGACGAGGCCGCCTCCTTTTTTGCGGTCGCGTAGTACGTGGAGTGGAGTGCGATCCATCATCATTTCGTAAGCTGTAGGTTATTCTGACAGTGCGCCCCGCACTAATCGATTTCTGATTCTGTCTTCAAAAATAAGTCGGCTTCTTAATTTTACTTTTCTAGTTTTTTTTAGTTTTTAGTTTTTTCTCTTATTTTTTATTATCCGTGATCCGTGATGATAATTTAATTATTTAGACTATGTGTTTTTTTTAAATTGAAGTCAAAAGCTACGTACGCTAAGCATTACCTATTCCAAAAGAAATGCTAGCTACCTAGCTACCTGTTAGTATGTAAAACAGAAAATGACAAGAGTATAAAATGACTGCATGCAGCTTACTGTAATACTGCGTCCGCACTCTTCTTATATACACCGGTCAGTGCTATTAGCTAGTAAATCAGAATCTTGTACGCATATGATTCAGGTCTGCGTCGCGCATAATGTTATACAACAAGCTCTGATTATGAAAAACCGATGAGACCAGATATGAAACAACAAAAAATAATTAGAAGCACGAGATAAAAATTTAACGTGAAAAATCTTATAGGAAAAAACCACAGACGCATAATCGATTAAATCACCGTATAGAGAAGAATTTCATTTAACGCTATTAGCATATCACAAGTGTAGATAACTTGTGGTTCGTTATGCTATCTATCTGAGACTTACAATGCGTATAAAGGAAAAATTGCTCCCTTGCCCTAAAGTTTAATGGCGTTTGCTCATTTGCCCTATGATGTCTCACTGACATGCGGGTCCAGGGCCCACATGTCAGTGAGACATCATGGGACAAATGAGCAAACGCCATTAAACTTTGGGGCACATGAGCAAATCCCCCGGGTATAAATAGTCTTAAGATAAAAGAGTCTCAAATAAGGAAGGAACAAAATCCTAGTCGGCAATGGAAACTGGAACTCTAACCTGCTCGGAAATAACACCCCGTTCGAAGATGAAACAGAGTCTCAGAAGATGACAATGAAGAGTTGAAGCACATCAAGTAGCCACATCTGATTCCAGTCGGCACAAACACCTTTGGACACTATGTCTGGTGCAAGTCAGCACAGAGTCCATTACGAACACAAAGATGACCCTAATCATAACCTCCCACCAATTCGCATCACTGACTAGTCATACTGGTTGAAATATATCCTTTTGAGCAAAACTTGATTGGATTCTTCAAGTAGTCAGACCTGAATAGTTTTGGATTTAAAAAAAATATCCTCCTTTAGCCAATTTCTCCTGTATCGAAAAAGAAAATTAAAGAAGTTCTTGAATAACTTGTAAAATGCTTCTTATGTGTAAAACGTCAGAAATGACCAATGAGTAATATCGATCAAATCTGAGCAGAGTTCAAACTTAGCGGTAGGAACTAGCTTTGCCATCATATCAACTGGATTATCATGAGTATTGATCTTGCAAACTTTAACGCCACCTTAAAAAATAACTCCTCAGATGAAGTGATATCTGATATCAATATGCTTTGTTCCCTCATAGAACATTTGGTCTTTTGTAAGACAAATAGCACTCTGACTATCACAATGTATATTGGTGCAAGATGTACTTTCACAAAGCTCAGGGTATAGTTCTTTTAGTCAAATAGCTTTTCTACAGGCTTCTAAACTAGCTATGTACTCGGCTTCAGTGGTCGAAAGAATAATAGTAGTTTGTAGACAAGTTTTTTACCTTACAGCATAGGCTCCAACAGTGAATATATAATTAGTAAGAGGTCTCCTTTTATCTAAATCCCTAGTAAAATTAGAATCCACGTATCTGACTAGTCCATCAATGATCTTTTCAAACTGAAAACAAGTATTAGAAGTGCCTCTCAAATATTTGAAGATCAACTAAACTACTCTCTGATAGTCTTTCCCTGGATTAGCCATATGTAGGACAAGTATGGATGAATGGTACCTTTAAAATTTTCCCATAAGTATTCGTCAATCATTCACTACAATAGCTACTAAGCTATGAATATTAGGATTAGAAGCCAAAAAACCAGAGGAAGCAACTCAAGAAACTGAAAGTCAAAAAGTCTAAAGAAATCACACCTCTACCCTCATGCTAGTCTAACCGGGCTCGTGCCGATATGACCGCTAGGGGTGGCAGTTTGGCTACTCCCCTTTCCCATAATTGCAAAACAGCCGAGCCAAAGCAACTTTTGGTGCAACTCTAAAAATTTAAGTCCAAATGATATGAAATTCTGCACACACCTTGTTTAAGGTCTTAGAAACCTATTACATCTAAGTATCGCAAGAATTCATATCAAAGTTCAGACATTTCTCTACAACAAATAAGATTGAACCAAAACCGGGTAGAAACCGAAAACTTGAAATATGACTTATTCGTGGGTGGAGAATGGCAAAGATGGCTTTAGATATATTTCCAAGTGTCTCAGCAAGCGAGAAAACATAGAAAATTGAGACAAAAACTTTGGATCAAGATATCTCCCGAGAAAGTCAAATCCAAGCAAAACTGGATAACTTCAAGAACTTACCAAATCTGATGCCTAGATATATGGAGATTGATTCCTATGAGACATCTCCATCACTTACTCATCCTTAGCGTCCAACAAGATCAAGAGAGGAGAGAGAGATGATCAAAACCAACAAGATCAAGAGCAAATCAACCAAAACCGTTAGGTCTGCAACCTGTCAAAAAACTGCAAATTTGTAAAATTCAAATTCCAAATCATCTAATTTGATAATGGTTCATTACAATAAAACCCTGGACCATTTCACATGGCCCTTCACCATATATCTGATGACAACACTCAAATCATGAGATAGGTCAGGACGAGAGCAAACCATGGCATATATAAGTGATTCGACTGCACTTGCATATGGAACACTTGGCATGTATTCAACTTTTTAACTGTTTACAATCTTGATGCTGAAGATAGTTTGAAGTGTACAGCTAACAGAGTGCTAGTCGATTTGGCCTTGTGCATGTTGAAACGATGAAGCACTTTTTCAATATAACCTCTCTGACTTAGGAATAACTTTCCAAACCGATGATATCTGATGATTTTCATACCAAAAATCTTCCTTGCCACACTGAGATCCTTCATCTTGAATTCATTGCTTAATTGTACCTTTAACTTTGATATTTCAGTCTTATCTTTTGCCGCGATCAGCATATTACCAACATATAAGAGTAAGTATATAGCTGAACCATTGATGGTCTTTAAATAAATACAGCTATCATAATCAGATCTCTTGAAGATTTGAAAGATTATAAAGGAGTCAAATATCTTATATCATTGTCTAGATGATAGCTTCAACCCCTAAAGAGACTTCTTGCAACTCCCTGTGTAAGAACATGGTCTTAACATCTAGTAACTAGAGCTCATAATCATGCATAGCTACAATACTGAGTAAGATCTGAATAGAATTATGCTTCACGACCAGGGAGAAAACATCTATAAAGTCAGTAACAAGCATTGGCTTGTACCTAACCTAATCAGTCGGGGATGTACATTCCTTCTTCATGTAAATCCACTTGTAGCGTATGGGTTTCTTTTTAATCGAGAGCTCGACCAACTCCCAGGTAAAATTTTTCTCGAGGGATTCCATTTCTTCACGCATGACATCGTCCACTTATCTGACTCATCAGAGCAGATGGTCTCTGAATAAATTGAAGGTCCAGCAACGCTTTCAATGTCTTCTGTCGTGTTCAAACAATAAGCCACAATCACTACCATAAAAAGGGTCATCACAAGCGGTTTAAAACCGTCATTACAGATGATTTCCGAACTGTCTGGAATTTATGTGTCTACCATAACAGGTGGTTATCACAGACGTCTCTCAAACCATCTGTGATAAGTCACAACACAGACAGTTTTTCAAAGCAACCGTCTGTGATATGTCAGATATCACACACGGTTCTTAAAAATAGATGTCTGTGATATCTAACATATCACAAATGGCTAACACCAAAAATCATCTGTGATATGTCAGAAATCATAGACGGTTCTAAAACATAGCCGTTTATAATATCTTACATATCACAGACGACAAATACTAATAATCGTCTGTGATATCTGACATGTCACAAACGGTTTGGCGCTACATATCATCTATGATAGCTATTTGAAAAGCTAAATTATTCTATTTTTCGGCTAGCCTCAAGAAATGCTAACCGTGCCCTCTAAAAACAAGCAAGCAGATCATATATATAGCACAAGACAATCATTACACAGATCACACAAATGAAGTAAATAACTAAATGAAGTACAATTGAATTAACTATTTGATTAAGAACAATTGAGTGAATTATAATTGAGTCAAATGTTTAAACATCTAATCATCATCGCCGGGATTGAACTCTCTATTCAGGTTAATGACCTCCACCATAAAAACATTCAGAGAGCTTTCCTCGAACTTCGATGAGTTTGTCAAGATCGAATGCACTTGAGTCAAATTCCACACCCTGTTGCTAGGAATGTTAAGGTCATTAGGATTATATATGTGTGTGTGTATATATATTGATAATCATGAAATAAATATTGGCAGGTTGACAAACCTCTAGATCTTTCGTCTTAGTGTCTGTGATTTTCTGCATATCTCTACAAACGTTGAATCCACATATGTTGCCCTGTAGCTGCTGGTGGCACTGCAAAAATAGAATTACATACATAGATATTATCAATTCTATAGGCATTATTATGAAGTGTAATATAGAATTTTTGTGTTATAGCGGGTACCAAAAATTACATCCTGTGTTGCAGAGTGGCGCTGGATTCCTTGTGTCTCCCTCCTCAGGCAACGTAAGCACTGAACGATCTATGTGATTCTAAAAAGTTAGGCTCAGCTATTGCAAATGAAGGGAAGACTACAATAGAGTTATGTATAGAGAAAATGAGTTTACTTGTCAATTGCTTGTTGCACACAGGTGAAGTCGTGGTTGTTCCTAAGTAGGGAATCAATGTATATTACCTTGCCCTATTTTGGTACAATCACAATCAGAATCTAGTGAGATCTAGTCATGTATGTCACCATAGTGATTAATCTTAAATTCATGTCACGTGTAAAGTACAAATGAAACTTATATGGCAACTAGTGAAGCACTTACCCCTCGTTGAAGGGTACCAGAATGTAGTACTTGTCACTATGAGTAAGCAATCCCGTCGTTATGTAATCTTCAATGAAGGATGCATTTTTCTTGATGGATTGCTCAGAGACCAAGTGTGAGTCAAGGAAACCCACCAGTTCTCACCATCGCCGGACTTATTAGATCATGGATCTATACATAAACAATGAGTTATGATATTTATCAGTATTATGTGAATGTAGAACTTGATTGTATAGTACACTTACAGTATCCAGCATCGTAGAAGTGAGGTGTCGGTTCATCGATGTTGGATCATAAGAATAAGTCTTCAAAGGTCACGGTGAAGTGGTCCAAGTCGTGGAGGAAATGCGCCTCCGTGTATCTCACAGTGAATCCATTTTACCAATTTGGCTTCCTATTGGACATCTGCATGTACTAGGCATGCCAAGTCCTACAAACCAGTCCAAGGCTGGGTGGTAATTGTGACTCGGGGACCAACAACACTCTGAGCTCATACTTCTAGAGCCCAGGTGGTGCCTTAATCTTATTTGGTTGGGCCGTAGCGTCCCCCTTGCGATACATCGTCGGCATCGTCTCCACGGGAGCCGATGTGATGGCATTCTGAAGCAGAGCTTGAGGTGGAGTCATAGAAGGTTTTGTTTGACAGACATGGTCGTGTGGAGATCGCGGCACGGAGGGATCTAGGGTGATGTCCTTGGGCCCCTGGACGAATGTGTGGACAACATCCCTTAGTGCCATGATCTCTTCATTTATGGGCTTCTCAAGTTGGACAGCCTGAAAACGTCATTAATCAGGTCCACCAGGACCTTTGTGAAATCGGTCCCTAGCTGGGTACCGTGCACCTGCGCCCCTAGTAGGCATGGAAATGACATCCCTTGCCCAGCATCAACGGAAATAGAGCCAACAAGCCTGACTTTGCAGATACATAGCGTGGGCTTCTACATAACGATACACGATGAGCTAAGGTGTCCACCATATCTATCTATGTAGCATTATAGAGAGGTAAATTACATGGATGTCATCAATAGATAAGTGAGCGTCGCTATGTTCAGAAGGTGGCGTGGACGCACAACTACTCCGATGTTGAGGGGAATGGGTTCCGCAATAACGGGGGTGGCTTATGAGTGGTTGTGGACTTCTCTCAGTTCTTCCCTCAATGAATCTATCTCACCTCAAAGTGAGGCAGATAACTCTTCCTCAAGTTGTGCACGAAGCTCCTGTTTCATTTGTTCCTCACGCTCGGTCTTGGATCTCTTCCTACTCTATACACCTCGGAGTCGTTTGGGAATCCATGCCTCCAAGATACATAAACTCCTAGGCCTCACATGCAACATGGGTGCTCCTTGTTTTCCAGGGCACTGGATAGTATATCATTCTCCCTAACTACTTCACTGGAGCTTTGGGAAGATTCGGTAATCAATATTTGTTGCAAGAGACAATCATATTATTTTAGACCCTATGAAGTTATAGACCTATTAACAACTAAGTAGTTTAACATATCTTATCAGGCGTTGGGACACTTCCTCATCTGTGGGGTTTTTGAAAGAGGAGACATCTGAAGACATGGTTGATGATCTCACTCTTAGCCAGTTTCAAGTACGCTCGTTTGTGATACCAGCAAATGGTAGGGAGGCCTCCAATTGGATTGCGACCTCATCCTGCATCCTCCATTACGGGATTTTAACCGCGTACCGGTGGTGCCGAGTCTATGGGGATGAGTGTTTTGTGCCTGGAGAGCCTTGTGCACCACACTTTGCTGTTGTAATTTTGTCGCCGTCTTCATCCACACAAAGGCCTTCCATGTTTCCAGCGACAAGAAAGGATACCTCGAGAAGGGCGTGCAATCCTTGGTCACAAGAAAGGATACATCGAGAAATTTGCTCTTGAAGGTTTTACATGCTTTTCTCATCCGAGGAGCGCCTGTTGTCGCACGAGTCCACGGAATTCTTCTAGAATCTCGAACAAGTTTGAAATTTCCACCCACATCTATGTTTTCTCTTCCTTTGTCAAGGCTTTTCAGTTTGCTGTAGTGATGGGGACCCATTGCATTCTAAGTATCCTGTAGGTAATCCAGAATATTGCTGTTGCTTTTCAGTTGCAAAGGGATCCCATCCGAAGAGACCTCCGTGATGGTCATTTGGTCTTTTGGTCTTTTCGATACTCCTCTATCATGCTTAACTACCTCGGTCTTCAGAGCGTTAGACCCATTCGATGACGTCGATGGCAATGACTATGACTGTGCGGACGTCATCTGTCTTACCAGAAAAAGTAATTACAGTGAGCTGTGAGCGCAGGAACGTGTCGGCCGCAATGCAATATACGTCATCGCCCGTACATGCATGTATGATAGCAAGTTGTGTATATCTCGAGCTAGTGTACATGCCACCATTCATGCCATGAGCTGTACGCCTGCACTGTATGTATATCTCGATCTCCACCATAAGTAGTGTTGGATCGTAAGGGCCTTCTCACCCCAAAAGCTAGCCAATGAGGTGAGGGACTCCCCCACTTTTAAGTTAGGTCCCTTGCCTTTCCACAACCAATGTGGGACTATTCCAACAATCTCCCCCTTCACACATTGGTGTCCCTCATCCCTTCACTGCCCCTTCACCGTACACCGACGGTCCCTCAGGGTCATAGCCCATCAGGCGTTCACACACTAGTGTCCATTGGGCCAAAGATGTTAGAACCGGGCTCTGATACCACTTGTTGGATCGTAAGCGTCTTCTCACTCCAAAAGCTAGCCAATGAGGTGAAGGACTCCCCCACTTTTAAGTCAAGTCTCTTGCCCTTCCACAACCAATGTGGGACTATTCCAACAATAATTATTATACCATGTGGCTTGGTCTAGAATATTGTTGTGATGAATAATTGACAATGGTTAATTTGTGATGATGAATATTTGGTAATTTTGTTTAGCGGCGTTATGCGAGTTGTGTTGCGTGTGTGCGGATTGACGTTGGTTAAGTTTGGACGAACTTATGCCGGAAAAATGTTCTTTGATCTTTACATGTGCAGGTTGAGCATGGAGGCGATCATGGTCGGTCACGAGGAGGATCGGAACTAGGATGGGGAGATCCGAGGTTCAGATGGTCAAGGAGGTCACGAGATGATTGGGCTCATGCTTGGGGCGCATGGAGATCAAAGGTGGATGATACGTGGAGAAGCTACGGGAAGTGCGGTCCTGAAGGCTTCGACACGTGACGCGTTAGAAAAGTCGTGAGTGAGAAAAATCTGTGTTAGGAAGGGTTTCGGGTCCCTTGAAAATTAGTGGGCCAAAAGCCTAGTTGAGGTAAAAAGGCCCAGGTCTAGTTGGATGAGTTGGATTAGGATTCTAAGTAGAGATTGAATAGGATTTTGAGTTGGATTAGTATTCTAAGTTGAGATTGAATAGGATTCGTAGGAGGCTGCATAAAAGGGGACATAAATTGTAATCGGAAGTGGCCGTGGAGAAGAAAAAAGACGCGTATTTTGGATGGCGCAGTACATGCGAAAAAGCTGTGCATCGCTGTTTCCGGCCGAGACTTGCATGCAGGAAACATGAAGCAATCAATCAGGACATGCTCATGTACACAATTTCTTCGTTTTTCTAATTAAGTTTGTGAGTTTTTTAATTCGCATCTATTATCCTTTTTCTTGGTTTTTTATTCCTATAGATTCTCCATGCATTGATCTATGTCTAGATATTTTTGTTGATTACATACATGAATTAGTTTTAATTAAAAATTGATTGGAAGATTGAGCAAAAACGTGCATGTTTCGCTGATCAATCGGAAGTTTTCGCCGCTATAGTACTTTGCTATAGTAACCGCTACAGTACTTTGCTAATTATGCTACAGTAACCGCTACAGTACTTTGCTGCAGTGCGCTACAGTATTTATGCAGTAAAATCAGGGAAAATCTGTTTTTGTTTTTGTTATTTCTGGTTTTTTAAACATTTAAAAGGCAGAAAGTTTAAAATTAAAAAAAAGTTTCCGTTGTGTGTTGCAATCATTCACCCCCCTCTGATTGCTATCAACAGTCCTACAAGTGGTATCAGAGCAGGTTTATTTTTCTAATTGATCTTAATCGGTGATTAGAAAACATGTCGACGGATAGGTATTCCACAAAATCTTGTGTTTTCGATTGTGTTGGTTTTTAGTATTGGAAACCGAAGATGGAGGCATATATTCAAGCTCAAGAATTTGCAATATGGGAGAAGGTCTACAAGCCTTATCAAGTGCCCGAGAATGACGCTGTGTCAGCAGCAAATACAGCACAGGTGGAAACAAATAGCAAGGCAAAGAACCTGATAATTCAAGGACTAGAAATGAGTGATTTTGATTGTATTGTGCATCTTAAATCCGCATATGAGGTATGGAAAACATTATGTGATTATCATGAGGGTTCATCTACTATTAAAGTGGTAGGTCAAGATATGTACAAAAAAAGATTACATGCATTTTGAGATGAAACCTTGTGAATCAATAGATGATTTCTTTGCCCTCTTTAATAAAATTCTTAGTAACCTACGTGCTGTTAATGTTATTTATACTGATGCTAAAATGCACGTCAATTACTTGGAGCGTTAGATATGTCTATATGGGAGATGAAGGTTACATCCATTAGAGAATCTACTGTCATGAGTACATTTGCATTAGATGTACTTTATTCTAAGTTGAAAACTCATGAATTAGATGTTTTTGCTAGAAAAAATAATGATAATAAATCAATTGCTTTAGCTTCACAAATTAGCAAGTCTAATGGTGTTAATTCTTCTATTAGCTATTCTTTGTCTTCACTAACCGATGAACAGCTAGAGCAACTCCCGGAAGATGAATTGGCACTCCTCTCTACACGCTTCACAAAAGCTTTACAGAATGTGAGATTAAGAAAGAGAAAAAATTTTGGTCCTCAAAGGTGCTATGAGTGTAGTGATCTCAATCATGTTCGTCTCAAATGTCCAAAGTTTCTAGCAAGATTTGCAAGGAAAGAGAATGAGAAAAAAAGAAGAGATGGAGAAAGAATAAAAAGAAGGGCTATATGAATCGCAAAGTGGTGCATTGTGTTCTTTCGGCTCTTGGGAAAATTAATTTGAGTGTGTTAGACCATGTGCTTAGGTCTAGAATATTGTTGTGATGAATAATTGACAATGGTTAATTTGTGATGATGAATATTTGGTAATTTTGTTTAGCGACGTTATGCGAGTTGTGCTGCGTGTGTACAGATTGATGTTGGTCAAGTTTGGATGAACTTGTGCCGGAAGAATGTTCGTTGGTCTTTGCATGTGCAGGTTGAGCATGGAGGCGATCATGGTCGGTGACGAGAAGGATCGGAACTAGGATGGGGATATCCGAGTTTCAGACGGTCAAGGAGGTCACAAGATGATCGGGCTCATGCTTGGGGCACATAGAGATCAAAGGTGGATGATACGTGGAGAAGCTACGGGAGGTGCGGTGCTGGAGGCTTCGACACGTGATGCGTTAGAAAAGTCGTGAGTGTGAAAAACCCGTTGTTAGGAAGGGTTTCGGGTCCCTTGAAAATTAGTGGGCCAAAAGACTAGTTGAGGTAAAAAGGCCCAGGTCTAGTTGGATGAGTTGGATGAAGATTCTAAGTAGAGATTGAATAGGATTCTGAGTTGGATTAGGATTCTAAGTAAAGATTGAATAGGATTCGTAGTTGGCTGCATAAAAAGAAGAGGATACACGTTTTTTGGGGGTTGCGTGGTACGAACGATTGTGAGGAAAGAAAAGAAAAAATAGCATGCGGTGGCTGTGACGCAAGAAGATAAAGAGAAAAAAAGATGGCGCATGGGCGATGTGATTTGGAGATGAATAGTGTCTGCTTTTTCCAATAAAAGTTTGCGAGGTTTTTGCTGATTTTACTGTAGTGGTACTGTAGCAAAAACTACTGTAGCATACTGTAGCAAAGTACTGTAGCGAGCGAGAACTTCGGATCGATCAGCAAAAACTACGGTTTTCTCTTAATCTAGCAATCGATTTTTAATTCGCATCTTTTATCCTTTTTTTTGTTTTTTTGATTCCTATAGATTCTCCATGCATTGATCTATGTCTAGGTATTTTTGTTGCTTACATACATGAATTAGTTTGAATTAAAAATCGATTGCTAGATTAAGAGAAAAACGTAGTTTTCGCTGATCGATCGGAAGTTCTCGTGCGCTACAGTATTTTGCTACAGTACACTACAGTAAAATCAGTGAAAAAACTCGCAAACTTTTATTGGAAAAAGCAGACACTATTCATCTCCAAATCACATCACCCATGCGCCATCTTTTTTTCTCTTTATCTTCTTGCGTCACAGCCGCCGCACGCTATTTTTTCTTTTCTTTCCTCACAGTCGTTCGTACCACGCAGTCCCCAAAAAATGTGTATCCTCTTCTTTTTATGCAGCCAACTACGAATCATATTCAATCTCTACTTAGAATACTAATCCAACTCAGAATCCTATTCAATCTCTACTTCGAATCCTCATCCAACTAGACCTGGGCCTTTTTACCTTAACTAGTCTTTTGGCCCACTAATTTTCAAGGGACCCGAAACTCTTTCTAACAACGGGTTTTTCACACTCACGACTTTTCTATGCGCCCCAAGCATGATCCCAATCATCTCGTGACCTCCTTGACCATCTGAAACTCGGATATCCCCATCATATAAAGGTTCTACCTCATTGTAGTTGTCGTTGTCAAGATCATCATTGTCGGTGGAGCTTTTACTACTTGTCATTAGATACAACCCAGTTAAATCTTTCTTGCCTTTAGGAGTATCATTATCGCTGTCCGTGTCCACATCACTCAAATTAATTTTCTAATTAAGTTTGTGAGTTTTTTAATTCAGATCTATTATCCTTTTTTGTTGGTTTTTTATTCCTATAGATTATCCATGCATTGATCTATGTCTAGGTATTTTTGTTGCTTACATACATGAATTAGTTTTAATTAAAAATTGATTGGATGATTGAGCAAAAAGTGCACATTTCGCTGATCGATCGGAAGTATTCGCCGCTATAGTACTTTGCTATAGTAACCACTACAGTACTTTGCTACATTATGCTACAGTAACCGCTACAGTGCTTTGCTACAGTAGTTTCCGCTGTGTGTTACACTTATTCACCCTCTCTCTGATTACTATCAACGATCCTTCAAGTAGTAATGCCCCTCCCACAGGAATTGCTTAAAGCAAACATGCACCGATGAAACCAGCTGCTCAATTCCAGGAATAACATCTAATTCGATCACACACACATGCTGCCCTGCATCCATTACTAACGTATGTTTCTTCCTCTCCGCGTCGCCTTTCCGTCACCTTATTTTGGCCCAGTGACGTGCCATCCAATCCCGATCTCCCAATTAATCCCTCTGTTTTGCATGCCGAGGCAGGCAACCAGATAAGACATGCAACTTGCTCATGGGAACCCAATTCCCAGCACATTGCATCGATCTCCAGTGTCCTCTGATTCCTTCTTCCCTAGCTATATAAGCTCAGCAAGGGCAGCACACAAATTCATTCCTAGCTAGCTCAGAGCCTCAGACGCAAGATCAACGAGACTGAAACATCGTACACTTGATTTAACTGAGTGAGAGAGAGAGAGAGAGGTGAAGATGATAGCATGGGGTGATATCTACAAGGTGGTGGCGGCAATGGCTCCGCTCTACTTCGCGCTCGGGCTGGGGTACGGCTCGGTGCGGTGGTGGCGGTTCTTCACGCCGGAGCAGTGCGGCGCCATCAACACGCTGGTGGTCTACTTCTCCATGCCCTTCTTCACGTTCGACTTCGTCGTCCGCACCGACCCTTTCTCCATGAACTACCGCGTCATTGCCGCCGACGCCATCTCCAAGCTCCTCACCATCCTCGCCATGGCCACCTGGGCACGCTTCTGCGCCAAGGCTGGCGCCTACTCCTGGTCCATCACCGGCTTCTCCCTCGCCACCCTCAACAACACGCTCGTCGTCGGCGTGCCACTGCTCAACGCCATGTACGGCAAGTGGGCGCAGGACCTCATCGTGCAGATCGCCGTCGTGCAGGCCATGGTGTGGGTACCGCTGCTGCTGCTGGCCCTCGAGCTACGCAAAGCCTGGGTCGTCGGCGTCATCCCCCCGTCCCCGGCCGACGTCGACGGCTCCACCACCAGCAACCGTGGACGCCGCATCGAGCCCCTCTCGTCGTCGCCCGAGAATGACGGCGACGTCGAGATGAACGTGGAAGAGCCTGCCAGTACTAGCGGGATCCGGTTCTGGCCGCTGGCAAGGACCGTCGGGATGAAGCTCGCGAGGAACCCCAACGTGTACGCCAGCGTCCTGGGCGTGGTGTGGGCGTGCATCGCCTACAGGTATGTACAAACTCTGCCGCTTCGCACGTACCTGTCAAACCGCCATACTTACGTGTATGCATGCATCATCATATACCGGAAAGCTCACGGGTGTGTTTTACGTGCGTGCATGGCGTACGGTTGCTGTGGCATGCAGGTGGCAGCTCAGCATGCCGGGCATCGTGACGGGCTCGCTGCAGGTCATGTCCAAGACCGGCACGGGACTGGCCATGTTCAGCATGGGTAAGAAAGAAAAGGCAGTAAGAATTAACATATGACACGTACGTAAGGCTTTCAATCTGTTGATGTGCATTCACGGATGATGGTGCAGGCTTGTTCATGGCGCAGCAGGAGAGGATCATCGCATGCGGGGCGAGGCTGACGGTGCTGGGGATGGCGCTGCGGTTCGTCGCCGGCCCGCTCGCCACGCTGGTCGGAGCATTCGCGCTCGGCCTCCGCGGCGATGTGCTGCATCTCGCCATCATACAGGTACGTACGTAACCACAGCGTTCTCTCTGGGTAAAACACGGAACGAACATATGCTACCCTACGAGAACAGAACATGCATGCTAGATCGAATTTGTTTTCTGGAAATACCTGGAACGTACGGACGTCGATCGATCTGGTGAGTCTACTGACTACTCTACGAGAGCAGAACGTAGTACACAAGTGTTGCTCTACTCGCGTAGTGCTGGAACTAACTCTCTGCGTCAGATGAGCCTTTTCTGTTGGGAACAACAAATGGGCTCCATCGATCGGCGGCTAGTGCATGCTGCCTAGCTTTACCGTTCTCAAATCGTCAGCTAGGCAAGTTGGTGAGTGCTACGTAACCTTTTGGCTTTAGAGATCCATCAGCTAGGCATATATGAAACGAACGTGACATAGAAAATGCAGTACTATACTACACATGCCGATCATATCGTTCAGCAAAATTGATTAAAAAAATGTCGTCCAGGACGTCAAAAATGAAACGAATTTATAAGGCCATGTTAAAAGAGTAAAATTAACGGCACTATATGTCATGCATGGATGGTAAATTTGAGTAAATGAGACGACTTCTGAAGATCTCTTACCGCTCGATCATTCGATCTCCACATGCAGGCCGCACTACCTCAAGCTATTGCTTCCTTCGTCTTTGCAAAGGAGTACGGGCTTCATGCCGATGTACTTAGCACGGCGTAAGTCTCCGCATCAGTGTCGCAGTAATTATGTCGTATTTTTTTCCTTGTTCATGTTTAAGGACTAATTTGGCGAACATAATTGTTCATGCAGGGTTATATTCGGAACACTGATTTCTTTGCCGGTGCTCATTGCATATTATGCGGTTCTGGACATCGTGTGATGAACAGCTGCTTAGTCCTACACAATATATCCTCGCTACTGAGATGTAAACTAATGTACGCGTGTAGTTAAACGGTTGTGCAGCTTGTGCTCAATCACGTAATATTATGTCCTTATCCCCTTGTTTTTCACCAGAACTCTTTTGTAGCAAGCTCTTGTGTTATTTTTTTAGTACGAGCTAGCACAGTAATAAAGTTTGAATTGAGCACAAGTTTGCAACACCTTATACCCTCTTGAACCATTTGATGTGTTATCTGTTATGTGTATGGAAGTAAAACTCTTATGGTGTATGCATGAGAAATTCGATGATCCCATAAAAGGGGGAAAATCAATCGATGGTGTCTCTCAATTATCTATGGGTTTGTAATATTGACTAAGTTCTTCATGCTGAATTAGGGCATGTACAAATGAGCGATGTGAGCCGTTTCTTCATCCTATGACGTAGGATTTTTCCTAACATGGAACAGAGAACAAGGAGAGAGAAAGAGAGAGCAGTTATCTCTTGCCTTTTGGTGAAGAGACGACCCAAACACTTGAACCAACAACATAAAGATAACATAAAACACCATTGTATGAGTTAATGTCTCTAACAAACATATTTTTTCATGCAAAAATTAAAAAATAATATAGGACCAACAACATAAAGATAACATAAAACACCATTGTATGAGTTAATGTCTCTAACAAACATATTTTTCATGCAAAAATTATATATATATATATATATATATATATATATATATATATATATATATATATATATATATATATATATATATATATATATATGATCCTATAGAGACAACTTAAGAAAAAAAATCCATTATAAAAGTTGTCTTTTCTTTAGATGACATGAAGAGATATATAGACAACGGTCGTCTCTACCCTTATACACATGACGTGGAAGACTCATCTCAAAATCACTTTAAATTTAGCGTTGATATATAGAAACTTGGCCTTCTACTACTCTTATCAGTTTTCAACAATCATAGTGACAAATCCTCAAAATTCTACTAGTTTGTCTATGTAAACATCACCTCGGTGTAGTATCAATGTCAAAAGCATGCAAGAACAGCAGATTTTAACCTAAATCAGTCACTAGTCACAGAGTGAAGCTACTGCAGCAACAACATATACATAAGGCAATTGCAAAATCAATAGATGTGTATATATTTTTTGCAAAGCCTAACTATGATAGTAAGCAGTACTGAACCAGGTGTTATAGCATAAGCAATTGACAGAGCTGCAACTTATACTTCAGAGAAGTATACTACTGACACATGAGACATCAAACTAGCCGAATGAATTTAGATTGTCACTATGGTTTCAGACTTGACAAAATTCCTCATTTAGCAATCACAAGCCCACATTTTACTATGCAAAAGTCCTCCTAGTGCTAGATTTTACCACAAAATACAGAAAAATCAACTAGCACGGCTGACAAATGTGCAATAGACGGCAAAAAGAGCAGAGAGCAAGCTCACAGAGCGGCGACACTCCAAGCCACCGTGACTACCAAAAGGGGGCTAGGCCCATTGGAGACAATGACCCAGAAAACCAATCACCGGCGAATACCAGGATATCACCGGAGAGGCAATCGAAGATACAAAGCGCTAATCCACAAATCAACACTCACCGATTCATGAAGCCAACGTACAAGACGATGCTGCACAAAGCCAACAAGAAGATGAAATCCTGTCGTAGTCCACCTGGCCAAAGCCGAGTCGAAGAACGAGAGACTCACTGCGCGCAAGTGCACGGTGCAGAGAACGGAGCAACGAGCAGAGAGCACCAACGCCATAGCTCAACGATGACAAAAGCACAGCCACCGTCGAGCTCTTCCAGCCAAAATCCCCAAAGACCGAATAGCCCACGGATGTTGGATTTGGTGGTGAGCTCTCCCCCCGAAACCCCAACTCTTAGTGGCGGATCCAGCATTTTTAGAATGGGTGTTCGAATTTCGGAGCTAAGTTGCTCGAATACGTCGATACCGCAGTGCACCGTCCCCCCAAAACACCGATACAACGATACGTGTATGTAGATATAATAAAAATACATAAATTACATAAATTAATGATTTCTTATGAGGAAATAGGCGACATAAGGTGAGCATAATTATATGAATTAAACAATAAATTATAGAGATAAATGAGAGTTGTATATCTTGTTGATCTTACCCTTTTTTTTGTTATTTCCCCATCAGCAAGAACTGTCCATCTAAGAGAAAATTGTATGTTCCTTCTATAGAGCAAAACAGACCAAAAAAGAAAATAAGTGGAGTGGGGTGGAGCACACATAGATCTGAAGAGAGGACGATGACAATAAATTGGAGGTGCTACTCACTTCCCAATGCCACGTTTCCTCCCGGCTACCGCGCTGCTCTCTTCCTGTCGCCTGCTCCCTACCTCCGTTTTTGTTGTGCCACTGCCCGCTTGCCCACGACACCTCTCTGCTCGCCTGCGCTGCCACACGCTCACCTTGCACTACGCGCTGCCACACTTCCCCACCCTTACCAGTCACCACCACACCATGCCATCCACCACTGATGACTTCATCGTTGGACATAGGTCAACAGAAAGTGAAGAGAGAGTTTAGCTGTGCTGCGCATGAGCTCGCGCAGTTAGCGTCTCGTGCCTCATACTCCGCGGTGTAGAGACCTAGTATGCTTGATTGTATCGAGCACATTGTTGCTCAGGATTGTAACTCACCTGAGTAATATAAGAATTTCTCTTTTCCTCTGAATAAAACGAGAGGCAACGAACCCTTTAGTTGGGGGTATTATTGGGTCTCCAGGGCTCACTACCCTTTAGTCCCTATTCTGAATGATAGAAATTTTCTATTGACTATTACACAGGCGACTGAAATTTTTTTATCTCTCAGTTACTTGAAATTGCACTCTTAATTACCTGAAGTTGCAGGTGATTTTTTGAATGGGGAGCTGCAATTTTAGGTGATTGAGAATGAAACTTCAATTGCACTCTAAATCACCTAAAATTGCAGGTGATTTTTTGGAGGGAGCTATAACTTCAGTTGATTGAGAGTGCAATTTTAGGTGATTGAGAGATAAAAAAATTCAGTCGCATGTGGAATAGTAAAACTGATGAAATTTCTGCATCCCAAATAAGCTAGTGTATTGCTGCTACGGTTGCCATTGGTACACCCGGAAAAATAAAAGGAACCGCACTCCGCACATGGGAGTTCTTCGTGCGAAATTCCTATCCAGTTTTTCTCCCTCGTGGGAGTGCCTGTCCGCACGGACCGCACCTAATCAAAAGTGCGTTCCTGCTATGTCCTACCACCAATCTAATCTACGGCTAAGTGCAAAAGCGCTGTACGAGGCTTTGATATTTCCTTGGTTTCACATTTGTTCCGACCGTCAGGCAACCTAGAAAAGGAGCCAATCGCCCGCGAAACTTTCTTTCCCTGGTGCGACGCGTACGAACGCCTTATATTATACGTACCTGGCCTCAGTTGCCTCCCCTGTAGATCGTGAATCTTCTTTACAAAAATGTAAATAAAAACAAAAGGGTCAATCGGATACTATGTTCGTAAGTAGATCATGATATCGGTTAGATTCTTTTAGCCTTCGTGACTATGTATCTTAATTTTTATTATAGTATCTACTTTTTAAATAATATATTTTTTTAAAATAATGTTTATAATTTGATTATAGTAGACATTATACTAACTTCAGCTATATCTTTCTGTTTTTGTACTTTGATTTTTATTATAGGAATTATCTTTCAAACGATACGTTTTTTAAGATGATATTTATAAATTGATTATAATAGACACTATACCAACTTCAGCTATACCGGCTAAAATCGCATACGACTGTCTTTCTCTTCGTACTCTCTCTCACGAATAGTTAGAATTTAAAAAATCAAAAATTAAAAGATATAAGTTATAGGGTATGTTCTTTTTAGCTGAGACTTATGACTTTTGCCTGTAACTTTTGGCTTTTAGGCTGTTTGTGTGAGAGATGACAGAGTAACCGAAACTCACATGTGTTTTTTGCTGATATAAATGAAGTCGGTACAGTATGTACTATAATTAACTAGTAGATTTTATCTTGAAAAACACATCATTTAAAAGATAATTACTATAAAAAATTTAAAAGCTGAAATCTAAAGCTGAAAAAAAAATCCCATAAACTAAAAGGACCTAGGGCTAGATAGCGCCGCGAGCGCGTTCCATGAATTTCTACTGAGAAATCATCAAAACGCACTACTTTCCACTGACGCGCCCGCTCACCGGCCGGACGGATCGATCGATGGGCCAGTGGTGAAAACAGTTCCATGCACTGTGTGCCAGTGCGTACGTACGTAGTGAGTCCTGCCATACACGCACAACGTGAGCGAGCGAGCGCTGCTTGTGCTAGCCTCTCAGGCGCCACCTCAGACCACCGCTGGACGCTTCTCTCTATGTTATCATCTTCGCATAACGGATAGACTCACACGTCCAGAATCTACATGTTTCCGGAGTAATTGGGACAGCCAGATCTGGCCGGACAATTGCTCATGTACATAGTTCAGATTTTTTTTTTCTTTGCGAGGAAAAAGAGAGCTCTATTGATCACCTAAGAATAGAATTACAATCTTCGTCCAAAATCTGTAGTTATGTGTTAAATGCGTCGCTTGTTAGCTTTTTCCGAGCAAAATATTTTTGCAGGAGTTTCAAAAATAAAGTGCTCTACTCTGGCGATATTCTTGCGTGCGTTCCAAATGAGCCCTTCAAATTGATGTCAAATAATAGTTATGGTTGATTAAGATCTAGTCCAACAAAAGACCATTACATTCACTCCCAATGCTCAAAATTCCCACGTTAATTGGCCAAAAAAGATAAAGATCTACATTATTGATTGAGACTAATCCCGATTATAATAGTCTAAATTAAAAGAAAGAGTTCATGTCAAATATAATTAAAAAATAAATAAAATTCAGAATAAAATAATAAATTTGATTTTCATATGAATTCCTCAATAAAATCTCTAAATAAATATAATTCAGAATAAAAACTAAACAAAATTAGCAACTGGATTTGTATACGAATTTCAACAAAAAAAATCTAAAATTTGGACTAAAAATAATATAAAAATTATCAATTTGATTTCAATATGAATTCCAAAATAAAATTCCTAAATAGTCGTAATTCAGAATAAAAATTAAAGAAAAAATAGCAATTGGATTTGTATACTAATCCAATAAAAAATAATAAAAATTCATAATAAAAATAAAATAAGCAATTTGATTTCAATACAAATTCCAAAGTAAAACCCTAAGTAACTGTAAGAATAAAAAATAAAAGAAACTTTGCGATTTGATTTCCGTATGAATTTCAAAGTAAAATCTCTAAATAAATAAAATTCAGATTAAATTAAATAAAATTAGCAATTTGAATTGTATACATACTCCAATAAAAAATAACTAAAAATTTAAGTAAAAATAGAAGTTATAATGGGGATAGCATGTATAGCGTCGGAGGAGACCATGAAAGAGTGTGATGGCGTCAATCTATCCTACAAGAAGACATCGACCCATAAGAAGTGAAGAGCTGAGACGGCAGAGGCGAAGATGAGGACAATGTTGTGCTACACACATTACCCGTTCGACAGGAACATTGTTGTGCTGCTCGCCAGGCACTATTGAAGAGAAAGGTCGAAGTTGAAAAGAGCCAAGGACTGCGACGACAAGTGGTGAGTATTGGCATTGTTAAAGAAGTTAGTCGTCAAAGAAGTTTGATGATGGGAAACCCTGGTGACATTGAAGATGAGCTATGGACAATATCATCAATGACGGCAAGAAGATTTTTTATACCGTTAGATGGGGACTAAACCAAACATGCCGACGTTAGTGAAAATGGGAGTTCGCCACGGTTAGTGAGGAAGCCACAACATTGAGTTGGCTAACGTCGAAGAAGAGGAGCGACTGACACAGGAGAAGAGGACATTGAAGCATGTATAACGTTATGCATGTGTATATACATGCATGTACTTGTACGAATAGAAGCATAGGCATATAAAAGTAGAGGAGCAAAGAGCTAGGAGTAGAGATGGT
Organism: Dendrocalamus latiflorus; assembly: GCA_017311315.1. Lineage (NCBI taxonomy): Eukaryota > Viridiplantae > Streptophyta > Magnoliopsida > Poales > Poaceae > Dendrocalamus > Dendrocalamus latiflorus. The sequence continues at coordinate 3,506,082 of CM029654.1, forward strand.
GCAGCCGTAGGAAATAGGCTCAGGGCCACTGAAGAAAGCATGGCGGGTGTCCCAGCAGGGATCGGCAATGGTTGCATGTGTATACATGTTGACGTTGCAACGGTTAGCATTAAGCAATAATTAGAGATGAAGTATTGCATAGGAAGAGGGTAGCAGCAGAGAGAGATCGATCAAGAATTGGATTTGATGTTAGAGGTTGAAACAGAAAAGTTGTGGCGACGAGAAAAGCTAAAAGACATGGTTCGATGGGGGCAGTTGGCATATAAGGAAATATAAGTTCAAGGTAGGTTGTCCAATATGGTACATCGATATATGCGTGAGCAAGATACTTTAACACCATATAAACTAATAAGATAATTTATCGTATACATAATCAATGTATTGCTTGAAATTAAATAGAAGTACATGTGCACGCATACATCTTGAAAAAAGTCTAATTAATGAAGGAAGACATGATCCATGAATGACGAAAACTGATTACATTTCTAAGAACCCCAATAACGTATTATGCTTAATAATTTTCTTCAATCAAAACTCATACTTCAATTACGTTCCTCAAATTGTATTTTTTTTTTTCTTCAAGCTTCTATTGTCATTTTTAACGTTTATGATATTTTAAAATCTAAATGGCCTACAATTTCGTAAATATATTATTAAGCATAGAAGTTATATCATTTTATAATACAAACTTTGAAAGAAATCTAGTCGCGCAAATAAGTGAGTCACCTGCTAGTTACATATAAACACGGTATTACACGTCTGAAGTGTAAACAGTTGTGATATGTAATAGATTTTTGGTACCTCATAAAAAAAGCAAATTAATGCTGGTATGGAGAGAGGAAAAAACAAGCAAAATAATTTCCACGGGTAGAACGAAAGGTGAGGCTGGCCAAAGACCTTCGTCGCCCAGACCGGACAGCCTTAGCTAGACGCGCTTTTTCGATCGAAAAGCGGCTTTGTATTCGGAAGTAGACGCGCTTTTTCGATCGAAAAGCGGCTTTCCATTCGGAAACTTCATCCCTTCTTCAGTGTTGGCATGGACGCGCACTCGTCGTCGTCGTCGGCTGTCGCGCATCATGCACCGAAAAATATCGCTTGCTCTCCACTGTTTTGCAGAGATCGAATTGCGTCCACTGGCGAACACACAGTTGCTGCGAGTACGCTGCATTCCATAAAAGCTCATATCCTCTGGTCTTTGCCTAACTCAATTTTGTAAGTCTCAGAGCACCCCACAACGATCACCATCACCATACAGTAGCCACCGTGGTACGTAGTACAATTAGTGGTACTAATATATATGCTAGAATCATATATATGTAGCAATAGGGGGCCTTTGCTTTCGCTTTTAATTCTCAGTTCCTCGCACAAAGGACGCGCACACACTGAACATTTCTGGATCGATCGAGTCCCTTTTTCACTTTTCACTAGCGAACACGATAGAACATTGATAGTGGCTAGTTTTTTCATATGATTTATCGCGTCCTTTTGTCTTAATAAGTGACATGATCTGTTGATATGGTAGTACGATGGGTGCACCATTATGGTGCTTTCTTACGCTGTTCTGGTCTATCCTGTCTCTCTAAGCCAATCCTGGTTGCATCATATCCTCGTGATGTATCTGCGCATGGCTTTGTGCTGTTCTTCCGAGGTGGTTTCTCGGCAACTCGATTTGAACCCACCAGCTAGATGCAAGCCCGCTTCATTGGGCAAAGTTTTAGCTTCTAACTTTTTAATTTCATCTTTTTTAGATTTTTGGTTTTTTGGCTTTTCATTTTTCTCTTATTCCTTTGCATTGTCTAGAATGATATAAGCTTTTTCTCTTTTTTATTTTTTTTAAATTTAATTACGCTGTAAAAGTTCACATCAGGTACAGTGGCAAAATAAGTTTGCTACAGTGTAAAACAGTGTGCACAGTGCCAAAAGCTCGCAGCCCGCAACCGAATTGAGCGCGGTCTAAGCTCGTTCATTCCGGCTTCAGCTTCTGACCTCTCAAAGTCTTGTTTCTAGCTTGAAGAAGCCAGAAGCTAGAGTGAACGTGTTGGCTTCTTAATTTTGGCTTTTTTTTCTTTTTCTTCTTTTTTGTCTTTTTTGTATTGTCCATAGAGATATAACAGCGTTTTTTTCTTATTTTTCTTTAATAGAATGATTCCAAAAAGCTAACAAGCGCTACCATATAATTTTAACTAAAAGACAACAGCCGAAGCTAGAAGCCATTAAAAAATTGGAATGGATGGTGCCTAAGATATTTTGGATTGGGTTGTCATTTTAAATCATATCATTGCTATATACTCTGAACCGTGTTCCAAAAGCGCACGTACTGACTGAATTGTCTTCCTTTTCTTTTTTAGAGCACTGACATGTTTTTCACAAGAATGACAAGAAAGTGTAAGTAGTTATCGTAGGGGGATACATGCAATTATTTCTTTACTTTTTTTCGTTGGGAGAAGCTGTGGCAAGCTGAGGAAGAAGTTAACTCCTGTACAGTTGTATTAAAACAGCGTTGGTGTACGGTACCAGTATAGGACTATAGGTTGCTTCACAGATTAGTCAGTGGTAAGCCACCGTATCGTATGCAGACAGAATTGTCCAGGCGTATGAGGCGTGGCTTCCCGTATTGAAGCTGTCCGGTTTTTTGGATTTTTGGATAGCTTTTGGTTTTGTACGGTTTCTATGCTTATCTAAACGTTTTTTCATGTCCATCAACGTATGAATTGTGTGTATTAGCGTCTTTGTTGTCTATCATCATTTAAAGGGTTTAATTTGAGTGGATTATGGCTGAAAAGTATTGTAATTAGCTGAAAAAACCTGACGGTGGTTTATTTGGTATAATTAAATTTAAAAACATTTAAAAATAGAAAAAATAGGTTAGCCTGTCACGGATAGTACAAACGAATACGGAAAAAAGAACCGACAAAAAAGCTAAAAAACCAGAAAAAGACGAAATTGTTGAATAGTGAAAAATAAGTCAGAAACCCGAAACTCAAGCCGAAATGAGGGGGACCTTAAAGATATAGTTAAAAGCTATCAGTCATAGCGCAAAAGTACACAAAAGGACAGGACTGCGTGCGTCAGGGCGTGCACGATTGCCGGAATGTTTGATTCGCGAATAATTCCCCAGTTCACTGGGAAGAGGATTAGCTAGATCATAACTCTGAATTCCCATACATTGCAAAAGCGACGACGCCTTTTCTGAACGGCAAAATGGCATTACTTGGTGCACCGCACCCATGCCTCACTCGGCGTGCCGTGTGGGGGCGCGAGCGCGTGTGAGCAGCGCCCCAGCCGCGCGGCGCGGAACGGCATCCCGAGTGCGCGCGCCGGAGCTCAGTACAACGCCGAGTTGCCAAACCGTACGTCCACTGATCTACGATACTAGAGGCGAGGGTCAGTTCTTTTTAGCTGCGGCTTACGACTTTTAGCTGAAATTTTTGAATTTTAGCTGCTTACGATACAGATTACGGAGAGATCGATACTCACTTACGATTTTGACTGGTACAGATGTTGGGCTTTTAACGTATACTACGTTTAACTTATAGATCCCATCTTAAAAAAATACTTCGTTTAAAAGTTAGATACTGTAGCGGCTGCGAGAAGCCGGCCGGCTTCTCACCAACCGAACATGCCCTTACTTCGGCTGCGGCTTTGGCTTTTAGCTGAAATTTTTGAATTTTGGCTGTTTACGGTACAGATTACGGAAAGATCGATACTCACTTGCGATTTTGGCTGATACAGATGTTGGGCTTTTAACATGTACTACGTTTAACTTGTAGACCCCGTCTTGAGAAAATACTCCGTTTAAAAGTTAGGTACTATAGCGACTGCGAAAAGCTGACCGGCTTGTGGCCTCCCAAACAGGTCCTATTCTTTTTCAGCTTTTAGCTTCTGCTTTTGATTTTTCTACAGTAACTAGCTTTTAAACAGAGCTGCTTAAAAGTCATGCTTCCATATATCATTCTCGACATTACAGAGCTAAAGGTAAACACAGGGGCGGGGTACAGTACAACAAGGTCCATTTCAGTTATGGAAATTAGGGAGACTGATGAGGACAGCACTCCGCCTCCTGGACATGGGCTGACAACGGAATGTGCCGGCTGTTTCTTCAGCAAGCCCATAATGGCATGGACAGAAGATTGGAGGCCGTCTCGGTCTGCAGTTCCCTCTAGGAGAGCAAGGAGACCAGCGAAACAAACTCCGATGTCACTCTGCCTTTCGATCTTGTGTTGATGACAAAATGTTCTGGGTACTTTCTGAGAAGCGCCAGCAGGCCATACCATGGCCTCCCCTTTGTTTCAGTCGGCGACCAGTCCTCTGGTGTTAGGTACTTTCGCACCCTGCTGTGGTGCCACACATTGCCAAACTGTTCAAGAAGCTGCAAGTAGTCAAACGAGTTAGAGCTTGCATGCCAACAAAGGGCTTTGCATGCGTGCACATGCCAGTGTGTGCATATATGTGCAAGGAAAGGCAACAAGAAATATGACGTGCCTAGGTGAAACAAAGATCTCTGAACAAGTGAACATCTGCTGATGCAGAAAAATATGCATATAATTATGGCAGGGCACCAATGGGATTGTCACTGTAACTGTGTAACAGTAGTGTATTCATGTTTTATTGGTGAATTCTTATATGACTGGCTGAGTGAAGAAAAGGATAATACAAGAAGGAAGTTCTGAATTTATATGTAAAAAAAATGGTCAATGACAAGCGGAAGATAATAATATATCAGTAGCAGAAAGGATCAAATTAAAAGTAACTTCCCAAATTCTTTAGGCAGCTACTCAGGTGGTCTAAAAGAAAAATCACCATCTCATGTCAAACAGAGAACCAAAGCTAACTTTCTGGGTGATGGTAACAAACCCAGTAAATAATCTACCCACCATAGAAATGGAAGGTCTGGACATTTGTAGATAATAGAAAACCTTATTCCTATATTTCATTTTTTTTAATTTGGAACTTTTAATGCAGGTTACTAATGCACTACAAATGCTTAAGGAAAATTGAAGTAGAAACTCATTTACCACAATTCTTATGCATGCATCTGTCCTGCCGAGCCCCATGTTGACATATACAGTTAGGTTCTTCATTTTCCCCCCTTTTATTTTGTTAGAACAAGATTCAGTTGAAAAATATCTTCAAGTGACAACATTAAATTGCATTTTATAAATGTAATGATTTTTTGTTTTATTTATGTAAGAAAAATGTTAAGAGAATCTCTCTGATAGTCAACATATTGTCAATTTGTGATTCTCAATAACGCTCATGTTAGTGGGAGGGGTGCTAGAAGACAAAGTAATGCATTAAAATGCTAAAACTTTTATAGCTCACAGACCCTAAACTTTGTGTGTTTACATGATAGTTTTGACATGTTATCATATACACACCTGCAAATAAGCTATTTATTAAGATATGGCAATGACTGCTAACAGAACAAGTAGCGACATAACCCAGACTACAGTCCAGTATACGTGCATCCATGGAATGGTGCTGCCCATGATCTGGATCATCTGGTTCAGATTGAATATGGCAGGGATGCTAGCACCGGACTTCTATCTCCAGTTGATATTCTCGGAATGTCTGTTCATCCTATCACTCATTTCAATCAAAATTTCCGTTCTTACTGTTGTAAATTGTAATCACATGGTTCATCCCTTCAACGTATAAACAGATGAACTTATTTGCAGTAGACTTGCCTTTTTCAAGCAACAGATGATGATTCAGTTGTTTTGCAGAAGACAATTTGGACTGATCAGGGGTAATAAATTATACTTTGGCTTCAGCATATAAATTGGATAGAAAGGTATGTATGTTTTTCCATAACAAACCTCTGTGTGTAGTTTTGCCATAGGCATCCATTCTCCAGGACCACAGAGGTCAGATAACACTGTCGCAACAGATGACACAATGTCCTTCTCTTCTGTTTGCAGGGTGTGTTGATTGTCCATCTCCCTGTCACCCCTCGATCTTATGTCTGGTCTATTCTCTGCACAAACAAAAAAAGCAAGCTGAGGCCAGATCAAACAAATATTCCACCACACATGGTAAAAATAATGATTTTGGTCTTTCAACAGATATAGCATCAAATATTTTTGCCCTAGTGATGGACGATGTCACACGGGATATACAATGAGATATCCCTTAGTGTATGCTTTTCGCTGATGATGTGGTGCTGGTTGATGAGAGTAGAATAGGTGTTGATAGAAAGCTCGAGTTGTGAAGGAAGACTTTAGAATTGAAGGGTTTTAGACTTAGTAGGACTAAAACTGAATATATGAAGTGTGGTTTTAGTGGTGCTAGGGCAGATAATGGAGATGTTAGATTGGACGGATAAGTAGTGCCCAAGAATGATACATTTCGTTATTTATGATCGATGCTACAGTGGAACGGTGAGATTGATGAAGACGTAAGCTACAGGATAAGAGCGGGGTGGGTGAAATGACGCCAAGCATCTAGTGTCCTGTGTGACAAAAAAGTCTCTCAAAAGTTAAAGGGTAAGTTCTATAGAACGGCGATTAGACCCGCGATGCTATATGGAGCAGAATGTTGGGTGACTAAAAGACAATATATACAAAAAATAAGTGTAACAAAGATGAGGATGTTGCGGTGGATTTGTGGTCACACAAGGCGAGATCGCATCGGCAATGATGATATACGTGACAGAGTGGGGGTAGTATCAATTGAAGAGAAGTTTGTCCAACATCGTTTGAGATGATTTGGACATCTCCAACGAAGGTTTCCTGAGGCACCAGTACGTAGTTAAATTTTAAGGCGTACTGAAAACGTAAGAAGAGGCAGAGGTTGACCAAGACTGACGCGGGAGAAAAAGTTAAAAGACTTGAGAGATTGGAATATATCTAAAGAATTAGCTTTGGATAGGAGCGCGTGGAAGTTAGTAATCCACGTACCGGAACCATAAGAAAGTTAGGGGCAGTGTTTTAGGTTCTCGACTCAGATAGCATGATGTACGGCTTAGGATTTTAGCATTGTAGATTTTTATTTCAAGACTCTTAACTCTTTGATCTTGAGAAGATTTCGTTCCTAATCTACCCTAACTTATTTGGGACAAAAGGTTTTGTCATTGTTGTTGTTGTAATGGACATAGCACCAAACAAACAAAATACAGTAACAATTTTCGAAATAGAAGATCCATAATTGCAAACAGTAACAAAGGAGAGCAGGGGTTTGCCAAACTTACATCATATCATTTGCTTATTCTTAGTTCTTGGTAGTATGTCTACTGCTGTGCTATAGTGATAGAAGTAGCCTAGGTAATGCATTCAATTTATAGCTGGGCATTCAGATTTTTTTAAACAAAAAACTTAAGAGATGAAATTATATTTGCACAAAGACGCACATCAAGATGTGTCAATTCAGATATAAAAGATAATGTTCTTACTGAATTGCTAGGATTTGCAATAGCATCTAGATAATGCTATATTTTTGTGCAGTAAGCATAGGATCAGTGCTCTTTGAGGGAACTATGAGGGTTAAAAATTTCCTATAACAGTATATTTATGTTATAATGTGTATATTCTACACCCTTTCCCTATCTAATATGGAATGTTGTCATATCCTTGTCTTACTTTGGTGGCCATAAGTTGCAAGAAGCAAATTACTACACAAAATGGTACAGCTAGATTGAGTGATTGACCAAGCAAAATCATCATCTACTCTACTTAACTTTTACAAGAAAAAAAATAGAGGGTGAGGAAAGGAAAGTATATCCAGTAGAAGTGCAGAGCAAGGATTATGTACCACCTTCACCCAGTGTTCCTATTGCTTCAACATTGATTCTGTGCCCACCATAGATGTCCGACTCTCCAGAAGACTTCTTGGTTCTCTTTATCAACTTTCCCCTCATTCCTCTTTCACTGACACAATTGCCAATGTCATCGCCCTCCCGGCCATAATCACCTTCAAAGGAGCGGTCATGAAAATCGGACAAACGAGGGCGGCCTGGCCGCACATAGGATGGTGGCGGGAGCTGTGATGGAATAATAGGAGCATGTCGAGCAGCGGCAGCTGAGGCAAAGATAGAGCGAGTGGGCAGGAGAAAGTAAAACTTCTTGTCTCCAATCTGAAGGAGGTCCTGGGAGTCAAGTTTAACAGGCGGGTTTCCAGGGAGGTGCAGAACACCCTCAACAAGGCAGCCATTTTTGCCAATGACATCGAGCGCAAATCGGCGGCGCTGAAAGTCGTAGAATATCCGGGCGTGGTGTCGGGAGATGTTCATGCCTCCACCAAGGCTCGAAAGATCCACATCCACTGTTGATTTCTTGCTGTTGCGCCCCAGCATGATTGAGTAAGTTTGCATGTAGTACTCGAAATCCTCACCCTGTAGCTTTGCAAACCCTGCCTCCACTTCACCATCACCACCTGAAGGTCCGGCAGGCATTGCGCTAGTACCCAGGGCGGCCATCTCCAGTATAACTAATCGTAGTAGGAAGAACACAGAAATGCTTCTGCCCTTTCAGCTTCTTCTACCAAGAATAAAATGAACAGCATGGTTACATGACTACAGGGGCGGGCTTAAAGTGGGGAAATTTTGGGGAAACAAGCTGCTATAGAGCAACAATCAAATCGAATGCGCAACTAACTAATTGGACGGATTCTGGTATCTAGTAAAGAAAGAAAGATTTGGAATTGCTCAAGCTACGTTAGGGCTTCCGTACCAACAGAAGAAATCAGCCTGGATGGATCTCCCAATGCACGCCAGCCCAGTAGAGGGGAGCCTTCGAGGTGGCGCGGCTTTGTTACGGTCCTGCTGCTACTGGATACAATTGCTTGAGTAATTGGGACTGATTTGAGGGGACTGAAGAGAATTAGTAGGATTGGGAAGAGATTAGAGGAATTGAGGGATAATATACAGACTTGGGAGAGGAAGAAGTCAGAAGAGGAAGAACAGTGGAGACCAGGCAAATGAGTTCTATTTCGGAGAACTCGCCGGCAGAGAAGAGTTGACGCCGGCGATCCGCCGAGTAGGCCGACGGCAAGAACGAAGAGGAAGGAGAAGAGACTGGTCTGTTCGACTTTTCTTTCTTTTGAGAGAGTTTTCTGGCTGTTCCATTTCCTGCCTTCTTTAGTTCCTTTTTTCTTTCTTTTTTACTCTCTTATATGTTCATTTTCTTCCTTTGATTCGCAATTATTTTTCTTGTTATGCACTGTTTACTTTTTTTGTAAACATGGATTGGTAAATATGATCAAATTTGACCAGCAACCAGAAAAGTGATAGGGAAATTTAAAACTCAGGTGCAATACAGTCGTACATCAACCAATTTTCGAGCAAACAGTGTACTGGTCAAATGCTTGGGTCCGTTTGCCACTAAGAACTTTTTTATAAGACTTTTTCATGAATTGTATTGTTTCCTTCGATATCCGTCTGTGTTTCAACACATGTTCTCAGGTTGTGATGAGCCATATCTCAAAAAGGAAGGGGCCTAAACAGTAAAAAAGAAAGAGTATTGCTATATAACACTCGACAATTAGATTGATCTGGGACGTTAGATCTCCATCCAACGGTTCCATCCATACAAGCTCCCCTTCAAAAAAAATGATCCACTCCAAAAAAAATGATCTAGTGCGTTGGATTTCCATCTAACGGCTCAAAATATGACTGTTTTTGTTCTCAAAAACAGTCGAATGTTATATAGACACTCCAAAAAGAAAATCCAGTCATTGTTGTATAACTTGATAGAACATCGTTTAGTAAGTTTGACTTTTCTAGAATATTATTTAGTTTCTTGGCGCACTGTTTAGTGACACTATATCTTATCCCCTATAATATTCTAGCAACATTAGTCACCATTTCTAGCCAAAATTTGTCAGTGCCACTAAAAATTGTTTGGCAAAATATAGTACCCAACTAAACATAGTCACATAAAGAGATAAATAATTATTATTTATCATTTAATATTATTTTAGAAATTATATAAATCACTTTCAAGTATGGAAACGCCTTCCAAAAACAAACATATATACTCATGGGTTCGTGGCCCCAGCTTGAGAATTGCTTTGATGGAAATTTGGAAGCAAGGAGGTGTAGCAGAAGTTTAGGATAACGCAAAGTCCCATTTTAGAGTAAAGTCCATTACCGGTCCTTAAACTTTTTATGTTGTGTCATCCCGGTCCATAAACTTTTAAAGTATGTCATTCCGGTCCTTAAACTTTCAAAGTGTGGCAATATCCTATGTAGTTGTAGCAGTGAACTTTTTATGCTGTGTCATCCCGGTCCATAGACTTTCAAAAGAAATTGCCACACTTTGAAAGTTTAAGGACCGGGATGACATACTTTAAAAGTTTATGGACCGGGATGACACAGCATAAAAAGTTTAAGGACCGGTAATGGACTTTACTCCCCATTTTACCATTTAGCTATATCCCAGGAAGAAACAAGACGGAAGCAATTATCACGTAAGACAAAACAGGAGGAGCCACTCGGCAGCACCGTCCGTACGCCGTCGCCGTCGCAGCCACTCGCCGGAGGAGGAGAGCTCGGGATGGTGCTTCTGCTCTGGCGGGGCCAAGCTGGAGCGGATAAAGTCCACCAACCTCGCCGCAAAGGGCGCCGCCGTCGCGGCTGTATCCTTCCCCGGCGGCGGAAAAGGTGGAGGCAAAGGCGGAAGCGGGTTCCTCATCCACCGCGGCCTCCTGCTCACCACGCACGGCACCATCCCCTCGGCCGCCTGGAGCAGCCATGGCCGCCTCCCAGCCCGCCTGGTGCATCAAGAGGTAACAAACCCCGCAGCCATTTATTGGATTTCCTGCTACGCTTCCGCCTGGGTTTGCTTGACTGTTCAACGCGGTGCCAAATGATTACATTTTTGCGGTGGTTTCGCCAGGGAATCGCTTGATGTTGCGATGCACCATGAAAAGATTAGGGTGGTGATCGGTTCGGCTGAAAAGCTCATGGTTTATGGTTGAAAATATTGTAATTGACAGAGATTTATTTAGCATAATTAAATTTAAAAATATAAAAAATATGTTAGCCCATTACGTATAATACAAACAAATACGGGAAAAAAGAACCGGCAAAAAATCTCAACAAAAAACCAAAAGTTCAGAAAAAAAACGAAACTTATGAATAGTAAAAAATAAGCCCGAAGCCGAGTTGATCGCCAAGCAACGCCTTTTGCTATTTCTTTGCCCTGCACTCGTACTCGGATTGTTCGATGTTGCGCCATGGTGTGAAAAAAAGATCTAATTTTCATCAGTAAATGTAAAGCTGATAGTTCTCTTTAGTAAATCCCAGTTGCGATGTGGTTAGAAATTCAAGCTTTTGGTGACTTTACGGGGTCAATGCCATGTTGGTTTCTGCATTTGAGCGAAAAGATGTCATGCTTGCGCGTCATGGATGAAGCTATATGTTTTAGCCTAATGCCGATGAATGACACCGTGGCTGTCGGTGGGTGGAGAAAGAATCGAAGGATGCATGTTCATCGTATCCTCGACCAGAATCTGTGTGGAGGCAAAGAATCGCACAATCTCTCGAGACTCGTTGTCGGTGCACCCGATTTCAAGAAAACGTCACATCATCGCATTCGTGGATGCGTCAACGTCGTTACGTGAGGTCTAACCTAACGGAAACGTGTAAGGACGAACAAAGGAATTGTTAAGAGTAGGGAGTTCGGCAAAGTTGGCTTAATCCAACCCAACGCAACAGGTGCTCGAGACAGTGAAAGAAAAGAACAGGTTTAGACCCTGCTTATTTCGATTTGAGCTTCTAATTTTTAGTTTATTTTTCACTATTTATAAATTTCATTTTTTTAATCTTTTTAGCTTTTTAAGTTTTTTTATCGGTTTTTCCTGTATTCGTTTGTGTTGTTCATAATGGGCAAACCTATTTTTCATTTTAAAATTTAGTTATGTCAAATAAGCTACAATTAGTTATAGTGTAATTTCAATCTGTTACAATGCAATTTCAATCATAAATCAGCTTATTTCAGTCTAACCAAATGACACTATAGGCTCGGTACATTCCTATCAACCCGCAACAAGTGCTCGAGACAGTTGAACAAAAGAATAGACATGGGCTCCATTCATGATTCGTTCCTACATCAACTTCTGCATTCCGGTTTTCTAACCGAAATGAACTTATTAGCTTTTTAATTAGATTTTTTATCCATTTTTCTATATACTGCCAGTAAAGATATAATATAATTTTTTAATTGAATGGCTCATAAAAATTAACAATTGATATAATATAATTACATATATTACCTAACAATCGAAAGCTAGAAACCGCTAGAAAAGTCCGAACGAAACGTGCCCATAATTAGACGCAATGGTGCGACTTGGATCCAATCCACCCAGGCTTTGCTTGACTGCGTTTTTTTTTTTTGGAACTAGTAATCCCATTACGCGAACATGGTCTATATAATAAGGCCCTCTTTGGGACGTGAGAAATCTCGGTGCCCGTGAGGGTTTCACGTGAAACGGTTTAATTTTCGTATGAAAAAGGGCGGGCATTAGAGGCAGGCTGGGCCGCTGGAGAGCGCGCGCAGCCAAAGCGGGTCAGTGGCCGCTCCACTCTGCCCTCCTGTCAACGGGAAAATTGAATATATAGGGCTGAGTTGGGAGTACTTTTGCAAAATAGGATCAAGTTATTTGTCCTCCTAAATATAGGACTGAGTTGAACAGCTTCTTGCAAATATAGGACTTTTCCCATTTTAATTTCATTTTCATTTTTCAGCCCCTTTTCTCCACGCGAAATGACTATTTTGCCCTCTTCTTCCTCCCTGGCCGCGCCGCCGCCGCTCCCGGCCGCGCCGCCGCCGCCGCTCCCTCGCCTCCCTCGGCCCGTGCCGCCGCCGCCGCTCCCTCGCCTCCCCCGCGCCGCGCCACCGAGGGAGGCGAGGGAGCGGCGGCGGCGCGGGCCGAGGGAGGCGAGGGAGCGGCGGCGGCGCGGCCAGGCCAGGGAGGAAGAAGAGGGCAAAATAGTCATTTCGCGTGGAGAAAAGGGGCTGAAAAATGAAAATGAAATTAAAATGGGAAAAGTACTATATTTGCAAGAAGCTGTTCAACTCAGTCCTATATTTAGGAGGACAAATAACTTGATCCTATTTTGCAAAAGTACTCCCAACTCAGTCCTATATATTCAATTTTCCCCCTGTCAACTGACTCCCTCCGCCATCCCACGCGGGTCGCCTCGCCGAAACCACCCACCCGTCGGCCGTCGCCTCCTCCGCGCCGCAACGCAGGCCGTCTCCACCGGCCGCGCCGCGGATCTCCCCACCCCATTAAAATGGCTAAGCGCGTCTCCGCCATCCTCCTACTCGGCCTCGCCGCCGTCGTCTCCATCTCCGCCCCTCTCCTCGCCTCGGCCGCCGGAGACCAGGTCAGCATTCCTCGGTTTCCCGCCCAGGCGTCGTCTCTTCCCTGTTGTCCCGCGAGTTCTCTCTTTTGACTCTGCGTGTTCCCTTTCTTTTCTTCAGGATGCGGATGGCGCCGCCGGGAACGCCACCGCCCGCCTGGACCGCCGCACCAAGGTGACACCGCATGCTACACGCGTGCATCTCTCTCTCTCTCTCTCAGCCTGGATTGTATTTCGGGAGCTGGATTGGTCTCTGATGATCAAGGCCCGCCCGTCTCTTCTGCTTCTCAGATGTTCCTCCACACGGCACGGGCGCGCGGAGCCGCCGTGGGGATGGAGAACGCGGGGCTGGGGCTCTTCGACGCCTTCTTCGCCAGCTTGTCCATGATTATCGTTAGCGAGGTGGGTTGGGATGCTACTGCAGTGTTTGTGAATCTGCTTTCTTCTGTGTGTTGGACCCAAAGGGCCTTATCATCCCTAAAAGTTAGCTTATGAGGGGAGAAACTCTCTCACTACTTTTAAGTTATGTCCCATGTTTTTCCACAACTAATATAGGACTATTCTAACAACCTCTCCCTTCACACATTGGTTCCGTTCGTCGTCTTTTTTACCATACACCGACGATCACTCAGGTTACAGTCCATCAGGCTTTCATACACTAATGTCCATTGGGCTAGAGATATTAGAACTGAACTCTGAGACCATTTGTTGAACCGAAAGGGCCTTCTCATTCCTAAAAACTAGTTTATGAGACGAGGAACTTGCCCACTTTTAAGTTAGGTTTTTTACCCTTCCACAATTAATGTAGGACTATTTCAACACTGTGTATGCATAGAAGCATTTATGTGCTTATTGTGTGCTGCGTGTTTATGCCTTGTTGAGTTGTTGGGTGAAGATTGGCGACGAGACGTTCATCATCGCGGCTCTGATGGCGATGCGGCACCCCAAGTCGACGGTGCTCTCGGGCGCGCTATCGGCTCTGGTCGTTATGACAGTAGGTGAAACTGCAGCTTTTGCGGTCGCTGTTTGTTGGGCAGAATTGGGTTGCCGTTTAGTCTAACTAAGCCTTATGTGGCTATGCTGTTTTAGGTACTATCAACCGGGCTTGGCAGAATTGTCCCGAATCTGATATCAAGGAAGCACACTAACAGTGCAGCAACTGGTATGACTTATTTGATTGTTAGCTTATTGTGCATTGATAAAGCTGGTATGAGGTTAGATGTCTGATTTAGATTGTGCATGGAGGGAGGTCCTTCACGTGGGAGAATAATAATGAAAAGAATGCAGCAGTATCACCCCAACTGTTTCAAAAACGCTGGTGAACATATTAAAGCAAAATTGATGAACATTGAGCCTTACAAGTTACAAGTGCCTGAATTGGTGTGTTAGATGTTCAGCATTGTCGTTCTTCTCAGGGCTACAAAACTAACTTCTAGGTTCTTTCCTTTTCTTTAACACAAATAGTGAGTACAGCCGTTTGCTAGACCACCCATCATCCACTGGCATTCATCATAAGAACAGGTTCAAAATTTGTTATTGGAAACAAAATAGTGGTGTAAAGAAAGCAAGGAAATTTATTTAGCATGTTTTTTTGGAAGCAAACGGCATGAGCTCTGTCAATCCATTAAGAAGGATGGAGTTAGCATGTTTGTAATCTTGTACCATGAACAGAGATACTGGATTGTACTTTTGTATTTTGCTCTTTACACGGTACACTTTTAATATCAAGGTTTTTATGGTGCCGTGTGCAATCTGGATACCATCTGAGTTCTGTCACACATACCCAAATAGTTCAGTCTAGTAATGGTCCAGTCATTTTAATGTCTTCTTTTGGTATTTTGTGCCTCAGTCCTTTATGCATTCTTTGGGCTACGGCTGCTGTACATTGCTTGGAGTTGGAGGTCAGATTCCAAGGCGTCACAGAAAAAGGAAATAGAAGAAGTATGTGCATTTCTTACATTAACTTTATGCCATTACAGCTTGTATTAGCTGCATTTGATTTAAATTAATTTATCGTTTACCAATAAAATGCTAATTTGTGAGGTGTTTTGGATTGCTCATTACTTCATTTATGCCTATGCAGTAGTTACATTTACCAAAAACGTTAGACCATTGCGTAAGTTATTTTCTTCAACTTCATAACTGGCGTCAACCATCTCCATCTGTGCATGACTCTTAAGTTCATAATTTCTCCGTGCTTCCTGACCGTAGACTATTCTCTATTAGACCAGTTACAACGGTTCTGGGTCATATTGTTTTCGATCAGGAAGACAACTTTTTTGGATCAGTAGTTCATACGGTACATAACGGTTGGCTCTGACTTGTCAATATTGAATTGTTTGGCATGGTACTATGATCAGCTTATATATTTTTAGTTCCTTGACATATACAGGTGGAGGAAAAGCTGGAAGCAGGTCAAGGGAAATCAACATTTAGACGTGTCTTCTCGAGGTTCTGCACTCCTATTTTCTTGGAGGTACATTTTGCCATCTTTCTGGTGTTCTCGGCAACTAACATTTATTACCATCTGATTTCAGATGGACTTGAGACACTAATTTTTAAACTTGTATTGTTTCTGTTAACGCTACTTAATATAGGATGCTTGATAAAATATCTCATGTGATGCTGCAATGTATATGACTGGCTTTTTGTGCGACCTTTTCTGAATTCAGTCATTTGTGTTGACCTTCTTGGCGGAGTGGGGTGACCGAAGTCAGATCGCCACGATTGCGGTATATTTTAGTTCCCTTTTCGAATTAAATTTCCAGCTTTTCTTGTTCATGCGAAACCGTAACTAAACTTCTATCATGCTTTGCAATGCAGCTGGCTACGCACAAAAACGCGGTAGGTGTTGCCGTAGGAGCAACCTTGGGGCACACCGTCTGCACATCGTTCGCTGTGGTGGGCGGCAGCATGCTGGCGTCCAAAATATCTCAGGGCACGGTAGCAACCATTGGAGGCCTCCTCTTCCTTGGCTTCTCCCTATCATCGTATTTCTACCCACCATTGTAATCGCACGTACCCTGCATGTCATCCTTCATGCGGCTAGCGCCCTTTTGTCTGTTGTTCAGTTCAGCCACACCCTCCTAACCTCTGCCTCCTCATCTTTACCACAATCTACCATCTGATGCTTGGCATACGATTTTTTGTTGTACCAGTATACACTGATACGTGAAGCAAGGATATGATCTAATGTATACCACTTGTCACGATTTCAAGAATTGGGTATCCTGAATCCTGATTGCATTTCCTGTCCCAACTTGACAACATTTCCTCCATATCAATGTGTATAACTGGTTATTGACCATTGTACTCCCTACATTCTTTTTTTTACTTGATGATTTTAACTTTTTACGGTCTTATAAAATACAACTTTGATGGCTACTTTTTATAACCTTACACTAACATATAATAATAAATTATAATATTATAAAAATATTTTAAATGATAAACCTTATGATATAATTTCGTATAGCCAATCTATTGACAGTCAAACTCTTAGGAAATTTGATGGTTTTAAATCAAACTTTTAAAAAATTAGATGATATAGATTTTAGAATAGTTTTAAACAAGACCTAAGGTAAGGTTATTAAGGCGAGGCGGGGCGATCCACCCTTCTCACACCTTTCAAGCGGTAAGGCGTGAGGTGAAGCGACGCTTTACACATCCTAAAGCGCTAAGGGGCAGCAAATAAAATGAGCATTTTAACAGTACATATGTACCTTGTTGTTGTCAATTCTTGAGCCCATGTTGCATCGATCCCACCATTCCAATTGCTCTCTCCCATGTAGCAAAAGCCATCAGCAAAAACCAATGCGAATGCCCTCTGCAATTTTTTCGGCTGGACATCTGAGCATTCATGCTTTTTAGACACTATATATATATATATATATATATATATATATATATATATATATATATATATATATATATATATATATATATATATATTGATAGGTCATTGAATAAAGTCATACAAAATACCCAATTTCCACATTGAAGATTCTAAATGAACAACCTACTACCATCAAGTTTGTGAGTCGATAAATATACTGGACTTCTTTATCTTCCTCGGCGGAGGCTTCATATCTTACAACGATGTCATGGTTGCTGATGATATGGTAGCATGAAGTAGATAATCAATAATCTCCATTCATGTGTAAAACATACGCCTCAATAGTGGTGGTCTTCGTTGAAAGAAAATCATAGAAGATTTATTTATATCAACTTGGCCCAACATCGATCTCTGACGTAGACAACACCATCATTATCTAGATAAGTCAGTTCGATAAAACATACTACACGTAAAAGGAAATATGACTAAGAACCCACCAGAGAACAAAACTAGAGCAACTTAATAATTGAAAAAACAGAATAAAAGTAGAATTTGAAACTAGAAATCAATTGGCCCATCCACTGAACGCCGAGGAGAACTTTGGAGAAGAGGAAAGAGGAGCCGGCGGCTAGGGTTCCTAATTATAGATCACCAACAGGCAGACCTTGCGCATTCGAGCATTCACATGGCATGGCAACCTTTTCCTTGATCCATAATTAATATTTACAAGCACAATGGAGGGCTCGGGAAAGACGTGCAGAGCAAAATACAGTCCAGCCCAAGCTTGAGTTTAAGGCCACACTGGGCTTTCAAAACGAGAAACGGCCCAGCAGACCTGACAACCCTATCGGTCGGGCCTGCATTGAACAATTACCAGGGTTTCACTCCCTCATCCGGAATCACGTGGTATAAAGCCCTGGGCCAGGTCCGCATTGACTTTTAAAAGATGATTTTCAACAGTAAATTATTTTTTAATAGTATATAGTTTTCAAACGAAGTGTCGTTTTAAAACAGAATTTACTAGTCGATTATAGTAGACACTGTAGTGACTTCATTTATATCTGCCAAAACGCACGCAGGTATCTCTCTGTAGGCTGTTACTATTTATCAGCTAAAATCTAAAGTCATCAGTAAAAATTAATACGAACGCTCCCTAAGACAATTGAGGGATTAAAGCACTAGTCGTATTGGCTTCTGCTTCTTTGCTTAGAAAAGCTAAAAAATCATTACGAATACCCCTCTTCTCCAAGCGGGTTCTCTACTCCTCTCGCTACCGTCTCGTTTCAGAGATAAGGCAGATGGGTCACGGGTGCATCATCCACCTTATTCCTCCTACTTCCGTTACGCGCACGTATCTCTCCTTCACTTTTTGCATCGATTGTCCATTCCTTTTAAAAACCACTTCTTTCAGTCAAAAGCCATAAACTATAGCTAAAATTTATCAGTAAAAACTAATATGAATGCCCTATTTTTTTGACTTCTGATTTATAGCTTATACTATAGTAAGTAGCTTTTAAACGAAGTGTTTTTTAAGATGAATTTGTAACTTAATTATAGTAGATACTATATTAATTTTAATTATATTGATTAAAATCATATATATATTTCTCTACATCCCCGCTTAGAAGCTGTCGAAATTCAAATATTTAAGGCTTAAACAACCGACCAAGAAAAGAACCTAATACGCATGGGCCACTTCTCACACGCGACAACCCGCTCGACTCCGGTCTCCAGGCCAAGACCCAACCGATCACCGAGACCGCTTCGCCTTCCGCTCTCCCTCCCTCCTCCAACCTCTCGGCCTCGTCGCAAACGCCTCAGCCCGCGCGCCGATCGATTCTTCCGAATCCTCTCCCTCTCTCCTCGTAAGTTTCCTCGCGCATCCCCCCCCCCCCCCCCCCAATCCTGCTCTTGGTTCCTCCCCTGGTCCGTACAGTTCTTGGCGCGGTTCTTGTTGCTCGCCGAGATGCTCGATTCTGTTGCCTTCTTGGTGGGTTTCCCCCCCTGGTTCTCCGCTTCTTCAGCTTTCTTGGTTCATCCCTAGTCCGTACGGTTCTTGGCTTGCTTGGTTCTTTGGGGTTTAATGGACTCGTGCGACTCGTTCTCGTGGTTCTTGTGTTCCAGACGTGATGGAAGAGGAGAAGAGGGCGAGGGCGGGGGAGGCGGCCGAGAGCCCACGGAAAGCCCCGCGCCTGGAGCCGCCGGCTGCGGCTGCGGCCGATTCTGGATGCGACGAGTTGGCGCTGCTGGAGGTGAGCGATCTGATCGAGGAAGCGGCGGCGGCAACCAGCGACACCGACAGCGAACGGTGCAGCCACATATTCTGTATGCCGGATGAAATCGATGCAGTCTTTGCAGAGATCGAGTCCTCCAAGGATGCCCCGACGTGCGAGCATTACCCGTGCAGGGTCACCGGGAGGAGCAGTATTTTGGTGTGCACGGAATGCAACTCGCATCACTGCACTGGAGTGGCGGCCAAGGATAAGCCGCAGGGACACGCCCGGTGGCACGCGGAGAACAACGAGCATTGGGTTGCTTTGTGGTACAATGATCCGTATCTCGGGTACTGCTTCGTGTGTGAACGCAATATGCACTACAGTGCGAAGAACAGAGAGGATATGGGGGAAATAGTGGTCGACCATGATGCAGGTGGTCATGAGTCTGGGTTAGCCAATGGGCATGGCTACGTTGTCAGAGGGATGCCGAATCTTGGGAACACATGCTACGTGAATGCACTGGTGCAGTGCTTCCTTGTGCTTGGTAAGCTGCGGGCAAGGATGTTAGGACCGGATGCCCCGACGGGGCTCCTTGGCACGTTACTGGTGGATTTATTTGCGGAGACAAATGGTGCGAATGATGCGAGACGCATGCTGGACCCAAGTCAATTCTTGGCATGTATACGCTTAGGGGATTCGCGGTTCGTAGGCAATAATATGCAAGACAGCCATGAATTGCTTTTATCTTTGCGCAGGGTTTTGGATGAGGAGGAGAAGCTAAAGGAGCCTCCTGACATGCAAGAGGGTGCTCCCAATGCCGTGGTTCCTACAGTTACCGATTCCATTTTTGGGGGTCAGCTGCGTGTTACCACAACCTGCAAATGTTGCTCGATTAATTCGGTTTCCCATGATGTATTCTATGATATCTCAGTGCCACTGCCATCAAAGGAGTCTTCAGCCAAAAGTGTTGCATCACCACCAAGGAACAAAAGTCGCAGATCTCAAGGGAAGATTCGCATTAAACTATTTCCAGCAATTGACAAGAGCAACATGGAAAAGATTCAAACAATTGCTGAAGGCAGTGAATCTCAGGTTCCTGGTTCAGAATTAGAAGATGTGGTCATGGAGAAAACGCCCAAGCCTTTGGAAGTCGGTAAGTCTATGTGCTCCTGTACCTAATTAAAAGGAAAAAAACAATGGTGAACAGGCTTGCAGATTTGTGATGGTGTCCCAACCGTACAACTTTTGAGGAATGAATGCAGGAAACTGTGGGATGCTGTGTTGAGTCCTTGTCTTCTTATAATAAATTGTACTCCAAATGGTTGTTTAACTTAAGCATGTATGGAGATTCTAAAAAAAGCAGCTTCAAATGTGGAGGATAAAGATTCAAAAAAATATGTAGAGGATGGCGGTTGCTGGTTGCATGATGTTGCTGATGTAGATAATACTAAAGCACTATATGCTTGATTCTGCAGATTCTACTGAAGTGGAACAGATCTGGCAAAGCAAGGATGTTGTACACAGTCCTTTGCAGACTCAGAAGGATGATGTCCGAGGAGAGATCATTGATGTGCCACTAAAGGCTGTTGATTTCCTTTCTCACAACGTGTTGTTTGATGTCAAAGTTCAGGGAATGGATGAGACAACAGCAGATTCCTATAGTCCACAAGATATAGGTCCACCTCCACTTGTTTCTCCATTAAGAGAAAAGAATCCACAGATGACATCAGGCAGTGATGTAAAGCAGAATAACAATGCTGGTCTTGATGATATGCTCAATGAGCTAGAAGCTAGTATAAAAGTCAAGGAGAACACTTACTCAGTAGACAAGGGGAAAGCTCAGTGTAGCGACACTGTTTATGACGAGGCAGAGGATATCAGCTCTCTTGCATCTATTGAGGACTGCCTGGCACTGCATTTTAAAGCAGAGGTGATAGAAAGGCGTTGTGAGAAATGTTTCAAGGTTGCTGAGCAGCCGAGCACCAATACAAGTAAAGATGAAGAACAGACGATGGCTACCAATGAAAACACAACAGTTGATGGTGACCAGACTGAAAAGCCAGACAGGAAAACATGCCAAAATGAGCAATCTAGCGATTTCTACAGCTTGGCACTTGAATGCACTTCTTCAAGTAGGCAACCACATAGTTCTGATGCACAGCATCAAGTTATACTCGCAGTGGACAGAACTACTAAAAGAATCACTTCAGGGATGAGTTGTGGTGACAAAGACACAGCCTCTTGTAGCACAGCCAATAAAAAGCCTGAATGTCATGAAGGTGTTCAAGAAGCTGTACCTAGTTGCCTTCCAGCTGAGAAACAGACCAACCTACTGAGTGCCCAGGATAGTCAAAATGCCAGCACACTAAATCAGGGCAGGGGTAAGCAAGTAAATCTGGATCATAGTGCACACCAAGTGGACCAAAATGAGCAGAAAGATAGGAGTGGATATGCAATTCAAACACGTTTGTTTAGCAAGCTGCCACCTGTATTAATCATTCATCTCAAGAGATCCATGGGGCTTCTTAAAGCGAGAGGACATGTGAGCTTTAAGGAGATTCTTGATGTAGGACCGTTCATGGACCCCAGGTACTGACTACTGACAGTTCTACACAGCAACATCTTATACTTTTATGCCAGTTCCAATAAGTTTCTGATTTGCGGTAGGTCAGTAACTATTTTTTTCTTAGTTTGTTCCTACTGGCTTTAACAATATGCCTTCTCTAAAAAAAGCTTTAGGAAGACACCGGTATTGCAGGTCAAATAGTCATTTAGACTGTCCATTTTTCATGATGTTCTCATTGTGAGCACGTGGATTATTGTATACTGTGTGCACATTAGTTTCTGTTTGTCCAATTGAACCAGTAGAGCTATAAAACAAGCAGGCTTTGATAGTGCGCAAACATGAAGACACAGTGTGTGGTAATTTCCTGGCAAAGTCAGCTAATTTTCCTCTTTAGCATAGAGGTAGGTTAGTGTGTTAATTTCCTGGCAAGATCAGCTAATTTTCCTCTTTAGCATAGAGGTAGGTTAGGACAGCTCCACTCTTGTTTCTCGCTGGCAGACTAACATGATTTAGATTAAAGAAATATGAACAAACCAAACAAATGTTCTAATTGTCATGGAAACATTTGCTTTTCAAAAGCTCAGTAATTAGCAATGACACAAATGGACTTGTCAGGAATATATTGTGTTCACTGAACGACTGTAACAGCATAACAGTACGGTGAAAAGGCATTCTAAAGCTGCAGCAGATTAAAACTGCATCGCCTCGAAACTGGGGTTTATGTGAAACAAGCATTCAGTGCTATTTGTGCATTTGAACATGACTAACCCATTTAGCCCTATGGTCTTGCAATCATATCTATTTTGACTAAGTTTTGAATGACCATTGCTTATACTGGAGTAGTGCTAGAAGTAAGTTTGTTTGAGTTTTTGATGGTTTGTCACTTTATCTTGTGTGGGCGCTCAGATCGGCTTAAATAAGCTGGCTTATTTTTTTTTTGGTACTGTAGCTAGCTTATTTTGCAATGTAACTGCTGGTGACTTTTTTGAGTAATTAAATTTTAAAAAAAATAAAAATAGAAAAAACAGGTTAGCTCATCACAAAAAAATGCAAACGAATACCGGGGGGGGGGGGGGGGGGAAGCCCCCAAAAAGCTAGAAAAGACGAAACTAAGGAAAAGTAAACTAAAAGTTAGAAGCTGAATCCAAAACGAGCGAAATCATATGAAAGCTCCAACAGTTCAAAGCTTGGTATAAGTTTTTCCTCTTTTTTTGGTACAGATTTTGATGTTTCTGTTGGGTTCTGGTCACCCATGGTGACTCCAAGTGTGATCTCAGTTAGGTCTGCACAAAAAAACGGCAGCACTGAAAGGTTTGAAAAGGAAAAAAAATACCAGACAGCAAGAATTCATATGAAAGTTTATGGACATTTTTTGAGATTCAGACTGCATTTTTTTTAAGATTCAGACTAGCATTTGGTACTTCTCATGACACACTATTAGGAAACTTAATTGAATTGTGTTGTGTGAAGGTATCATCCAGATGCCATCTGTAACATATATAAGAAAAGGTGTATTTGTCAATTCCTGTGTGGCTCCCCCTCTAGTAAATTTCAACAGTTATGCTGGTTTTTTTGTGCATACAAAAAAGGAAATGAGGTGACAATGCGAACAGTCCAACTGTATCCTGGAATTAATTGTGATTTGAGTTTGAGAATAAACTGAATATGAGTGTTTTTTTAAGCCTGATTTGGACCAGAACCCTGTGCCTTTGATTTTCTTTATACGATATCAATTATCACCCAACATATTTGAATATGCATGGAACTCACAGGCCGTCTGCCACAAACTCAATTCACTGCAGCACTGTATCCCTGACTATTCAGAATTATTATATCTTAGAGCTCATTACGTTTTTGTTTTTAGATGGCTACGTGCCTTCAAATGCCTAACCTGGCAACCTTTTTATTTGTTAGATGGATATAAATATACCTAACATCTTTCAACGGCCTGTTGAAATTATTATAGAGCCTTTATTTGCTTAATTCTGATTATTACGTGATTGGTCACTTAAGATGTGTCATACCGGTTTTTTATCTGATAGAGGTTTCTTGTAACAATATTCAGTTATGAGTACCAATATCAAGAAAGACATGCCATTGTTGATATTAAGTCATAATAATTTAAAGCCTTACATCTGGTTTGCCTTCTTGGCTTTGTTTTCTCAAATCTTCAGTTCTGAGGACAAAGATAATTTCAGCTATCGTCTAGTTGGTGTCATTGAGCACCGTGGCGGCTTCAGCGCTGATGCAGGGCACTACGTAGCTTATGTGAAACCAAGTCACCAGCAGCAGAGCTGTGGCTCTTCCTCATGGTTTTATGCAAGCGACGCCAACATCAGAGAAGTCTCTATAGAAGAAGTTATCAAGTGCGAGGCGTACATTCTTTTCTATGAGAGGATGGAAGGGTAAGACATGTATGGTATTCTATCCACCAACTAATCAGAAGAGCATTCACAAAAGAAGCAGATGGGTGAGATTAGCAAAGATTCTTTGAATGGCCAAGGATCCATTCAGTGTACATACTAACGTAGACTCGTGATGAAGTCCAATTTTGTTGCTTTGGCTCAGTGATTGCAGGACTTCAAATTGACCGCAACATGTCCGTACCCAGTTGGAGAGATTTGGGCCAATGTTCTTGATCAGCTGGTCTGTTCTGGTCACACTCATTCATAACCATTTTTTTGTACATGAGAAACATACTAAATTTTTTTCCTTAAAAAAGTGAAAAGAGTAGGACACATGGCATTGGTCGAATTAGCCAATTGATTATACATGCATTGATACGGTTTTGTTGGATGTTACTGTTACTTGCTAATGCTTTACACACTGGAAAACATGGAACATATTCTTTGATACGTTGAGCTCTGCCCCAATATTTTTGTGATGGGCAAGATACTCCTTGAGGTAGAAATGACAGTCTTCAACATGCTGTGAGAACTTACTGCTTTGGATAACTTGTGCAATTTCTGCTGTTGTGATAGATCAAGGTAGGATAATTTTGATTGTGGTCCTTTTTGACTTGTTGGGCGCTACAAGCAAAATTTTGGATCCGTTCTGAGTAGTAGACTTGGCTGATACGTGCATGCGAGTCTTTCAATCGTGGTCAGGCGGATGTTGTCGTGTTGAGAAATTTTGATTGATGGAATAACATCTGTCGTCGTATAGTCAGTGCGAATATGTGTAGATTGTGTGAAGAATACTGTTGTTACTAGTGGTAGGCTCGAACTGCTTCCGTATTTTCCTTCTGATCAAGGTCAGTTAAAATTGCTCAACAGCTGATGCCTGATTTCCTTCTGCATTGCGTTCCTGCAACCCTGCTCAATGTTTGTGTTAGAAACCGGCTCATAAGGGAGGTGTGGTTAGGTCGTGGACCCCGCATAATGTCTTTTTTTGCTCTAAGTTGAAGAGGCGGAGGTATATCAACAGAATTTTAGACTGAGGGTCTGTTTTTTTTCAGTTTCTAAAAACTGTTTTTCAGCTTTTCTGTAATAAGTAATTTTTAAACGGATTATCTTTTTAAGATAGAGTCTACTAGTTAATTGTAGTATATACTATATCGACTTCATTTATATCGGCAAAAAACCATAGTGAGTTAATCTCTCACACGAATAGCGCAAAAGCCATAACCAAAAGTCATAGATTTTAGTTAAAAAGAATAGTCTCTGTAAATACAGAGAAGATGCTTTTCATTTGTAAACGCATCAATCTTGCACTGTCTGATCTCGTGTGAATTGTTCGATTACTTTTGTACCGTTATTAATTGGCTACTGACTGTAAATATATTGTTCTAGATTTTCAACCGATTAGACTTTGGAAGCGTGTGCGCGTGTGCCTGCGAGGAAGCGGAAGCCCGGCCGACGGGTGCGGCACGCGTGGCCCCGACAGATGGCATCCAACCTCGGCAGATCCCATCCCATCCCTCCGCCTTGCTTTATTACGCCCATCACTGCTGCTGCTGCTGCGACCTTCCGAGGCCGCAAGCGAAAGGCAACCGAGCCGAGCGTGGCCGACGGGCAGAAGCAACGCGATTTCGCGCCCGAATCCCACCGCTCGGCACGGCCCGGGGATCCAAGCGCCGCGCCCGAGGAGGTGGTGGTGGTGGCGAATGGAGGGGAGGGTGCTGCGGCGCAGCGTCACGCTGGCCGACCAGCTCGCTGCGGTGGGGCCTGCCCCTGCGGGGCCGTGCAACCTCCGCGACCTGCTCAAGCTGCGCGACGAGGACGACCTCGCCGCTGGGCGCAGGGCGGCGGTCACCCTTGCGTCTCCCGTGGCAGCGGAGAGGCGGGACTCGTCGCCGGCTAGGTCGTCCTCGGCTGCCGCCGCGGCTGCGGCGGCGCGTACCCTCCTTGACATCATCCGCGACGACCAGCCTCCCACTTCATCCGCCGCCGCAGCCGCGGGAGCCAGCGCTGGCGCCGGTGACCCTCTCGCCCGTCGCGCGGTGTCCCTGCCAGCGCCACAAGCAACCTCCCCGCCCGCGTTGACCGCCACCGAGGCCGCGCCGCCTCCTCCGGAGGCGCCGCCGAGTCAGCTTCCGGCGGCTGTGCCCACGGAGGAGGAACAAGGGGAGAGGGTGTCCCTGATGGCGCTGCTGGAGCAGACGGAGAGGCAGTGGAGCACCGGCGCGGGCGCCACAGTGCGTGAGCAGGAGTTGGTGGCAGCGCCGGCATTGGGGATGGAAGACGAAGCGGAGCCGGAGGCGGGTAAAGGGGCGGCGGGCGGCGGGTGCTGCTGCGTCTGCATGGAGCGGGCCAAGGGCGCGGCCTTCATCCCGTGCGGCCACACCTTCTGCCGCACCTGCGCCCGCGAGCTCCTCGCCGGCCGCGGCCGCTGCCCGCTCTGCAACGCCGCCATCCTCGACGTCCTCGACATCTTCTGACATGGCCCGCCAATCTCCATCTCCTCCTCTCACCCCACCGCCGCTCAGCTCCCCGCCGGCGATGCAGATAACCTATCCGGCGAAATGAGCTCGGCGCACGCGCAAGTATCACCTCGAATCGGCCAATCGGGTGCTCCTGCAACCGAGATGAAATCCGGACATAGATAGATCTCTGCCTGTTCTTGCGTTCTTGCGAAAACTGAAAAAGATTATAACATGTTTCAGTAGCAGTAATCATCATCTTGTTGCAATTTGCAAGGGATCAACATTTTTGCATTGCGCATTTCGCGTCTTTCTTGTTCCAATTCCCAAATCCAGAACCAGTCCTGGATCAACAAGTTCTTGCTGCCCGTAGGAACCCATCAATCAAGGTGAGTGAGCTCATGGCGGGTGCCTGGGTGGTGGTAGGCTAAATTAAAAGTTAAACAAGAGTACTTGGTTTTGACCAAGGTTAATCTGCCAGAATTATTTTCTGCCTGTCGTCCAGCCAGCACGCACGCAATGTTTGAAGATAATATATCAAGAAATCAAGATACTCTGCACAGTGAGTTTAATTTTTACCACTCCACTCCACTGTACATTTCCCAGGCATGAACTCAATTCATTTTACTTCTGTGGAGCGCATTTCAGATTCTGATTGGACGCTTGACGTCACGAGAGATACGAAATTCGTGGGAGAAAAATGAAGCCCCTTAAATTCCATGACACCGACTGGCATCAACTTTGCAAACACGTTTGCAAAGTTACTATCGCCGCAAGAAACTCATTTGTGGACGTTGCAACTCGCTTCATCGCGGGTGGGGCGTCTAACCTCGTCGGTTCACTGATGCTGACCCAATAGACGGAGCTGCTTGTGCTAACCTTCCCCTTTTCTCCGTAATGCCGCGATAGGGTAGAAGAATCGTAGCATGGCCGTATATCTCAGTGGCGTGTTACCCTTTCTCATACGTACTTGGTGTTGGATACTTGCCCTGCCTTGGATGAGCTGCTGCTCACTTGCCCTGCCTCAACCGTTGTACTCTACCCGGTGTAAATTGCAGCGTTGGTACCTCAACCCTGGTACGAATTTGGGTGACGAATGTTTAGATCCCTACGGAAACCGCTTATTTTAATTTAAGCTTCTAACTTGTGGTTTATTTTTTATTATTCATAAATTTTATTTATTTTGCATTTTTGAACTTTTTGTCGGTTATTTTTTTCATATTCATTTACATTGTATGTGATAGGTTAACCTGTTTTTTCTATTTTTAAATTTAGTTACGTCAAATAAGTCACCATCAGTTACAGTGTAATTTCAGTAGGGTCTATTCTTTTTTGCTGTGGCTTGTGACTTTTGGGCTATTTGTACGAGAGATTACAGAGTAACAGAAACTCACGTGCGATTTTTGCAGATATAAATGAAGTCAGTAAAATATGTACTACAATTAACTAGTTGACCCTATCTTAAAAAAAATACTCGGTTTAAAAACTAATTACTGTAAAAAAAAGCTGAAAAATAATTTTTAGAAGCTGAAAAGAACAAGATCATTAGTTAGCTTATTTCAGCCTAACCTAGCGCTACCTTAGGTGCGAAAAATCGAAGCTTGATGCAACAACTGGACCGATTGTTTACAACTGTCCGATATTGATCAGGTCATCAGATGGGTTTTTGGCAAAGATGAAAGCGACGACGGCGACTACTTTGCTCCTGCTCCTATATTATTAATGACTTTCTTTGGGTAGTGTAGGTCGATCTGGCCCAGTTAGTTAAGCTAACCTTTAGCATCACAGCTTCATTATTCGATTGCTTTGGACTCTTGCCCCGTTACTGATCAAGACGTAGGTATTCTATTAAAACTTTTGCTGATAACTTTTGATTGTAGATTATAGATTTTAGTTAAAAATAAATAATATGGACCGAAAGAGACGACTTGAAAAAAGAGGATGCGAGTGGTGTGAAAAGTAAGGGGAAGATGTGTGCGCATGCGGAAGCGAGATTTGTAAGTTATGTGATGCACTCGTGACTCCTGTCTTATTTTTTTAGAATGAGACGATAATAAGAGATACGAAGAAAGCAAGTATTCAGATTATTTTTTGACTTTTTAAACGGTAATCAGAAGCACCAACCAATACAAGCAGAGCCACGATCAAAAGGGTGGCCGGAATCTGGTCATGTTCCACTCAATACTATATTAATCCTGGGAGGCGAGCGAGACAGGCGAACCTGTCTGTTCATGATTTGCCATCGCGGACAGGCGTATGGGAAGAGGGGCATGGGAGAACAACATGGGAGAGATTTGCTTTTTTTCCCTACGCCCCGAGTAATGGGCTCGTTTCATAAGCAGAGTCTCGCGAAACCTTCTCGTTTTATTTTTAACTAGCCACGTAGGCGTGGCGCCACGCCACGCCAGCCACCGTGTGGACCGAAGCAAAAGAGACGGCAATTCGCAGGGAGCTTCGAAAAAAAATCGAGGACACGCGCGTAATTTCGGAAAAATAAAAGGACTTTTCCGTAAAAAACCGAGGACCTGTACGTAAGTAAATAAGGACCTGTGCGTAATTTTCGAAACCCGCGGGTCGCCATCCAAAAAATTTTTCAAAAAAAACTGGGCGCAGGGACCTTTTCGCGAGGAAAAAGGACCTTTACGTAATTTCGAAAAAAGTGGAGGGATTTACCTCCCCCGGCCGTACCAAAAACCGGGGGACACCCGTCGCCCGGCCGCGCGTGGGGAGGCGACGTGGAGGGGGCGCGCGGGCCGCAACCCCCCCGGAAATACTGGACGTAGTATTACATCGGAAAATGATTTGTATACTTTATTGTGATCATCCCTCCTTGGTTAGATTAAGGGGTGTTTTAATCAACCAGAGGTTGCTCTAATCGGTTTTTAAGTTGTGGTTTCTGTTTGTAGTTATCATCTTTTGGCTGAAAGTGGACTGTAGTGACTATTAGTTTTTCTGAGTCATTCAATTAAAAATAAAAAAATCCGTTATATCACTATAGACAATGCAAATAAATAAAAAGGAAAAAAAACAAAAAAGGCAACAAAAAAAAGAAGAGAGAAACTGACGCATTCCAAGTGCCTTCTTACTTTTAGAAGCTAAAAGTTGAAGCCGTTTGGAATAGGGCCTAAAACCGATAGCTTTTGGCCTTTGTCTGAAATAGAATAGTAACGATAAGGAATAGCTATTGGAACTAAATTTGAAAAAAATAACTTTGAAAGACGTAAACTTAGAGGAGGTGACAGAGGCTAGCCGACTGCTTTTAGAAGCGGTTTGAAAAAACCAATTTTAGAAATCGATTTGTTCAAATTAGTTTCTAATTTCTTCGAAGAGAAGTTAAAAGTTAAAATCAATTTGAACATCGTGACACGAGAGATACTAGGGATGTGGCTAACTTGATGTTTTGGGTGGGCCGGGCTTGTATGATGTATAGGGATCGTCTAAAAGTAATTGGGTTGAGTATTGCTTGTACGCTAGGTCGCTAGCTCCTCACTGTGGAAGTAAGCACTTAAATTCCCAATCCAAGTCTAATTAGCCGGAATCAGTGAGCATGTTTTATTCGACCTTCTAGCTGGGTTTGAATCCAGCCAAAGACAACCTCGAGTTGAATCAGTGCTTATTTGGGTTTAATCTTTTGGATTTTTTTTTGTTTTTTAGCACTGTTTGAGATTTTTTTCACTATAGACACCGTAAGTTTTTCGGTATAATTAGATTTAAAAAATTAAAAATAGATTCTCTCATCATGGACAATACAAAGAAATACAGAAAAAAAGCAAAAATACCAAAAAAAAGATAAAAAAAAGACAAGATTAGAAGTGAGAAGGTAAAAGCCAAAAATTTAATCCCAAATGAGTAGAAATGGGATGTGGCGGCCGCTGAAAGAAGCTTGCTGCGCTGTACGTGCAGATTGCAAGTTCCGAGCTAGGATATTTTGAAAGTCAAGTCTTTTTCTAGCATTGTCTGCGAAATGCTAAGTTCAGTCAACAGGTCAGGTTGAATATGGGTTTGTTTTTTTCACTTTGAGTTTTTTAGTAATTATTATTTATTAGACTAATAAATTATAATAAAAAATTAAAAGCCATAGCAAAAAAAAAAAACTCCACCTTCTCTATGTATGCACAAAATCAAGGTTCCTCGGTTGAAACAACCAATATTATCAAATAACTATTTAGGATGGTCAAAACCCTAGCATTAGTCCTGTTACGGACAAAGCTACTGTTTAGAATGGTCCTTGGTTCGTCAAAAGTATACCACTCCTAACATCGAAAAAAACAGAGTATACTACTCCTAAGAGCAAGTACAATAGTATAGTCAACTAGTGGCTATAATACTTGTTCATTTCATCTATAGTCTTCAAAAAAATAGTTCATACAATAAGGTAGCTATTACAATAACTATTTGGCCCCACGTGTAAGAGAGTGAAATGCATATTTTTATGTGCTATAGCTAGCTATAATTTAATAGCCAGCTTCCTTCTCTCTCTTCATTTCTCTCTCTGCCACGTAAGATTTAGTTGATATTATATTTGCTATAGCCTGCTGACTAAGTTTTATTGTACCTGCTCTAACACATCTCAAAAGTGTATTACTCCTAACATCTCAAAAAAGAGTATACTACTCCTAACACACTGTTAAATTAAGAGTTAACGACCAAACCTACTAAGCTAGTACTAGCATCCAAGGCTAATGTAGCCTGGTAGACAAAGCGTGGATCTTGCAGGAAAGCTGGCCGCCAAATTCCCAGTCTTTGACGCTTTTCCTTGGAATGCTGCGCGTAACCATGTTCCTTTGGATTAGACCTTGCTGCCCAACTTGCTCGTACTAGGCTATTAGTACTATTATAATATTATTCCTCTCTCCAGTCTCCGTGCATGCGTGCGTGCTCAGCTCCATCACGGTCATCGAGTAGTAATGTAATATGGTAGTGTAACTCAACATAAAAAGGAAAAAAACACATCGCAGTCGGGCGAGGGTTAGTTGGGCTTAAAAGCTCATAGCTTATGGTTAAAAATACTGTAGCTGATTAAAAAAATATTGTAGCTGACATATGCTTATTTAGCATAATTAAATTTAAAAATATAAAAAAATGTGTTAGCCCAATATGTATAATACAAACGAATACGGAAAAAAACTGGCAAAAAAGCTCAACAAAAAGCCAAAGTTCAGAAAAAGACGAAATTTATGAATAGTGAAAAATAAGCCAGAAGCGCAAGCCGAACCGATTAGGGCCTCCATGACTCGTCACCGACGGGTCGGTCCATCTGTTCGTTGTTGCTGCTTTTGCTTTTCTGTTTGTAGCTTCTGATTTCTACCTTATTGCTTTTTATCTTTTTTTGGTGATATGGCTTTTTTATCTTTTCATTTTTCCTCTTTATTATCTATAATAACATAACTTTTTATTTTTAAAATTTAATTACACTAAAAAGCTATCAGTAGCTATAATGTGTTTTAGCTGCTACAGTATAAAATAGGCTATAAGCCATGGTTTTAAGCCCAAATAAGCATCACTAAGGGGCTGTTTGGTTCACAGCCCACACCAGCCACTCGGTTGTGGCGTCGCCCAAGACTTGTGGCGGAGAATATGGCCGCCACACCTTGGCGTAAATTTGTACTGTGAAACAATGTGGCTGCCCCACCTTAAAGCTGAACCAAACAGCTGTCTGTGGCGCGCCGCAGCTTTGGCAGGCGAAGTGTGGCGGCGAGCCAAACACCCCCTAAATTTGCTAGTTTGCTACACAAGAGAAGAAAGTTAGCTGACTGGATAGACTTTGGAAGCACAGAATGTACATAGGTTCTGTATCAAAGTCCGCATCTGCGTCGGCCTGCGTGGAGGCGCCGAGAACCGGAGCAAGAGCGCCGAGCACGCGGCATTGGATTCCATGCGCGTTGCAACGCATGCGCCCATCCCCATCAATCATATATTCATATAGCCCAGGGTACGACATGTCGAATGCCTGCCTGCCTTTGTCGGAGCCTACACGCAGCCTATACCTGCGAGCTGCTCTGCTACGAGTCTACGACTCCCTCCGAGGAATTTTCAAACTGTGCTTATGATTTCTGACTTATTTTTTTACTATTTATAAATTTCATCTTCTTCTATTTTTTTTAGTTTTTTTATTTTTTTTACGGGTTTTTTCGTATTCATTTGTATTATTTGTGATAGACTAACCTATTTTTTTATTTTTAAATTTTTTAATTTTAGTTACGCCAAATAAGTCACCATCAGATACAGTGTAATTTCAGCTATAAACTAGCTTATTTCAGCCCAACCGAGCAGCACCTTGGCCTACGTTTTGCTTTTAGCTTCTAGTTTTTTTAATTTTAATTTTTGATTTTTTTTGTCTTCCAGGGTTTTTTTGTCTTTTTTATATTTCTTTGTATTGTTTGTAATGACGAATTTGTTTTTCCTATTTTAAATTTAACTAGTAAGGTGGCCCGTGCATTTACGCGAGCATCATCTTTAAAATGTTTAAATGACTTTATATATATATATTTATATGTATGTATGTATGTAATTTTGATTTTGAAAAATAGATTGTAGCAGAATTTCATGTGTGATATTTTAACATTATATATTATAAGAGAGAAAATACTCACTTTGTTCCCTAATACTTGTCACATGTGACCAAACTTTCTTTTCCAGATAATTTTTGACAAAAATACTTGCATACCAAATAGTAAATATAACATTACATAACATTTTTCATTTATACCATCATCATTTTCTCATTTATTACAATTCTTATCTATACTACATGCTCGTAACATACATCATATAGCTTACATCTATACAACCGAGTGAACACATGTTAATGATCTCACTCTCAATCCCTCCATCCTATAGAGGTTCACCAAACAAATGGTCATAATATTTTTGTTTTTTGTGAGAAATTTTAGCAATTAACTTTTTTCTTAGTGATTATAAACTACCTATCATCAATTTTTATTATATAATGGATTTCGATTCCTGATATATATATATATATATATATATATATATATATATATATATATATATATATATATCAAATTTGTTATCTTTTTTCCCAAAATAGAATATTTTTGCAAGTTTAATTCTGAATAAAACTAATTTTTTTTATTTTTCACTTAGTCTGGAATTAAAAAACTAATACTAATTTTCTTTGACTTTTATTCTAAATTTGCATATTTTTGGATTGCACTTCTTATAGACTTCCTTTTTTAGTTTTATGTTGGAATTCGTTTATAAATCCAGCTGCTAATTTTATTTTAAATTATGGTTATTTCTTATAGTATTTGATATGGACTCTTTCTTTAATCTCAAAATTATTTTTACTTAATTTGAAATTTTAGTTTTAGGTTAGATACAAATCCTATTGCTAATTTTCATCTAATTTCTATTCCTGAATTTTAGCTATGTAATGGTTTTTATTTGGAGTTCATATTAAAATCAAACTGTTACTTTCCTTTTATTTTTCATTCCAAAATTCTGTTATTTTTTGCTATTATTTTTTATGTAATTTCAATTTTCAGTTTTATTCTACATGCGCATCACCATAACGTGTGTTTCACAACTTTTATTTTTTTCTCCTAGAATCGCTATCAAACAAAATAGATTAGTCAATCTTTTAAGCTGATCCAACAAAAGCAATGCATATGACAATAATATTTAATCACAGCACAACAGTACACCTTCCCCGGTTGCGACCTACACTACATATTAATCCTACTAATTAATCGTTAATTTACTTACGCTTAATTAGATCGGAAGTCGTCCTATAAGAAGTGCATGTTAAAACAACATACAAAGCTAACAATTTCTTGTATCCGCGAGTGGCCAGTACACTGTAGACTCACATTGATCATATAGCTGAATCATGCAATGCATATATGCCTCCACAATCAACTATTTAATTAATTATTAATCGGTGCATGTTGGTTAAGTCAATTAATCACGTCCTGGTGCAGGGGCCGGTCGTGCTGTTTCCAATGCAAGAGCCAGGGCTTCGTGCTCCTCATCCCTCCCGGCCATCGGGGCATGCGAGTATGACCGGCCTAGCCGTCCAAGCTTTGGATTCGCCGACTGCCGAGACGATCCGGCCAGCCTGCGGCGGCGGCCGCACGCGTGACGTGCACTCCGAGCAGCCGTCCGGTCGGCCGCGCCCCGCGCACACGGTGTCTGGAGTGGTGTAGCTCGTTGTACAGGATAGTGGCCACGATATGCACTTTTACTTTTTATCCGAACTGTTATAAATTAGGTTCACTAAATTAAAGATTAGATATTTTATTTTTTTATGAGAATTTTTAGTATATCTTTTTAGTAATTCTAAAAAATTTGCATCCACTTTTAGTAATAAATGGATTACATCAAAAAAATCTTACAATAGCTATAGTAAAAAAATCTCAACCAATACCAAACCGTACCAAATAAGCCCAAAATCCAAAAATATAAATCTAAATGAGTACCTCTAAATGTACATACCAGAACCTTCATGATAGGAGTATTCCATAAGGCATTCGGTCATGATGACCAGTCCAAGTAACTCCGTACAAGATGAAAAGATCGCATCAGTTGTGCGATCAGATCCTCGGCCTTCAAGCAGCAAGCAGCACTCCATAAAAGCAAATTAAGAACTGCCTCTCCTGCACTCGGGCTGGCTACAGTGCTCGGACTAGCAGCATTACCTTCAGGGCATCATGAGATCCGACAATGCATCTAAGGACAGGAAGAGGAGATTCACGGCACTGAAGCTCGTACCTCTCTGCTACAGTACGTAAGGCTCCCGGTTGAAGTCGCCATGTATTCTACGGAACATGCAAGCAAATGTTTTGGATTCTTGCTGCTGCATCCAACATTCTAGATTTCTCATCCTGTCTCAAGACAAACTTACACACATTTCATTTCAAGATCCTACTAATGACCAGGTGATTAAACGAACCCAGTAGCAGCAGTAGCTATGAAGAAGTTGCCATCTGAATTAGAGAGTGTTCTTTTTTGTTGTATCTTTTGGCTATATCTTATTAGTCTACAGAGCAGTTATTATTGAAAGAAGTTGAAGCAAAAAAAAAAAAACTAAAAAGCCGAAAATAACAGGCTTTGATTTTAATTTGGTCCCCTCGCGCGTTTCTGGAAGTGTCACCTCTCCTCTCCCATCTGACCAGAGTTGAAGCTCCAAAGTACAGTTGCACAAAGCATGTCATGTGCCGGCAGCAGCACAGGCCCTTTCGCCTCTTCCTTTTCCTCTCCCCAGAGAATAAAGGCATTCAATGTTTTGCTCCATAGGCAACAGTGAGTATGTACGACGGCATAGATCTGTGTTAGGCAGGAACAGGCATGAACATGAGTAAAAACTAATGCATCTCTTATCTCCTGGATGAGCACGCACAATTACAATTACACATCCTTTTCTTTAGTAAGATATACTAGGGGCCATGACTGACTGTTGTTTTACAGCTTGAGCATCGTTTTGCAGGCATCTCATCTGTTCTGATTTTGTACACCATTGTTGGCAACAAGGGACAGATTCGATCGTTCGTGATCGAATCATTATAGTGCCGTCCATTCATTAGTACAGCCATTTCATTGTCACCAAGCTCGTACAAAGTAGACGAGCTAGCTCTTAATGATGAACTGGCGATGAAGGCTGTTCCGTTCACTTGGAGAGCAGACCAAAGTAGGGATTTGCCATGGCAGACGAGATCTCAACTCCTGCCGCATTGAGTGCCATGTCACCTTATCCCTCGGCATGACCAGGTAGCCGTTCGCTCTGAGCTTCTGGAACCCGCACACCTCCAGAAATTCTACGCCGCCTTTCAGATTACCCACCCTGTCCTGTTAAACGAGAAGAATGGTATGTTAGGGATGAAGGTATTGCAGGAAGCAGCTATCTGAAATATAAGCATATGGCATTTCAAAATTACCTTGAAAACGGGGTTTTAGTCGAATCCTCCTCAACTTCTCCTCTGGGTTCTTCACTATGTTGGCTGTTATCTTTAACAGTATTTGGAATGCTCTTGTAACTCTAGCACTGTCATCCTACAAAATCAATTGATTCATGTCATTTTCATACGTGAGACAATGTGGAGGTTACCCGTGGTTGTCTGAGTAATTGATTTTTAGTTCAGAAATATTGCAGAGTTTGAATTTGACTTTTCGGACGATCGACAGTCAGGTTAGTCTAACCGGCCAAAGGGTGGCAGTCAGACCGAATGCCCTCAACGGTCTACCCGGTGGCCCATACCGGTTTGACCGGTATGCCGTTGGTCAGACCGGCAAGGTGTTGTACAGATTTCGGCGGAGAGCTAATTTTGGGGTTTTGAGTCTCGCGTGAGTTTGATTTGATATAGATCGTTGCTTGTCTACATATGAGTTTAATATTTGGTTCTAGGTTTAGAATCAGTGGTTTGGTTGCATACATTTTGCATAGTGCGTTATTGGATTAATTATATCAATTGATGATTTTATTTCATGCAATGCTACATGATGGTTTATTTGTTTGTGTTGGTTGTAGGACTCTAGAGTTACGTCATGATGAGGCAGATGGAATCAAGACTAAGTTTGGAAAGCTTAGATCCAAAACAATTAAGAGATCAGGACTACGCTTAGGAGAAGTTGAGGTCTAGACGATCAAGGAGTCACCGAAGTTGATTCACTAATGAGTTAATTGGTGTGAGCGCTTTGAGAAACGTGCTTGTGTAAGTGTAAAACCCGATATGGTGTTAAGTTAACGGGTTAGCTAGCTTATATAATTAGATGAAACCTAACTAAAGTTGATGGTTAGGATTTTTCTTATGAACCTCCATATATAAAGAGGAAGAGAGATGACTAGGTTAATCTTTTGAAGAGTTCATACTTAGTCTTGAGAGGATTTAGAGTTTTTGGAGAGAATCTTGTAGGAGATGTGAGAGTCTCTTGTTGTTAAGTTTTTTTTGTTATCCTTAGGCTTTATGTATGGCTAGGGAGTGGCTGTAAATATTCGTCTCTAAGTATTAATAGAGATCAAAATTCGTCTAAGTATTGCCCTTACGCTCAAGCGATGAAATCTTGATTTAGCTTGATTTTTGGTGCTTCTCTCTCCTTCTTGATCCTACGGTGCCAAGGACATGTAAGATATAGAGATGACCCCTGAAAATTAATTCCCATCCATCCATTGATCTGGTTGACAAGTTCTTGAAGTTTTCAGTTTTTACTCTTTTTGGTCTCTCCGAGTGATTTCTCGGTCCAACTATTTTTACCTCGATTTCTTTGGTGTTCTTGTTTACCGTGATATGTGGGAATACATCTAGAGCTATCTTGGCCATCGTCCACCCACGAGTAAGTCATATTCACTGTTTTAGTTTTCTTACCCTTTTTGTGCAACCTTCCTTCAAATTTAAAAAATGTCATCACTTTGACAACGATTTTCTTGATCATTGGTTGAAATATGTTTGTGATATCTTAGAGAAGGTATATACCAAGTTTTAAGTCATTTGGATTATTGGATCAAAAGTTACAAGTTTTTTGGATTTGAAACAATGCTGAAATTACTATTTATTTGCTTGATTTTACTGCTCATACCGGTCTAACCGCCAAAGGCCTAGAGCTCTAATCGTTGTTACTATTTATTCAAGTGCAACAGAGGTTCAAGAGCCAATAAATCTCAATTTTCTTAAATTCTTTATTAATCTTTAGTTGTTGTGATAGGTTATTACGGTCATGATTTAGTCTTGATTCAAGTTTCAAATTATTTGGAGTTGTAGGTCAAAAATTTTATCGATTTTCGGATTTAAAATAGTACTAAATCTCCTCTGTTTTTAAATTAGAGGTCGTACTGCCACATTCATGAAGATCAATCTGTTAGGGTTGTTAAGGCTCGTTTTGCTCGATTTTTCTTACGAGTGGTTAGTCTCTGATCTTCATACATTCTTGAAGCTATTGGAGTGAAGAGTTTTGTTTTTTCATTTAGAAAAGTTTTGAAAAACCGCTTAATTGTGTTGACTCCTATTCATGTACTCTCTAGTCGTCGTTCTCGGTCCTGCACCATAACACGAAGGTTTTTTTTGCTTTATACAATTTTATTTTACAGTTCTTGTACACACAAATAGTTTAATTATAAGAGGGTGCTGATGAAAGAGACTGTTGAGAAACAAAATCAAAGCCATTCCTAGACTACAAAAGACAGCCTAAGAGCACATAATACA
Source organism: Dendrocalamus latiflorus (assembly GCA_017311315.1). Classification (NCBI taxonomy): domain Eukaryota; kingdom Viridiplantae; phylum Streptophyta; class Magnoliopsida; order Poales; family Poaceae; genus Dendrocalamus; species Dendrocalamus latiflorus. The sequence continues at coordinate 3,545,018 of CM029654.1, forward strand.
GAAATTGAACATTGTTGGTGTGCGGAAGGCCTGGTTCCGGTTCTCTGCATGGACAAAATTCATAGAACAGCATTTGCTTGGAATATTAACGTATATTGTGATACAGAAGAACATACAAGATTTATTGTGGTATTTGCAAAACATCATATTCAATAATGTTCAAGAACAGTCAATAGCTCAATGCTTCCGTGTCAACAAGATCATGAGGAATAATAATTCACATCTGCAATAGGAAGATCATTTTACCTTGTGCTTCTTCTTCAGAGTTCTTACGCAGTCTCTCAGTTGTTCTGATGCTACAACAGGTTTTATCTGAGCAGTTAAAAATGTGAGGAATGTGTTTTGGAGGTTTTGCTCACGAAATGTAGAGGTACTCTGCGGGGTTTCAGACCTTTGTGGGAGTTATGATCGGGACTGAAGCTCCTGAATTTTCCTGCGGCAAACCAAGTCTTCGCCTTCTTCCTGCCTGCATAGAAGGAAATGATTTAAGGGCTCTTCAGTAGTCTAACGACAAGCAATGTAGCATGTCACTGAAGTTTTGGGGGAATGTAGTAGCCAATGAGCTTAAAATAGTGGTCAAAACACAAGAAAATTACAATACTCTGACCAAAGAGATAAGAGGAATCATGTAATCACATTTTGATAATAGCCATGATCATTACATGGTAGGTTTTCTGTTGTCAAGGAGATCAATTTTGTTTGAATACTTGAAGGACATGCAGTGCACGGCAAATATAAAAAAGGACTGTGCTTAGATCCACAAGTCACACACTCACAAAGAAAGGGAAAAAAAATCCACAAGTCACACTTTGACGAACTAGGCATGGACTAACAAGAACTGCACAAACGTCCATACAGTGATACAGACCTTGCTTGGACTCAGTGCAAATGCCACAGGTGAATGCAGGCTTAAGCTTTTTTCCCCAACAAGGCAAGACGGACATGCTCGTTCTGGGAGAGGCGATGGAAGCCCGAAGCATAGACACTAACCACTCGCCGCCGGTCGCACGGCGCACGGCGGCGTGGAGGCCCTAATTGCATTTCACCAAACGATTGGCGTGCACAGGCAAGACAGCGTCGAGGCCATGCATACGCACCCGATCTCCTCGACGTTAGTACAGCTTGCCGCCCCTGGAAACGGCGGTTGCGAGCCACAGCTTCCACTTGCTGTCCACCGCCGCCGCCGCGCAGGCCTCCTCCACCCTCCGCCCGCGGCATGCCGCCGTCCTGCGCTCGTACCGTACGCACCACACAAGCAAGACAAACCAACGAGCAAGCGAGCTCGGATGAAGGGTTGGGAAGGAGTCGCGAGGTGGAAGCACCTTTCTGGAACCTGGGAGATGGGGAGGGAGCGGTGGCGAGGAAGGTGTTGAGGTGGTGCTGTTCGGTGGCGTCGGACCCGGAGGCTGGCGGCGGGAGGGCGGCTTCTTGGTCGGCGATCGCGCGTTGCCGAAGACGTCGCAGCCATCTGAGCCATGGCGCGCTGCTTCTCACTATCTCTTGCTGTAACTGAGTTTGCAATGCCCAGAAGAAGATGGTGTTCTTGGGCAAAATGAATTCCAAATCGCAAGTTCACAAGAAAATATTAGGCCAAAGAATTTGTATGGAGAGCCGAAGGTACATCTGGGTTCTGCATGGTCACTGATCACAGCCACGATAAACGGATCAACGTCATCACAGTATTCACCTATCTGTTGAAAAAAAAAATTTCTGGCATAAATCGTAACGATCAATTTGGGAGCACTCAAAACTAGGGCAGCATTTGGTTGAGACATTTTGCTCTGTTATCTGATTACATGGTAACCGATAATGTTAAGGGAATGTTTATATTAGTTACAGATAGTGGGTTTTTACTGAAAATAAATAGTACTATATAAAATAAGTAGTTTTTAAAGATTCTAAAAGGAGGTGTGTAGCGAAAAAAATAAGAAAAAGATGCGTGTGTAAGAGGAGTAGAATACGCGATATAACCTTGAACTTGTCTTTCATCCAGAGAGCAAGAGAAATGAGAAAGACACTTTAAAAAATCGAATGTTCAAATAGCCAATTTGACTATATCCTAGATCTTGTGTTGGTTCGGTTGGGCTGTTATCGGGATCGGCGCCCGGCTGTGGCGGCGGATGGAGTGTCAAATGGCGCCAAGCTGTCAATATGCGGTGGCGCTGGCCGCCTGGCCGGTGCGCTCCCCTCCTCTACCACCCTGCCCTCTCCACTTCCTTCCTCCCTCGAGATGGCAAGTAGACAACGAAGCACGCTTCAGTGATGGGCGCGGCCTGAGGTGGCTTCGGTGTGTTGGACCAGTACTATGCCGCCCACAGCCCGCTCGATACAGTCATCGTCTTCAAGCTTCGGCGCTACAGTATTTCCCGAGCTGTGAATTACGGCGACGGGCGATTGTGACGCCGGTGGTGATTCCTGAGGATAACCGAGGGTGCAGGATGGTTCTAGGAAGTGAGGAGAACCCATTTTGGTGCTTTGCGGTGGCCGGAGTTCACTGTAAGGGGCCGGCAGTGGGGTGGGTTCCTCGGTGTTTTTCCATGGCAGAGGAGCTATCAAGAGGCTAAACGGCGAAGGCAAGCTTGGATGGCTACGGTGGGTTCCGCGGTGTTTTCATTTGGACTTTTTTTTTGCCTCGTTAATTTCATACTGGGCACAATATTCTCCAAAAATATTGCGAAAGCTAAAAGTCTTATGATGATAACCCTGGTGGCACTCTTTTTTCTACTTGCTTACAGTTCATTGAGGAAGATGCTGAAGAACATAATTCCAGCTCAGATGATGATGATTCGACATCAGAACAAGACTGCAATCAGATTGATGATGCTGTGCCTGTTAGAACTGATTCCTTGATAATAACACACCAGGTATCGATCTGCTTAACAAAGATTTTGTTAACTTGAATTCGTTGCCAATTGTGCCAACAGCCAATCTAGTTAGCAGTCGCAGTGTTCTTGAGTCGGCAGTTTTTAAATATATTTTAGGGGTATTTCTCAGTATCCGGCCGACGAACATGACTGTAATCGTGCCTCGAGGGATTCAGGCGGACCTGGAACTTTTTCCGAAGAGGTTAGTGATCTGTTCATTAGAGTGACCAGACAAACTTTTGATGGATGTTACTTGCATTGGCTTTACCACGCAGCATGGAGCAAGCAGTGGCGAGAACAAATTGAGAAATCCTTCCTCCAGTAGCAATGGACAACACAGAAAAGTTTCCAACTAGTGGACTCTGAAATGGGCCCACCTGCCAGTTGTTTCTGAGGGACCCACCTGTCAGCTTGTTCCCACAGAAACACTCCCGAAAAGAAAAAGGCACATGGATAATCTCCCTGAAGAAGCCCAAATCAGTTGGCCCCCAAGCCCAATAGGCCCATCCATCCCCAGAACACCCCCTCAGGCCCACTTGTCAGCCGCTCGAGCGCTCTCTATAAATATGCCGCCCCTCCCCACGGGAAACCCTAGGTTAAAGCGACGCTGCCGCCGCAAGCCGTCCGCCTTGCTCTTCTCCTACCCCAGGGCTTGGTCCTCATCCTCGTCTCTCACCTCTATCACACGCACAGATCTGCCACTTCTAGCTAGGGTTAGGGTTTCTGTTGCTTCTGCTAGCTCGTACCGCAGCAATGGCGATCAAGAGGACCAAGGCCGAGAAGAAGCTGGCGTACGACAAGAAGCTTTGCCAGCTGCTTGACGAGTACACCAAGGTGCTCATCGCGGTGGCGGACAACGTCGGCTCCAACCAGCTCCAGGAGATCCGCAAGGGCCTGCGCGGCGACTCGATCGTGCTCATGGGGAAGAACACCCTCATCCGCCGCTGCATCAAGGTGCACGCCGAGAAGACGGGCAACAAGGACTTCCTCGAGCTCATGCCCCTCCTCGTCGTAAGCTGCCGGATCCTCTTGTCTTCTTTGTTTATGTTCTTGGCGATTATGATTTGTGCGCTGAAAGGATTTTTTTTGGTGTTGTTGACTGTAGGGAAATGTTGGTCTCATCTTCACCAAGGGTGACCTCAAGGAGGTCCGCGAGGAGGTCGCCAAGTACAAGGTGAATTATCGTACTACATATGTTATATGCGCGAGTGGTTATTCATACTTTCAATGTTGTAAGATCGTCGTGTGGTATTGAGTTATTATGTCCTGGGTTGCATTAATTTGATGCTTCTGTGATTTGGAACACACTGGAATTTGTTTGTATTAAAATATGATTATTTGATGAAATTGAACCCTGTTCTTGTTGTTGTAAGTTAATTTCTTTTTTGCAAGCCTGTACATTGTAGTATGGTCAGTTGGGGTTGTATGAACGTGATTCTTCTGTGTGTAGAGAATTTCACCTATGTATGTATGCAGTAGTAATTTTGCGATGTCACAAGATTGTTCTGGAGTATCCTGGTATAGCTGTTAATGATATGCTTCTGCTGTCATTGGGAAGAACAAGAATGCTGTGATGGTGTGATTTATATGTTTTTAGCTATAAAGACTGTTGCCCGAGACCTGTAACTTGTTTTTCCTATGCAATTTGTGTCATAAATCTTGTATTTGTTATACATGAATGGTAGCCTATAGAAGTAAATATGCATGGGAATTGTGGAATAGTAATTGGAAATGATTTGATGTCAACTAGTTTTGGGTTTTGATGTGAACGTTTCCAGTGAAGACATTTTTTGCTTGTGAATTGCAATTTTTTCATAGTACTGTACAGTCATTTTTCTGTGAACTGCTACAGTACTGCTATTGTTCAGCTAATGTTTACAACATTTGTAGTTTATTATTTCTGTGATGTTCAATGACCCTGATCTTGTCTCTGTTATAACAGGTTGGAGCTCCTGCTCGTGTTGGGCTGGTTGCTCCCGTTGATGTGGTGGTCCCCCCGGGAAACACTGGTCTGGATCCTTCCCAGACTTCTTTCTTCCAGGTGAGCATTTGATGATAACACATCTCTGTGTACTTACCGCCATGCACAAGTTCTCACTTGCTGTCCTGTTTCAGGTGCTTAACATCCCCACCAAGATTAACAAGGGTACTGTGGAAATCATCACCCCTGTGGAGCTCATCAGGAAGGGTGACAAGGTCGGCTCGTCTGAGTCTGCCCTGCTTGCGAAGCTGGGTATCCGCCCTTTCTCGTATGGTCTTGTGATCACCAATGTCTACGACAGTGGGTCGGTGTTCAGCCCTGAGGTTCTTGACCTCACTGAGGAAGACCTGATGGAGAAGTTTGCATCTGGTGTATCTATGGTTGCCTCGCTGTCTCTGGCAATCTCGTACCCAACTATTGCTGCTGCGCCGCACATGTTCATCAACGGGTACAAGAATGTGCTTGCTGTTGCTGTGGAAACTGATTACTCGTACCCACATGCGGACAAGATCAAGGAGTATCTCAAGGTAATCAATTCTCACTTTTCTATTTTATGTTTGCCCTATTTGTAGTCTTTAGTTTAAATGTGTGAGAATGTTTGTAACTGTGTTATGCTTACTGCTCTCCAATTGTTACTTTAGTTAACACTAGAAACGAAATTTGTGTTACTGAACTGCAGCGTGTCATCTATGCTTGGCACATCTTGTTGTTTATTCTGAACTAGATGATCATTGAGCTTTACAAGAATTAGTGGCAGGTTATCAATCTAAACCAATACTTTAGTTTAAATCTGTGAACCTCTTGTTTCTATTTCATATTTTTAACCCCAATATGCTTTATTGTTTGTAAGAGTTGGCAAGTTCATAGTGGAATTGATTTTGTGTTATGGACTGCAGCATGTCATTTCTGATTGACACATGTTCTATTTATTCTAAATATCTATTGAATGCTACATCAATTGGCGATAGGTTATCAATCCAAGTGTGTGGTTGGTTGGTCTTTGGCAGCGAGCATTCTATCATACTCGAGATAATCCTTTAATGCTGTATCATTATCTTCAAAAGATTGTTGACTTTTTAACTATGTAAACTGATGATGTTTTGATGGCACTACAACCTAGATCTAATTTGTGGATGTTCATCTCAATTTCTTACATATTCTTGTTGGCGTTGCTTTGCAGGATCCCAGCAAGTTTGCGGTTGCTGCCCCGGTTGCTGCTGCTGACTCTGGTGCTGCTGCTGCGGTTGCTCCCAAGGAGGAAGAGAAGAAGGACGAACCCGCGGAGGAGTCCGACGATGACATGGGCTTTAGTCTGTTCGACTAAGCTGCTGCTTGTATCGCTGCGTTTTGCCATAGTGTCGAGCATCAGAATTTGTTATTACCTTTAATTTAGCACATCATGCTTTTTGCTAGACAATAACTATGTTGGGTGTAATCGACACTGGTATCGTTATATGCACTTTAATCGTGTTGGTATTGTTTTGCTTTGTGTGTGCACGCGCCCGTGTGCTGTATGTCTGGCTTGCAATTCACTAGAAAAGGAAGCGCGCTTTGCGGCGCCCTACAACGCTGTTGAAGTGAGATCATAAAATAATAGTACAAAGTGCATGTAGAGAAACTCATATAGATAATAGATAGAAAATACTAATTGCATGGTTCGTGCAGCCCGGAGGGTTCTGTCCATCCATATAGATTACATGCCCCGACCAGAATTCATGACTACCAACTGTTTTGGTCGGTAGCTTAGAATACTGGTCGAAATTTTCATGTAAAGCACTAAAACAAGTCATGATGCTAATAAGAAAGGAGGTAGCACACAGTTTGCAGCCATGGTCATAATTAGGACGAGCTTGAGGCTATTATCCAATGGAAGCCTACAACACAGAAAACTATTAACTGATCAGTATAGTGCAGAAAGAAATATCAGGCTGATTTGTTTTAGTTAGCAGGGCTTCTACTTGGTTTTGTGTTTTACAAGTCATTCTCTTTAACTATATATCTGGCAAAATTAGCATATCTTACCATGGTTCTGTTGTCTGGATTTTGTCTATAGGCACATGGATTACAGTTCAATCTTCAAACCAAAATATGTAGTCAACTAAAACAAAGCATTTTTTCTTCAACGCCAAAAGGTTAATGCCAAGTAGTAGGTGATGACACGGTTGGCTGCAACTGCGAAGACAAAAGGTGTATTCCCTCTCTTGTGACTAAGCATTTTTGTTTGCACTGCAAAGGGAAGAACATTAGAGACATGCATGTTGAAGAGGCATAGTGGCTACAATGATATTGCACGGTTGAAAGTTAATATCTGTCTCGTGCATGGAGGAAGTAGATTTGATCTATATATAAAATTGACAGAACAAAGTAACATACAAAACCAAGTCAGCTGTAAGTGATGTAAACTGAAAGTAGATCTATCAGATGAACCACTGCATCACCAAGGCAACCACACATATAAAGTAGAATGAGGAAAAAAATGGACAGCTATTACTCATAGTAATCCATTAGTATGGGTAACAAGTATGAAGGAGACTGGCATACCTAGGCTTAGCAGTGTCATCTGCACAGCCTTCATCAGTGGTATCTCCAGCTTCATCAATGAATAGCTTCTTTGCAGTTTTTTTAGTAGGTGATGCCCGCGTCCTAAAAGGTAGAACATCATGTTCTGTATAAATAAGGTTGATATGAAAGGGGAAAAAGGGGTGGAAATTCTGTTAGTGAAGACAACCTCTTCCTTGTACTGCTCTTTTGTGTTTTGGTTGTAGAGGAACCAGCAGGCATACTTGCATCAACTTTAAGATCCGTAGAAATCTATAGTGAGGCACCCCAATAAGCGGTTGTAAGTATTCCATCGCATTTTCATGACGAGTAACATGTGAACAAGCTCGAACAAACATGTTGTATGTAACAGACACTGGCTAATGAAGAGCCTACTGTAGATGACTGTTATATGAAACAGACAAAAACATAATAGATTTGAGAGCAAAGTTTACCCTATGCACATCAGTTGTATCATTGTCTTGCGGTGCTTCTGGTGGCTGGTCCACAGGTGTTGGTGGAGAAATGACAGGTTCTGAAGTTAACCCTGGTGAGAGCAAAGACAGGTTGGTGCTTTTCTGCGGAGTGATCTGCATATCATATAAACGACGCTATAGTAAGTCTCTTATATGAAAAAATGGACATGAATTGTTGATGCATATGAGAAAAAATTTACCTTATCTTCTGTAGCACCCTTGCCACTTTGTGGTGTGAGTGGTGGTGAAGGTAAAGCCAAGGTGCCACCTTTCCGAGGAGTGTTCTGCATACTGCTGCTTGCATCTTGAGATAGAACAAGTGATGACTGTTGTGATCCTGCTGGTGACATTGGGAGAAGAGCATTTCCAGCATCTACCTCTGCAATAACTGCATTGACCTGAAAGCATACATTTCCATACTCTATTTTGTTGTCTGAGAAGCTGACGTTCCATATGAACACCTTTTCAAGGAGTTTTGTGATCTCATCTGGAATGAAACCAGTTGGATTTGTAGCAATGAGAGTATCAACTGACTTTTTGGTGAGACGTTGTGCCATACGTCCAAAGAGAATAAAGTCAGTGTCACCAGTTTCATCACCAGCAATGACACATAGTTTGTATCTGTGGATAGGTTGAGCATGGATTAGCATTAGCAAGTTTAGTATAGTCCAAGGAAAAAATGGCTGGGAGACGAAGAAACACTATGTGAATATCTAGAGTAGTTTTGATGTGAGTAAATTTGATATATTAGTAGAATGAATTGTGAACCAACAGTTAAAAAGCAGTATCAAACAAGGAATGCAGGTAGATGTCATTTGACCTTTGGACAGGCATGCCAATGGTAGAGCACTTGGGATTGATGCATTTGTAGGAGTCACCAAGAGGCTTGGCTCTGTGAAGACATTTCTTGCACGAGTTGTACCACCATGAGTTATCAATTTTCCTTATTGTTAATGTAACCAAGAACTCTTTTTTCTGCATGAGAAGTAATAAGTAAGAAAAGAGGCTGGGCAGTGTGTGTCCAACTATTGATGCGAACTCTAGCAAAACACAACCTTGTTTTGGAAGGGGTGAAGACGCTTTATGTAAGAGATCTTCTTCTCCTCAGCAGCAACTGTAGGCTCACTGGAGGTCAGAAGCTGATTCCACTTAATCGGTTGTTGTACACTCCTTGTACTGATTAGTTAAGACAATGTATTGGCCTTTTGTTAGTATTAGACATAATACGTAGCACTTGCATTTAGCTAACATTTAGGTGAGCAGACTACCTGGCCATGAGGTTTTCTGCTTCAGGAACATTGGGATTGATATACCACTTGCATGACGAGCCCCCTGATAGACATAGTCCATCTGAAGCACAAGGCGACAAGTTTAGGTGTCAACATTAACAATTAGTTTACAATACCAGGAATGGTTGACATACCTGCATAGTTCTTGACAAGAGTGCCAACAAATATTATAACTTGAGGAGAGGTCTGTCCATCTTTGCACAGTTGATCACCAGGGAATTATGTGGCCCGTTCACCCCAAAGCAAAACATTTACTGAAGCATTGCTGTTGTTTCAATGAAAATGAGTGTCAGCTTGCATTGAGTACACGTGAGCAAGACTCAAATTATTATGTACTGATAAACGCGGGGACAATAATGGAGTGCAAAATGGCCTTTTTCAATTAACCTCGATCTGCCTTATTTCACTACCACACAACTCAAGAATAGAGATCTATAACTGACCTCGCACTGCGTATAACAATAATCCTTTTTAAGTTGTCAGCCTGTTGACCTCTTGTTCGCTGGGATGCAACACTTGAAATTGAGGTGATTACTCCAACGGTATCTATTTTTAGTTGTAACAAATGTAGGCATCATCATTATAAAATATTTGGGAGCATAAACTGTGTAAGTACACAAGCATACCTGTGTAGTGCTCCTTGTAGTCAATACGTGTATGCACTTGCTCTATGGGAGTAAGGGAGTAGGTGTACATAGGAAAAGCAGGTGGGATCTCAATAATCTCTTCCACTGAAGTCCACTTTGTAAAGTTGATCATGACATCATTTGAAACTGGATTGTAGAACAAGTTGGATTTCTTAACTCTGAAATATGTGATGTTGTAGACGCTGCCTTCTTTTATCAGAGGTCTGAAATCCGCTATCAGTTGCGGGTAGATCTGAGCATGTATGCTATTTCCCTGTTAGAAACAGAAGGTTAAGAGTTAATAGTGCACAAAGCAATACGATGGTAATTAGGAAGCAATACCATTTACTACCACTCACTAATTAGCTTAGAACTAACGTTTCTGTAAATTATATCCTGCAACTGTTTGTTATTTTTATCCGATATGAATGAAGCCTACACCACAAATTTCATAAGACAATTGGCACTTAGCTGTGCCGAGCTTATTTTCCAGTCAGTATTGCCATTTGGGTGCTCTCAGATATCCTTCATTTTTTTCCACTTCAATCCAATGGTACGTTAGGATTAGTTTTGATTTAATAGCCTTGAGCTGACTTTAGTATACATTGTATGTACCTGGTAATAAAAATGCATTTTCATTCTTTTCTTTCTGTATGTGAATGGGAATCTGGAAAGGTAGGTTGCATCTTTATTGATACAAGACTGACTGTGTTCATACAGGCTGTTCTTAAGGCTCATAATGCCGTCATATCACACATGTGGCCTGGAGTAAAATGGATGGGTATGCACAAGTAAGAATGCATTGTTGTAACTTAAAGAACCACGCAATTTGAAAACATCCTCCAAAAAGTTCTCCTGGAGAGTCAATTGATTTGTACGATTCAATTCTCGATGCATAGAATGTTACTCTATTCATAGTTAGTGCAGTAGTGCATGATTTAAAAAGATGCTTGCTGTTTATGTAAGTATGGTCAAATTGGGTTCTTGATATCAAATTTGAAGCATTATTCAGGACCTTTGGCTTAACGTATCATGCTGATTTACACAACTCACAAAGATAACTATTCCTTATTCCATGTTTGTTTATATGGCAGAGGGTATTCCATACCTCCTCGTCAATCAGCACCAAATCAGAATGCAGTAATATTGCCTCGTTCTGAGGATCACAGAAATCCCAAAACCTAGAGGCGCGGACGCATATGCGTTCACTGCAGTCTCCGATCATAAGGCTTGGAATCAAAACATCTGCCATCTGCAGGTATAGAAGAGTTAAAACAGATTTAACAATCATCCAGATCAGGGCAACAAGTGGAAACAGGCAAGGATTAAAACTACCTTAGACCAAAAGATACAATGTGCATTAAGGTAGATGAATAGACAAAAACAAAAGCACAACAAACGTGATCAACCAACCACTGTCAAGTCATATTTACACAGCAATACTATGTACAGAGCAAAAATCCATCGCACACAAAGAGTCCTAAGTCAATGCTGCCACGCTGGTGGCATTAAGGACCTCTTGGTAAACCACGTTCCGAGTCTGTGAACCACATGAGCCATCATCATTTTCAATTAAAATTCTAAGGCCGTTTTTAGACGTTGATCTTGAAACAGCAACATAGAGTTGTCCATGTGTAAAGACAGGTTTCTTGAGGTAAAGGCCAACCCTGGATAGGGTTTGCCCTTGGCTTTTATTTATTGTCATTGCATAACATAACCGCACTAGAAATTGCTTTCTTTGCAGCGTGAAAGGCCATTTTACATCTGTAGTGTTAAGTGTAATTCTTGGAATAAAAACATTTTCACCAACATTAGAACCTGTTAGTATCACACATTGCAGTAGACGTTGTCCAAGTTCAATAACAAGTAGCCTTGTACCATTACAAAGGCCCATACTGTGGTTCAAGTTTCGCAAGAGCATTACAATAACACCTTTTTTTAGGACAAGCTTATGGCAAGGAAAATTGTTTGCATTTATGGAATTTAGGAATTCAGTAGGGTAGAGTACATCAAAATCTGGTATGTGCTCAAATGACTTTGATATTGTGTCACAACTTAGATAGTGTGTATTGTCTCCAGGGAGCATTGAGACAATATATTCATTTATTTCATCAACTGTGAGATTATTTGGGCAGACAATAGCACGCGAAGCCAAATATGTAGGATTTTGGTAATTTGCCAAGAAAGCTGGGTATACTTCAGATACAAGGGCAGCAATCTTGTCACCATCAGTACGGACCAATAAATCATTAGGTATTGTAATCCATGAAGCCTCACATTCCTCACCCCTTTTTACAGCAGGGAGAGTACCGTCGCCAATAGCTAAGACCCACTCACTAAATTGTTCAAGCTCGGTACGTTCATTTCCTTGTAAGGAGGTGTTAAGGAGTCGCATGTTTGTGCGCAATTTTAGGACAGCCACATGTTGCCACAGCTTAGAGTTTGTAATAGATGCACAAACTATGGAGGATCGCGAGCCTTTGCGCACAACTGGTAAAATTTGTCGGAAATCACCTCCTAGAACAACAGGTTTGCCACCAAATGGGAGGATAGCATTAGAAGGATCATGTTCAGAAAGGATATCTCGCATAGTTCTGTCTAAAGCCTCAAAACAACGTCGATGTGTCATTGGTGCTTCATCCCATATAATAAGCGCAGCTACCTGTATAAGCTCAGCAAGCATAGTACCTCTTTTCACGTTACATGTGCTAGCCTCCATTATGTCGAAAGATATTTTAAATCTCGAGTGTGCGGTGCGTCCTCTAGGTAGTAGCAAAGATGCCACACCAGAAGATGCAACCGCAAGCACAATCTTCTTTTTGGATCTCAAGCTCGAAATTATAGCATTCCATAGAAACGTTTTACCCGTACCACCATGGCCACAAACAAAGAAAAACCCAGGAGATCCACTAAGAACACGCTCAGTTACCTTATCAAACACATTCCTTTGATCACTATTCAACTGTGAAACTAAAGACGTAGCATGCATCGATAACATCAAGGGCTCAGGGTCAAGTTCGTCATTAATTAGTCTATTTTCATTTATGCAAATACATTGTGTTGTCAGCTTTGGTAGATCATAGTTATTTATGTTGCCACCACTATTAGCAAAGATGCCTGTGAGGTTCTGTATAAGCAAAGACATGAGTTGTTCTTGTGGAACAATAAAATTTGGGTTTGCAAGTGCATCTTTAAGCCTACGGTGTATATCGTCTGTAAAGTAAAGCCAATATTTATCAAACAAAGTACGAACATTACTGACAGAACAAAAAAGCACCACAGTGACAAATAGTTGCCTCAATTGATATGCAGATGCAGATACTATCGCCTCATCAAATAGAAGATTCCATTCATTATCGCTCTCAAGCAAACCACGTGCCTCACATGCATCTCGAAATGTATTATACACTTTGTTGTTAAAGGATCTTACATCAGCATAGTTCTTTGCACCCTTAACTATCATTAATAGCATGCGTAAGTAATATAGCTCTCCAACGGTTGGGTGCACATAGTACATACGACCAATTTTAGCGCAAGGTGTTCTCCTTCGCCATAATCGCTCCGAGGCATCCCAAGACCACTCTTTTGAGAATTCACAATACGTCAAGTGTCTAGCCTCTTCGTGTCTTGAATTTGCTTTGAACCACTCAGTTAACATCGTGCTTTTCGCTGCAGGGCTAGCTAGAAGTTGTCTCAAGTCGGTTCTAGGTTCATATCGCACATGATTCATACCAGGCAGACGCACAACTAATCTCTCTACTGGAGGAACTCTGAAGTGAATGTCAAATTCAAAGGTACGCCATAGGGCTTCACACGAAGACAAAAAATCTAGCATCAATATATTCTTGGATTTCATTTGGCGGTGCTAATTGCTGCCCAGGTGACGTATTTGATGTCTTTGCAGTAACTTCAAAATAGACCTTTGCTCGATCACTTCCTTTTGTAACGTATTTAAAGAGATATTTGATCATGTTTGACTTGTTACACCACTCAACATTGATATGTGCATTGTATTTCTTTAGCAGATGCATATTATATGGAACAACATTTTTATTATCTAACTTGACCCCATTTTTAAGAACATACCTACCATCATTTCTCCGTCTATAAATTCTAAACCCGAAGTCGTCTATGATAGTTTCATCTTGAAAGGACTTAGGAAATTTTTTTGAACACTTATTATCTTTCATGCATGGACATTTTCTGTTATCATTGCCACATGGGCCGTGCATCATGAACTCGTCAACTAAAGCATAGCCTAGTGGGTCAATATTGATATCGGGGATTTCAGCGCAAATTAATCTATCAATGGTAGAAGCATTGAACTCTTTGTTGCCATCAGCTAACCACACAAGGCAATGAATATGTGGCAGGCCACGTTTCTGGAACTCAACAGTGTACAAAACTGCATAAGGAAAACTAAACATAAGATTTATTGATAACAAAAACGTACTATATCAGATGTTTGCAGTAAGTACTACACCCTACCTGCAAGTACGTGACCAAATGTCTTGCCTTCTCTAATATCTGCAATGAACTCATCGACTTTCATATGGAATACTCGCACAATCAAATCAGGCGATCACATGGCTGTTGCCCAGGCTGAAATCGCAAGGCATCTGTTATTTCTCTCCACTTGGTATTGCATGTGAAAGTAACAAATAGGTCAGGAGGGCCAAAAACTCTACAGATAGCCATCGCATCTTGGTAATTCATGACATGATATCTCCTTCCACCAGTAAAACTGGCTGGCACTATTACCCTACCACCAACCGAATCGGCACTAACGAGACCCTTATCAATGGCATCAGCTATCCCCTGCACTGATTCACATCGTAGATCTTTTTGGTGGTCTGCTATGAACTTTAGTCTAGACCCTTCAACCGTTGAATATGCATCGACAACTATTTGGTCACTCAATCTGCCATAGCAATTGAACGGGTTTGCCTCATTCAATCTGTAATGCATGTGACGTCTAACAAATTCAAGCATAGTGACATATTTACGACATGTACCATCGTTATCATCGACATCCGAATATCTAATACCAAGGTGGAAACCATGTTCACCATAAGGAAATAACAACTGGTACTGCAAAGCCATGTAAGCTGGGTGCAAGCAAGAAACACGTTTTAGACCGTACTCCCTATCATGGACGAGGACATCATAGGTGTACTCATCAGCAGAGTAATCACCTACAATTATAGCAGCAATCTCACCACTTGTTGGTAAACTATACTGAACATCATGTCTTGTGTTGCAACCCAGTAATCGTAGTGTCACTTTTTGGTTACCATCTTGGTCTAGACGCTCTTTAGCATAGCGAAATGCTTTGACAAGTTCATTATGCTCATTTAACATACACAATAGAGACATGGCCACTTCTGGATCCGGTTGATCAGGGGATTTATCATCTGCTTCAAAAATATTTAATCGGTTTTGTTTTTCATGTTCAATGTCATATATATATAGCTGTGCAAATTTAGGTCGTGTTCCATTGCGCGGTAGTAGGGTCCCAATACGATGATGCACCACCCCATTAATTTTAAAGACATAAGGTGCAGTACCGTTGTTTATAGTTCTATCAATAGCAGCACCTAAGGAGGTAAATGCGAATAGGGAATTGTAGGATCGAATCTGCTTTAAAAATCGTTTTGAGCGTGCATCACCGTCAAATCGTAGTAAGTTAGCTAGAACAGCTGGTGGTTTCTTGTAAGGTTTCAGATTAATTTTTCCTCCTTTACAGCAAAGGTTATACACAATTTTTCGTCTTGCGATAACAGAAGCACTTTTCACACGTTCCTGAAACCAAAAAACAACGCCGCAGTATGGACACTCATGTGTCGGGCCACCATAGTAGGAGCGGTCTGGGTAGGCATCTATAGAGACAAAATGGGGAAATAATGTAGTAGAGACCATAGCAAGTTCGGTTACTCTGCTACAACACAAAGAAAACAGATACACACCTTTCAAGGCCTCGACGTACGCCTTATCGAAAGGAAGTGCAACAGCTACTGGCTCATAGCGAATGCGTGAGTAATGGCTGTAGGATCTCTTACAACGTATCCTATCACGTCGATGCTGCCTATTTGAAGCGGCAATCTTTGTATCAAAGTCCATCAAGGACCTACCCCCTGTTTAACGTAAAGTTGGGTGCATTAATTGTTAGTTGGGTATATCTCTCTCTACAAAGTAGTAACTGCGCAGATTAGACTCACTTGTTCTACCGTAATCATCCGGCAATTGATCTGACGGCAACGGCTGGCTAGACGTGCTAGGTTCACCAGCTATGCACATGGGCTCATCACCAGTGGCAAAACCTAATCCAGTTATCTCCATTACTAATAATAGAACATGATAGCTAAGCAAAGTCTGTCGTTTTATACTAACAAAATCAGATATATCTGTACAACCGACCTTGTGCAATTGCAAGATGTCTTTTTTGTCTTTTCTCACGACAACGCGTAACTCTCTCACACAGAGGACTACCCATGAGAAATCAGACTGCACACCACTAAAGAGTCACACAACTAATACAAAAAAATAGACAAGCAGATGGTGCAAAGCTGTTTGCAAGTAGGGCAGCACAATATGGAAGCATGTGGTGAAGATACTTAAACAAGAAAAATCATGAATCCACAATCGATCACTCTTAAAGCATATAATCATTGTAGGAGTAAAAAAGCTGCAGCAAGCAGAGAAGACAAACTTACCCTCACAACACCCTGTAGACGTACACAGGAGAGGAAGCAAGGCTACGGTAATGGGCAGCAACAATTGATCACTCCAAGATAACTGAAAATAGAAAGCAAACAATCTTCTCTCATCAACGGTTCCCTATAAAATAGGTCCAATGCAATTGCAATCCTGTAGTCTTCTTAAAAAATCTAGCAATAGTCTGAAGACTTACCTAGAAGCACCAGACACCTCTTCTGAAATCTTGGACAGCAAGCTCAGATTAGTGGATAGCCTGAACGGATCTTTCCTTGTATGTCCTTCACTAATGACCTAAGAAAGGAAGCCATTAAAATTCAAAGTTAATCGGTAGGTAGAGGTAAGCCAAAACATGAAGGCATGAAAAGACACCATCTACGAAAACCAGATAAGCAGGGAAGTGCCTAGGAAGAGGAAGTAAGAGGCTCTCTAGAGAGATCCTCTGTCTATAAGAACTACCAGAAAAAGTGAAATAAACATATGTAGAGAAATGTCAGAGAATAGGCTACCACTATTCAATAACCAGATTAAGAAGAGAGGTGCCTAGGAAGAGGAAGGAAGTAAGAGGCTCTCTAGAGATATTCTCTGTCTATAAGAACTACCAGAACAAGTGAAAGAACCACATCTAGAGAAATGTTAGAGAACAGGCTACCATTATTTATGCTAACTACTTATGTCAGAGAAAGATAAGAAGAAGAAGAGGTAAAGGGAAGGCACACCTAGAAAGGTAAGAAGAAGATAAGGTAAGAAGGGAGCTTGTGGATTGAGAAGCGAGGGCAAGAACTAAGAGATTTTCTCATCACAGAATAGATAAGTAAAGAAAGTACACTTAGAGAGAGGTAAGGAAAGCATATAATCATTGTAAGAGTAAAAAGATGCAATAAGCGTAGAAGGCACACATACCCTCACAGTATCCCGTTGATGCACAGAAGAGAAGGAAGCAAGGCTGTAGTAATGGACAACAAAAACGTTTTAGCTTACTGGAAAAAAGATCTCACAAATGTATGCACAATCAATGTCACTATATCTCCCACTACATACCAGGTTCCTGGATGTGGTCTCAAAAATGTCGGTCTACCAACCCACCTCCATGATCACTCCACGATCACTCCATGATCACCAGAAGAAAACTCAGGCTCTGTCAGAGGACTTGCAGTTTTAGCACAAACAGCACATCAGGGCACGATGGTTGTAGGAAGACAGAAAACAGCTGAAAGCTATACAAAAGAGGGGGAAACCCAACATTACAAACTGTATGAAGCCATAGAGGCACAAGGGCGAAAAAAAACAGAGGTTGCAGAACGAAATATTGAAACCACAGAAGAACACATGTGGCCTCTCAAAAGTAAATCAGCAAAGAAGAGAAAAGCATGATCTTTGCCACATGAACAAAACCTAGGAAAGAACACTAAGACACAAGTCCACCTGAAGACTGGAAGGCAAACATAAAGATGTCAGGTGTAGCTTGATCTCAAATATGGTGTAAAGCCAGAGAGAAGTGAAAATATTACACCTATCAAGAACACACATGACCCAGCTCGGACTGAATGTTGCCCAAAACAACAGAAGAAATAGCTTGAACTGAATGCCAACATTCTATGATTGTAGTGATACAGTAAAGGTAGAGCACAAGATCAATTGGAAATAATAAGCATTGTCTCACCATCCATCGTGCCTTAAAGAAATCTATGGTGTAAAGCCAGAGAGAAGTGAAAATATTACACCTATCAAGAACACACATGACCCAGCTCGGACTGAATGTTGCCCAAAACAACATAAGAAATAGCCTGAACTGAATGCCAACATTATATGATTGTAGTGATACAGTAAAGGTAGAACACAAGATCAATTGGAAATCTATGCCTCTCGATTACCTAAGATGCATCAACGCCTCTCGATTACCTAAGATTACCTCGCGATAGGAGACAGAGTAGCTGCAGCGGCGGGCAACCGCAGAGAGGAGGCACGCGAGAGAGGACGCGGTGGCTAGATCTACTACAATCTCGCCCAGATGTGGTGCCCACAGCCAGATCCACCTTGACCCCGCCCGATCCGGAGCACCGGTGCCTATGCAAGGGGGATTAGGGTGGGACGGGCGAAGGGAATGGCAAGCGAGACGAAGGGGAAGGAATGAAACCTTTGGATTCCAGGGTGGAGAGAGGATTCAATCTAGAGAGGTAGATAAAGAAGGGGGAGAAATTTACCTCGAGCTCCACACCAGGCCGATAAGACAGCACGACCATCGGCAGGAAGGGCTGACCGGCCGGCCGCGCACGCTCGTACGGCGGGGGAGAGGCGCCGACTAACACTGTTCCGATGCGACGGAGCGGACGCATCTGGGCCTGAGCGGATGACGAATCGATTGGCTGGAAGACCTAGAAATTTTGCTGTTGGACGCTGAGCTCCTTTTGCCTTCGCACATTCAGCCGCTGCGTGTAGGGGCAAGGCAAGTAGGGGCCAGAGGTCAGTCGTAACAAAGCGAAGCGACTGGGAGACAACACGGCGCATCGCGCATCCACGCGCCGTGGGGTGTCAGCCCGCGCAGCGCCTCAACTGCTCAGCACGCCTCATCTTGCTGCTCGCCGTGGCTGCAGAGGGCCCCCGCATAAACGATGTCCCACCAGTCATAATGCTCGCCGAGGTCGGCCGCGCGCACGAGACACCCTCGCCACGCGTCAACAAACGAAGGCACGAGAGGCTCCGCGAAACGCTCCCGTGCAAGGAAAGGGGAGTAAGTTTTAAGGAACCAGCAGTGATAAATTCACAAATACGAAATATCATTCAGACATTCACTGTCACCGACAAATAGACAAACTACAAAATACAAATACCTTTCTATCTTCAGACTTCAGTAGTTCAGTTCTTCACGTCTTCAATTCTTCAGAGTTCAGACTTCACTAATCACTACTTCAGCAGTTCAGCGTCAGCCTGCGCCTTGGCCCTTGCAGCATGCCCAGTGGCCCGACCGCCCGAGTGCCGGTCTGCCGCCTGCCCCTCATCCCCTACGCGCTGCGCCCCTTGCCGCCTCGCCCGCCCGCCGCCCTGCGAGGTGGCGGTCCGCCCCGTGGCCCCCGACCTCCACCCCGTCCACCCGTCCGCGGCCGCCCTGCTGGCTTGCTCAGGCGCTCAGGCTCAGCTGTTCTTGCTACCCACTGCCAGAGTGCCGGATTGGGGAATGGAATGAGGATTGCGGAATGAGAATACGAGATTAGGGTTAGGGGAGATGCCTCAACTGCTCAGCACGCCTCATCTTGCTGCTCGCCGTGGCTGCAGAGGGCCCCCGCATAAACGATGTCCCACCAGTCATAATGCTCGCCGAGGTCGGGCGCACGCATGAGACACCCTCGCCACGCGTCAACAAACGAAGGCACGAGAGGCTCCGCGAAACGCTCCCGTGCAAGGAAAGGGGAGTAAGTTTTAAGGAACCTGATGCCCTGTGCAAATGATGTGCAATTTGAGCACTTGCCTGTTGAGTTTCTCATAGCATATAGATAGGATAGTAGCTCACACACAGGTGAGCTTTTTCAATGGTCCACATCAGCCGATGTCCGCTTTAATATATTTAAGAAGTGCAAGACATCACTTCTTTTAGAGAAATAAGGCAGATAAACATCGATAGAAACACTATTGGGACGAATTGAGTGTTCATAACACGCATTTTCGGTAACTGACTGAAATTCCACTGCAACTGATGATAGTTTATTTGACGTAATTAAATTTAAAAATAGAAAAAGCATGTTTGCTAATCATAGATAATATAAATGAATACTGGAAAAAAAGAACCGATAAAAAGCTAAAAAAACTAAAAAAAATTAGAAAAAGATAAAATTTAAATTAAGTTCCATGTTGTTCACAGTTAACTCTTTTTTAAATTTGTAGCCCAGCACTTGGTTGAATTGTTCAAATTATCCGATCGATGGGAACAAGAAGAACGATCATTTCTGGACAGAGGTTACTGCTGTGTACAACACCAACACCCCAAAAACCGTGCTAGATTGTAACCAGCTGAAGCTCCGTTGGCAGCGCATTAAGCAAACGCTCAACAATTTCAGTGGCTACAAGAAGCGCTCAACAATTAAGCAAGCGCTCAACTGATTCTTAATTATATTTCAATGTATTTATAGTGTGATGTGCATACAGAATTTGGCAGCAAATATTGTGATCAAGTACGTGACGGACGTGATCGTCTCCTTGTATGAGAAGTGTTGTGATCAAGTAATACCTTGTATGAGAAGTGTTGTGATCAAGTAATGTGATAAAGTTTCATTGGAGCTGTCATAGAGGTGGGCCCAAGGCCTAGTCGGTTTATTATTAGGAATTAGAGATTGGTTTCTATTTGAGTTAGATATTAGTTTCCTTATGTTAGAGATACAATTAGAGATATGATATTGTTAGAGATATGATTGAGATTAGATTCGATCTGTTAGGGGGAGCCCATCTATATAAAGAGGGCTACCGCATGCTATTGGAATTAAGCAGAGCAACGTTTGGTTGCCGGCTTCCCTACGGAGTCCCCTGTTCTACTCCGCCGTTTGCCCTAGCCATAACAATTTGGTATCAGAGCCGTCGATCCCTTCCCACGACTTCTGCTACCATGGGTTCTGCGATTCCTCCCATTGCCGAGTCATTGGCCATAATGAAAGCTAGCGCTGAGAAGATGGCCAGCGGCAACCTCAGCAAAGGGTTGGGGGAAGCCTTCCTCCACCTGCATGCTGTATTAGAGAAGATCTCGAAGGAGCGGGAGGAGGCGCAGCAAGAGGCCGCTCGCAGAGCAGAGGAGGAGACTACAGATATTGATCTGCCGGCTGTTGGCGACGAGGAGAACGAGGCCAATCCTCTGCCTCTTGCGCTTCTGCCTCTCTCGTCCCTATCTGGTCGTAGATCCGTTCCAGCGGCGAGAAGAAGAAGTGGCCATCGCTGCAGCGCCGCGCCTCCGTCCATCGCTGCAGCGTCTTATCCGGCGCCTCCGTCCGTCGCTAGTCGCCCGCCGAAAGGCCTCGCCGGAATCCTTCTCGGCAGCCGTCGGCGGCAGCCCTGCTCCTGGCAGCCTCGACGCCGTGCGGCTCGAGGTCGTCGTCTGCTTCCAGCCGTCGTCGTCGTCGACGCGGTCCGCGGCCGCCGGCTGTCTTCACCGCGGGGCTCCGCCACCGTTGACGGGAACCGCAGCAGAAGTCCATCCCGTGGCGGCCGCCACTGGATCCGGCGTTCTACGCCGCCGATTCGTCGCTCTCCGCGCCGCCGTCTCCGTTCGCCGGGGCCACCTCGCCGAATCCGAGCCGTCGTCGCCGCCGCAAGGCCTCCCTGGCGCCTGAAGCCGCGCCGGGCCATCCCCGTCTTCCCCCGTCGAGGGCGTCGCCGAGCGCGGGGCCCGCCTCGGCCTGCCGCCGCCGCTACCGTCACCGCTCGGCTCCTGCAACGCCTTCTTCCGCCTCCGGCCGCCCGGATCCGCCACAGCCGACGCCGGCCGCCACCCGAGCCCCTGCGCCTGGGAGCCGCCGCCACCGGATCCGGCCTTCTACGCCGCCGATTCCCCGCGTCGCCGTCGTCGTCTCCGTCCGCCCGGAGCCGCCACAACCGCCGCCGCAGTCTGGCTTAGTGTTGCGTCGGTGGTCTCGGTCGGTTTTAAACCGACCGAATAAGGCATTCTCTAGCCAGTCGTCTCCATCCACTGCAGCACCCCGCCACCGCTATCGTCGTCTTCTACACCGGCATCGGAGGTCTTCCAATGGCGTCATGATCGCCGTCTAGCAGCTCGAGGACGAGCTGCATGTCCAGGAGGGGTGTAATGTCATAGAGGTGGGCCCAAGGCCTAGTCGGTTTATTATTAGGAATTAGAGATTGGTTTCTATTTGAGTTAGATATTAGTTTCCTTATGTTAGAGATACAATTAGAGATATGATATTGTTAGAGATATGATTGAGATTAGATTCGATCTGTTAGGGGGAGCCCATCTATATAAAGAGGGCTACCGCATGCTATTGGAATTAAGCAGAGCAACGTTTGGTTGCCGGCTTCCCTACGGAGTCCCCTGTTCTACTCCGCCGTTTGCCCTAGCCATAACAGGAGCATATATCTCCATAGCAAATAGTGTGATTTGTATGAACTAGCTACTCCTTTAGCAAAAAGCAAAACATATAGATTACAAGATTAAAAGGTAGAGTAGACCACAATACATATAACAATAATAATATTGGAATAAAACACATACGATAATTATATCTAAACACTCATTTAATATACATTATCTTTTTATTGACATTGCTATGAAAATTGCTCATTGTAAATGCCCTTGTTAGGCTACGAGCTGTTAGCCACCTGACTGGAGTGTATTTGTGTTTGTCACTGCCAAATAGAGCTTCACGGCGCGTAGAAGCTTAATTGATGATGATGTAGAAGCTTTCCAAGTAGAAGCTTCAATGCGTGATGACGATGTGCTAGCCAAACCATTTTAAGGTTTTCCGTGTGATTGTTCTTGCGGTGATGGATTGTTTACTACGACATTATGGTGAAATTCTCGTGTCTCGGGATTGTAAAGTGAAAGAAGGTAGTAGCAGTGCAGGGTCTCGGGATTGGACGTTAGACTATATTTTTTTTTAGTTCCAGTTATGACTTATAATTTATATCCAAGGTTTAAAAATAACAAAAACTTACATGTGATTTTGGTCGATATAAATAAAGTCGTCATAGTGTGTACTACAATTAATTTGTAGTTTTTATTTTAAAAATATTTTATTTAAAAGCTAGTTATTATAAAAATTAAAATATAGATTTTATAAGTTAAAAAAGAAAGGATCCATCTTGTCCGTGGCCACGACTCCTTAGTCTTACCCTTGCTTGTCTCGCATTAGAGTGAAAAAGATACTAAGGCCCTGTTTGGTAGAGCTCTAGAGCTGGTCATCTGTAGCTCTAGGGAATCCTGGATCTAGAGTTGCATGCATGTTAAGTGCATTTACATGACTCATTTTATTTATATTATATATTAAATAAAAATATTTAAATCACTTTAATTTAGTCAACAAACTACAGATCCAGCATAGATCTCGGAGCTAGAGCTGTGCCAAACGGGACCTAACGTACTACTAAGACCTTTGGCCCGTGCGGACGCGAGGGAGGGAAAACAAAGACACCGTCCGCGTGACGATGGCGCAGCGATCCTCACCAGCGGCGGCAGCGCCACCGTCGCTGTGGGGTGCGGCGTTCGTCCCGGCCACGTCGTCGCCTTCAACAGGTATTATTCTTAGCTTCTCCAGGCTGCCTGCCTGTGCCTCTCTCTGCCGGCTAGTCTCCCCTCCAAGTCAAGTCAAAACAGCATTCCGTCTCACGATTCACAGACAGGCAGCTAGACAAAGAAAGTACTAGCACATATACAAATTCCGTACTGTGAGCAGTTCTTCTCTAACAACAATTCACGCACAGGCAGCTAGACAAAGAAAGTACTAGCACATATACAAACTCCGTACTATACAAGCAACTTATAGGAGGTGAAAATTTTGCATAACAATGACAATTGGGTGATGGGCGCATATATTGTGCATATATATCTAGTCAGGTATGCGTATTTTTGTTGCGCAATCCCTTTCATTTATGGGCTCTCGTACAATTTAAATCATTTTCCTTAGGCTGTTCTAGTAGTATGTGGCTATGTGCACCTGTTTCATTAGAGCAACAAGCCTTTCAGTTTTCAGCAGCTTCTTCCTCAACGTGTGATTCTCAAGAATGTAAAATGCTGCCTTCCTTGTGGGCTCTAGAGCTTTGATGAGGCGACACGGGCTCTGGTGCTTGTGCAACCGTCGGTGTTCATCTTCGATGGCAGTTACATCTCATTCTCATCGGCGCTTCGGCTGACGGAGAGCCAGAGTTTCTCATCCATTGGTCTTTACCTCGTCATGGGGGACCCTGGTAGCACCAGCATGCTGCAAATTGTAAGTTTTTGGATATAAAATACACAGGTTGGAATAGATACTTGTTTCCTTTTGGATTGCTCGGTGAGAAGTTGAAAGGAGGTTTTGCAACATCTAGCATTTATGTATGTCCTGTAGTTAAGATGTTATTTCAGTCGTATCAATCGATCACATTAAGAGCAGCTCGAGGGGAGCTAGCTACAGCGATAGAACCTGCGCCAGCTCCAAGGGATCTGGTAAATGAGCTCCCCTTCTAAATCTAAGTCGATTCTTCACTTCAATATGTATTCAGTTACCTGCATTACTTGCTATGGATAATGTGAATTAAAGTTGATTTCATACATGATAACCATATGCCATTTTGATCCAGGAACAACTGGGTGACCTAAGAGCGTGGCAATAAGCCATGCATCTTTGATCATTCAACCCCTTGCAAAAATCGCCATTGTTGGTTACGGTGAGGATGATGTATGCTTTCAGGATCCAAGAATTGTTACAGTTCTCCCTGAACATGGCATTACCTTATAATTGGCTAATTCGAACATTACCAAGTTTGATGTCATATCCGCGTAATTTCGTTTTGTTTCAGAAGAAACAATTAGGTGTATGATTTTTTATACCATCGTTGGTCTACTGGCCTACCTCCATCCAGCCCCTCTATGCCATATTGGAGGGATATCCTCTTGCATGGCCATTCTGATGTCTGGAGGTAGTGTCTATTAGCCGTAAGCTACCTGTTGTCTTTAAATTTCCTTTCATCTTGTAAGAAGTATGTTTTCCGTTTTTTTTAATGGAAAATGGGGACAATTCCGTAAAAAAAAATCATGTTTACATCCCAACAGCTGCTGATAAAGTCTGCTAGCCTGAACTTCAATTCTTCATTTTTGCAGATTCACTTATTGTGGCAAAAGATCTTCAACGGTAATCAAGCAATAGAGCCGCTATCTTTCTTTTGTAGTCCCATTTTATTGAGGCTAACATCCTGTTAGAACTGCACAAGACATATCTTGTCTGGAACATATTCTTTGTTCACAGACTAAAGCTAATGTATATATGGATGGAAGCTTACTATGACTCGTGGAACTCACTATACCAATGGGAATCTAGTAAACTACAAAGTGATGCTCTGACATGATTATGAATTCATGATTGATGAATTACTCTCCTCCCTCAAGTGAAGTGAGATGCAATGCACGGTCGTTTTGTATGTCATTTTCACATCTTCAGGTCCATCTGATCCACTGCTTTCATATGATGGTATCGATGTTACAGCAATGTTTTCTTCTACTTTGTACGGACACTGAACACGAACCACCAGCAGTTATCTTGCTGGAATCTTATGGCAAGCATTGGCAAAATTGTTGTCCATAATCACCCTCCATTCTAGTCTAGATTGATTTCCACCTGAACAGAAGACATAAGCTTGATGAGGTAAACAAAACAGCAGACATAATGAGAACAAAAATCCAGATTCCCAATTTCCCATGATAAACCTCCGTTACTCACCTAGTACAAATTGCCATCTGAACTCTGAATATGCGGTTTTGTTCCAAGGATGTGTATCACCTCGATGTAACGAACTTGGGATTTAATAAAGTCTTCCTTATCAAAAAAAAAAAAAGAATTGAAGAGGACGATGGCCTCGGGAGCATTCTTCCCAGTCTCTCTGTCTCCTCCTCGCCGGCTTCTCCCAATCGATTCGCCATCGATCAATGGCGAAATGAGGTTGATGAACTGCTAAAATGTCAGAACCCAGGAACCCGCACTGGCGAACTGAGGGGTTTAACAAGATTGCGAAGGGACTAAATAGGGATTAAAATCTGACCTAGCTACTTATGATTCCATTATCTTCTCATTCCATAGGACCATAGCTAATTAGGGAGTAATCTGGCCTAACAAGCACGGAATGTACCAGCAATGTAGTTAATGCTGGGATATCTCTACATCGATATCTCAACCACCGGCTCTGTTTATAGGATCGTCGATGGCAATCAGAGGGGGGTGAATGATTGCAGTGCCTAGCGGAAATTTATTATTATTTTTAAACCTGCAAATCACAGAAGCACACACAAAAATATCCAGCCATCATGCATGCAAAACAATATATATATATATATATATATATATATATATATATTGATGTATGCACGAAACAGATGCTTAAAAAACTTAATGCAAAAACAAAACACAAAACCTAATTAGTCTTACCTCATTACCTTGCATTAATTATCTTTCCTCTCTCTCCTCAATGCACAAAAATCATGTCATCTCAGAGCCAACACCATCCAGTGACTTTTCTAATCAAATAGTATATGTATGTATACATGGCGTGGCTTTCAAGAATGGATGGAACAAAGATGCATGCACATTGCTTTTACACGTATTGACTACTGGATGGATACGTAAGAGCAAATTCTGAGCCGACTGAATAATCAAAGAAGAGACGGCGTGGAGACGCGTAAGAATCAAGAAAGCTGACCTGTGGACTGATTTCTCCGTGACGTGATGGGCAGAAAATTTCCTCGCACACGAACGGCTCGAGTAAAACGCTTCTAGTTTGGACGCCGCGTGAATCGAGACGAGCGTAAAACCGAGACACGTTGATGATCTGTTGGACGAAGTAATGAACTGTGTCGCCACAATATTTTTCTCCAAAAGCCCGCAGCTGCCGCCCTCCAAAAGCAGCACACGGCCAAATTTTTTTTTCTTTTGCTCGATAGATACAATCCCCACCTGGTGGCTGCATATATATACACACATATATGTAGCCCCCTAAAACACCTCTTCAAACTCAAATTAAAATCCTAATCCAACTAGGCCTTAGAATCCTAATCCAACTCCAACTATGTCTTAAAATACTAGTCCAACTCCAACTAGGCCTGGGCCTTTTTACCTCAACTAGACTTTTGGCCCACTAATTTTTAAGGGACCCGAAACCCTTCCTAACACGGGTTTTTCACACTCACGACCTTCCTAACGCAGTACGTGTCGAAGCCTCCAGGACCGCACCTCCTGTATCTTCTCCACGCATCATCCATCTTTAATCTCCATGTGCTCCAGCGTGAGCCCGACCACCTCGTGACATCCTCGACCGCCTGGACCTCAGATTTCCCCCTCCTAGTCCCGGTCTTCCTCGTCACTGACCATGACCGTCTCCACGCACAACCTGCACATGCAAAGACCAAAGAACATTTTTCCCGGCACAAGTTCTCACCAACTTGACCGATATTAGTCCACGCACACACGCACACGCCTCGAATAGCAATACTAAGCCATGTTGTCAATTATTCATCATCATAAAAATCCTAGACCTAACCACGTGGTCTTACACTGTTAGTGTTATCCTCTTCTAGCCCGATTCTCTGAAATGATGGGATAATAGGACACCTTCTGTTACTCCAAGAAAATGACATGCGTGCCTGATCATTCATTAGCCGATCTGATTCGCTCAGACAGACGACGCGCTGTCATCTCTGTCCATGTCGGTGAAGCTGGATCAAGATCTGCCCGCTGTTCATGTCTTCAGCTCATGTTGCGTAAGTATTAACTTCATTTCCTGCTTTCATCAGTACTACTAGCGCGTCTCATACTTTCTTTTTCCTTAAAAAACATTTTTTTCGCCTTCTTTTCCTTCAATTATTGCCATCCGGAAAGAAAGAGTGCTGACTTGCCGGATGCAGCACATGACAATATGCGTCTTTCCCTCCAAAAAGCGTCAACAAGTCCACTTCAATCAGGAAAGTTAAGGACCAGATGCCGCATTGGGTTTCGATTGGACTTGTCAGGATTTGGATAGCCATGTGTTCACGGGAGAAATCAAACGAGATCAAGATCAAATGGAATCATCACTGCGCATACTAGTACTTGGATCTTCACTAATCATGCATGCTCATGACCAGTCATGCATGCGTGAGCCTGAAGCCTGAAGTTTCCACAGAATGCCATGAGATCTCATAACAATGAGGCGAGGGCACCTCAAGAACCCTCCATCAAGTCATCAACCCCAGGGCTAGGCTAGCCCACTGAGTTGTGGGCCCCGGCCATGTGTGAGACTCGCCTACTGGGCCATCTCCTGCCTGGTGACGTCCTGCTTCTCTCATCAGTCGTCACTGCAGTACTGCCCTGTGCAAGAAGGCCTACGGCAAGCGAAAGGCACTGGAAATGTTGCTTTGATAAGTGAGGCAGATGCAGATGGCACTGAAATTCCACTTTATCTGTATATCTGAAACAGCATAGTTGAAACCTTCAGACTTGTGGACATACAAAACCCGACAATAGATCGAGTACACTCGTACAGAGATATATACAGGTACTCCCTAAACCTCGTTCATTTCAGCTTCAGCTTCTGGCTTATTTTTCGCTATTCATAAATTTTATTTTTTCTGAACTTTTGGCTTTTTTGAGCCTTTTTGCCGGTTCTTTTTTCCCACATTCGTTCGCATTGTCTGTAATTAGCTAACATATTTTTCTATTTTAATTTTTTTTAAAATTTAATTACGCTAAATAAACTACCTTCAGCTATAGTAAAATTTCAGCCGTTACAGTGCATATGCTCGTCAGCTCATGCTCAGAATTTTCATCCACATATGGGACATGAGCTTTGTCAAATAAAGCTGAAAGTTCAATTCCATATTTCCATAAACGAAGGGTGCATGGAGTGAGACTGGAGTGGCCACCGACAGAGCCGACACAAGCATCTCTCTCACACACACACACCCATATGGACCAGCTATGCATGGCGTGTGCATCACTAGTAGAGTGAATGCAGTGCAGATAATGGAATTTTTTTGGACCACCGGCATTAGATAGAAACCGATGGCGAGATCGCGTCCATTGCTCGCTTCCGGCTCCAAATACGTTCGTGCTGATGCAAATTGAGGGCCTTGGACGTTAGCATGTTTTTTAGGGTGCATTATCTCCTAATTTCAGCTTGAGACTACCACTAATAGAGCAGTTTCTACGGCCTCTGGCTAGTGACTGCTGAATGCTGATGGTTGGTGTGTCAAGTGGTACATATTTGCATCGATTGTGTTGATGAGAGTCTAGTGCATGTCACTTGTACTCGAGACAAATGCTTGTTCTTTGATATGCAGGGTGCTTGGTGATTGTTACGGTTAACAACATGATCGAGGCTACGGGAGGCGTCCTAAAAACATGGAGGATTGCGTAAGTTTAGGTGGAGCATCATCTCAAGCGAAGAAACACATAAAAAACAAAGATCATGATGAGACAAATGTATACATGTAGTGTGCCATTGGACTTATATATTTCAAATTGTGACGATCCTCGGAGCAGCCTTATGATTTTGGTGGCAAGTCATTGGGCATTACGGACTTTGTTGTTGTAGGATAGAGTATGCGAGTCAGAGGGGATGAATTGCTCTTTCAAAATCATCCTGTAAACATCAACAACAACCGCAACAGAAAATCAAATTCATAACCTTATCAAAACCCTAAACCAAGGAAGCAAAAATCCCACAAAATCTCAGCCTTCACCAGTCAGAACAGAATTACCAACCGGTCAGACCTCTAGCTTATTGGCTATCAGACCCCTAGCTTAATTGCAGTCAGACCATAATAAACAATAAAATCAGGCGAATGAACAGTACTTTCAGCACTGTTTAAATCCTAAAATCCACGTAACTTTTGATCCAATGATCCAAATAGCGTGAAACTTAGCATGCACCTTTTTGAGGATGTCATGAACCTATTTCAATCAACTATCGAGAGAATAGTTATCAAAATTATGACCTTTTTTATTTGAGTGAAGGGTGCACCAAAATCGATCAAAAGAGAGAAACTTCGATCTGCGCTTGCTCGTGAGTCTTAGATGGTCTAGGTGACCTGAGATGGGTTTTCACATATCATAGTAAACTACAACACAACATGAATTTAACCCAAAACACCCACAAGAGCAAAACCCGAAAATCACTTCTCTCTTGAAGAAAACTGAGCAAACTCAAGAACTTTCTCTAGATCACACCTAGATGGATATGATCTTGTCTCCAAGAGATATCTCTATCTCCTATACGTCCTTGGAACCAGAAAAGCTCAAGAAAAGATAAATCCAAACAAAAAGCCAAAAGAATCGAAAGCACATGAGGGAATTATGATACAACTCACTTAGGTAAACTTTGCATGCTCATTTCATTTAGAGAGGAATATTTTATAACCAATCCTTTAGGATAGTAAAACTCTAAGCTTAGAACACACATATAAAAGATTTCAATACAAGGAAATCCTAATCATAAAACACCCAAGTCTCTCCCATGACTCAACTTAACACTGGGGTTACATAGTGGGGGCTCCTCACCTCTCACCAACCAGCCACTCATTAGTGTATCATACCACTTATATATGGGGATGGTAACTCACATCTAAACGGGTTTTACTCTTACACACACTTGCACGCTTTTCAAAACGTAACTTTCAAAGGCTCCACAAGCCTGATAAGACATTCCATCCACAAAGACGTGGCTTAAACCACTTAGACCAGTATCGCAATTTGGCAAACCGCCACTCTTCCCGATTTTAGACAATTTTCCAAATT
The DNA here is from genome assembly GCA_017311315.1 of Dendrocalamus latiflorus. Taxonomy (NCBI): domain Eukaryota; kingdom Viridiplantae; phylum Streptophyta; class Magnoliopsida; order Poales; family Poaceae; genus Dendrocalamus; species Dendrocalamus latiflorus. The sequence continues at coordinate 3,575,956 of CM029654.1, forward strand.
TCCACCCGCCAATCTTCACGATGATGCAATGCCCATGACTTGTCACCAAGATCATACACCTACGCTAAGGCCGTCACCACTTAAAATGTCCAAGTCTCATGACATACCAACATCACTCCACAGTTCATGATACCCAATGCCTTACCGTCAAAATCGTACGCCTGCTTTGAGGAACATCATCACTCAAAACGCACAAGTCTATTTGGCACATCACATACATATATTGTCTCTTCACGACCCTTGTCTTTAACCTGTGCTTCTCGGCTTGAGATGTTGCTGCACCCGAACTTACACGACATGCTATGGCCTCAAGACTCCTTTTGTAGCTTTGGTCTTACTGCTGGCCGTAACAATCATCAAAGCACATGCACACCAAAGAATAAAGCAATCGATCCAAACACAAATGACATGCACTTGACCTCCATTAATAAATCATATGTATGGACATACGCTATGATTTACATATGCATGGACTCCCCTATGACTAACACTTGCACAACCCCTATTGTGACTAACATCCAAAACTAGATTTAAACAACAACTCGACATAGGGCCGGTCTGACTGTGGCTAGCAAGCCGGTCCTACCGCCCAGTCCACCTCCAACAAACCACCCCTAGAGGTTGATCTGACCGCATGCTCCCAGCGGTCAGACTGGAATTCCAGAACGACACATGTCGAAATTCAAATTTGCAAAAATTAAACTCAATCAATGATAGCAAGACATGATCAATATCAAATACTCATCACTTATATGGAGTTGCTACCACATAGTCTTACAGTTGTGGTGGTTGCTTTGAGGAGAAGCACCATAAAGGCATGTGGTGGTAATTGAGGAATTTGTTCGAAACCAGGTAGAGAGACAATTTGCGATACCACAATAGTGGCCTAAGTGGTTTATGTTATGTCTTCGAGGATAGAGTATTTTATCAGACTATTGGAGCCATGTAGAAGTTGTGTTTTAAAAAGTGTGCAAGTGTGTGTGATTGTAAAACATGTTTATGTGTGTATACCGGATTTCTTTTTCTGTAAGTGGTTATATCCATTAAGGGTTGCTAGTTGCTAGGGTTTGGTGGAAGGAGAGAAGCTTCCACTATATAAACCCTTGTGTGTTGAGAGATGTATCATCTTTTGTGTTGTAAGATGGAGATTAGGGTTTCCTTGTGTCGAAACCTTTGTGTGTATGTTCCAGATTTAGAGTTCTATCTTTTATGAGAGAGTGACTGTAAAATATTACTCTTAAAGTGAAATGAATATCAAAACTTTGTCCGAATGAGTTATGCCATGGATTTCTCCTTGTACTTTTGATATGCTTAGTTTTCTTATTTGGATTTCATCTTCTCTTGATCTCTCTTGGTGTCAAGGATGTGTAAAAAGTGAAAATATCTCTTGGAAATCAGATCCCATACATTCAACTACTTTCTATGGAAAGTTCTTGTAATTGTCCAATTTTGCTCAAGAGTGATTTTGGGTTTTAATCTTCAAGGTGTTTTGACTTGAATTCATGCTATAATCTAGCTTGTTATGACATATAAGAACACATTCAAGATCATCTAGATTATCAAGAACTCATGAGCAAGAGCAAATTGATGTCTCTCTCTTTTCCCAAATCTAGTGCAACATTTCTTGTTTTTGATAAATGTAAGAACTTTAGTATTGATCTTTATGATCCATGATTAAAATAAGTTTTTGACATCCTAGAGAGGATTTGTACCATGTTTCTTCCTATTTAGATAAGTGGTTTAAGAGTTAGCCATTTTTTTGGTTGTGTGACGTGCTGATTTTTGCTTCTGTTCAGCGAGCGACCAGACTGGTGTACTTGCGGTCAAACCGGTCGGGCAGTTCAACCGCCCCCTGATCGGTGGTCAAACCAGTGAGGCAGTTCGCCTTGGGTGACTTTGTGTTCTTTGACTCTTAGGTTTGGTATAGTTTGTGAGTTTGTATTTTTCGTTGTATCATGTTGCTAATACCGTCAGGAAGATTTTAAAAAGTCATTCACCTCTTTTTTGACTAGCCATACCTAATTCTATAGTTGGACAGTAGAGCTAAGTTCACAAACCGACTTGCTCAATTGCTCGATAAGCGAGTATTACAATCGACCAGGCCCAACCACAAGTCTGATTCAGGCAGGCAAACCTGGCCTGAGTGCAGCCCGACTGATCAGGTCCCGCTCATTTTGGCTTGAGCTTCTGACTTCTGTCTTATTTTTCACTATTCCTAAATTTCATCCTTTTCTCGATTTTTAGGTTTTTTTGAGCTTTTTTACCGGTTCTTTTTTCCCGTATTCCGTTGTCCGTGATGGGTTAACCTGTTTTTTCTATTTTTAAATTTTTTAAAATTTAGTTATACCAAATAAGCCACCATCAGTTACAGTATAGTTTCAACTAGCCACAATATAATTTTAGTTATAAACCAATTTATTACAGTTCAACCGAGTGGCACCCAAGTTATACTCGTGCTCTCAAATACCCATGCCAGCGTTAAGCCTTTGGAGTGTAGTTCAGTAAACCGACCTAAAATGTTCAGCAAACGATGAACCAAGCTACGCGTTATCGTACGGCGCTATTTTACAGTAAGTAGGGGTAAATGGGTAACCAGGTTACGAATAGATAGGCAAATCTTTCTGCTTTAGTTTAGGATACTACGTACTAACTCGATCTAGTGTACGAATCCAATTAAGTTAGCCCAAATCTCACAGGACGGCAGCGACAAACACCCCGTGTGGTTTTACTTTGTGCCTTGATAAAGCGCCAGTTCTGACTCTTTTCTGACCTGCTGTCGCTAGGTTCTTGGACCTGTTTGGAAGGCAAAAATTTTAGAACAGGAGAATTTTCACACATTCTATACGGGACAAATATGCCCCGAATCTGATTCAGGGTGACAGCAACACTACGAATGCTACAGTATATATATAACATTTGAACTATTTTCACATAATGTTGTATCTTCTGCTGCAAAATTTCTAGCTATAGTGTATATGTTGCCATCAGAGTATGCTCTGTTCTTTTTTTTTTTTACTTTTCAACAACTTTTAATTTTTAACTTCTTTTAACAATCATTATTCCTTAAACTAAAAAGCCACAGGAAAAAAAGAACATGCTTATGAAGCTAGGCAGCAGCTCAGCTGATCAGTAACTTGTAGAAATAGTTGGCGCATCCACGCGTGCATGCTGCAGGTAGACCCTAGATATATCGATCATCGGCTCGCGCGCTGCCATTTGCCAACGGCCACACTGTTCGTGAACATGCATGTGGTGAGCATCGCCTCTGCTTAACTGTTCATCATGTTGGTATGTCACAGGTTAGAATCTCTCGACTTACTAATGGGATCTGCATTACTGCACATATACCTATATATTCAGAGAAGCTATATTTACCAAAAGGAAAAGCATAAAATTTTCATTGTGCCAAAGCAAGCAACGTTCCTTTAATTACATGTAGGCAGCTTCCAATATCAGTAGTAGTTTGGATGGTCACATTTGTTATTATTATTATTTAGAAATAAAGGCAGTAACTCTCCCATTCATTTAAAAGGAAAAGAGAGTTTTTTTTAACCAAGGACAGGAGCTCTGTCATTCATTTTAAAAATAAGAGAAATACATCTGCCCCAACATAGTTATACCAAAGACACTGACACCAGCCCTAAGAGAGGCAACACCAACACCAGAAAGGGTCCCAAACTTGAAATTCCGACCAAAGCATCAACAATACCTACAAGGCAAGCACCATGTGGAGCAACACCTCCAACACACAATGAAGCATAGAGCTAGTTATCCATGAGGTAAAGCACAAATACTAGAGAATCACAACTCTTGCACCAGGACTGTAACACCCCCGTTTCCGGGAGTATTGTGAAACCCTCGCAGCTGCCCAGGACTGTTCAACTACGAGTATATCCATCGAGTGTATAACATTGCCAACACAAGCTTTAGAGCAAAAGCGAGCTTTATTACAATATAAAGGCGAAAGCCAAGTATCACAGTAGGGTCAACTGCCCTTAATTACATTACACAAAAGAAACCATAGGCACACTTGAGCGAAGAACGATCCTAATTCCACGTTTCATCGACCTCGTACAGAATCACCTCTTCGCCTTCTCCCGCCTCTTCAATATTTGTTGTTTCTGTTTATGTTTTTAGCAAGTATGAGTACAACTACCGTACTCAACAAGTCACACGGAGTCCAACAATAACTGCATACATGGTATCTCAAGTAAAAGGGGAATAAAGTTTATTATTTTATGTGGATGCAGTTTTAGTTGGAACCATTTGAAAACCTTTAAAATATACTTCATTAGGGTAAATGGGGTTTTCAAACTTGATTATCCTCACTCAACATTTCCAAATCATTAACAAATCTACTTATGCCTCATTACTGGATTCACCCATTAAACACAGCTTCATTTACCGGAAGCACGGTGTATTCGAATACCATTTGTCATGACTTTGCAAAGCTGCCCTGCTTTACCCACAAGATATCGTAACTCCCGCTAAAGAGTTAAGACAACAAGGGTGTTCACTGCTCAATTCTTTGTATAGACTCCGCCCAGTAGGTGTTTACTCTCGACAAGCTCGAATGACCCCGCGGATCTCGTCCGACTCATCGCAGCCCTACAGTTGTATGGTTAACCACCTCCCATACAGACTCACCCTCTGTCTCCCCCTTTCCAGATGCAGAGGTTCAATTGAAGTTGAGCAGTTACTAAGCCAGGTTTGATTCAGTCAAGTTTGACCAAATCAATGCTTGTGGTTGGGTGGTTATTATGTCCGTTACTCAGCATAAAGGTCTAGTCCTTACATTTTAACTGAGGCATCAACCACACACAAACTCATATTCAGTACACACTGTACTGCCACCAATCCACAACCAGCCTCCACCCTAGGATAAGGTCTTCGGATCCATCTCTGCGGTCCTCACTTATCCTATTTCCAACTTTCCAAAACTCTAAACCAATACCAAATTTGAACAGTAGAACATGTGATGTGTCTAACTACGATGATAAGATTAATTTTATATTTTATGTGACTAGGTTTGTCAAGGTGAATATGGACAACAAGTTAAACTGGGCTTTTTGGGTGGTAGGACATAGCTAATATCATGTCATTCCAAGCATGTGACGTATAGAAAATAACAGAATGAAAATAACATAATGAAAGTACGTGTAAATAAATAATTCAGGAAATGTAGGATCAATATGTTCAAAAATATGTGCGACTTGCCTTGCTGGTCGACTACTTCAATTAATTCAAACTCTTCGGCGGATTGGACTTGGGCTTGCACTTCACCTTCTTGCTCCTGTGCAAACTCGACTCCGGAGGCTAACGCAAATCAAATAAAATAACATTAATTCCGTGCCCGAAGGAATGAGCGAGGAATAAAGAAAATAAACGAATAAAGAAAATTCAAAAAACTCCATTAAAATGGGCTTTTGGGCTTATAGGAGGGCTATATGAGGATATGAGCTTTGGATTTGGGTTGGCGGGCTCGAAACGAATCCGGAGAGTATAAATATGTATTTTGGGCTTTGGGCTAATTACTATTCATTGGGCTCAGTACTGTTCCTCAGGTTCGGGTCGGACTCGGTGAGCTGGCTTGGTCGAACCGCGTCACTCAGGCTCGAGCCGGCTGGAACGGGCGCAGCCGAAACGTTTCGGCTCGACCGCGTCGCTTGGCGTGGTCGGACGCATCGGGCGCGGCGACGGGGCTCGGCTCAACCGAGTCGGGACGGTGGGGTCGGGGGAACAGTGCCTCGCACTGTTCTTCTTCTCCAACCTGTTCCCGCGCGCACAGAGGAGCAGAGGAATGGACGGTGGCTGCCGGCAGCGCTAGGGAGTTTTGCGATGCATTTTGGAGGCATGGGCGGGTTCGTGGGAGTGAGGGGGTTCCGTTTTTGGTGGTGGGAAGTCCGGCGAAGGCGGCAATCGCCGGCAGCGAGCTTCTCTTTGTTGCGGCTGTTTTTGGAATTTGGGGTGAATGGAAGCTTCCTAGGGTAATTGGGCTGGCTCTTGAGCATCACTAGGGCTTAGGGAAGCTTGGGGAGGGGTCGGCCGAAGCTCGGGATGTGCAGGTTGGGCTGGCCACGGTGGCCGTTTTTGGTCATGGGGTAGCTCACGGTGCCGGGGAAGGAGGGGGGTCGAAGAGCTAGGGCAAGGCTTGGGAGTTGTTCCTAGGGCTGTGGAGGTGCTAAGGGCGGAAGGAATTGGAAAATCGTGGGGGCAGAGGGTCGACATTGGATTAGGGTTCGCATTTGGGGAATTCGGCCATTAGCGGAGTTGGGAGGGGGAGAGGGAGCTCGGGGTCGCTTGGTGAGCTACGACAAGGTTGATGGAGTCCACTGGAGGGCTTGGGATGGTTTAAATAGAGGGGAAAGGCGGTTGGCGCCAGAGAGGGGAGAGGAGATATTTGGTGGCGGCGGTTTCGGGAAAGGCCGGGGTTGCTCGAGGTTTCCCGGTGGGCGCAGCTGGCTAGGGCAGTACAGAGAGGCGGTCAAGGAGTGGCAGAGCGCTGTCGGGTCGGCCGTGAGGAGAACGCGCGTGAGTTGGCAGGGGTGGCGGCAAGGGACGGCCGGCGGCACTGCCATGCCTTGCGGCCGGGTCAAGGCGGTGCCAGGCGCATTTAAGGAGCTGGTACGGCGTCTGACAAAGGGGGCAGGAGCTGGCAGCGGCTTGCAGGGACGAGAAGGCGCGGGGACGTCGGCGGTAGAAAAATCGGAGGCGGCGATGCTTTTGCCGGACGTGAACAATGACCAGGAGGAAAAATCCTGTTCCCACCGTGATGACTGGGATTAAGGGGCAATTTTGCTTTGAGATTAGTGTGGGAAAGATTAGGGAGGGTTATGGAGCTCAAATCAAAGCAATTCAAATCCAATTTTGCTTTTGGAAATTTTTGGTTGTTTCAAGGACAGTAGCCACACCATGGCTTACTAAAGTGAAGCCACCATGGCACACGACACTACTGGCTCCACCAGCACCAACACAACACCAGACAACAACCACCAGTAAGGCAAAGCCACAAGCATGGGACCATAGCTAGCACAATACAACAAACAGGATAGCGGGCAGGACAACTTTGGGCAGAAGAGGGGCGGCCTCTCCGCTCATACCGCGATGGAAGGACAATGAGTATAAACGAGTTGGTGGCACTGCCGCGATGCTTACCACTAAACTAACGACCACATGACGCATCAAAACGACGGCCTACCTCAAACAAGGACCAGGATTAATTAGCTGCACTCACGAGGGCCTTCACCACGATCAGCCTACTTAGGCCACAATCAAGCAACGAGCGCTCACTCCTCGAGCCTCCTCAATGTACGGCGCCCTATTCTTAGGACAATGACATACAATGAGTATCCCCAACACAACAAACTATGCACACCATTGTAAGCTGCGCTAACCACGACACACCACCACAGCCCTGACACTGGGCCAGCCAACACTGACTGGCACCACGACACCCACATGCACCCTCACGCAACCACGATGGGCTGCACCACCAGTGGTCGACCCAACGGCGAGGAGAAGACAACCCAGCCGGCCACCGACGCGCTGAAAGGAGAGTTTTACATGGCCCCGCGGAAAGAAAAACCGTCAGGGAAAATACTGGGTCACGACGCACAACCAGGTCTAGCATGCCCCTGTCACATATTAAGAGCTCTCTTTCTAGTCATGGTGTCCTCTTGAGCTCTGAGCGCTACCTTCGCCGCAGTTAGTGTTTGGTTTTGAAAGGTTCGACGGTTCCTCTCCTTCCAAATGTGTAGATGACCACTCCGTTGAAGTCCAGCTGCTGGTCTCACAATTCGTGGGGTAGATGTTGCAATCTGCCCACATGACATGAGGGTAGTCGACCACACTTCCAGGGCAAAAGGACATTGGTGGCATAGGCGGAGGCCTGTTTCATGTGAGCGATTTCATGGTCGCATTTAAAGGAGCTACTGCAACAAAATTAAGATCGAAGCTAGCTGCTGGACGAAAATCAATGGGGGAGATGATCCATGCATGCCTGCTATGTCGCGCATGTCGTTGGATCGTGCAGCATGCAATGCAACTTGTTGCGGCGTTGGTCGATATTTTGGCCGTAGTAATCAGCACGAACACGATCGGTGTCAACTATCAATGCATGCGCCGTTGATTGCTAACCAATGTAGGCCATGGCGCGCAGTCGACAGGAACGGAGCTGAATGGAGTATTTCTGTGGCATATATGCATGCATCTATCGATTGCTAACGTGCACAAAATAAGAGACCGTGAGAAGCTAGCTACTATCGCGTTCACCTCTCGAAATTAATAAGCAACAACTTCCTTCTAGCTCGCGTACTGTCGAAGGGTGGCCAGAGACGTCAGTGTTGTTACTACGCTGCTTGTTTTGGATGTACTCCATTCAAGAGGGGGCATGCATGCACGCGGACGTCCTGTAGTGTTTACGCGTGTGGTCAAAGTCAAACGATCGCCGTCCTCTTCACGCGGTGAAGGTCGAGCTCGGCGCAAGCCTCCGCGCCATTTCCGAGGCATGCAGCGCGGCGCCGCCGTCTGCTCCACTCCGGTGTGCGGCCGCCGCCGCGTGGGCCCACGCGCCATTGCGCGCGATCCGGGGCACTGGTCGAGCGGGGCTCGCACGTGATGCCCAACGCTGGTAGGACGATCCATGCAGGTGAGTATGAGCGTGCTGACCTTTGTCATCGAATCAGGACTCGGGAGTGCTCCAAGTGCCTTTTAAGCCGCGGTTTTAACTGATAGTGCACTGTAACTACTATTAATTTTTTTTAGCTATTTTAATTAAAAAATTAAAAATAAAGAGAAAAAATAAAAAACTATTATATCATCACAGATAATGCAAATAACTAAAAAAATAAAAAGGCTGAACAAAAGCTAAAAACTAAAAAAACTAAAATTAAAAAACCGACGGGTTCCGAATGACATCTATCTTCTAGAAGCTACAAGTTAAAGCCGTTTACAACAGCGCAAAGCAAGTTAAACACCTGCAGTAGATGACACAAAGATGATACACAAATGCATAGTTTTTGTTTCCACTAAAGTCATTTCTGCAGCCTATCTAGCTCGCCTAAAACATGCCACTAGAATCGCATAATTCTGAATGGAAACAAACCCATTGTGCTGTAACTTCAGAATCACTTGAAAACTGGAACTTGGATTTAACTTGGTATTAACTTTTTTATGATTTTTAGAAAATGCTAATATATATGCTAAAGTCATATACTCCTGGGTCAGGACACTTTGGGCTTTGGGGATGCTTTTCTTTTTCTTGTAGATGGAGTATGGGGGCTCCCTTCTTTCATGAAAGGGAGACAGAAAAAGATCAGTGCAAACCACCGTCAGTTCGTTCCGTTCCCACCCTTTCCAAACTGTCACCCAACTCATTGCTGAGTAGTCTCCCATGCATGCTAGTAAAGAAAGTACACGACTAGTAGTATATCAGAGGGAGGGAGGCAACCATCAACGCTCGCCATGTTACTATCTGGGAAAAAAAATCAATACGTATGGTTGAGGTTGAGGTTGAGGTTGGAAAATTCAACCGTAAACAGTAAGGCATCATGCGGCGAGTTGTAGATCGACCGGTGGCTAGTCCAACCGGTCAGTGCATAGCCACGAGTTGTAGATCAACAGGTGGCTAGTCCAACCGGTCAGTGCGTAGCCACGTAGAAGCTTTGGGGTCTTTGGACCTGATCCATATGGCTTCAGCTTATTTTTGCACTATTTATAAATTTCGTCTTTTTATGAATTTTTGGCTTTTTTTGAGTTTTTTTACCGGTTCTTTTTTTCCTCGTATTTGTTTACATTATACGTGATGGGCTAATATGTTTTTCTATTTTTAAATTTTTTAAATTTAATTATGGTAAATAAGCCTCTGTCAGGTACAGTGTTTTTTTCAGCCAGCTACAGTGTTTTAAGCCATGAGGCTTTCAGCCGAACCGATCACTTCCTTTGATTCATAGCTTTTAGCATAAACATTCCCAAATCTTCAAAAAATTTACATGAAGATCTAAAAATTTGTAAAGAGTTTATTCATTTTGGCTTGAACTTATAACCTTTGGCTATGATTTATGCCTTTTGGGTAGTTCGTGAGAGAGTGCGGAGTAACAAAAATTTACGTGCGGTTTTAGCTGATATAAATGAAGCTACTACCTATGTACTACAATCAATTTGTTGAACCCGCTTTGAAAAGACATTCCGTCTGAAAGGTAGTTACTATAGAAAAGCCGAAAACAGCTTTTAGAAATGAAAAAGAGGCCGAAGATACTAACGCAATTGACCCCACATGTTTGCTAGTCTGGCTATTAAGACAGCTTCAAGCTTGCTTACACGAATATTTTGTTTATTTGGCCCCATGATATCATCTAAATTTCGAATTTGGCCTTGTGCGGTACGAGATTGTAAATCTGGCCTCCTAGCGAGCACGAAAGAGTCTGCGGGCGACGCTTGACACCTTTTGTGGCACCCTAATGCGGCACCTCCCCACTGCGAGGGACCGGCCAATCGGGCACAACACTTGGCGTGGCATAGGGTCAAATTCAAAATTTAGGTGGCAATTTGGGGCCAAATAAACAAATGTCCGACTCAAGTGGCCTTTTTTCATTGTGCAACACCCTTATGAGATATTTTTTCACTGTACTTGTTGATAACTTTTGTATTATAATTAAATTAAAAAAATTTAAAAATAAAAAACAGGTTATCCTAACATAGACAATACAAAAGAATACAAAAAAACTCAAAAAACTAATACATTAAAAAATAAAATAAAAACTAAAACTGAAACCAAACAAACAAACAAACAAAAGGCCAATAATACTGTGCTTACGCATCCCATTAGCCACAAGACGAGACGGACAGAGAACGCCCCAAGATTGTACAGTAGAGTCGTAGCAAGTGCTGGGAGTTGATTGGCCAGCCACCACCTGGCAAAAGCAGCAGACATGGCCTCCCTGCTCCTCCGTCTGTCCCACGCATTACTTTCACGCGGTGAACCGTGACACACCGCAACCACCCCACCACATCGGTCGGTCTCGCGAGCTAGATAAGCTGAAACCCAAAGCAGAAACGGCGAAGGCCGCGCGCGCGCGCTCGCACACTCCCGCTCCCGCTCCCTCCCCGCTTCGTCTCACCGGCCGGCTCATCAACTCCACCACTCCACGCAGGCACGCACCAGCGCGCGCAGCAAATGCCGCACCCCTCGTCGGCCAATGTGGACGCGGCCGCCAAGGGAGTGAAGCTCGAGCGGTACGCGGGCGGCGCGCTGCTGATGCGGCGGGTGGCGAGCGCCAAGATCGTCTCCGCGTCCTCCCACCTCCTCTTCCGCGCCACCATCCTCGCCACGCTCGCCCTCGTCTGCCTCTTCACAGTGCACTACCCGTCCCTCCTCTCTCACTCCTTCCGCCTCTCCGCGTCCTTCTCCTCCTCGCCGCGGTCGGCGTCGCGGCCCTCGTCGCACCGGAGCCTGCTGGGATCGTCGGCGTCTTACGGGGGCGCCGCGTGGGAGCGGGAGGTGCGGCGGAGCGCCACACCGTGGCGGGACGGAGGGATGTCGGTGCTGGTGACCGGGGCTGCGGGGTTCGTCGGCGCGCACTGCTCGCTGGCGCTCAGGGCCCGCGGCGACGGCGTGCTCGGCCTGGACAACTTCAACTCCTACTACGACCCCTCGCTGAAGCGCGCGCGGCAGCGGCTCCTCGCGTCGCGCGGGGTGGTGGTGCTCCACGCCGACATCAACGACGCCGCGCTGCTCGAGCGCCTCTTCGACGCCGCGTCCTTCACGCACGTGCTGCACCTCGCCGCGCAGGCCGGCGTGCGGTACGCGATGCGCGCGCCGCAGGCGTACGTCGCGTCCAACGTCGCCGGGCTCGTCAGCCTCTTCGAGGTCGCGGCCAAGCACGCCGACCCGCAGCCGGCGATCGTGTGGGCGTCGTCGTCGTCGGTGTACGGCCTCAACACCGACGCGCCATTCTCCGAGGAGCACCGCACGGACCGGCCCGCGTCGCTGTACGCGGCGACCAAGAAGGCCGGCGAGGCCATTGCGCACGCGTACAACCACATCTACGGGCTCTCCATCACCGGCCTCCGGTTCTTCACCGTCTACGGGCCGTGGGGCCGCCCCGACATGGCCTACTTCTCCTTCGCCCGCAGCATCGTCGCCGGCGAGCCCATCAAGCTCTTCCGCACCGCCGACGGCACCGACGCCCGCCGGGACTTCACCTACATCGATGACGTCGTCAAGGGCTGCCTCGGTGCGCTCGACACGGCCGGCAGGAGCACCGGCTCCAAGTCCGGCAAGAAGCGAGGGCCCGCACCCCTCCGCGTCTACAACCTCGGCAACACCTCGCCGGTGCCTGTCACCCGCATGGTCGCCATCCTCGAGAAGCTCCTCGGCAAGAAAGCGAACAAGCGCGTCGTCACAATGCCGAGCAACGGCGACGTGCCGTTCACGCACGCCAACGTCAGCCACGCCGCGCACGACTTCGGCTACCGCCCTACCACCTCGCTCGAGGCCGGTCTCCTGCACTTCGTCGACTGGTTCGTCCACTACTACAAGCTTGACCCCGCCAAGCTCGCCAAGGGCAGACTCGTTGCCGGCGGCAAGCCGACCAAGAGGAAATCCATGGCCATGTCCGCGGCGTCGTGAGGAACGCGCGCGCCGGCCGCTTGTCCCCCGGCCGTCCACCAAGTGTGTATTCTCTTGTCCTTGGAGGCTAGCACTTGTAACTTTGTTTAAGCCATTGTTGCTTTGTGTTCTTCATGATGCAACCATGCTACTGCTTAGTGGGAAGGGAATAATTAATGGAGGTGGCAATGGAAAGGAAATGAATCACAGGCAAACGAGATAACTAGTAGAGAAAAAAGATGGTGGTATAGATAAGATGACAAAGAAAAGGAAAGGAGCCAGGATAGAAGAAAGATGAAGTCACTGGCTTCCTTTTGGTTCAGATTATTTTTGCTCATTTTTTTTGTCAGTTGCTATCTCGTTCTTGTTCATTTGGTTAATTAGTGTTGTGACTTGTGAATGATCATGTCAAGAACACAAGATGCTGTGACGGATGTAAATCCAAGCAGTTGCAAACTGCCAGAAATATACTTTAGATTTTGGCGGTGGACTTGTGCAATTTCTTTCTGCATATATAAAAAACCTGTCCAAATTTGGGCGCTGCTCAATCAGCTCATGCCCTTTTGGTTTGGTTCTCTGAACAAAAGCATCTTCTGCATAGAGTGTTTGTGATTTTTGTGCGTATTTGCTTCTGATTTATGTGGCATGAGGTTGGTGGCTTCCATGATATGATGGGAACACGAGCATTTGGTAACATTGACTGCAGTGCTCAGTCCCCAGTTATTGCTCTTCAGAAAGCAGCCCTGCTGTGTCCAAGAACGAAATCTACTGCATACAGTAATTTTTAAGAACAGTGGCGGAACCTGAACGAATGTATATTCTAGAGTGTCAAGCTGTTTTGTATCCTCTTGTGATGAGCAGTGATCTAACTACGAGTGTATATCAAACTCATGGAAATGAAAAGCTGCATCTTATATGCATTAGTAGTAATCCGAACTCTGAAGGGAAGACGAGATGTGGGAGATTTTGTAATGTGAGTACATCGTGGATTCCTACTGAGCCTGCCTGTAGGATCAAGTACAACAACCAGAGGAAGTGTATGATTTTTCGCTTCTTCATACCTGAAAATAAATCTTAAATAAAAAAAACATCAAAAGAAAAACAATCTAACTTATCAGATATGGATTTCGACCACAAGACGCCCGGCCGCTCGTTTGACCCCTTTGCATGTGTTCGAAGAAGGTTTCGACCGCTTGGTGTTTAACTCCTCGCTCGACCGTTCGGTTTGCACGTACTTGAAATCTTCAACACTGGAAGTTGAACCTCTCGAATATATGTGCCTTCGAGTACTCGTATTTCCTCTTTTCCAGACAGCGATTTAATACCTTTGCACATATCGTAAAACTTCAACCCAACTGCAATCACCAACACTTTTGGAGCAAATCAAGAACTAGATTGATTCAAGATGATGTTTATTGCTGGATTTTCATGGATGTACAAAGCGACGCAGCGATCGGTTGTATGTGAGACCCGAGTTCGTGTAGGAGTCGGAGACCAGCTGAAACCCCTGGAGTTAGAGACCCTCTGGACTATAGTAAGTTGGTCATAAAACACAATGAACCGTTTAGTAGACCAAGCTTAAATATCCGATCGGTGCTTCGAAGACCTATGTGGTCGAGCAACCGTGGCCATTACAACGTAGTCGACACAAACGAACTCAAAGGATGATCTTGGCGCATATACTTCATGGTCGGCTGGGGACCTGCGGCCGTACAAGGCGCGACGCAGCGATCGGTTTTATGTGGCCGTAGAACATACAAATGGCAGTGTCTTGTTTTTCTTTTCAAATATATATCTTTGTATTTGCTTTGACTAAGAATATTTATATAAAAACTCATCAAACAAATATATTTGTGGGTCAGGGGTTTAATATTAGAATGCATTGTTTCAATTTTTTTTGCAACAATTGAATTAGTGAATTTTCAATATGCTTCAATATCTAATTCAATGTGTTCTAACTTTCAATATTTGTCATCTCCCCATGCGAGGTAGTTTGTAATCATAGCACTATTTCTAAAAATAAAGGAACCAGGTTCAAGTGCAAATGCTACGAATACATAAAGTCTAGAAATCAATTGGGAAGAGAAGATTCGGTTTGATCCAGAGAAAAGGAAAAGAATAGACGACTATCTCTCTAATCAGAAAGATATGGTAAAAAGAAAATACTTGAATAATAGGTCTCACCAATCTTGCATATATAATTTTCATATACAATATTTTAAAAGAAAAAAAGAAAATTTAATTCTACATGATTTAATCAGTACGGCAGAAATCTCTTAACGCGAGTGGATCGAAATCATTTCCACTTGTAGATTCTTGTTTGATCCCTCCCACGCACTTCCTAGATTGCTGATTTGCTTCTGATACGCCTGTCAACATAATTCTGAGGCCTCCTTTTCTGACCTTTTTGCAAGTCTCCAGAACGTGGATAGTTCATGGCATTGCGCACGTACAGTAAGTCACCAAGTCAATTTATTCCTTGGAATCATGGCGATCACTTAGACACACTGAAGGCAAAACTCTGAAACTTTTTGACGGGCAAGATGATAGATGGAAGCCACTCGCTTGTAGTAGATAGTTGACTGCGAAAAGGAAGGCTGATCATGGTGAGGGGTGAGGCAGGAGGAGACACAGGACCTGAATCCTAATCAATGTAAGCACTGGCAAATGGGCCTGTTTGTTATATACATTTGACATCATGGAATAGATCAGCAGATGAGATCATGGTGACTTTCCATTATTGACCCTAGCGACAATACACCTGGAGGTAACTAGGCATGGCCAAGGGTGACGCTTGTAGTCTCGTTCGTAAAAACTACTTGTGATTGCTTACCGACGGATGAATTTAATTAAGCTCAGTTCATGCAGGTTTCCTTATCCCATGGTATAGTGCATCTGCATGGGCAATCCTGACGTACCTACCATTTGCCATAACCATAATAGTCTTTTTAGTTTTTTTTGTTTTTGTTTTTGGTTTTGACCCTTTAGAAGCTGAAATAAAATGGGAAGGCTTCTCTAAGCGGTTTTTCGAAATCATTCCTCCAAACGGCTTCCTGAGTTCGAAACCATAAGTGCCAGCCATATTTCCATCGTCTCAAAAAAACATAACCAAAAGTCATCAACCACAGTATAGAAGAGCATAACCTATTAGCTCTGATCGCTCGCCTATAATATAAGGAACCATACGCATAGGCCATATATTAACCCGATGTGTGGATCCGCCAGCGGTGCGCAGGGCTTGAGCACCGGCTACCCTGACGGCAACCTGTGGACTCGGAGATGGAGTACTACTGTACTACCCTTTGGTGCCGGCATCTAGGAAGATGGACAACACGCATACCATATTACGGCTCACCTCTTTTCAATTTATGGCGTTTCTCTAAAACAAATAGACCAGACTCATACCATATTACGGCTCACTTATTTTCAACTTATGATACTTTTTTTGAACAAACGATTGGATGACTTCTTTACCATCTTTTCAAATTTTATTTATCGAAATAGTATTTTTAAAATAGTTTATCGGTACTTGATTCATTTGTACAAACATTTATACTATACATAAAATCTATTAGCTACATATAAAAAGAACATACCTTACATATGTTGTATATGTTGTATGAGTACCGACTTAAATAGTACTACATTCGTCACTGAACTAACGACAACGGTATCTTTGGTTACGCGCTGGTGGCGGTGGTTGTGGTGTCTAGGGTCGATGCAGCCTGACAAGGTACCGATGGCCCATGGCTGTGGTGCTGTTCGTACGTTGGTAGCGGAGCCAGTGCACCTCAGGCTGGACGGTGGCCACTGGTGGGTTCACCTACACGTGCGTGCCGTTTTATTGGTCCCGTTTTTTTAGACTTTTCAGTTAATTTTTAATTTAAGTTTTTTAATAATTATTATTTATTAGACTATTATCTATTGAGTTATAGCAAAGGGATGCTTGGTACGTGTTACCAAGTTAGATGGAATAATCCTATTCGAAATGGTGTGGTTGTTCGATTTGATCAAACGACGTGATATAGCATCTGGCAGAATATTGCCCACTAAACCAATTAAGTAGAATCATCTCATTCAGGATAGAATGATTTCATCCATCAAACTAAACAAAAAGACAATGCCTCATCTGAAATAGAATAGTTTCATTCCGCTAACCAAACGCACCCCCGTTGCACGTATTGATTTTTTTTTTTGAGAAAGTTGCACGTATTGATTTTTTTTTTTTTTGAGAAAGTTGCACGTATTGATTGGTGGCAAGGATGGGCAGGGCCCAACCCCCTGGTCCAGTACAAACCGCGAGGCCTAAGTACACGTGTGGGCTTCTGTTGGACTGGTACTTGCCGGCGTTCTCCCGATGGGCCAGCCCACGAACCCGGCCATCTCATTTCAAACCACGCCTATGTGGGCCGACTGTGACTGCGGCCGGCGTTTCAGGTATCGCGGCCCGTTCCTGGGTATGGCGGCCGGGACGGTCCGGACCTGTTTCGTTTCTTTTACGGACGAAATCACTGCCAAAAAAAATTCATGGAGACGGGGAATGCAGCGATTGAATATTCTGTGCAGTTTCAAAGTCCAGCACGATTGCTGCAGGCAGAAATAAAAAAATAAAAGTTAGGCAAACAGTAATTTTAATCCTTTTTTCTCGTAAGCCTGCAATGTTTTTTTGCTTTGCGGTTGAAAAATTGTGAAATGCCTAGGGGCGGAACCACACCCCGAGCAAGGTAGGCTTCAGCTCGGAGTGTGAAAAAATATCTAGTGTACAGTCTAATTAGCAAATGCCTATTCTAGTAGCTTCGTTCCATGGACCCATGGTTCAAACATATGGCCAATAATGTAACACGCTCTCGTCCTAACTCTTTTTTGCCTGGGCCAGAGCGAGGCCCCATGGCATCTGGTTCAGATCTTTCGAGATTGGTCTAATGATCGAGGATGAACATGGAAAGATCCAAGGATGAAATACTTAGCAAAGGCTTGTTGGAGTTGAATATCTTCAAAAGAAGCTTGTAATGCCAAAATTACAAGCTTGGCAGCACAGACACCACATTAGAAAATACACCACATTTTTACAAGAAAAGTGGTGGAACCACACTCATTCTGCTGGAAGAGCGGTGTGACTTCATACTAAGCAGTCTAGATTTATGCCCTGATCAACTCGGCTTCGGCTTCTGGCTTATTTTTCACTATTCATAAATTTCACCTTTTTCTGAACTTTTGGCTTTTTGTTGAGCTTTTTTTGTCGGTTCTTTTTTTTCCCATATTTGTTTGTATTATACGTAATGGGCTAACATATTTTTTTATTTTTAAATTTTTTTAAATTTAATTATGCTAAATAAGACTCTGTCAGCTACAGTGCTTTTTCAGCCAGTTAGAGCATCTCCAACAGTGACTTATGAGCTAGCTCTAAGCATATTATTTCATATTTTAATAGAAGAGAGAGAAAAGCTATCTCTTGATCAAGAGCTAGTCTCATACACACATTCCAAGATTATGTGAGAGTGTCATGTGAGGCTATTTATGTTATGAGCTATGTGCTAAAGTTAGTACTATTGGAGAAGTTGTCTTAGAGCTAGTAACTAGCTCATACTGATGGAGATGCCCTTACAGTGTTTTCAGCCATAGATTCATTGCCTCTCTCTCTCTCTCTACTTTTTAGTGTGCACTGCAAAAAGTTTTTAACAAATGGCACTATTGATTAGTTAGTAGTGGTTTCAAAGGCATGGTTTTTTATTTGCAAATACTTGTCGTTTCGACTTTTTGAGACAATATTTTTTAACAAATGGCACTATTGATTAGTTAGTAGTGGTTTCTAAGGCATGATTTTTATTTGCAAATACTTACCGTTTCAATTTTTTGAGACAATATTTTTTTTAACAAATAGCACTATAAAGATATAATTATATAATCAGCAGGAGCATTAATTCATTCGTACACCGACTTTAAACGATTTGGAGCACAAAGACAACAAAACAAATTAACCAAGTCAACAAAATGCCAGCCCAACCGACCGAATGAATCAGTACAGTGGCAGCTCCACACTTGTCACTAAGTGTATATATACAATAGTACATATTAACTATCTACAAGTGATACGAAGAAGAGAGAAGTAGGGGATAAAAAGATATTGTTTAATATTTAATAGATGATTTTATGGATAATTTTCTACTATCTATACTATTATACATATAACTATATATAACTAAATAACTATGTGAGATTATTATAGATAAATATATAAATAAACTCTCCCTACAAATGATACAGAGATGATAGGCAACCGTGGTCCACGTTACCTACGTGCCCTAAAAATGGCTTTCGCCCACGTTTCCGTACGCTACCACAGGTCCCCACCTCTTCATTGCCGCTTTGTGCCGGGGTTTTTGATGCGGCGAAGCAAGCAAAGAAGAGGAGGAAAAAAAAAGGCTAACTCCGGAAACAGCAAGCGAGCCTCGTCTTCTCCTCCTCGCAAAATTCCCGCATGAATTCGCTGTGAAGCTCGATTCTTCAGGCGATCGGCAGAAACCCATCTCAGATTCGCTCGGGTTGAGCGCGCTGCCTGTGGGATCCCGCTGTTGTCCGGTGTGGTCGCGCGGGAACTCTCGGTTCTTGGTTTTTCCGCGAACCCCGGATCGGAGGGGGTAGCTTCCCGGAGCTGGGATTCTTGGGCGTAATCGGGGCTTCTCGTTACAGTTTGATCCAAGATCCGGGGGAATTGCTGCGGAGGCAAGCTTCTTGTCTGGAAGCTTCTGCAGTGTTCTCGGTGGCTGGGTTGTGTTGGGTTCCGCGTTGATGCGCCGCGTCTCCGGCGCCACTTCTGCGACCGGTGGTGACTACGGCGAGAGTGGTGCTTCAGATCGCGGCGCCGGCCCTGGGCTGTCCTTCCACTTGCTGTGGCTGTGGTTGGGGATTGGTGGTGGGGAGTGAGCTGATGGAAGAGGACTGCACTTACTGCTCTTGCCACCACTTGGATTTTGCTCCAGTTTGAGAGTAGGAGTAGTTTGCTCGTACTTGCCAGGTCGTTCTTGGTGGTTCTGGGAGTTGGATCGCTGCAGGCAGTCACAGAATCGGGAGTCTTTGTTTTGAGGATTTGAGAGCCTGTGTGTGAGACATTTTGAGTTGCGGTACTCCGGCTTCGCAAAGTCGCTGGAGCTGGAGAATGATATGCTAAAAGGGATATGGTGCATGAGAGAATTTGGGCACCTGTTGGGAGAGCTTGTTGTACTGCTTTTCTGGGGATTCAGTCTTGTGGTTGATTTGCGAGGTGTGAAACAATGTCTCGGTGCTTCCCGTTCCCGCCGCCAGGGTATGTGGCAAAGCCCAGGAGTGGGCACAAGGATCTGCTAAAAAAGGTGCATGCCTTGTGCCTTTACGATCATCTGCCAAAGTAGACTACACTTGGTGCTTCACAAACTAGGTTGTTGTTAGATTAATAACTAGGCAGTGGATAAGAATACTCGAGGAGAGAATAAGTATCTTGCTGTCTGCTGGCTAAATACACTGAATCCTACTTCATCTGTTGGAAACAGACGGTGCATGTTAAGTGCTAGTTGCCTGTTAGTTAGATTGATTGTTATTTCGTGAATTTTGTTTTGGAAATATTGTTTGGATCTATCAGATGTTACAGTTACCATATTTAGGTTGTTTTTGTTCTTTGCTAAAAAAAGGTGCCCATAAATTGGCAATTTGGTATGTAGTGAAGCAACTTATTTAGCATTCATGAATATGAGGGTATGATGATTCTATGGAACCAAGCAATTGTACTTTACCTAATGTTCTTTTCTGAATTAATTGTAGAGATGGGAAATAGCATTTACTTATTGTAAACATTACAAAGGGCTATATTTTTGGAGAACATACAATAGGTTGTATTGTTGACTGCAATTTAAATTCAGGAATAATAACAGATCGCCAGTTCCACAAGAGGAAAAACTGATTAAAAAAACTACACAGTAAAAACTATACTAACAGGAATGTTCCTTTTGGTGTCACAAAACAAGAGAAAAAAAATACCAGTCTAGCATTAGTTCTCTCAATGATTTCCCTTTTTTTTATCTAGGCTGGGATGGGCTCAAAGCAGCACTCTTTTTTTTCTGTCTGAGAAGGACAACCAGTTTGCATGATCTTATATGTGTGTTGCTTAGCAACTTAACACGATACATGTATCTTCTTTCGTGAGTGAGCTTTTGGGCTGCATATCAAAACTACTAAAAGAATGTTTCATATTCATACACATGTATCACTCTATTGATCTTTATACCCTTATCCACCAGACCTAGGTGTTTCAATTTCATGTTAGGTTCCCTGATCTTTTTCTCTATATGATCACCACTACGCTATGGCAAGACTTGAATGGCGCTACAATTTCCTTTTTTTAATTTCTAACTTTGCTGCGTAGGCTACTATGAGTTCCTGATTTTTTATTTTTATTTTGAACGGATGTGTTCCTGCTTTGTAGTATTACTCCACCTTGCTACTACAGTTGAACTTACCTAGAAGTACAAGTGTAAACCTTCTCTGCAATGCCATACTACTTGGAGTGAGTTTTCCTTGTGATCTGCTTCTGCTGATCTTTGTTCGGGTCTTAAATCTACAAGAGCGTAAAGTGTAAACCTTTTCTCTGAAGTGCCATACTACTTGGAGTGAGTTTTCCTTGTGATCTGCTTCTGCAGATCTTTGTTTGGGTCTTAAATCCTGATTCAGATGTATTTTAGAGTATCCTCTTCCATCAAGCTTAGAGTAACATATACGTTCTGATTAAGATCCCTGCCTGTAATATGATGATGTTTTTGTCTAAAAACCACAATGAGGTCCTGCAAGCTTTTCTTATGATGTACTGCAGAACTAGGAAGAATGATTGGTATTGAAATATGTGCATCTTTATTTCTTCCATAGTTGTTTTATTAATATTGAATATATGCCACCTTTTTTCAGGAAAAGCACAAGGAGAAGAAGCATAAAAAGGAAAGGAAGCATAGGGGGAAAAGGGAAAGAAAAGAAAAGGATAGAGAGCTTAAGAAAGATAAGCACAATAAGAAGCATAAAAGAGAGAAACACAGAGATAGGAGAAAAAACAAGAACAGGGATGAAGACAAAAGGCAAAATTTGGAACAAGAAACACAGAAGAATGATGATCTTTGCAATAGAAGGCCTAAAGAAAGAGTACAAAATGAAGTAGTCAAAGATATTAAACCTACAGATGAGTTGGTTACCCAAATCCTCAGTCAAGAACATCATGCAAACCACACAGGCGGTAGTACTTGCAAGCTGCTTCCTAGAAACACCGCGAGCTTTGGTGCTGCAGGTTCTAAAGAGAAGGAAAGAACTTCTCTCAGTAGAGTGGTTGAGAAATCTGGACAAACTACTCAGCGCAATCATGCCAGTGAAAAGGGGAAGGATATTGGCCATGGATCTAAAACTAGAATACAGAATGGGAAGAACCTTCAAATTGGGCCAGCTAAAAAACATTCCACTATAAGGCACAGTAGCAATGGAGTGGGCGTACAACAGGAGGGGTGTTGTGCACAAAGAAGCTGTGAAGGTGTTGCTAGTACCACGGTTATTCCAGGTGCAAGGAGAGGACTAAATGGCAGAATTACACCAAGCCCAAATGCTTTGCAGAGAACCGAACAAGTGGGCGAACATTCAGATAGTTCTTCCCATTCTGCATATGGAAAAAGTGACAGCATGAGCACCAAAGGGATGACGGAGAAGGAAAATGTAAGTGCTAATAATTTTCATACCAGGATGGATCAGCAATTAGTACGAGGTAAAGATGGAACAGTTCAAGGGAAGGCAAAGATTAAAGAGGTAAAAGCTAATCATCACATGGGTGTTAAAGACAAAGATAGAGATCGTGATCTAAAGAAAAGAAAGGCTAAATACAAAAACAAAGAGAAAGAAAAAGAGAGCAATGGTGATGCAAATGAGCAGAAACACAAAGAACTTGATGCACGTGGGGCAAGAAAGAATAGTATAGATGATCTAATGGACTTGGCTCATCTTAATGAGAAGAATTTCACTTCTGATGATGTTAAGAAAAGGAAAGACTTGGAAGGTCATAGTTCTCTACATGGTGAGTTCCTTTTCATTAGAGTGACAAGTGAGTTTTTCCTACCCACCCTTTGCAAGTATTTGTGCATTTAGTCCTTCAAGGCATAAACATAGATTTAGGTAGTCTTCTAGCTATGATTTTGATTCTGTTAAGTCTCATTTGCAAAATGTTGGCAGAGCATAGTATGCGGATGACTAAGTTGCCAAGAATGTCTCCTGCCAATCCTCCTTGTGTGACTCGGGGAATACTGAAACATTCTCAGGGAACCGCACCTTGTTCTTCCACAGTACCAGTTGGCACAAAGACTTGCGAGGCAGATAGGCTTCAAGATAGCAAGGAATGTCACAATAATGGCATTGCTGGCTATCATTATTCAAGGGAACTGAGGGCTTCAGTTTCTTCTTCATCCAGTTATGACAGTGTTGAAGTCTCTCTGAAACCACCTCCCCCTGATACCACGTATCTACCAGCAGTTAATGACTGCTCAGGGTACATTGATCAGGACTGGCTGTTTTCTGGGGACCGTGTTGACCAGAAAACAGCTATATCCAATGCTGCAGAATCACCCCAAGTCTGGGCTGAAGCACTGCTGATTGATTCCGCTAATATAGTTGCTTTGCCTTACGTCGTTCCTTTATAATGTGTACTCCATCATGGTATGCCTGGTGAACAGCTTCCAGAGTTTGTTCTAGGATCTGAAAGCGCAGAAGTCACTCCTTTATAATGTGTACTGTACCCCATCATGATATGCCCGGTGAATGGCTTCCAGAGTTCGGGCTATGATCTGAAAGCGCAGAAGATGGATTCGCCTGATCGGTTTGCCATCTACAGAGCTGTACAATGTACATCAGGTTATTCAGCTCTCTAGCATGCTGTTTTTTAGTGAGATTTCTTGCCACTCGTCATTTGTGGGATGAAGATCGAAAG
Organism: Dendrocalamus latiflorus; assembly: GCA_017311315.1. Classification (NCBI taxonomy): domain Eukaryota; kingdom Viridiplantae; phylum Streptophyta; class Magnoliopsida; order Poales; family Poaceae; genus Dendrocalamus; species Dendrocalamus latiflorus. The sequence goes on from CM029654.1 coordinate 3,599,541, forward strand.
TTACCTGTGCCATATCAGCACCTGCCAGTGGATCTGGCTGACGGTTTTGTTGGCTGTCAGGTTGTGCTGTATCACATGATTCGACGGGGACACTGACAGATCCTGTACATCAAGCAAGTGTTACTCCTGCTGCATCGCCACACAATTTTGGCGTTGTATGATGTAAATTGTTCTCATGAAGAATGTATAGAGGCGCAAGAAAGTGAAACACGGAAAACAACACGCATCTGAAACTCTATTCAGATCTTGTTCTTATGCTTGAAGAACAGCTTTCAGCTGACTTGGTGGCTTGGGCTTGTTCTGTTAACTTGCAACGTGCATGAGTAGTCACTGAGGATTCTATTTGGCATTGCAGTGGTTTATGGTCTGCAGTTTTAGTTTACTACTTTAGTCATATAACTAATCGATAACCACTTCTCCAAATCTATACCATAAATATTTTGTCAGAATGAGTGAAAGTGAAGATTATATTAAGATATTCAACTTTTCTTCAGAGATAATGCGATGCGGGACCTTCTTGAAACGATCGGCAAGTGCTTTCGAAATGATCTTATAGATCACATTGCAGAGACTTATCGGTCGAAATTGACCCACCAGAGTCGGACTTGGATACCTTAGGGATGAGAACAACGAGCGTTCTACTGATCATCGAAGGATCATCACCTCCATGGAGCACTCTTAGCACCGCGGCAGTAACTTCCTCACCACAAATATCCCAATGTCGCTGGCAAAGAAAAAAAGCGTCGGAAAACCACCGGAGTACTGGACCGGAGCTTTTGTTGGGTATGTCTGAAAGAGCGCTGCTCTCACTTCTTGAGCTGCATCATGTCCTCCGAATTCTCCCCGGAACAAATTGTAAGACAGAGTTCATGTTCACAGTTCCTTCAGCTGTGTTCACCGGTGTGTGATGTCAGGATATAAAATTTTTGTCACGACGCCTGTCGGCTCGCTGATGGAAAACAATTGTATTGTTTTGCTGTCCCCCTCCGTAAGCCACTGAATCCGAGACCTCTGGCGCCACATGATTTCTTCGCAAACATTAAGCTCAACAATCTTGTTTTCCAGCTTAATTATGGTTCAATTCTTTCCAACTTATATCTTATACCTTATAAATCTTATTTTCTATCTTAATTATGGTTCAATTCTTTTCGACTTATATCGTATACCTTATGACTTCTCCAAATAAATAAATAGAATGGTCTCTTCGTCGCTTTTTAAAGTAGTTTATCAAAACAGATTTTTTTTCAAATAACTTATCAATATTTGATTCGTTTGCACAAGCATCCGTGTTAGAATCGAAAGCCATCAGTAAAAAAGAACACACACATTATTATCATCTAGCGAGGAGCCTATTAGGCCCAAAAGTTCAATTGTTTAGCCCTCAAATTACCCTTCAAGGTTAAGAATCTGTATTTTTCTCCCTTTTCCCCATGGTTTTTTTCTTTAGATCCTGAATTATCTAGTCCTAAAAATCCTCTTTATAAACAAACAGTGTTAACAAACACAAACAAACAAAAGTGGCTTCTTCCTCCCTCTGCGCCATCATCCTCCTCCTCGTTGCCACCCTCTCATGGCATTGCCATGGCGATCGCCCCACCTTACAGCGTTTCGATTCCATAGCGTTAAGCTAACGGCATCTGTTTGATAATCATTGCCTTGTTTGTGTTGCATGCATGCAGTGGCGCACGGGTGCCGCGGCCTCGGCATCAACTACGACACCATCGCCAACGACCTCCCCACGACGGTGCGCTCCATCGAGCTCCTCTGCGCGGCAGGCACAGGCTCCGTCAAGATCTACGACGCAAGCCCGACCATCCTGCTTGCGCTCGCGGGGATGGGCCTGCCTAGAGGTGGCCAAATGGGCCGGGTCGTGACGGGCCGCACCGCGGCCAGTCACTGTAGACCCGGCCCGGGCACGGCACGGCACGGCGGCGAGGCGGGCCGGGCCAGCACGGCACAGCGGGACGGGCCGTGCATGGGCCGAGGGCGCGGCACGGTGGGCCGGCACGGCACGGCCCGTTAAGAAATCGGGCCGTGCCGGCACGGCACGGCACGGCCCGCCCAACGGCACTAAACGGGCCGTGCCGGCCCGGCACGGCACGGTCGGCCCGTTAATTTGAAAAAATAGCCGTTTTTTTACCGTTGGGGGGTAAAAAATTCGGAAAAAATCTGAAATTTTTCCTATAAATAAGGGGGCATCCGGCCTCAATCTTCCACACCTCAAATCTCATTCTTCTCTCTCGGTTTAGCTGTGAAAAATCTGAAAGTGTTAGCGCAAATTTGGTCAAATTCGAGCAAAATTCCGAAAATTCAAAAATCTTCAAATTTTTTTGTGAGAGCTACAAAGGAGGTAATAATGCTGTCTTATTTTAATTTTTTGGTATTATTTGTTGGTTTAATTTTTTGTTATTATTTGTAGGTTTAATAGTAAGTTTATCGTTTTTGCTATTTCAATTTGCAGTTGATTACTTGATTTAATGGAGAACTACAATTTTCAACTCTCCGAATACGGCCTCTCGGCGGAGGATATGCAATCGTTTCAACAAGCATATCCATCCGCGGAAGGTCCACATGTACAAACTGGAGATGCCGAAGAAACGACGACCCTGGTGGCGCAGGGTCCAATCGATCCATCTTCTGCTGGCTCAACAAGTGCATCCACGACCCAAAGCACGGGTGCAAAAAGAACAAGAGCTAGTACATCAATAGTTTGGAATGATTTCGACAAGAAGATCAAGACCGAAAGTGATGGAACTGAAGTGAGGTATGCTGTTTGTAAAATTTGTGGTAATGAATTGACTGCAAAATCTTCAGGTGGGACGGGTCATCTACAACGACATGCTGCAAGCTGCAAGAAAAAGCAAGGAATACAAATGCGCCAGACACAGCTGCAATATAACCCCGACGGCTCGGTACGTACGTGGGAGTACAACCCAGAGGTAGCTCGGGAATCTCTTTGTAGATTAATTGCTTCTCAAGATTTACCTTTAAATTTTGGTGAATCTGATGCTTTCCAAAAATATATTAAGGCTGCTCATAACCCTCGATTTAGTACTGTATCTAGGCAAACAACAACTAGAAATTTAATTAAATATTATAACAATTGTCGTGATAAATTGAAAGAAATATTTCATACATGTACATTCTCTATTGCTTTGACATCCGACATATGGAGTGGTAGGGCTAGAGAGGATTATATTAGTGTTGTTGCTCATTATGTTAATGATGACTGGATAATGGAAAAAAGAATTATATGATTTAAATTAATTAATGTTTCACATAATGCTGAAAATATTGCAGAAAACATTATTAAAGTTGTAGAAGATTTTGGTCTCACGGATAAGATTTTTTCCATAACTTTAGATAATGCAGCTGCAAACACTAAAGCTATGGAAATTCTTACTCCTTTGTTTGATACTTATGCACAGTCTTTCTTATTGCATCAACGTTGTGCTTGTCATATTATTAATCTTATTGTTAAATCCGGTTTAAAAAGATTAGATGCTTGTATTAATTCTTTTAGAGATGCAATTTCATCTATTAATTGTTCTAACCAACGAATGGCCGCATATAAGAGTTTTTGCGTAGCAATGAATGTTCGTCCTAGAAAATTTGGTTTAGACATGCCTGTTAGATGGAACTCTACTTATCTTATGCTTAAACATATATTGCCACATAAGAGCACTGTATCTGTTTTCCTTCACACCCAAAGTCATCAATCTCGTAGCTCCTCAAGTAGAACCCAAGTTAGAGACCCTGAACTTACTGAGGACGATTGGGATGTTGGTGAAAAAATATTTTCCTTTCTAGAAATTTTTCATAAAGCTACAGTTTGTCTTTCTGGAGTATACTACCCTGCATCTCCCATGATTGTTCATAATATTGTTGAAATTGCCACTCACCTAAAGGCTTTTGAAAATGATCCTATACTTCGGGATGTTGTAGGTGCCATGAAATCTAAGTTTTTAAAATATTGGGGCGAAACTCCTATTTTATATGCATTTGCTTTTATTTTGGATCCTAGGGCCAAACTCTAAGGATTTATAAATGTTTTACAAGTTTTAAGTGAGGCTACCGGTTTAGACTATTGTTCATACTATACACAAGTTAAGGATAAATTAAATGAGGTATATAATAAATACGAAAATAAATTTGGATCTGTGCGTTTAGAAAGACCCCCGGTAGTCCCTAGCACCTCTAGGGGGGCTATGCAATGGGGCAAGATTTTTGGTTCTTCGTCTAGTTCTCGTGTAGGTGCACGTACACAGCAGTTAGGAGGAGGAAGACGACAAAACACTGGAGACCTATCAAGCTATCTCAACAGTGATAGCGTCAGCTTCGAGCAGGAGTTGAACATCCTCTCATGGTGGCAAACCCAGAAGGTATCATATCCAGTGCTATCCATATTAGCGCGGGATGTGTTGACAGTTCCTGTCTCTACAGTCTCCTCGGAGTCAGCATTCAGTCTTTCCGGAAGAATAATCGAGGAGCGACGAACAAGTCTCTCCAACGAGATGGTCGAAGTACTTATGACCGTCAAAGACTGGGAACAGGCTGAATCAAGACTCCAACATACTGCAGATAATAAATATTTAGAAGAATCTTTTGAGAATTTGTATTTAGATAGCAATGAATAGGATTTTCAATATTTTTCTTTCACATGTGGTCAATAATGAGCTTTATAGGCTGTACTCTTTTTTCTTTACCAATGTTTTCTCAAATTGAGTTTTTACTTGGTAAAGTTTTTAATGAGGCAGCCATCCCATGTAATTTAATAAATTAATAAAGCTCATTATATCATTGCAAATATTTATTTTTATGATTAACAATGTCTACAATTTTCTATATTTTTTCTGAATTTTCTACAATTTTTTTTACAATTTTTCTTAATTTTCTACAATTTTTCTTATTTTTTTTGGCTAAACGGGCTAGCCGGGCCGGCACGGCCCGTTTAGCCTTAACCGTGCCCGGGCCGGCACGGCACGGCCTCAGGCCGTGCCTGGGCTCCCACCGCGGCCCGCGGGCCGGCACGGCACGGCCCGTTTAATACACGGGCCTTAACGGGCCGTGCCGAGCCCGGGCCCGTGCCGTGCCGGCCCGGCACGGCCCATTGGCCACCTCTGGGCCTACCGGTGTCCATCATGGTTGTTGAAAATAATCATGTTGTTATGTATTATTATAGCTATGTACTCGATATGTTCGAGTACTGTGGTTGTAGTCTACTTAATGTATCCAAGTACAGTGGTCGTAATCGTGTCTTTGTATGTCGTGTATTGTACGGTAGTCGTAGCTATAATGGTCAATAGTCGGTAGTCATAGCTACCGTACTCGATAGTCGGTAATCATAACTACCGTGGTCAATAGTCGGTAGTCAAAGCTACTATAGTTGATAGTCGATGGTCGGTGTTGTACGTGGTCGTAACGACCAGATTGTATGTGGTCGGTTACGACCACATTGTGTATGATTGTAACGACCAAAGTCGTAGTCGTTAGTGTCATAGTCGTAGCACCTGCGTATCCGTGGTCAAAGCTACAGTGCAGTGGTCGAAGACAAGCCAAGGACAAAACCAGCGGTCATGGTCGTGCGTCGACCACTGTAGCAGTTGGTAGTAGGCATCAGCACGAGTGGTCGTGGGTGACGCAGAAAATCCTCGGTCGGCTACCTACTCAGTATGGGCAAACGGCTGGTACTGTAGCGATCGTCATGGACGGCTGAGCTCAGCGACATGGGCAAGCGACGATCACTATAGCATTCATAGGCGGCTGAGCGCAGCGGAAGTGACTGAAGTAATAGTGAGTGAGTGGCCAATGTAGCTGGCTATGTCTATATATATTCTGTAAGTTAGGGTGAGTTTTAAAGAAGAAGAACAATAAATTCAGAGCAATTTCACTCGTTCTCTCTACCCTCCCCTGCGTTTCTCCTCACGTCGGACGTCGGGCCTGGGCCAACAATGGTGCCGAACCAGACCTTCCCCTAGCTCGCCGCGTCCCGCACCGCCGCGGACAGGTGGTTGTCCGACAACCTCGCACCGCACTGCCAGGCGGCGCGGGTGGTGTATCTGTTCGTCGGCAACGAGGTGCTATCCAACTGCGCCATCGCGGGCTCCACGTGCCCCAGCCTCGTGCCGGCGATGGCCAACCTCCGCCGCTCCCTCCGCCCGCGCGGCCTCGGCCGCGTCAAGGTCGGGACGACGCTCGCCATGGACGCGCTGGCCGCCTTCTACCCGCCATCCGCCGGCGCGTTCCTCGAGGACGTCGCCTCCTCCGTCGTGCGCCCGCTGCTCAAGTTCCTGAACGCCACCGGCACCTACTACTTCGTCGACGCGTACCCGTACTTCGCCTGGGCGGCCAACCGCAAGACCATCTCGCTGGACTACGCGCTCTTCCAGGGCGCGCGCCGCGCCGAGCTCCCACTACGTCGACCCGGGCACAGGGCTCACCTACACCAACCTGCTCGACCAAATGTTCGGCGCGGCCGTCGCCGCCATGGCCAAGGCGCCAAGCTCGGGACCTCGGGTATGGCGCAACGTGAAGCTGGCCGTCTCGGAGACCGGGTGACCGAACGCCGGCGACGTAGAAGAGATCGGCGCCAACGTGCACAACGCCACGACTTACAACCACAGTATCGCCGTGCGGATGGCCAAGAACCCCGGAACGCCGGCGAGGCCAGGGGCCAAGATGCCGGTGTTCGTCTTCTCGCTGTACAACGAAGACCAGAAGCCCGAGCAGGGCAAGGAGGGGCACTAGGGGCTGTACTACCCGAACGGGACGTGGGTCTACCAGGTTGACCTCACCGGCAGGCGGCCGGCGCCATCGTACCCGCCGCTGCCGCCCGCAGATCAGAATGGCTCGACCATGTGGTGCGTTCTGGCCGGCGGCAAGCCGGAATCGCTTGGCGCGCATGCAAGCTACGCGTTCAATGTCTACTGGCAGCAGTTCAGGAAGGCTGGAGGCACTTGCTACTTCAATGGCCTTGCAGAGAAGGCTACCAAAGATCCAAGTAAGTTAATCTAAGCATTTCTAATGCTGTCTCAAAAAAAAATGCATTTCTAATGCTTTCATAGTTTACAGACTTCGTGGTTGCAAGATTGTTAGTGCTGTTTAACTAACTGATTTGTCATGTTTAGTTGATGAAGTAGAATTTCTTGTGTTTGTTGGCATTATAGTTTGCCGATAATACTATTTTCGAACGAGTTAGTTAATAGAAATGTGAAGGCTAATTTTGCTAAGACTAAAAATATAAAGTAAATAAACAAATATGTGATGGATTTAGCAGGGGCGGACCCATAATGGGACATAGGGGTACAGTTGTACCCCCAAAATTTTTTGTAAAAAATCAACTATATATAATATATATTTCATATATATAGGAAAAAACTAGAAATGAAGGTAATGTAGCAAATTCAGCTCACTATCCAATGGTCCAATTGGCATTTCCTGATTTCCTAACCTAACTCCTGCTGCCTGGCTGCTTCTCACGAGTCACGCCGCCTCCTGCCTTGCTCTCACACTGCCTCCTCTCTATTTCTCTTGCACAGCCGCCGCGCCCCAGCTCACAGCGCGCCGCCATGCCCGACGCCGCGCCCGACGCCCCTCCTCGTCTCCGGCGACCGGCGAACGGCTACCGGCGGCGGCGCGGCGCCTGCTCCTGCCTTGCTCTCACGCCGCCTCCTCTCCATCTCTCTTGCACAGCCGCCGCGCCCCAGCTCACAGCGCGCAGCCGCGCCCGGCTCCCCTCCTCGTCTCCGGCGACGCGGCGCGGCGCCGGGCGCCCACACTGGCACACCCAATGGCCAGCTTCAACGGCGGCAGCTCCTCCCCTATTCCATCTTCAACGGCGGCGGCGCTTTTGAAATTGGTGCTAGTTCTTCCCGTAGCAACAGCAAGTGTTGAAAGAGTATTCTCAGCAATGAATTTTGTGAAGAACAAGCTAAGGAATAGAATGGGAGATGAGTACTTGAATGACTGTCTTGTTACATTTCTTGAAAGGGAATTTTTTCTACAAATTCGCGATGAAGATATAATATCTCGTTTTCAAGCAGATCCTCGTCGAGTTGAGTTATAACATTGCCATCCAGGTCAGTTTTGCATTGATGTTGTTTCATGTACTCTGTTTAGTGTTCACTAGAAATTAAGTCAATCAAACTTATATTGGAAATTGCATTTATTGCTTATATGTGATTGTTTATTTGGTTAACTATATGAGATATACATATTATGTGTATCAAAATTCTCTATCTTATATATATACTCTGTAGATTCTTAACTTCGTACCCCCATCCCAAAAATCCTGGGTCCGCCACTGGGATTTAGTTAGGTGGATAAGCTTGTGAAGCCTGAAAGGCTACCTTGAGCTTGCTGAACATTAGGTCATGTAGAGAAAACATTAGATTTGGAGCCATGTCCTCTGCATCTGATGTTAGTTTCAGTGTAATGTTTCTTGCCCATTTTTTCTCAAACAACGTGCCTTTTTTTTGTTTTTTGCGAAGATCAGTTGCCCTTCAGATGCCCGTTCCCATTGATCACTAGAAGCTGCCTAGTGCAGAAAACTGCTAGTGGTTTGAACATCTAATTACTTTCAGTTAGACCAATTTAGGTGTAGAGCCTCATGCATTAGTGCATTAAACTATATGAGGAAAAAGGTATATAAAAGAATTCTAGATGAAATGTTTGTCACAGCTTCCATTCAGAAGTAAACGTATAGAACTATATTTGTGTAGCCTGCCCGGTGCCTAGCTTGGTAAAATTCAAAGTTTCAGACTATAGTGTCTGCAATGCTGTGGATTCTAGGACCATTTCAACTGCAAACTGCTACACACATCACACTACTTCCACTGATCTCATTTCCACCATTGTGAACTATGATATGATTGACTCTGCATTCTGCAATTTCCATTTAACATTTTTGCTTTTCAAAACATCCAGTCTGTTCTGTATACGCTGCACCAATTTCATGCACTATATAATGTTTGATCTTGTGAGAAGCGTAGCTTCTTTTTACATCCCATCTTGTACGTAGATCTGTCGTTGACATGGATGTGTTTTGCAGGCCATGGATCGCGCAAGTTTGTCAGTTCTTTGAACTAGTTGCAGATGCCCTTAGATATTCTCCATGCCTCTGTCAGTTTCATACTGCTCTTGTTTTGCTATGCTGAGAGATTTCAGAGGAATGGTCCATGACTCCATATGATGATGTCAGTCAGTCAGTGCAGAAATGAGGTGAATTGGTTAACGTACGTACATTAGGACTTAGCACTAAGAATGCATTCGGATTGAATGATTAAACATCCATGAAAATAACACATGTACCATGTACCAGTGGAAGCATAACTGTAGACTTAGCCCAGGAATCGAGTGCCGTACTAGATGGACACAAAAAACAGTTGGCGATGGAATGAATATCTTGGTGGTACTATGTAAAATATACAGCAAGCAAGATTAGGAAAACATCTCTTGGTACGAAGATAGAGTTATGTGTGTATGATTTTATCAATTAGGGTTTAAATTTTGATAGCCATCTTTATATACACACAGGTACCTCTCAGAGGCACACTCACTTCGTGTGTGCTCATGATGGTATGTGTGTGCACGCGTCTTTATTGTAATAGAAAAAATATACAGCAAAGTTAGAAGTTTGAAACAAAATTGATTAGGTGAACCGATTTTGTTTAGTCTGATTCCCCCACAAATTACTGCCTTTTTACACTTTGATAAAATGACAACATTGCGTAGAAATAAGACATAATTAAGGGGTGTTCATATTAACTACGACTGATGACGTTTGGCTAAAACTGAATAATATTGACTGGAATAAGTGACTTTTAAAAGAAAGAGATGAGCGGTGAAAAAGTGAGAGAAAAATGCGTGCGCAAGATGAGAGCGAGAGGAGTGGGGTGCGTGATAAGCCCGTGATATCCTGTCTTATCCTTATAGCAAGAGTGGTGGAAAAGCCTATGATAACCCTCACACACTTAAACCAAAATCATGTATTTAAGAAGCAAGTAATTACATCAACATGAGAATTAAAATAAAACATCCAATACAATTATTAAGATAAATAAGTGTCATTATACAAAAGTCTGATTACATAAATTTAATTATAATGCTAAACCTTACATATATTTAATTACAATACTATAAGTCCAAAGTTAAAATTTCAATTTCATGTTACAATAAAGAAAATTTCACAAGTATATTCCACATATAAATAAACTCAAAATTCGTCATAGCCGAAAAATGCAAATACCTGCATATCACTTTAATCCAAAACCACAAGTTACGAGGATTGAGTAAATCCTTAATATGGTTTTAATATTTAATAAAGGCCAAAATCACCCTTCTTTTAGAGTCATACATAACTGAGTTGTACTTGAGGATTGACAAGGGTGGAGTGAAAAATGAATACACCCAGGTGTATGAGGTTGACACTAACTTAGACACCTAGGGGTATGAGGTTGACACTAACTGGGAGGATGACGAGGTAGATGGCATATACGACAGTTGGGATGATTAGACAACCCATAGCTCGTTATCTTAGGTTGGACGGATACTAAGTTATCTACTTTTCTTTAAAGTACTCTAATTATAATTCTGTTGTAATACTCTGATAGAATTATTATTTGATAATGCGATGTTCTTATCTAGTAATAATCTGTTGACTCGTGTCCTATTCTGAGTATAATCACACGGGGCGCCACAAAGTCGCTTCAAAATACTATGTGTTTATATTGATCTCTGGCTTCTTCAAACAGAAACTAATACGAACACCCTAAGGCCAGCAAAGAGACAAAAGTGTAGAACTTGGGAGAGCTTTAAGCCTTTAACCAGATACAATCATACAAACCTCTCCAAACAAAGGTGGGAAGGTAAGAGCAAAGGGACAAAAATGGGCCACATTAGGTATTTATATTGATTTTTGCTGATGACTCTTACCTGTGGTTTATGGTTTTTAGCTGAAAATGAATAATAGTGGAAGTGATTTGTAGAATGAGAGGACAAGCGGCGCAAAAAGTGAGGGAGAGATACGTGCACATGACGGAGGAGATGGGGTGGGTGATGCACCTATGACCTCTGTCTTATTTCCGAAGCGAGATGATAACAAGAGGCAGGGGCGGAGAGAGGGGGGCGGGCAGGGGCCTGGCCCCCCCAATGGCCCACCAGTCAGTAGTCACCAGACCCCCCACCCAACAGGCAACAGCGTCCCCGAGTGAAAGCTGGGTGCACGTCCAGACCCAATGAGTACCATGCAAAAAGGAAACGCCGGCCGAATTGCCGAAACCGCGAAACGAAGTCGAATCGAAGAGTCACGTCCTCACGTCCCCGGGGCCCGGGTGAATGCGAATCGACTACGCGTCTACGCGGCGTGCTGGGTGCTGCGACGACTCGTCTCCCATCTGCCATCTCCATCTCCCATCTCGCCGTACAGACTACAGAGGCAAGCCGCAAGCGCCAACGCCAAGCCGGCAAAGGTGAGCAGAGGCAGAGCGCCGAGCGCCCGAGGCCCGATCTCCCATCTCGCCGTACGTTTAGTAGTTTATTTATTGATTCCTTTCACTGTTTCACAATCACAGATCACAAATCACCGTTAATTCTATGATTAATTTCCTTTTCAATTTTTACCTTCAATTTAGGCATTTAGCATTTGATCAAGAATTCAAGATTAAGAGATTAAGAACGATCGATAGTTTTTTTAAGCCGAGATTAAACTCTGGCAATGGTAAAAATTCTATTTATCCAATGGTCGATAGATTGCTAAGATTAGTCATAACTCTTCCAGTATCAACAGCGACCACTGAGAGAGTCTTTTCAGCCATGAAACTTGCCAAGACACGTACTAGGACTAAAATGGGAGATGGCTTTTTGCGAAGCTACATGATAGTTTATATTGAAAAGGAATTGGCAGACAAGATTAGTTCCAATGATATTATCAAATCTTATGATCTAGTTGGTAACCATCGTGCTAAATTCAAGTTAGTGGAGATGTAACAAATTCAAGTTTGTGGAGATGTAATGAAATCACCTTTCTTTTGTGTTACTAGACGTATGCTACATTATTTTGCCATATGTGTTATGATTGAATTTATATGACAATATATATGCGTATGTTTAATTATATATGTGTATGTTTAATTTTGCCGACACACGGCGTCCAGGGCCCATGACGCCGACGCCTTGGCGGGTCGGCCCCCCTTTGTCTGGATCCTGGCTCCGCCCCCGACAAGAGGAATAAAGAAGCCGCTTGGTTTTTGACTTTTCTAATAAAAGACAATTCAAACATGCCTAAACGTCTATCACCTGGAAAAGATAAGTACAAATGATTTAATTACCATGCTATTATTGCTTGCGTCTCTAATGTAGATTCAATTACGGTTCATCCTTACGCCAATCAGTCAGTTCCGACGCCGCCTCCACGTCCGGTTCCAAGTTCTAACCAGACAGGCATCTTCGCCGGCTCCCCTCATCGTCCTTGCCCATGTTTCCCACCAGCACATGCGATTACTGTACCGGTGAGCACGCCGGTAGGGCCTGATCTGACGGCCGTGAGCTGGTAACAACAACAATGCAGACGGACATCACTCGCTACATTGGTCGGAGTGAAACTGTGAATGTAAAAAATAGGTAAAAAAACCGCAAAAGCTGCGCAGGTTATTAAGCATATGCTCAAATTAAATTTTATTTAAATAAGCTATAACATAATATGAACATCTAACCCTTTTTTTCACTATTCTCGCTCCAAAAACATGACAAGAGATCACAGACGTATCACGTACCCTACTCGTCTCACTTCCATTTTACGTATGCATCTTTGCCTCACTTTCTCTACCACTCAAACCATCCTAATCTCTTCTTTAAACACTACTATTTATTTTCAAATAAAAAACATAGCCACAGCCAAAAGGCAGCCAATACTAGAGGTGGGCATTGGGCCGTGCCATGCCGGCATGGCCCGGGCCCATCGTACTTCGGGCCGCGTCGTGACGTACCGGCTCGGCCTGGTCACACCCCGTCGTGTCGGCCCGTGTCACCTTTGGTCAGGCCCATGGATGACCCAAAGCCTACCGTGCCGGCGTTCATGCCATATCAGTCCAAGCCTAACCCCGAAGTAACTATACACGACAAAGGCGCGCAGCGACGATGATGGCGGAGGCCGCCATCTTCATTTCTCTTGTACCCACCTCGTTAAAAACTAGGTAAAATTGAATTAGTTGCGTAAAAACATGGGCACGTAATGACGTAAATATTTCGAGGGAAAAGTGGAATTTCCTTGATATTTTAAAGATACAATGTTACTGCTTCGTTAAAAATCTTACGCTCTAGAGTGGGGTTCCTGAGTAAGGAAAAGAGTATAGTAACAATATGCGTACATACTAATCATAACAACATGCGTACATAGTATTTACTCATCAATGTTCAGGTCATTCATTTGTTCGAGGTCAGCGTACGCCTGCACAATTTTAGGATCCTCCAGTTGGTGTTGTTGCCACTCTTTAGCTAATTCCTAGTCTTTCACGTATATGATTGCTTCCACCATATTGGGCGTGAGGGATAACCTCCTTTATTCAATTATTCTCCCTACCATACTGAACGTCGCTTCTAAAGAGACGGTGGACACAACACCAGGAGAATATCCCGTGTGAAATGTGACAGCACAAGAAATATCTGTTTGTTGTTCTTCTACCACTCGAGCAAATCTATCTTGCCTCCACTAGTAAAATCAGGACAAAAAAGCTCCTTTCGTAGGATACAAAAAACACAAAAAAAACTCTTTTTTGATATGTGCAAAAGCTTCCGAGTAATCAAGGCCGAGTCATTCACCTATTCCCTTCATACCAACCTGCAAACCTGCTAACTTTTTCGTAGGATCAAAAATAATAGCAAAGCAATACAAGTGTAAAATAGATCCAAAATATTTAATAAATTTTCCTCCATTACCACGACAACATAGCCTAAAAGGGGATTCTCCTTAGATTTGGCAATTTTATCTTCAATTAACCAAATATATTATATAACTAAATAAGAGGTAAACACCGGATAGAACCTCTCTCATCACTATCCAATTTTATTCACTCAAAACTCTCTCATCTCTCCTCTCTGACTCACTCTCAGTCTCATCTCTCCACTCTCCTCTCTCTCTCAGAATCTCCTCTCGATCGGTCAGCCCGAGGCCTGAGCGGCACGAGAGAGGCAGAGCCACGTGCGGGAGGCCGGAGGCGCGAAGCTAGAGGATCGAGGTGACCGTCGGCGTGCCCGCCGTGCCGACCGTGCTGAGTCCCCCTATACACGACCCAGTTCGTCGTGCCGTGCCGTGCTACCTGACCGACCAGCTTTTTAGATTCAATCTGGTCTACCATTCGTGCTATGCTAGTATAATCCGTGCCTCGGACTGGTCAAAAAAATACGGCGTCTCCCACCTCTAGCCAATACGAAGAGGCCAAAACTACCCGGAGCAAAGAATCCATGCTTTGGCAGCCACGTGGCCTCCTGCACCGGTTAAGAATCTTGGCGAGTTTGTTACCGCTTATCCGCGTTACCACCGTCGATGCCTCCACGGACGGTCCAGATGTCGCGTCCAGCGAAGTAGGGGACCACGGGCGCAGACCGCAACCGCACGAAAAGAACGACCAAAAGGCTCTTGTCCCTCCGCTCCGGCCGCACGGCCCAGCGTTTAACGCGCCACCGCGACTTCTGGTTGACGTCTGGGCCCGCGTGCTGCGGGGTCCCACCTGTCACTATGCTGGGCGTGTGGTGTGCGGTTAACGGGCGCAGTGCCGCCTCCCTCACCGCGAGCGCCTCGTCTCCACTGAACCAAAGCGACTCCTCACTGCTCTCCACTCGCCATTGCAGAGAGCACGGGAGCGCTGAGACTGCTTCGCCATGGAGAGCGGCCACAAGAGCGGACGCGGCGCTTCCGGTGAGCCTCCTCGCCGCCTCGGCATTGCAGAAAATTTCTCCCTCTCTTGCCGGTCCCCCCCCCCCTCCGTGTGATGTAACGGCGTGGCGCTTCTGTGTTTGGTTTGTTGTGTGCAGCAGGAGGAGGAGGAGGAGGCCTGTGCAACGCGTGCGGGTACCAGTACCCGAACGCGCACCCCAGCGCCAAGCAGCGGCGCGCGCACCGCAAGAACTGCGGCAAGCCGCCGTCCGCCGCCGCCGCCGCAGTGGAGGAGGGCTCTGGGGAGCGCGACGGCGAGCAGTTTCTGCTAGGTACCGCGCAGTTTTTCTGTCTTGCCCTGGTGGGTTGCAGCGTCTGAGGTTTTCTTGGCTCGACCCGTTTGCGTGTGTGCGTCCTAGGTGAGGGTGAAGGGGGAGGGGGACGAGGAGAGGGAAATGTCGTGCGTGCGGCGGATTGTGGCGGCGGTTTGCCTGGATCCGCGCGGGAGGTTGGGGATGTATTGGAGAACGAGGATAATGCAGGTTTGTTCTGATTCTTTCTCCCTGAATATTCTTCTTCTTCTTCTTCTAACGGAACTCTCGCTGAATATTCTTGCTCCTTGTTTCTCTTTTTGTTAGTTTCTGAAGTAAAATTATTCGATAGAGATTTAGTACGTGAAAAGCTGTTGCTTTATTTTCCTTTCTCAATTCGCCTTTGTAGAGAAGAACTTTCATGGTTCGGTGAAGTTGTACCGATATGGAGGCTGGAATGAAGGCATGATGGTTGTTAGGGGGCGCTCAGCTGGGTTTTTTTTTGTTATGACTGAGTTATTTGGAACTTATGCTTAATCTTTGTCTTCTATTTTTATAGTAACTTGCTGTTAAATGATATATTTTTTTAAAATAGGATCTATAAATAAATTATAGTATAAATTATACCGATTTCAGCTTTGTTGGCTAAATCCGTATGGGACTATTTCTGTCTGCATACAACCTCTCACAAGTAGATCAGAATTCAAAAATCATAGCCATAAGCCTTATCCCAAAAGAACCCACCCTATAGCTTTTTTTTTTAATTTAGTTGGCTTATTTTGTACTAATTAATGGTAGTTTTTGGCGTAATTAAATTAAAAAAATTAAGAATAGAAAAACAGATTAGTCTATCACAGATAATACAAAAGAATGCGGGGAAAAAAAGGCAAAAAAGAAAAAAGCTAAAAAAATAGAAAAGGGCAAAAATAAGAAGCTAAAAGTCAGAATCATAAACCGGCTTAGGCCTTCTTCGTTCGCTTAGCAATGTTCAGAATGTGTGTACTTTCTTGTCATCTTCGGGGAGGGTTAGAATGATATTCTTTTGGGTTAGTAATGTTTTGGAACTGCTTAGCTGTTTGTGTATCCTCCAAACTGTACATCTCAATCTTGGTGGAATAATGCGGTTCAGTACATTAGTGAGGCCGGCAGCTTGTTGCTCAGTACTATGCATGGGATTCCTCCATCTTATGAAATTGTCGCCTTCCTGTGCTGGTAGCTTAACTTCACTGCCAGAAAGTCCAGAGCTATTTTAATATTCAGTGTGCTGTAGATGTACACTTTCTTCAATGCATATTTTCACCACTGTTATAATATTTTTTTCGATGCATTACGACTCTATTGCATATGTATGATTTATTTTGTGGATGCCTTTTGTAGAGCACTCTTCTCCTAATGGTACTGGAGTTCAAGACATCATCAATAAATTCAGTGAAGATTGCCTCATTAGTTGCGATGGCGTTGCTTCTGAAATTGCTCCTAAGGCCATTGGAATTGATATCGATGAGAGTCAAACTGAAGTGGCTGAAAATGCACCACATCTTGAAGATGGGCATCCATCTCAGCCAGCAGTTAGTTCTGGTCAGCGTCAGGATGCCTCCACTTCTGTTCTTCCACCAGAGCCTGAAGATGGTGCAAGATTCAGTTCAGATTTTTCTCTAGATGAAATAAATAACTCAAATGTTATGTTTCTGGCATCAAATGCTACTGCAGGTGAAGTTTCTGCACAAACAAATGCTATAGTTGTTTGTCCGGATGATATTGCCGTTACTGAAGTAGATGGTATGATCAACACCATTGGCAAATACAAAACTAGCGAAGACATATTGGTAAAAGGCAGTGAGATCGATTCCTCCTGTCAAGAGAAGCCGCAAACCAAGATTGGTGAGGGGCATAGTGATGCTACAGTGGAGGAAGATCCTTCTGTCAATTATTTTAATGTGGTTTCCGAAGAAGAAATCCCTGATGAAGAGACTGACTCCAAGGAGCAAAGCAGGCTTATTTTAACTAACTCAATAGAGCAAATTTCTACCATGAAAGAACCTGTCAATTTACTTGGGAATAAGGATTTGTGTACCGAGAAGCGTGTTTGTGCAGATAATACCAATGCTGATGATTTATTTGAACTTGCTACTGGTGTTTGCCATTTGGAGGCACCAGACAGTGTCAAAACCGAGCAGCAAACTGACTTGACCTCTGTGGCAGAAGATCAGCTGACAATCCCCAAACAGACTGACGTTGAGGAAGGACAGCATTGTCTTGATGCAGGTGAGAATTTGAGTTTTGTGCTGCTGTTCTTGTGTTCTGCTTTTGTATTTATTTTTATTGTTTGGTTGTAAATATCATAATTAATTGGTAAGAAGTGGTAAAGTCTAGTTTTGGCTAGTTGAGTTATCAGATAGTTTCTGTTTCTCCGTTATGCTGGTAGTGACAAACAAGTGTGAAAATGGTAATCTTAAATATGCTGACTTTTTTAGGGTTCTGCTCGTTTTATCCAAATCACAAAGATCATTTCATCTTCTGCTTGAAATTTATTGCGTGACAGCTCAATTGAAGGTGCAATCATGTTGCCCTATCTTTTGGGAAAAGGTGTCTAGTTAGGTAAATTTTGAGGACCAGCACATATTTCTACAAGTACAATCTGTGCTGGCAAGTCAATCTAATTAAGAGATACAATACGGGCCTGACAAGTGACAACATGTTCATCGATAACTCCCAGTTATTTTATGTCACATATGATCTTTATTTATGAACTGAAATTTCACGAGCATTCTGCAGATGGCGTCATCATCCATACTGTATCAAGTGCAATTGGACCTGCTGTAGGTGTTGAAGTCATATCTGCTGGCAGTGCTGCTAACCTTACAAAGAACGTTTGCTCTTCTGAAGTGACAACAGGAGATGGCATACAAGAAAATGTGAGTCATACAAGTGGTATCACTTTCATCCCATCTCAAGTTGACCTAGCGGAGCTTGAAACATACCCTACTTCACATGCGATTGATATGGTAAGTAGCAAAGATGGTGTTGAAGAGAATAGACAGAATGTAGACATAAGTGCAGTGCTTACTTCCCATGAGATAAATGAAGTGCGTAGCATAGATGTTGAAGAAAAGCAGCAGATTGAAGATATTACTGCATACACCACTTCTCATGAGGCTAATGCAGTGTGCAGTACAGGTAATTTTGGAGAAAATAAGCAGAATGAAGAAATTATTTTAGAAGCTGGTTCTCACAAGATCAGCATAATACAGAGTACAAGTAGTGTTGAAGAAAAGGAGCAGAAAAATCCTGCTTCTAACAAGATCGATGTGATAAGCAGCAGAGACATTGTTGAAGAAAAGAAGCAGAGTGAGGTTTATGTGGAAACTACTCACGATATAAATGTGGCATGCAGCATAAAAAATGTTGAAGGAAAGAAGCAGAATGAAGAGATCACTGCAGACCCTACCTGTGAGATCAGTGCAGTGAATATCCCAAGTAATGCTGAATTAAAGAAGCAAAATGAAGAAACTACCAGAGACCCTACAGCTTGTGAGATCAATATGGCGAATATCACAGATAATGTTGAAGAAAAGAAGCAGAATGAAGAAATTACTACAGACCGTACTCATTCTATCAATGTGATATGCAGCCGTGACAGTGAAGATAAGAAGCCGAATGAGGACATGACTGACGGCCCTAGTTCCCATGAAATCATTGTTGTACACGGCACAGATAATGTTAAAGAGAATGATGAAGGGACAATGTCAGGCCCAACCTCTTACCAGATTGATGCGGTAAGCACTACTGACGGTGTTAAAGAAAAGAAGCACAACGAAGAGATAACTGCAGTACCTACTTCTCGCGGGATCTATGTGGTACACACCATTGATAATGTTGAAGGAATGAAAAACGAAGCCCCTACTTCAGATCCTACACCCTGCAAGATCGATGCAGAAAGCAACACAGAAGACATTCAAGAGAAAAGACAGAATGAAGAAATTGCGATGGACTCCAGTTCTCATGAGCACATCCTACAGGGCACGGATAATGCTGAAGAAAAGGAACAGAATGAAGACGTTGTTGCAGACCCTGCGTCTGATAAAATCACTGCGGCACAGAGCGCAGACGATGCTGAAGAAAAGAAACAGAAGGAAGAGACCGCGGTAAAGGAGATCAGCGCCGCACAAAGCACAGACGATCTGAAAGGAAACGATCAGAATGAAGAGATCGCTGACAAGGAGGTGATTGTAGATTCAGACATGAACCATGTCTCGTTGAAGGCCCTTCTCGCCGAGAAGGGCGTGGAAACTACAGAAAAGAAAGCAAGCACCAAGGATCGAGTGTTGTCAGTCAGGCGCCGAACATCGAAGGACAACGCGTCGCCGGTGAAGCCAGGCTCTCCCAAAGCAGGCTCTGGGCATCAAGATTGGAACTCTCCGGCCAGGTTTCCTATCGAGAAGAAATCCAAGGGGAAAAAACAGCAGTGGATGCCGTTCATTTGCTGCACGTCCATAAATTGACGGTGCTCTTTCTCAGCTCAGGATCTTCCAGTATCCCACACACTCGTTTTGCTTTGTCGATCTCGTTCGCTGCTCGCTACTTGGATTAGGGAACTTGCCTTCGCTTGCATTCTATTAGTCTACAACTCTGTAATTGGCTGTAACTAAAGTTGTCAAAGTTTCAGTTTGATCTTCTAGTGTTGTGTACGTGCATTGATGTTCAGGCTTCACACTACCTCAACAAGTGCGATTTTAACGTCCTCTCAGATGTCACTTGAGCTAGCATTGCGTTAACCGACGCTAATGCACACAACCTCATCTCCTGTTCGCATCTTAGTATACCTCTATCCATTTGGAATGGGCTCAGCACGACTCAACGCAGACACTACTGCAATAACCTACGTTGCCGCCTTAGCTGGGAGCGAAGGCATGCTCCGGCGTCGGGCACGACGCGTCAGATCATGGCGGCGCGGTGAGCCTATGCCTGACTGGGCTGCCAGGTCGTCGCAACATTAGCACAACACAGATCTCATTGACGAGAGACTAGCTATTACCCAGAAAGCACATTCCATAAGATGGGGAAGGTTCAAATATGCAATGATCTCAACAAGAAAAATTATCGCCTGAAGAGTTGAAGTACTGTTTCTCATCAGTGTTTTAGCTACTCCAAGCACCCGTGTGCACCACTGGATTTAAGATTAGCCAAGCCCACAAAAGCGAAGAGCAACAGGCGGGTCCTTAGGCAGCACCGACGGTTCCGATCCTTGCTTCGGTTCAGCACCAGCTCCAGTTTTCTGTGATTCAAGAGACGATCGAATTAGATCAATGCGGGTGATTCGAAAAGAAAATAGGAAGTCGCAGGTTCGCAGTGAAAGATGCAGAGATGCTTACGCTGTCTTATGCCGGCTGCTTGGTCATCTTAGCAAACATATTGCTGTAGAATTGGGCATCCTTCCTGTTGTACTCCTTGACCTTTTCCTTGAGTGTCTTGTATGTCAATTTCACATCCCTGATATTAGCAGTGACATTGTCAATATTAAATTGAAACCACTGTAACATTGTGATATATCAAATTGAAGCCGCAGTGAGTGCATAGACCCTCCTAGGGAATCCATTTGTGAAACTTGCCTGTTATCAGGATCGATTTCCAGTGCCTTCTTTATATCGACCTCTGCTAACTCTAGGTCCGCAAGTTGAATGTAAGCTTGGGACCTTCTGTATAAAGCCTTGACATTTCGGCTGTCTAGTTCCAGAACCTGGCAACAAACAGTAAGACTCCCAATGCCACCTTGGTTTACTACGTGATACCAAAGGGGTCTTTGCAGGAATAGATGTTGGTACCTTGGTGCAAAGCTTCTCAGCTTGCTTGTAGTCTTTCAGCTTCAGCTTGCAGGCAGCATCGTTCAAGTTGCAGGTGATCTTCAGTTGCTTGGATTGCTTCTTCTCATCTTCACTAAATGAAGTATCATACTCAATATACTTTGCAGCCTGGGATTAAATAGATTTCTCATCGGTCAATCAGGCACAGTAGGAAAATCAACCAAACCTTGCTGGCAGCTTAGTGATATTTACAGTTGTGAAACGAAAAGAAAATGTCAGACCTTCTCATAACGCTTAGAAGCTCTGGCGTATTTGCCCAATTTGAACAATGCATTCCCCTCTTCTTTCTTCGTACCAGCAGCCTCAATCTTCTCCGCATTGTTCAAGTCCCATGACTCCTTATCCTGTGTATCAAGAAAAATTGCTCGATCTTTAGACTGCACTCAGGAAATTGGATCAGAAAAGCGCACAAGAATATTGCTTAAAAAGAAGTGCACCTTCACAAACGACACGAGTTCAACTTCATAAATAACAGTGCTGTTAGGTGGAACTACAGCAAGATCCTGCTTTGACTCAGTAGAACCGAATGCATATTCAGGAGGAATTGTTACAAGGGCAACCTCGCCCTTCTTCATGTTTAGCACAGCACAATCAAGACCATCAATAACCTCCTCTGAAAACAGAGTATGAACCAAAAGGAACATGTCATTCTTACTGTATCAGAGTTAAATTCAATGCATTTACTTGTTAACCGAAACATGCATAGACACAGGAAAGAGAAAAGGCACCTTCATCGGTCTTAAATTCAAATGGCTCTTCTTCATATCCTTTCTTCAAAAATACTGTGCCATCTTGAAGTTTTCCAGTTATTTTGACTGTCAACAGTAAAAATATAACTTGGTTATTACTCATTACAAGACAAAGTAGTTCATTAGTGTTGTAAACTAGAACAATTAGAGAGTAATCATTCATCGGAGGGAGGTCGGACGGCGACGACTTGAAATAGAACGGCGCTAGACAAAAGAGGGCACCGATTGAGGGAGATATATCTAAAATAGCTGGTCAAGAGAATGACCACAGCTGGACTTTAGGGACTAGAGAATTATTTATTTGTCTTTTGCTTGATTAAAAAAGATACAATATCATCCATTTTATAGGGATAACTTTACTTGACCCCTAAACAATAATCTCTAATTTTAAAAAATAAACTAGCTAAAGATAATATTCCAAACTAACCAAATCAATCTAAAATCTCTAAGAAAGGAAATTAATCGTGGTTGCTACAGTAGCGCGGCTGCTACAGTACCATGCGTGAATAGTGTGCTACAGTAAGTAACCTCTCACGTAACAATTAGTCAGATAGCAGTTACTTATAGGAAAACCCTGGAGTTAGAACAATAACTGTCATAGCTTAGCATACCTTTAACAACTGCACCCTCATTGGGACGTTCATATCCTTCACCCTCCTTAAGAACTTTCTTTAGGATTTTCTTATCATCCCCTATTTCTGTGACAGTCTTCCATGAAACCAACTCAAGGTCAACAAGAAGAGTGGCATTTGGTGGTACAGCACCTTCCTCACCAGCTGCTGGCCTACCCTTCTCACCAAATCCATCTGCCATTGCAAAGCTCACAGACTTGTCATCCTTCTTAGGAAAAGAAAGAGAAGAGCAGTGCAAAAGAGGGTTTGAAATCAAAGAAGCTTACATTGTGGCTTGACCGTAAGGAGCACCTTCTCTGCTTTTTTCATAGTTTTGACAGCTTTGGCCAGTGCAGGACAGAAGTGCCCTGACACAGATTTTTATTTGTTAGTAAGCAGTTCGTTGAGCTCAATAACAGGCCATGTACAGATGGATTTGGGGGGAGGGGGGATCACCATCTTTAACAGTAAATTCAACTCCCTCTGACTTTGATACAACTGTACCATCCTCAAGCCGAGCCTCATATTTCACTACAGCAATGCAAAGGGTCAGCTACACAAATAACAAGTGCAAGTCATATGATAGGAGCTTGTTTTAGCAAAAAAATACCAAATACTTCATCGGGATCCTTTGGGTTTTCCCATTTTTCTCCCTCCTTCAGTATCTTCTTGAATATGCCACCATCTTTGCAAATGTCCGTAACACTGGTCCAAGAAAGCAGCTCAACATCGAACTGCAGTGTAGCATTGGGCGGAATAGTTGGAGGTGAACCAGATTCACCATAAGCCAATTCAGGAGGAATGGTGAAAACAGCATTTTCCCCTTTCTTCATGGTCTTGATGCCTTGATCCCAACCCTTTATTACTTGACCTGGACATAGAGAATAGTCACAACATTGAACAGACACTAGAATGTGCAATCTTGTCAAATGAAGATAAAACATAAACTAATAACTTGTTCCCCTGAATGGTGACAACAACGGCACAAGCAGCTAAAATTCGCCTGGGGAGTGGTATAATTGAGCACCCCTGAGTCTAAAGAGATATCAGCCCATAGGTGCATTAAAAGGCTCCAGGGCAATCAATGTTCATTTCCCAGTGGTAACCGGGCAGTTATCAGAAATCCCAGACTCCACAGGTATCTATGGTGCCAACCAAAACTAAGGGATGTTTTGTTAGAATCATTTCAGTTCAACAAGAATATAAAGTTTAGAAGATTGAGGAAACAACAAGACTTCAAAACAATACACAAACGGAGCGCAGAATAAGTAAGTTGACTGGAACCTTGTTTGGAATTTAGCAGGAAACTGTAAGTGGAGCTCTGGTCATAATGGGATGTTTTGTTACAATCATTTCAGTTCAATAAGAATATAAGGTTTAGAAGATTGAGGAAACAACAAGACTTAAAACAATATACAAATGGAGAGCAAAATAAGTAAGTTGACTGGAACCTTGTTTGGAATTTAGCAGGAAACTGTAAGTGGAGCTCTGGTCATAATCACATCATTTACGAGACATCTGCATCTAAAAAATGAGAACACAGAAACAGAAAACATGACATGAGAAAGAAATTCACCTTGTCCCAGCTTGAACTTGAAGGGTGTCCCGCGATCTCGGCTCGAATCAAATTTTGTTCCATCAAGGAGCGTACCCGTGTAATGCACTGAAACATCAACAAAAGGGCATGTCAGCGCAAATTTACTTATCTGAATTCTTCCACAACAAAACGAAGCGATCTATAGATCATCTGTTACCAGCATGGCACAATAAATTCACCTAAAAACCCAATAAATCATACAGCAGCAGCTACATTGTAGGTGATAACACTATCGTCCCTCTTTAAAATATCTCTCCTCGTCTCATCAGTCAAGCATCATCGCCAACAAAAAAAATGTAATGTTATATGTTCATCCCAAAGAAATTCACAATGTTGCAATAGAGTAGCAACACCGAACTGTGCTTAAAACACATCAAAGCCTAAACTAACGTAATGTCCCAGAAGCAATTCGAACTTAAAATGGCAGCCTGAGAGAACTGAGCTACAATTTTCTCCTAAATCCACCGCAAACTCCGCATCCCACAACAAGCCATGAAAACCCAAAGCAGCGCAACTGGATCAGACCGAAACACATCGCTACCCACGATTTGAGAGGAGGCCGGAGCACGGATACCTTCAACCTCGTCGCCGACCTCAGGGGTCTCCCACCCCTCGCCCTCCTTGAGCAGTTTCTTCTTGAGCCCCTGTTTCCCGACCTCCTGCTCCTCGCCGACCTTCATCACCGGCCCGTCATCGCCGCCGAAGTCGCCCATCATCATGTCGTCGCCGCCGGCCGCCGGGATGTCGAAGTCCTCGTCCATGGCGGGGGCGGGTGAGATCTGCGGCTAGGGTTTCGCGAGGGGTCGAGCCGAGCTCGCTAGGGTTTGGACTTTGGAAGGTTCGAGAGAGAGAGAGCGCGAGGGGGATGGCGAAGGGACGCGAGGGGGCTTAAAAGAGACTGAGTGGGTGTGACTTGTGAGAGAATCAAGTGCGCTTCTAGAGTGTTCCGAGGAAAACTAAAAACAGGACGCGACCGGCCAGGACGCTTCTAGATTGTAGCGCCTCCCTTATCCTCCAAGCCTCACGTGGTATTGTCATTACATAATATTATTTTTTTAATAAGTATTAACAGTTTAAACAAATATTATTTTATTCATATACAGCGACCACGAACAACATATCATTTTAGGTAACTATTCTAGCATATTAGTGAAGTTTAAACATGCTACAAAAAGATGATATACGAAGTGCTGCTAGTACGTAAAGTTATTCATTTGCTACTTCCGTCCGTGCATGACATTCGCAACGATCACCTAAAAAAACAAACAAAGCAAAAGGTGAACCCAGAGACTCAGTAAGCACATGATAAAACAGTGACGTTAAATAATTCTCATTTCTGTGAACTGTATATCACTATCTCTATAATTGTTTTATTGTTGTCACTTTTATACAATGCAATACATTTGTAACTGTATTATTGTTCTGTTCTGTTTTCATGCAATGCGATGCGATGCGTTTGTAACTGTAACTTATACCAGTATAGCGGAGTGTTCACCCGTCGATGAACCACTCAATCCCCGTCCTCTTTTATACGAGGACCCAAACTCCACTCCCGTAGAGTACCTACCAAAGAAGGACATGTTGTCCGTGTATGAGTGCAATGCAACATGCTTTCAATGTTAGCATTTAATCATAAGTAGCACTCATCAAAGTATGATTAACATATAATCAAAAGTATTGTAAAACATGGTACGAAAAACATAAAATATCAATCATTCACCACAATGCACTGTTCTATCATGTACTTACCTGGTTAACCTCAGAGACGATGCGTGCACGGCTCCGACTGGGACCTCTACCTGTACAAACGTCAACCCGACTCAACACATCATATCGAAACCAGTACTTAAGTGAGCAGCGACAACTCTACACGCATAACCCGACTCTAGCATAAAAATACCCAAGGTTAAAGAGTCTTCGCGGAGGTACCAATCCCCTTTTTTTTCTTTTTCTTCTTTTCTTCCCTTTTTCCTCTGTTTCTCGTCGGCCGAACCGGCCTCTTCTTTCTCTCTTTCTTTCTTTTCTTTTCTTTTTTGGGCTGACTGCCTTACCCGTTTGGCCTTCCTCTCCACTCTCCTCATTTCTCCCTCTCCCCCCCCCCCATTCGACCAATCCGCCTAAGGGTGCGTTTGGTTGAGTTTTTAGGAGTTGCTTTTGCTTTCAAAAAGCCAAAAGCCAACCAAAGGGGTGGAAACCAGAAGCTGTTTTTTCAGAAGCAGCTACTTTTGGGTAGTACAGTTTTGAAAGCACCTTGGACTTTGCTTTTGGCTTTTGGCTTTCTGCTTTTTAAAATGGTGAAAATAGGGAGCTGTTTCACAATTGTTTCAAGGAAAATAGAGATAGGAGGTAAATTTTATACTTGTTTGACCAAACAGCTTACATCTTTTACACAGCCCACAACCTACAGCAGCTTTTCTACAGCCCACAGCTCACAGCAGCTTTTTCAGAAGCCACAGCTCAACCAAACACACCCTAACCCCTTCTCCTCACTCCGTCTTGCCCCTCTCTCTCTCCACAGTCTCTCTCTCAGATCCGGCCGAGAGGTTGTTTGGTGACAAAAGTGCCAAAAGTGGTTGTTTGGTAATTCTTGGCGAAAGTAAGATTTCTTGGAGAAATGAAATTCTGGAAGACACGAAAACTACATGACCAGTCAAGTGTGAAACATTGTAGTTTCATGAGTCATGACCACCTACAGGTAAAAAAGCATCTGAATTACCAAGTTCAACAGCAGTAAATGGGCTCTCAAACCGTACAAGAAAGGTGACTTGGCTCCCAGGATGATCTTACATGGATTTTCAAGGAGCATATAGTTGCTGTTCAATTGAATAGCTAAAGCTCTTGCTCTAAACGGTTGAACATCCATGGGACCATGAATATTTAAAAAATCCAATCTATACATATATTCCTCTAAATTTACTGCATACTCCACCATTATTCAACATGTTAACCTTCACTGCACAACTTTGAGCACATTAACTGAAGCTATTGACGATCTTAGTCATTCTGAAACAAATAAAATCGCTTGACAGGCATCACACAGCCCAACAGCACAACATTGGCTTATGGCAAGAAGTACAATTAAAAGAAGAAGACAATGTAAGTGCTCAATCCTACCTGAAAATCCAGCAGCGCTGCCATGCAGTTTGCAAGGCCCCAACCGGACAAGAAAACTGCCTCTAGTTCCTGATTCATTCAATTTCCATTCAGTGACATCTCAAGCTGCTCTATCCTCCAGGCTAGGTCGTGTTTCCCACAATGCCGCAGCCCATCAACTACAACATTAAAGGTTGGCGCCCATGGAGTGAACCCAGCCTCACTCATCTCAACATGGTAGTTTGCCGCCTGCACAAATTGACCACCCCTCAACACACATTTTGACGAGCATCACATACACTGGCCGATTTGGCGCCCTCGTGCGGCGGTGCAGCTTGTAGGCGCCGGCGAAGTTGCCGTTGGAGCAGAGCGCGTCGAGGAGGGCATTGTAGACATGCGTGGTCTGCGGTCAGCCGAAGCGTGGGGGGTGTAGCCAGGATTTGTAGTTATAGTGGTCCATTGTCTAAAATTTATTTAACCGCTATAAATTTAACATGTCGGTACACAAGTATATGAATTACGAAATGCAATTAAGGGAAAAAGGACATACGAACTTCATAAAATAGACGAATATAGCTTTCTTAACATAGAATTGAAATATTACATACCCATAGTAGTTGAAGAACAGTACATCACTACTTCTTCTTTTTGTCAGGATATAAAGAGAACATCACATTAACTTTATATTAGAACATTAAATACATTCTATATTTATGGACAAAGCTATTTAAAAAATACATTTTATAAAGGAGTAGATCAGAAGAGTTTGCTTGCATGGGTAACTTCCTGAAAGCCGCATTTGGAGCAAACGCAAGCTAAGACAACAAATACCTACCTCGGCAAATTTACGAGACCGTTTACACCGACTTCTGTTCACAGAAGAAAGAATGTAATATAAATATTTAACTTTCTAAAATAATTTCTCTATTTCTCTCATCCTGAAAATAAGTTATGGGACACAGACATATCACTACCTCACTCTTCTCGCTCCTGTCTCGCACACGCATCTCTTTTTTATTTTCCCCACCACTCGTATCCCCCCATTAAAAGTTTTTTTTACTCATTACTATTTATTTTAGCTAAAAACCATCAACTGCCGTTCAATATGAACATGCCAAGCTAGTCATCGATTTTATTGTACATCTAGATGCCAAGCTAGCCAACGATTTTACTGTACATCTAGATTCCCAAGTTGCGTGTCATTAGCTTGACACATATAGAGCAAATTAAATGATTTAGCGGGAGGTAAAATGTAGCTGTGATTCAACAAGTTTTTGCATTATGATCAAATACATGAAGGCCTCATTATCCGAGTGCAGGGTGATCCGCGGCCCACAGGGACCACCCTGTAGCTCCGCCGGGGGGGTGTTGAACACCTCGACGGCCTGATCGGGGCGGCGGGAGTGGCCGTAGGAGGAGATGACGGCGAGAGGGGGAGGCCGAGTGCGAGCATGTCGGAGGGACCAGAGGTGGGAGAAGAGGCGCGCGCGCGCGAGAGCTGGAGGAGCAGCGCGTCGAAGTGCTCGGCGGAGGGGGAGAAGGAGGGCTTTGCGCGGAGCCAGGCGAGGAGGCGCGCGGCGTGGAGAGGCTCTGCGGGCTCGGCGGCGCGGATGATCCGGAGCGCGAGGTCCGGCGGGAAGGGGGACGGGAGGCGGAGGCGGAGGCCGTTCAGGGTGCGCTCCAGGTAGAAGTCGCGCCGCAGTGCCGCAGTGCCGCACGATGGTGGAGAGGCGGTGGACCGCCGCGAAGTTGGCGTCCTTTGAGGTCGGGTGCTGCGGCTGCGCGGCGCCGGCCAAGAGATCGGGGAGCGCGGATAGCCTGCGGACGCCGATGCCGAGGCCGAGCCGGCCGCGGAGGGCACAGGCGGTGGCGGACGCGGGCATGGCTCGCACACTGCGACTGTCGAGCTAAAGTTGGAGTTGGGCCCAGCGACAAAGAAGTCGTAGAGCAACATGGGCCTTTACTTTGCTTGGTGGGCTGGATCGTACTGCCCATTAGAGCCCACTTATCTAGGGCTTGTGGAGGGTATAAAGACCGAGTCTCCTTGCCATCCAACCCCGCCGCCGTCGTGCCGTTCTTCCTCCGCCTCGCTCCGTGTTAGGGTTAGGGTTGTGAGCTTTCGAAGGTAGCAAGCAGCTTGTAGCACAGTTCCCACCTCGTGTTCTCGTGTGATTTGATTTTGTTGGCTTGATCCAAGCTCATGTGTGTTGGTTTTTTGTCGGCAGATCAGAAGAGATGGCGGTGCCGCTGCTGACGAAGAAGATCGTGAAGAAGCGGGTCAAGCAGTTCAAGAGGCCCCAGAGTGACCGCTACAAGTGCCTCAAGGTGACAACCTCTCCTCGTTCTTGCGCTCAGATGTTGTCTTGTGAAGGTCGTATGTTGTCTGTTGCTGCGTCCAGATGGTTTTGATCTGAGTCTAGGTCGCTATTGTTATGCATCGTTGTAGTTTCTTAATCTTTCTTGGTGCTTAGCTTTTTTAGTAGTTTCTTGGGGCTTATGAACCTCTGATACTTGGGCGATTAATCCCTTATATTTGCCATTGTAGCTTGGGTAATGGTATTGTGAAATGGAAGGAGTGTGTGGGGTATTGGAGTTGGCGATATGACTCATTAGTCGATTATTTTGCGACAAGAGTAATTTAAAACAGCGCTAAGGTAGTTGACGCATATAGCTATATGGACAGATTTGAAGGGAAAAAAAATGAATACCGCATGTTTAGATCAAAGTGGCCTATTCCACTTGGCATAACAAGGAACAATTTGTTGAAATGGGATAGAGAATTTTGAATTGACTAAATCTTTTATTTCACTTTTTTTTTTATCGTCAAGGTTTCTGAAAGAAAGGAAATGATGGCTTAGTAAAAGGTCTGAGTAAGAAAACATTTTCTTAAGTGAACATTGGGGTAAAGGAAGGGGGCTCTAGCCCTTGCAATAGTATAGCACTGTGGCTCTCACAACCTCTTCTACAGCAATTACTTCATGTCTTCATGAAGTGGGCTGGATAAAAAGGCGTGGGCTTCATTCTGAGTATGAATGCTTGCCTAGACTTCTCCCAACACTTCTTACCCAATGGCCGCTTAAGAAAAATCCTGTTTTCTGCATGATCAATTCCTTCTCGTCTGATCCTTTCAGTGAAAGAAGTTATTTTTCTGTTGTATATAACTGTAGGCTCAAGTTGCATTTTCTTGAGTATGGCATTATATTCTTTTTCCCATGAGTTTTTCTTATGATGTAGACCCCACAAGGAGTTTCAATGGGTAGCGTTTTGTTGCTATGTTCAGTATTTGTCAATATCCTAAATTCCCCATTGAGTACCATTTGCTAAAACTTGTTTTTACAAGTGACACCTTTTTAAAAATGAATGACTAGCTGCTTGTAGTTGTAGCCTTGTTTGTGAATGGCATTGAATGATACATGATAGAGCCTGTGTTTTTTGGATTTTTGAAATGCTGAATCTCTGTGTCTTCTTGTAGACATGTTGTCTCATTTAGTCATGCACTCATGCTTATGTTATCTTGTGCTTAAACTGAGCAATTTTCACTTATCTTTGTTTACAGCCAAGCTGGCGCAGGCCAAAGGGTATCGATTCCCGTGTCAGGAGAAAGTTCAAGGGATGCACCTTGATGCCCAACATTGGTTATGGTTCTGACAAGAAGACCAGGCATTACCTTCCCAACAAATTCAAGAAGTTTGTAGTCCACAATGTCTCTGAGCTGGAGTTGCTTATGATGCACAACAGGTATCGTGTGTTATCAGTTTACCATAATTATTGGTGTTGAGAACCGAATCTTGTCAAGTTAAATGACTATGTCGATCACTCTTATGAATCATGCTCAAGTTAAATAACTGTGTTGTTCACTCGTATGAATCAAGCTAATGGTTAAGATTTATTCTGGTTATACCTCATTTCTTGCAAACAGGACATACTGTGCTGAGATCGCCCACAACGTCTCCACAAAGAAGCGCAAGGAGATTGTTGAGCGTGCTGCGCAGCTTGATATCGTGGTCACGAACAAGCTTGCCAGGCTTCGCAGCCAGGAGGATGAGTGAAAAGTTCGTCAGTCTGCTGTTTTGGTCGCTTTGTTTGTAGGAAATTGCCCTTGCTTTGAGAAGTTTTCCCGTGTTAGTATTCTTATATGAACGTGCTGTAATGAGTTGCGCAGCTATAATTTGTTATGGTACCCTGCATTAACTTAATCAGTGTAACTCAGTGCTGTTACACTGCTATCCACTTTTAAATGAGAAACTTGAGCTTGTCTAATGAAAATGGTATGCTTGTCTTGTTACTTTGGTGAGGCCTTTTTACGTTGCTGATTTCTATTATTTGTTTTGAAATTTCTCCTGCTTCTGCGCTCTCGTTTTGTTTCTTTCGTCAGTTCTATATACGGTGATCAGATGTTTTTGAGTGTCTAACAGCGAAGTCCTCAATGATTTGAGTGATTTAGCGAATGATGTCGTTCATCTCCAATTGTCTTATGCTTGTCTAAGGTGACAGTTAACATGGTGATTTCATGATACATGGATGTTTGTTCCCCAAAGGGTTTAACACTAATGAGGCAAAGGACAATGTTCTTCTGCACCACATGGTCCCTGCAAGTTTGGTATGAAACAATCACCTATTTGCCT
This sequence comes from Dendrocalamus latiflorus, assembly GCA_017311315.1. NCBI lineage: Eukaryota > Viridiplantae > Streptophyta > Magnoliopsida > Poales > Poaceae > Dendrocalamus > Dendrocalamus latiflorus. Next base: position 3,631,257 of record CM029654.1, read on the forward strand.
TCGGTTGATGATACCATGGCAGTTCAAAAGGATTGCATATATAGTTAAAGCAATGCTAGTCACATTAAAAAAATGGCCCTATCGGCACAAAAATGGCCATTTCAATTAGTTTATGCGAATGCAACATCAACATTATTAGGAAAACAGTATCGTTGGAGATAGAAAGTCAATTGAAGCTCAAGGCCACATACTTAGGTTCTGTTTAGGGAGCTATAGCTTTTGCTATAAGCTGTTTTTTTTTTAAAAAAAAAAACTTTTTGGCTGAAAAGCGGTTGTAGTTGTTGGCTGTAGTTTTTTACGAGGTTGTTTGGCAGCCTGGTTTTTTATGTAGATGAATATTGAAATGGCTAAAATACTCTTAAGGTTTCACGAATTGATATATATATATATATATATATATATATATATATATATATATATATATATATATATATATATATATATATATATGGAGTATATCTAGTGCTAATGGCTATTTCAGTGCTAATGGAAACATGGACCATCTGATCTAGATTGTGTGGCATAGATGGAGGTGGGTGGGAACTCTATCTCACCTAAACACTTTTGCAGAAAACCCTCTGCGCTTTGCACTTAAATGAAAACGGTACAATATACATCAACAATGGTGGACTTGATGGGATTTTGTTAAAAGCGTAGGGGTTTTCTATAAAAATATTTAAGTGAGATGAGGTTTCCATCCACCTCCATCCGAATCACAGAATCTAGATCGGACTGTCCACATCGTCATTAGCACCTTAGCACTGAAATAGCCATTAGCACTAGATATGCTCCCATATATCAATGCATACTGATCCCTTGTGATTTGACTTAAGTTGATTCGTAGGGCCTTAGCCACTGCCATATCATCATCAACAACATCTCCACCCTCTTCTTCTTCTTCTTCTTCTTCTTCTTCTTGGGCATAGTTTTCTTCTTCATGCTCACCGCTGTCTTCTTGCCGCGAGATTCGCTTTCCATCACGGCGCCTTAATTCCACAAGAAGTTATCAGTCTTTTAATCGATGTATTCTTATTGATAGCGAGCCAATTTGTGAAGAGATGATGAAGAACCCCCTTGAGAGGAGTACTGATCCACAGGGTGTCTGGTGGGAGTCGAATTCTTGCGAGCCGATTCTTTGGTTCTACCCACGATCTCTGGATTAGGGAGAAACAAATATAGACGTGTATTAATATAGGATTTTGAGTAATCATACATGGATAAATCCCAAAGTTCTAATAGGAGCGGTATGACTACGGTCCTCACGACGGTAGTGCCTCTACGGTAGGATCATCGTGCTTCAGGCAGTAGTACCAATCCAACAGAACCGATAATGATTTTTTGCAAAAAAAAACTTAGATTAGGCTAAGGGAATGCAAGAATTGACTTCTAATGTCATCGATCTAAGTCTTCTAGCAATATCAACTAAATCTTTTGAGAAATCCATGCATTCTTTGTTCAAACCCTAATACAAGGAATGAGGGGAATGGAGAGGAGATAGAGATTCCAAGCACATTACCTGTGGGAATGGAGGAAGAGTGCCAAGAATTGATTCTAGGCTGAAGAGGATGGGGATATGTCTAGAAGAGGCACACGGTGGCCAGTCTTGGAGAGGAAGAGGAGGAAGAGAAAGAGAGAGATGGGAAGAAAACTATCGAATGGAGAGGAAGACGTCGGTGGAACTAAAAGGGAGATGGGGAACGAATTGGGTCTATCAGTCAAAAGTGATAGTACCAAACTCATAATGGCGGTAATACTGCTATGGTAGTATCGCCATAGGAACCAATGTAGTATCGCTACAGGCTGAAAGGCTGGAAAGAGAGAGAGAGAGAGAGGTATTGTAAATAATCCTTGGTGCTAAACACACAAACAAGGAAACCTCGGGATCATTATGAAACTAGAGATGAACACCAAAAAGACTTAAATTAGCTTGTACTAAAAATAGATATTTGAGTTTTGGAGAGAGCAAAAACATAAATGACCATATGAGACAAGATATGGGAATTTTGTGACAATTGGCAATGTATGAGTTATCATACCTTTTAGACACTAGAATCGTCAGGGGTTCTAGATCCGAAGGTTAAACTCGTGAAGTGCTCATATAAAACCAACATAGGTCCCCTTTTTTGTTTTTACAAAACGGAAGATATTTTTAAAACAAACAACGTTTTGATTTTCTTTTGCCAAAAAATATTTTGCAAATAGTTTATTAGTATTATTATTATCAAGAGAAATACATAGTGATATGATTTATAGTACACTTCTATTTTTCTTTGAGGGATAGTTTTCTTGAAACAAGGAAGGACATTGTAAAATACTTGTAAAACATACTAAGTATGAGTAAACTTTTTTAGGATGATGTAGTTTCGATAAAAAAAATTTCTTTGAAAAAAGGGAAACTCAAAACAATTTGCAAGAAACCACCAAGAACTTCAAAATAAAGTAGCCATGATGCAAGAGTTCAAGTAACATTTGAGAAATTTATGACATTTAATTTATTCCTCAATTTGCAAAAGCAACTCTCATCTAGTGGTTTGATGAAGATATCCGCTAACTGGTTCTCGGTCCTTATGTGACTAATCACAATATCACCTTTGCTCACATGATCTTTTAGAAAATAGTGGCAAATATCTATGTGTTTAGTTCTTGAGTATTGGACCGGGTTATTAACTATCTTCAAGGTACTATCATATTCACATAAAAGAGGCACACTTTTGAAGTTAATCCCATAATCCATTAATGTTTGCCTTATCCATAGTAATTGAGCAACTACCCGCGGAGATATACTCCACTTCAGCGTTCGATAGCCAACAGAATTCTGTTTCTTAGATGACAATGATACTAGGGATCTACCTAGCGATTGGCAATTACTGGGGATGTTTTTTCTATCTAATTTGCAACCCGTATAATCGGAATTAGAATAACCAATTAAATCAAATTTAACACTATTAGGATACCATAAGCCAATGCTAAATGAATGTTTTAAATATGTAAGAATTCTTTTAGTATACATTAAGTGGCACTCTTTTGGAGATATTTGCAAATGCGCATACATGCAAATACAAAATATGATATCAGGTATAGATGCGGTAAGATAAAGTAAGCTATCTATCATGGATTCATAAATCTTTAAATCTATCGGTTTACCTCCTTCATTAAGGTCGAGGTGACTGTTGATAACTATAAGAGCCTTGATTGGTTTTGCATCTTATAAGCCAAACCTTTTGAGTAAGTCCTTTACGTATTTGGTTTGACTTATGAACATTCCATATTTGAGTTGCTTGATTTAAAGTCTAAGAAAAATAGGTAAGCTCTTCAATTATGGACATTTCAAGCTCCCTAGACATCATATCACCAAAATTCTTGTAAAAAACTTGGTTAGTAGATCTAAATATAATATCGTCAACATAAATTTGACAAATAAAGAAATCATCATATATGATTTTTGTGAAAAGATTGATGTCAATCTTCCTAATTTTGAAGATTTTTGAGGGTAGAAAGTCTCTAAGTCGCTCATACCATGTTCTAGGAGCTTGTAGATGTAGTTAAGATTTTTAGGATCCTCAAAACTGGGAGGTTACTTAACATAGACACGTTCAAAAATCTTGCCATTTAGAAATCACTCTTCACATCTGTATGAAAAAGGCTTTATTTCAAAACATGATGTAGATGCAAGCAAAATATGAATGAATTTAAATATAGCTATGCTTCACTAAAATACAAGCCCTCGATTTGGGTGTAGCCTTGTGCCACCAATCTTACTTGTTCCTCACAACGATCCTATTTTTATCTTGTTATGCCGATGACATTGTGATCCTTGGATCTTTCTACTAGAATCCACACATCATTTCGGGTGAAGTTGTTCAATTTTTTGTGCATGGCATTCACCCAATGCAGATCATCAAGTACTTCATCTATATATTTAAGCTCAATAAAAAACAAATGAGTAATGTTCACAATAAGAAGCGACACGTGATCGAGTTTGAACACCTTAACTAACATCACCCAAAATTTGATCGATGAGGTGATCCTTGACAATAGCGTTGTGAATCCTTGGAGGTATCATTGGTGCTTGATCATTTTCCTTTTCTTCCATTTCATTAATCTGAACTTCATTTGGCGTAACAGAAGTAGTTGGTTCAACTTGAGTAAAGGGAGGTGGATCATCATTGTCTTCCTTTGACTTGATATCCCCAATTGTCATGTTCCTACGTCATCTAAATTTTCTTGCTCTTCTTAAGAGCCCTTAGTTTCATCAATCAGCATCACACACCTCCTCAATAAAACCAGAGGTTTGGTTGAAGACATGGTAAGCCTTGCTTTGAGGAATACCTAAGTAGGTATCCCACATCACACTGACTTCAAATTTTTGTAAGATGAACACCCTTTCTTAAAATAAAGCACTTGCATCCAAAGAAGTGAAAATAAAATATGTTCGATTTTCTCCCATTAAGAAGCTCATATGAAGTCTTTTTTTTAAAAGATGATGCAAATAAAGACAATTTATGGTATGAAAAGCGATGTTAATTGATATCATGCATGTTGTGTTATGTGTAGTACAGTTCTGTTCCTTGAATACCATCACTTGGAACAGTTTTTCAGGTGACAAGTACCTAATAAAATTTATAGCAATAATTTCCACTAAGTGAAGTAGTTATGTTAGTTACAAAAGAGTGATGTCCTAAAATGCGTGCAGTCAAAACAAAATAATTTTGACCAAACATATTGCATCGAATGTATGTTTTGGATATATTTGAAAATGACACGAGTGGATTTGTTATGAAAAATAATTTCATAGTCCTTCACTTTTACGACATTTTATAGATATATAGTAATAAAACAGAGTGGTTAAAATGACATCTTATTGACTTCAAAAAACCAAAAATGTCATTCTTCTATGCCTATGCTTAGAGGGAGTATCAAAGAGAGCATGCTACGAACTTCTATGCCTGTGACTAGAGGGAGTGTCAGAGAACATGCTACGAACTTCTATGCTTGTGACTAGAGGGAGTGTCAAAGAGAACATGCTACGAACTGAAGATATTCCTACATTAGTGGACAAAAGAGATTGATTTGATGCATGCTATCTACCCAATAGTTCTTCATGTTAGTTTTAGGCCTTGTTCGTATTGCCTTCTAAAAGTTACTTTTCTAAGTAAATAACTCTTCTGTGGTATTTATCTTTCAAACGGAGTTTTTTAAGGTAGATTCTACTAGTCGATTATAGTACACACTGTATACTGTTGTGACTTTATTTATATCGGTCAAAATCACACACAAGTCTCTCTCTACAAGCTGTTACTATTCGTAAGCTAAAGATAAAAACTAAAGCTAATATGAACGAATCCTTACCCTGCAATTAACTAGCAGAGGGTATAGTACTAATTAAGACTCGGCGGCCTCCACCGCTATGCTGCCGTGCCGTGCCGTACGGGTGCGGCCCATGCCCGTGCGTGCGCGTGCCCCACTCCACTGGTCTCCCGCTCGTCTCGTTTAGCCATTCCTCTCACCACCCCACTCTTAGAGTTAGTAATCTTATTTTTAGTTTAAAAGTCAAAGTCGTGTATAAGTCGGAAGTCGTAGTCATATTCGAGTCGGAAGTCGTAGTCATATTCGAGTCGGAAGTCATAGTCGTGTACGAGTGGTCGGAGTCATGTACGAGTTGATAGTCATGGTCATGTACTAGTTCGAGTCAGTCTATCGAGTCCGTGGTGGAGTTTAGTAGTCGTAGCTAGCTCGCTCCGTAGTCATAGAGCAGGGTATAAAAGGTAGAGCATTGTACTGAGATATTGCAAGGAGAAAACAGAGAGCAAAGAAAACAGAGAGAGCGATCAGGGTGATCGTAGCAATCGGTGTGATTGAGAGAAAGAAATAAAGAAGAGAAGAGCGGTTTGGCTATGGGAAATCTATCGAGTACATCGAGTTCACAGACGTGGTCGTAAACAGATTTACGACCACGACAACGAGTGGAGGTGTCCGTAGGTATTGAAGACGTGGTCGTAAAGGAGTTACGACCACGGTCGTGGAGCAGAAGCTGTGGTCGTAAGGGTTATGACAACGGCAGTCGATAAAGCCTTCAGCGTGGTTGTAATCAAGTTACGACTACGGTGATCAAACCTACTACGTGATCGAAGGAAGAGCAGCGCAGAGGTGGTGAACATGGTCGGAGCAGCGAGACGTAATCAGAGAGGTCACAACGTGGTCGTAACGACTGTCAGGGTGATCGGAGAACCAACAAAGTGATCATAACAACTCAGAAGACAGTCGTAACATCTTCAATATAATCGTACGCTTTAAAAAGTAATCATAGCGATAATAGCATGATCATACAGCTGCAGTGAGGGGTCCTCAGATTTCAACACCCACCTCCCACGCCGCGATCGCGAGTGGAGGAGGCCCCCGTGCCGAGCCGACCGGACTTGACCTGCGCGTTCGGCCAAAACCCACCGCGCGAGTGCCCCAAAACGCTACAAATCTCGCACATTTCCAGCGACTCCAGAGCAGCCGTGCCGTAACGAGACAGCGGCAAAGGTGGTAGCTTTAGAGGGAGAAAGAGGAGGAGACCATGGGGGACGAGTCGGAGGGGGAGGCGGAGGAGTACCTGTTCAAGGTGGTGATCATCGGGGACAGCGCGGTGGGGAAGAGCAACCTGCTGTCGCGGTACGCGCGCAACGAGTTCAACCTCCACTCCAAGGCCACCATTGGGGTCGAGTTCCAGACGCAGAGCATGGGCATCGACGGCAAGGAGGTCAAGGCCCAGATCTGGGACACCGCCGGCCAGGAGCGATTCCGCGCCGTCACCTCCGCCTACTACCGCGGCGCGTTTGGCGCGCTCCTCGTCTACGACATCTCGCGCCGCTCCACCTTCGACAACGTCGGCCGCTGGCTCCAGGAGCTCAACGGTACTCACCTATCCACCTGCTTCTTTCTACTTCTTTATTTACTCAACTAGCTACCATGCTTGCTTGATTACCGCTTGTTACTTGTTAGCTTGGATCAATTGATTCGTTAAGATCGCGTAGATCTGGGTTCGTTTTGAACGTCGAAAGGGACAGCAGTGTTCGTGAAGCATAGCTGGTAAAAATAGAATCCAGTGGGGGATTTGCGGAAAAAGGACAATACTTTTTGTTGTTGTTGTAGCTTGTAGATGCCTAGATGGTGATTGGATTGGGTGTTTTTGGATAGCAGGAGCATTGTTAGGCCGGATGGACTGGGCGACCTGGTCTGAATCTGGATCTGAATCTTGATGCTTAGGCTTGCTGGGGAATGTTTGAGGAGTGGATGTGAGGACCACTTTTAATTCGAGGGAGAGGAATTACTGCGCGAGTTGCTTGTTTTGGATTCGGGAGTAAAGCAGTAGACATCCTTGGGACAACTAATTTTGCGGTGAGCTTTTTGTAGTCATAGATTTATGATGTTGAAAGGTGCTTAGCTTGACTTAGTTCGTCAGTATTTAAAATGTTCAAAACATAGCGGTCGCTGTCTAATTGGTTGTAGCTATGTCTGTTGAAGTGTTTATAATCATCTAGGCTCTCTAGAAATATCTCGAGTGATATCCTCCAATTACTCTGATTATGCTTTGTTGATATGGTTGCAGCAACAGCATGGATGACATTTTCTTGTCACAAACAAATTAGAGCATGACTTCAATCACTCTTAAAGCTTTACTTTGACAGTTTGAGGCCAAACTTTTTTTCCTGGGGTGCTGGGCACATTTTCATCCCCCCCCCCCCCCCCCCCTTCCCCTTCTTGGAGGCAAAATTTGAGCTTTTTGCTGTTGGAATCAGGCAATCAACAAGGAATAAATGCACATCTAGGTTTGTTCCTTTTACGTAGATAGGAACTTTTAGCTAGGATACATTGCTCTTCTGGAAGGGCAAAGCTTGGTATAAGAGGAAGCTATGGTAATAATACAATGTTGTAAGGCAGAACAAATGCATCCTCGATACTAAGTTGTAATCTGTGTTCTACTGCCAATGATATGCCATGAAACTCAGGACGATACATCCTAATAATCCTAGTTACTTTTTATTGAGCACAAAATTTCATGGCACTTCCAAACTAAATCTCACCAAATTTCACCTGAATTGATGTTGTTTCTTGCTCCCTTTTCTCAATCATCTATTCTTTTGTTCGTGATGATGCAATAACTGGTGAACTCTAACCTTGGTCCTGCACGTATCTAATTTGTGTTCTTTTTGGTTTTCCATGTATATTACTTTAACACTTCTGATATTTTGGGAACCGATCATCCATGGGTGTGTTTTATATTGTTTCACTAATCACCAGTAATGTTAGGTGCTAATGTTTTACCAGAATTGCCGTCATTAAAAAAACAAGTATCGTCTAATGTTATGGCAACGTAACACTATACAATGACCGCACATTTTCTGTGGCATGTACTGTTCCTCAGAATATGCCATGTAGCTTACATATCAGCATGTATCTGACAAACTAAACTGAAAATGATATGGATGCTGTTTGAAAATAACATGCTTCGTCTCCAAAAGCATATAATGCTCTGTTGCACTATCTTTGGATGTTGAAGATAATTTAGGTTGCATGGATGATTTAAAAGGTATCATATATGATGGGAACTATTAGATGGATAGGATTGTACCCTAGATGATGCTTGTGTGTGGATTGGCCGCATGGCCGTGATGATTTTCTTGGTGCTAGTTTCTTTCACTGTGATGATTTTGCTGGTGCTAGTTTCTTGCACCATTCAAACTAATAATGATAATGTATGATTGGTATATCCTTGATTACCTGATTTCATTTCACTAGCTGAAAAGGTCAAATAATGTAGGATTGGTATATGGTTGGCTGTAATACTGTATACTCCTTATATGTGTCATCCTCTACTATCAAGATTAGGGAGGACTTCCAGATATGGAGGGGACTCCACAAGCAAAATCCAATTGTTCCAAAGTAACTAATCATATTTCCTTGGAAGCAACTTTCTAAGAACTCAGAATGATGTGTCATGGGTAACCTTTGTTTCTTATCGTCAGATGCATACTTCCTATGGTTCTGTCCTTCTCTTGTCTGATTCCTTTCACTGTTTGTATGCCCATCACACACCCACAATAAGTCATGCCTTGCACTTAGGGTGGTGTGCATCTGCATTGTGTCCTAAATATTTTTTACTAGTACACATTTATTTTCCCTTCACATATTGGGTGTATTTTCTGTTGGAGTAATGAATTGCTATTTTTAAATTCAATGCAGCGCATTCTGACACTACGGTAGTCAAGATGTTGGTGGGCAACAAATGTGATTTGGAGAATATCCGCGAAGTGCCGGTTGAGGAAGGTAAAGCACTTGCCGAAGCTGAAGGATTGTTCTTCATGGAGACCTCAGCTCTGGACTCGACAAACGTGAAGACAGCATTTGAGATTGTCGTCAAGGAGATCTACAGCAACGTGAGCAGGAAGACCTTGAATTCCGATTCTCACAAAGCAGAGCTATCCCTCAATAGGGTAAGCATCGACAGCGATTCAAAAGGCGATCAGAAGCAAACGAGCCGGTTCGGGTGTTGCTAGGGATTTTAGTACATTATTGTTGGATTTTACTGGGATACGAAGTTTTTGTTCGTTATATTATTTGTAAACTTGTAATCCAAAGTTGCCTTTTGGTTTGTAACGCATTGAGTTACACAGAGTGGGGGAAGAACAGTTGTTACTGGAGAGTGGAGACAAAACTGCTTCGCGCTGTTACTTGAAAAGCCATGTAACTCACCTTGTCGCGTTCTCGTGTTCTGCCAAATTCTGTTGGAGCTCAACCTTTTGTTCTCTTTTTACCACAAGATTCGCAGCTGAGAACGATGGATAGTGGATTCTCACCGTGGGAATGGTAGCCTGCGCGTCCGTGCACCTAGGGTGTCAATGGATGGAACAGTTTGAATAAAGATGCCGAATAAAAACGGATTTTCTTCCAAGTATTCCTTCCAAGTATGAGAAACGGATTTTCCTTATATTTTCTTCCAAGTATTCCTTAATATTTACTTAAATAGATATGAGAAACTATGAAGATCAAGAGTAAATAATAAATCAACAAAGATTAATTTGACAGAGAAAAACTAGTGTGATCATCCTAGACTAGTGTAGTCGAGAGAAGACCATTGTGGTCGAAAAGACTAGTATGGTTGGACAAGACCAAAGTGGTCAAGATAGGACCAATGTGATCATAGAAGACCAGTGTGGTCGTATAAGACCAATGTGGTTGATTGAAATAAGACCAGAGTGATCGAGATAAGATCAGTGCGGTCTTATAATACCAGTATGGTGATACAAGACTAGTGTAGTTGAAATAAGACCAGACTGACCGAGATAAGACCAATGTGTCCTACAAGACCAGTGTGGTAAAAATAAGACCATTGTGGTCAAAATAAGACTAGTAAAATCAAGGGACAAATAGAAATTTCAGCACTATTTCACGAACAAAAAATTCATGTAATTTTTTATTTGTAAATCCAAAACACATGAAATTTTGCAGGGATCTTCTCTAGGATATCATGATCATGAAAAATATTACCAAAGTTGAGATGTTTTTAGTTGTAAGACATATTGCACCAAAACCGATCAAAACCTAATACAGTGAATATGACTTGCTCGTGGGTAGATGATGGTCAAGATGGCTCAAGATGTATTCCCATATATCACAACAAGTTAAAACACCGATGAAATCAAAACAAAAGCCCTCAGATTAAGAAATCAACTGATAGATTAAAAACATGCAAAAGTTGGGTTTCTTGATGAACATGCTATCAAAGTGCCTAAACGGGTGGAGATTGATTTTATGAGATTATCTCTATCTCTTATATGTTATTGGCATAGCAAGATCAAGAAGAGAGAGGAGAGGAAAAACCAACTAAATCAAGAGCAAACCATTCAAAACAAGATATAGCCATGGGGATGATCAAAGATTGATTCTATTACTACTTGAGGAGGAAAGTTTTACAGTCACTATCTTAGAGGACAAAGAGCACATCAATAACTCAACTCTCATACCCTAACCCTAAACATGAAAGCACAAGAGAGGTGGGTTAGATGGTTAACCACATGTCTTCATCCCACCCCCTTTTATAGATGAGCTAATTAGCCACATCTAACCCCTTAGTGAATACTATCCACTTAGCATAATGGAGAAAACTCGGAACCCCTCATATGAGTTTTACTCACACATGTTAACTTATGCACGCTTTTTAAAGTATACAAGCCCAAATCCGCTAAATCCTTAACCTTGATCCATCTTGATCAAACCAGCTTCACCTTGACCTACACTGCTCTCCCAAGCACCACTCATACGCCACGGTTTTAATCCAAAGTAGTTTCCGATATTTCAGTCAAACTACCAAAATACCCTTTATTAACCTGGTCATCACGATCTTTTGCAAGCAATCGCCATGCTTGCCACGTGTAGGTGCACCACTAGCTTGTCATGTATCAACAACTCTCTCCCATCCCAATTCCACTGAACTACGGTTTACTTGGCTCATCCAAGCCACATGGTGCAATCCCGTTGTTCGATCTCGTTTTCAATATTTTCCGCCTTTGTCGTGCCATGCTTGAGCTCACATCTCACCTGACATTCTCGATCGTTCTGGGCCTCGGCTCCTCCATGAGCGTAGCCCCGATCCTCACCGTTGACCACGATTAACTCCAAGTGATTCTGCACATCCAAATACAAAGAAATCATTTTTGGGTATAAGTTTTTCACAACTTGACCCCATTAGTCAAAACATGCATCATGTAATCTTAATGCAATAACCCAGATCACCCAAACTCAACCCATAACTCAAATCCCAACATTCTCAATTTATGCCCAAAACCAATCCAGACAAAGTGGGGTTTTTTTTAAAAAATCACTTGACCACTTCATAAAACTTGCAATGATTCATCACAACATTATCCTGAACCTTCTCACATGGTCTTTCAACTTGAGTTTCAAAATCTAAAACTTGTGCCTAAAACTTTCTTAGAATCTTGTGGAAACTTTTAAAAACATGTGATACTAATTGAAATGTAGAGCTTTTATAATGTTTTCGTAAAACTTCTTGAAACTTCATAAAAGCTTTTGTTGTACTATTAGAATGGTATACCGTTCTATAGCTACTTCACAACATGGCATTACCTATTTCCCCAACATACAAATACATACTAAAATATATACGATGCAAATCTAGACAAGCAATAGTAGTGCCAAGCACTAACGCACCAATCATCCGTAGTTGACTTTTGTGTTATACCAAAAATTAAGTAAGCACAATCAAAATGTATATACAGTGTTGCTTCATTCAATCGCCTGCATGTATCATAGAATTGCTTCCTGAAATAGACATTTTAACACAATGATGTCTGCTCAGATTTGTTTGCAGACAGACGAGTACTTCACCAACATTGTAGACCAATATGGTCATTTCAACGACAACTTCGTCATCATATCGCTCACTTTCGTCAGCAACCTTCGCACTCACAGGCCGTTTGGGAAGGAGGACGGCTTCCCGTTCGCGCTTCCTACAGCCGGTGGTAAAATCCTTCGCTTCCACGCATGCTCTAGTCGCCACCTCGATGTGCTCAGCACCTACAGCAAGATAGAATGTGCAGGATCGGTACGACGAGTTAAAGGAGTGATGACTCTATTAAAATCATTCTCAAGTATTGACATTATACAGTGGAAACATAAACTGATAAATTACTAAAACCAATAGCCAAAATCCACCGGGACACTCTGTTTCCAATCGGTCTGGCTGCCAGCCAAGAAGCAATCTGACCATTGGCTTGAACGACCACACTAATTTGACCTCGCACCAAACAATAGTGCAGATAGTACTGCACATGATCCAAGAAAAGATCCAACTCTCAAACCACTTATCCAATGCAGTGAAACTCAACATAAACCCTCTCTGGGATGTCAGGAACCTATTCTAATCATAGATCATGAAGATCAATGCTAAAGTTACTATCTTTACCAAAATAAGGAGAGTTATACCAAAACCAAGCAAAAGAGAGAAACATTGCTCTGCTCTTGCTCGTGAATCCTTAGTGACCCAGATGATCTTAGATGGGTTCTCACATATCATAACAAACTAGATCATAACATAAATTCAAGCCAAACCCCTCACAAGAGCAAAATTTCAAAATCATCTCTCTTAAGACTGAGCAAACTCAAGAACTTCCTCTAGATCATACGTAGATAGATGACATCTTACTTTCAAGAGATATCTCCATCTCCTACACGTCCTTGATATCAGGGATATATCAAAAAGAGAGAAATCCAAACAAAAAATTCAAGCAAATAAAAAGCACAAGGAAAGATTCATGGCATAACTCACTTGGGCAAACTTTGGATGTTTATTTTACTTAGAGAGGAATATTTTACAGCCACCCTTATGATCACGAAGCTTTAAGACTAGAGCACACAAGGAAACCCTAACCCTAGACTTGATATATCTCTCAAGTCACATAAGACTTATATAGTGAAGGCTTCCACATCACATTTAACTCTAACAACCAATCACTCTTTAGTGGATCACACCACGTACAATTTGGGAAACCTAGTCATTCATATACAAACAGGTTTTACTCTCACACACTTGTATGTTTTTCAAAGCGTAACTTACATGGCTCCACAAACCCAATAAGACACTCCATCTTAAAAATGTAACCTAAACCACTTAGGTCAACATTGCAGTTTTGCAAACAGTCAATCCACCCAGTATTGGACAATTTCCTCAATTGCTACATACCGGTCTCCACAAATATATGATGCCCAATGCCTCATCGCCATGATCATACGTCTGTTCTGAAGAACGTTACCACTTGAAATACTCGAGTCCTATGACACTACATCACATTATAGTCTGCGATGCCTAATTACTTGCCACAAAGATCGTACGTCTGTTCCAAGAACCATCACCATTTGAAACACACAATTCCAATTGGCAAACCACATATACGCACTCGTCTCTTCACGACCCTTGCATTTTTTCCATGCTTCACGGCTTGATATGCTGCTCCACCCGAACTTACGCGATACACGACGGTCACCAAACCTTGGTCTTGCCGCTGGCCACAACAATCATCAAATCACCTACACATTAAAGAACAAGAAATCGATCCGAATACAAATAACATGTACTTGACTCTCATTAGTAAATGAAATCATACATGGACATACCACGACTCATACTTGCATAGACACACTGTGACTAACACTTGTATAGACACACTATGACTAACACTTAAAACCAATTCAACTCAACAAACTACCATATACACTGATATGACCGTAGCCACCAAGCCAATCAGACCGCCATGCACCCTTCGGTCAAATTGCTCCAAGTCTTAGCTCAAAAACTTCAAAAGTCTCTCTCTGAAAAATAGTTACCGCTAATAAAGGGCCGGTACTACTGCACACTGGTCAAACCGCCATGCAATGGCCGGTTAAACCACTAGCTACTGAAAACAACATATCAAAATGCAATTTATCAAAATCAAACTCAACCAATGATAGTAAGGCACAAAAACAAAATCAAATACCCATCATCATCACGGAGCTGTCACCATATAATCTTACAGAATGGCACCGACACATCAGATCGAACTGATCATTGCACATTGACCTCAATGAGTTTCTCCTTTTGCGTATGTAATTAGATACGGCTCGTCGATGTTATCATGTCACACTAGGTTGTTTTTTTCACCATCCATCCTAAAATACTGCTGAGTGTAGCGACATCATGGTTCTTGGACTGATAGTTACCATTTCTTCTCATCCTACGTGAAACAACTACTTTCAATTGTTGTCTTGCAGAAGGACTGCATGACCAAAGAGGCATGTTGGCGGAGCCAGCCCAGGAAGGAACCCGGCTGATGGCCGGCCGGCCTGGGAATAGCTGCTGGCCGGGCTCGTCATCCGCTATTAGCAGTCTTAGGAATCGCTAAGATATCAAGAGATGCTCACCGATGAGCCTGGGCAATCGCCTCGTGTCGTCGGGCCTTGGCTCATGCATGTAATGACACTACAATTTGGAATACCCATGCGCATCCTATATACGAAATCTTTATACTATTATAAAAATGTAAGTTGGTGGTCGTCAGTCTGTTCTCCCTCATCTCTTCTCAGCCGTTCGATCAAAAATCAGCCGTCCAGATCTGCATGTAGGTAGTTCTTCCACTCCTCGTAGAATGATAAATTTTAAAACATGTAGTATGATAAATTTTAGAAATCCATAATAATACACGAACATTTAGCTAGTGTATAGTAAATTTGCAAGCATGGCTACGACCACCTAGCTAGACTGTTGAAGAGACCTGGCCTCCGGCATCCGCCGTGCCTCAACACGCTCTACGCGCAAACCACCGGTTCACGAACCTACGAACGAAGTGGCTAGCTAACGGAGAGAGCTCACATGCGCGAGCGCGCGGCGCATCAACCGTACAGGCAGGCAGGCGCACTTATGAGCAATGGCACGACACGTTTGGCCTACACAAACGCACGACGACACGAGGTGCCAAACCGGCCCAGGAGAGCCTCACGATACAGATAGGTCCTAATTCGCTCGCACATGGTATGTGACTGTTCTTTTCCGATATGATTTATTAGTTTAATAAATAGTAATTATTAAAAAAATAAAAAATAAAAATTACTAAAAAGCCAAAAAAAGGCCATAAGTTAGCTAGTCGTTGGCGTCGGCCGAGCCCATGCCGAAAGCAAGTGATGGCCCCTATTAGATCATAAGGCGTATTTGAGTGATGATGAATAATTGATATTTGAGTTTCTTTAGAATTTGCGTTTGTGAAAGTTTTGATCAATGCGTGTTTGTTAAAACTGGATCCCTGGTTTAACGGTCTAACCGCTTTGTATTGAGTGGTATGACTGGCTGGATTTTCGATTACATTTGGTAGTCGGTGGTCCGAACGGACTTGTATCATTGATCCGAACAGCTCTATGTTGGGTGGTCCGAACGACTTTGTCCGATCAGCAGCTTCAACCACCGTAAGTTGAGCATGCCAAACTTCGACCATGTCTGGTTTTGACCACGTCAAGTTTCGACCATGGCAATTAGACCATGGTATTTCGACCTCATCATTTTTCAATCATGACATTTTGACCACGAAACATCATCTATGGTAGAACAATCATACCTGGTCGAAGATGGTAAGTTACAGTACTTTTCAATAGTTGTAGTTATAGTATTTTTCGATGGTCGTAGTTACAGTACTTTCTAATGGTTGTAACTACAGTGTCCGGTCGATACTCATGAACTTTTATGGTCGATACTTGATACTCGTGGACTTGACTGGTTGTACTCTATAGTCGTAGTCTGTACTGGTCGATACTCGATAGTCATAGATTTTACTGATCAGTAGTTGTAGACTTTACTGGTTAGTGGTCTTAGACTTTATGATCGGTAGTCATAAAGTTTGTGGTCAGAAGTCGAAGACTTTGTAATCAATTGACGTAAGGCTTTATGGTTTGTACTCATAGACTTCATGGTCGGTACGAGTGCTTTTAATTATTTCTATCTTCGAGTACCTTGAGTACTCGTGATTGGCCAGTGGTATGACTGACTAGGGCGAATGGTTGGAGGTCGGTAGTCGTGGACTTAGCGAACTGATACTTAGTAACAGCGATCGGTATTCGTTAGTCGATACTCGGTGGCTCTGTGGTCGGTAGCGATGCAGATATTTTCCCAAGTGTTTTGAGCAAAGCGATGGTTATTCCCGATTATTTGTTGGTTTCGAGTACTCATTGTGTTAGCAATCGTAATGAGTAGTTTGAGGGTGTTTTCTGGATAGCAATAGAGAGTGTGGTCAGGGACGACTTGGTTTGTGGTCGTAAATGGTTTGGTTCTTGTCTATGAATAGACAAGGGTGTGCTTCGAGTGTGTGTGCTAATGTCAGTCAAGTTATGAAGGACTTGTGTCGGAAAAACTTTCTTTGGTCTTTGCATATGCAAATGGACATGGAGAGGGTCATGGTCGGTGATGAGAAAAACCGAGACTAGGATGGGGAAATCTAAGACCCAGACGATTGAGGATGTCACGTGGTTGTCTAGCTCATGCTGGAGCACGTGGAGTTCAAAGGTAGTGATTCGTGATGAAGCTACGGGCGGTGCAGTCCAAAAGGTTTCGACACGAGCGATGATGGTGCGTGATGAATTGCTGTCCTGGAGGTTTCGTCACATGTTGGGTTAGCAGTTGTGGATAGAGTCCATAATTGAGAAGACTGAAAGAGGTACGGATAGAGTCCGTTACTTGGAAGAGGTAGAGATTTGAACAAAACCTGTGTTAGGAAGGGTTTCGGGTCCCTTGATTTGAGAAATAGATAGAGTTTTGTGTTGGTGTTTGAGGCAGACACGGTTTGAATGTTAGCTTATAAAAACAGGGAGATGCTAAGGGATAATGTATGGCTTTTGAGGAAGTTTTTAGTGTAGCTCTGGTAGAGCTTTCGTCGAGAAGGTATGAGGGCACTTTGTAATTCCACGGAAATCCTGCAATAAAGATAAGTCTTGAATCAGTCTGATTCTTGTTTTGTTTATAGATTGGCTATGATTGCAGGTGTTGTGGATCTTACGGCATCGTTCAAAGCAATCAAGCGAGCAGTCATATAGAACGATAGGGTACACGATCGTAAGCTGAGCAATTGACCAAGTGGTTCAGTTTCAAGTGGTCGAAACTTTCTCTGACTGCTGAAAGACTCCAAGAAGTGGCGACAATCATTCACCCCTCTGATTGCTGTCTTCGATCCTATAGCCCCGCTCCGAACGGTTTCAGCTTCTGGTTTTTCTGGCTTTTTATTTATTTAAGTTAGAAGCCACTTAGAACGCGTCATGTTCTAATTTCTTTTTCTTTTTTGTTTTTTTTCAACTTTTTTTTGTTTTTTATTGTCCGTGACGATATAACGGTTATTGTTATTATTTTTTTTATTTTTCTCTCAAAAAACTCTAACAGCCACTACAATGTAATTTTAACTCAAAGCAACAGATAGAAGATTAAATCAAAAGCTACTTGGAGCAGTCCGAACACTAGTTAGGCTTGAGGCTTCACCCCACTGCAAGCCACAAATGGCCAGACGGCCCAACAGCAACAATAACAGTAGGATGCTAGGATCTGCCCATCGCGCTGATGCTATAGGTGAAATGAAATCGCAAGCTGTTAAGACAGAAGAGTAAGCCATCGGGCGGCTATCCGCTGCGGCCGTCACCGCGACTGCAAGTCTATGCGGACCCGTCCACCGTTCTGTGGCGGTTGATCTGGAGCTTTCGTTTTTCATCCGATGGCCTGCACGGCGTACAGCTAGCTGGTCTTGGTCCCAAGCTAGCTAGCTAACCCTAGGCCCAAGCTAGGGTTCGTTACGAGAAGTGTCCCGTATCACCGGGACGGGGGAGGCATGCATTGGAAGAAGACAGGGTACCAAGAAACTTAACTTGCGCATCCCTTTCAGTTTCAGCTCAAGGATCAGAACGCGATCTCCTACGGCCATGGAATGTACAAGTAGGTTAGTAGTAGTACAAGCTAGCACTAGTAGACTACTACTAGCTAGGAGGTTGCTCCTTGAGAAATGGGGGGATCTGCCATGGAAAAGCGGCGTGCCCACCGTGTGCTGCGCCTCTCCGGTGGACAAGTCCAACGGCAGCCGACCGCTGATTTTCATTGTCCCTTTCATTCTGGCTCTCTGCTAGCTTAGCTTGGCCCAGTGCCTCGTTTAATTCAAGGAGATGTTTAAGGCTGAAAGGATTTTTTTGACTGAAAATAAATAATAGTAATGAAAAAGTGATTTTAAGAAGGAGAGCACGAGCGATGAGAAGAGTGAGGGAGAGATGCGTGTGCGAGACAGGAGCTAGAGAAGTGAGTGCGTGATGCGTCCGTAACTCTTGTCTTATCTCCGGAGCGAGACAAGAACAAGAGGGGTGGAGAAGCCGTTTCGAAAAAGCAGGTATTCATATTGTCTTAGTTTTTTCAGCAAAAGTCAATCTGAATAGGTCTTAAGGTTGGTTACTTGAACTTCAACCCAAGAAAAGTTGGTTTTGGTCTGTGGACTACATACTAGCAGCTACTAGTTGGTGCTGATAGTCCTTGGGCTTGAAAATTCTAAGCATGATCAGTTCTCATGTGATGCTGCCATGGAAACTGTGCATGCCAAAATCTCTATGCATGTGGTTCTTTTAAGAGAGAAGTCAATGGTGAGAATGATAGATATATATACTAACAAAATTAGAGTTCACAGGGCAGGCAGATTCAACTTTTTCTGAAACTTCCAACGAGCATGCAACCACATATTCTGTCCACTTTGAACCAAGAACCATTAATTAATTCACATTTGGTAGTCTTCGGCTCCTCATCCAAAAGACTATTCACATTTGGTGGGAGTAGAAGCGATTTGCTAGGCTAGGGAGAGGACGCATCTGTTCATATTCAGAGATCACAAATCACAATGATGGTAATCATGGAACCGTTAAACGAAAGGGAAGATATCCCAGCGAGGGCAGCGGTGTGGAAAAGGCACACCCAACACCAGAGAGACATTGCAGACAGGACAGCAATCAGACATGAAATAAAACATATATCTTGAAAGTTGAATCGATAATCATGAACCACTAATGCTTATGCTCCCAGTAGATAAGCCAGCAAAGCCCACCTCTTAAGTCTTTACAAGGCATCAATGCCCTTGTGGACCAGACCTCATAGCACACCAGTGCCGATCTTTTGGAACATTTTTTTTCTACATAATTCAGAATTATGAACTGCCACTGACAACCGGGCTTATCTGAAGTGCATCGATGCATCGGACCTGTCTGTCAGTGACTGTTTGTAACGACGCTCTAAACCTAATTGCTTGTAAGCTTAGCATAGAATCTCCCGAATGGGGATTAGCCGGGGGGCAAGAGATACACGGCACATTGTCAGGGAGGCCCCGAATCGGTTCGACACTGACGGCTGACCTAACAACTAAATTCGTATTTAATCATTGCGACTTATAATCATTTCTTCGATCTAATCCGCTTTTTGGGTTTCATTTTTTCTTTCTTTTCGCTCCTCCTCTTGCGTGGGTCGACACATCAAGCGTGGGTCGATGGGGATGGTGGCTCCAAGGGTACGCCCCCATGCATGCCCTGATTGCAGCATTAAGGCATCTATAATAGTATCTCTATTAAAACTGCCTCTAAGAATTTCAATTCATCTAGAGACAACATATCCAATAATTTGTTTCTAAAATTATTCATCTAACTAATTTTTTTTATCATTTTCATCATAACCTTCCTACTCATGTTCCCTCACTATTTACGATGGTTTGTGTGTCCTGATTATCTCCTCGCTTTTTCACATGGAATTTTATTGATGTGTTATAACTAACAGACGGCTGAAATGGTACTATTAGAGCAACTCCAGCAGGACCCCTACTTGAGCCCTCATCCTACTTTTGAGGGCCGTTATCCGCATCGTTTTTCTCTAACTAAATCTCCAGCCCGATTGTTCTGTCTGCAACGACTACCAAACTTTCAGGTCCATTTTCGTCGCAAAAACATCTATTTTCCGACAAGCTGAGCTCAAGTTAGGCGAACTGTTTTCCGTACCATATAACCAATAGTAAAAAGAAGCAAAAGAATGTCTGTTACGATTGAACTGTTGTTACCAAGCTACTTCTATGTTTTGTTTTGGATTTGATTCGGCCATGGAATGGATCACCCGGAGATGTCATGATGAGGCAGTGGGTTCGATTCAATTATTGATGGATTATCATTGCTATTATCATCGTCCGACTGAGAAACAGGGGCCATACCCTCAGATCTAGCTCGCGCCGAGCTTCAGTTGCTACAGTGGCCTCCTGCATGGATCGATCGTTCCGGATCATATGCTGCTGGAACATCATCGCCTACCCGATTGCAGTCATCGTTTTCGGTCCAACCGATCGACAGCCGCGTCGACGCACCCGAGATCGACACTGACGCCGACGCGCCGGGCATCCCTTTCCACGGAGCAGAATCCATTTGGATTTTCGAGGCAGCCAAGCAGGTGATTCTTCCATCTGGGTAATATCGGTGCATGTATGCATGGTGCAGCTCTCCTGCGTGTTCTCGAAAAAAGCATTACTGCATGGTGCGTTCGATTTAACCTCGTACTCATGGTATCAGTACGCGCATTCAGGCCATGAGGTATCACAAGGAAGGTGGAAGGATGCAGTTTGGTAGAGCAAAGGGTGTAGGCTGCAAGCTCTGCTCCAGCTCGACGAGATGTGCCTTGGGCTTGACCAAATGGAGCATAGGAAAGAGCATGTGATGCTTGTGCCAATTCGCATGGCGGTGCGTCAACCGCCGATGCACGTCATGTACCTGCTCGCCGCTCGCCAGAATGGATGTAATATGATGGCTTATGCTCGATTTTCTTTGAGGGAAAGGTTATGATCAGATTGGATGGAGAATGAGGTGAAAGAGTGGTAGTCTCTGACCTGACTCCTGACAGTAGCTAACGAGTAGTGTTACTGTTAGAGTAGTCAAGACCTCTGCTGTATGCACCAGCATTTTCTTATAAATTTTCACAAACAATGATCAGCAAGGTTTTACACAGGTACTGACATGAACAAGGCATTATTTCCTTTTCTTTTTTTTTTGAAGCATGGGATGACACTCTGTATGAAATGGGGTAAGGAAACAGCACGGATCCCTTTACAACTTTGCATCGACGCCACAGCTAAAAACAAGAACCCAACAGTCTGCACTGCTCACTACCTTTGGGGCATGCAATTTATTGTTATATATCGCCTGCTGCATCTCAAGCAGACCAGCAGTACAATTACACAAGCTGGTATGCACATCTCCATGAAACAGTGGGGAGGAGAGGAGAGAAGAAATGCCCAGGCATGGCATTTATCACGTCCCGCATCCTGCTGCTTTCGCTGCATGATAAAGTTTGGCGCCTCACAGCGACGTTTAACCTTCAGAATGTCGAGCAGGAAAACGACCATGGAGCCCCGAATTTCTTGGCGTCTCCAGCTTCGGCTAAAACACAACGAATTCGAAGCGATCGATTCAGTTCGAGTATAGATACTCGTAGCCTTTCATGAAGCGTGTGAACGAAGCAGTACTCGTAGCGGAGTATTTAACTTGTAAGATTCGTAGTGCTACTGCACTGAATTGCTGTGAAGTGACAGATCCTTTTGCTACGAGGCTAATGAGCTATACCTATCAGTTACCAATTTTTAACAGCCTGTCTAGCGTCCATTCTCTTAGGACAGGACAAATTGAAGTGGTTGTACAGTGTACAGTTAAATGGCCTATTCCCGGGAGTAAGAAACGGAGACGAGAGCGACATGAAACCTAACCGCGGAATTAGCAGGGAAGGGAAACCTAACCACGGAATTAGCAGGGAAGGGAAATACGCTTGCTTTTAAGGTATCTGTAGAACTTGGGCAGACGAGTCGGAGAAAGACAACAAAGACTGACCTGATGCTGACACTGACCAGAGGGCTTGGGTTCAGGGGTGCAACACCCTCTGGAGTTTCGCCTCTGCTTGTCTGCGGAAGAGAACCGCACGGATCCTAAATATGTTATTGGGACCTTTTTATTCTGCTTTTCAGCTGGTTTTTGCATTCGGTTTCTTTCGATAATCACTATTTATTAGATTAATAAATCACAGCTCAAAAAAACGCCTCCGATCATCTTTTTAGGTGGATGGTACATTCATAGTGGGTCCCCTTGTTTTCAGTTTTCTAAAAATTGTTTTTTGGTTTTTCTATACCAACTAGCTTTTAAACGGGGTGCCTTTTTAAGATAGGGTCTACAAATTAATTATAGTACAAACTGTAACGACTTTATTTATATCCGTCAAACCCACGTGCAAATTATTTACGTCTCCGTACTCCCTCTCACTAACAACGAAAAACCTTGAGCCATAGCCATAAGCCGAAGGGAAAAAAAAAAGAAAAAAACCAGGCCAGCGACTCGGTGAATCGCTTCTTAACATGGAGTACAATTGAGCGACTACTTTGAACGCCTCGTTAAAAGTTGCAGCTTTGCAAAAATAACCATAAAATTCATGCTCAAAATTTTTGCCGGTACGCGTAGCAGCGCTCGTGGCGTGCATGGGCAATCTGGGATGCATGGTACAAGTCGAGGGACAGGGGATGGGGGTATGATGGTGGCAGCAAGAACGCACAGTGCCGCGGCACAGCACACGATGAGATCCAGCGAGGAGCCGAGAGGGAGGAGGGGTCGTAGAAAAGCGACGTGTAACCTACCAAAGTTGGGGGTAGCGTGGCGTGAGATCGCTCTAAACCGCCGAGAGGAAGGTGCCAGCGGAACACGCAGCAACAGGACACAGGACAATTAAGGTAGAGAGAGCCCCATTCGCCGGCGTAGACGAGCTCTGAATGCCAGTGGCTGAAAGGGCAAATGCGTTATCCGTAGCGAAGCCCAGGCGTCGTCGCCAATCCTCGGATGGTCCAGTAAGTACGGCAGCTCATTACGTGTAACGCCCTACGGTCCAAACCGGCTCAGACCTAACCATATACTGGATAGGCCACACACACGTAGCAACCCGCTTGCACTTTCGTCCTCGCTTCGCGCAAAACGATTAACCGGGGATGCTACCTTTGGAACTCCTAGGTTTATATGTAAGTGTTTGTCAAGTTAAACTAGTAAGGTGGGATTAACTCGGAAATTCATGTGTACACACACATAGGTTAATATAGGCCGGGGTGTCACAGTACAGCAGCTCAGCTGAGTCTGTAAGAACCTAGTTCAACGTGAAATATCAGATAAAAGCTGTTCTTGAAAATAATTACAGCAGCAGCAATGTGGCTAAGTTGGAGGGAGAATGATGGGAAGGTGAGGATAGCTATCATAGACAAAATGCGGCAGTACATGGTTCCATCCAGCTACTTGGCCAGCTCATACATACCAGGAAGAGGTGCTTGTAACATATGCACCAGTTCTTATACACAAACTATTGATTGTTACGTTATATTAATATCACCCCAGACATTTTGAAAGAATCACATCGCCCTACAGGCAGAAGATGATGGTAAACAAATTCGTCTCTTAAGAGCCTAAAGACTGTTAGCTTCAGAGTTCAGAGCTTCACTTGCCACTGCCACTGACGTCATACTGCGGCCCCCCTATGTACAGATTATCAATCTTTTTCTTGATCAATGATCTAAGCTGATCGGAACTCCATTTTCATGTTGCCTGCTTGCAACCGACCCGTGTCAATTACATAATCCACGCACGTTAACGAAACTTAACAAGCAAGGTGTACAAGATTTTGGCGGAACATTATCATTTTTTACCAACCATGGAAGCTCTGTGCTGAAACCCCATTCTCCTGGCTCTGACCATCGTCAATATGGAAAACACTTTGGAGATCATCCTCCCAGAAGTTCCTTTGCTGAGAGATGTACACCGACCATGTTAGGATAAGATTCCTAATGACTCTTCATTAAGTTAAATGGATAATAAATTCTTTAGGCAACAAATCACCTGCTGCAAGCTTGTGCTGGCTGTTCCATCCTGAAAAGCATACTGTGCATTTGTAGCCTGAGATAGAGCCAAATCTAATTGATTCAGGGTGCATTGGTTCTCCATGCTGTTTGGAACAAACGATTTGAAAACATCTCCTTGGTCGCTAAATGGAAAAACCGAATTGGAACTTTCAAGTGAGAAAACCGAACTCGCTGAAGGGCCACAGGCTTGGTACATCTGAATTGTATTAGGGAGGATGTAAGTAACAACTCATTCAATACATCACAAGACATGATAAACAGGAGACAGTTCAAGCTCACATCTTTGTTTAGGAGTATAGGCAGGTTACTGAAGTCAAGTGGATTCACGGTTGCCAGTTTCATAGAGAGGAACTGAAGCCACAAAAAAAGTGAAACTGGTCAGGTTTGGAGTGTCGCATCCCATGGCATTAAACAATTTCAGTAGGCATGTTCTCACCTCGACTTGCCGTTGCAGTGACTGCACATAGTTTATGATCTCATCAAGCATGAGTGCCTTGCCAATCACCTACAATTACAGACAACATTTGGCCCATCTAATTATTAACCTTGTGCATAAAGACTATCCACTACTTGTTCTTTCTGGTTTATCATTCTGAAATCACTAATTGATACCTTGTTGCATCCTGGAACCAGGTCCTGGAGAGCCTTCATCCTCTGGCTGATCCTCTCTCTTCTCACCTGTCAATGTAGAAGGCAATTCAATATACCGCGAACGAATTCGACAAACTTGAACAAAACATGGAAGCATCACGAGCAGAATTGTACCCTCTCTGCGAGGCTGTGGCTATCAGTTGCCTGCCCTCTCCTCGCCCGGACATGGACGTAGTCTTTGGGGGGCTCCACCGGCTTCGCATTCTTCCCCTTGCCCTGCTTCTGCCCGCTGTCCTCGACGGAGCTGTCGCTCCCGGCCTGCTCCGCCTTTGGCTTCACCTGGCTCTCCTTCTTCTCGCCCTCCTCCGTCTTGCACCTCTTGGCATCCGATTCCTTCTGCTCCCCTACCTGAAACCAGAATTGACGCAGCCGTCAGTGTCAGTGGCACGCAGGAAGAGCGAGCCAGCCCAATTAGCGAACAAAGCGAAGCTCACCTTGCAAAAGGTGCTCAAGGAAGGCTCCTTGCCTTTGCCTTTGGCCGCCGACGCCTTCCTCTTCTTGGCATTGGCGTCCTTCATCGCTGAGGCAGGGTCCGACACGGAGGATGCTTCCCGCGAGCCGCCGCCGCCGAACTCGCCATTGCT
This sequence comes from Dendrocalamus latiflorus, assembly GCA_017311315.1. Taxonomy (NCBI): domain Eukaryota; kingdom Viridiplantae; phylum Streptophyta; class Magnoliopsida; order Poales; family Poaceae; genus Dendrocalamus; species Dendrocalamus latiflorus. The sequence continues at coordinate 3,656,995 of CM029654.1, forward strand.
CGCGGCGGGAGCCGGCGGGGGCATCCCGAAGAGCCCCGCGGCCCCGGCGAAGCGCTGCCCATTGAAGCTGGACAGCCGCGCCGCCCGCTCCGCGAACCCCGGGTCGCCGCAGAACTTCTCCAGGCAGTCCCCACCCGCGCCCGCCGCCGCCACGACGCCGTCCAGCACCGGCATGCCGCCCAGCACAGCAAAGTCAAGCCGCGGCGACGAGTTGAGCAGGCTGGCAATGTAGTCACCGCCACGGTCGCCCGCACCGGCCCTGCCCTCCATCGCGGCCGCAAGAAACCAACCACCAGGACACCGTCCAAGAACCGCCCTTTCTTGGCCGACTCAAGCAAAGGCGCCTCCTTTAGGTGGCGAATCGGGAGCAGAGGCACAGATTTTATAGCAGAGCGAGGAGGAGTGGGGCAGAGGGACTTGGGGAGGAAGGAGAGCGGTGGATGCTCGAGTGATTGGGCTATGGGCTGGAGGTCAAAGTGGTGGAGGTGAAGTGGGGATGCCCCGCAGCAGCTGGAAGGGGACTTCGATGGAATCCTTGTTCGTTCCAGCCTTTTCGGTTTGGGATGGGAGGATGCTGCTTCTCCAGACTGCGCCACCGCCCGGCCCCTTTTAAGCTCGCCGCCCCGCCGAATTCTTGGTCCGATTTTCGTTCGCGTTGGACTAGGATGGCAATTATACCCGTTTATTCCTATGTCCGTAGATAAATACCATAATAGAGTTAGATATAAAATATTTTCTTTACCTATAAGTATAGAAATAGAGTGAACACTTTACCCGTCGGATAAACGGGTACGGGTATGGGTAAGCTCTACCCGTACCTGCCCCACCCGTTTACCCGTGATATAGATTGATAAGTGACGTAGTAATAGCAATATCTTTAATTACTGTTGATTGTTATAAACTTTTTTATATCTCTAATTGTTATTGATTGTTATAATTTTTTTTGATAGCTATTATATTTCTTAGCAACAATTATTGCTTATATGTATCTGTCATTAATTCAACTCTCAGATTGTGACTCTCAGTTCATGGGTAAACGGGTATGCTCACGGACGACAGGTACCCGCGGGCAACAGGTATGGGCGAGGTTTTTTATCCGTCGTCCTTCACGGGTATACCTGTGGACGTAAATCAGGGCCGTTGGTACAGGTATAGGTGAGCACTATCTGTATCCGCCGCGCCCGATTACCATACCTACGTTGGACTATGGACGGACAGAGGGGTCAGGATCGCATAGAGTCGGCTACCAATCTAAGCGGTCCCTTTGGTAATTTCTACGGAAATCAGACTATTTTCTATGAAATTCCTACGAGCGATAATACGCATTGATTTTGGTTGGCGTAGTGTGCTAGACTAGCACACCAATTGGCAATACAGGTGCTAAAAATAAAATGAAAAACTAAACAACGTTATACCGTTGGACTCCAAAGCAACGGGATAAGACAAATCCGTTCTCCAAAGCAACGTCCAAACCATCCGATTTTATCCAATCCACTTATGCATACCGTTGGTGCTCCGCGCGTACGACTACTTCTATTTCATAAAGTTTTATACATTTTTTATAGTGTATTTATATAGTTGAAAGTTTTTTGTAGCGGATTTATGTAGTTGAATTCCAAGTTATATAAGATTTCAAAAAAAAATTGATGAGACTTTATGACTAAGTTTTGTGAAGTTTCATGACTAAATTTCAAAAGGCTTCATGCCTAAATTGACTAACTTTCATGAAGCATGTTCGAAACTCTATAAAACTTTGTGAAACTCATAAAATTTAAATGAAACTCTACCAGTATACTATGAGCTGGCCCTCCCCAAAATAAAAGATATGGCAGGATCCACCTGTAGTCACTTTGTTCCCTCTATTTCCTCTTCTTTTTTCCCACTACAAATAGACCTAAGAATATCTTCAAGGATCCAATACATAGTGGGATCGTTTTTTTAGACTGTGGTTTATGACTTATGGTTAAATTTTTTGAATTATGGTTGTTCGCGAAAGAGACAATCGTGTGTGCTTTTGGCCGATATAGTTGAAGTTGGTATAGTGTCTACTACAATCAACTTGTAGACCCCGTCTTGAAAAGATACTCTGTTTTAAAGTTAGTTTCTATAGCATAAACCAAAAGCCCAAAAACGACCCTAGTGGCTTCAAATGGTAACTTCAAAAGAGAGTGCCACATCAACTGAAGTAACCACCAGAAACTTCTATTCTAACGCTCTCTTGGATTGTGGTTTATGACTTTTGGCTATTCACAAGAGAGTATGGAAAGAAATACCCGCGTGCGATTTTGACCCATATAGATAAAGTCGCTACAATATATATTACAATCGATTTGTAAAACTGCTTGAGAAGACACTCCGTTTTAAAACTAGTTACTATAAAAAAGCTATAAACTAGAAGCCCAAAAGAAGAGGCCATAGTAGCTTCAAGATAGGCCCACAAGATATGGCTAGATTTTTTTGGCTGTGGTTTATGGTTTTTAACTCTAAGAGCAAGGCTAATAATACAGCCTTCAGCTGGCTGTATGGACACTTACAGCCCACTTATCAGCCCATTCATATAGTAGTTTACAGCCAGCTGGAGGCTGTATGACCCACCCCTTTCTCTCACAAAGTTTCTTGGTTCTTGTGCTTCAGCTGGCTGTAAACTTACAGCCCACCTCTCTTCTCTCTCCTCCTCTCTCTCCTCCACCTCAGCATACAGCCTACTAACAGCCTCTTATTATACTTGCTCTAATATGAGCTCTTATGTGAATGAATCAAATACTGATAAACTAATAAACCGTTTAAAAATATTGTCCTGATATACCGTTTCGAAACGGTGACGAAAAAACCGTCCTACTTATTTATTTAAAAAAGTCATAAATCATAAATTAAAAAGAACTCACCCATAAAACAAACTGCGTTGTCTCTCTCCAGCACTCACCAAAATGGAATCGCCCCAAGCTTAGCCCGCACCGATAAGCTACTCCTTGCAAAAGAAGAAGAAGAAGAAGAAGAAGAAGAAGAAGAAGAAGAAGAAGAAGCGGAGCTATGATAAGCTAATAACGAGTCATTGGAAGTTATCATCCTTTGTGATTTGGCATCCTCCTGTACAGATAGTTAGAGCTACTGTCCACGGTGGAACATTGAATTTTACCCGACGGTAACAATACTAGAAATCACATTGACCATTCATTGCTGTGTTGGTGGATTTTAGCAGATGGTCAAGATTAGTGATTGACTACTATCATGCTATGTACATTCCTATGTTTAAAACATTGCTTTCATCCTGCTTCCAGGAAGTAAGAAGTAAAATTGAAATAAACGAAAAAAAAAATGTGTGAAACGCGAGTTGTCTTATGCATCATGCCGCACATCCAAGCAAGGGGTGCACATTGCAAATACTCATGTCTGAATTTAAGGATGGACCTAACTTCGACATGTTCTTTTTCAGCTTTTTGGCTTTTCTACAGTAACTAACTTTTAAACGAAGTGTTTTTTCAAAATGAGATCTACTCGTTAAGTGTAGTACATATTGTAGCGACTTCAATTATATTGGCAAAAATCGCACGTGAGTTTCTGTTACTTTGTAATCTTTCGTATGAACAACTCAAAAGCCATAAACCACAGCCAATAGTCATAAACCTCAGCAAAAAAAATACGCTCTTCGGTTTCTCCTCCTTTCTTTCTGAAGGATTATTGCAACTTTCGAGTGTAGGGAGCTATTTAGACATAAGAAAATTAGCTATGACATGCAAAATACGCACATGCATGCTAATAGGTACTAGGCGATTGGCATCTATATATGCATGCTAATAGGCACTAGTAGCTGCTTAAATGTGCTGCTACTCCTACTTCTCAACGAGAGAAAATAGATGGATTTTGGAGAACCTTCCGCCTAATTGTTTAGCCAAAAATAGAATTTGAGATAGGAACATAGGTTTTTTTTTTGTGGGTAGAACTCAATGGCCCACACACACATCCTATGGAAGATTATCATCGTGGATAATTCGATCTGCCTAACATTCCATCATCTTTTATTTCAGTTCCTTGTTTTCACTGAAGCGATCGAGAAGCTCTCCCGGGGCAACTGGCTAGAGTGAGATCGTCTCATTGAGCTAAGTCAGGTTCGAGACCTCACCTCAAAATATCAGGGACGTCTCTGCACCTGGTCTCTTTCCTTTTCACTGAAGCGATCGACCTTTTCAAGCATGCATGGTGTTGAGATTCGGAGAGCTGCTGACATCGCTTCTACAACGGGAACAGGAGGCATCATGCTTGCTTGATGCCACGGCTTCCATGAGCTCAGAAACTTAGGGCCTGTTTGGGAGAGCTCCACTACTGAAAACGTGGATCTGGAGCAGCAGCTCCACCGTGGATCTGGGATCCCACCATCGAGTATTTGGCTTGTACAGCAGCTCCAGATCCACGAGATTGAGGTTTTGGTGGGATGGAGTGTGTAACCAGTGGCATTAGTGGGTAATTACCACCCAACTCCACGGTGGAGCACCCCTTGAGGAGCTCCATGAAATCCATGGATCTTGCCCTCAGATCCAGGATTTTGGTAGATCCAGATTTCGCGGAGCTGGAGCGTTTGGGTAAAATTTCGTGGAGTGGAGCTGTTTTTCGTGGATCTGGAGCTGGTGGAGCTCTCCCAAACATGCCCTTAATGCATCAATGGAACATTAGATCTCGCAAAAATTATTCCAATTCAAGGCTTTAATGAAAGCTAGCCAAGTTGATTATGTCAAAAAAAAATAAAGGTTATAGTTAGATGAAGGACCATGTGAAAAGGTCATGATTAATGCTATGATAAACCATTGCAATGTTTCTGGAATGGTTATTCGAATTTGCAAAAGACTAGTCTGATCGGTCTTGTGATAGGCAGTCTGAACGGCTCTGTATTGGGCTGTTCGATCGGCAGATCGACCATGGTAGGTTAAGCACGGCAGAACAACGATGGATGGTCGCTACTTTAGTACCTGATCGGAGCTCGGTAATCAGTAATCATAGACTTCGCGATATGTTGTCATAAATTTTGCGATCGGTAGTCGTAGGTTTTGCGATCGATTGCTGTAGGCTTCACGGTCAATACTCGTAGGCAGGGCCGGCCCTGGGGAGGGGGCGAGCGGGGCGGCCGCCCCGGGCCCCCAAAATCCAGGGGCCCCCATATACATATACAGTGGTACATACATGCAGTACGCGTCCGAGTATATTATACCGCATCCGCCGAGGCGCCGACTTCTCGTCTTCTCATCCGCCGACTTCTCGTTTTCTGATCTTCTCCGCAGCCCAGCACCTGGCCTGGAGCATCTGCCGCCGCGTCGCGCGGTCGCGCTGCGTCCGCCGGAGAAAGTCATCTACTGAGCGACGACTCCTCCACGCGTGCTAGTGCCACCCCACCCCCTGGCGTATGTTCTCAGTTCTCGCCTTGTTTTTTCGGTCGCTGAAACTCGTCAAAGCGGGCAGGGGAGAAGAGCGGTGGAGAGGTGGCTTTGGCCTGAGAAGATGATGGATTCCTCTTTCCCTGGGAAGAGTCTCAAGCGGGAGAGGAGCGGAGACGCCAATTCACCTTCCACCGGTTAGTTCATTGTCCTGCTCCATTTACTCTTAATCATGAAACAAAGCTCATCCCAATTCCTTCCTGGTTCAAGTTTGGTGTATTAGATTCTTTAGCCGATTTAGGATTTTTCTTCGTGATAAATAGCTTTGTTTTTTCTTCTAAATTCGCGAACTGAGTAACCGGATGTAGGTGAGTCCACGCACGCACGGGTTTGTGTGGATTTCTCAAGCACGCACGCACGGGAGGTGGAGGTCGAGAGGCGGCGGGCGGATGGGGAGAGGAGGCGGCGGGTAAATGCGTTGGGGAGGCGGCGACGAGGAGATGCAATACTACTGGGGGAAGTTAGGGGACTGCGACCAGACGCTGCTGTGCTGGGACGGAATTGGTGGCGGCGCTGAGGAGGAGGAGATGCGGCACGAGGGTTCGGGGAGAGAAGGAGGCGGCAGTTGTGGAGGTGGAGTGATTGCGGGAGGCGGAGGATGCCAAGGAAGAGAAGAGGAGTGCGGTCCACGCGTTGGCCCGACCTTTTCTACGAGGAGCGGAAGAACTACCTACAAACAGATCTGGACGGTTGATCTTTAATCGAAAGGCTGAGAAGAGAAAAGGGAGAACGAACCGACGACCACCAACTCCTATTTTTATAATATATATGTGTGTGTAGATTTATATTTAGATATTTATACTAGGACCCCTATTTCTAGTTTCGCCCTGGGCCCCTAAAATCCCAGGACCGGCCCTGCTCGTAGGCTTCGAATGCTTCAATTTTTTATGATCTCCGAGTGTCTTGAGTACTCGTGTCAGACCGGCCAGTGGTCTGCCCTACCTGTGAATGGCAGTCAGACTAGTTTCTCTCGGTGGTTTGAAGTTAATTTTTGCAAAGCATGGAAATTGCATCATAGATTGAGTTTGGGCGTCTTGGGTCATTACATTAAGGTTGCATGTTGCATGTTTTGGCTAATGTAGGTCAAGTTGTAAAGAGTTTGTGCCCAAAAACGATTTTTTTTATCTTTAGATGTGTAGGGTCGCTTGGAGTCACCATAGTCAAAAGCGAGGATCGGGGCTACGCTCAAGGAGAAGCCGAGACTCAGAACGATCAATGATGTCGGGTAAGATGGTGAGCTCAAGCATGGCATGAGAAAGGCGAGAAATTTTAAAAGCAAGGTCTGTCGTTGGCCAAAATAGCGGAGTCTACCTTAGACCAAGGCCACGACACATGGGCGATGCGTTGGAGAGCGGTTTAGGTCAAGGTGGAGCTAGTTTAATCAAGACAGATCAAGGCTAAGAATTTAGCAAATATGGGCTTATGCGCTTTGAAAAGCATGCGTAAGTAAACATGTGTGAGTAAAACCTATGTGTGAGGTTAATGTGTTTTTTTCATTGTGATAGTGGATAGGATCCAATAAGGGCTAGGTGTGACTGGTTGCTCACCTATTTGAGGAGTTGGGATGGAGACTTGTGTGATTGATCCAACCCATCTCTCTTGTGCCTTCATGTCTAGGGTTAGGTTTGAGAGTAGAGTGCCTCATGGTCTCTTTGTCCTCCAAGGTGGAGTGGCTGTAAAACTTTCCTTCTTAAGAAGCAATAGAATCAATCTTTTGATCATCCCCATGGCTATTTCTTTTCTTTCGATTTGGTTGGTTTTCCTCGCATCTCATCTCTCTTCTTGATCTTGTTGTACCAAGAATATATACGACATGGAGATAATCTCAAAAAATCTAACTCCATCCATTTAGACACGTTGGTAGCAAGTTTATTAAGAAACTCTGTTTTGCACTTTTGATCTTTCAAGTGATTTCTTGATTTGGGGGTTGTTGGCTTGATTTATCGGTGTTCTAAGTTGCTGTGACATGTGGGAGTATATCCAAAGCTATCTTGGCTATCCTCTACCTACGAGCAAGTCCTGATCATCGATTTAGGTTTCAGGTCACTTTTAGTGCACGTTTGCTTAAATATCAAAAAGGTCTCAGTTTTGACATGGGTTTTGCAATCCATGGATGGAATAAGCTCCTGAGACCTGAAACAATATGTGTGCAAAGTTTTACGACTTTTGGATCATTCAATCAAAAGTTATGTAAATTTGTGGTCTCGCGGTTGTGCTGAAAACTCTGTTCTACGACTTGCTTCGACCACCTTAGTTTTTTATCACTCACTGGTCGTCGATCACACTGGTTGTATTTCTACTTGGTTTGACCACTTTGGTTTTCGACCACTCGCTGGTTGTCGACCACACTGGTTATATTTCTACTGGTTCGATCATAATAGTTTTTGACTACTCACTGGTCATCAACCACTCTGGTCTTAGTTCGACCATATTGATTTTCGACCACTTATTGGTCTTCAACCACATATTAGTCTTCGACCACTCTGGTCTTTTTCGACCACACTGTTTTTTCTCTATCAAATGAGTCTCTGTTGATTTATTCTTTACTCTTGATCTTCATAGTTTCTCATAGCTATTGGAGTAAAGATTAAAGAATACTTGGAAGAAATTTAAGGCACCATTCACCCCCTTTTGTTGCCATCTTTGGTCCCACATTAGAAACGAAACATCGATGCCCAAGGGACACCATGCATCTTTGTTTGTAAGAACCAGAATGCGCTCCGAATTCATGATTGTAACCACCACGACCTGGTGCTCTAGTACAAACACACTATGGTTGTGTTCTTTTGGGCTTATGATTTGGTTTTCTACAGTAACTATCTTTTAAACAGAGTGTCTTTTCAAGGTGGAATCTATAAGTTAATTGTAGTAAACATTGTTCCGACTTAATTTATATTAGCCAAAATCGCATACGAGTATCTCTCTCCGTACTCTCCCTCGCGAACAACCATAATTCAAAAATATAAGCCAAAAGTATAAGCCATAGCCCAAAAAAACTCATCCTATATAGGTAGCCCCAAGATGAGAAAATTAGCCAAGTTGCAATGGTAAGGGATGGCATATTACCACAAAAGTAGTTCTCTAGAGGTGCATCATTTTACATCGGATATGTTCTTCTCCGTATCATTTCACACTTGCAACATAACTAAACTATATTCAAGTGCTTTGAGCATCTTTTTTTCCATAATAAACATATCAGAACTGCTCGTTCAAACCAAGTTTAGCTGTAATAGTCTTGTACGCCGAAACCATTATGGATTTCTCGGCAAGAATTTGACAACTCACAAGTGGAGTTCATTTGAATATTTGTCCCTCAAAGCATCATCTATACATTATTTTGCCAACGGAACGCAAGGTAGAGACAAGTAAACAAATGTACTGACAATAGAATAATATGGTCCTTAGGTCTTGTTTGTATTAGGTTTTGCTTGGAGAAATCAAAACCTAATATGAATACCTGACCTCTCGAAGTGGTTTCTGCACTCCTCTCACTCTGAGGATAAATCAGGGGTCACGGGTGCATCACGTACCCTATTCCTCTTGCTCTCATCTCACACATCTAAAAATCACTTCTTTCAATCGTTACTATTTATTTTCAGCCATAAACCATCAACAGAAACTAATTCATACGCCCCCGTTAAGCCAATCATGCCTCACATTATTCTAAGTAATGTCTGGCTGTATCTTTAGTTGATCCCTACATCTTATTCTAATCGGCCTCGGGATCGCTACCACGGCCACATGCATCACGACGTTTAACAATTCGTCGCCCGTAGTAATACTCATTAGCAAACACTGCTTGCTATAACAAGTTCAAATTCACAAGGTACATATATGACTGTAAAAAACAATTGGTTGTTGTCATTCTTGCATGGGAATTTGTCTATTTTTATGTGCTCTCAGGAACTAGTGGGCCTAAATTATCGACTAAAGGACTATGGGGTGTTCAGTTTAGCAATAGATTATCTTTTTTTACTGTAGCTGATCTATTTTTTATTGTAGCTAAGGTAGCTTATTTGGCGTAATTAAATTTAAAAAATAAAAAATAGGTTAGCCTATCACGAACAATGCAAATTAATACAAAAAAAAGAAAAAGGCAAAAAAATCAAAAGGTCAAAAAAATCAGAAAAGACAAAATTAAAAAAATAGTAAGATAAAAACAGAAGCCAGAAGTTATCGCTGAATCGAGCTAGGCCTATACCCCCGAAACGCGTTGTCATCGAGTCATTGAAGGACTGTAGCCGATCCGACAACGCGTCATATATACCGGTGTCCTAAAAATCTTCCATCTTATCTTAGCTAGCTTGCAGCCTTGCATTGCCAGCTACCACGCACTGCCCAAATCAAAGACTGTTTGTGCCGTGATCCCCTCCCCGCCATCTACCGTCGGAAAACGGGACGAGTAGGTGAAGTGAATCGCTCACGGTTCCTGATTATAAATTGCATGAGGTACTCCCTCTTAATCATTCACCGGGGACATTATGAACCAAGTGTACTAATGAACAGATCTTCTGGGAATATATAGCAACAAATAGTAGATTAGGTGCATCTTATGGGTTATCCTAGTACAAGCCCTCTGTACTTGTTTAATCAAGAAACCATGGAAAAAGTAGGCCTGTAGTTATATACTCCCCCGGCTCAATCATTTGGGCAGGAAATAGGAACCCATGGCCCATGGGCGTCCCAAGAACTGCTAATTCCTGGATGTTTAGGTAGTTTTGATCTATACAGCACAGTAATACTAAAAGTAGTCTTTAGTTAAATGCAATACCATTTCTGGCCTCCTATCTAAACACGGGACTTCGCCCGGTCGACATATGCTCAGTCCCGCGCCTCGGCACCGCAGCACCTAACTCATGCGGTCCAGAAGTGCATGATACCCCCGCATTGCGCTCCTTTCTTCCTGAGCCTTAAGACCACTGCTAGTTTTGCTAAAATCATGCGCTCCCGGACTGCATGACTCGGGTACTACGGTGCTGGGGCGCAAGACTGCGCACGCATCGGTCAGCTAGAGTCCCACGCTCAGGGAGAGGGACAGAAATGGTATTGCATATACCCAGGGATACTTCTCATATTGATGTGCCGCACAGGGCCAAAAATATCCAAATTTCTAATTCCTACAGGTCTTTCCATTTTTTTATGTCACTTTTGGTATAGCAACACAACAATGGCAATGCAAAGAGCATCCCTGACATGGCAAGTGATGCTTGCGTCCTGTCAGTTACCAAAGGAGTGCCACGCTGTCGCCACGTCAGATGAACTCAAATGGTCGTCTCCAATTGTTGTGTTCGTTTAACCTTGGTGTTTGTCTGTAGCTGTTGGATCTGAACTTACAGCATAAAGTTGAGTGGATCTGAACATAGAAGAATAGGATGGATTGCTGCTATTTCTACCTTGTCTCTGAGGCCAATGATTGCTGCTATTTCTACGGCTTACTTCCCGGTTTTCTTGTCGGCCTCCTCGACTAGACAGAACATCTTTTTTTTTACATAAACACGTACCTGCAATTAACCAAGGATCTTTTTTGGGACTTTTAAAAACGGTTTTTTAATTTTTTATAGTAATTAGCTTTTATATAGAATGTCTTTTTAACATGGTTCTACAATTTTATTATAGTACATACTATAGTGACTTTATTTATATCGGTCAAAATCACACATGAGTTTTTCTTAATCCGTACTCTCTCTTACGAGCAGTTTAAGATCTAAAAGCTACAGCCAACCGTTAACAAACGGTGCTTTTAATGCCCCGATCGTTTCGGCTTCGGCTTCTAGCTTATTTTTCACTATTCCTAAATTTCGTCTTTTTCTGATTTTTTTTGGATTTTTTGAGTTTTTTTACCGGTTCTTTTTTCCCTGTATTCGTTTGCATTACACGTGATGGGCTAACCCATTTTTTCTATTTTTAAAATTTTTAAATTTAATTATACCAAATAAGTCACCTTCAGTTACAGTGCAATTTCAACCAGCTACAGTGAAATAAGCCATAAGGCACAGCCCAACCGATCACCACCCAATCTGCGATATCACTCGCCGTGCCTCCATGCTCTTGCAAAAACTAAATCACGCAGATCTTCAAACAGCACGCCGACTTGACAGAAATTCCTGCGTTCGCGCGCGTAGCAGCGCTCCGTTCCTCGCGTGTTTCTTGCTCCACCCTCCCGTAGGCCATAGTACACCGATCCACAGGTCATCGAGGCCTCTGATCGGCCGCAATTACAAACAATTACGCCGGCCGGTGCCATGGCCGGACGGCTCGTCGGCCAAGTTGGCCGCGCCGTGCTGTACCCTGAAAAAATTCCTGGCACCAACATGAATGCGCGAACAAGACGAGCACAGCGCTGCTGCGTTTTTAGGGCGATTGCGAGGAACATGGCAGTGGTACGTCGCCGGCAATAGATCCTACTCCATGCCGCTTTTGACTTTTACTGTCCTCGCTGCATGCACTCATCGCCCTACGAATGAACAGCGGCAACGGCAAAGGCGATGAATTGCCGCGGCCTCACAGGTCAACTTCCTAGTCTACCAAAGCTGAGAGGACGATAGAAAGTAAAGCTCGTCTACGTGCTAGAAAGTTACTGCTAGAAAACTGTGTATGATCTTGCACTCGGGCAGTTATTAAAGTGTGTCCATGTAAAGCAAGGTTACTAGTTTTTGAACCATGTCTCGTGTGCAACTAATGAGGTGTCTTATGTTTATGTGCCGAATGAGTATACGGTAATGTTCTTTTTTTAGCTATGGCCGATAGTTTTTGTTTGTGCTTTTCGAAATAACAACGGATGGCGAAGACGGCGACATAGATAGCATATATTTTTTTGGATCAGGAAACCATTTGAAGAATCTATTTTAAGAAATTGTTTCATTTCTTTTCACTTTCGGAGAAATCAAAAGCCCAAAAGAAAGGAGCTACGTTGGGGGGGGGGTGTTGCTAACTGGGCATCTATTACCCGTTTGTAATCGGTTGCCTCTGAAAAAGGAAAAGAAATAAATGGTAAGCTGCTGCTGTCACCCAGGTCTAGAGAACTGCACTGTTAGGCACAACGCAGGCTCTGCGTTTCTGCTTTTTTCCAAAGAAGAAAGGCGACCTACTTACTGCCAGAAACCTTATGCTGTTGTGCATTTGCAGTAGTAGTTGAAGTGCTCGGTCTGAGCTTTGAAGCTTGGCCGGGCTCTGGGATTGAAAAGCTAGAGCATACTACTGGTATCTGTTCGTGTAGCGAAGGAAGGGGAAGGAAAACTTTGGTGTGGAACTGTGGGAGATCACTTTGTACGAGTGTTACTGTGGCCTTACAAGTGTACGCTGTAGCACCCGTGGAAGGCAGGCTCGTCGTAAAGCTTCTCCACTCGACCTAACATGCAACCCACGACGATTTTTTTTTGTGTGGAATAGTGTACTTCGGCTATGCAAAGAGAGAGGAAAAAGGTCCTTTATTTGTTTCACTAATTCTTAGAGGGCAGATTCCATTTTTCTCTACTTTTCCTAGTGAATTCTTTTATTGACATGCGAGTCCCAACCCCACCCGTCAGAGAGAGAGAGAGAGCCTGTGGCCAGAGGCGAAGCTAGCCATAGCTCAAGCCTCAGGTTGGGCCAACTATTCTTAGGCTAAATCTGTATTTTTTATGATATTTTAACAGAATTTTTATGGACCTTTGATCCTAGGCCTCAGCCACTGCCTGTGGCAAAAGCAAGATGAGGGCACCATTTAGCGGCAAAAAAAAGAAATTATGCTTCTTTCACCTATTTCTAAAATGAGTACATAAATAAATTTACAGATCTAGTTATTTTTACACTAGAGAAATGATCTAAAAACTAGTAACTAATGCCTAGCTCAGTTGATATGTACAATGGTTCAACAAATGCGGCATCTGTGTCGTGGCTGAAGGCCCAAGTTTAACCTGTCAACTATACATTAGGTGGGCTTATTTGTGATCTTTTTAAGATAATACCATTATCTCTCGGTTGCTGATTTGAAAGCTAGGAAGTAAGCAATTACACCGACTAGGAGAGCAGAATTCAGGCTAACTGATGGGATCTGAAAACGTATCACTTTTCTCCAAAAAACAACTATGTATCACTTTTCTTAAAAAGGATACCCAATACAAAATAATTTATCGACATTTGATTTATTTACATAAACGCTCACAATGCAAATGCATGCAAACCGACAGCTCGAAACACTCGATTAGGCCACGAGGCAGAAAGGCCCGAGACGTCTACACTACCTCGATTTTCCAGGCCGACTCCGCGAAGCCCATTAGCCCACTACAGAAAATACTCAGCACTTGCCTGATCAGCTGGGCTGTATGCCGTACAGAGCCCACTCCTCAGGCCATGTAACACTACCTGTCCAGGTCGATGTCACACAGGCAGGGTGCGAACAGCAAGGTATGCCACTTCCTACCTGAAGTACTTGACTAGGATGTGTGATTATTGTTAGGAAACTGGGCCCACGGTCAGAGTCCTGACATATTTAGGCACCTCACCGTAGACTATAAATAGAGATCTAGATCCCCTCATTATGTACACCAGATGCAATCTAAAACAATAAAGAAAGACCAGAAGTTCTCTCTACCTCTCTGTGTTCAATCTATTATTCTGTGATTCTGTGATTGATTCGTTCTTGTTCTAAGCAGAGGAATCGATCGGACTGGTCGCCAGCGACGGTTCCTCAACACGTTATCAGCACGACTTCGCTCCGGTGAACGAGGTAATCATCGAAGCACAGATTGAATTTTCTAGATCGCTTTTGAATCTGTATTTTCTTTTCGCGTTCTAGATTGAAATTCTACAGTGCAAATCCGCCCTAATCTACCGCGAGCAGACTTGAAGTCGCTGGCACAATGTCGATCGGTAGATTGTGAAACGGGGTAGATGTTGATTGCACTGTAGAACGATGCAAATCCGCCCCAAATCTACCGCGAGCAGATCTGAAATCGCCGGCACAATGTCGATCGGTAGATTGCGAAACGGGGTAGATATTGATTGCATCGTAGATTGAAAACGGAAATTTTGCATGAATTTGCTTGATTTTGAATAATCACTACACGAGAAATAGAATATGGAATTATATTCTCTGTTTTGATCTGCATATCATTGCATAAAAAAACAGAAAGCTATTGCCGGCCTAAAGCTGTTACAGCTAGATCCGCAGTTGGCCACCGGCCAGAAGCCGGGTATGGTGCCCGAAGCACCATCGTGCCAGCATGCATGCCACCGGCCAAATCCTTCCAAGCGTCGACGCCTCAATCCTCCCGCCAGCTGTTCAGCTCCCGCGCCCGCATGCGCCACGCCCGACCGCGGGCCGATTGACCCTGCGCCCGCACACGCAGTCGCACGGCGCCCGAGGCCGCCCTCGCCTCGCCCGGTCCGCCGACGCACGCGTTGCGCCCATCCGCGCCTCGCTGTTCCCCGGTCCACCGCTGGCCTCCACCGTGTCGCACGCGTCACGCCCGCCCTCCGGCCCGCAGCCGCCTCCTAGCACCCGCGCGTGTGAGCGCCTTGACCTTCGCCGCCGGTCTGCAGATGGTGCGCCGTCTCCCACGGATGCCCGGCCTGAAGCCGGCCTCCACCCGAGCCGCCTCGCGCCATCGCCTTGCGCCGCCTCCTCACGTCGTCGCCCTGCGTCAGCTTAGCCGCGCCGGCCCGCCGCTCCGGCTAGCCGCCTCCTCCCGGCTCGCCACCTTGCCGCTCGGCACCTGAGCCGCCTCCCCAGAGGCCGCCGCCCAGCGCCGGCCTACAGCCGCGTCGCCCACCCCGTACGGCGCCGCCGGACGCCATTTACCCACACGGCGTCGCCGACCATCCGCTTGCCCTGCTCCGGTCGCCCTCCACCTGCCCTGCTCCGGTCGCCCTCCACCTGAGCTGCGCATCGGGCCGCCGCCGCCATGGAAGAACCAGCTAGGGAAACCCTAACCGCACCCGTATGGAAAGGCAGTCGGATGGGCCGGCCAGGCCACATGGGCCGTTCGGCCGAAGTAGACCTCATGGGCCGGATGGGCCTTTCGGCCGGGGGAAAAAGGAAGCGGGCTACGGCCTGGCCGAGGGGAGGCGCTGGGTATTTTCCAGAAAAGCCCCTGAAAAACATGAATATTACCGAAAGGCCCTAATAATTTCATACCAGTCCCAATTTTTTTTGCAGAAAAGGCATCGTAATTCCGAAAATTACGTATAAGCCCTCAAATTTACGAGCGAGTCCAGAATTTTTCAGAAAACCCCTCTGTAAATCAGAAAATTGCGCAAATTTTCTCTGAATTGAATAATTTGCGTAAAAGCCCCTTGGAATTATAGAATTCGCTGAAATTTCATATTTTAGCATAAAAGGACCTCGGGAATCCGAATTTTGTATTATTTTTAGCATTTGAAGCTTATTTATTTATGTCATTATTATTCTCTGTATTTTCTATATTTATTTACTGTTTTTGATTAATTGTAATTGCTGAAAATTGCTTTTAATCACTAAAATTAGCAGTAAAATTATAGAAAATGCACAGAAAATTATGAAACATTATGGGAATATATTGCACCACTTTATTTACCTGTAGTAAATTTTCCATGCATGTTTACCTGCAGTAAATTTATTTTATTTCGTTCATACACATGTAGATGACTGGAATTTCGAACCGGGAGTTCGAGGAGCTGGCCCAGAATGGCCAAAACTATCTGACATGGGCATCCGATGTCGAGATTGTGCTTGGGGGCCGGAAACTCGACGCAGCTATTGGGATAAGCGAACAGAAAGACGCTCGACCCACACCTGAGGAGAATGATCAGACACTTCATTTTCTCAGGCACCACCTCTGCCCAACTCTCAAGAATGAGTATATGGCGGAGAGGAACGCGCTAGCACTCTGGACCACACTCAAGAAGCGGTTTGAGAGGCTCAAGTACACCATTCTTCCTCAAGCAGAGCAGGAGTGGATCAGACTGAGGTTTGCCGATTTTAAAATGGTCGGGGAGTACAATTCTGCCTTGCACAGGATTTGTACAAACCTTAAACTCTGTGGCAAGGAGATCACAGATGACCAGAAGATCGAGAAGACCCTGTCCACCTTTCACCCCAATGTTGTACAGACTGCCCGCAACTATCGTCAAGACGGCTACAAGGAGTACGCCGAATTGATTGATATGATGCAGGTGGCAGAGGCTCAGGACGAACTTCTCCGCAAGAATTACGTCTCGCAGCCACAAGGCAGCTCCGCTGGCCGTGAAGCCAACGCTAGCAGCTTCATGGTGCGAAAACCCTTGATGAAGAGAAGGGGGAAGAAGGGTAAGATCGTTGCCTAGAAAGGCAAGTCAGATGCTCCAAACAACAAGAAGGCTAAGAAGAGTGGCAAGACCTATGGCCAGCAGAACCAGGGTTGCTACAAGTGTGGCAAGTGGGGACATTGGTCGCGGATATGCAAAGAACCGCAAAATGTCATTGATGCCCACCAAACCCAAAAGAAGAATGGCAAAGGCCAACCTAAAGCCCACTTTGCAGCCGTTGAGGGGGAGCAGCCTGAGCAGCTGCCGGAGATGATGGAGATTGAGTCCATCCCGGTAGCAGCACCTCCTTATGACTTAGAGGCAGCCACTACTATGATCTCTCTTGAAGAGAATGTCACTGCTGAGAAAATAGCCGAAGAAGTCGATAATTTTCTAGTTGATTCTGTCTGATGCACAGAATGCATGAGACGTTAATTGCCATTTATTTTGTGTTAAATGGACAAGTTTAGAATTTGCATGGTTGGTGCTTTAGGATTTTGCTTTCTCGTAATGGTTGGATGATTTTGGAATAAAATATTCCTTTATTCAGTTTATATTGGCATTATATGTTCTGATATTGGCGTATTTTATTTATATGTTGAATACCTTCTAATACATGTTAATTAAATACGTTATATTAGAAAACGTGTGGTGCCCTATGGAGGAAGTATGCCTTGCCGACAGCGGCACAACGAATACCATCTTAAGAGAGACTAAGTATTTCCAGTCAATCCGTAAGAGCACTGGCAGCCTTACGACAATCGCCGGAAGCGATGCGTGTATAATCGGTTCCGAAAGAGCCACAATTATACTTCCCATGGGCACAATTTTGGTCATTGAAGAAGTCTTATTGTACCCAGAATCGACTAGAACTCTCCTAAGTTTTAAGGATATTCGCGCCAATGGTTTCCACGTTGAGACTGACAAAGAGTACGGTAAGGAATACCTGCTCATCACGAACCACGAAGAGAATGGCAAAAGAATATTAGAAAAGCTTCCTTCACTTGAAACTGGGCTATATTATACCACAATTAAAGCGCCTACAGCGTACACTGTTCTGAAAACAGTGTTTAGAAGCTCTGAACTCTTCTGTCTCTGGCATGACAGATTAGGCCACCCAAGTCTTCGAATGATGAGAAACATAATAAATAACTCGCATGGGCATAATATTAATGTGAAGAATTTTCTGAATCATGAAGATTTTGTGTGCCCTGCATGTGCCACCGGGAAACTAATAACTAGACCCTCCACTCTGAAAGTGAAGGATGAAGTCCCTGCATTCCTGGAACGCATCCAGGGAGACATTTGCGGTCCTATTCAGCCCGTCTCAGGGCCGTTCAAGTATTTCATGGTGCTCATTGACGCTTCTTCGAAGTGGTCATTTGTGGGTTTGTTGTCCACAAGAAAACACGCCTTTGCAAAATTGATCTCGTAGATCATTCGCATCAGAAATGTGTTTCCAGATCATCATATCAAGTCTATCCGAATGGACAACGCCGGAGAATTTACTTCAAAGGCATTCGATGATTATTGCATGGCGATGGGAATTGCAGTTGAGCATTCAGTACCGCATGTCCATACCCAGAACGGTTTAGCAGAGGCTTTAATTAAAAAAATTAAATGTATTGCCCGACCCCTCTTTCATAAAAGTAATTTGCCAGCTACATGTTGGGGACACGCAGTCCTTCATGCAGCGAATCTCATCAACCTTAGACCTTCGGCCCACAACATCCATTCACCTATGCAACTAGCGCAAGGGTCACCACCGAAAATTTCTCATCTTAGGAGGTTTAGATGCAAGGTTTATGTACCGATACCACCTCCGCAGCGTACTGCAATGGGCCCACTCCGCAAAACTGGAATATACGTTGGTTATGAGACTGCATCCATAATCAGGTATTTGGAACCCATGACGGGAGATTTGCATACTGCCCGCTTCGCTGATTGCATTTTTGATGAGGATAATTTCCCGTCATTAGGGGAAGAAAATCAACCCGTTGATGAAAAATGTCGGGAAATTACGTGGAAAGCCACGGGAATTCATGCACATGACCCGCGCACTAGTGAAACTGAAAAAGAGGTCCAGAAGATCATCGACTCGCAAGCATTAGCAAATCAACTGCCCGATCACTTTAGTGATTTGAAGAGCGTGATTAAGTCGCATGTGCCTGCACGCAATGCACCGGAGAGGGTTGAAATACCAAAGAAAATTGAAGGTATCCCTAATTCCGTCCAGAGGCCTCAGAATAAAAGGACGAGAACTCCGGTTCCTCGAGTCCAAAAGTAACCGGGGACGCCCGGCGAAAATGATAAGAGGGATTTATCACAGCCGATCATTGAAGTCCCCCAGAATGAGAAGGGGAGCCAGTTGAGACCTGGCACAAGTATGACACCTTCCGAAAAGGGCATACCGGATCTGAATATTCCCATCGGCATGGATGTGTGCGCACACATCGGAGCCGAAAAACTAAAGGGACTTGCCACCGCAATTGAAAGAAGCGATGCGCAAGGTGAAGCTCCAGAAGAAGCAACTCATGAAGAAATAGCTATAAATTATGTGCACACGGGAGAGTCCTTGAATAGGACAACAGCTAATATCGATATCTACTTCGCAAAGAAAATTGTCACCATCATTGATCTTGATCCCGAGCCTGCATCGCTCGCTGAATGTAAGAAAAGATCAGATTGGGAAGATTGGAAGAAGGCAATAGCAACTGAATTGCTATCTCTGAACAAAAGAGAGGTGTTTGGGCCCGTATGCCGCACGCTTCCCCACATACACCCCGTTGGGCACAAGTAGGTATTTGTTCGAAAAAGAAATGAAAGAAATGAAGTAGTGAGATACAAAGCAAGTCTAGTATCCCAAGGTTTCACTCAACGTCCTGGAGTTGATTATGAAGAAACCTACTCCCAGTCATGAGTGGAATTACCTTTAGATATTTGATTTCAATGACAGTGGACTTGAACTTAGAAATGAAATTGATGGATGTTGTGACTGCATACCTTTACGGTAACTTGGATTCGGAGATTTACATGAAAGTCTCTGAAGGAATTCCTCTCCCGAACCAAGACAGAGCAAATAGAAATCTATACAGTGTGAAACTCAGAAAGTCATTGTATGGACTGAAACAATCTGGAAGAATGTGGTATAATCGCTTAAGCGACTTTCTCTGCAAGAAAGGCTACACGAATAATGAAGACTGTCCTTGTGCATTTATACAGCGATCCCAGAATGAATTCTGTATAATCTCTGTGTACGTAGATGATCTTAATATCATCGGGACAGCCGAAGACATGAAGCAAGCTCATACTTGGAGTCGGAATTTGAAATGAAAGATTTGGGTAAGACCAAGTTTTGCTTAGGCCTGCAGTTTGAGCATGTCCCTGAAGGAGTCTTGGTACATCAGTCGACCTACACCCAGAAGGTGCTTGAAAGGTTTGGCTTCAAGAAGGCATTTCCCTCGAAAGTACCGATGATCGGTAGGTCTTTACAGCAAGAAAAAGATCATTTCCGACCTAGGGAAGAGGGGGAGGAAGTCCTGGGACCGGAATTCCCATACTTGAGTGCAGTGGGAGCACTCATGTACTTAACAAACTGCACTAGACCGGACATTGCATTTGCCGTGAACCTGTTAGCAAGGTACAGTGCAGAGCCCACCAAAAGGCATTGGAATGGCATAAAGGACATTTTCCGATACCTCCAAGGTAGCAAGGACTTCGGATTGTTCTACAGAAAGAATCAAGATCTGAATTTGATTGGCTATGCAAATGCTGGGTACCTGTCGGATCCGCATACCACAAAGTCTCAAACAGGCTATGTATTTCTGTATGGTGGAACTGCAATTTCATGGAAATCGTCTAAGCAAAACCTGATAGCTACTTCGACGAACCACTCAGAAATCATAGCACTGTATGAAGCTGCACGAGAATGCGCTTGGCTCCGCCGAATGGTTCACCACATCCAGCAGTCATGTGGGATGAACATTGTGCAAACTCCCACAATTATCTATGAAGATAATGCAGTTTACGTTGCACAAGTGCAAACGGGCTATGTGAAGAGTCATCTTACAAAGCATATCAATCCCAAGTTTTTTTATGCACATGAATTGTAAAAGATGGACGAGATTAAAGTACTGCATACTAAGTCATGTGAAAATCTCGCAGATTTATTCACTAAGTTACTCCCCGCATCTAGCTTTGAAAGGTGCGTGCGTGGAATTGGAATGATGAGACTTAGAGAAGTGCAGAATTCAGGGGGAGAATTCTCACAAGCCCACTAATAAATCTTGATCATGAAAATTAAGTACCCAAAAAATAAAGTCCTGCAGACCAAATGAATTTGGGTGAATTGTACTCTTTTTCCTTTGACGAGTTTTCCATAAAGTTTCTCGACCAAAGTTTTTAATGAGGCAATTCGTGCATCGCAGCATCACATGTATCATGTACTCTTTCTCCAAATTTTTCCCACTGGATTTTTATGGAGTTTTGACAAGGCATGAGCATGTTGGGTGAGTGCCTAAGGGGGAGTGTTAGAAAACTAAGCCCACGGCCAGAGTCCTAACATATTTGGACACCCCAGCGTAGACTATAAATAGGGACCTAGACCCCCTCATTATGTACACCAGATGCAATCTAAAGCAATAAAAAAAGACCAGGAGTTCTCTCTACCTCTCTGTGTTCAATCTATTATTCTGTGATTGATTCGTTCTTGTTCTAAGCAGAGTCGTTCTTATTCTAAGCAGAGGAATCGATCGGACTGGTCGCCAGCGACGGTTCCTCAACAATTATGTCGCACAATATCACATCTGAGACTGCCAAAAGCATCAGTTCTAGCCAGAATAATTATAACGGCCATCCTACACTGGAATCGCGAGAGAAAATGGCAATGCAATCAAGACAGATGAGGTAATAGTAGACTTTGCCACATTAGAGTCGCTGCGGACAGCAGAAAGGTTGGCATAACAGGTATCTCGACAGTAACACAATGAAAGAAAGCGGAATACTTGGAGGAGATGTGGTAGTTTCCTGCAAACGAAAGAGACCAAAACATCATACTGAAGAACAAATAGTCTACTCGTCCTCCTGGCTACGGAGCCTGGCAAGCTTGTTGGTGACCACGATGTCCAGCTGCGCAGCACGCTCGACGATCTCCTTGCGCTTCTTTGTGGAGACGTTGTGGGCGATCTCAGCACAGTACGTCCTGTGTGTAAGAGACATTGCAATATTGCATTAGTAAAGGCCCCCATATTGCAAGCTGATACAAGCAACAGATAAAAGCAAGGTTGAACGCAGAGAACATGCGGTACAAGCAAGAATCAGCTTGGTAAATGCATGCCTGTTGTGCATCATGAGCAACTCCAGCTCAGAGACATTGTGCACCACAAACTTCTTGAATTTGTTAGGAAGGTAGTGCCTGGTCTTCTTGTCAGTACCATAACCAATGTTGGGCATCAAGGTGCAACCCTTGAACTTCCTCCTGACACGGGAATCAATACCCTTTGGCCTGCGCCAGCTTGGCTGCACAAATGATCAACAAAAATGGAAACTAATCACTGCAAATATGCAAAATAGCTATGTTCCATGAGAGAATATGAAGAATTACATACAAGTATATCAAGTCACCCATAAAAGTTCATCACATGTTCAGGAGACATGTTACTATGTTGGTGACCTAGGATATAGCAACACACCAACACCCACACTAAACTCTTGAGGGGTGCCGTAATGCACCCATAGAACAGTAAGAAAACTCAATATCAACAGCGCGCACACAAGCTCAAACTCAATATCAACAGCGCGCGCACACACAAAAACTTAACAGAGCAATAGCATTAAGTATGGGTAACAATTTAAAAAAGTTCAAACTCGATAACACTTGCACACACAATCCAAAAAGGCTTCAGCATTTCCAATTTCCAACTGATTTTACATATACAATCAGAAGCTTGCTAAAATGGACACAAGAAATGGTTATCCTGTATGAATGGAGTCCTCGCTACTAGAATATTACAACGACAATGTCCTACATGACAACAGTTCTACTGTATACAAGCCAAGGTCCTATTTGCAATTCAGTATTCATTCCAAAACTCTACTGAAAATATGAACAGAAGCACAAAACTACAAAAAGAGCAGATGCCACAAACGGCAATATGTGCACCCGTGCCTCATTGTACTGGTAAACGACCACAGCAGCACTAGGAACAAGGTAATACTACGTTCATTATCTGTTGCAACCCCAAAGTTCAAGAATGATAAAACCTATCCTAGCCTAGAACATCACAGCAACACAACACATTTCTATAGCACTAGTCCTCTTGTCGCAAAAGAATCAACTTTATAGGGAGCCATATCGCCGACTCCAATACTCCACACAATCCTTCCATTCTACAGCACCATTGCCCAAGCGACAGTGATGAACCGCCTAAGCATCAGACGTTCATAGCACCACACATCAACCCACTCGACATCACATCCTCAAAAACTAGTTTTTTTTAAAAAAGCTAAGCCCCGCGCAAGATTACGAAACTATAGCGACGCATAACAATCACGATCTAGACCCAGACCAAAACCACCTGGACACAGAGCAACAGGCACCCTACGACCTCCACTACACAAACATCTGAGCGCCAAGAACGAACGTTTTGGAGGAGAGGTTGTCACCTTGAGGCACTTGTAGCGGTCGCTCTGGGGCCTCTTGAACTGCTTGACCCGCTTCTTCACGATCTTCTTCGTCAGCAGCGGCACCGCCATCTCTTCTGATCTGCCGCCGAAAAAACAGCAGCAACACGCCGCGTTGAGACGAGATCCACGATATAACAAGCAAGAAAACCAGCGAATTTTTTTTTCTCCTCGATGTGGTGGTACCTTCGGATCGGAGCACGCCGCGAGCGGACGGGGCGACGGGGAGAAGCGCGAGTCGGCGGCGCTCGAGGGATGGAGAAGGGGGTCTTATACGGCTAAAACCCTAGAAAGGGGAGAGCATAATCGAACCAACGGCTAGGATCGAGGCCGTGGTAACCGGACGGTGGGATCAACCTGCAAAGCGAAGCTGGGCCTCCGGACAATTGGGCGATCGGCAGCTAGGCTTCCATTTCTTGGGACGGATTCATGGCGTGCATGTGCCGTGCGGCCTGAAGCCAGGTGCAGCCCAAAGCAACAGGGCACCACTCCTCCTAAGACGAAGCAACAGCTTGTAATATTACTCCGAATATATGGTAGTATAAAAGACGGTATGGAATGTAGAGCAGCTTTATACTGCTTTGAGGTGACAAAATTGTATATACCAACGGTACGGTATAGTATTGATAAGCAGAGGCGGAGCCAAGCTTGCTCGCCCGATGTCATAGAACGCCGGGTCTAAAAACGTTTTAGCAAGAATTAGCACCTTCAACCTATGTGTAAACCCCCTAGCCCAAATTCGATGCACGAGGAGCACTAGTAGTCCAAATTTCTAACAGTAGTCCATGAGGAGCCTTCACTGTCTCTCATCATATAAAGCAACTGCAATAGGCCGAGCCAACCATTTAGCCAATCCAAGAGGGAGAACCGCAATAGACCATGTCATTCATTTGATCGATCCTGAAGCATGTCACCTTGCATCAGCCCTCTACGTCTGTTCGTCTCGCACGATTGGCTAGGAGATATGTATCACACCTGCCGCACCCAGCCAAGTAGCGACCATTGTCGGAGAACGAGAGAAATCGGTGCCACCGACTGCCCTCGCTTGTCACCTCACCGTGGTGCCGTCTGGTCCCTATTGCCTCGTACCCTTGTCTGCCGAAAGAAGCTTAGATCCACTCGATCGATTTGTATTTTGCTCTAAATTTCTCTTATTCTTTCAATTTGTTTTAAGAATATGGGCTAAATTTATGAGTTGGGTTTCAATGTGATGTTTGTTGATTGATTTGTCGAATTGTATGGTTAAGACTTAGTGTTTCAATTTTGGTTTTTGGAATACCGGCCTAGTTCGTTGCAAATTAGAGGTAAAATCATAATATTTGATCACAATGTCAAGTAAGTAAGCCATTGGACATATGTTTCTATTATATTATTCTTGAATTGTTGAACATACACATATCTAATTGATTTTTCAGTTAATTCGTAGTGATTTTTTGAATGATAGACTTATTTGCTATGTGGAAAAACAAAATTCGAAGAAATTTACAAATGATATTGTGGTTTTATCGTTCTATGAACTTGAAAGAACATAAATACTAAAAGATAATACTTTTACTCACATTTGACCATTATGATGTTTTTCACTTAAAAACTTTAAATAATTTTGTTATCTTTTATAATCCATTGAGGTCAGATGATGCATCTTATCAATGCCAATTAACTTTTACCCATAATTTTGTTCTTAGTTCCTTCAGTTTGCTGCAACTAACTAATATTATAATCGAGCTTTTTTTATTTTGGTAAGCATTTTGATCACTACTTTTTGATCATCATACACTACCATCGGTTATGTTGAAATAGTGATGCTAAAAATTATCGGATAAATTACTATTTAACATAATATTAATTAAAAATTATATATATTATTAAAGGTTTTTTTAATAGTGAACCAAATTATTTTGGTTCCGGTTCCGCTCGTGTTGGTAAGTCTGACGTACACACAGACCGACCAAGGTGAGGACCATCTGCCATCTGGGTGTTCGCTTGGAGACCTTTCCCTGGCATATTTGACAGCCATGTGATGTAGTGATGTGCACTTCAGCACATATTCTCGGTCGCTAGCTGGGAGCATACTTGTGACTTTGCGCCCGTGATCAGACACTGCAGTTCACTTTGGTGAGCTAGCTAATGACACACTTTTAAATTATGACCCAAACAAATCAAATATCGATAAACTGATAAATCATTTTAAAATGATTGTTTTGATAAGCCGTTTTGAAAAACGATAGAGAAATCGTCCCATCTGTTTGTTCGAAAAAAATCATAGGACATAAGCTATAAAGCGAAAAGAACTCACTCATTATCAACATCATTCATGCTCCGCTAAAAAAAGGCTAATCAATTGTTTCCTTTTTCATCTTAGAGTGGTATAATGGTTGCATTCTTTTTGTCTTTTAACTTCTGCTTTTGGTTTCTCCGGAAGTTTAAAGTACAAACATCCAAACGGAAGTCCTTTTGAAACAAATTCTCTAAACAATTTTATAAGTCTAAAAACTATGTGCTCCATCTGTATTGATTTCTTCATCATCCGCTGCCATGTCGGCCGGTCCTCCATTGACATGACTTCGATCTACATGCTAATCGAGTGTGAGACGGTAGACCTGCCAAGTGTGCAGGCTAATCACCCCTTCCCTCTACACAATGCGTGCCCTGCGAAGTCATGGGAGTACACTGAGCAGCTACAATAAGGCTTAGTCAGCAGGCTATAGCAAATATAATATCAACCAAATCTTACGTGGCAGAGAGAGAAAGGAAGAGAGAGAAGGAAGCTGGCTACTAAATTACAGCTAGCTATAGCACGTAAAAATATGCATTTCACTCTCTTACACGTGGGGCCAAATAGTTATTGTAATAGCTATCTTATTGTATGAACTATTTTTTTGAAGACTATAGATAAAATAGATAAGTATTATAGCCACTAATTAGCTATACTATTGTACTTGCTCTAAAGAGGCACCACCGCCAGCTTTACGGCAAACATGGACAGAACGGCGGTTCATTTATGGGGTCGATGGAGCGGCAGCTCGTCTCATCCGCCCTACCCACCGCTGCGCCGCGCAGCAAATGAGGGCCTCTCACGGGGCCGGGCCACAAGAATCGCGTACTGTACTATGCATGGGCAGTACACCGTGCATGCTTCCAAATATCATTGTATCGAAAGAACAAACGAACATGCATCAAGCTCCTCTTTTTGAGTGTCGTCCGTGGTCACCAGCTTACAAATATTTTGAGCCGTCCGATCCTATAGAGAACGCGAGCGTTTGGGCAATTTTGTTTGTGAGGTGTTTCAATGCTTTTCTCAAAGTGATTTATATAACTTTTAAAGCAGAATTGGATTGTAGATAGTGATTACTTACCCTTCGTGTGCTTTGAGATTAGTGTTATTATTGTTGCAGTGAAAAGCATCTAAGCACTGCTCATTTTGTTTTGAGTAAAGTCCATTACCGGTCCTTAAACTTTTTATGCTGTGTCATCCCGGTCCATAGACTTTCAAAAGAAATTGCCACACTTTGAAAGTTTAAGGACCGGGATGACATACTTTAAAAGTTTATGGACCGGGATGACACAGCATAAAAAGTTTAAGGACCGGTAATAGACTTTACTCTTTTGTTTTTGTGGCACATATGATACTCCTCGATTTGGATTGCTACCGTCTTTCGTCTGAAAAAAATAAATAAGTCCTTGAGCGGAAATCTTTATCATGAACGCAACCTGCATTTTGCTCATTCATGAAGCTGTATTTAGTACCTCTAAGAAAGATGATTATCCACCGTTAGTAATTAATGTGGGTTGGCTTGGATTACTTAGGCCAGTCTCAATGGGAGTTTTATTTGCATTTAATAGGCTGCCACGTAGGTATTTTTGATGATATGTCAACATTTTTAAGAAGAGAGAGAAGAAGTGAGTTTCATCTAGATGAAACTCTCTTGGCACGATTACCAACTCTATATGAGTCATGAAATTAAATGTCTATAAAACAATAGAATGAAACTATGCATTGAGGATGGATGTTTCATTCATGTTTCATTTCATTTTACATGATGTGGCAGTCTTGGAAACAACGCCATGAAACTCTCCACTGAGAATGGCCTTAGTGAATTGCGCACCTAGGAGGGCAGCGCTCTTAGGATGCAGAGGAGCTATTATCACCCCCAGCTCCCTAACCTAATGCGGTCAGACCGTAGGGAACTTTAGCATGGGGGACGTTCTAATCCTTTTGCCGCCGTAAGGCTGACTAATTAACATGCATTTTCGTTAGATTAAGAGGTGTTTTTTTAGGCTACGACTGATAGCTTTTATTTATGCATTTTGACACGACAAACGGACAACGGAAATGTCGACACGGATGATGTACATGATTTTGGACTTGCAAAATTGTTTGGAGAATCTTGTTTAAGATGTCGTCTCGTTTCGATGTTTGACTTTCGAAGAAACAAAAAACCAAAAGCAAAAGCTAAAAAGAATAGAGCCTAAACCTTAATCAAACTAGCATCGATAAACAAGACTGTTCCCCAGGTCTCAGGTTGTGCTAGCGAGGAACCCGGACCATAGATTGAGATTATGAAACAAAGGTAGAGGAGAAAAGTGACTTCAGAAGATTATTAGCTATTGGATGCAAAAAAGGATGGTCCAGATTATATGCTACAGTCAAAGTGCTACTGTATAGAGCTACAGTATTTTCCCTGCAGCACGTCATCTTTGCTGCAGTGCTACGGTATTCAAATCGATCTCAGCCTTGTTTTTTATCTGACGACTAAGGGCATCTGTAGTGTATATAACTCAAGGGATTTTAAAGTGGGGTTTATCTAAACCTTAAGGCCGATTCCATAGTGTATATAATCCAAGGGGCCTTAAGACGGTCCCACTTGGCAGATAAAGAAAAATTGTATTTTAATGCTTGTGGCCAGGTCTTTAGCTTGAGGACCAGCTTTAAACCTTTTTTTGCTTATAGCCTGCTTAAGATCACCCCTGTAATGTATAAGGTTGACCTTAAGGTGACTTAAGACCCTCTATTTTCATACACTACAGATGCCCTAAGAAGTAAAGTTAAATCCTGTAAGAGAACCCGGTTACCCTGACCCTACAGGTCTGTTTATATTGGTTTTTGTTTCTGATTTCTACTTCAGCAGAAGCCAACACGAACATCTCAGCTTCTATAAACCGCTTCTATCAGCCACTACTTTTCACTTTCACATATTATAATGTACTTTGTATTTTATTGTATCACAATTCCGTAAGTAACATGGCAATCCAAATATTGTAATATTTTTCATTATATCGTTTTTCTTATATAATACACTACTATTCATCAGCTATTACTATTTATTAATTGTTTCTATTAACCACTGTTATTTATCGATCATAACTAAAAACTATCGACAAAAATTAATATGACCGGCCTAATATCATAGGAGGCAACTGCACCGCCCATACCACCGAACACTTGTACTGCTCCAGAGATCCAAAAATCAATGACATGTCGACTACAATAATCACTCTACTACCTAAAACAACAGCTCAACACGTACAACCACCATTTTTTATTTCAAGAAATGCAAAATGAAAAAACAACAAGAAAATAAACAAAAATGGCACAATTAATATTATTCAAGAAAATGTTTCCTCCTGCCCATGACCAACACCAACTTCACTGATCATAGCAGCTATCATACCATCGCCAAGAAACCCACCAATGCGAGCGCAGTGAGTGCCAGCGCCGACACGCCGGCCGAGGCCGCCGCCGACGCGGACTTCCCGCTGGAAGGCGCCAGGAACGCCGCCCCGCCGCTGTCGCTGCCGCCCGAACTGGACGGGCCACCGGCCTCAGGCGCGGGCGCGGGCGACGGGGAGCTCGCGGCAATAGCCTTGCCGGAGAGGACGAGCTTGGCCTTGGCGGCGAGGTTGTCCGCTCCGAAGGCGTGCTTGTCGGGGGCCCCGCCGGTCACCGAGGACCCGACTTGCCACACCTGGTTCACAGCCTTCATCCCCTTGTGCAGCTGCAGCTTGCCGTACAGCCGGATCTTCCCGCCGCTCCCCTCGTCGGCGGCGAGGTCGGTGGCCGGGAACGCGATGGGCGTCGAGGCCCCGCCGAGCGGCACGTAGCCGGTGATGTTGTACGTCTTGACGGCGGGCGCGGAGGAGGAGCCCTTGAGCGCCACGAGCGCCTGAGCGCCGGCCATGCCCTCGCCGGTGGGGTTGAGGGCCCACGCCACCCACCCGCCGGGGGCGGCCGGCGCGGCCACGAACGCCAGCGACAGCGAGGACTTGGACTCGTCGTAGGTCCAGTGCAGCGCGGCGCCGAGCTTCGGGAGGTCCTGGCACGTCGCGTACGTCCTCCCCGCCGGGAACTTCTCGCCCGCGCAGGCGCCGGCCGCCGCTGCCCCGCGCATGGCCTCCGGGGAGGCCAGGAGGAGCAGGAGCAGCGCGATCTGGTACGGCATTGTGGAGGCCATGTGGATTTGGAGCTCACTTGTTAAGAGTTTGGTTTTGTGTTCTCGGAGTTCCTGGAGTGGGAGCGTGAGGGGGTGAGATTTTATAAGGAGCTGGAGTGGGGTTATGTGGAATTTTGAGGATTATGAAGGGGGTTTTCGGTTAATATTTTTCACCGGTAAGCCATGATAAATAAAAGCACCGTTTTTCTGTCGTTGTTTTAAAGCGGTTTATCGAGACAGTCTTTTCGAAGCGGCTTGACATCTGATTCATTTGCGTAAGTATTCGTATTAGGGTCAAAAGATATTAGCCACCAGTGGCGGATCCAGGCTCAGAGTTGCCTGAGCTTCAGCCCTAGACCTAAAATTAGAAGTCCATTGAAAAATTTAAAAAAGTACCATATGTACAGTGAATATCATTTATGATGCACTGTTTAGCCTGGGGTATTACTCTAACCTGGCTCTGCCCCTGTTAGCCACAGTTGCCATGTGTCTTACGTTTGAAACAAGAATTGCGGCCACATTGAAGCACATATTCGTCCCGTCAGGTTGGACCTAACGAGGAAGGAGGCAAAAGAGAAGAAAACGCAAGAGTTTGGTGTGAAACTGCGGTTGACGACGCGGTTGGAAAGGAACCATGAACGTGACAACGTTAGGAGCCTTACCACTCCTCACACCAAACTGAAGCTACTACCGTGGTTTGGTAAAGCCTGTTCTTTTCAGCTGCGACTTATGATTTTTAACTGAAATTTTTGAATTTTGGCTGTTTATGGTACAGATTACGGAGAAATAGATACTTACTTACGATTTTGGCTGGTATAGATGTTGGACTTTTAATGTGTAGATCGTTTAACTTGTAGACCCCGTCTTGAGAAAATACTCCGTTTAAAAGTTAGTTACTGTAGTAAAAGCCAAAAGCCGCTTTCAAAAGCCCAAAAGAACAGGCCCAGGCTGCTAAAAGCTCCAATCAAGAATTAACCAGTGGTCACTAGGTCTATGGGAGCTGACCAAATTTTTTAGGAACGTACACAAGCTCAAAGAGCAGAGGAGTGCATTGCAAATTTGCAATGCGTGTGGAAGTTTTTTTTTTTTGAGGCACAATGCATCTGGAAGTAGACTCGTGCTCCCAACGGCAGTGTAAGAAGAATAATAGCCTAATTTGTTCCACAAAAAAAAAGCTGTGTGATCAGAAGTGAGGACACTGACAGGTTGAAGTCTCCATTGATCTGTACCTTTCGATTCTTTCTGGCACAAGAGGAGACCATAGAACAGATCACTCTGCCTTTCACCTTTTTTTGTGAGTGTGAGACGGGTGTTTGCAGTGTTTACCGCATGCATGTTCCTGTGATCGTGTCCACAAAGACAGGCTATAATAGAAGTTTCCATTGTTGACTGAAGATTGGTAGTACAGATACCACATCTGCGGCACATGAATCCATGCAAGTTCAGCACTGTACATGCTATTTTTTTAGAAATACATGACTGACGTAGACGCGTTGCTTACACCACTACATGTACATACGTATATATTTCTAAGGCATATTTGAAAAGTTTACGATGATATCAAGATTTTACAGAGCACATAAACATACTTTTTCACTAAACGTACACATAAGTGTACTATATTATAATTATAGATGAGATATATTAGATTTGATTACAGGGATCAAACTTAGATGAGCTACATGAACTACGATAGCGCCAGCCACTCCAGCTATGCCAGGTTCTCAGCACAGGTTCTCAGCACGCAGTTGGGCTTTGAAGGTTGACCCGTGAATTACGATGATGACGAAGGGACTGACGGTTACATGATGCAATATAGGCCCTGTTTGTTTCCACTTAAGATTATTATAATCTAACTTATAGGTGGGAATTATATAAGCTAACTTATAATAAGCTGGTGGGAAATAATCGTTTGGCAGCCTGGATTATCAGAGTTATGGATTGTTGTATTCGAATGTTTAAAGACTACAATGCCCTGGGAGAGAGAGGCACGGGAGTTGGGGGTTGGATGAATGGCAAAGGTGGGTAATATTTCTAAAGTTTTATGGTCATTAAGATAAAAGGTGGATCTATAAGCTGAAATAAGCTCCTTTTTTGAGCTTATTAGATTACAATAATCTAAGCTATTAGATTATAATAAGTTACCTTATAATCTGGTCTGTTTGTTTCCACTTATGATTTATAAGCTAAATTATAATAATCTTAAGTGGAAACAAACAGGGCCATATTCTAGGATGAATACTATGCATGCTAGTTGCTAGGGTGTGTAAGTATCTAACCGTATAAGGTAGATATTATATACTAACAAGTAGTAACAGAATGAAGTAACGTGTAGGATTGACTGGTACTGACTGAGAAAAATAGATGGGGGCAAATGAGCAATCAGCTATTCAAGTGAACCGATCTGGCAGATATAGAAATTAGTAAAGAAAACGCCCTTTCGTCATCTCTAACGTATCCAAGTATTTTGGAGCCGTCCCAGCGACTAAAATTTTAACCCTTCCATCGTAGTATTCATGTGCAGACATCACTATGGACGAGACTGAAAGTCTGAAACTCCCATGCTCCTGAACGGTGAACCTGCACTGCGCTTGTCGTCATCAAAACCAATCATATCATCGTGAGACATCAAGAACTGGCATATGAACAAACTCATTTTGGTAGTACTGCACATTTGGGTTCCATGTATGGAGTACTTAATTTTGAGAGAATCCATTCCGTGATCATTGATCCCATTAGGTAGACGTAATGCCAAATGGCCAGCTCGGCCTTCAGTTACACAAACTTCAAGCAACGCCATCCAGGATTCGGAAAAGTGACAGGCTACATTTGATTATCGCAAGTTTGGTTAGGGTAAGCTCTCATGATTCATGAAAGAAAGAGCCAAAATAACACACAATTTGGCGTGTTATTATACGGAAAAGTTCAAAGATCCCTGTCGATCATTAATTTGTATGTGGAGTACTGTGCCCATCTTATATAGAAGCAACTCAATGATCGAGATCATGTTATATATTCAGAGATATAGGCGTGCATTCATGGGACGGTATGAACGCTTTTGCTCGTGACAGTGCCGGCTCGCAAATGTTTTAGGGTGTTTTGGAATGCATGAATGAAAAAACACATGAACAGAAAAACATAGGAATAGAATAGAAATGTATGGTAAAACAAAGGATTAGAAAACACGGAAAAAATATAAGACAGAATGTTTGAAACATAGGAATAGGATAAACACATAAATCTTGCTAAGAAAAGCATAAAATATAATACTCTTACTTAAGTTGTGCTAAACTCCCCATCGCGCTCTCTTCGCCGCCTCCCGGTATGTTGTCAACCCCCAGACGTCCGCCCCTTCGTTCGGTTGTGGTTGCTCCCACATCGGTCGTCCGTCCGATAACTCGTGAGTTTCATTGGCGGGATGCTAGTCCGTCGGCATCCTCAGCCTCAAGCTCTCCTTGATCTCGACAGCGTTCGTCCTTCGCCGAGGTTGTCCACCATAGAGCTTCACCGTCGCGGGCTGTTGATGCCGCCACATCAGGTGTGCGAGACTTGGTCACGCAAGCAGGAAGGGCGGGGCCCTTGTCCTTGCCGAGGCAGCACCCGGCCGCCCTACCCCTCCAGCCCCCGCCTCGTGATGAAGATGGCTGGGCCCACCGTCAGCCCCCATCGTCGACAAACAGGGCCGTCTACTTCTTTCGGAGGAAGAGTGGCTTGCACGTCTCAAAGCTCTGAGGCGACGATGGTGAGAGCAGTGGCTCCGGCAGCGGCAACAAGCGCGGAAAGACCTGAGGACATTGAGGCGGCGGAGCGCGCGGTGGCAAGAACAAGGAGTCCAGCGGGCCGGGCCAGGAGCGCACGGCGGACAAGTGCCGCAACTGCGACAAGACCGGCCACTGGGCCAAGGACTGCCGTAGCAAGCCAAAAAAACTACATAGGCCTACGTCACCCAAGGAGAAGAGATGGCCCACGCAGTCCTCTCCTCCCCACCTCCATCTTCGGCTCCGCCACCACCATCCCCAAACCGCGTCATCCAGATCCGTGAGGAGAAGGTCTTCGCACAGCTTGGGCCACGGGAGGAACGTGACCATCGGAGTTGGGTACTCGACACCGGGGCGATGAACCACATGATCGGCACGCAATCTGCCTTCTCTATGCTCGAGCCAGCATCTGCGGCACCGTTCGCTTTGGCGACGGCTCGGTTGTGGAGATCGAGGGTTGTGGAACCATCGTCTTCAGTTGCAAGAACGGTGAACAACCGCGCGCTGACGGGGGTGTATTTCGTTCCCCGTCTGACGGCCAATATCATGAGCCTCGGGGTGGACAATCAGTCCGCCATCACTTGAGCAAGAACCCTGTTTTCCACGATTGGAGTAAACATATTGATACTTGTTTTCATTTTATCCGGGAGTGTATCGACCGGAAGAAGATCGTCCTCGAGCACACATCGACAGAACATCAGCTCGCGGACATTCTCACAAAGGTGCTCGGGCGTGTTTGCTTCTAGGAGCTGCGCGCTAAGATCGACGTCGGTGATCGCGTCAAGAATTAGGGGGGAGAAATGTTGACAAATTTCATACGCGTCTCCACCAAATTTGTCATATTTAACTTACTATATTTAGCTAGCTTGCTATGTTTAATATATGATTTCCTGCCATGTTTATCTTACCATGTTTAGCTGGCTTGCTATGTTTAGCTTGCTGTATTCGTTATCTATATAGGTAGATTAGTTTATATGTTTAGCTTGTAATCTCCCTATAAATAATTGTGAAATACTATCATCAAGACGTGAGTTTTTAGCAGCACCAAAAACAATCATTGCGTTTGCATGAGTTGTTCTTGCATTGTTAGAAGTCCACCGGCGTCCTGATCATCCACGATTTCCGTCAATTTGCAGTTTGGTTATCTTTGCAAAAATCCAGCCTTATCGAATGTGTCCTATTGTTGCTAGTCGTCTCTGATGTCCGTCAAGGCGGTGGAGATCACTCTTAGCGGGCGGCTCCTTTGTTGCTAGTCGTCTCTGATGCGTCCTATTCCTTTTGTCGTCACTATTCATTCTGTTGCTAACCATCCCCCCTAATGTAATCCCATAGCTCTCCGGTCCCTCTTCCTGGCCAGCAAAGCCGAAAGCGGGACTGGTTCTGAATACTCTAACCTGTTCGTTTTTCTCTGCTTATTGAATGAAACACAATCCTCCTGCGTTTACGTGAAAAAAGTTGTGCTCAAATTATGATTATTTGAAGCTACATAACTTGATTTGCCTTGGTCTTCACAAAGAAATGAAAGAAAGAGGTCTAGGTGGACGTTTTAATTCCTATGGTTTTCCTATGAAATCAATGTCAGAGGAAAACTTCCTCCATTTTTCCTATGCCTTAGTGCTCCATTCCAAAGAGGTGAACACTACCAAATCCTATAAGAATTGAAATCCTTCACTTTTCCTACAAGCTAAAAGATGCCCTTATTCTATATTTCCTTGTCTTTTACAGGGTGTAAGAAATGACCCCATCTCAATGGGAGCTTCTAGGGGGGGGGGGGGGGGGGGGGAATGATATGTGCTGATTAGGTAACGGCATATATGCGTACGCATGGTTTCTTCAATGATTTGTGTCTGGTATGCCACAGCATACGTATGGATTCGACTTAAAAAATCTATTGATATGACATTATATCTGCCTAGCCAGAAATATGCAAGGGCTTGATTGGGGAGAATGGATTTCGGCTTCTTAGTATAGCGAGAAATTAAGCTTTTCTAAGAAGCTCGAGAAGGTGTATTCCATGTATTAGAAGAGCTTAAGCTTCCGGTGGCTCTGAGGTAAAGCTGAAACTCTCCAAATAGGGTCTAGGTTTTCTAACCATACGTAGCTTAGTATAAAGAGGATCTGCCCTGATCGGTTCGGCTTGAGCTTCTGGCTTATTTTTTACTATTCATAAATTTCGTCTTTTTCTAAACTTTTAGCTTTTTATTGAGCTTTTTTGCCGGTTCTTTTTTTCCGTGTTCGTTTATATTATACATATTGGGCTAACATATTTTTAATTTTTTTTAAATTTAATTATACTAAATAAGCCTCTGTCAGCTACAGTGTTTTTTTCAGCCAGCTACAATGTTTTCAGCCATAAGTCATGAGCTTTTAAGCCCAACTGGTCACCACAAGCTTGGCTCGTTTGTGAGAGAGAGCTTAGGTTTCCGTAGGGGTGGCAACGAGCCGAGCCAAGCCTGGCTCGGCTCGGCTCGTGAAAGCTCGGTAGAATCTTGGCTCGGCTCGGCTCGGTTAGAACATCAAGCTTTTTTGTCGGCTCGGTTCAGCTCGTGATGCGGCTCGAGCCAGCTCGTGAAGGCTCGCGAGCCAACAATAAAATATGACTTATATGGCTCTAAAAACTCAGGAGAAAAAATCTAATACATAGGCAAGTCACAAACAGCAGGTGCAAATTAAAAATCCACATACAGTACAACCATAGAATCTAGTATTCAGACAGGGGGATGGAATCAAATTCCTCTGCAGATGTTGGGTGAATGCCAACGGTGGCATCAAAATCTTGCTTTGTCAACCCAGCTTTAACAGCAATTGCAATTCCCTGTCATGAAATTGCAATTCTCGGGTGCATCTTCACCACACATGTGCACTCCTACAACCTGAATTCCCTGCATTTTTTGTAGCACACACAATAACCTTCATTAATACACGATCAGGTAATCCAGAAAGAGTGGCCCTGAGAGGTAATCAGCAAAACGAGAACATCAACACAAACAAAGTGACCACGGACTCCCCTTGGCGGTGGAAGCAGGACTTGCAGTCGCGCACGGAGGCCGGAGCCAGTGAGCCACGGTCAGACTCCCCTTGGCGCCGGTGTGCTGCTGGCGTGCCGCCGACCCACCGTGCGCCGGTGCGCGCCTGCGTGGCGGCGCGCAGCGGCAGGCCACGGGCCCGCGGCGCTGGGCGCGCGTCCGTCCCTCGCCGTCGCCAAGCAGAGGGCCTGGGGCGGCCGGTGGTGTAGCGCGGCGTGGACGCCGTCACACCAGGGAGGCCGAGGAAGAAGCACCGGATCTGGGTCCTAGGCCCCGAATCCGACGGCCACAACCGTGTGAAGCTGAGCGGCGAGGAGAGGGCGACCAGGGCGGCGCAGCACGAGGAGCTGGGGTCAGCGAGAGGCCGGAGAGGCTGACGCAGGGGAGAGCCGACGGCGGAGGAGAAGCCAGTAGGACCGATCACGGGAAACCCCAAGAACCTGCAAGCCACCGCAAATCGGTGAGGTGTAGACTCCAATCCATCCATAAGAAAGCCAATAAAAGCAGATCTACTGCAGTAGGACCGATGATTGGTCCGGATCCAGGTGGATCTGAGCCGATGGCGCGGTGCCATGGCCGAGAGAGGAGGCGCGGCGCCATGGTTGAGGAGAGGAGGAGGCGGCGTCGGGGGGAGGCGGTGAAGAGAGAGGAGGCGTCGGTGAGGCGGTGAGAAGGCGGCACGGGAGCGAGAGGAGGAGGCAGGAAGGAGAGAGGAGGCACGGTGATGCGGCGTGGAGGCGTGAGGCAGAGAGGCGTCGGTGGGAGAAGAAGCGGAGGCGTGAGGCAGAGAGGCGTCGGTGGGAGGAGAAAAAGAGGGCAGGCAGAGAGGCGTCGGTGGAATGGGCCGAACGGCCGAATGGGGGGAGTCGGGCCGAGCCAACCGAGCCGCTCGCGAGCTGGCTCGGGCTCGGCTCGTTTAGACTCCGAGCTTTTTTGCTGGTTCGGCTCGGCTCGTTTCATCCACGAGCCGAGCCAAGCCTCCACGAGCCCGAGCCGAACCCGAGCTGGCTCACGAGCCCGAGCTTTTTTGCCAGCCCTAGGTTTCCGGTGCCTTTGAGCTGAATTTCAAGGTCCCCAACAAGGCCTTAGGCCCCGTTTAGACCTGGCAATTTTTCAAATTACTACCAGAATTGAAGTGTTTCTATGAAATCCAAGCGAAATTCCAAACATGTTTTCTACAAATTGTAGGTCAATCCTGCTGGAAAGAGATGGACAAGGGGACCCCTTGTGAGTTCGGACCTTTCTTTTCCCTCACAAAAGTAGATGAAAAAGTTCCTCGACGGACGATGCTTTCAGGTAAAAGCTTATATTTTTCAGATCAGAGTATTCCCATCTTGTTGGGTGGTTAGGATTCAGACTAGTTGAAATACTGAACGTTCACATTCCTTTTGTGCTGGTTACTTGGTTCCTTTAGCATTCTATCCTGTGTTTCGGGGTCTCTCAGATTCGGCATTAGGCATTTGATGGGACCGTTCTAATACCTAAGGGCTCTGTTCTTTTCAACTTCTAAAAACTATTTTTTGGCTACTAGTTAATTGTAGTATATACTTTACCGACTTCATTTATATTGACAAAAATCGCACGTAAGTTTCTGTTACTCTGTAATCTCTCGTACAAACAGCCCAAAAGCCTCAAGCTACAACCAAAAACCACAACCCGCAGCTAAAAAGAACAGGCCCTAAAAAAGGTGGTGATCAGTTGGGCTTTTTTGATGGCTTATGGCTGAAAGCACTGTAGCTGGCTGAAAAAAACATTGTAGCTGACAGAGACTTATTTAGCATAATTAAATTTAAGAAAATTAAAGAATATAAAAAAATATGTTAGCCTATTACGTATAATACAAACAAATACGGGAAAAAAGAACCGGCAAAAAAGCACAAAAAAGCCAAAAATTCAGAAAAAGACGAAATTTGTGAATAGTGAAAAATAAGCTGGAAGCCAAAAGCTTAAGTCGAATTGATCAGGGCATTGTTTTTTGATCTGGAATGCTGGGCTAATGCCTGAATTGTGTGGGCATTGAACAGATGGCCATTTGGCAATTGGCAAACAACGTATAAGCTTCAGAATTAAAGAACACGGAGAAGAGAACTAGGATGTGTTGGTTGGAGTGATGAGAGTGGAATGGGATGGGATGGAATAGGATGAGATGGTTCCACAAAAAAGGTGGAACCACATGGTCCAGCATCTAAAAAGAATATTCTCTAAATTTGCACAGGTTCATCCCACTTTGGACCATTCCATCCCACCCCCACCTCATCCCTCAAACCAAACACATAGATAGGCTTGATCAAAGGAACCATCTCATTCCATCCCTCAAACCAAACACATCCCCAAGAACAGCAACGACATGCTAATGGTAATGGGCCAACTCCATTTGCCGGCTAACCACGCACGTTGGATCTGGGCCAAATATCCAGGTCATGTGAACGTGGTTGAAGGGATGGATGTTCAAAGCCAACACATCTTTTTTCCTTCCAAGTGGATGTAAGAAAATCTGAAAGAATTTTTTTACTCCGTAGTATCTTGTTAAGATAATCGCATCAATTTTCTTCAGGTAGTAATGGTTAAGTCAACAAACTTCTGCTGAAACAATTAAATTCACACTTGACTTTGATAAATTCCCAGAGTTTCCAAGCTGAAGTGCCGCTCTGTCCTGTTCTGCGGTGCCGGCCGACTGGTAGTATGAAACTCTGACTAATGTTCTACTCGTATAACTTTCTTTTCCCATGTTAAAGTTAGTATCAACTATCAATCGTGGTTAGTTTGACCAGCGAGACGAGGTAAACTGTTGCTTGGTCAAATTCCATTGGTACCGACGTGTACTCAGAGCCACAGGATCTGCAGTTGAGACCCCAAATACCAAGGCTAACTAGACACCGAACACACGCTTGGACCAGGTCGATCTGGCCGAGACGTTCGATTTTTTCTTGGGCCGAGGTAGCAGGGGTGTTTGTATTGAATCTGATTGATAGGTTTTAGATAAAAATGAATAAGTAGTGGTTGGAAGAACTGACTTCAGAATAAAAGACGAGTGGTGGGAAAAGTGAAGAACAGATACGTGTGCGAGACGAAAGCGAGAGTGGGGTACGTGATATGTCCGTAACCCCTTATCTTATTCTCATTGCAAGACAGTAGCAAGAAAAGTGAAGAAGCTATATGTTCATATTGAATTCTGACTTCTTCAAATAAAAACTAGAAACAGAAGATAATATAATACCCCTTTGGTCAACGCTTTCCACCGCGGCCACAGATGGAAATTAAGATGCTCTCACCTGTCTACGCACGCTCATTGTGCAGTGCAACGCATGTGCACAGTGTCGTGAAATTTCCAATGGCTCACCGAAGCTCACAAATTTTGTGGACGAAACTTCCCTGGCCAGATCAAGTGGCCCGAACTTTTCCACGAGAAAACTCTTCTATTGCCGATATGAATGACAGAATTTAGCAGAGTAGGATTGCAGCTACCAAGAAGCTCATGCACAGCAACGCTGGTGTCAGTGGCTATACAGTTATTGACGTGATCGGTAGACAAAAGGTTATCGCTAAATTCTTCATGAGAGGTCTTTCTTTGGAAACTGTACTGTAGTTTGTATCCATGTATAACATGCAACACTTGGTGGAGTACAGTTTTCTAGCGGCACGGATTGTTGTGTCAGCGATGGGTCTGCTGCATGCTTGCTGATCGTAATCTGACCAGCAAGACATTGTTGTTTGCACAGGATTACGTGGTTGTTGTTTTCCCCTGTTTGTCTTAACTGTACTTCTACAGTGAGTGCTTTCACCGATTCTTCTTGTTTTGTTCTAGTGTGATTAGTCGTATAAGCTGATCCTGTTCCATTGCACGAGTGCAAACCTGTAGCAGCAGTCCCATGCCAGCCTTTCTCTGCAACAGTGCGTGACCATGATTCTGTCTCTAGAAGCGCGACGTAATGCGGCCGTCACCGTGGCGTCACCGGACCCATCTCTGTCGAGCATCACGACCGGAGGGGGCAGAGAGCACCACACGACGCCGTCCTTTTTGTTTTTCGGACGGAATCGCCGCTACGTCCACAGCAATGTTCGCCTCGTCAATTCGTCGCTTCCCCTTCTGTGGTAGAGACGGCCTCGGCTGGGAACCCGGCACGCGGTGCTTTAATGGTTTTTTTAAATAAATAAATAGAATTTATGTATCGTTATTTTGAAACGGTTTGTTAAACATCTTTTTCGAAGCGGATTATTGGCATTCGATTTATTCGTATAAACGTTTGTGTTAGAACAAAAAGCTATTAGCCGCAACTATA
The DNA here is from genome assembly GCA_017311315.1 of Dendrocalamus latiflorus. NCBI lineage: Eukaryota > Viridiplantae > Streptophyta > Magnoliopsida > Poales > Poaceae > Dendrocalamus > Dendrocalamus latiflorus. The sequence continues at coordinate 3,697,838 of CM029654.1, forward strand.
AAGTATCAGCCGCAGTCAAAAAGCAACCACCTTGTCTGTCTCGTGGCACGTCATCGGGGCTAATTCAGCAGTGATCTAAAGCCGACGCGTGGAGAAGTTTCCAGCCCAAATTGACCAGAAACGTCGTAGGTAGGGATGGAAAAGTAGCTCGAGGCTCACGAGCCGGCTTGAGCTCGTTACGAGGCCGGAGTTTGTAAATTTTCGACCCGAGCTGAGCTTCCTTCATGTCTCGTAAAAAATCAAGCTGAGCTCAAGCCGCTCGCGAGCCTAGTTTGGCTCGCGTCTGCAGTTCGTAGTAGGCCCAAAACGTGCACGGCTGCTCCGGCCTAGCTGTAACACACACACGCACCCCTACTTCAGTTCACCGCACCTCCTCCTTCCCTTCCACTTCGACAGGCCCTCCCCTCCTCCCCTTGCTTCCTCTGCACATCCTCCCCCTTCGTCTCCACTCCGGCCGTCCGGTGGCCCTCCCCTTCCTCCTCACATCCTCCCCCTCTATCTCTACTCTAGCGCCCCTCCCCTCCTCCCCTTCCTCCTCACATCCTCCCCTCCATCTTCACCCCAGCGGCCCTTCCCTCCTCCCCTTCCTCCTCACATCCTCCCCCTCCATCTCCACTTCGGCAACCCTTCCCTCCTCCCCTTCCTGCTCACATCCTCCCCCTCCGCCTCCGACCACACACAACAACCCCCACTCTACTCTGCCACAATGAGATCCGGTAGACCCGGGGTAGCGAGATCCAACAACCAAGAGCTTGGGTGGTGGGATCTGGTGATGGTGGGTCGGGACGGCACCATCCACGCGATGGATTTGGAGGTGGTGGCCCCGAGGCAACGAGATTCGTCAGTGACATCCGATGGTCGAGCGTTAGGGACGGCAAGAAGGACATTGGCTAGGAGAAAGACGATGGTGCTCAACTGGCTTGGAGAAGATGCCGCTGGCCTCCCACCACCCGCCGCGCCTCCCCCCGTCCTCCCCTTGGGCCCTGGCCCCATCCCCGTGCTCCCCCCGCGCTGTAGTTCTCACTGCGGAGTGGGCTAGAACTTGGAATTGGAATAATTTTGAGGTGGGTTCTGGTTCTTGAGTTACTGTGATTTTTCGAGCAAGTTCTTATTTTCTTTACTGTGTTAATTCCATTCCCATTGCATTAGTCATGGTGATTATTATCTAGTCCTTGTCTTGGCCTAGTTATTTGAATAAATGGTGCTCTTGTGTTTGCACAAACGCTTGCAATAAGGAAATAACTCGTGAGAGGAACTCCTCCAAAACCCAACTTTCCAGTTCTGGTTAGATCATGACGCTAAGATCACGTTTCAGTTCTTGATTTGTTCTCTCAGTGGCAAATTTGTTGTCTGTGGTGCAGTAATTCACGAGATTGATTCGATGTGTTCTTGCTCATCCATTTCTTTTGTTCTTGTTTTGGTGAGCAAGTTCTTACCTTTCATGAGGAATGTGATTAATCCTTGTCTTACCTTAATTAATTGATCACATGGCAGTGTTTGCTACTTCTTGCTTCAATGAATGGCTTGCTTAATTTCTCATGCCGCATTCTACTTATTACGAGCTTGCTGTGATTCGGAAATGACTTTGAGTGATCCTCAAGCGTACTCGATCTTCTAGCTCATGGCTGAAAAGCATGCGGCTCATAAGCCATTTGAGCCAGCTCGAGCTAGTAAACGAGCCAAGTCAAATTGGGCTTCTATCTTGTATTCTCGTTTCCTGAATGAGCCGAGCTGAGCCGAGCCAAGCCGCAACTCCGATCGAGCTCGGCCGAGCCTGGCTCAAGCCGGCTCGGCTTGGCTCATTTCTAGCCCTAGTCGCAGGAGGGTCGATGTGAACTGGCTCGTGACGAGCGGGCACACGGGACGGGTATGATGGATCTGGATGCCAGAACGAGACATCCATGCAAGTGCATCGGCTACCTTGTCTTAATGGTAGGTTGCTAATTTCGTCTTTGTTCTCCATATGCTATAAGTCGATTGTAGTAGATAGTGTACCGAGTTTAACTATGTGGGTTAAAATCACATGCGACTATTTTTCTCTTCGTACTGTCTCTCGTGAATAGCTAGAATTTAAAAGCTATAAGTCAGAAGCCACAGCCACAACAAAAAAAAATCATCCATAACGGTATTGAGATTCGAGGGGGTGTTTCTTATGGTTTGCATGCCGAGTCAGAGACGTTCTAGTTTCTGAACATGGGGGGCCATCCACAGCGTTACTAAAAAACGGTGCCAACTCCTGTCTTGGATGTTGGGTTCGCTGCCACCGGCGCTAGCTCTGGTTTTTGTGGAAATAAATATGGATCTACTTGTAAGTAAAATAGGAAGTGAGTATGGTGAGAAGAAAAGATGTGATATTTTATTTAGTCGAGAGGCAGTATGTGCTAAAGAGAAAAGGAAATCTACCGTGCGGCATACGAGAAGAGCGACAGATAGTCGGTACTCGAGAGAGGCGAAATGAAATGACATGCCTGGCTATTACAACCAGTAGCACACAATTTCTCACTTGCAGGACAGGATGCACTTCCACGGCTGGCTGTTGAATTCCCAGCTCCCGCACCTGAAAAGTTCCTTTCACCTTTACAGAAGCTCTCGCCGTACGTGCAGGCATCAGCCGCTGCTTTAGCATCGATCGTTTTCCCTTGCAAGATGAGGTTACTAGAAAATCCAGTGCGAACTGAACACGCGTTCCAGGAAAAAGAGAAGAGAAGCCGACGAGTCAGCCGTCCGGTAATCTATACACCCAACCGTTTAAATTCATGGTCTGTACTGATGACAACCTCACAGCTAGCTAGCCGAACTTCTAATCAAACGCACGTTAGCTCCGCAATTCCAAGTTGTTGAACGTTGACGCTTACGGCCGGCCGTTTCCTCCAAGTCGATCTGACCTGACGAAACAGGCGGCCGGGAATCCAACAATTCTGGCTCAGCCCGAACTGAAGCTCGCAGTCGTACGTCATGCCGTGCGTGCGTTGTTCCAAACCGCGTTACCTAAATGGAGTTTACCCTCCCCACCAGCCACGGAGACGGAGTAGTATCCACCCCACCGGCGCGGCGGCCGCCGAGCGCGCGTGGCGCCGTGGTTGGATGCCGAACCGCGCACGGTCCAAATCAGCAACCACCCACTCCTCATCAACTCGATGAAAACGTCGATCAAGTCAGTGCCCTACCGTCGCGCACGAGTCCGAAACACCGAAACGAGCACGCGTGGCACGAATGGTCTTAGGTCTGAAAGGCTCGTCCACCGGGATTCTTTGATAGAGTTGGATTAATTCTTTGATAGAGTTAATCTAGTTATCTTTAGGTTTGATCGAATCTACGACCACGACAGTCTACGACCATGTTCGAGTACTGTAGCGGTTGTAAGTCGTAAAGGTCCTATAGTGATAGTCGTAGTCGTAAGGGGGTCAGGAGTCAGAGTCTGTTTAGGATTCAGAGTGGTCGTAAACGGAAAGTCAGGATGTTTCCGTGTCGGATTCTCAGCGAGGTATGTCGTGTTGGTTTCAAAGTCTTGTATGTTGCTTCTCTATATAAGAAAGAAGAAAAGAACGCAGATGCATCACACTGCATCGTGTTGTAAAGAAACGAAATTAATCTGAGTTTACTCGTGTTCACATGCGTGATCTCGAAGGTTGTCGTTCATCGCTCGTCTAGGTCCTAAGCGATTTCTCCAACAATTAGTATCAGAGCCTAAGGGGATGAAGTGATGGCTGGCAATGTTGGTGATCCATTGAAATTAGGAGTGCTCATTAAGACCACGGGCAACGAACTCGATCCATCGAAGACAGGCGTGCTCGTCAAGCCGACGACAAGAAGCGCCACGATCCTGATTCAATACCTGATGTTGAGTGAAACAAATTATAACATATGGACCGTCAAGATGAAATTAATCTTACGTTCGCTAAGGGTTTGGTCGGCAGTCGATGATGGAGACGACGACGGTGACAAGAATCAAGGTGTGATGGTGGCCATCTCGCAAGCGATGCCAGATGACGTGATGATGTCGATCACCGAGAAGGCGACGGTGAAAGAAGCCTGGATCGCACTCAGGGAGATGCGGATAGGCAAAGATTGCGTCAAGAAGGCACGCGCTCAAGTGCTCAAATGGCAACCGAGTAAATTGTAGATGGGAGACTTGGAGACAACCACCGAGTACTCTATGAAACTCACCACTCTGGTGGGTGAGATCTGCTCGCTCGGCGTGAAGCTAGAAGAAAGCGACGTTGTCCGAAATTTGTTTAGTTCAATTCCTGATATATTCTTCCAGATTATCAGAATAATTGAGCAGTTTGGTGATGTCAAAACGATGTCGATCTTAGAGGCAATCAGTCGTCTCAGAACTTTTGAGGAAGGATTCAAGGGTCGACGACACTCGAAGGATAGAGGAGAAAAGTTACCCTTTACCGAAGGTAAGTGGGAGAGAGGAGCTTGAAGACTAAGAAGAACGAGGGCACGAGCAGCGCTCGGAGAGGAGGTCGAAATGGAAGAGGTTGGGGACGCAGCCATGGACAAGGCGGTGGTTGGGGAGAAGGCAAACGTGTTGTCGATGAACATTTGTCAGTAGACTTCGACAAAACCAAGGTCAAGTGTTTCAACTGCAATGAGTATGGGCACTTTATGAAAGTGTGTCCAAAGCCAAACCGAAGAGCAAGGGCAAATCTCGTAGTGAAGCAGAATGATGATGATCCTCAGCTGTTGATGATCAAAGTATGCAAACTCGTCCATACAGTCCCTACACCTAAAGAAGAGGTATTTCTGTATGAAGAAAAGGTGACACCGAAGTTTAGTAACGCCCAAACAAGGCTTGGTACCTAAACACTGGTGCAAGTAATCACATAACCGAATGCATAGAGAAGTTTGTTGAGATTGACACAAAGGTAAAAGGCTCAGTCAGATTTGGAGATGGTTCGACTATGGAGATACAAGGAAGGGGCTCGGTACTGTTGGAATATTCCACGGGTGAACATCGTATTGTCATGAATGTTTACTACATCCCAAAGCTGAGAAGCAATATTATCAGTCTTGGTCAGCTAGACGCGAATGGCTATAAGATTGTAGTCGAAGGAGGAGTCATGTCAATCTTAAACAAAACTCAGAGGTTATGGGCCAAAATGAGCATATCAAGAAACCGGATATATGTGTTACACATCAATTCGGCACTCCTAGAGTGTCTTCTAATAAGAGGCACTAAAAAGGCATGGAGATGGCACGCCAGGTACAGGCATGTGAATTTTCATGCTCTGAAGGATTTGACTCACAAGAAGACAGATCCCACAGCCATGTGAATTTAGCACAACAAGAACAACAGGAAGCATCTCCATGTGAATTTAGCACTAAAGTGTAGCACACATGAGACTATATAAGGATGATGGCCATAGGGTGGCGACTAGGGGGTGGGCGTACGCCCCTAGGGTTATAAGGCCCATAGGCCCAAGTAAAGGTGGCGCAACACCAGTCTGTTTCGGAATTACATACAACAACTGACTGTTTTGCATATTGTGGCGTGCTCAGAGGAGTTTTGAGATGTGGTTAGATATGTTGGAAAGATGACGAGATATGCTTTCAATCAAATACTCATAGAGCTCAAACGGAGTCCGTACGTAAAAGTTATGCTCGTTTGGAGTCGGTGCTATCTCTAGAGGGCGAATTGAATTGCACATACTTTTCTTCATAATCAGCTCCTAAGTTCCAGATTAAAAGAACATCACATACATTAGGTAGCAGCATATTCTTTTTAGGAACAAAATGCTCTTCTAGAAATGAAGTTACCTGATAGTTCAATTGATGTGTACGAACTCTTGTAATTAGACCTTACAAGTACATATGTTTAAATCTATTATAAAAAATATTTGTTGTATATGTTGGGAAACCGTCACTGGATCTACACGCCCAAACTTAATACGACCATTCCGCAGTTCCTACAACTACGGTGAAATCTGAGGACAAGAAGAATAGAGTATTCTGAGTACGAGTGGGAGAGAGATCTTACGCAGTGGAATGTTTCTTTTTATTTTCCATTGTCTCTCACAATTCTTTTGAGTTACATTACGATTTTTATATAGACACTCTTGCTTATGACTACTCGGCTTCAACTGCTCCGCCGCTCTACCCATGCTCCGTTCTGGCACTGACGACTGCTATAGTGCCTACCAACCATAACTGTTGCCCATACCGAGCAGAGCACTGACGACTGCTACAGTGATCATCGTATGCTACAGTGGCCACCGACTATTGCAAAAGTTGGTCGTAGTCGACCACACACACACTAGTCGACTACGACCACACTAGTCGTAATGACTACGCACAAACTAGTCGTCTACGAATACACAGACTAGTTGTCTACGACCACACCTGGTCGTAGCGATCACACACAACGTGATTGTAACTGACCACAGACAATGTGGTCATGACCAACCATACACAACGTGGTCATGACCGACTACGCACAATGTGGTCATCTACAACCACACAACCTGGTCGTAACAACCACCACAATCTGGTCGTCTACGACCACACACAACCTAGTCATAATGACCACACATAACCTGGTCGTCTACGACCACACACAACGTGGTTGAGTTAGGTTTATACGACCACACTCACCCCCCTAAATTTGACTCAAGTCGTGAAGTCTCTTAATCTGATCAGCTCCCGCATTTCACCAAACTTGATTCCAGGAAGTGCCTTCATGAGGATGATGTTCCTCTGTGCTGATGTGCTCCACAATTATTTGCCCTTATCCCACACATTCTCTAATAAAGTGAAAACGTGTGTCAATGTGCTTACTTCTGCCATGGAACGTTGGGTTCTTCATAAGTGTGATTGCCGACTTGTTGTCTACAAACAGAGTTATGGGCTCGATCTTTTTCCCAGTGATATCACTGCACAGACTTTTGAGCCAGATCACCTGGCAGGCTGCATCGATTGCCACCATGAACTCTACCTCGCATGAGGAGAGTGCGACCGTCCTCTATTTCAGAGAGCTCCATGCGATCAGGCTCTCGGTGTGGTAGAAGGCATAGCCGCTCGTGCTTCCCCTGTCTTCCACATCCCCAACGAGGTCATTGTTGCTGTAGTATGCTAGGAGCTTTTCACCTCCTTTTGAGTACTTCAAGCCTGAGTGATGGTTCCCTTCACATATCTTAGAACTTGCTTGACTGCCTGAAGATGGGATTCCTTGGGTGTTTCCATGAACCTGCTCAACATCCCCACGAGTACGCCAAGTCCGGCTGAGTGTACATAAGATACCTTAGACTTTCAATTATGTGGCGGAAGTTAGTGGCATCTACATGTACTCCCTTCTCATCCCTGCTCAGCCGCAATTTGGGTTCCATAGGAACTTTCGTCATATTACATTCCCACAATCTAGCCACCTGCAATACATTCTTGGCATATTCTGATTGCTTCAGGGTAATTTCTCCTACCTTCTGCTCTACCTCAATTCCCAAGTAGTATGTGAGGAGTCCAAGGTCGCTCATCTCATATTCCCTCATCATATGTTGCTTGAACAAGTGTATGTGGTCTTTGTTTGTACCGGTGATGATCAGATCATCTACATATACTCTGACCACCAACAGATCAGTCTCGGAGCTTCTTTTGTAGAGAGCCTGGTCTTTGTGACATTTCTGAAAACCGAGCTCCCTCAGTGTGCTGTCCAAACGGATGTTCCACGCCCTCGGAGCTTGTCACAGGCCATAGAGCGCCTTGGACAATTTGTACACAAGGTGCTCTTGATTCTCTATGACAAAGCCTTCGGATTGCTTGGACAATTTGTACACAAGGTGCTCTTGATTCTTTATGACAAAGCCTTCGCGTATGGAAATAACTTTGTTACAAAAGATTATAACTTTAGCGAAATATGAAAATAACTTTAGTAAGATTGCAAACTTTTGTTATAATTTTTATATGGAGATAACTTGTCATGTATATAAGGTGATAACTTAAGTAGGATATGAAGATAACTTTTATGATGTATGAAAATAATTTATATTTCATTTGTTTGGACTTCTATCTAACAAGTGTTATGCGGTAACAATATATTCATATAGAAGTTAAAAGAGTATTGACACATTAATTGGTAATTCTTGGGACATAAAGCGGTAAAATCTTTGAAACCTCATATGGTGACTTGGTGTGCTACTAAGGCCAGTCTCAGTGGGGTTTCATGGAGTTTCATGGGCATTAAATACGCTGACATGGCACTGTATTGATGAAGAGAGAGATGATAAAAGTTTCATGGGAGTAGAGAGAGTTTCATGGGGATGAAACTCTTCTGTACTGTTTCCAAAATATGGATGTGTTGGAAACTGGGACATGAAATCTCCACTGAGACTGGCCTAAGGTAAAATTCTTCAGGATTTATAGTTGATTTGTTTTTTGTGGACTTGTATGCTCAAATTTTCTTTCTTGAAATTATGTTGATGAGATTTTTTATTCAAAGTACAGATGAAAGCTCTATAGGGTGTAACCTATGGAGAGGCAACTTATTTCAAATTTAGGTCTGTGAGGATTGGTAATTCTGTGAGCTAAAGATAGTGGCTTAATGTGCTAATGATGGTAAACTAGGGAGATGGTAATTCTATGAAATGAAGCTGGGGTGCCTTTTGTGTCCTACTGGACGGTGACTTTATGATTATTTTTTTTCGAAAGTGAAGATGGTGTCATTGTTGGTAAAAATCAATCTTTAAACCGCAGCCCTGAAGCTATGATTTTTTTTGGCACACCTACATATGAACCGTGATTGGCACAATATTCATGGAAGAAAATAGGGTAGGGATGCAGGGTCCGAGGCCTAGTGATTGGACCATAAATGGATAGCGGCCCAGAAAGATTTGAGGGGGCAGCAACGTGGGCAGGGACCGCGGGGTGAAGTAAGCAGAGCGAGTTGGGCGTTCACTGTTCCTAAATTTCATCTTATCCTAAGCGTTTTTGAGCTCTTTGCCGTTTTTTCGTATTCATTTGCATTCTCCGTGGTGGGCTAACTTGTTTTTTTTTCTATTTTTCTATTTTTTTATTTAGTTATGCTAAATAAGTCAGCATCAGCTACAGTGTAATTTCAATCAACTACAATATAATTTCAGCTATAAATTAGTTTATTTTAGTCTAACCGAACGACACCATACTTAGCCCCAGAAACAGATTCGATTAGACTTGCTTGTTCTCCATGTCCATTGTATTGTATTGTGATTTGTGATCCTCTCTCCACAAATGTATGCCACAAAGATTAAAATTCTCCGTATGTTAAGAAGGAAAGCTTCAACTGTCGATCAGTGGCAAGTAGAATCGGCGAGCAGAATTGGAAAACACGGACGAAAAAAGGAACGTGTAAACACCTTTCCAAAAGCCACAGAAAGACCTCTCCTTATTAAGCGCGCCACCTCCCCTGCATGCTTCCCACCCTCTACTCTCTCTCTCTTCGGCTTCCAACGCCGAACCCAGGACAAAAGCGCAGCCTTTCCCCACCCAGCCGTCTCCTTCCTGAACCCCATTAACTCCCAAGATTCCCCTTTCTTGGAGGGTTGCACCGTAGCAGTGTGCGCAAGAACGCCGCGGCCATGTCCGTCGTACGGGTTCTCGTCCTGTTGCTCGTCGTGGTGGCGTCGCCGGCGCCGGTGTGCGTGGCTGCGGCCGGAGGAGGCGGCTGCGCGGCGGTGAGGTTCTCGACCAACCGCGTTTACGCGGCGTGCGGCGACCTGCCCCACTTGGGCGCGACCGTGCACTGGACCTACGACGCGGCAGCGTCGTCGCTGTCCGTGGCATTCGTGGCCGCGCCGCCCTCGCCCGGCGGGTGGGTGGCCTGGGGGCTCAACCCCAACGGCGAAGGCATGAAGGGCGCGCAGGCGCTCGTCGCCGCGCCCAAGGGCGGCGGCGCGTACGACGTCCAGACGTACAGCATCTCGGGGTACGCGCTCGGCTCGCCGGGGCCCATCGCCTACCAGACGTCCGACCTCGCGGCCGAGCTCGGCGGCGACGGCCGCGTCCAGATGTTTGGGAAGCTGAAGCTCCAGAACGGCACGGGGGAGGTGAACCAGGTCTGGCAGGTGGGGCCGGTCTCCGGCGGGACCATCGCGCCACACGCCATGGGCACCGACAACACGGCGGCGAAGGGGAAGCTGAACCTGGTCACCGGGACTAGCACAGCCTCCGGCGGAGGGGGCAGCCTCGTCAGGAAGAAAAATGTGAGTACTCTAGTTAAAGATTTGATCGAACTTTTATCTGTTCATGTGCAAGTGCTTTGCTTGTTTCTTGAATTCTTATGCTTTGGTGTCGGATTGCAGTCGCACGCACAATCAAATCAGAGAAAAAAAAAGGCATTCTCCTATAAAAAAAATATCTTTTTGATCAAATTCTCATAGCCATATAGAACCTCTAAAGTCGTTAAATCCTGGCAAATGTTTGGGTAAAATTTTCACCTCTTAACAAATGTTCTCCTTTTTAATTTCACTTTCATACGAGTGAGTAACTGTAATTATTGAAGCGTTACTGCTTTGAGGAAAGAGGAGTAAAAACTTGCGTCAATTTTGCTGTATGCTGATGTTGTGGTAAAGAACATGGAAAAGCTATCTTTTTTTTATAATTCTAACGAAGACTAAAAATAAAATCGTGACTGTTGTCATGTGAAATGCCTTATTCATAGGCTTAACAGTTTTGTACCGGTTGGCTTGAAGTGATATCGACTTGCAACTGATTTCAGCTGCGTTAGTCTGTAGTCTGTACAGCAGACGGTGTTTATTGACTGTATACGTATGTGTGACATAATGGGTTCTTCTCTTCCGTACACTTCGATTTTTCATGCTTTGGGGTTGCAACTTTCTTGCGTTGTTAGATTTCTTCCTGCCTTGGTGGACTAAAGCTTGGATTAATCTAGTTATTGATGGCTTCATCTACATGATCTTTTCATGATATATAAGTTCTCTGGAGAGCCTTGGTGGTGATTTCTAATAAACGGATCATCATTCTTTAAAAAACAAAGAGATTCAGAATTTTGGTGAATGTATTAACAAGAAATAATAATGATATGTTATCAAGGAAAACAAATAGAGCGTGAATAACCAGCATATACTATTCGACCCATGGATATGGCTAGTAACTCAAGCGCGTTAACCATTAGGACAACAGGATGCAATTTGCGATAATCCTGAAGTACAAGTATAGCTGTAACTGTAGTGCCTATGCTGTCTTATGATAATTGAAGTCTGCATGATAAGAAATGTTGTTTCCATTGCAGTCCTCTTAGCATCAAACAGGTCATACACCTGTTATTACAATTCTGGAGCATACTCTCATTTCTCCTCTTTTTTTTTTGTGAAGACACATGGAGTGCTGAATGCTGTGAGCTGGGGTATTCTATTGCCCATGGGAGCCATATTTGCCAGATATCTCAAGATATTCAAATCAGCCGATCCTGCATGGTTCTACCTTCATGTAGCTTGCCAGCTGATTGGGTACGGAGTGGGAGTATCTGGCTGGGCCACTGGTATTCATCTAGGAAACATGTCCAAGGGAATCACCTATTCGCTTCATAGGAACATTGGGATCACCGTATTTGCCCTTGGTACCCTGCAGGTATGTTCTAGTATATATTCTCTTTATGCTCTCTTTATCTGCCAGAATGTCATGCCCATTTTATGCACTTGTACCTATCAGACTGAAAAGCAAACGTATAACAACTACTTGAAAACGACTTGTAACATTATTGCGGCCTGTAAGATTCGTAGTATATAGGTAGCTTTGAAGCAAGGATTTGTATCCTTTCCTCAATATTGATGTGCAAGTTGCAATATCAGTAGCCTAGTGAACTTACTGATAGTTTTATTTACAACTTTTCATCTAGATCTTTGCTCTCTTCTTGAGGCCCAAGAAGGATCACAAATACCGCATCTACTGGAACGTGTATCACCACTCGGTTGGCTACACTATCATCATACTGGGCATCATCAACATCTTCAAAGGTATGTCCATCTTGAACGTGGAGCAGAAGTGGAAGACCGGTTACATCATTGCAATCAGCATCCTGGGTGGTATTGCCGTGACCTTGGAAGCTGTTACATGGAGCATCGTCTTGAAGAGGAGGAAGTCGGAGAACAAGCCCGTATACAATGGCGCTTCGAATGGCCACTTGCCACTCTCTATGTGATTCTAGTCAGGTCCGTGGATCTTTATTTATCTCCAGTTGTGTGTATGGACAGATATAGGTTAGGGTTTGTGTATGACAGATATGTGTATACTGCACACTATACTGGAGAGATACCGGCATGCTTTTTTGCGCATTTGGGCTTTGCATGTCTTGTTCTATTCTGAGTGCTGAGGTTGCAATCCACTCGTGTTTTTGTGGCCATTTCAAAGGCCGCTTTGGCGAAAGTTGGGCAAGGTGTCCCTACTCCCTAGTGGTTGGTGAGGCAGAGAAGAAGATACATATCTGCACTAGCTAGTTGTCAATGGAAGCATGATCTCTCTAGAAAGGTGATACAGGTAGCAAACGTCGAGGGTACTCAATGCTCCATTTTGCTGTGTTTTGGTGTTCTTTAAGGGAAGGGAAAGAAGGTCACTAAATTTTTTGATGGAGGTACGAATTTAAGATATACTTTAATACTATAAAGATATTGTTAAGATATCCTTTGGATAAATATTCTTGTTATATGTAAACATATATTCTCTGTAGAAAGAAGCTCAAAAAAAATTAAATTAGCTATAAAAATGAGGATAAAGCTAAACAGATAACTAAATGAAGAAATAAAGAAAATTTCTCTATGAAAAGAAGCCGAAGAGGATTTAAATTAGTCATATAAAAATAAGGATGAAGATAAAGAGTTGAAAAATGTAAATGCTTCATACAGGGTTTGAACACCTGATGGTTTGTTTTAACTAGCTATATGTCAACTAACTGAGCAATACTGTCTTTATAACAAATAGTGCGTGTTTACACAAAAAAAAATCGGAGGGTGTAGTTGCACCCTCATGCCACTATACCATCTCCGCCATTGGGTCAGACATAAACTTTGGCTCAGTGGGAGGGAAACACTTGGTTGCTGGTTCGCTACTTTCAGAAGATCACCAGCATGTTTCTAGAATGCAGACGTAAGTTTCGGCCTCCCTCGTGTGTAATTTGCCAGCCATTGGTGAGTCAATTGGTCCATGCAGCGTGTGCGGTTCACACGGCCGAGAGGACTGGACAGAGGTGAAAGAAGCTTGTGGCGCCCGATTTTGCGCGGTGCGGGCCAGTTTACAGCGTTTTTGGTGGCCAAAAAAAAGGTGTGGCAAGGCAGAAAAGCGCAGAAAGAAACGGCTTCAACGAGACGTGTGACTAGGGCAGGGCAAAGGCATAAGCAGCATCGCCCGCCGGCCACCGATCTCGCGGATCGTCCAGGGCAAACGCGCGCCGGCGCGAGGCGCCGCCGGGCACCGATCTCACGTGCGGACCGATAAAATTTCGTCGGTAACTGGCGGTTACGAGCCTTATCGTTGAAGACCGATAAAATTTTATACCGAGTAAAAATCGAATAACTTAGGAAGTCCAAAGACATAACTAAAAATCATAACTCGAAACAAAAAAAGACACAGGCCCGTAATCAAGTTTCGGCTTCAACGCCGATGGGGTGGGTTTCGCGACCGTACAAGCAAGTGATCTCGCCGAAATTTTCGTACAGGCAGGCAGCTCGAAAGCGCTCTAGTTTCCTGGGATATCTCCGTGTGCTCTAGCTACGTTTCTTCTGTGATTTAAGTGAAGGCACTAAGGTTGGTGATCGGTTCAGCTGAAAAGCTCATGGCTTATGGTTGAAAACACTGTAACTGGTTAGCTGACAAATGTTTATTTAGCATAATTAAATTTAAAAAAATAAAAATATAAAAATATGTTAGCCCATTACGTATAATACAAACAAATACGGGAAAAAAAGAACCGGCAAAAAAACTAAACAAAAAGCCAAAAGTTCAGAAAAAGGCGAAACTTATGAATAGTGAAAATAAGCCAGAAACCGAAGCCGAGTTGATCAGAACCGCGCGCACGCAGGGATCGGAGCACTTGGAAATACAGTACGTACAGAGGTCGGAACTAATCAACACAGCCATATCGATCTGTCACGAACAAACATTGAGAGTGGTTGTGATGAGTGTAACCAACATTTGTGTGTCTACCTGCTCGTTCTAAGCCATTCATTTAACATGGTTGAAATGATGAATCGATAATATCAATTTAGTATAACTAATACCTTTCCAAAGAAGAACGGAAAAAAAGTACTACTGGTACATTATCAAGACGAGCAGACTACTTCCAGAAGGTAGGAACGTCTGGAATCTGGTAATCTCTCCTTCCAGCTCAAACTACTGATGACTTATTTTAACATCAAAAGTTTTCAGCAGTGGTGGATCCGCAACATAAATGCTTGATCATTGGAGTGCGCTAAGTGAGCTTGGCCAAACCCAACTACAACTGCTATTAATTTGTCCTCTACACTATAATAAGGTGCAACTACACCACCTAGCCTAACTGCTCATGTGGCCCTCTTCTATTTTCCATCACTTGCCAAATTCAAACCGAACTTCTGTCCGATTGTCAAAGCTACTGAACAATTTTCCATCACTCAATTGGGTTCGCAAAGTCAGTTCTGCTTGCACTTGGCTCAACTTCTCTGTACCTCTACCAGAACTACTAGTGGTCTCCTTCAGTTGGTGGGTACAAGGATCTGAGAATTGAGACCACCTCTGAAGCAACTTGCAGGCTGGTCAAAGGGAGAGTCGAGCTGTATTACCTGGAAGTGTCCAGAGTTGAAGTGACTACCAAGCATCAAGCGATTCATGACGCATGCCAATGCCATCGCAAAAGCTTGCGGCTTTATGTCACGAAGCAGTTCTCGTTGAGCTGTACTATAACTGTGCATGTATGCAGTAGGATCAAAGCATCAGCTAACTCGACGCATCTCAACAGCACACAGCTTAGATGGTGGCATGGTGCTATCATTCTATCAAGTTCCCAATAATTCTGCAAGGGAAGCCGGTATTTGTTGAACTAGATGCATTTCAGTTTGTGGAATTGAAAAAAAAAATAGCAGTGCTTGTCCGGGTGCCTTTGCACACATTGCACTCTTACTAAAAATAAATAGTCCACAAAAATTACAAGTATCACTTGTTGCAAAGGAGGGGAAAAATTACAGCAATTCAATATAGTAAAATTATACACACTAGATCAGTCAAAACTCACAACGTCCTTCGTCTCTGAAGAATATTCTTTAGCACCACAAGTAATCCTTAACAAAAACAAGTACAACAAAGGGGGAAAACTACATATGTGAGGTCTTGTAACTATGCATTCCTTTTTTCGGTTACATAGAGAACGGTGAGAGGTCAGCTATGCATATGTACCGCGTTAACAGTGGAGCAGCTTCTCCCTGATTTAGGTAGAAACCTAGACTCCACCTCCTATACAGAACTGCTACATCAATACAAAAGAAACCATACTCATTTTTACATGTTCTGCATACGGCACAAGTCATGCACCTCAAAGCTGCCGAACGGTGCAAAGTCAGAACGTTGTAAATAATTCGACTGGCTCTTGTTGGAAGAACGATTCGTGTGCACTTCACTTGACATAGCATTGCCGGCTGGGGCGGTAACAAACGGTGGATTGATGGGCGGGGGTGCTGAGGTCGCTGGGCGGCACTGCCGGACATTGATCCTGTGTGTAATGGTTTCAGTTGAGGTGCTACCTGTTACATTGACCAAAAGAACAGCCTGCTTATCTCTGGTCACCTCGCACCACCCGTTTTGCAGCACTCCGTCCACAAATTCTTCTTGTGTGTAGAAGTCTTCATGATGCACGGTAATCTCCTTAGTTTCTCTAGGTTCAATGAGACCAACTGATGGTTGAACCTGTATAATTTAGCACATAAGAAATGTAATTATTGGTTGAGCTAAAAGCCAGATAGAAGTAAAATGAGATGACAAAATAGAAAAAAAGTAGGATCAACACTGGATTCCAGAACTGCTATGACTGGCTAATGGTAGCATGCTGGTGTTTTCTTTTCCAGCTGGTGAGTGACAGTTTGCAATTGTGAGAAATTGGCCAGCCAGAAACTCCATCGGGATTCATCCAGCTTAGGGATTTTTGGCGAAATCGACCAAACTTGATCTTCTTTTCACTTATTTCATACAGTAGCTGTTGAGATTGATTACTCGTATCCTAATCTACTAAGACTTGAAGAGGGGTGCTATAAGAATTCATCTAGGATTAGGATTCTTATTTCTCTTTGGAGGACTAAGGGACTATATAAAGCAATAAGGTGTAGCCATAGAGAACCCAAACCACGAACCAACTTATTCAAAGCAAGAGACACAAGAGGATTAGAGGGTAGGTTATTATTTAGCAATAGATTCTTATATAGAGTAAGGACCTAAGGGACTAAAAGGTTCGAGAGAGTTGTGAGAGAGCAAGAATTCCTTATACTCTTTTGAGGTCGTGCTTTAAGAAATTTGCGGTTAACCTCGCCAAATCTCTCTTGTTGTGGTTGTTTCGTCACCATTATGTCGGTTCTCTATGAAATTCATCTACTTCGTTCTTGAAACCATGCACGCTCGTGCTATATTTCGCAACTCTGATCCGATCTGATAGCTAGTGCGCATAAATAGGGATATCATAGTGTAACAAATAGTATTAAAACCAAGGCCAGATTAATCAAATTTGTGATAATGTTGGCGAAGCGTCGGTGGTACAAAATCAAAATCGATGTCGACGATGTGGAGTCAAGTGGAGAAAATTTTAGCATGTGGTAATTTTGCTCTCCTAGAATGAAAAGGTATAATGTATAATTCTGAGTTGAAGTAAACTCAGGCATTAAAAACTGAATGAGTAATGGACAGAAAACTGTCCCTAATACAAGCAAAAGAATGATTAATACTCTTACGGCTCTAGGTAGAAATATAATACTGGGAGGTATACTAGACTGCTGTGAGGACTGCCCTTTCTGTTTCCAATCAAACTAGGAACGTTAATTGTTGAAGCCTTGTAGGTTTCCTACAAGCTAAATGTTGTGTGAACCTAAATTTAGATAACGAACAGGCTTCACTAGCACAAGGAACTCCACCAAAAGACTGTCAGACTGAGCTACAATTCATATATCAAAATATTAGTATGATATGGCAAAAGAGATGTTTGTAAGACTAAACAAAACCCAAATCACACAACCGCGAGACAAGCAATAACAGAAATATAGGAACTAAACAGCTAGATCAATCTATACCTCAAGCCATTGTGGAAAGCCAAAGGATGCCCTCGGAAGATCAGATTTAGTTCCATCCTGCTTGCTGGCCGACTGGCCTTCGCACAAGATTTCAAAAGCAGCCTTGCTTGTTTCACAGTTATTAGTTATCCGAAGGACAACATGTTCTTGATTTTCCAATATAATGTTGTTTGTACTGATTATAGTGTCTGGAACATAATGGAACTCTTGAAGCAAACAACACACTTTTTCGTTAGATTTTATTATTTTGCCATACTCTTGCCTTCTTGTCAACTCATCTACTCTTGCAATATCAACACTAAATGTACATCTCACTGGTTTATGATCACTATCTGTGACATCCATGCAAGCTTCATACCTATAAAAAATAGAGAGAAAAAAGGCATGTTATGTATTTAGGAATTATTATATATACCTATCCAGATAAGCCCTGTAGATTCTTTCAAAAAAAATTCAAGTGCTGTAGAATCTTACGATGTAATTGAAGCAACAACAGGACACTCTAATGAGCATTCTGCAATAGATACAGAACGACTATCTCGATACAGTATTCTATCACACCAAGCAGGTATTCTCTTCTTCTCGCCCGAATCATACCCTACATGGGAGTTGATGTGGGGGTGGGGGGATTAGCTCTCAAACAAGTATTATGAATTTAATGAACACATCAAAAACATATGAAACTTCCTTGTGACAAAAATTGGAACCTTTTAACCAACGCAAGAACTTTAAGAACCAAAACAGACGATACCTGCAAGACCCGGTTGGTGTCTCTGGAATTTGTAAGTTGGAGGAAATCTTATCAAACCTTCACGCATTCCTTGAAACAACTTTCCTGCCTTCATTTCTGCTCGAAGTTGATCCCTTTCTCTAAGCCAGTCAAAGCTCCTTTGCAAGACCATGTCCCTTGCTTCATCATAGGTGATACCATAAAGTCGGTAGTTGAAATCACCAAGAAAGACGACCATGTCAGCTTCTGACAACTCAGGTCTATCTTCATCTGCTTGATTTCCATTGGCCTGCCATTATGACAATACCCATATATAAGTATGCTTTGTTTCCATGAAAAACAATAAGGTTGGATATTGCTCTATAGTGCAGTTTGATGATCACATACATTCACAGCTTTATGCAATTGTACAGATGTAGTAGAAGCTGTAGCAAAAGAAACAAAAAAAATAATGTTATAGACATACTTTATAATAAATACCACGTAATAATACTTGAAAGAGGAAAGGTGAGAATGAAATACCTGCAAATCCATGAGGTTTGTTAAAAGTCATTGTCCGATAAATATGATTGAAGTCAGCATTACGACGGCTAACGTTTTCTAGATGTGCAGCAAAATGGTTGCTCACAAAACATATCCTGCGATCATAGACTCTAATTCTTAATCCAACACCACCCTGCAAGAAGAATCAGCTACCATTACACAATGCAAAATGGCAAAGAAATATGGAGCATTACTTTGCCAAAGGTGAAAAGATGATAAGCAAGTAACAGCTTGCCCTTTTTTTAGAAATATGATTTTCAATATATCATTAATTAGTCGAGATACTTTTTTCTCTGCAGACTGCTGAGGTTGCAAGATTCCACCTCTAACCATCACTTGAATTCTTTTTTTTTTCTCGAACGACGCAGGAGAGCTGCGTGTCATTTCATTAAGATAGGAGAAACAAAAAGGAAAAAACAACAAGGGAGAGGCACGAGGCATACTCCCAGAAACACCCCCGAAAACTCCAACTCACACCCACGACAACACGAAAAACTAAATACAAAAAACAAAAGACCACAACCATGACCAAGGAAAACTCAACCGCACTCAACGGGGGAGCAATTGAAAGAGCAGCTCTTGGAGCGCAGAGGCTCCTGCAAAGCACCAAAGGCTGCTCTCAGTGCTCACCGCCCGGAGAACCACTTGCACAATTGGAACTTGAATTCTTTCACCTTAACACATGCCAACAAATTGTTTCTCCTTGGAAAAAGTACAAATCATTTTGAGCCTTTTCTGATTATATATTACAGCACTCCAATATTCCTGTGTAGATTGTCAGTTTCTGTTTTGTCTTTTTCTGGCAGAAACATTTTTAGTTAGTTTATAGTAGGTAAAAGGACAAAGGGTAGGAGATGGCGAGTGGTAATTCATACATCCACAGATGATTAGTGGTACCTTAAAAAACTAAAGAGTTAATATACATTTTGATGTGGATTTTCCTTGCAAATATCTTGGATTACCTCTGTCAGTCAAGAAACTCTCTAAGAATGATTTCTATAACTTGATTGATAAGGTCGCTAGCTACTTACCTGGATGGAAGGCAGCAATGATGCATCCAGCAGGAAGATCAACTTTGGTCAAGGCAGTTCTGACGGCTATACCTGTATATCACTTCATTGCGTTGCAAAGTCCGAAGTGGGTGATAAAAGCAATTGACAAGATCAGGAGGGGTTTTCTTTGGAAGGGACGGAAGGATATCAAGGGAGGTCACTGCCTGGTTGGCTGGGATCGTGTGTGCAGACCCCTTGATTTAGGAGGGCTTGGAGTTCTTAATCTGGAAGCTCTTGGTTGGGCTTTACAAATGAGGTGGTTGTGGTTGAAAAAGACCCAGCCAGATCGGCCATGGGCAGGATTGGAGGTGCAGGTGCATCCTAATGTCCGGGCTTTGTTTTCAATCTCCGTGACCTCTTTTGTTGGTGATGGCGCGGGAACTTTATTCTGGACTGATCGTTGGCTGCATGGACAATCTATAAAAGACCTCGCTCCAGCTCTCTGTCTTTTGGTTCCCAAACGTGTTCTCTTACGACGAACGGTGAAAGAAGCCTTGACAGAACTCCGGTGGGTCACTGATATTAGGGGAGGAATGCCTTCTCAAGTGTTTTATGAGTATTTCCTGATCTGGGACATTCTTGAGGGCGTTCAGCTCTCTCCGGGAGTTCATGACCAGCACAAATGGACACCCGCAGCTTCTGGTACTTACTCCTCAAAATCAGCATATGATCGTTTTTTTGTCGGTGCCATGTATTTCGAGCCAGCAGAAAGGGTGTGGAAGTCTTGGGCACCGCCTCGATGCAAGTTCTTTCTTTGGTTAGCGTCTCTTAATCGCTGTTGGACAGCAGATAGGTTGGCAAGACGAGGGTTGGATCATCCACAGCAATGCCCGTTATGTGATCAAGTGGAGGAAACAATACAACATATTTTGACCTGCTGTGTATTTACTAGGGAAGTGTGGTTCAAAATTCTGACTTTGGTTGGTTTATCGCATCTCACACCGGGGCCTAGTGATCTGGTGTTTCAAGAGTGGTGGTGTCGATCCTTGCTGGGGCTATCTAAACAGCACCATAAAGGTTTTAATTCCCTGGTAATTCTTGTGGCATGGTGGCTTTGGAAGCACCGCAATGCGTGTGATTTCGAAGGGGCCTCTCCAAGCATTCCTAAAATTCTCCAAGAGATTAAGGATGAGGCAGGTCTTTGGTGTTTAGCTGGCGCTAGGGGGCTGACTAGTTTTTGGCCCTGAGGCGCCTCGTGGTCGAGTGGTCAAGTGTGTGTTTCAAGGGTGCTGTTGTTTTTCTGCTGTACTGGTCCATTTTGGACCTTTTCTTCTTCTTAATATAATGATGCGCAGCTCTCCTGCGCGTTCGAGAAAAAAAATATACATTTTGATGATCATGTACCTTGTTGCCAATGGCACGTCCAAAGCCACATGGCACTGCAGCAGCTTCAACATCACCAATGTGTGGCTTAAGGTCCTTCCTTGCCCTTGAAATAATCATAATGTACATGTCATAAATATCAGATGAGAAAAGTGTGAACGTGCAAAAGGTAATAATTAAGTGGTGACAGAAATTTACAATGTGCTATCAATAAATAAATGATTTCATGACAAGTCAGTACCATGCAGCAATAAGTAATCCAGCCAACTGCCTTGAACCAACTCGGTGGAAGGATATCCCCTCATCAAGTGTCGTTCCAATACTGTCTATCCACCACTGCCCATTGGCACTGCCCTCAAGCCCTACCTAAGGCCATAAGCAAGAAATCTTGAATCAAATGTGCACCTTAGAGAACTTACACATAGCAAGAGCAATAACAATATAGACAGTAATAGCTGGTTCTGTTCAGATTTGCAAGTTGGACTGAAAGCAGAAGGAAAAAACGAAATATAGTGAGTAATGTCCTGTCCAAAAAAGGAAAACTGTACTTAAATATTCATTATTCCATTTCAGTTCTCAGTGGTAGCATCATCATATAACTAACATAATTTAACATGGAATTAAATAATTTGACTTCTCAAATATATAGTTGTGTAACTGTAAAAGAAAGTTTGCCAACAAGAGTCATAGGATGAATAATTATGCTTAGAAAAATGCAATATTCATTCCTAGTGGCTAAATTAGAATCACAAAAACTCTAGATAGAGAACAAACAAGAAGAATGTACATATACGACAAGCAGAAACGATAGGACATAATTATGTTACAATGTGGGCAGTGGTATAAATAAACAAATTAATTGGCTTGGTACCATCTCAAAGATGTATAAATTGGAAATAGCATCCAATGTGAGGCCAACATGTCGGGAATAGGGCCACATGTCAGCAACACATTGCATAGTATTTTCTAACTCAGTGATCTTTGAGATGGTACTGAGCGATATTAGTGAATACAGCTGGATGCTTGGATACTGCAGAACCAGGAACATTACGAGTAAATAATAATTCCCCCATTTCATAGTAAGTTCATGTTTACTTTTCAAGCAAATTTAGAAATGGTGTGGTCCATAATTGCTCGGTGCCATCACTATTATCTATTAGTCCAGTCCAAGGGTAGTACTCACTAAATGCTAGCTCAATTTATGTAGAGGCTTTATATTTTGAAACAAGGCAAGAGGTAAAGTGTGCATTATATTATGAAATGAAGGGTGCATAGATAATAAACATATCAGGCACAATAAAAGTTGGCTGCTTAGTTATATACTTCAACTTTAACATTCTTAATGCAGAAACATTCTTTCTGTTATCACTTGCCACCTATTTGCCTACATGAATAATAGCTTCCTCTGCTTGATTGAATTGAACAACAAAACAAGAAACAGTTAAATGAATAAGGTATGATCAAGGATCTTACACTTTCTTTAGCTGCAGCCATGGCAAGAACTCCAGCACCCATCTCGACCTCTTGCAAGCCAACAACCACCAACCCAACATCAGATGATGCACTACCCAACCATGACCAGAGAGATTCAGGAGATGCTTTCTCCTGCCCGACATTCCAAGTTCCAACCAGTACTTTAATGTTCTCTAGCCTTGTATACGATAACTCCCTGTTTGCCAATTCAGTTCGTAGAATATCATCCATAGGGCCAGGGGAAGTTAGAGGCCATCCTCTAATACCACCATGATGAGCCAGAGTAAAGATGTAAGAACCACCAATAGCCATCTGTATGACTGGACAGCTATGCCCAGTCCATCCTGCCAGAAGGTTACCTTCAACATCCATGACTTGAATAGTACCACTGGCATAGCCCACCCACACTCTTTCTCCAAGTGCCTTTATGCATTGAACAGAAGAACTGTGATGCTGGAATTCTTGTAGTCGATTCCCATTTCCATCCCACACAATAATCGAACCATTTGTGCAACCTGACCAAATTGTTCCATCCATTGCCTGAGCCACTGCTTCTGTTCGACAGTTATCTTCGACGAATGTCCCTTTTGTTGCAACTCTGCGTACCGCATCAGCTGCCCCCATCAAGGCATTCCTAGATTTCTGGAAAAATGTGAAAGAACCTTGTGGTTTCTCCTTCTTTATGGGTTTTACTTTGATTTCTTCCTCTATAAATTGTTCTGGCATCACTGGTGCCTCTAGGCGAGCTGACTCCACTTCGCCATCCATCACAAATACTTTTAACAGCTCTCTTGTCCGAGCGTCCCTGTAGAAATCATATCAGAAAAATTAGTTCCAATAGGCCATGGGCCAAAGAAGTTGAGGAAACTGATGCAATTCTCTATATTTATGAAAGCCTACCAAAGAGCAAATGTCATGCTAGTTAGACTCCAAACTTTCGCTCGGCAATGGTCAGCAAGCATGTGTTTCACATCCGTAGTTGGCAAAGTGCACACATTACCAACTGTGGCATGGTTCCTAAGATCAATATATGCCCTTTCGATCAGCAAAGCAGCCATATGTTTTTCTTCTGATGTTAGTAAGAGGGACTTAGCAATGGCGTCCCAAGGCCATGCCGTTATAACACCCCCTTCGGAGCCTGACCATATTTCACCTGTTTCCAAGAGATTGAAATGAAACATATCATTTTGGGGTAACGTTTCACCCCTTTTTAATCCACATCTAGATGTTCAACTATTACATGCAACAAAAGAGATACATGAAGTCAAACAACAAAGAACTAGTGATTCAGCCATTGATAGTGATTGAACGCAAAACAAAAGCAACCAAATAAAGCTGACAATTAAGTTTTGTCGCGGAATAAACTGCAGATTTAAAAAAACTAAACAGCATCATTTTAGGTAGGCTTCACAGTAGTCAATCAAGAATTATGTTGTCTTACACATCTGCAATTGACAAGTACTCATTTGGAGTATTGAATTAGTTGTCTAGGATATGATAGTTAAGCATTTCATAAGCTAATTCTTTTCTTTGCGAAAAGATGTTTCAAAGGCTGATTCTACCTTCGAAATTTTCTCCAGCTTAAAGTAAAAGGTGCCAATGTGCCAAATCCATGCATATTCACCTACAAAAAGTTAAGGGAATGAAACCATTCCAGAACAACTTCCAACACTAAATCAAATCGACATGTCCACATCTCATACAGAACAACAAGACTTGGACATAAAGTAATCAATAACTAGCTGAAATTTAATGGATGACAACAAATTCTGATTTAGGGTTCTAAATGCTGATTTTCAGTAAGTCAATAGCTACTGAAACCCCCAAAAAATCATTTCTTATCTCTGATCCTACTGCTACCCCAGTCACGTAAAATCAGCTTACTGAGCATTTCCAGTAAACTTCACATCTTTCCGCACCAAAAAGTGCCATTGTCTGACTGCGCTCACAGCTCATTCTTATCCAGAGCATAATTTGATTTTCCTCAAAGCAGTCAATGAAAAAAATTCAGGGGTGATCAAGGCAGCAAGCTCCTCACCGTATGATGTAATGACCATGGAGAGCACCGGCGTGCGTCTGTACGCCTGCCACGTCAGGGCCTCCTTGAACATCGGCGCATTCCCGCCACCATCTTCTGCAGCCGCCGGCGCCGTGGCTAGGTCCATGTGCCACGATCGGATCCTCCCGTCCTTGTGCCCCGTCCACACCAGCCGGTTCGCGCTGTCCACCGCGACGCAGAGCGCTGGCGGCGCGGGCACGGACTCCCTGAACGGCACGCTCTCCTCGTCGCCGCGGCGCGCCCCTGCGCCCCACCCGGCGAACACCTCGTCGAGGCCCCACACCCGGATCCCGGACTCGGCGCCCGCCCACAGCTGCCGGCGCTGCGGCTCGCACGCTAGCGTCCGCAGGAAGGAGCCCACTTGCGTCTCCCGCAGCGGGTGGGGCCGCACCTCGAGCGGCGGCGGGCGGCCCGGGTGCATGGCCGCGCGGAGCGGCACGCGGAAGATGCCCTCGTCCCCGCCCGCGCCGACGAACTCCGGCAGCGCCCCGCCCGCGCAGCCGTACTCCGACATGGCCCGCTCCAGCGTCACCGAGCCGCCGCCACCGAAGGAGGCCGCGGATAAGTACATCGAATCTCCGTCGTGGTGGTGGTGGTGAGGCGGGAGCTGGTGGGGATACGACACGCAGCGCGCGGGGTCGTGGCGGTGCGCGGAGGCGGACGCGATGGGGTCGTCGTCGATGCTGTGCATCCGGAGCGCGGCGTGGCGAGCGCACGCGGCCGCGGCCACTTCGTCGCGCGGGAGCGGCTGGCTATAGGAGATGCCCTTCCGTTGCGGCGCCCGCGCCCCGGCCGCCTCGTCGTCCGGCTCCATACCGCCTTCGTGGTTCGCGCCCTCGCGTGCGCGCTCCAAGTCGGGCCGGCACTCGGAAGCGGCGAAGGAGGCAGGGAGTGGGAGGCGAGCGCGGCAGGGGAGGAGGGGTCGGAGCGGAGGCGGACGGGAGGGGCCGGGCCGTGGGGGGAAGGGAACTTGGTGTGAGAGCGTAGAGGTGTGCCCGCTTATATGGGTGGATCCTCGTGGACCGGGACCACGGCCGATGGGTCCCAAAACGGCTGCGCCTGATTTTTGTCCATGATTTTCTCTTTGCATCGCGAGGGTTTATACAAGCAATCTAATATCAATCAATTGATAAACAAGAATATAAGTTAGCATTTGTACGAACGAATAATGTACATAAATCGATAAACGGGCGTAGAAACCCTTCCACGTGATGCTGGAATTGCTATACTATAGTACGTGGAATTGCTGCCCTGAAAGCTACGGCCTTTCCAAATGGATCAGAGAGTCCACTGATGAAAGTCACTGTACTGGGAAGCAAGTCTTCGTAGTAGAAAAGGAATACGAATTCTCGTAGAGGAAAATAATGGCATATTTAGCACTGGTGCAATTCATATTTATAGAATGGTAGCATATCAGTGATATTGTCAAAAATGTCATTTTCACCACCCGGTGACCGGGCGACGATGTCGCAGAGCTAACGCATATAAGCTGTCGTCTGGCCACCAGGCACCAGGTGCCCTACCGCCCCACCACCGGACGGCAGGTAATTAAGCTGGGTAATTAGCAAGCTTAGTTACCTCCCTTAATTATTTTTATATTATTTGTTTAAATTTTTAAATCTAGCAAATGAGCTCAAAAATTACAAAATTTTATGTACAGACTTTTGACACAAATGTACTTGATTGCATAATTGTTTGACAATTTTATCAGCTGTGAATGTTGCTAAAAATTTATACAATTAGCAAGAGATTTTGAATTTTAAATATAGCAAATGAGCTTGAAAAATTATGATATTTTTATGTGCAATCTCCTGACATAATGTAATTAATTGTGTAATTGTTTGACAATTTTATCCATTTTTAATAGTGCTCAAAAATTCATACGATTAACAAGTAATTACCAGGTGATTAATACCATTTAGGCGCATTGTAATGGCCTGCCGCCCGGACACTGGGCCGCAAGATGGGTCACTTGGTTTTATTTGCTTTGTTTTGATTTTGTTTTCTTTATTTAATCTGTATGTGAACAAACGGAGTGGACCGTCGGCATTTGACTTATATGGAAAATTGAGTAGCCATGCTGAAAACATACCACCGAAAGTGTAACTTGCGTCGCATCTGTCTCCCCGTGCACAATTCACTTCCGCCATTATCGGCTCATCGTTAGTGCATGCTTCACTATCGCTCTCGCTATAAATTTTGAGATGCCCGCATTCACACTCTTGCAGTCTCTTTGCTGACACTCCTCAGCCTGTAGTCTCTTCGCTCACATTCCTCACCTAGCACTAGCAGTCTCTTCGCTCACACTCCTCGCCTGCGCTCTTCGTCCGCTTTCTTCACAGTTGATTAAATATTGTTTAGTGTCATTATTAGTAGTAATATTAACATATAATTTTTTGTCGTATAAATTATCTTTATTAAATATGTATATAATTGGTTGCAGTTATTTAGGTGTAATTAATTTAGTCATAATTATTTAGACATAATTAATTAATTTTTTTATATTAATTAATTTCTGTTAACAAGTATATGTTGTTTAATTATATATTTTTTATTCGCTTTTATGTTGACTATATTGGACATTAAAATCATAACTAGTAAGTGTAGCAATTAATTAAACTATGATACCAAAGGAAGATTATATTAAAAATATAAAAAATATTTTTTACTGTCATTTTTGTTGATCAGATTATGAGCATATGTTCATATGCACCATTTATTTGGACCAGTACGCATTTGCAGTGTTCATTTTAGTCCTAAGTGTACATTATTTTGTACTATTTATTTTATCACAAATTTCAATTTGTAGTATTTTACTGCCATTATCAATCTTCGCACTAATATTTGGTCTATCCTATTTGTTCGAAGGTATATTTTTACCGAAACTTCTCGAACAGTTCTACAATAAGAACCACCGGTGCCACTCATGGATGATAGGTGACGCGGCTGACCCTCTGCTCTTCAAACTGCGGGAAGGGAGGAATAATTGGGAGCTGAACAAGCGCTACATCTCTATCCTGCGGGCCACGGGCTTGTTGCCCTTTGCAAGGCTGGCCTCCATCAGGCGTCAGTTCACCCTCAACGACAGCCTGCTCGCAGTAATGGTGGACAGGTGAAGGCCCGAGATGCACACATTCCACTTTTGATGGGGTGAAATGGCGGTTATTCTGTATGACGTCTCGTTATTGACTAGTCTCTCTCTCTCTCCGGGGAGACGCACTTGTTCCATCCCCTGCACCGGTGGACTAGAAGGAGAGGCTAGCATACTAGTTTGGCCTGGCTATCCTGGAGGGTGCTCGTGACGTCCCCGGCAGTTGGCTGAAGAATTTCAGTGTGTACCCGCAGGATGCACCAATCAAGGTCATCAGGACACACCTCGTCGCATACCTTATTCAACTCTTTGATTGAAGCATGTTTCCAGCCACGCACGGCAATATTTGCAATGCCGAGTTCGTCCGACGTACAACAAGTACCTGCAGTGGAACATGCCCCGGTCGCGTGGCAGACTCACCGTTCCTCCACTAGATCGCCCCAAGCAAGTCACGCACAACGACAGTCTACAATGCTCAATCGATCGCCACAGCGCTTCGCGGTGCTATGACAACGTAAGACATGTTGAAATTTCTAATTATTTTATTTACGTAATTCATACTGGTTATTACTGAACCTGTTCGTATGTCACATCAGTTAGAGCGGGGCAGCACATCGCAAGAGCATCTAAGATCGCCATCGGCAACTCGAACACACCACTGCCCCTGCAGAATACTTTGAAGTACATCCTAAAGCAGGCAAAAAAATAGTGGACAACGTGAGCTTTGGCCGTTCAACGGAGCATGCATGCACATCAGGCACCCAGTGAGGGCATCATGCTCACCCGCTAGGTCATCGCGACCTAGCGAGTCCAGCCGGCCATCGCAATTTACTGAGTCTGTCCGACGTCATAGTACTAGCCGTCAATTATCCGTGGGCCGTATCGATAAGGAGGTAACTTATGTACAAATCTACATTTTATTTTCCTATTAGGCCTTATATCCTGCAGCAGGTCCATTATCGAGATGCATCATTTTTGACCTCCACACCATCTGCATAGACTACCGCTCCCTGTCGTTCATCTTTGCTTCACATTTAGGAGGTACGAGATTTACATTCTACATCCAAAATATTTAGTTTGCCCCACACGACTACATCGCTGTATACCCTGCCAAGCAAGTCTAATCACCGTTTCTATCTTTCCTTATATTTTAGCTTTCAGAGATACCGAAGCCAAAAAAAGATAACCCAAAGTCAAATAGAACCCTTGAGGCCTTGACAATTGACCATGATCTTCTTCTCGTCCCCAATAATCCAATCGCCACCTAGTCATCCTAGTCGAGAACTATGCAGGTGCCGACCAACATTAATGAGGAATTACTGACTTGCCCTTTTCTTTTCCAGATTTGCTTCTAGGAGCAAGATTAAAAAATTGTCAAAAGTTTACTTTTCATGGCAAGTGGCAGAGCACCACATGGTTTTGCGTTGCATCGTGAGCGCACACCGGTGGACTTGAGTTGAGAAGATACGGTACGGTAGCGAGTGGCAAATCGTCGCGCACTAGCGTCAGCGCTTTTTACCGCCAAGAACTCTCCAAGCCGCTCGAAGTCTCGACTTGTGGTTATCAGTTATCACTCGTCAGTCTTGACAGTCCTGTGACGATCTTGTAGCGCGGTTGTGGTCGCTTTTGCTCTTTGAGCTGGCTGTGACGTTGGGTCTTTTTTCTTCTTCTTCTGAGTCTTATGCCTTTTAGTTGTGAATTGTGGTTTTCGGGTTGTTCATATAAGAGATTACAGAGTAACAGAAGCTTACGTATGATTTTTGCCGATATAAATGAAATCGGTATAGTATGTACTACAATTAACTAGTAAACCTTATCTTAAAAAGATAGGTTATTTAAAAGTTAGATAGAAAAATCAAAAGCAAAAACTAAAAGCTGAAAAAAGAAGAGAGCCACTGCCTTGATACGGGGATGATGTTGCAGAAGTTTGGACAAAAATGACACTGTAGCTCACAAAAATACCAGATTTAGCTCCTAATCCCCCGCAATCCCATTTATAGTCCCCTTCCCCACCGTGGGATTTCCCTGGACAGACACGTGTTAATCGTGCGGTCAGGAACCGCACGACAGCGAAATCGTGTAGTCCCCAACCGCACGACTACTGTTCACAGCGAAATCATGCGGTCAGGGACCGCACAACCACTGTTGGCTGTCTTGTTCACCCGCCAAAAGATGCCTGTTTACTCAATGTGTGTGTGACTGACACGTGTTAATCGTGCGGTCTAGGACCGTACGACTCGGATGAACAGTGGTCGTGCGGTCCCTGACCGCACGATTTCACTATGAACAGTAGTTGTACAGTCGGGGGACCGCAAGATTTTGCTGTCGTGCGGTACTCGATCGCACGATTAACATGTGTCGGTCAAGGAAAATCCCATGATGGGAGAGAGGGCTATAAATAGGATTACAGGGGATTAGAAGCTAAATCTGGTATTTTTGTGAGCTTCAGTGTCATTTTTGTCCAAACATCGATGTTGCACAGATTCCCTGCTCATTATTGAGTTTTTTTTCTTGATATAGGACTCATTGTTGAGTGATGATTTCTATGCAAGTACATCAATCAGCCGGAAAATATCATCTTGAAAATAATTATGGCCTCTTCAACTAATGTTCAAAATGTTTTTGCTTTTTGGGCTCAGAAACAGAGGGTCCGTTCTAACTAGCTTATGCTTAAACTTCTGACTGTGTTTTTATCTTATAGCTAAATTGTACTATAGCAGTTGCTAACTTTTCCTAAGAAAAAAATAGAAAAAGAAAAAATATAAAAAATTGTTATATGCTCACGGACAATACAAAGGAATAAAGACAAAGAAATAAAACATATAAAAACTTAACATTAACTAAAATTAAAAACTAATAAGTTTTAAATAGATTTTGATTTAAATAATAAAATGAAAACTAAAATAAACTAGAAGTCAAAATCTTTATCCCTGCTCAGTTGGGCTGAAAAGCTGTGGCTTATGGCTGAAATTGCACTGTATCGGTTGAAATTTCACTGTAGCTGAAGGTGGTTTATTTGACATAATTAAATTTAAAAAAATTAAAAATAGAAAAATGTGCTAGCTCATCATAGACAACGCAAACGAATACGAGAAAAAAGAATCGGCAAAAAGTTCAAAAAACGACGAAATTTATAAATAGTAAAAAATAAATAAGAACTTAGAAGTTGAAGTCGGAACAAACGGGGCCTAAAGCTGTACCAAATAGAGCCGGTACCACAACTTCTGCGTGGCAACGCATGATCTTTTCGGTCAAATCAAGCAACCTGTGCTAGCACTCTACACGCCAACAGAAAATAAGAGCTGGACCACAAGCAACAACATTTCAGCACTCGTCCGGCCGGCCGGCCGCCAACGCATCTGACCTGCTTGCTCAACAACGATGAACGGCTAGCGTGAGCTCGAGCAGGGGTTGTAGTTTGCAGTAAGGACGTCGCGTCCTGTTTCGCCAGGCCAAAGACACTATTACTCTACTGACCAGCTGTCGGGTAGGTCGTAGAGTAGCCGTGCCTACTGACTAGATGCGCATAGAAGGAGAGCCTGGCCTTGGCTTGCTCAAGTGACAAGTCCAATCACTCGAATGGAGGACCAGCGAGCACTACACACGTTCGGCGGGGAACGGCTCAGGTGCAGGGGCCCTGCACTTAACGCCGTGCAGGGGTGCCCAGCTCCTGACACGTGTCCCCCAAAAAATCAAAAAAATTCCGAAAAATTCAAAAAAATACTTAAAAAATTCGAAAAATTCTAAAAAGTACTTTTTGTAAAATACTTTTTATTATAAAGTATTTTTAAGTACTTAAAAAAATATTTTTTAATAAAAGTAAAAAATCAAAAATAAACTTAAGTACTCACAAAAATACTTTTCATACACAAAAATACTTTTTCAGAATTTTTTAAGTATTTTTTTGAATTTTTCGGAATTTTTTTGATTTTTTGGGGGACACGTGTCAGGAGCTGGGCACCCCTGCACGGCGCTAAGTGCAGGGGCCCCTGCACCTGAGCCGTTCCCCGTTCGGCGTCGGCGCGTCACCACCAGCCACCACGACACTCGTCGAACCCTGCCCTCGTACGTTGCAGTAAAACATGCTTCGTTTTTCAGTTTTAAGCTCCTTTTGTTAACTTGTTTAGTAATTATTATTTACTAAATCAATAAATTGTAGCTTAAACCAGTGACTACGTCGCGCGCGGGCCACGATACTTACGCTGGTTTTAGGGCTTATTCGTATTGATTCTGTTTCTGTTTTTTACTTTTTGACTTTTATTTATAGAAGTTAAGACCAATATGAACATTTCAATTTCTATCATCATTACTATTTATTAGCTATTATAATATATGCTTTCATATATTATAACGTATTTTTTATTTTATTATATTACAATTTTGTAAGCTGTACGATGGTTTGAATGTTCTAGTGTTTTTCGTTGCACCGTTTTTCTTACGTAATGCATTACTATTCATCAGTCACTACTATTTATCACCCGTAGCAAAAAACCATCAGTAAAAATCAATATGAACATGTCCTAAGTTAAACATGACGTGTACATGCTGTGTATACCATGTGTGCGTATCAGGGCACTTCCAATGAGCAGTTTTCAAGTCAATACCATGGAGGAGAGAGACTGCATTAGATGAGTATTTAGATACAACTACTCCAATAGATAGTGTTTATGTGTTTTATGTCAAGATCATTTATTGTTGCATGTATTATAATCTAAACTATATTGCAACTTTGTGGTCTATATGTTTTGTTTTTTGCTATTTGGTATGGAAATACCAGCTGCCCATTATAAGAAGACCAATGCACAACCAAAACCGCTAGCATGCGTGTTGCTTAAAATGTGTGTTACGTTAAAAAATCATTTCTTTCGCATTTAGAAAAATATAGTTACAAAAATACACATTTCTTTCGCATTCAAGTGCCTCATTGATCTACCCTACTCTATAATACACCAAAATTATCTTTACTAAATCCACCCCCTCAACCACCCCCACAGTCATGCCTAATCTAAGTCCACCCAGATTTGTGTACCAAAAGGTTCCAACTTCATTCAAATGGATGGTCTAGATCTCTCCTCAAGCCTTATTCTCTTACTCATTGAAGATCCTAAGATCAAAATTATTTGGTTCACGCATCATCATTGAACCGGTACCCACCCCGCCCCCCGCGCGAATCGAGCGCCTCCCCACGTTCTCTCCTGTTTCTCCCCGGTCTCCCCCTGAGATCTCTCTCCCCCTCCGCGTCTTCTGCCCTCGGTTCTCCGCGCCGCCGCCTCCCCTCCATCCTCCGCCCTCGCCTCCTCCCCTCCCTCATCCGCCGCCCCGCCCTCGCCTACTCCTCCCCCCCCTGCGCCGCCGCCGCCTCCTCCTCCCCCGCTCCTCCGTTCCGCCGCCGCCTCCTCCTCCCCCACCCCTTCGCTCCGCCGCCGCCTCCTCCCCCCCCCCATGGCGGCAGCGCAGATCCTTATCTCCGCCGCCTCCTCCTCCCCCGCTCCTCCGTTCCGCCGCCGCCTCCTCCTCCCCCCACCCCTTCGCTCCGCCGCCGCCTCCTCCCTCCCCCCCCCCCCCCCCCCCCATGGCGGCAGCGCAGATCCTTATCCCCTCCGCCTCCTCCCCTCCATCCTCCGCCCTCGCCTCCTCCCCTTCCTCATCCGCCGCTCCGCCCTTGCCTCCTCCCCTCGCCGCTCCGACTCCCAAGACCAAATCCCCAAATCGCCTCTAAAACCCTAGCCACCCGCCATGGCCGGCTCCCCCACCGCATCCGCCTCCGCGGCCGAGGCCACCGACGGGCCGGTGCTCAGCGTCGTGTCGAAGCGCCTGCGCGCACAGGCGCTGCGGAAGAAGTACAACCGCATCCTGCAGATGGAGGAGTCGTTCGCTGCCGGCAAGACGCTCAACCGCGAGCAGGAGGAGGTGCTCCGCTCCAAGCCCGTCGTCTCCGCGCTCATCGACGAGCTCGAGCGCCTCCGCGCGCCCCTCTCCTCCGCCCTTGCCGAGGAGCTCTCCTCCCGCCCCGCCACCTCTGCCCGCGGATACTTGATGAGGCAGTACAGGATAAGCAGATGGATAGCTCCACAGTTGCACCTGATGGGTACGTCCCACGATTCCTATTGCATTGCCATTCTGAATTCCTAATCCACCTAGAGTGCTTGTTAAATTGATGTTAAACAAATACTAGCGCACGTTATAACTTCCGTGAATGTTCCTCTTAAGTGTTATACTTGGTGGATTTATGCGATACCATAAGAATTTTATGCAAATTTGTATCTGTTGCCTTCATTATTCATATGTACCTGTATGTGCATATATGCCATCACAGGAATGCCTGAGTCTTGATACGTGTGCCTGGTTGCCAAATGCCGATTATATTGAGCTCCATTTTATTCTAGCAGGTCCATACGATACATGAATACGACCATAAGACACATATAATGTTCTGTTGCATTGTTAGATTGTCTATATGCAAGTACAAACTCTGGCAAAGAAGATATATGCAAGTACAAACATGCGCATAATTATTCCCAATCAAGAAAAGTTAAGTTGTAAATATAACTAATGGGTTATTTGGTGATAAGGGATATAGTACATTTAATTAAGGTTTTAGTGAATGTTGCCTTACAACTCTGCAAGTGATATCATTGTCAAGCATGTCTTCATTTTGATATGTATGTCCAGTAGTCCAAATAGAAGTCAAGAAAAGTGAAATTCAGGCATTGTGAATTTGGATTGCGGTAGATGGCAGCAGGATAGCACGCAAAATAAACTCGATAGGAATCAACTAGGTTCTGAGTCAATTTCCCACACATAAGTTTACTTTATCTGTTTGAAATGGAAATTTTGTTCCTTGTCATTTGCTTTGATGTAGGATATTCATGCTATATATTAGAAAGAAGCATTTCTGCTCTTTTCATCTGGTAGTAATTATTTTCATGTTTGCTTTGCTTGCATCTGCTGGTTGTTGACTGTAATTTCCCTCCACAGAAAGTCACCTGCTTCTGGAGATGAGCTATTTGAAAGGATTTGCAACATGGGGAGATTTAGTGAGGATGAGGTAGAGAATATTCACAACAATCTTTAGGATTTTCTGGTGATGGCACATGTCATTACATTGATTAAATACTTGTTATTCTCACCAGGCAAGGTTCTTCTTCCAACAACTGATTTCTAGAGTGAGCTATTGTCATTCTATGGTACCTATTCTATCAAGTTGACATGCAAAAATACTCTCTTGGATGGTAGTGTCGCACCTCGGCTTAAGATTTGTGACTTCGGTTACTCCAAGGTACACCCGTGCAGATTATAACCTCCAAGATAATCACTGTGAGTACACCCATTCCCATCTTTTCTTTACGATATTTTTGGATCATTTGTGTCTGATCCTAATTACTGTCTTAATATGAAACTTATTGGTGTTTTTCACAGAGGATACTCAGTGTACAATACTCAATTCCGGACTACGATCGAGTTTCAATGGAGTGCAGACATCTGCTGTCCTGAATTCTTGTCCCGAAATAATTCAGTTCTTAAGAATTAAGCAGCATCAGTTTTGCAAGTGTTAATACTCACCTTTTGATTTGTGCAGCACATTTTGAGCGGCGGGTCGGTTCAAGTTTGGTGAGGACGTCTTGTGAGGCAGATTGATTTGATTTCACGTTGGGCCCTTACGGTGTGGTGCAGATTGATACAAATTTTGGTTTATTTGTCCTTACGGTGAGGAGGGAGATTTCAGCACTGCATGTAAGTTACTCATCGGTTGTATTGCTTTGTCGGAGACTCCGAGAGGATTTGCTTGTGGCAAGGAGCACTGCTCAATAAAATTGGGTTAATTCTGCTTTAATTGGCTCTGCTCATCCTAAGAGGTTGTGCTTGTGTTGAAGAATGTGAATCAAGCGATGGGTTTGCCTTGCTTTTTTGTTCCATGTCGTTTGACTGCAGTTGTGCTTCTAAATGAGTGAGTAATTTTTCGTGGCTCTGCGGACAGTTTGCTAAATTTCTCTTTAACCTGTTTTTCGGTTGCTAGATTTCACGTGACGTGCATCTGTTGGTTATGTGCTATGTTGATTCGAATGAAGTTGTGCTTTTGAGTAGAGAAATGTGATTTGCCTCCATATTTCTATCAGCATCTGATTCATGGAAGGGAGCGGTGTGCTCCTCCCTGTGTTTGATTTTTTTTCTTGCTTTTTTCGGTTGTGTTTGACTTTTTGCATGAACTAGCACATCTGGATGATGTTGAATCGCATCCATTAGGCATAATCAAATAGTGAGCAGCTAGCCGGCTGGCTGAATTTTAGGAATTCACATAGTTGTCGCACTTTATGCAATGGTGCTGGAATGATGTAATGCTTGAATGCATGCATGATGGCATGTACATCTGTCTCCGTACTTTACATTTTTTTGTCTGTGTCTGCACTTTACAATTTTTTTTTGTATATGGTTATGTAGTAATTGCATGTACGTAAGTATAGAAGCCCTTAGGTAAACTCCAAACACATTGACTTCTTCATGTACGTAAGTATATATGAGACGTGCATCTTAATGAATCCGATTGTTCGTTTTATTTTTTTACAAATTTTATCTTGTTTTGTATTTTACCGTAGCGTTAGCACGGGCATACTATGTCATGTGGTGTTGAATATTAGCAGCTCATACTATGTTCCTTATCAGGTCAATAAGTACTATGATCTTGCTACTAGCTTCTATGAGTATGGCTGGGGTGAATTCTTCCACTTTGCTCACAGGTGAGGACCCTCTTGAGGAAATAAAAAATAATTGATCTTTCATTTTGCAGAAAAAATATCATGTTGTGCTTATTCTAAGGAAATGTGAAAAAAGTAATATTGGTTTTGTTTGTCACCTGGTTCATAGTGACTGAACTATACTTGCCATGTGCAACAATATTTTAGATGGAACGGAGAATCTTTACGGGAAAGCATCAAACGACATGAGCACTTTCTGGCCCTACAGCTTGGGTTGAAACCAGGAATGAAGGTCAGTTTTCTTATTAAACCTAATAGCCTATTTCAGAATGGTTTTTGTTGCTCTTGCTACAGCAATACGTAAATATGAAACATTAATAACTAGATATTATTTGCTTCACTTGTTGGGTGTAGGTTTTGGACGTGGGCTGTGGAATAGGCGGACCATTAAGAGAAATTGCAAGATTTAGGTTTGTTTACTGGGCCACAGCCCTTCATGTTTGTGATGCATTGAGTTCAAACGTTTCATATGCATGACAAATGTATCAGAATTTATCAATCTTTATCACTTATAAAATTGTAAACTGGTAGTGATTTGATTTTGAAGAGATGGTCGCAGGAAAGCATCATGGACAATTGACCTTTTCAAGTTCACCTATCATGTTTTTTTGGAAGTAACATGTGCCTTTTCTTTGGGAAGAGAAAAACTTAGCTCATAGTTTACTTGAAACATTATTTTCGTTTTTTGATATATCATCATCGATCCATCCCATGCAAGGAAGATGCATAACAGAATGTCTTTGTTAGTTAGATAAGGGATTATTGATTCTGTCATCTTTCAGTATCAATATATTACTTGGAGCTAGAAATAATTGACTGGCAATGGTTCCTGGCAGCTCCACTTCAGTTCAAGGTTATTAAGGCGGTAAGGCGAGGTAAGGCGACCCACCCCCCTCACACCTTTTAAGCGGTAAGGCGTGAGGCGAGGCGACGCCTTACATATGTCATAAGGCGAAGAAAACGGGGTTCTAAAAGACTAAATCAGAAGAAATCTAAAGAGGAGGAGGACCTAGAAGGACCTAATTGTAATTTCGTAAACCTCTGAGGACTAAACTGTAAAAAACCAAACACACTTAACCCTAGCCAGTCGACCGCCCCAACGCCCAGATCCATTCGACCGCCGCCAGATCCAGTCGACCGCCCCGCCTCTCCTCTCTCTTTCTTCGCTCGCCGGCCTCTCCTCTCTCTCTCTCTCTCTCTTTCTTCGCCGGCCTCTCCTCTCTCTCTTTCTTCGCCGGTAGCCACTCCGGCACTTCGCTCCACGTCTCCCCTGCTGCCGCGCCGCCTTCCCCTATCGCGACGCCACCGCTCGCCACCGGCGGCTGGAGACGGCGACGCGGGCGCGGCGGCCTGGAGACGGCGGCGCGGGCGCGGCGGCCTGGAAACGGCAGCTTGGAGATGGCGGCGCGGGCGCGGCGGCCTGGAGACGGCAGCTTGGAGACGGCGGCGCGGGCGCGGCGGCCTGGAGACGGCGGCGCGGGCAAGGCGGGGGCGACGCCTTGCCACGCTGGACCGCCTTACCGCTTAGGCGACGCTGTCGCCTAAGCGACGCCTTAATAAGCCTGCTTCAGTTAATGGATTAAACAACAATGAATACCAGATATCTAGGGGAAAGGTTATTTGACACCACACTCCCATATCTGATTTGGTTAATTCTGCTGCTGATTTTGATTCAGAACTTGAGTTAAATATGCAGCTTTTAATGTCACACTGGTTATCACAATACTCTTCTGTTAACATGAGATTTTAATATTGAGGAGCTCAATCGGTTGGCAAGAGTAGGTGGAACTTGCAATTTTGTGAAGGTATGTTGGCTTACCTACTAGACTACTAGAGCACATTTCCTTCTTGGCTTAGCTCATTTGTTTGCTTTGCTGTTCTTTCTTTCCTCCTTTTTGTAAGCATACATGTCTTTGCAGTTGCTTTGCTGCATAAAAATGTTATCAGCCCTCTTTTTAGTAAAGCAGTCTATAATGGATAAAGACAAAAGTTCTTACACAAACAAGTCGCTGCAATTGCTTGGCTGTATAAAAATGTTAAAAGATTGATGCTTGTACTTGGAGTTTTTTGATATTTTAAATAAGGTAAATGATATTACTTACATTACCTACATATTGGTCTGTACTACAGGCAGACTTCATGAACATGCCGTTCTCTGATAACAGTTTCGATGCTGTTTATGCCATCGAAGCAACATGCCATGCGCCTGATCCGGTAGGACTTCAAATTGTCACTTATGTGGAAAGATTTGTCATCACTTTTAATACCTTCTAGCATTACAAAACTGAATTGATTTTATTTTGTTGCAAAGGTTGGCTGCTATAAGGAGATCTACCGTGTATTGAAGCCCGGTCAGTGTTTTGCTGTATATGAGTGGTGCATTACCGATCACTATGATCCAAACAATGCAACACACAATAGGATTAAGGATGAAATCGAGCTCGGTAATGGCCTGCCAGATATCCGAAGCACTCAGCAATGTCTTCAAGCTGTTAAAGATGCTGGCTTTGAGGTAAGATATTATACTTTCCCTTTTTTTGTTTAATTATGTGCTTCTAGGATTTACCTGGGGCAAATCCGCTGCTGAAAAAAAATATATACTACAAGTATTTGTTTCTTCTCAATATCATGGGGTTTCATTTGATCTCCAATGGATATAATTTTTTTTTCTTCATGAAGGTTATTTGGGATAAGGATCTTGCTGAAGATTCTCCGGTGCCTTGGTACTTGCCCTTGGATCCAAGCCGATTGAAAAAAAATTCTTGCTGTATTTCGTGTTTTATTTTCATACTATTGTAGGCGATCAGAGCAGATGGGAATTCAGAATTGAGTCACGAAATTTGTTCGGAGTTGAGCAAGTGGAGTGCTGCTGCTGGATTAAGGTATAAGCTCTATTCAAGTTCCAAAGCACATGAACACAGAAATCATGCATACTTCTGTTGCTTCAGTTATTTAATCCAAGAATGCTTTTTTTTTCATAGACCAATTGGAGCTGTGGTCTTCATGCAACGTGGTATCCTGAAGGTCTGCTTGAGGACTACAGACAGCACAACTAATACAGCAGAAATTGCCAAGGTATGCTGTCTTTGTGAATGTTTCTATCAAATCTGAATGGCCTTTAAGCTAGATTTAGTTGTTCATATCTTGCTTCATCCTAAAAAGTTTAGGCGTATGGTGGAGGTGGAAAACCCAGCTCAAGTTCTTTCGCACTAAGAATGGATGAGTTCAACGCCTGGACTTCAGTGAATTCATGAACTCACCTGGAGGGCAACCTGTTAAATTGTCATACAGGTACATGCGCTCAGCTGGACACAAGCTTCCTGAGTTGCGAGGAAGAGGTGAAAATGAGCTGACGTTGGAGCCTTCCAAGATGAGAGGCGAAAATCCAAGATTTACACTGCTCCGATGACCTTCCATTTGTAAAAAGAGAACTTAGCCCAATGGATTTATTGGAATGTAATGGAGCACATGCTCTTTTCTGGGGGAGTGTAAGTAGAAAAAGAAAAGTTTCTGAAGGAGATTCTTCAGTCCAGTTCTTTTCTGAGACTAACAAGTCTACTAACTGATGGAGGTATATCTCATCAAGGCCTTTGAGAGGAAATAGTTACTTCTTTTGGTGCACGTCACAATTCACACATGATTACTCGCAATATGGTGAGGAAATAGTTACTTCTTTTGTTATTGTTGCTATCAGTTTCATTCTGCACAATCAAATGAAATTACTATTTTCTCTCCTAGGAATCTGCATTAGGTCAACATATTGTTTAGCAGTTCTACAAATTCCTCCCTGTGATTTGAATTCTATGTGAGTTGTGCACATGGTTCTAAGATTTTATCATGAGAGGAACCATGACAGTAATTTTGTATCGAATTAGATAGAAATAAGAAAAAAAATTACTTTCACCACTTGCAATTAGAGCAAAAATAGACTATTAACTATAGTTGAGATGGTCTCAAATGATAATTCGGATGCCCTGCATAGGTTAAAACTTGTCTGCAAGGGGGGGAAAACCATGCAACAGTTTATGTAACATCAGAAACCATCCAAATTATATCAGGATCAGTTACCAACACTGTCATGTCAATAACTATTTTTTTCACCTAATTTAACGATGATGTACTATTGGATTTAAATTTGGCTTTTGGAGTGGAGGAAGTGCGTAGGGGATCTGGTACAAATTTTATCTTGTTTTGTATGTTACCGTAGCGTTAGCACGGGCACACTACTAGTTAGATGAAGGGTTCTCAAATGTACAGCCAAATGATTTCTCAAGGTTTCTCATGAAACTATCGAACCTGTCGCCATATATCTACAGAAAAGTTACGTCAGGTATACCAAACCTATTGAAGCAGAGTTGTAAACAAGAAATTGAACCAGCCATATATTTGTTAAGGATTTCAAAGAAAGACATCATGAACATAGGAAGACCACTGAGAACCGAATTCAATAACACCAGTCTACCCCCATAGGATAAATGCTTAGCCTTCCAAGTACTTAGTTTCCTTTTAGATCTTTCTTCTATAACACCCCACTCCAAATTTCGAAGTTTTCGGTGGTGCATCGGGATTCCTAAGTACCTAAAAGGTAACATGCCTAAATCACAGCCAAACAGATTAGTATAATCTTGTTCGAACTGTTTGGCCTGTCCAAAACAAAAAAACTCGCTTTTATGGAAATTAATTTTTAGACCTGATAATTGTTCAAAAACACAGAGCAGTAGCTTCATATTCTTAGCCTGCTCAAAATCATGGTCCATAAAAAGGATTGTATCATCTGCATATTGCAAGATAGACAATCCATCATCCACAAGGTGAGAAATGATTCCTTTAATTTGGCCATCATCCTTTGCCCGCTTAATTAATATCGAGAGCATGTCAGCTACTATATTGAAAAGAATAGGTGACAAAGGATCACCTTGCCTAAGTCCTTTTTTTGTTTGGAAGTAGTGTCCTACATCATCATTTATCTTGATGCCTACACTTCCTCCCGATACATACTTTTCAATCCACCTGCACCATTTATTGCTAAAACCTTTCATACGGAGAGTTTGCTGGAGAAAAGACCATTTTACCTTATCATAGGCCTTTTCAAAGTCTATCTTAAGAATCACCCCATCCAGCTTTTTGCTGTGTAATTCATGGATGGTTTCATGTAAAATGACAACCCCTTTCATGATATTTCGACCTGGCATAAAAGCTGTTTGAGACGGTCGTACCACATTACTAGCCACTTCCATGAGTCTATTTGTGGCTACTTTGGTAAAAATCTTAAAGCTCACATTGAGCAAACAAATGGGCCTATATTGTTGTATCTTTGTTGCCTCCTTTAATTTTGGGAGGAGTGTTATTACTCCAAAATTTAGGCTATGCAAGGGAAGGCGCTCTTCATAGAAGTCATTGAAGAGGGCCATAAGGTCATTTTTGATAATGTCCCAAAACACTTGAAAAAATTCTGCTGGAAACCCATCAGGTCCTGGCGATTTATTATGTTCCATTTGGAACACTGCCTCTTTTATCAGGTTCTTTTAAAAGACTGAATTTCTATCGGTCAAGATTTTTTTGGCAAGGCAATAATGATAAACAAAAGTATCGCCTCGCCAAATGGAACATCCTTTGTCATCCAAAAGATCAAGGTGGGTTGGGAATACCTGACCTTTGGATCAAGAATAAATGTCTTCTAAGCAAATGACTTTTCAAATTGTTGAATGAAGATGGAAATTGGCAAAATTTGCTGAGAAATAAATATTTGAGCTCAAAATGCCTTACTCAGGTTCAATCTAAACCTGGGGATTCGCATTTTTGGAAAGGTTTGCTAAGGATCAGGGAGGATTTCATGGGATGTGGCTCTTTCAAAATAAGAGATGGCTCGCAAACTAGATTCTGGGAAGACACTTGGGTAGGATCTTCACCCCTAAAAGATCAATTTCCCACCCTCTACAACATAGCCAACAACCCTCATGTAACTGTGGAGACAGTCATGAATCAAGTGCCTATTAATGTCTCTTTTCACAGAGCTTTAACTGGGGATAAATTGACGGCTTGGCTAAACCTAGTAGCTAAAATAGTAAATGTTCAACTTTCAAATGAGAGGGATGTTTTTAACTGGGATTTACATAATCATGGTCAATTCTCTGTACGGTCTATGTATGCGTACTTGATGAACCAGGGTATCCCTTTCATTCATAAATTCATTTGGAAATTGAAGCTCCATCTTAAGATAAAAATTTTCCTTTGGTACCTCCAAAGAGGTGTTATCTTAACAAAGGACAATTTAATTAAGATGAGATGGACTGGCAGCCAAAAATGTAGTTTCTGTGATCATAATGAAACCATAAAACATCTTTTTTTTTGATTGCTGCCATGCTAAAATTATTTGGAATATTGTTCAAATTACTACTGGGTTAACCCCACCTAGATCTACTTCTCACATGCTTGGAGGCTGGCTCACGGGCATTGGAAGGGAGTATAAAAAACAAATTTTTGTGGGGGCTGCTGCTATCATTTGGGCAATTTGGTGTACTCGTAATGACATTGTCTTTGAGCAAAAACAAAATATTTCTTTTATGCAGGCTATTTTTAGAGGAGCATATTGGTTGCGGTTCTGGGCGCTGCTGCAGCGTGAAGATAAAAGGGAGACGTTTATATTGGCAAGCAAAGCGTTGGAGGTTATCGCTTTACATGTGTTTGCCAATAATGGGTGGCAAAGTAATAATAGACTTTGCATTTGATTTTATTCTATTTCAGGATAATCTTATTCTTTATCTTTGTTAGCAAATAAGCAATAACGTTGTAAGCAGTAACGTTGTAAGTCTCGGCTGTGTGCGGTTGCAGAGGCCGGAATTTTTCCATTATCTAAAAAATATATTTGTTAAGGATTCCTTCACAGCTGAGGTACACATCTGCATCCAGACTCAGTGTTAGAACATCCATGGACACGAGGAGCAGTTGCAGCTGATTACTGGCATCCTAAGTAATTTTACTTAATTTATTTTGGAAAGATGTTCGTCTTTGTTATTCATATCTATACACATCAACAGTAACTAGCATGCCCGATGCTCCAACATTCAAAACACAAAATTTATGAACAAATTCATACTTAACCACAGAAAGCATCAGAATTACTCCGAAGGATAGATATTCAAAATCATCTTGTCCCTAGGTGGTCCCTTTGACAAGCCATAACAATCATTATATATCAAACTTCAAAAGGTACATTCAAATGGCAAATTTTGCATTGAACAACCGAAGTATAACTTTTTT
Organism: Dendrocalamus latiflorus; assembly: GCA_017311315.1. Classification (NCBI taxonomy): domain Eukaryota; kingdom Viridiplantae; phylum Streptophyta; class Magnoliopsida; order Poales; family Poaceae; genus Dendrocalamus; species Dendrocalamus latiflorus. The sequence continues at coordinate 3,741,350 of CM029654.1, forward strand.
GTCAACTGAGCAAGAACAATATACACAATGGGCATTTACTATCCAATCATGGAACTTCTGTGTTTCCTTCCTCAAGTAACAGTCGAACCTGAAATGAATATTAGCCCAAGTTTGACAGACCGCATGGATTTGGCTCAGGAACCAATAGAGATATCAAACAAGAACCTTTTGCAATGAACCATGTTAAAAATCTTCAACTGATTGAGCAATGCTTCATGTTTGTTGAGTTTTTGACTTCTTGTTGCTCTGGACCAGGAGCAAGATTAAACGCTTTGCAAAAGTTACACCAGCGACAGCTTCAATGATCTTGAGAAATTCAAATTGTGCAAGGGATTGTGCGATACTCTGATCCATGCAATATGAGTATTCAAATTGTACCGGACAAACTCCTTTTCTTGGTTTTCCTTCCTCGGAAAGGAAATGCAAAAAGAGGCAGGGCGATTACGTGCACTCAACGTGATCCTGATTAACCCCTGCAAATCGTCCTTCTATTCTGCAGATCGCGTCAAATACACTGCAAAAATGTGGTGATGTGCTCCAGGCAACGGAGGAGGACCATTAGCTTTCTGACAAACGCATGCGTGCGTTTATACGGTGGCGACGGGGCTTCCAGATTCCAATACCAAAGTACCCTTGTTCTGAAGGAGCTCATGGTCTACTATACGTTTCGTATCGAGCTGGACCTGCCCGGAAAAGAATCCATCCTGATTGACGAAGGTCGGTGACATGAGCACAACGACGAGTGAGATACGGCAACAGACAAAAGCTTCTAACTACCGAGCACTACCTGCCGAGACTCAGGGTGCCGACCCAATCACTGCTCGACCAACAAGTGCTCCTACGATGTCCATGTTTTCAAGCTTCTTGGACTGGATTCGATTGGCAGGCATGGAGCTTCTTCCTCCCATGGCAGTGGTTGGAACCGCTTGGCACTGTTCTGTGGAATCCATGCTGTCATTCTTCTTGTCTCCTTCCACAGTGACCTCTCGACTCTGTTTTATCAGGCATGCTAAAACAGATGGAAATTATGGGCACTGCCAATTTGCCAATTGGGGTTAGGCTGGTAGCAATGTACAATTGGTTATTTGCCTGTTCAGACCGGGGCGATTATGACATGTTCTTTCAAGCTTTTAGCTTCGGCTTATTCGAAAACCAAAAGAAATAAAGTAGTTTTTCTAAGTGATTTCTTAAAACTGTTTATGCAAACAGCTCCTTAAGCCCCGACGCATACATCATTCTGTATCAACGACTCCGTCGTACTTCACCGCCTTGGCAGTGCTCATTTGAGATTCTAGTTTCTTAATCTCGTCCTTTTTTAGTCTTTTGGTTTATTCTTTTTTTTCGTATTTCTCTGTATTGTCTATGATGAGGTAATCTTTTTTCTATTTTTAATTTTTAAAATTTAATTACACAAAAAACGTATAATAGCTATAGTAAAAAAAGTCTTAAATAATACTAAAAAGACTAAAAGCTCAAATAAGCACTTAAAAAAACCCAGCCCAAAACGATCGGTATAGCCGGATGCCATCCCTACTGGGCCTGCTTCCTTCGCGTGATTCTTCGCGGAAAAGGCGAGAGTCCCGTGCTTCCTCGTGTCCCCGAATCGTGATCTGATTGATCCTGACTCCTCCCTCCTCGCCTCCCCACCCTCCCTCCCTTCCAGAGCTCTCCCCGGCCACGGACCCGCTCCTGACCCCTCCCAGATCTCCCGGCGCCGCCGCTCGTCCCCCTCCTCGCCCTCGCCGTCCCCGCGCTCGCGCAGCGATGGATGAGCTGGTTCGCCAGGCCGAGGCGTGGGTAGGCCAGGCCGAGGCGTGGGTAGGCCAAGCCGAGCGCTGGGTCCGTCAGCAACCCCCGGAGCAGATTTACGTCGCGGTCGCGGTCATTGCCGTGACAATCCTGGTGCTGCTTGCAGGTGATGTGTCGAACCTAAGCTTCGTCTTGCCTTTGTGCCCTTGCTCTCGAATCTTGAGGTGTTGTGTTCGGTTTGTATAAACTCATGCTGCCCTAAGGTTAAGAACATGTGCAGAAATCGGTCCTGAAAAACTAGATGGATGTGGTAATTTAGCAACGAGGAACTGGGTTGGGTGCAATTCCATATTTGCCTGGAAGCATCAGACTTGTAAAAGGCTGCGCGTGTTATGTGCCGTAGCCGTCGTTTTCTACGAATAAACTAGCTGCAGATCTGGATGAGCATTTATATAGTTAGCTGTAGTGAGTGCATTGTCACAAAGTTCAAATATGATTAAAGCATAATTGAGACCATCCCTTGGATCTTTCGGGGCTATGGTTTATCATTTTATGTAATTTCCAAGTCACAGTTACCTATTTAATCTATAGTATGGAATTATGGATGCACTAGTTCCTCTGTATAGGCTGTGAACAATTAGTAGCTTTGGAATTGTACCAGTATCCTTACTTCACCGTTATTTCAAAGAGGAAGCAGAGAGTGGAATTTTTTTTCAGACTTTGGCTGATTCAGAGTATAGTAATGAATTGCTATTGATTGAATAAACTAAGAGTGAGTCCATTATAGTATTAATATTTGCAAGTGCACTCTATAACCCGTTTGGCTGCCAAGAATTGAATTCAACTCATTTAATTGGTCTCCAAATCCTATTCTAGTTGAATTTGAATTTGATTCAAGCCAATTCAAAATCCAAATTTCCTGCTTGGATGCCATTTGGAATTCTAGAAGACTGTAGGGCTTACTTGTGTACCTAGGTCCGCCAATGTGCACAAAGTAGTTTTTCTACATGCTAAATCATCTCCAAAAAATTTTAGACAATTTCGTGAGATATTTATAGTGTGAATGCAAGGTTGAGCTTCCAAATACTGAATTTTTACGAAATCGTTGTCTACAAAGCTGTCAGGGTCACCTGTGCATCTAGGCACAAATTAGCTTATCTAAATACTGAATCATCTCTAATATATTTCAAGTTGATTTCGTGAAAAGTTTATGGTGTGAACGCAAGGTTGAATTTTCAAATACTAAACTTTTACTTAATTTTCTAGAGTGAACTCAAGATAAATGACATGTGTAAGTTAAGAACTGCTTCTAGCTCTATTATGCCTCTTGGAATTAGCTTTAGAATCATCAATTCAATTTTAGGTGTCAGCCAAACAGCTACATTCCAATTCCTCAATTTCAGGGCCAATACCTGGGAGCTAAACAGGGTGTAAGATGTTAGAATTAACGAGTTCTTAAACATCAAGGTATCTGATGATGTCATGATATGTGTGGTGTTATGAAAAGAAGAAGGGATTGGTGTTTTTTTAATCTAGAGATAATTAGGTGTAACCTTAACACTTCTTAGTGTTTGTAGTGCGTGCACCCAAAGATGTAAAATGTTTTGCTGTATAATGAAATCTATTGTGTTGTTTATGGAGGATTCTGTTTTTGTGATATATAATTTCATTGATGGTATAAGTGCAGTTATTAACGAGCAATTACTGTCTGATTGATTTATTATGTACAGTTTCTTTCCTGAAATCCTCAAAATCAAACACCATAGTGCTCTCTGGGCTTAGTGGCAGTGGCAAAACTATTCTTTTCTACCAGGTAATTATCTGTTTTAATTGTTCCAGATCTGTATATGGTCCTCTTTCTTTTGTGTATTTTCTTTCTCCTTCAGTGAAGCAACTGTTCAACTTCTGGTGGATTAACATGAAATGGGACAAGAGTAATGACCAAGCATGTCATGGTTTTCAAATTTGATTGCCAGTTCGCTGCCTTTGTGTGGTGTCAAATTTTTACAAATTAGGGACAGGGTTATAGTATCTTGTTTGCAATTGCTCTCGTTTATGCCTCGTTTGATGCATTATAGTTCAGTAAGAAAATGACCATTCTAGCTGAACTACTTTGATTGCTATGGTGTTATCTGTTGTGTCTCTCTTGCCTTGTTGCCTTGATTTGACTGTGTAAGCTCCTATATGATTTTGTGTAGTGCATGCCTGATACTTTTTGTTTATTTTCCTTATTTTATTTTGGTTACTATAGGGATGTACCAATGAAACAAGTAGGTACGTTGTCTTATATTTTCTTTTGTTTCTGTGCTAATTTTGCCTTTCTCATCCTGTTAGCTCCGCGATGGATCATCACATCAAGGAACTGTAACTTCAATGGAACAAAACAATGATACATTTGTGCTGCACTCAGAGCTGGAAAGGGTGAGGCAGTTTTTTAGAGATGAATCTTGCAATATCTTGCTTTCATTTCAATTAATACAAATGAAGGCCATCATTGTTTATATACAAATTTGCATTTGCTGATCACAATATTTCTACTTAACTTTGCTCTTGTCCTTAATGCAGAAAGGCAAAACTAAACCTGTGCATGTTGTTGATGTTCCTGGTCATGCAAGGCTCAAACCCAAGCTTGATGAAGTTCTTCCTCAAGCAGCTGGGGTTGTTTTTGTTGTTGATGCTCAAGATTTCCTGTCTAGCATGCAATCTGCTGCAGAGTATTTTTTCTGACTAACTTTTTGTTCTTGTCAAAAATTGTGTTGTCTATTTCAGTTAATTATTGCTACCATTGCATGCTGGACTGAAATTAGGGGTGTGACTAGGAGCTTCTTCCATATCCCAAAACGTCAAAAATTGCTGTATTTTGTCGATTTGTTGACGCAATTGGTATTGTCTCACAATATTATCCTCTTATCGCAGGTATTTGTATGACATTCTAACAAAGGCATCTGTAGTGAAGAAAAGGGTTCCTGTTCTGATATTTTGCAACAAGACAGATAAAGTTACAGCTCACTCAAAGGAATTTATCAAGAAGCAATTGGAAAAAGAAATGTATGCTTACATTTTCACATTTAACATACTTGCGTAATTAGAGTGCATCGACTGAGGTCACTCCATAACTCGTTTGAAGCAAACCACCTATGAGAGCACATGCCACAGCCTTGTGCAGTGACTAGCTGAAGTGAAGGCTTCTAATGTGTGCCAATTTTATAATTTTGTAGTAACAAGCTTCGGGAATCAAGGAATGCCATATCATCTGCTGACATCACCGATGAAGTCCAGCTTGGGGTCCCTGGGGAGGCATTTAACTTCAGTCAATGCCAGAACAAGGTGACAGTTGCAGAAGGCGCCGGTTTGACTGGTAATGTCTCAGCAGTCGAGCAATTCATTCGTGAGTATGTGAAGGCTTAGACCCATCCCGTCCTTAACAGACTAGTGTTTATGTTTGTGCTAAATTGCTATCTGAGGTGTGATTGGTTTACCTAATGAAAGAAGGAAAACCTTCATCATGATTCATGACTCTTTTTAAATCTATGCATGTCTACCTTCGTAGGGTGTGCTGACTTTGTTAAGGCATAACAATTTGCTTACCATGATATTCTGTAAGTTCTGTTTCCTTTTTGCCCCTACTCTCAACCCTTTCTGGGCGCGTGGGACAAACATTGATTTAGAAAATTAGGTTTGCAGAGAAACATTTTGCAGAGTGTATTGGAGTCAATTTGGCCTTACATGGTAACTTGGTGCTTTTTTAGACCGCATGTTAACCTGGTTTAGCTGTACTAAAGCTATTCTTGGCAATGGTCCTACAACTTGGCTTCTCTCGGTAACAGTTTGCCGCTAAGCAATTAGGGATAGCAAAATGGGGATGGAGATGGGCCGATGACATTGGCCGTGGCTCGTGGGCGGCAACGGCCGGGGCGCTCGGCGCGCACTGTTGGCACGCATGCGTAGCTGGTGGAAATGGGCGCCGCATTGGATATGTTTTTTTTTTGTTTTTAGCTTCGGCTTCTTTAAAAACCAAAACAATCGGAACATCTTATCTAAACCGATTCTCCAATCGGTTCTCCGAGCCTAAAACTATGTACAGTGTTGGCATCAGTGTCTTTATAGTTCATCATTGTAATGTCTATCATTTGTTATCTCTATAATTTGTTATCGTTTTGAAAAATACAGGTAAAAACTATTAGTCGTAACGTAAAATTATATGGCCATGGTGGGGTGGACCGTGGACGGCAGGGCCGGGCGATTGGCGCAGCAGCGAGTTGCTGATTCGAGCGCGTGGGCGCGGAGCGCGGCGGCAGATGCTGCGGCGCTAACGTCTGGCGGGCCGTGGTTGATGGGCTCATTAGCGGGTCACTAGATCTTCCAAGCTGTTGCAGCAGCGTCACTAGATCTTCGAGTACACCCTGCCTCCACTTGATGAACTCTCCCGTCATCATCGGATTCGAATCCTCTGCCTTCGCACAGTGAAGTCACGGTGACTTCACGCGATCTGAGCCGTCCGCGGGAAAAATGACGGCCCAGATCAGATGCTGCTACAGTATTTTTTACTGTAGCTACAGTATTTTTTTACTGTAGCTACAGTAAAAAATACTGTAGCAACATCTGATCTGGGCCGTTATTTTTCCCGCGGACGGCTCAGATCGCGTGAAGTCACCGTGACTTCACTGTGCGCGAAGGCAGAGGATCCCAATCCGTCATCATCATCATCTCCTAAAGCTTCCATGCTCTAGATGGTTGCCGCTTTGCATCCGGGAGCTCTTCGTAGTTTGGAGCTCTATTTCGACTAACTTTAAAAACACTGTGCCTTCAAAACCATGGACCTCGCCGTCGGCGCCATCGTCTACTCCGAGACCGTCTCCGCCGGAGGGCTCTTGTAACGCCCCCGTTTCCAAGGGCGCATACGGACACGGCATTCCGTAACTATTCAAGCATGAACAGTTATGGAGTGTCGTGCAAGAGTATACCATTACATGCTTACAACAAAAGTCCAGCATATATTTGACATAAGGATTACTATCCAGGTTTTCACAGCGGGGCGTGCAAGCCCAAAGTATATTTACATTACAAAAGACTCCAGAATCTGCCTCGAGCGCGGCGGAGACCTACAACCAAGGGTCCTTGTCGAAGAAAAGATCCTCTGGGACTTCTTCAACGGGGAGACCTTCTCCTTCGTCTTGATCCTCTAAAGAAATGATTAAGCAAGCCGTGAGCCAATCAACCGGCTCAGCAAATCCCAAAGGGATCCTAACTTATTACATGCACGGAACTTCAAAGGAAGGAAATATATTTGGTTTATTAACTTTGAGTGGATGCAGTTTTATTCACAATTCATTTTCATAAGACGGACTCAAAACTTACTTCTTAAGAACTCAGGGGTTTTTCACAAAGAGTTAATTATCCAACCTACTCAAGTTAAGACATGTACAAAACTACTTAAGCTTTGCTGCTGGAATCACCCAAGTGACACAGCTCCAATAACCGGGAGCACGGCGTATTCGAATACCATTTATTTGACTCTGCAGAGTTTGCTCAGCTTTACCCACACGATCCCTTAACTCCCGCTAAAGAGTTAAGAAAGCCAGATCGTTTCACTGCTCAATTCTTTATATAGGTTCTACCTGGTAGAATCCACTCGGGTCTGGCTCACACACACACACCCACAAGAAGAGAAAACCAACGTCCACTTCGAGTGAACTCTACCGTTGTTAGGCATCTGCAGCACGGACTACCTAACCTCACTGCTTAACCTCCTGCAGAGTTTCAATCGATTTGAGCAGCTACTAGACCAGTGTTGACAAGTCAACTCCTGTGGTTGAGCGATCACTGTGACATTTGCTCAGCGTAAGGGTTTCATTCCTTATATTTTCACGTGGCCCGCAACCTCACCAGGCCCGCGACCCAACCTAAAGTAAGCGGTGGGCGTAGACCGTCTCGCGGTTTCCCACTCACCCTTACCCTACTCCAACCCTAGGGTAATAAGATGGGCAAAGACCGTCTCGCGGCTCTTCCCCAACCCTTACCCTACCTTGTGCACGCCGGCACTCTCCGCTCTAAGATACGGTGTCCCATACCACCCTACCTTAGAGTCTGGTTTTCCAAATTCTATTGGCCCGCAGCCACAGCCTTATTAGTGTAAGACTTTTTCATGATAATAGTATCCTACAGTTATCTAGATTAACAGATAATTATTTCTAGAGTTTCAAGGCATGGCTATAAGTTTAACAGGGCATTTAGCGGTGGTAGGTCTAACTATATCACATGTCATTCTAAACACTTTATTTTACTTTAAACTAACATTTCACAACTAGCATAATGCAAATAGCATATTAACATAATTAAATCACATGGGTTGCAACATGATCAAAGGATTTAGGACTTGCCGTCAATCCGGACTATTTCAGCAAGCTCGAACGAAGAACCTTCCGGCTCCTGAGATTGCACCTGGGCTTCCGGGATCTCCGACACTAGCGCAAACACATAAAATAAATTAAATCCAGCTTGAGACTAATCAAGCGAGGGAAAAATAAACTATTTAAAAAGGAGTAAAATGCATAAATCCTTCAAATGGAATTTTAGGAATTTATCTGGAATGATTTTGGTGGAATGGAGGTTACAAATGGGTCCAGGATATTATTTGGAGCAAAGTGGTGAAATTTGGGGATTTTCTGTGATTTTCTAGGATTTATTTAGATTTTTTGGGATTTTGGAAATTAATAAATCGGGGAAAAATCAATGAACAGTGACTAGACCGGCCTCTTTGCCACAGTAGCCCGGCCCAAGGGACGGCCCGCGCGGCCGGGAGGCCGGCGCGGCCCAGCGCGTGCGCGCTCTCGCGCGGGAAAGGAGCAGGCCGAGGGGAGGCGGCCCATGCCAGCGCGCGCCCACGCGGCCTGGATGGCCGACGCGTGGTGCAGGCGGGTGGCGGAGATGCGGCGAGTGCGGGTGGCTTGGATGAAGACAGGGAGAGATCGGACGGCTGCGGAGCGAGAGGGCGAAGCGAATCGGTACGGCGGGATCGGACGGTCGAAATTAGATATTACAGACGAGATGGACGGGCGGGGAAGAGCCACGTCGCGGGGAGGGATCGTCTTCAACCTCCGGGCGCTACAGTGCACCCGAGGCAAGGTAGCGGCGCCGACGGCGGCCTGGGCGCCAGGGGGCTTGTCGGCGGCGACCAAGGACACCGGCGGGTGCGGCTCGACACGGGGATTCCGTTTTGGGCGGTTGGGAGGAGCGGGAACCAACGGAGGGGACGGAAGGTAGAAGGGGGTGGTTCGGGTGCTTGGAGGCGAGGGAGGTCACCGGCGGCAAGTTAGTTCAAACGGCCGCGGCTACACGTTCACGGGGACCGGGTGCTCACATTGGTGGCGATGGTGGGAGCTGGGGAGCCTCAGAGCGTGCTGGCCACGGGGAGGTGGTTGCGGCCGGCGGTGTGCTTCGGTGACAGAGCTCCACGGGCAAACACCTGTCCAGGGGGATGCACCAAGATGAATGTTACACCAAGGAGAAACTTTGGGCGAATGCAATTGAGTAATGGAGGGAGGGAGAGAGAGATTGGCTCCGGGGTGTCGCCGGCTCACAGGGCGGCAATGGCGGAGCTCGGAGCGGCGGGGCTTCAATCAACGGCTCCGGGAGGTGGCTGGGAGCTGCGGGAGGCGAAAGGGAGTGGTGGGGGAGCTGGGGAACCAAGAGAGCGAGCGGGAGAGGGAGAGGGGGTTTTATACCCGTGCGGAGGGGGAGCGAGGCGTGGAGAGGAAGGCAAGGGCTCGGGCTCCGGGGCGACAGGGAGTGACGGGAGCAGGTAGGGGCGTCTCCTCCGCAGGACGGGCGGTGACCGGATGACGCGAGGTGCTGTAGCGGCGTAATGGCGAGGAGATGGGAGCAGGTGAGCTGCGGGCGGCCGAGGGCGCGTCCGCGCGCGGGAGGGGGAGGCGCGGCGACTGCCAGGCGGGGCCTGGGCGAAGGCGGGCGACGTGGCGCAAGGACGGCCACGCGCTTCGGACCGGGGTTGTCGGGGCGGCGGAGGCGGTCGGAGCTTGGGGCACGGCCGCAGGCCAGGCGCAGCGCGCGTGCGCGAGGAGAAGGCGGGGAACGCGCGCAGGCGCCAGCGGGAGAAAGGAGCGGGGCGGCGCCGCAGAGAGGAGAAGGCGGGGGCGAGCGCAGGCGCCAGCGGGAGGAAACGGAGGGAGGCGCCTGGGTGCGGGGAAGGCGGGAAGAGGCGGGGCGCCGGGAAAAGAGGGGCAGCGCCCAGCCGAAAGAGGAAAGCGCACGGGAAAAACTTTCCTGAAAAGGAAAGTTTTCAGAAAACACCAAAAAATGCAGCAAAATGCACAGAAAATTTTGGTTTGAATTTTTAGGGGCTTTTCACCTCTGCCTGACGCTGGCAGTCCCATGGCTGTTCCACCGTCCGACACAGGGAACGATCTCGGCCGTCTGCTGGATTGCGCCGACGGGAAGGACGTTTCGTTCGTCGTGGACGGCGTGACGTTCCACGCTCACCGTGCTGTGCCCGCCGCCCTCTCGCCGGTCTTCAGAGCGGAGCTCTTCGGCTCCATGGCCGAGGCTAAAATGCCATCCATCACGCTGGACGACGTCAAGCCCGCAGCATTTAGGATTATGCTTCGGTTCATGCACACGGATGTCTTGCCCGGAGACGACGAGCTTGGGGACTCCCCCGTTCAGCTTGCGCCGAAACGTACAACTGTCCGGAGTTGAAGGCCAAGTGCGTTGACTTCTTTGCGGTGGAGAAGAATTTCAAGAAGGCCTTGTTCACGGATGGTTTCGCGTGGTTGGTACAGAAATTACCATCGATTGCTGGTGAGCTGAGAAAGAAGGTTGTGAGTTGTGACACAACATACAGAGATAAATCTCCAAGTAAGTTCTGGTGCTGAAGCACAGTTTCAAGACCAGCTTTCGTACAGTGTTAGTGACGATGAATGCTATCTGGATACATTCAGGTATATTGGAACACGAAATACTTGTATTTTTTTTGTAGTATAATTCTGAATCCAGTTCCACGGGATCCTTTATTTTTTCGAGAACACACAAAAAAACTCGTGCCTCTCTCCATTGAGCAATGAACTTTTTTAAACAAGATTTAAGCAATGAAATTGGATTGGAGGAAAACGAATAAGGCAGAGATTACGAGATAACCAACCACCTACAACCCGATCACTGGGGAAATATTGTTGAAAATGTGAGTAATATTTTAATTTAAAATTTTACTAAGAAACCAATACAGAAAAAGACTAGTGATATAATAAATGAATCTAACAATAAATTACTCATTGTACTTTAAAAAACGTAAAAAAAAGTATTAAAATCGATTGATCATGCGATCAACTTAAGACATAAGGCACAAGAATGGATAAGGCAGAGATTATGAGATAACCAACCACCTACAACCCGATCACTGGGAAAAAACTAAAACGAACTACACAAATATTTTACCATTGTGCGTCTAAAAAAAGTGTATCTTTGCGAACTGTTAGAAGTAATCTTGTTTTCGTTGCTTAGTCGTATCCGAGTTCGTATCTATGTACGCAACATTGCCGTATACGTAGAAGTCGAGTCCATATTGGAGTCTGTAGCCGAGTTCAGTTCTAGTCTGTTTCCGAGTTATATGTTTTTCCATTTCTTAGTCGTTGTGTTGGGTATAAAAGGAGAACAATGTAATGAAAGAGACACGCAGAGAGCGAGATGATACGATCGGTGTGATCGAAACAAGAGGAAGAGAAATAAAGAAAAGCGGGGTGCTTTGTCTCCCAAAAATTATCGAGTTTGACGTGTTCGCAGACATGGTCGTAAATGAGTTACGACCACAGCGATTGAGCGGAGGTGTCCGCAGGAGCAGAAGACGTGGTCATAAATGAGTTACAACCACAATCACGGAGCAGAAGACATAGTCATAAGCTTTACGACAACGACAGTCGATAGAGCCTTCAACGTAGTCGTAAGTCACAGTATGGTCATAATCGAGTTACGACTACGGTGATCGAGCGTTACTACATGGTCGAAGGAGCGGTTACGAGAACTAGTAGCACAGCGTGAACGTGGTCGTAACTCTCATCAGCTGAAGTTACAAGTACATGGTCGGAGTACGAAGGAGTGGTCGGAGCAGGCACAACGTGGTTGTAGGCTTGTAGCCAGACTCAAGAGTGGTCATAACTATAATAAGTGGTATCAGAGCCTGTTGATTTCGGTGATTTCTGAAGATTATGGGTGATAAGGCGAAGGCCTAGGGTGGGCTAATTTCCCTCTAGTACTCTCTCCTGACGACCAACAATTGCCCGGTGTGGGCAATGAAGATGAAGGCGAACATGCGTACCTAGGGAGTCTGGGGTGCAGTCGATCTGAAGGGGAAGGATAAGGAGGTGGACGACTAGGTGGATCAGGCGGCTTTGGCCATCATCTACCAGACAGTGCTAGATATGATTATGCATCAGCTCATCGGTAAAGAGACAACACAAGAGGCGTGGGAGACGCTACAGACGGCGCACGAGGGCATTAATCGTGTGAAGGAGGTGCGGCTCCAGAATTTGCGGAGCGATTTCGAGAATCTCAAGATGGAAAAGACCCAGTCAGTGGACGAGTTCACCGGCAAGCTGACTTCGTTGTACAATCAGATTAACTCTCTTGGCGACAAGATAGAGAAATCTGTGGTGGTAAAGAAGTACATGCACGTGCTTCTGGAGAAGTATATACCTGTTATTACCACACTTATGTACACCTCCGATCTGGACAAGAAGAAGATATAGGAGATCACCAGCTCTCTTAAAGCGCATGAGGAGTTGCTGAAGGGATTTCAGTCATGTAACGAGCAGGGATCTTAGACTCACAATGAGCAGGCGTTACTAGTAAAGGGAGATCCAATAGGCGGTCATAGCTTATCAAACAACCGCGGGGGGTGGCGCGGTCGAGGTGGCCAGAGTGGCCGAGGCGGCAGAGGTGATCGTGGAGACAAGTCTGGGCAAGACAGTGGTGACAGATCATATGATAAGTCACATTTCAAGTGCTTTGAATGTGGTGAATACAGGTACTATGTGTCAGGATGCCGTAGCCATATAAAATATTTCAATTGTAACGAGTACGTGCACTATGCTTGGGATTATCGAAGCAAGAGGAAGGACGGAGAGGTGAACCTCGCCCAAGACGAAAAAGAAGATGAAGAACCGGGACTACTTCTCTTCTCATATGTTGAAAAGACCTCGGTCATGGTGATACTGAATGAGGAGAACATAGTTCCAAAACTATGCACAAAGGAAGGTAGCCATGATTACACAAATCAGTGGTACTTGGACAATGGAGCAAGTAACCACATGACGGGAAATCACTCTATGTTTCAAGAGCTCGATGAGAAGGTTTGGGGCAAGATTAAGTTTGGCGATGGCTCCATGGTGGAGATAAGTATCAAAGGGATAATGATGTTGCAATGCAAGAACAGAGATAAGAAATTATTGACAGAGATTTACTTTATACCAAGTCTGTGCAACAACATACTTAGTCTTGGGCAGATGACAGAAAGATAGTTCAGGGTGGTATTGCAGGATGAGTTCTTGCATGTGTACAATAAGAAAAAAGATTTGTTGATGAAAGTGAAGAGATCTCCAAATTGGTTGTACAGGATTTCTTTGAAAACTTGTAGATCAGTTTGTGTGAAGAGCGGTCTAGACGAGCCAGAAGATGGTGGACTTCACGAACGTGTAGCAGGCGCTATCTCAGACGGTCGACATGGACCGCACGCGCCACTTGTAAATCTTACTTTAAAAATATTCTATTTAAAAACTAATTACTAGAAACCAAAAAGAGCTAGCGCAAGCACCTCTCTCTGAGGGATAAATGGCAGCATCAGGGAGAGCTGGGGTCTAAGGCCTAAGGACACTTAGACCTCTGTAGATCGGGCCAATCTGCCGAAGTGGAGGACGGCCCGGCTACAACTCCGCAGCCGAGAAACGTAGAACTCCCGGACCACTTGAACTGGCGAAAAAAAGGTGAAAAACCTGGGCAAGCCGGCAGCAACTGGCAAAGTCCTCGTCCACCACGGCGGGGCCGCGAGACGTGAGGTGGGGCACGGCAAGACGTCGACGGTGAAGAACCATGTTTCAAACCTGACGACGACACCGTCCTCGATCATGGCATTTTCACGGTTGGTGCCAGACGAAACATATCGCCTGTCGCACCTGATCTGTTCCGATCTGATCAAGATCCTGACCTCACTTCTATGTTACTCCAGGCGTTCAAGTCTTTTATCCTGTCTTGTCATACCTGAACCTTGTGTTGCATCACGAATTGCTTCTTTACCGACCGTTTGGACAGCTTATTCTTTTGCCTGCAGATTTTCTTCAGCGTTCGGATTTTGGACAGTTGCTATTTGTCTTAGTTCGTTTGGAAATGAAGCTCCGAGTGTTGAACGGCGAGACTCATGCATAGAAAATTGGCCAATTTCTAGTTGACCAACCTCATAAACAATCGTATCTGCCAAATTGTATCATTTTCCCTCTTTTTCCCCCCCTGATTTTGAAGTCTGCAAGGTTGGTCGAACTGATTTGGCGCTTATACAGATATACAAATGTCAACTCCTACAATCTAAACCTCAATTTTTTGGCATGACATACAATCCAGTACGTCAAATCTAAAAACTGAGCCAGGTGCCTTGTAGCATAGTTTGGCCGGATTTTTTGGGCTTAAAGTTGATTTATACTTGTACTAACTACAATAACCAGATTTTAAACGGTGAGTTTTTTTCAAGATAAGGTCAATAGGAAAATTATAGTAAAAAGTGTACTGAACTCAGCTGTACCAGTCAAAATTGCGCGCAACTATTTCTCTTTGCGTACTGACTCTTGTGAACAACCAGAATTTAAATATTTAAGTCATAAGCCATCCGCCAAAAAAAACCCACCCTTTATGGCAATACGTAATAACACTACAAAACTATTGATACAACATGATGAAGTTCACATTTAGTCACCGCCAGGTTAAGTTTTTTTTTTGAAAATTGTCCACCAGGTTAGGTTAGTAGCACTTTAAGAGAGAGAACAGATATTCAGTCTTATCACCGAATGATGCGTGGACCAAAGGGACGCGTATCCCCTGCCTTCAAAGTCACTGCCGTTGGGTCACTGACGCGTAGGCCCCACGGCTCATGGGGCCCACGCGTCAGTGACCCAACGACAGTGACGTTGAAGGGAGGAGATCTCAATCCGGACCCAACGACAGTGACGTTGAAGGGAGGAGATCTCAATCCGGACCAAAGGGCCAAAAATGGCCACAGCGTCCACTCCCTATTTCGAGGCACACAGATAGCCGTCAGCCACTCGCTTAATTATACCATGACAAACAGACGCAACCCCAGAAGTCATGTCTAACGATTTGACACCCAGACCGATGGAAAAAAAAGGCACATTTCATCTTTCCTCTGAACCTTATCAGCCGGAGCAGCATGCACACTGCCCTACCAGCTGCTCTCGGATCTGATCACATCAGCTTGGCAGGCAGCAATGCAGGAACAAAGGAATATCACTGATTGCCGCGCCCTGTGCATGCGGGCACTGTTTGCGCCTTGCCCCCAAGGGAGAATCGCGCCAGACGACACGCACACGCGGCTGCCAAGAAAACCCTAATTCCTTGGATCGGTGGACACCATGGATGCGCCCAAGCCCACGAGAGTAACGAGAGGATCGACTTGGCAGACGACGAGATGGGGTCACGGATCAGACGACAGGGGGTCGAGGTGACCAGTGCCGGTCGATCGACCGGTGTTGTCTCCACGCGGCCATGGCCTCGTCTGGTTGGCTATTTGGCTGCCAGTCTGCCAGATCTGAACTCCATCGGCTTCTGATCTGCACACAAGCCAGCGTGTTGCTGGCCAGACGCCAGAGCTACCTGCCATCAATTGAAGTTACGTCCATGGTGCATGAAGCTTGTCTGGACGCGCGGGCGAGGCTTCCATGCGGCCCATCGAACATGGCGATGCTCATCGCCGTGCCAACTTGTCCATGTTGTTTGTTCGGTTTCTGCGATTCTTTTGGCCAAGGAAAGGATAGGATTACTTGCTTGTAGCATCCATGCCGCCCATTTATCTTCGCGGAAATTAGTTCAGTTTCTACATGAATCTGAAAAAAAAAATTCCTGCTTTCCAGACAGTGGTAAACTTGCCGTCTAAAACTCGTCGAATTGAGCCCAAAACGTCCTTTGGGCTTTGTTACGGTACCAACCAAACTTAAGTTTGCTGAATCTAGTGCAAGCACTGTAGATTAGTGATTGCTGGGAGCAAGTAGTGTGGTATCTCATACTACAAATGAATCCCCCGTGAGATGCGCAATAACACCTGTAATCTTTTCTTTTACCGCCGTGACATATTAGCCCTACTCGGTTGGGCTGAAAAGCTGTGGTTTATGGCTGAAATTGCACTGTAGTGACAGAAATTTTACTGTAGCTGAAGGTGACTTATTTGACGTAATTAATTTAAAAAAAATAAAAATAGAAAAAAAATATGCTAGCTCATCACGGACAACGCAAACGAATACGGGAAAAAAGGAACCGGCAAAAAAGCTTAAAAAAAGCTAAAAGTTCAGAAAAAGACGAAATTTATGAATAGTGAAAAATAAGTCAGAAGCTGAAGCTGAAACGAGCGATACCTAAGATCCCCGTAAGACCGAGCCCTCTGCGTATATGCACGCTCTTTCCTACATGAGTACGTACGTATGTACAACTAGACAGTGATGGATCCAGTATTTCATCGTGTCTCGGGCTACACTCTAACAGGCTAACATTCATCGTGCCTGCTGTCTATTTGCGCTTTAGCCCCTCGGCCGTGCGCCTCGGACTAGACCACTACTACTTGGATTTACTTAATCTACTACTAAAAGGAGGCACCACTCGGACTAAAGACTAATAGCTCATCCAGACCGGGACTTGAATCCACCCCTGTAGCTAGGCGGTCATAGCCTCTCACTTTCGCAAAACATGAAGTCATAGCCTCTCAGTGTCTCCGCTGTAAATTAATTTGCAACGGAGATGCAATTAATTTCCCATCTAAGAGTTAAATTAGGTCCCTCGCGTCCGTCATGATGCGTAATGATGGTTCCTTTCCCCTTTAACCCGAGGTCCTAACTCTTAATTAAGGGCTTGCTTCGTACGTGCTAATTGCGTTGCCGTGGAATTATTCTTTTTGTTTTAGTTTTTTTAGCTTCAACTTCTATCATAAATACTAGTCACTAAACATACCAACCATAACTAAAAATCATCAGCCACAGCTCAAAAAAAAAAAACCAAAATTAGATATCGTCCGGTATGCACGTTAATTGGCTTCGGCACGAATTGTTTTGGTCTACTGCTAGAGTTAACGGCACTTTAGCATATTTTAAGATTGTATTTACAAGAATGTCCGTATACATGTGACGATAGCAAAAATGTCGGATGGCGCTGTCGTCCGATGACCGAGCAGTAAAACAGATATTTTTGCTATTTTCACGCATATACTAATATTTTTGTAAATACAAACTCAAAATATACTATAAATGCCAGAAACTCCTGGTACCACTGCTAGCAGCCATACACTCATGTCCTTCTTTCCTAGTGTAGTACTGTACTAGCACTTGCTGCTATCCGATGCACTAGCATCCTAGGCTCCCGTGTTCTTGTTCGACCGTCATATTTGCCTAGTGTACGGCTCAGATGAGGACGGACAGTAGATGCGGTGGTTCCGGAAGTAATCATACATGGTGTATGTGCCCCTTGTCCTCGGGCAATCCTCTGCTGTTGATCGGAGCTCGGACGGTCCAGATCGAGGCAAGCAAGAGATCGAGCCGTGCAGTGATCTTTCAAGATTAGGGTCTGTTTGGGAGAGCTCCACCACTGAAAACGTGGATCTGGAGTAGCAGCTTCATCATAGATCAGCTCCACCGTGGATCTGAGATCCCACCATGGAGTGTTTGACTTGTACAGCAGCTCCAGATCCACGAAGTTGAGGTTTTCGTGGGAATGACCACTTTTGGTGGGATGGGGTGTGTAACCAGTGGCATTGGTGGGTAATTACCACCCAACTCCACGGTGGAGCACCCCTTGAGGAGCGTTTGGGTAAACTTTCGTGGAGTGGAGCTGTTTTTCGTGGATCTGAAGTTGGTGGAGCTCTCCCAAACAGACCCTTAGTATATGAATCTTCGCACCCACTCAACTCCTACTTCTCGAGTTGCTTGTGCATTTCTGAACACGAACTCAACGATATTCTACAAGGTAGTATATGCTGTCAGGTATTGAGGCTGTTGTCCTTTTCACACGTTCCAGACGAGGCCAGTACTCATCTTAGCAGGAAAATCTTACTGATGGGTTAATTTATGTTCTTCTTCTAAGCAGCTAAACAGCTCACGAGGATGTGACGGCCTGTGTTAAACTGTATTACCCGCCATACATAGCAGCTAAACTGCTAAAGGCACATCAGAGTGTATACTTTACTCTGATTTCGAGGCGCCATCTTTTCGCATGCATAGAACTTCCTTCCGCAAAGTTTATAGGACATATTTTTTAAAATTATTTTATCTATAAATATAGATTATATTTTATGTTTTAATATAAAATTAGTGTAATGTTTCCTATATAGCTCTAATAAATATCCAGTTTTACTTGATATTCTCTACGTGTATGTATTGAATATAATGCTTATAATAATTAAGGGCAACCTAGTTATTTTCAATATTTCCTTAATCTATGTATCAAGAAAAAAATATGTCCTATAAACTTAGATAGAGCGAGTAGAAGACATCTTTTCTTTTCCAACGGAGAGATAGATGTGGCTTTAGATATTTGCTCCACATCATGATGCATGGAGAGAGACCCATACAGCCCAACTTTGGAGGACTAGTACAGACATGAAACTAACACAGGACGGTGGGGAAGAGAAGGGAAGAGAAGCAGCGGTTGACAGCCTTTCTAGCTGCAGGCTTTTGGTGAGATCATCCCAAATGGGAGTAAGTGGAGCGAGTGATGGCATCCTATGCATTGTGGCCTGTCCCTGTGCCTTTGGTGCCTTCCTGCCTTCTTCTCTTGTGTGAAATTGTGCACCAAAAGGATCAGTGGTCAAAAGGCTAAAAAAAAGAGAAGAACATGGCATTGCTTGAGTATCAAGATATGGACCTTTGCCACTCACTGGACAGAGCAAGTGGGATCAACTCTCATGAGTGTTGCTTCAGCTGTAAGATGGAAAAAAAGGGGCACTTGCTGCTTCTTGCTGAAAGTACACATTACTGATAACTGCACTGGCAGAGCTCGTGAAAATGTTTTGGGAGGCAAAGACATAGCACTAATTACTATCTCCTTTTTTTTCTTCTTGTAATAGTACGTTGGTGTTTCAACTTTGTACTGCTAAGATTCTGCATTTTGCTTTTGCCACTGCTACAGATATATCTGATGGCTTCACTTCCCTTTCCACCCAATCTGTACTGTCGGGATCAAAAGCACTACAGTCCTAGAACACTGATGCAGCTTGTGTGCTCTGCAGTTTTTTTTCTCTCTATGTTAAAGAAATGGAAGAGGAAACATTGTGGGAGTGGGTCCCTGTGAGCATGAGCAATGGCAGGTTGCAGCCAACTCTCACGCAGAGCTGCCTGTTTGTTGCCTTCTAGATCTGCCACTTTGGTCATCCATCCATATGCAGGCAACTCACTCCTGCTGCTGCTGTGATGTGGATCTACTCATGTCAGTTCACTACAGCCTGAGAAAGGCAAATGCAGGATCTGATGGCAGTCCCATTTGCATCTCTGTTGGCACTTTGCAGGAACAAACCCTGAAAAAACTTGTACTGAACGAAATTTCCACCTCTTAATTCATAAGGAAAAAAGTACCACCATTAAATGGTTTTTTTCCCGTAAAACTTTGCAGTACCAGCTGATAACACACCATACGCTACAGTGCATTGCGTCCGAATGTTAGCTGAGATATCCATAAAGATGTTGTTCGTACGTGTAGCAACGTCTCTTTCTCCTAGTATTTGATAATGTCTCTACGGTGCCTTCCAAAATGAAAATGCCATAGGATTCCAGGCACGAAAATAAACCGCATTGCATGTACAAGATCTTCTAGCATCACAGGGTTCCCTTTTTTTTCCCTTCCGTTGTGCATACGTACAAGTGTATAAACATACGAAGATACCTTGTCCAACTACTGGCTTGGGTAAAGTGGACACATTTGGATCTACACTGGCTGTCTTAACCAAAATTTTTATTGGGGGGTGAAGGAATCATGTGGATGGCGGGTGGTTACTGTACAATTGCCTCCTTTTTAATGCTGCATTGGATGCAAAGTAAGCCTAAAGGGAAAGATAAACAACCAGCTCAGCTACTCTCAGATCCAAACTTGCTGATAAATTACTCTTTAAGAGGAGGAGAAAGAATTAGTTAGTTATCTGGGCGCAAATTCAGATCCAAAACTGTGGCTGTACCCCTAGTGATGCAAAAGAAGTTTTTGTTTTTTGAGGGCTAATGCAAAAGAAGATGAAAACATTCCTACTACCACCATGGATGATGCAAAAGAAGTTCTTGTTTTTTGAGGGCTAATGCAAAAGAAGATGAAAACATTCCTACTACCACCATGGATGATGCAAAAGAAGTTCTTGTTTTTTGAGGGCTAATGCAAAAGAAGATGAAAACATTCCTACTACCACCATGGATGTAGTGTGTTCTGGTTCAATTTGTAAAAAAAAAAATCCTAACAAAAAAGTCTGTAAAAATGCAGCAGTGGTAATCAGCAATTGTTCTGTACTTTTCTGGTTGGGTTTACATATTAGTGCCCAGGCTGATAATTAGAGCATATTGATAATTAGAGCATGTTGAATTGCATACAACAGCCAATTTATTCAAAAGCCTAATTAGAGTATACTGAGTTACATACACCAGTCAGTTCACTCAAAAGCCTAAGTTAATAAGAAAAGACGGATAATTTACTTATATTTCAATACTCCCTTCATGTGTAGACTCCTTTAGTCTAAAATATGGAATAGAAGTAGACTGTAATTATTTTTTTAATTACACCAACCAAGCTTTAAATCCAAAACCTCTTAGGTCTGATACTATAATAAGTTATATGTACCAACTAATTCACTAAAAAGTCTAACCTAATGAGAAAATACGAACAATTCACTTATACTTTAATATAGCAGACAACTTAGAGGTTATTACTTAAACAACATGTCACACTTGTGTTTTCTACCCTGGTATGATCTGATCTGTAAGCAGATTGAGCTACAATTAAGTAGCTAGTAGTAATATGCGGTGTCAGAGAGAGGTAAAGGCTGGGTTCTTTTGAGTTTAAATTTAATTTATGTTTGTACTATCTACAGTAACTAACTTTTAAATGGTGTGTTTTTTAAGACGGAATCAATAGAAAAA
The DNA here is from genome assembly GCA_017311315.1 of Dendrocalamus latiflorus. Classification (NCBI taxonomy): domain Eukaryota; kingdom Viridiplantae; phylum Streptophyta; class Magnoliopsida; order Poales; family Poaceae; genus Dendrocalamus; species Dendrocalamus latiflorus. Next base: position 3,762,481 of record CM029654.1, read on the forward strand.
ATGTAATGAAAAGTATACTAAATTCAACTGTATGGACCAAAATCACATGCGACTATTACTCTCTACGTATTATTTCTTATGAATAATCAGAATTTAAATATTTAAACTATAAATCATCAGTCCAAAAAAATCCACCCTTTATAGTTAACGCGTACTAGAGAGATTGCATTTGTCAGAGAGAACGTAGGGGACTGAACAGAGGTAAAGGACATGTAGGAGTAGAAATTTCGTCTCCTATATATTTACTGTTTCACCTGGTACGTACTACCTTGTATTTTTATTACCCGCACGCCAGTAACAGACTACTGGGGTGAGCAGTGGGCTGTAGTAAGAATTTCACTACTGTAACGTTCCATTCGTGCAAGGGAAAGAAGGTCAATGTTACGTTCCACTCGTCCAATGGAAAGAAGGTCAATGTTACGTTCTACTCGTCCAATGGAAAGAAGGTCAATGATGCATTGGTCTTAGGCTGTGTGATCATTTTGATTTCAGCTTTTAATTTCCGGCTTATTTTTTACTATTCATAAGTTTCATCTTTTTCTGAACTTTTGACTTTTTGTTGAGCTTTTTTGCTGGTTCTTTTTTTTCCGTATTTGTTTGTATTATATGTAATGGGCTAACATATTTTTTTATATTTTTTCTAATTTTTTAAATTTAATTATGTTAAATAAGCCTCTGTCATCTACAGTGTTTTTTCAGCCGGCTACAGTGCTTTTCAGCCAAAAGCCACCAAAAAAAGCCCAAATGAGCACCACCATATACTCTGGATATGGAGCCGGCTGCTCAGGTCCAGTCAGAGCTCTCTAATTGCCGTTTCTTTTTCGTGCTCTATGTTGGCAAATTCGTCTATAATATTGTACTACGAGTACTACCTTTCCCAACAATAAGGGAGTTTTTTTAAAGAAAATTGTGTGTTTTCAAGGAGAGAAAATCGGACAACATATCTTACCCGTGTGCGTACCGATTAGCCTTGATCTGGATTAGGATCAAGCATGCTCATGGTTGCAGAGAATTACAGGAAGACGAGATGATTGCTTTTCTTTGTGCCTCTCCTCCTCTGCGGCGTCCTCCCCTACCACTTTGAATCCCCCGCTCCCCCCCCCCCCCCGCCATGCGCGTCTCCACAGGAATCTCTCTACTCCTTCCCTTCCCTTCCTTGCCTAGACTTAACAGCACAACACACCACCCTAGCAATGCCATCCATCCATGCCACATCCGTCCCCGCAGCGGCGGATTCAGACCTATAACGGTTTAGGCTTCAGTTTAGAGTGTGAGATTTTTACTTGTACAAAGTCTAAATAAATTTGAGGTACAATATTTCTCTTAATCTAGATAGTAGTGATTTTCAGCTCTCCACAACCACGGCGAAATTCTGATCCGCCAGAACGTCCCAGTACCCGTTAATCAACGTGCCTTCAGCAGAGCACACATAATCAAACCGAAGTACCAATATACGGGCACACATCCTGTACGCCTGCCTGCCTCTAAACGAGGTCTGAGACCTGTTCCTGATGGGGAAGAGCAGATTTTAACTGCAAATGTAACAGCCCATCTGCCCATGTGAAGTGAAAGAGGAAGACAGTTTCAGCTTCCGCTCCTTTCTCCCCACTTATTACTCGGGATCAGGGATCTTCAACCATGCACAACTCCCTCCTACCTTCCTTCCCATGGATCCATACTTCTGTCTGAATGCAACGTCTCTCTCTCCTAGTATTTGATAATGTCTCTACAGTGCCTTCCAAAAGGAAAATGCCATAGGATTCCAGGCACGAAAATAAACTGCATTGCATGTACAAGATCTTCTAGCATCACAGGGTTCCCTTTTGTTTTCCCTTCCGTTGTGCATACGTACAAGTGTATAAACATACAAAGATACCTTGTCCAACTACTGGCTATTTCTTGGAATCTTGGAATGGAAGCTGGTTGAAAGCGAGAGTGGCTCGCTGGCAGTGGTTGGGTAAAGTGGCCACATTTGGATCTACACTGGCGGTCTTAACCAAAATTTTTATTGGGGGTGAAGGAATCATGTGGATGGCGGGTGGTTACTGTACAATTGCCTCCTTTTTAATGCTGCATTGGATGCAAAAGTAAGCCTAAAGGGAAAGATAAAGAACCAGCTCATACTCTCAGATCCAAACTTGCTGATAAATTACTCTTCAAGAGAAGGAGAAAGAATTGGTAGGTTATCTGGGTGCAAGTTCAGATCCAAAACTGTGGCTGTACCTCTAGTGATGTAAAAGAAGTTATTGTTTTTTGAGGGCTCATGCAGAAGAAGATGAAAACATTCCTACTACCACCATGGATGTAGTGTGTTCTGCTTCAATTTGTCAAAAAAAAATCCTAACAAAAAATCTGTAAAAAATGAAGCAGTGGTAATCAGCAGTTATTCTGTACTTTTCTAGTTGGGTTTACATATTAGTGCCCAAGCTGATAATTAGAGTATGTTGAGTAGTATATACCAGGCAGTTCACTCAAAAGCCTAATTAGAGCATATTGAGGTGTATACACCAGTCAGTTTACTCAAAAGCCTAAATTGATAAATAAAGACAAACAATTTACTTATAATTCAACACTCCTCTCATGTGTAAGCTCCTTCAGCCTAAGATGTGGAATAGAAGTGGACTGTAATTATTTTTTAATTACGTCAGTTAAGTCTTAAACTCAAGATCTCTTGGCTCTGATACTATAATAAATTATATGTACCAGCCAGTTCACTCAAAAGTCTAAGCTGACGAGAAAATACAGATAATTTACTTATACTTTAATAGAGCAGACAACTTAAATGAGGTTATTACTTAAGCAAAATGTCACACGTGTTTTCTACCCTGGTATGATCTGACCTCTAAGCAGATTGAACTATGGTAAACTAGCTATTAGTAATATGCGGTGTCAGAGAGACATGCGGTGTCAGAGAGACATAAATAGTGTGCTCCAAGTAGAGAGATTGCGTTTGTCAGAGAGAACGTAGGGGACTAATTACACAGGTAAAGGCATTATGTAGGAGTAGAAATTTCATTTCCTATATATTTACTATTTCACCTGGTACGTACTACCTTGTATTTTTGTTACTCGCACGCCAGTAACCGACTACTGCGGTGAGCAGTGAGCTATAGTAGGAATTTTACTACTGTAACCTTCCATTCTTGCAAGGGAAAGAATGTCAACTAGGCATTGGTCCTGTTCTTTTTTGTTTTGGCTTATGATTATGATTTATATCTTTTACTTGTTCATAAGAGAGAGTACGGAGATACAAATAGCTTGCGTATGGTTATAGCCGATATAAATGAAGTCGCTACAGTGTGTGCTATAATTAACTTTTAGACCTTATCTTGAAAAAACACTCCGTTTAAATAGAAAAGCCGAAAAATAGGTTTTAGAAGATAAAAAGAAGAGGCTCATTCTCATTCCCAAGGATCCTAAGTTATCTATAACTATAGAGAAAATTTCCTATATGCCACTCAAAGTTAGCTTGATTTCTGATTTGCCACTGAAAAAATTTGCTTCCTTGTACGCTACTGGGTTTCTATGTTGTTCTCTTTCATGCCACTTCTGTGAGTTTACTGATAACTAGGACGAGAAAAGACTTTTTTTGCCCTTCTTTCTCCCCTTCCTCCTTCTACTCTCTTCCTCTTCCTGTGGACGTGACCATAGCAGAACAAAAAAAGCAAAGCACAATGACGGACCGAGCAGTATGTTGATGCTTTTCTCTTCTTATCTCCCCTCCATCTCACTCTCACTCTCCCTCATCATCTCTCTCTCACTCCTCCCCAAAATCTTTATAAGAAGCAGTGACGGTGACCCCTCCTCTTCCACTCGATGCCATGGGGAGCAGTGGCGGCACGACCCCCTTCTCTTCTACTCGACGCCATGGGGAGTAGGATTAGCAGTGATGCTGCCCCCATGGGAGCAATGGCCTACTTGTCCCAACCGAAGTCGGCATCATGGAAGGCAAGATGTGACTCGACCAGTGGCGGCAGCTGGCAAGGACCACGGAGGGTCAGCCAGTGACGCGGTCCCTCCTCTTCCACTAGACACCATAGGGAGCAAGAGCAATGGTGATGACACCATGGGAGCAGTAGCTTGCTTTTCCCAACCGAAGTCGGCATCGTGGAAGGTGAGATGCTGCTCGCCAAGTGGTGGCAGTCGGCAAGGACGGTAGAGGGTTGGCCAGCAAGAGCGACGAAGGGTTTGCTAGTGGTGATGATGACATGTCACTTCTCTAGTTCCCTCTGAAATAGGAGAGGCGGACGGAGATTGTAGCTAGTGAGGAAGGCAGCCCCGCATCGGAGCTAGCGGAGGAGGATGGCCTGACGGCCGGAGTTAGAAAGGGGGAGGGTGGCTTGGTGACTAGAGTTGAAGTAGAGGAGGGGAGAGGAGGCAGTGGAAGGCATGAGGGAGAGAGAGGAGAAGCTGGGGGCTAGGGCGGCGATGGTGGCGTCATGTGTGGTAGGAGAGAGAAGATAAGGGTGAGAGAGGTGAGGGGGTGTAGAAGAAGACAACGAGGGCAATGTTGATATTTTTACACAAATCTGACAAGTCTCACGTGGTCAACGATAAGTCAAATTAACAGAGGTGATGGAAGTGATACGAAAGGGATCAAGATAAAAACTCGGTGGTATTCAGGATTTCAAATTTTTTTAGTGGCAAATTAGGATTGTGACAAATCTCAGTGACATATAAGAAATTTTCTGGTAATTGTAAGCATGTTGCTCTGTAGTTGTGTGTGACTTCACCACTCTTGACATTTATCGCCTCTTTTATTACGGTTAGTGCCTGAGCGGTGCAACCAAATCCCCTGCAGACACACAGTTGATAGTTCATTATTAGCAGCTTAGGACTCTCTGTTATGGTGACCTGTCGTTTCTATCCCCTCTTTTCTTTCTTCTCATGTTCTGCTCACCTACTCTAGATATGGAGTCGGCTGCTGGGGTCCAGTCGGAGCTCTCCAATTGCCGTTTCTTTTTTGTGCTCCATGTTGGCAAATCCGTTCCTAATATTGTAGTATGAGTGCTACCTTTCCCAACAATAAGTGTTTTTTAAGACAATTGTGTGTTTTCAAGGAGAGAAAAATCTGATATAGACAACATATATTACCGATGTGGGTTTTATTTAAGACAATTGTGTGTTTTCAAGGAAAGAAAAATCTCATATAGACAACATATCTTACCCATGTGCATACCGATTAGCCTTAATCTGGATTAGGATCAAGCATGCTCATGATTGCAGGGAATTACAAGAAGGGGAGATGACTGTTTTTCTTTGCGCCTCTCCTCTGCGGCGTCCTCCCCTGCCACTTTGATTCCCACCACCTCCTCCGCCCCTCCACATGCCCCTGTCTCCATAGAAATCTCTCCACTTCCTTCCCTTCCCTTACTTGGGGTGACCATGTACATTTGGGTTTTAGTTTTTGGTTTCTAACCACTATTTTTTAAATTTTTTTCTTTTTAGTTTTTTAGACCTTTTTTTGCCTGGGCTAACATATTTTTTATTTTAAAATTTTTAAATTTAATTACACTAAAACCAACATCAACTACAGTACAAAATAAACTAGTTATAGTGCAAAAAAGGTCATAAGCTAGCTTATTTAAACCAAACTGAGCACCCAACAACACACACAACCGTAGCAATGCCATCCATCCATACCACATCCATCCCAGCAGTGGCGGATTCAGACCTATAGCAATCTAGACTTTATTGTAAGATATAATATTTTTACTTAGTACAAAGTCTAAATAAATTCAAGATAGAACATTCCTCCTAATCTAGATAGCAGTGATTTTCAGCTCTTCACAGTTATGACGAGTTGACGACGAAATTCTGGATCTGCCAGAACGTCCCAGTACCCGTTAATCAACGTGCCCTCAGCAGAGCACACATAATCAAACTGAAGTACCAATATACGGGCACACATCCTGTACGCCTGCCTGCCTCTACCTAGCCAAGATGCCTCTGCGCTCTCTCTCTCTCTCTCTCTCTCTCTCTCTCTCTCTCTCTCTCTCTCTCATAATGGCTTTCCTAAAACGAGGGTTGAGACCTATTTCTGAGGGGGAAGAGCAGGTTTTAGCGGCAAATGTGACAGCCCGTCTGCCCATGTGAAGTGGAAGAGGAAGAAAGCTTCAGCTTCCGCTTCTTTCTCCCCACTCAGGGGATCGTGGATCTTCAACCATGCACAAACTCCTTCCTTCCTTCCCTCCCATGGATCTGTCTGAATGCATCCATAATTCCATATGCCTGTGACAGCGCGAGTGTTACTGCTATCTATGGAGGCAAGAGAAATCTTCATGTGAACTCTGCCTGCCACTGGGACGGACTGGCTGATCACATGGAGCCTTTACCAGTAGCTCAGTTGTGAGTTGTGGCTGAGCATGTAGTTAACTGAAGAACAGCAGCTTCACAAATTGGGGTTTTTTTTTCCAAGCTAGACAGCACAGCGTACTGCCATGAACAGCGAAGCAGACACCCGGAGTTTTTTAACAGAGATAAACGAGGAGGGCTGGGCTGGAGAGGGAGGTGGGAAAAAAAACAATTCATGCCATGTTGTTCTCATGAATAGAAGATTCTCTGCTGCCTGTCTATCTTCTTCTTCTCACTAGTGCTGGGACAAAAGAACCAAAAGTACATCCCAACCCACCAACCAGTGGAATTTTCTTCACCTCAGCTCTCGGTACTCCCTCCATGGATCCGTCCATTAGCTCAAACAGTTATGCAAATATGATTTTCTCGAGGCGCGCAACGCAATGCGCATTTGGATCAACAACCTTAAACATGCCAGGATTCAGTTAAATCTGACAAATTCTTTGTGTGTTCTTCATGTGCAGAAGGGTTGGGTCCACCGAAGTGTCTGCCATTTGGCACAATGCTCTTCATGTGCTAAAACTTGAGCTGCAATTGACACAAGAATGGAGGCTATCCACAGCAAAACAACAGAACTGAGCTCATAATTTTGAGAACTGTGAGCTATAATTAATAACAAGATCTGTGGGAATTCTCTTACAAGTCTTTTTCCTTTCTCCCATTCATCCCTATAAATAACACAACCTTTCCAATTCTTCATTTTCTCCTTCACACAAAACCCCTAAAAAGAGAGAAAAAAATAAATAAAAACACATTATTTGCACGAGAGAGATTATGCCATGGCCGTGGGAACCAAGAAACCAAAAAAATAGAGGAAGAAGAGGAAGAAAAAAAAACACAAGAACTCCCAAGAATTCACCGAGAAATCAACCATGGTACCATGGAGCCCATAAATTACGGCCAATTGAGCTACAGCGTCGATCCGTCAGCCCGCGCGGATCCGCTTCTTGGGCGGCAGGGACCGGAACACGGCGGAGAGGTCGCGCGGGACGGCGAAGAACACCCGCCGCGCCGAAGGCGAAGACGACGGCGACGGCGACTTCCGCTTGGCCGGAGTCGTCCACGCCGGCTTCCGCGGCGCCGGCGGGCACTCGGTCGGCGTACGGAGCTTGCTCTCCTCCGACGTCGGAGTCGTGGGCTCCTCCTCCTCCTCAGCCGCCGCCGGCAACTGGTTTGCGTCCGGCGCCGTCGATGGCGAGGCCGATAAAGGCTCAGGCGGAGGCGCAGCCACCCCCGCCGTCGTCTTGATCGGCGGCAGCGCCGGAAGGACGTCGCCTGCGGCGGCCGGAGAGCTCATCTGGCGCGGCGAATTTTGGGTTTGCGTGTGGGGATCAATGGCGAGTCGTTGAGTGCAAGAGGGGAGAAGAGGCGGGTGGAAATTGAGGTTGCGGCGGAGGAGGGGAGAAGGGAAGGGGAGGAAGAATAAGGCCGAGGCGGTAGCGCCAAGCTCGTTAAATAGTCGTCTAGGGAGAGAAAAAGGATAAATGGTTTGTGTGGGGGTAGTGACTGATGCCTTTTTAGCTTTGATTAATAATTTTTATCTATATTTTTTTAGATAATAGTTGACAATAAAGATGTTGATATAGATAACGCATACTATTTTGAGCTTAAAAGTTATTTGTATATTTTATTTTAATAAGTCGTTTTGTTTATTTTGATTTCGGAGAATTCAAAATGACTAAAGAAACGTGGCCTTAAATTCATTGCCTCTGGCTGGCTGGCCCTGTTAAAAATAAATAAGAAAAATCTTGGCAGTAATTGTCCACTGTCAGATCAAACAATTGGAGTGTTAACGTTGTTTGTACGGGGGATTTGTAAGGTCTCATGTGGTTCCACGATATATACTGAACTGGTCTTGGGCTATTCGATCAGAAATCCATGTTTAAGTAGAGGTTGTAGAGAAATTAAGGGACTGCGATGGATGATTTTTAGCTGTGACTGATGATTTTTAGTTAAAAATAAATAGTATTGATTGAAAAGTGGATTTTAGAAGGAACGAGCGGGCAATGGAGAAAGTGAGGGAGAGATACATGCGTGATACGAAAGCGAGATGAGTGTGGTGCGTGATGCACCAGGATATCTACCTTATCCTCAGAGCAAAACGAGAGCAAGAGAGAAGTAAAGAAGTTAAGTGTTTATATTAGTTTCTAATTTTTTAAAACAAAAGCCAAAAATAAAAATCAATATGCGTAGACCCATGGTGCCAACGCCTTCTTGTATGTGTTTATAAATGTTCTCGTCAATCTCCATCTCATGTCCTACGAGGACATGGGTTAAAATTTGGCATTCCCAGATAACTAATCTATAGGTAGGATTTTGTTTTCTCATGCAGGCATGAACATTGCCAAACCTCATGCGTGTGGGCATGAACATTGCCAGATTGATGTATACAGATTTTATTGGCAGTGCTAGCTTGTGGTGAACCCAACCCAAAGATTTTTCTTGTGTGTGAGAGAGAGGAAACATACTTGTACTTGGAGCAAGCAGGGGAGGCAACGATGGTGTGAGGAAGAATAACAGGGGGGAGGAAATCAAAAGGCACAGCATGCAATGCACAGGGTACAAAAGAGGAACAAGGAGTAGCTTGGAAGCAACATGGATGCACCAACAGCTTGGAAACAGTCGTAGTTGGTTGTGTAGAGTAGGATGGGAATAAAGCAAAGCCAAAGAAAACAAAGGAAGAAAGAAGCCTCTCTATGCTATTGTTATTTTTAGTTTACGGCTGATGATTTTTATTTATAATTTTTTATATTGCAGCGGACTACGAAGACACTGATATAGGCGGCGCATACGACTTTATATTCAAAAAAACCTTTTGAAAAACCTATTTTAAATATTTGTTTCAGCTTTTGTATCAAACATCAACGATTTGGGCTTGCTTTAGGGTTATTTTTGGCTTACGGCTGATGGTTTTTATTTATAATTTTTTATATGGTAGCGGACTATGAAGATATTGATACAGACGGCGCGCACAACTTTATACTCGAAAAACCGTTTGAAAAACCTATTTTAAATATTTGTTTCGGCTTTTGTATCAAACAGCAACGATTTGGGCTTGCTTTCTCCTGCTGCTCTGATCAAAGCCAATCTTAGCCGCTGCAGCAGCAGCAGCTCAACTTTTGGCCATGAGGTGATATTGCATCCGTGCAGGGGGGCCCTGTATGGTCTACGCGACAAATCGAGTCCTTTTTATTTCTTGTGGGAAAAATGGGTCGTTTAATTTGTGCGGTCAGCATGATAAGCTGAAGGTCTGAACGTCTAGCTGGATGGGGTACTATAGTACCTAGTCTTTATTATCCAATTTTTGTAGGCTATAGTAGATGGATGGATCTATTGGGAGTGGTATTTGCGTAGACGTAAACGTTTCTCTGAATGAATAGAGAAACGGATGATGTAGCGCTAACAAATCCACTAATATAGTGGTGTGTGCTAGCTAGTACTTCTGACTTGGAAGTATAATTTGCGTAGACGCAAACGTTTCTCTGAATGAATAGAGAGACGGATGGTGCAGCACTAACAAATCCACTATGGGTCTATTCTTTCTCTCTAAAGCTGGCGACTTTTAATTTTTACTATAGTACCTAACTTTCAAACAGAATATTTTCTCAAGATGGGATCTACAAGTTAAACGATGTACATGTTAAAAGCCTAATATCTATACCAGCCAAAATCGCAAGTGAGTATATCTCTTTCCGTAATTTATACCGTAAACAGCCAAATTTCAAAAATTTCAGCCGAAAGCCATAAGCCGTAGCCATTGCCAAACAGGCCCATATAGTGGTGTGTGCTAGCTAGTTCTTCTGACGGATAGGTTATTTTGAGTGGATGATTTATGATGTATGGCATAAATATTTGAATTATATTTGTTTACGAGAGGTTGTACGTATAGAATATAGTCGCATGTGATTTTGACCGATACAGCTGAACTCAGTACACTTTTTACTACAATCTTTTCGTTGATCTCATTTTAAAAAATATATCATTTAAAAACTAGTTACTATAGACAATATAAAGATAAGTTGACTAAAAGCCAAAAAAACGTAGCCATTGGCTCCTGAGTTGTCGATTTAGAAGGAAAATCTACGTCTGCTTTTGCAACAACGCAGTTTGGTGGTACTTACAAAATTGAGCAAACGTAGCTTGCAATGAAGCTCATGCCCATTTTCGTCTCTCTCTCTCTCTGTGAAGAAAACGACAAGCGACCGTTTGGAAGAAGAAAATATACCCCTCAATTATCGATGAATTACAAGGAGCGCCATTGGCATGGACGAGAAGAGAAGGTGAGGGGAAGGATCAATGGAAAAGGCCAAGTTGGTTGGGAACAACAAATTGAAAACGTTTATATTAAATTTTATTGATAGTTTTTGTTTTGACTGATAAATAGTAAAAAGTTTGTAAAAAAATTATAGAGAGAGACACTTACGTATAATTTTAACCGATATAAATGAAGTCACTGTAGTGTGTACTACAATCTATTAATAGACTCTGATTTGAAAAAACATTTCGTTTAAAAGCTAGGTATTATAAAAAACAGTTTTTAAAAGCTAATACGAATATAGAGCCAAAGGCTGATGATGCCACATGGGGTCTGTTAGCTTCCAAGGGTTTTGTTTAGCCTTTCTAATGCCCTGTTAATCACCTTTGCTTTCGACACCCTTTTGCATTGATTCATCATCAATTCCCATTCATTATTTATGAATTATGGTCATAAAAAAATGGGCCATATTTCTCTGACTAGAATTCATAGCTTATCAGTTATCACCTCCTGGCTAGTGCTTGCTCTCAATTAAAACTGCCAACAGAAAATAGCTAAGCACTATTAAAAGTAAAATCTCAGACCATCCATGTTAGGTGCATTATACAGTACTCTGTGCATATAAGTATGCCAGGTGCTGCAAATACCCCAAGGCTTTAATTTGAATTCCCGCTCACAAGTAGTTGGCTTTATTTAAATCTTCATGCTTTGCATTTCATTTTAATATATACTAGTACGCTGAATTTTTATAAGAATGCATTTGCTCATTGCTTATGTTGATTGCTTGCAATGATACGTAAGGTTTGTTGTAAAGCTAGCTCACATCTGATATGATGACTTAATACGGATCTCCACTTTGTGAAATAAATTTAGCATCCAGGATGGAAGTAATCGGAAAGATTAGTGTATATATAAAGTTTATGAGTTGATCAGAATGAAATAACAAAGGTAGTGGGACAATCGCATTCTCATGGATATGGGCATGTTCTTTTTGGCTAATGCTTATAGTTTTTGGTTATGACTTATGGCTTTTGGGTTATTCGTGGATTACAGAGTAACAGAAACTCACGTGTAGTTTTTGCTGATATAAATAAAGTCGGTACAATATATACTACAATTAACTAGTATATCTTATCTTTAAAAGACACTCTGTTTAAAAATTTGTTATTGCAAAAAAAAGTTAAAAACAGAAATCAAAAATTGAAAAAGAATATGGCCATATCATGTGGGCCGTGTGCATACCTGATAATCATGGCCATGGGTTGGCTATGTCGTATTTGTCTTTCCATGCAAGGATCCAATGTATATGGCACGTAGATTTTAATAAAACCAAATGGATTAGGTGGACCAAAAGCTGCATAATTTATACGTGCTTTTTTTAAAAAAAATCAATCATATATGGGTTAATTAATATTAATCGGTGACCTCCACTCCTCATGTGTGGCGTGAGTCGTGGTGTGTGCATACGCATGTGTTGTGCAGTGGAACTTTTTTTACACGTCGATCGATGTGCGCTTACTCGTGTGGATGAAGCAGCAGATTTCACAAATCCATACAGCGTGTATTTTTATACCTATACAGTACAATCAGAACAACGACTGGAGCGATACTGTATCTGCATATGGCGCCTGCCATTTTATACGTGATCTGAACTAGCTGCTCTTCTGTTCGCATTGAACTAATGCTGCGTACTATGCTGGTACCATGCATTTAGGTCGCCAACACACTGGCACTATACGTGACGTATACACTTCCTGCCAATATATTTATACGTTCAAAATACCGACGAGGCCAAGATCTAGAAGCTCGACGCTGCAGGTGCACGATGCATGTATTGCATGGAGGCACGTACATACGGAGCCACATCCCGGATAGGGTAGACTTGAGTTCAAAATGTGGAAAAATATAGTGTACAACTCGGGTAAATTCAGTCCAGGTTAGGTAACATTTTTATGATTCAACCCAAATAACCTAGATCATTCTACTATTGAGCCCAGGACGTAACCAAATACTAACTTCGTCACTATACATACATGTACAGTCATGCAACTTTTGGTTCGTGATGCATCGATCTTTCCAACATCTAGATCCTAGACAGCAAGTAAGAAGAAACATGCCTTTCGGTTGGTGAGAAGCCGTCTGGTTTCTCGTAGCCGCTACAGTACCTAACTTTTAAACGGAGTATTTTCTTAAGATGGGGTCTATAAGTTAAACGTAGTACACGTTAAAAGCCCAACATCCGTACTAGTTAAAATCGCAAGTGAGTATCGATCTCTCCGTAATCTGTACCGTAAACAGTCAAAATTCAAAAATTTCAGCCGAAAGTCATAAGCCGCAGCCAGAAAAAAAACAGGCTATATGGCTGCTGCCTTTGGAAACCCTGCAAAAAGTGTCGCTCGCAGAGGGCTTTGTTGCACCGGCCGGCCGCAGGGCTGCAGCGCCGGTCACCGCCGGTGATCCAGCCAAATGATCGATCGACCGAATTCGGAACAATTATTGGGTCCAAGAGAGCACCAGTTGTCCAATCGCGCCGTCCATCTTCACGAGATGGCAGTGGGTGAACTGGCGAAGGAGGAAAAATACTTCGGCTCTGTGATTTTTTGACTTTTATTTTTCAGTTCTTTCGAGGGGTGAAACAAATGAGATAAATTTTTGAAACAGATTTTTTAAACAATTTTTTAAATTTAAAACCGTATGTATTATCCATGTTAATGTCTGTACCATCCACTTTTATCTAAAAAATATAAACAAAATCATGAGTCATTGTTCAAAAGAACCTGGCCTTTATCTCACCGTATTATCAAGTGATTAATTGACCTGATCCGACGGTCAGAGATTGGGTTTCAGTTCGAAGCTGGTGCCCATACATAGAGTGGCTATAAAATCTACCTTTCCAAGTAAGCAATACATCAATCTTTGTGTATCTCCATGGATCCATCTTGTTTCAATTGATTTGCTCTTGATTTTATTAGTTTTTTAATCTCTTATCTGTCATTTTCTTGATCTTGTTGTGCTAAGAATGTGTAAGAGATTGAGACAACCTCTAGAAATCTATTTTCGCCCATCTAAGCACTTTGATAGCAAATTTATCGAGAAAACTCGGTTTTGCTTGATTTGGTCTTAAAGTGTGATTTCTTGATCCAATAGTATTTGATTTGATTTTTTCGGTGTTCTAACTTGCTGTGGCATGTGAAAATATATCTAGATCCATTTTGATTATCATCCACCTACGAACAAGTTGTATTCACCGATTTTGATTTTGACTTGGTTTTGGTGCAACCTTCCAATAAATTAAAAAAATTCTCAACTTTGGCCATGATTTTCATAATCATTTATTGGAATAGGTTCACAATACCCTAAATAAGATCTTTGCAAAGTTTGCTCTTTGGTCGTCGACCACTAAAGTCGAATTCTGATCACGTTGTTTTTTTCGACTGATTGCGCTCAGCTCTGTGAGTCTCTGATTTTTAAATAGGATTGCTATTCTAATCTTCATAGCTTTGTAGATATCGAAGTAAATACTTATGAGAAAAATTTTAAGACATAATTCATTCATTCTGTCGTCTATCTGATCCCACACAGGCGCAGTGGTGTTGCTTGCACCCCCCCCCCCCCCCCCCCCCCCCCCACCCCGCACCACCCAAACGCTGCGTCGCTGCGAGCTGATGTGCGAGGCGAGAGAGAAGAAACCGGCTGCGTTGCACTACGAGAAGAGCTGCCTCCAAAAATTTGCGCCAAGTGCATACCGCCAACTTCATGGAGTAGTAGTTTCCTTGCCTTATCTTATCGCCTTATCATTTTGTTTCATTCTTCCTCTTGTCACACTTACACTGTAGCACGCATCTGATTGATGGTTTGAATGGATGGCACAGCAGTGGGCCTGCACGCTGGGTAGTACAGTGGGTTAGGGAGCAGAGACCTCTCAGAATCTGCCTGGCACAATTCATGTTAGAACATCAAAATCATTGCATAAAAATGGAAGCAGCACTGGCCAGGCATCATTAACTGATGTCAAATTAAGGGAGAAACCCTACACCGGTGTTCTTTCGGAATACGGCGAATGGTTTTCTTTCTATGATCAAGGGCTCTTGTCTATGTTTTATTATACGAAAGTGGATGCATATAGGATTTTGTATTTAGGAAGCTATTTGGAGCATTTGTTTTAAAATACCACGCTATTTTAACGCTTATCTTTTTTACTTCCGGCGAAACCAAAAGCAAAATATAAGGCCGTGATCCTGACGAGAGCGAGCGAGCGATGGTGCTTCTGTTCATGCATCCATGTCATCGCCTGTTCTTCCTTCAAGTTCCGTACATTTTTTTCGTCTGTCCGATCGATGGAGCAGTTGATCCTCCCCTCTTGATCCGACATCCGCACTGAATAAATAACAGTGGCTGACATGTTACAGCTAGACATCGAAGAATAGAATGACTTGGTGTTCAGATCACTTCTTGTAGAAATTGTGGGCACAAAGCGACAGAAGGGCTAGTAGCTATGGGCCTGTTTTTTTTTTTTTTTGCTGCGGCTTGTGATTTTTGGTTGAAATTTTTGAATTTTGGTTGTTTACGGTACAGGTTACGGAGAGATCGATACGCACTTGCGATTTTGGCTGGTACAGATGTTGGGCTTTTAACGTGTACTACGTTTAACTTGTAGACCCCGTCTTGAGAAAATACTCTATTTAAAAGTTAGGTACTGTAGCAGCTGCCAAAAGCCGTCCGGCTCGTGCCCTGCCGAACAGGGCCTATACTATACTCCTGAATTCCAATCTACAAAATCCTATCGAAAAACCTTGTTCATATGCGTAGGTAGCAGTGCTTCCCTTGCATTCCCTTAAAAAGAAAAAAAAAGTAGCGATCTCTGAATCTCTGACCCAACATATTTCTATCTGGCTTACTTGCTCAGCTAATTACCAGTATCAAGTCTCAGCTACATATCAAATCCATGCATTCGGAGTTCGATCACTAGTAGCACCGTTTGGAGCATCGATCCGTTCCAACTCTGGATGCAAGATTCGTACAGCGATGGAGCCGGCCGGAGGGATCCGCTGCTCTACAGTCTCCATTCGCACGAAGAGTTCTTGTGCAGATGTACCGCGGGCTTATTTGGTTCCACTGTGGCTTATGACTTTTGGCTGAAAGAATTTTAGCTATTTACGACAGAGATTACGGAGAGAGATATTCACTTGCGATTTTGGTTAATACAGATGTTACGCTTTTAATGTGTACTATAATTAATTTATAGACCCTGTCTTAAGAAAATACTCCATTTAAAAATTAGATACTATAGCAAAAATTAAAAACTGTTAGCATCGGTCGAAAAGAACAGACCCTGCGTGTTCTTCCTCATCGAACGGTAGCAGCGCCAGCGGCCCAGCGCAGTAGCCGCTGTCCGGCCAATGGAGCCACTGCATGCGTGCGTGAGTGAAAGCTTAGCTCCACGCGCCACCTACTACTTACCCGTCCTTTCCCGGTTACTAGCTACCGGTGAACGGTGAATCCTTGCCATGAGGTGACCTACTGGTTGTTTTGCGCTTGAGGCATGTTTTCAAACGGCTTTTGGTTTTCAGTTTCTCCACTGAAGAAGGTAGAATCCATTTTGAATGAAGTATCTTTTTAACTAAAAATTATCAGTTAAAAACCGTAGCCGAAAACTATCGGCAAAAGCCATCTTGTGAATGCCCCTTGAAACGCTCCTGCACCGATGATGAGCTCTTGACCGGGCGGGCATCGACGAGGCCACCTTTGCGTAGTTTTGTTATGTGGGCTTGATTCCAAAGTATTTGTGGCTTACGGCTTTTTACTTTTGTAATAGTAACTAGCTTTCAAAAGGTACACTTTTTAAATTTAGGATTTACAAGTTGATTGTATTAGACATTATACCAAGTTCAGATATACCAACTAAAATCACATAAGATTGTTTTTCTTTTCATACTATCTCTCGTGAATAAACAGAATTTAAAAGTCATAAGTCACAGTTTAAAAGTATCTATCCTTAGGGTTCGATTGGGCCGCGGTTGGTGGTGGGCTGTGAGGTGTGCATGCCACATTCGGCCCGGTGAGCCTCGAGATCGAACGGGGCGGGCCTCTACGGGCGTTACAAGAAATGCTGTCTTAAAAGGCCATATTTTGTGCTTCGTCACATCACGATTGACAAATCAAAGGCCCATTAGTATGTGACGATTCTTATAATCCTGCGTGGTCTCTGGGCATTGCGTTAGCTGGCCCAGTTTGACGTACTCTCAAAAAAACAAAAAAGCTGGCTCAGTTTGACTTGACTAATAATGGTTTCAGATAATCAGATATGGAGTAACAAGGGTTAATCCATTCCTCTGATGATCTGTGTTTGGAATGATGCGTGCCGTAAGTCTTTTTCATCTAGGCATGCGAACGAGGTACTAGCACTTCTGGGTAAAACATAAACTGCCAAAAAAAAGTTGTTTAATCTGCACGTTACATTGCATTATCCGCCCAAAGTGAGTCGACATTGGAACAGGCTCGGTTGGATTCTTTTAGGCTGTAATTTATAATTTTCAGCTTATATTTTTTTTTGAATTGTGACTGTTTACGAGAGAGTACGAAGAGAGAGATAGTCATATGTGATTTTGATCCATATAGCTAAAGTCAGTATAATTTCTACTACAATCAACTTATAAATCTTATCTTAAAAAGATACATCATTTAAAAATCAATTACTATAACAAAAAAATTCAAAGCTATAGACAGCCAGTCCAAAAAGATCCAACCAATTGGATAGCATCGACAACAAGATCAGCGAAAATAAGAAACGACAAGAAGACCATCATGGATAACATCAACTTGATGTCCCCCAGATGCCACATGCCTAACCCACAGAAGTCAAAGCTGAAAAGGAGGGCAAATTGTACACCACACCTTGAGAGTTGAGACATGGTGCTTGTCTTGTTGCCCTGGTGGCTACTGAATAATGTGCACTGCACCCTGTCCTCTCAACTGGTCTTCCTGGTCTTCCCATCAAAGCTAGATCTTCCAGACAAAACTTTTCATCTCGATGCTTCAAGAAGGGGAAATCGACACAGACCATTCCAGGCCATGCACTCCAGAGACCAGATGCAGCAAAATCTCTGGTCTGGTAGTTTTCATCCGTTGGTTTGCTTGATCAGTTAATGATGATGAAGTGACTGGACAACATTAGACAAGAACATCCAAATATTCCCAAGAGCAAGAGATGAAAAGAATCCATCACCAATCCACTCGGCGCAAAGGGCACCGTGGCATGTGACAGCAAATGGACAAGGGCAGTATTAAATATCCTTTTTGCGATCTGCGAGAGCCAAGTCACATCAGTTTCCGGCCCCATTCCCCCAAGATTCTTCAGACGATTTCCAGTTCTCTTCTTTCTCGTTTGCGTTTTTATTTTGAGTATTTTGGATTGGATTGGATTCTTCACTAATGTCCGCTCGACATTTTTGACCATCCATTCCGTAGCTACCATCTGTGTGGGTTAGGATATTTTGGACCGGCAGGATGTTGTGATATTTCAATTTTGGTTTCGTCATTGAGATGAATATGGATATGGTTGTAGCCATTGGCTTACATAGGCGCAAAAGGGACTTTCCAACTAGGTAGTCAGTCTACTCGACCATGAAACCTTAGCGGGCAAAATTGGGTTGAGATTGAACTTTGTAAAGACCTTGTGATAATTACTTAGTCATACATCCAAGGAAGCGTGTATTGGCTGATATGATAAATTGATTATCTCTTGTGGGTAAAGTTGTGCAACCTCTGCAGAGCGTAAAACTATTTGAATAGCCATGTCCCCGGTTATGGATAATACTTGGTGATTTCACAGAAGTGGTATGTTTTCATAATATTTTGGTTGGGTGGGAAGTCAATGGTTAGTTCACTTATGGGTCACTCAATTCCTTTGAATTCATTAATTATTCACTTATTACTTATTCTCAAAGTGTGTTTTCAATATATTTATTGTATTTACTTTAAATTATTGCTTTCTGTAAAATAACCACTCAGCTGTTTTTTGATAGGCTTTGTATCATTATATATTACATCTTGTTATAAACGACTTGTTGAGTGCTCTATGTACTCACGACTATATCTTTTGTTACTCAGTTGCTGAAGGATAATCATATCAGACAAAGATATTTGAGGAGGAATGTTTCGACGACTTTACGGATTGTGACTCGCTCTCCAATCGATTGCCTGTGGGTATGTCGAATGGCTACTATATTTATCTTTATTTTTCGCTACTCATTTCGTTAGGTCCTTCGGGCCATTGTTTGTAAGTTGGCTATAAGGTCGCTACTATGATAATTAATAATATTTGCTTCTTTCATGATTATTCATGATTATGATTGATATTTCATCTATATTGTAACTGTGTGCACTAGAATGATCATGGAATAATACAGAATACACAGAGGATCCAAATTTACATATTCGGGTCTCAACACCTCCCGCATGTGGTCAATCATAGCCACCCATTCTCATGAGATATTTCTTTCCAAATTCTATTTCAAGAAATTATTTCAGCGTGAATTATATTTTAAGGGAGTACTCGGAGGATACACACCTCACACTATGCATGCACACACGAGTCGATTTATATTTGAGAGCTGCGAATTAACAAGTAAAATTAAGATACCTCATCCTGTATATTTCCTTGCTCAACTATATCTAGTAGATGTAGAGGCTCCAATGCACAATGTACCCGCAGAATATTCGGATATTCGGAGACAATAGTGTCCAACATGGATAGGTCCTGTTGTTTTGGGTGCGGTTGATAGTTTTTTGTTTTGATGTGGAAAGTGCACATAGTTTGGGATTTAGGAAGTTGCTTAGAGAATCTGCTTTTACTTTAAGAAACCATCTTATTTATTTCGATTTTTAGATAAGCAAAAAACCAAAGCAAAAAAAAAATCCTAGCATGTTTGCTTAGGAAGACAAGCCCAAAGATGCCGTGGATGGGAATCCATCCTGTGACAGAACAGAAGGTTGAGCCTGTATTTTCTTGGTTGCATGCATTGAATTGCAAACCAATTGCAAGACAAGATAGACAAAGATCTCACATCACATGACATCTGGCGCAATGAGAGGTGTCGATAGATTGGGGTAAGTGAGGGACAAACCATGGGAGGATGGACCATGATCCACGGCGCACCTTGGACGAAGGACCTGTTTGGTTGGGAGCTGAAAAAAGCTGTCTGGGTCAGGCATGTATTCTAGCCGTTCGATTTTGGATGCCTGTGGTCAGAATGTGTTGCCTGATAGGTATTTGCCTGCGAAGCCTCCAACCAAACAGGCCCGAAACCTCAAGCTGGAAAAGAGATTAATTAGTCGCAAAAATGGTTTGCACCACAAACTCTTGTCTTGTGGGTATAATAAGTTCGCTTCTTTTTCACTTCTTTTCCAAGAGATAGAATATACGGTCAAGTGACGAACCTAAAAGTAAGCATCTTTCTAAAAGGTGATTTAGATTTTAAAATAGTACACTAATTTTAGGCCGACACCCCAGTGAGCACATTGCATTTTTTTGGGAAGAGAGCTAATCTAATTGTATTAGTTTCTATAATGGATTTCTTATGTGGAATACTAATGGATAGGGCCTCGTTGCTAAGTGCTACAAGATCTAGTGCACTGGAACTCGTGGTTATGGACCCGAATCCTTTAGTATGGAACATTGTCTTTTCCAAGTAAAAACCCCTAGTATATGAAAGAATGAAAAGGTGCTTTCGTTCTTGTGGAATAAGAAGCCCTCATACCTTAATGAAAGGAAAATAGGATTTTTTCGTTAGGTATTTGACCAAATAGGATCGTCCAGTTCCTATAGAACCTATCACTAAAATACCCGATAGGGCTAAGCGGAACGAAAAGGGTTTTCCATGAGATGGTAAATGAAAACGATTAGCCCACACGAGGTTTGGGAATAAGTGATTGTCTGATAATGAGCAAGGAATATACGTCTTTCTGCTAAAGAGGATCTATTAAACTCATAATTCATTAGATCCTTGTTATCAATGTCAACTAGGTATCATAAGTAACTGGATCCCGGTTGTTCAATCCTTTGATAACCAAGGTCATTCTTTGCTAAAGAGAAATGATCACTATGAGTCAGACTCAATAGAATTGGATCCATTACAAATAGCGAGAATTAGGATTCTTGATCCCTCTCAATCTCTCTTTCAATTCGAGGATCCAGAGAGGTGTTTTCATAGTCATCTCCGAATATTTGCCATCTCCGAATATTTTCGATTTCATTTTTCTATGATATGTCTTTCTATATGAAAATTGGTTATTTACGATGTACGATGATCCCTGTTAAGCATCCATGGCTAAATGGTTAAAGCGCCCAACTCATAATTGGTAAATTTGCGGGTTCAATTCCTGTTGGATGCACGCGAACGGGAACGTTCCATAAGTCTATTGGAACTGGCTCTCTATCCATGGAATCTCATCCATCATCCATACATAACGAATTGGTATGGTATATTCATACCATAACATAAGAACAATAAGAACTCGAATTCTTATCGATACTGGAACTCAGAGCATAGGAGGGAAAGTCGATTTATGGATGGAATCAAATACGCAGTATTTACAGAAAAAAGTCTTCATTTATTGGGAAAGAATCAATATACTTTTAATGTCGAATCGGGATTCACTAAGACAGAAATAAAGCATTGGGTCGAACTCTTCTTTGGTGTTAAGGTAGTAGCTGTGAATAGCCATCGACTACCCAGAAAGGGTAGAAGAATGGGACCTATTCTGGGACATACAATGCATTACAGATGTATGATCATTACCCTTCAACCGGGTTATTCTATTCCACTTCTAGATAGAGAAAAAAACTAAAGGAGAATACTTAATAATACGGCAAAACATTTATACAAAACACCTATCCCGAGCACACGCAAGGGAACCGTAGACAGGCAAGTGAAATCCAATCCACGAAATAATTTGATCCATGGACGGCACCGTTGTGGTAAAGGTCGTAATTCCAGAGGAATCATTACCGCAAGGCATAGAGGGGGAGGTCATAAGCGCCTATACCGTAAAATCGATTTTCGACGGAATCAAAAAGACATATCTGGTAGAATCGTAACCATAGAATACGACCCTAATCGAAATGCATACATTTGTCTCATACACTATGGGGATGGTGAGAAGAGATATATTTTACATCCCAGAGGGGCTATAATTGGAGATACTATTGTTTCTGGTACAAAAGTTCCTATATCAATGGGAAATGCCCTACCTTTGAGTGCGGTTTGAACTATTGATTTACGTAATTGGAAGTAACCAATTAGGTTTACGACGAAACCTAGAAATCGATCACTGATCCAATTTGACTACCTCTACGGGATAGACCTCAACAGAAAACTGTTGAGTAACGGCAGCAAGTGATTGAGTTCAGTAGTTCCTCATAGAAAAATTGCCCCGCTCGTTTGGGCTTAAGCTTCTGGCTTATTTTTCACTATTCCTAAATTTCGTCTTTTTATGATTTTTTTTAGTTTTTTGCTGGTTCTTTTTCCCGTATTCGTTTGCATTATACGTGTTAGGCTAACCAGTTTTTTATTTTAAATTTTTTTAAATTTAATTATGCCAAATAAGCCACCTCAGCTATAGTGTAATTTCAGCCAGCTACAATAAAAATTCAGTCATAAGTCATAAAAATTTAGTCCAATCGAGTACCACCTTAATCCCTGCCTAAATAAAGCGAGCTATGAATCAAACTCATGAATTCATGATAGCCTTTTGTGTTGGTGCATGCTCTAACCGTCCTGGCCGATATGCAAATTATTAATCAACTGCCGCTTGGATAATTATGGTCGTTCACGAATCATGATCCTTGACTCAAATCCAACCCCACAAACAATTCCCTTTCTTTTGACAGCACCACTGGGAGAACAACAATATATTAAACACATGATGCTTGGAATATCTCTTCGCCAGAGCCTATACACGAAAAGTCACCGATAAAGCTCATAACCACACTTAACTTTACTTTGTGCGTAGGTTATTTTGAATTTATTGCTTAATTTTCTACGGTAACTAGCTTACAAATGAATAGTCTTTTTAATATAAGATCTACAAGTCGATTATAGTAGATACTATTTTAACTTTATCTATATCGGCCAAAATCATACGTGGGTATCTCTATTCGTATTCTATCTTACCAACAGTCAGAATTTAAAATTTTAAATCAAAAGTCATAAGTATCTTAATGTTTGTCTTAAAATAATGCACTACACTTCGCGTACCGACCTCAGCCATCCTACTGAAAGAGTAGTTTGAGAAGAGAATACAACTGCTTCGTAATGCCGCTGAAATTTCAGACTTCTTTTGACATCATGAAATTTCACAGTTTTCTCGGAAAAAAATCCCAGAGTTGACCAGATAATTTTGAATTGCTTTTGATAATTCTTGATGCGCCGTTCTAACTTCCTTTTAGAAAATACCTCGTATGCAAATAAATAAGGGCAAAACATCGTATTCTGAAGTTTATAAGGTGAAGCTGGACCCGTACGTTACTGAAATGTCGAATGACATGTGAAAGCGTATGCTTTTTTGTTTGTTTGAAAGTGTGAAGGTACCTAAAGACCTGTTTTTTTGGCTATGATCATGACTTTTAACTATAGCTGATGGTTTTTATCTATACTTTTTAAGACAGCAGCGAACAACAGAGATATTGATATAAACGGTGTATATAATTTTAGGCTTGAAAAACGTTTAGAGCATCTATTTCAAAAAATCTAACCCATTTGTTTTGGTTTTTCAAGAAATCAAAAATCAAAAGCCCCGATGAACACGCCTTAAGGAGATAGTACTCCAGTGTAATTTGTTTTGTGAACTCTCCGATGCCACACAAAGTGCATGCGAATAAATTAAGATTAAGATGGGATTCCCTCGCAGATTTCCCAACGTTGGCCATTGGACACCGCCTAACGTGCATGCACGGCTAATTGCGATTTTACTAGTACAGGCCTACGTTGATTTAGACCAAGACTAGAGAAAAAAACAAATGCTAATGCCAACTGGGGTCAAGATATATATGGTGCATCCTGCATGCATGTACGAAGATTAGAGGCTGATCATTATGTTTATCCATCCATGTCTCTAAGTCTGGAAGCATGCACCGTGCGAGTTAGCTCAGCTAACAGTTTACTTTGAACATTTTCGTACTCTTGTGGTAAAAAAAAAACTGATTCTTTTGCTAGTACGTTATGGTTTGAAGTTAATTAATCCATCTCCTTCTGAGCATCGAATTGGGCATCGTCCTGAATGGAGCTTTTGCAAATCATACGGTAATGGTATGCTCACGATCACTGAAGGCGTGTTGTGCTGATTTATTGGCATGGCATCAGGGCGGACCAGCGATGGGTCAGGTGGGCCGTCAGCCCCCCTACTGTTGGCCGGCCATGTGTACATCTCTTATCCCCTACAGCTCCATATTAGCTATATGAATGACCTTAGGTTTTAAAAGCCTTTGCATGATGAAGAAAATTGTATTTGTAGTGGTGATTACAAGCCACAACGATATCTTAGCTCTTGGCGTGGAGTCTCTTTCTCGTGTCTACAAGTCTATCGTATGCCGGCAACTCGGTATTCAGCAAATTGATCAATAAGTCCTATTAGCCCCTCCTAAATTTTGATCCTGGGTCCATCACTGCATGGCATGAATTGCATCTATATCACACGCTAGTTTGTTAGCTAGATATACGCTATCTGGAATGTTTGTTCTACCTCAATTTAGTTTAACGATAGAGAGGAACTAAGGGTGTCTTTGGTTGAGTTTTTGGGAGCTGCTTTTGCTTCCAAAAAGCCAAAAGCCAACCAAAGTGGTGGAAACCAGAAGTTGCTTTTTCAGAAGCAGCTTCTTTTGGGTAGTACAGTTTTGAAAGCACCTTGGATCCTGCTTTTGGCTTTTGGCTTTCTGCTTTTTGAAATGGTGAAAATAGAGAGTTGTTTCAAGGAAAATAGAGATAAGAGGTAAGTTTTATACTTGTTTGAACCAAACAGCTTACAGCTTTTCCACAGCCCACAACCTACAACAGCTTTTCCACAGCCCACAGCAGCTTTTTCAGAAGCCACAACTCAACCAAACACACCCTAATTTGACTACTTTTTAGAAATAAATGGGTGGTTGTATTTCAATTTTCTTGGAAACCAAGTACACACCTTAAGGTCTGTTTAGACTAGTCCTAAAAAGGAATGGAAGAAGAACGGTAAAAAATGTTGTTGTATAAATTGAGTTAGCCAATTTGGCTTTATTGTTGCAATGGAATGCTATTTTTTCTTTAAACACAAACCCAAGTGGTACAATCATCTTAGGATATATGTGTGTGTATAGGAAAATTACATAAGGCACCTGGGTGCCTAGGCACTCACATCAAGAACCGTCCGATACACGTGTATGATTGATAATTTTTTTGAGTTTGGGTATGAAAATGTTTTATACCCTTGATATATTTATGATAAGTAAATTTTGAACTCAGTTCAAACTAGTTTGAACTACTTTTGAGTTCAATGCGACTACAGTGAGTATATACCATAAAAATAGTTCAAACTAATTAAACTGAAGTTGAATTTAATTTTTTTCGGAGTTTAACATCTCAAATATACTTTTTTATGGGTATATGAAGATACCCACATCAAACGTTGCGAATCTCAAAGCAAATCAACGGGTATTGATATTGGTGCCTAGGCACCAAGGTGCATGAAACACTCGTCCTATATATATATATATAGTATAAATAACATGGGCAATTAACAAAAGTAGATACGTAAATATGCATGACCAAAACCCGGAAAAGTATAAAACCGCTGGCCATATATTGGATCAACAATACCGGAAGAGCAGCAGCGGCATCTAAAAACTGGCGGCCGTCGTCCTCTTACTACCATCCAGAAAACCCACGGCTGAACGGTTAGCAGCAGAAAGCGATCAATCAAGCGCATGTACACTACTCCCATTTGCCAGCCTAAGCCCGCTCACCTTTTGATTTTTTTTAATTTCATCTTTTTAGTTTTTTTTGCCTCTTTTGGATTTTTTTGTCTTTTCTTTTTTGTTTTATTATTTTGCATTGTTTGTAATGATATAATTTTTTTAATTTTTAAAAATTTAATTACTTAAAAAAAAGTTAATAACCACTGAAGTATATTTTTAACTATTATAATATAAAAAAACCAAAAATCATAACTTATAAGCCGTTTAGAGCACGGCAAACCACGCACGCCACACGCTTCTCCAAACAGCACCACAACCACAAACGGACCAAGAGACCAAGCCACATCACACACACAGAGTATAGTACTAGTATTATACTACGTACAAGACCTGACCTGACCTATATAGTACAGTACTAGTATACTACGTGTGGTAATAGCAGAGTTTTTGGTTGATTTGACGGTTTTTGGAGGTATATGCAAGAATGGCGGTGACGCGTGCAAATTACATAAATGTCCTATTCACCGCACGACCACTGCACGACAGCGCCGTGGGGGCGACACATGTGCTCAGCTGCGCGGCCACCATGCGGCAGGCTTCTTTGGCACACGGCCACCGTGTGGCAACCGTTTAGTTAGGGTAATTAGTGGTAATGTAATTGTAATTAGGTATTTTGTTTATGTGCATTGCTTATTTAATTTTTTATATATTGCAAATGAGTTCTAAATTATAAAATTGTTTGTAGAGTCTCCTGACACAGCATACTTAATTGTATAATTTTTCGTAATTTTATCCCTTGTAAATTTCACTCAAGAATTCATTTAAATAGACTACTTGTAGGAATTTTTTTATGTAGCAAATGAGCTTAAAAATTATAATTTATTTTGAGGATCCTTGCACAATGGGTTTGATTGTATAATTTTTTTTAGAGTTTTACATATTTCAAAATTGTCCAAAAATAAAGGGTTTATGTCTTCGAAAATCAGATTTTAGGTTTTTGAAATTAGGGTTTTCACGATTTATGTGATTTAGAATGTGAGAAATTTAGTACGGCATGAGTACTCTAGGTGGGGGACACTATCTAGACCACCGTGTGGCCTCCCTCCTCCGCACTTATGTCGCCCTGTCACTTCGGGCAACTATTTGAGTTAGGATTTCATGATTAATTTTTTCAATTACACAAGGAATAGATAGCCCCAAAGGTATTACTTTGCGTGTTACATAGATCATTCGTACATGATTTTTTTTCAAGTTTTGTCAACCTCGCTACCACTACGGTACGGAGCGATATAAGCATCCAAACCATGTATGAAATGTGTGAGCAAGTTAAATGCAAGATGCCTCATGCACCATTGGGTTTGCACGTTGTTCCACTGGTGTGGGGGTTCGGTCCCACGTTGCATGGTGTTAAGCGCCACCAACAACCCAATATTGTAGTCTGTGATAAGGCATACATTGGGCCGATCTCCGACCATCGCCCGCTTCACGTTCGCTAGGAACTAGAGCCGACTGGATGCGTTCTTGCTCTTCACAATGGCAAATGCCACTGGGAGAAGCTGGTCATTCGTGTTGGGCACCACCGCGGTGAGAATGGTGCCCTTGTACCTCCTCGTGAGGAAAGCGCTATCTACCGTGAGCACAGGATGATAGAACTTGAAGCCCTCAATAGCCTGGGCAAAAGCCCAGAACAACCGGTCCAGTATGAAGTAGTTGGACCCTCCGTTAGTATCATCACACTAAAGCTTGTTTATGTACGTGCCGGGATTTGATTCGACAATCTGGTAAAACAATCTCAACATAAGGTTGTATGCCACAAATATGCTACCAGGTTTTATAAATTATTGAGTGAAATTTACGATAGATAAAATTACAAAAAAAATTACACAATCAAGTACGTTGCGTCGAGAGGCTCCATAAAAAATGTTGTAATTTTTAAAACTCATTTGCAATACATAAAAAACGAACAAGTAGTGTACTAAACGAAATCCCTAATTATAATTATATTACCACTATTTACTCGGACTAAACGGTCGCCGCACATTAGCCGTGCGGCGCAGCGCCAGTGTCACCCGCAGCGCTGTGGCCATGCATCACTGGGACAATCGCTGTTCTCGTGGATACGGGTCCGAAACCCGTCACATCCGGTAAAAACTCGTAGCAGCACAGTAGTGCTGCTGTGTATACAGCTCAACCGCGTCCAGCCGTCCATCGCGCTTCCAGTGGGCCGAGCCCACCGAGCGGGCGGGGCCGTGTCGAGGCCACCACACCGCCACCGTGGCCCCACGGGTCAGGCCGGACAGGACCGGCCACCACACGCACCAGCCTCGGGCGCGTGGACCAGGCGCATGCGCCGCGCCTAGCTCTTCCCCCACTATAGAATACCTAGCCTTGTCTAGCCTCTTATCCTTCCCCCCTTCTCTCTCCTCCCCATCTCTCTCTCTCCCCCCCACCCACCGAGATTTCTTGTCCTCGCCTGCGTGCTTCGCAGTGGTCTGGTTCTTGGCGGACACACCCACCCGCCCGCCGATCCGTCCGTCCGTCCGTCGTCCGAGATTTGGTTGGATCTTGTTGAGGGTGGTACCTGTACGCGCGCATGTCGACGGCGGTGGCGCCCGAGACGCCGGCGGCGCACGGCTTCCGCGGGTCGGAGAAGGGGCAGGCGGATTCGGGGGAGGCGGAGAGGAATACCAATGGGTTCTTTATAGAGGAGGAGGAGGAGGTGGTGGGGGCGGGGGAGGCGCCGTCGGAGAGCTCGTCGATCGGGGCGGCGTCGTCGGACAGCTCGTCGATCGGGGAGAACTCGTCGTCGGAGAAGGGCGATGCGGCGGCGGAGGAGGAGGAGGTGGAGAGCAAGGTGAAGGGGGTGGAGGAAGGGCTAGGCATGGTAGAGGGGTTGGGGACGCTCGAGTCCTTGGAGGATGCCCTGCCCATCAAGTAAGCTTATTGATCTTCTCCTCCTCCTCCTTGGTTTATTAGTAGAGGTTTAATTTGCTTGAATTTGTGTGATTTAGTTTGCTCTCAAAGTTGTTTCTCTCTGTTCTTGGTCAAAATGGCTATATTGCAAGGTTGCTGCTGCATCTGTCTTAAGAAAAGAAACCCTTTTTTTAAAAAAAAAATCAGCTTTGAGTGGTTAATGTTCTTCTGGTGGAATTATTCAGGTTTAGATCGCACTAGTGGAGCTAGAAAAAAGTCACGGTTTTCTTTTTGCAGCCTAATTAAAAGTTTAAAACCAACTGCGGAGAAAGTTAGCATGATGCTGTTGGTCATACTAAAAATCAAGAACAGATCAAATATTGTGTAAACATGTAATTTGATCCGCATGGAATATATCCTGAACAAAAACTGACCAAGATGCACTGTTCTCTGATGAAATAAACACAGGAGGGGCATCTCCAATTTCTACGCCGGCAAGTCCAAGTCCTTCACGAGCCTTGCCGAGGCGGCAGCCACGGCGGCCGCCAAGGAGATCGCCAAGCCGGAGAACCCCTTCAACAAGCGCCGCCGTGTCCTCGCCGCGTGGTCGCGGCGAAGAGCCTCCTGCAGCTCGCTGGTCACCACCTACCTCCCCCCTCTCCTCGCCCCCGACCACGCCGTGCTGGAGGAGGAAGACGAGGAAGAAGAATGCTCAGACAACGAGGACCAAGAACACCAATGCAACAACAATGGCGGCAAGAGCAGGAGGGAGAAGAAGGTGCCCACATTCCCTCCACCGAGGCTCAGCCTGCACGCCCAGAAGGGCGCCATGATGAGGAGTCCGAATGCAACCTCCTTTAGATCCCCTAGGTCGTTCTCCCTGTCCGATCTCCAAAATGCAAGCTATAACTAAGCAAAAATTAGACCGCTTCTATATAGTCAAGATATATATATAAGAACCTTCATTTGTTGTGTTTGTCTTCTGTGTCTGGCTGTCTGTCTCTCTTCTTGAATCGTGGATGTATATATATGTGACAGTTCTTCCCTTCTCATTAGGGCTAATCATGTTGAGCTTTGTTTAGGTCATGATGATGATTGAGTGGTTTGTTGATCCCTAGTGTTATGGTTTATAGGTTTATAATTATGGCCGATGGTTTTTGTCTTAGCGTAAATATTTGTACGAATAATGTGAATACTGATAAGACGTTTTGAAAAGCCTGTTCCGATAAATTATTTTAAAAACAGTAAAGAAGCTGTATGTTTATTTGTTCGAAAAAATATGGGGAAGACGTAAGCCGAAAGGAATGGGCTGTTTTAGAAGAAAAATGTAAGTAAAAAAAGAATGGACCGTTTTGAAAAAGTCTGTTTTAATAAATTATTTTAAAAAATAGTAAAAAACTGTTTATTTATTTGTTTGGCAAAACATATAAGCTAAAAAAACAAGTTAACATAGAATGGGACTTGTTTGTTCGGGAAGAAAAACATAAGCCGAAAGAACAGTCGGTCAATGTGGCTGGTGTCCGCTGACCAAATGGTGGGTGAGGGCATCAGGAGTGTATGGGCCTGTTTGGGAGAGCTCCACCACTGAAAATGTGGATCTGGAGCAGCAGTTCCATCATAGAGCAGCTCCACCGTAGATCTGGGATTCCACCATGGAGTGTTTGGCTTGTACAGCAGCTCCAGATCCACGAAATTGAGGTTTTAGTGAGAATGGCCACTTTTGGTGGGATGGGGTGTGTAAGAGCAACTCCAGCAGGGCCCCTACTTGAGCCCTCAAACCTCATATTTGAGAGCCAGAGCAAAAAACTGAACTCCAACAGGGCCCCTACTTGGCTCTCAAAAATAGGAGGCCTCTCAAATGAGGTCTCCAAGCCCTCATTCCCAGGGGCCCCTACTCC
This sequence comes from Dendrocalamus latiflorus, assembly GCA_017311315.1. Classification (NCBI taxonomy): domain Eukaryota; kingdom Viridiplantae; phylum Streptophyta; class Magnoliopsida; order Poales; family Poaceae; genus Dendrocalamus; species Dendrocalamus latiflorus. The sequence continues at coordinate 3,792,845 of CM029654.1, forward strand.
GGCTCTCATTTTTCAGCTTTCCTTGTTTTTTGTGGAACATTTGTGCTTTCAATTTAAATTCGGAACAAATTTGAATTTAAATTTGAATATTCGTATTTGAATTCGTATTTGAATTTAAATTTGAATGTTATGTGATGAACTTTGTGCTTTCAATTTAAATTCGGAACAAATTTAAATTTAAATTTGAGTATTCGTATTTGAATTCGTATTTGAATTCGGAACAAATTTGAATTTAAATTTGAATATTCGTATTTGAATTCGGAACAAATTTGAATTTAAATTTGAATGTTATGTGATGAACTTTGTGCTTTCAATTTAAATTCGGAACAAATTTGAATTTAAATTTGAATATTCGTATTTGAATTCATATTTGTGCTTTCAATTTAAATTCGGAATAAATTTGAATTTAAATTTGAATTCGTATTTGAATATTCGTATTTGAATTCATATTTGAATTCGGAACAAATTTGAATGTTATGTGATGAACTTTGTGCTTTCAATTTAAATTCGGAACAAATTTGAATTTAAATTTGAATATTCGTATTTGAATTCATATATTTAAATATTGTCCCTCATTGTGAAATCATAAATATTTTATTGTGTATTGTGCTTTTGTCCCATACATATGCATATAGTGTGTGAGGAAATAGAGAGAATTGAGAAGTAGGGGGCCCTGTTTTGAGGGCTTTTGCTGGAGTGCAGCTCAGAAAACAGGGCCCTCAAAAGTAGGGGGAGCCCTCAAATGAAAAGTAGGGGCCCTGTTTTGAGGGCTACTGCTGGAGTTGCTCTAACCAGTGGCATTGGTGGGTAATTACCACCCAACTCCACGGTGGAGCACCCCTTGAGGAGCTCCATGAAATCCATGGATCTGGCCCTCAGATCCAGGATTTTGGTGGATCCAGATTTCGCGGAGCTGGAGCGTTTGGGTAAAATTTCGTGGAGTGGAGCTGTTTTTCGTGGATCTGGAGCTGGTGGAGCTCTCTCAAACAGGCCCTATATATCGCAATGAGTCTTAAGGTAGATCCCACCTAATTGTTAAGACCGACTCGTTATGTTTGAGGCTACCGCTCGGTTGTAACAAGGGTCCCACTCGGCAGTAAAAAAATATATTTTAATGCTTGTGGTAGTTGGTTGGTGGGGGGAGAGAGAACAACAGAGTAAAAGAAAATTGTATTTTAATACTTATGGTCAGGTCTTATAGTGGCCAATTTTTGGTTTCTTTGTTTTCCAGTCTCCATGTTTCTTGTTTCTTTAACCAATTGAAATGGAAGCTGACTGATTAAATCAAGCAACACCGCGGCAAAATCTAAGCATACATAGCACAAGAAAGCGTTCCTTTCAGAAAGGTAGCTTTCCCTCCCAAAAAAGTTGCAGATATATAAAAAAAAAAATCAAAAGCCTTGTAGATCTAGCACGAGAATTGGTTCTTAATGGGCAGTAACTTCATCCTTACCAAGACAAAATGAAAATTAGTACTCTTGATTTCCTGAAGCAGCAGCGAGTTGCCACGTATAAACGGTTCACGAAGCAGAGTAAACTGATTTTATTTGGGGAGGTGTGTGAAGAAAAGCAGCTAAATTCACGTGACATCTCACAGTCTTTTCTCCTCTTCTTTTCTACGTTTCCAAGGCAGGCAGCATCGGTTTCATCAAAGCAGCACTGAGATGTCCCCGTTTTGTTAACCTCGCCAAGAGAATGCATGGACCACTGCGAGTGATGCTGTGATGGCTATCTAAAAAACGTTAGGTGAGTTTTTTTAACTTGATGACTTAGGGCCTGTTTGGTTCATGACCAGAAGTTGCCTAGCCACAAGTTAGGCGTGCCACAGTTTTTAGGTAGCTGTTTGGTTCACTGACGTAACTGTGGCATGCCACACTTTCTTAGCACCCGGCCCCACACGTCGTAGACTCAGTTTCTTGCCAAACTTTGCCGCAAGTGTGGCTTCGATTTTGTTAGCCACACTTTCTGTGGCAGCCACATATTGCCTAAGGTTAGGCATGGCAAGATTAGGCACCAACCAAACAGGCCCTTATAGTTTTAAATATTTAAATTCTGATTGTTTTTGAGAGATAGTATACATAGAAAAATAGTTGAAAGTAATTTTGGTTGATACCGTTGAACTTAGTACACTTTTTACTATAATCTTTCTGTTGACCCTGTTTAAAAATTATATCGTATAAAAGTTAGTTACTATATACAGTATAAACGGGCTAAAAGTAAAAAAAACCCCAGCCGTTGCTGTTGTACTGCTGCGAGCGATGGCTATCTACGAATGATGAAGTATCCTATGCCCAATTGTTTGCTAATAATCTGGTGAGTTGTATGCCATGGGCAAGTGTGATTAGATAAGGATTTCAAGTACTAGTACTCAAAGTGATTTATTCAGAGAGCGAGCGCGCGAGACAGAGGTGATGGAGGGATGAGGAGATGAGGTCTGGCCTTGAAAGGCAAGAGGAAAGAACGGGGCTTCACTGTCCCCCTGCTTCCCTGTTCCCTCCCTGTCCCCTTCAATCTGAGCCATTCAAAGTTGATCCAACGGTTAAGTTTTTATATTTTTATTTTTATCTGAAATTTAAAAACAAAAATATGTTAATCCATAATAAATAATAAAAAATACATAAAAAATAAACTTTATTTTTTCCTGTATTTTTTATTAATACATAAAAAATAAATTTTTATTTTTTATGTATTTTTTATTTTTTATTATGGATTAACATATTTTTATTTTTGAATTTCAGATAAAAATGAAAATATAAAAACCTACCCGTTGGATCAACTTTGAATGGCTCAGATTGAAGGGGACAGGGAGGGAACAGGGAAGAGGGGACAGTGAAGCCCCGTTCAAGAGGAAAGGGACCGGGCATTGCACGTTGTGCATCTTGTAAGTAGGGGGCGTAATTGGAGTAGATAAGGAAGAATATTATTTCTTTATCGTTTATTATATATATGTAGGGTGGTGTAATTGGAGTAGATAAGGAGGAATATTACTTCTTTATAGTGTGTGTATACGTGTGTGTGTTTTTGAAGTTAAAGGTTAGACACGAATAATACCGATATCTATTTTTCTATTTCGTATTGGTTATATAAGCATTCAGACAGAAATTATCCGCTTCTTTTACATAGGACATTGAATATTATGGTGTAATTAGAGCGAACATGAAGAGACTAATCACCGAGATATTAAAAGAATAGCACTCTATATTTCCTGTCTGTTTAGATATATCATTCTATCTATACGTTATCTTGTTTCTAAGTAAAGTTATAGCAGACTTTCTCGTATCACTTACACACGGATATATATAGACGGCTATCACTTATCTCGTATCATATTCCAAATTTTTTCCTTTGAGTCGGAGACAGACACAGATAATATCATATACTTATTTATTTATTTATTTTATATTCGTTTTACGAGCCTTTGTTACTGGATAGACAGAAATTATCCTGTCTTTTGTACAAGACGAGAGATAAAAGGATGGGATCCGAGAGGATTTGGATTCATCTCGCGCGCGGCGGCGCGGAAGGTGAGTAACGTGACTGCGTGATTCTACGCTGCCCGACCAGAAAAAAAGAGACCAGATGCTGCAGTACCAGCGGTACAATATCTATGCTACAGCGCTGTTCGTTACGGGGCTGTTTGGTTGCTTGCATCGGAGTGGCTCGCATCAGCGCATACAGGGAGATGGTGTTTGGTTGCCTGCATCGAGGTGAGAGCTTGTACGAGCGGATGTAAAAAATCAACTGGAGCCAGGCTGAGGAAAAAACACGGCTGAGGACCTTCTCTACTCAGCTTGACCACGCTCATGCAGCTGCATCAGCTTATACAGGCAATCAAACAGGCCCTACAATGGTCTAAGCAGAGATGCACAGTATATGCTATAATAATATGCAGTTTCTTCTTTACCATTCAATCGTTGTGCGCTAGTGTGCTCCCGTCACGCTCGTCCTCCGCGTCAGAGCAGCCGGTTCGGAAGAAAGGGTTTTTTTTTGCTATGGTTTATTACTTTTAGCTGTGACTTATAGTCAGGGTGTAGTTGGGCCTCGGGTAGCCAAGGCAGCAGCCCGAGGTCTAGAGTAAAAAATCCATTATATAAATATTGTAGCAACAGTAGGATTGGCTGCAAAAATTTATTTCTAGTGGGCTGGGCCCGAGGCTTAGCCCACGACTAGCTACACCCCTACTTATGATTTTTGGTTGTTCGTGCGAGAGATTTAAAAGTAACTGAAATTCACGTATATGTTTTGCCGATATAAATGAAGTCGGTATAGTATGTACTAGAATTAATTAGTAGATCCTATCTTAAAAAGACACTTGGTTTAAAAATGTAATTACTATAAAAAGGCTAGAAGCTGAAGCCAAAAACTACAAAAGAACGTACCCAAAATCTTATGAGACGGGGCTCACGTAGGGCCCTACTTCTCCATAGTTTAATTAAGATGATTGATATAGATCCAACGGTTGAGAGAGAGGGGTCTCACGTGAGGCTTTTCCCGTAAAAATCTCTTCTAGCTGGTTCCATCGGTGAGCGGTATCAGAATTAGATATAATATATATTATAATTAAGTAGTAGACGCTATTTTTAATAAATTTATCGTTTAAAAGCTACAGTAGTTACTATTATAAAAAGTGAAAAAGATAAAAGCCCGCAGCCGTGGCGAACCCGGCCATATATAGTCTTATCCTGTTTCGCAGTCTCTGGTATGCTCTGCCTCTATCTTAATGCCTGGGGGCCCACCTGCCTGTATTTCCAGCCTGATGGTAGGTTGGCTTGGCCGCTTGGCTATGCTGGAGTAAGAAGATTTTTAACTTCTTTTTATAGGTTGGATTGGGCTTGAATGCAGCTAGGTGTTGATCGGTGGCGCTCAGTTCGGCTTTTTTTTTTACTGTTGATCACTGTAAAGCACTGTTACGAGGTTTTTTGAGTTGCTGAAAGTTTTTTAGTGTAGTTAGATTTAAAAAAATTTAAAAATAAAAAAGTTATCCCAATATGAATAATGCGAAGAAATACAAGAAAAAAGAAAAGGAAAAAACCTAAAAATAAGCTAGAAAAAAACGAAATTAAGAAGTTAGAAACCAAAAGCTTAAACCCAAACGAGCGGAGTTGAATTTTGACTGAAATTACATTGTAGTAATTGTTGGTTTTTCTAAGTCACTTAATAAAAAATAAAAAAAACATCATTATATCTTCAGGAATAATACAAAGCAATAAGGAAAAATTTGAAAAAAAAATAAAAAGCCAAAAAACCAAAATAAGAAGTCGACATGTTTTAAGTGGCTTCGGGCTTTTGAAAGCCGGAAGCAAAGCGGCTCCTTATTGATACGGATGGAAGAATAACTTTTGAAAATAGTGATATAACAGGCAATAATAACGTGAATAATGCTTACGTGCCACTCCGTATTATGAAAACTAAAATTTATAGACCTGATGGCTTGTTTAGAAGCAGAATTTCATAAGAATCCATAACGTATTTTTCTTGTTTCAAATAGAGCCTCAAAGAAGTATGGTAAACACTGAGTTACCGATCAGGCTACTGGTGTATCGTACAATTGCATATGGCATTTTAGGGTAGGTCACTGTTAGATCGTAATAGCTAAAGTCGGTGGGATAATACAACTAGAAAGGATGCTTGTATCGTATGCGACTCGTTGTGACGGCCAGTGCTCACAACTCCCTATCGCCGACCAACCACCCGGATCGGTCAAGTCCAACCGCGCATCAATCCACGACAAAAAGCTAGTTTATAGTTAAAATTATATTGTAATTAATAGTGGCTTATTGACGTAAGTAAATTTAAAAAAAATAAAAATGAAAAAAAACAGGTTAACCCATTATAAACAATGCAAACAAATACGGGAAAAAAGAATCGACAAAAAAGCTCAAAAAAGGCCAAAAAGCAAGAAAAAGATGGAATTTAGAAATAGTGAAAAAATAAACCAGCAGCTTAAGCCGAAATAAGTGGGGCCTCAATCTTGTAGCCCAGCTAGGGTTGGATAACAAGCTGGCTCGGCTCGATCAGAATCGTTAGCAAACACGTGTCGCTCAGCTTAAAAGTCTAAAGTAGCTTGTTAGGCTCGTTTAAAGGCAAGCACTGACAACTGTATGCATGTTAATACATACTAATGTACAAAGGTGAAAAAGAACTCATTACTGTATCCAAACCCAAATGCAAGAGGAGGCCGGATGCTGGAGGCGGCTGGGCGGGAGGATGCCAAAATTTGGACACATGTGGACCCATGCATACACGAAATTCCAGATTTAGCCCCCCCCCGAAAAATTTCCAAAACTAGACCCCTTTTGAGCGCGGGATCACGCGAGGCCGACACGTGGCCCGGTCGTGCGGACTGGTACCGCACGACCGCACTGTTCATCCGGTCGTGCGGTACCAGACCGCACGACCGGCCTGCATACGCCGCGGAGCGCGCGACCGCCCGCCCGAGCGCGCGTCCCCCGTCCCGCCCCGCCCGAGCGCGCGTCCCGTGCCCCGACCGCACGAATCTTTTGCCAGCGCGCGCGGTCGCAGCGAGCGTTAGGGTTTGGCTGGAGTTAGGGTTTTAAATTTCCGTGATTTTTGTAAGTTTTGGCAATTTTGTAGTTGTAATCTGGGAAAGAATTTGATAAAGTTGTAATAAAAGTTTATGTTCATTGTAAGTTGTAGATCCATAAAACATTTTGCTAAAAATTTTTCAGGAACGATTGAGTGTAGTAATATCGATACATACAGTAGTAAGTGAAGTTTAGGGTTTGGTCTGTTGTTAGGGTTTGCAATCTCCGTGATTGTTTTAAGTTTTGGCAATTTTGTAGTTATAAACTGGGTTAAAATCAGAAAAAGTTGTAATAAAAGTTTATGTTCATTGTAAGTTGTAGATGCATAAAAAAATTGGTAAATTTTTTAGGAACGATTGACCGTAGAACGGTCGATACGTAAAGTGGTAAGTGATATTTCGAATGTTAGTGAGAATTCGTGTACGGTGAGGACCGCTATGTTAATATTGTTAAATGAGGTGCTACGTGAATCATGGAATACGAAAATACGAGATATTAAACTTCATAATACAGTTGGGAGTAACATGCCGCGTAGATTTTTATTACATGCATAACATATAGCATGATATGCGACTAACCGACCCAACTGCTCGTACGACCTACTGTGTGGACCGGGGCCACTTTCCCTTCCTTGCCCGCTCGGCGTTGAACTCCTCCGCGGCCTCTTTTGCCTTAGCCGCAATTTCCCTATTTCTCTCGCGCTCCATCTCGCGAGCCTCCCGCTCCCTACGCGTGCACACTTCAAGATGAGCTTGCGTCCCGCGCTGTATACGCAGGGTGTGCTCGTGCTTGCGGCGCTCCTCCTCCAGCAACTCCTTCTCCTTTGTGACATTCCACTCCTCGAAGTCGAGGGTCCATTGGTCCTCAGGGTGGATCTCAAGATCGATCCATTTGCAGTAGCCACACATGGGCTCCGGAGACTGTAAATACATGGGAGATATTGTTAGTGCGTGCTGTGAAGGAGAAAAGGTAGGGGAAAAGGAGAAAAGATATTGTTACCGGCTGCCGATAGGTTGCGGTGTCAAAACGGCGGTTGGGGTAGTCACTGGGATATTGTAATCTGGGGAAGAACTTGCATACGTCCCCGCACCAACAAAGGGGAGGTGTCTCCCCCTCAGGTGGTAGTTGTGGCGAACGCTCGGTGGGGACGTCCGGGATGGGGTTGTTGCTACGCGGGCGCTCTGGGGGGGACTGTAAGATCGAGGAGGCCGACTAGAGGGGGGGTGAATAGGCGGTTTAAAAATTCTCTACAAATTAATACTAATCAATTCAAGAGCTTTCCTATTTGCCTAAACCAAGTATATAATGCGGAAGCGAAATTCAATTTGGTTTAGCTCAAATAGCGCCTAAGTCAAGTAAGAACGCCTAAGTGCACTAATAATTCTAACCCATGTCAAAGTTTACAATTCTAGATATACAAGCAATCAATTTAATTCTATGAATGTAAATTGCTTGAATATAAATAGAGCACAAGAAAAGAAACCACAAATAACACAATCACTTTTTACCGTGGTGTTCGGAGACTTGCCGGTCTCCCCTAGTCCACGTTGAGGTTAGCCCGAACGAATCGGACCGGCTCCACGAATTAAGCCGAAACACCTCCAATCCACTAGTGGTAGCTCTTTCCCGCTCCGGGTAGGTGAGCTCCGACCTTCACAACTTCGCCGGGTCTTCTCACAAGCTTCTTGAGAAGATCACCGCGCACGACGCCTCCAACGCCGTCTAGGAGTCGGCAAACTCCAAGAGTAACAAGCCAAGTCCCTCACTTGACTCTCACCACGTGCAATGAATGCACGAGCTCAATTCGGACACAAAGTCCTCCTCTAGATGCAACACATGCACTCTAGAACACCTCTCCTCTCTCACAAAGTGCAACACATGCACAATTGAGTGGAGAGCCTCACTCTAGCTCAAGAACTCAGGAATAGGTCAAGCAACAACATCTCCAACCGGCCACAAGGGGGTATTTATACCCCACACAAGAAAACTAGCCGTTGGAGCCAAATCCCTGAAAAACACAGGAAAAACGGAACTACCGCAGTACAAATCGCGGTACTTCCGCTTTCCTCACCAACGGTCAGAAAACTAGCCGTTTCTCAGCAAAACCGGAACTACCGGAGTACAAATCGCGGAACTACCGTTTTTCCCGAGGCTAAGTCATTCAAAAAATCGCTCTCTGGAAAAAACATTCCGCTCGGAATCCGGAACTTCCGGAGTCGCGGAACTACCGGAAAAACCGGAACTACCGCAGTACAAATCGCGGAACTTCCGCAAAATCCGGAACTACCGCAGTACAAATCGCGGTACTTCCGTTTTCCGGTTTTTCAGCACAGACGACACTCGGAAAAACGGTCATAACTTTTGACTCCGATGTCGGAATTGAGTGATCTTGGACTCTATGGAAAGCTTATTCAGAGGGCTACACAACCCACCTATTTGCATGATCTCAAACACATTAGATCAATACAGAAAACACAAGACATCCAAAGAGTCACAAGGAGTAGGTACATGAACTTCTTACATTTGCAAAACACATTCGCAAACCTAAGTCACATACCACAAGGATCACAACATGATTTCCAACAGGTTGCAAAACATATTTGCACACTTTTAAAATCATGACGCAAAGATCAAATATAAGCTACAACTATTTGCAAAACACATTCGCAAATATAAGCTTCATACACAAGGAATGGAAACATGGACTTCGAGCACTTGCAAAACACATTTGCAATGCATAGTCCCATGTTATTAGAGTTCAATACATGAGCTTCGACCATTTGCAAAACACATTCGTAAATGCAAGCATCATGTCAAGATGAGCTAGAGCAAGTGAGGTTTGAGCTATCAACACATGATGAGACTCAAACTACTAGACATGGCCCCTCTTAATAGTACAGCAACCTATACTAGCAATCCGGTCTTCCAACCAAACACCAAGACCGGTAAAAGACTAGAAACACATCCTTAGCCCTAGCTAGTCATACCTTTGCCTTGGGTCATCGTCTCGATATGCATCAACTCATGATGCTTTCTTTTCATCAACACCATCAACTCATGATGGTCTTCACTTGATCAACACATGATCAATCTTTGACATGCTTCAACACATGAAGCATCTTCTTCTCGATGGCCTTTAACACATGAAGCCTTCGTCTTGATAGCCTTCAACACATGAAGCTACCTCTTCTTCATCAACTTTGACTTGACGACCTTCAACTCATGAAGTCATCCCAAGTCATCTTCATTTGTGGAACCTAACCTATTCATCCAACTCATGGAAACCGTTAGTCCACAAATCAATTGTCATCGATTACCAAACTTCACCATTTTGGTAATTCATGACAATCTCAACAAATAATGAGATATTAAATTGATTTGCGAGTATACAATATGTACACAACAAATGTATACTCCAAGATAAGCTTTAAACAAAGTTTACTTATCCGGTTGTCATTAGTCATCCAACCATTAACACATAATGGAGAAGTTAGATGACAACCCGATTGCACATGAGTATATATATACTGCACAAGCTATATATATATACTCAAGAATGTATTTCAAAGTAAAGATCCTAAATATGCATATTAAAAGAAGCATGGATCAATACTTATGAAACTCCAAAATATATAGAGAGCTCCCCTAAATATGTGCATACAAGTGTATATAGTGAAGACATATGCACATATTCATTTTACACTAATTGAGGAGTTCAATCTATATTTTGGATCTAAGGAATGCATTTGTAAATGAGAAAGCGATTTCGAATGCATACCTCTTTGATTTCACCTTTTCATCCAAATGAGACTAACCAAAGATAAACTCAAATAAACATATTAGTCTCATAAATTCATTTATCATTTTCACCAAAACATTATAAAGTATATATCATTAATATCATAATGTCATAATTGCATTTGTCATTAACACCAAAACCAACTTAAATGGAGCTTGATCTTTCAATCTCCCGCTTTTTGGTGATTGATGACAAATCTATTTATGATAATAGCATGAGGGTGAAAATGACTAAATGATAAACAATTAATCATATGAGAGAAGGTGAAAGCATTATCAATATTTAGATTAAAGAAATTTTAATTTCTCCCCTTTTAACATTATTCAATTACTATCACATTTCTCCCCCATTAGCAATAGGATTTTGTAATTTTCTAATATGCAAAGCTATTGTTTCTCCCCTATTTGGCATTATCACAAGTTTAATTTCTCTACCCTATTATCGATTTGCTATTATCACAAATTTCTCCCCCATTTGGCATTAAGCACCAAAAGGAGACAATTAACACTTAAATAGCATAGATTAGCATTAAAACAAGGGAAGCATTAAAGTTAAGCCATTAAAGAAGATGTCGTATCATGAGGAGCTTGATAGCAATTTAATTCAATTTCATATGGTCATAAAGAAGTATGAAACTAAATGCAAATGACCAAATGATACCACTTAAATCAACTAAAGATATTTGAAACACATTCAAATAATCTTACTCATTAGAGCTCCTTGAAGGCTTGTGAAGTATTATTCTTTTGGAATTTGATACCACTTGATATGATTCCAATTGTATATAAAGTACTTGTAGCATTTGGATCATTTCCAGATTTTGCATTCCAAGTGGCCTTCAAAAGCTCCCTGAAAAACTGACTTACAAATATCCAATGAATCTAAGAAAATTTGTCAGTATAGGTGAATATCTGAGGGTCAAAAGTCATAATTATAGCTTCCTCAGATTATGAGCCTAATTAAAGATACAAAAATCATAAATCAGCTCAAAACATAAGTTTTCAGAAAAACTGAAATCTGAAATTTCAGACTTTTGCATTCCACTTAAGCTTCTAGAGAGAGAAGGAAGAGTGACTAAATGATCTTAATAAATTCTGAGAAAATATTACCATGAATACCAACTATTTAGGATCAATTTGTATTATGGTGACGTCCTCTAAATCTGAACCAATTTGAAGATATAAAAATCACAAATCGGCTCAGAATCATGGAGATTCTGAAATTTTCAGCATTTTGCCCATGAGAGAAAAAGTCACAACTTTTTCAAATTAACTTGAAATATTTTCAAAATTTGCAGATTTGAACTTGATGCTATTTGTGACCTTTTCCAATAGGAATTTTTGAAAAAGACTTCTCCAATCAAAAGATATGCTAAAATGCGCATTGAGAGCAAAAGAGTGAGTTGATTTTGCATCTTAAGCTTAAAATCCAAACGAATTGGATTTTCATGGAGTAATTTGCTTTCTTAGCTTCATATGAGTTATAAATACTATTTCAAGCCAAGATACACAAAGAAATCTTGCTCAAATAGCTAAACTCATTATATGCAAGAATAGGTCATTTTGGGTCAATTGAAGTTTTTGGATGAGATTCAAATACATATAACTTTTCAACGGTTGGTCTTTTGCAAAAGCTTTGAACTAGAAAAATGTTTGAAATGACCAACCCTTTGAGTTTTGTACTGATCACTTTTTCAAATACTCAATAGATTTTAATATATGGAAATATGCCGTTTAATTCAAAAACAAGATCATATAAGATCCTTTTGAGGCCAAATCTTCATTTTGATTTCTAAAATAGAAATTTTTACTCAAAAGGCTTTGAAATCATTTAAAATACATAGTTGAGTACTTTTGTTTAGTTTTTCACAACTTTTAGCCTTTTAAAACGAGATTTTTGTTTTTTTTAACCAAAGAAGCTCTTTTGAAAAGGTAATCTTGCATATCATTTGATTATTACTCCATGAATTGCAAAAGAAGCAAATGAGAATGAAACACATTCATTCACAAGCTCCAAAAACCATTTTTGGGCAAGAAAGTAAAATAATTTTTTTAATAGTAATATTTTACCCCTTTTTGCTTTAGTAAGCACAAAAGTAGTATATATGTTTTTTTTACAAAGAAAAACTCCCTTCTTCACAAAGGTCTCTCTTGGCAATCCTTTCTTCTCCTTTGACGCACAAAGGATTCTCCTCATTTTCTTGTTTTTCTTCTCTTTTCTTATCTCTTCCTCTTTTGATTGACCATTAGATACCACTTGTGGGAATATACCACTTGTAGAAGATGATATCATAGGTGAGAGAGCTTGGTTAAGAAAAGATATATTGCTTGGCAAGAAGAAAGAGTAGATACCACTTTTGAAGAAATGATATCACTTTGAAAGATGCTACTTGAAAGAACAATGATACTACTCATTTTCTAAGTGAAGGAGATACCAATTTAAAAGAGTAGATACCACTTGAAAGATAGCATTATTTGGAACTCAATGATATCATTTAGGTGAGGAGCTTGGAAAAGAAATATTTGCTTGCCAAGACGAAAAAGATATCAATCCAAAAGAATAAGGATATCACTTAAATTTCACAACTAAAGGATACCACTTGAAGGAAATGATTGATATCACTTGAGAAAATAGGAATGAAATTCATGCCGAGGTAAGTTAATCGAAAGTCTACCACTCTTTTAGAGATTGCCATTTTAATGAAAAGAATCAAATTGAGAGCAAAATGGCATATGAGGTCAAGAAATACTTGAGGTTAGCTTAGCAAGGATTAACAAGGATCAACTTGACTGAGAGGAGCAGCGAAAATGGCTGAGGAAATTGGAAATCAAATTTTGAATCAAAACAACCATTCTCCAGAAATATCGGAAGTACCGCATTTTCGATGCCGGTAGTTCCGAAATCCCGGTAGTACCGCAGTATGACTGCCGGTAGTTCCGGATAACGGAAGTACCGCAGAATGACTGCCGGTAGTTCCGATTTTTCTGGGAGCACGCCAAGAATTTTGATTTTCAAGGAGAGGTTTGATATAATGTTGTATATTGCTCCAAAGTTTTTCACAAGGGAACATAAACCACTTGTGGAGCATTTCCAACTATAAGCCAAGATTAAAAACTCTTTTAACATAACTTTTAGCAAATTAATCTTTCAATTTTCAAAAACGAACTCATTTTCAATAAATCCTTCAAGATAGCAAAAATGAGCATTTGAGGGTATATTAAGCATTCAATTGTATGTATGAGTTGTTAATACCCTTGTGAGCCAATATATGTCAATAGTTTTAGCTCAAATGGTAAAACTCACTTAAGTGCTAGATTGTGACCACATAGATCAACTTAAGTTTTTTTTGGCGAGTTTCAAAACCAAATAACTTTTGATTGGTTGGCCTTTTAAAAAACTTTTGAACACCAAAAATGTTTGAAATAGCCAACTCTAGGTTTTTGGTATTGAACACATTTTCAAATTCCTTTTAGAATTGGTTTTGGAGAATTTTTGAGTTTAAAGCCAAAACAAGATACTAAATAGATAGTTTTGGGTTAGAAACTCACTTTTACTTGAAATAAATTTTTCTAAAGCCAAAACCTTTTGTAAAACCTTTGAAAAGCATTTGTATACATTTTTCAACTAGTTTTTCAAAGATATACTAATAACTTCAAAATTTTGACTTTTGGCTAAATGGCTCAATTTTGAAAGACAATGCTAGCACTTAATTAATATGGGCACACATAGAGATGTGATATACATGAATATGATTTAGCACTCCCCCTTAATGTGCCACTCGTATCTTGCTTATGATTACAATAATGAAATTTTAGAACAAGAGCAAGAGAACCCCTTTTTAAATGATTTTCATGCAATGCAACCTACACAAGGCTAGGGGCTATATAAATTCAAATGTAGATACTTGTTACCGAGATGGCATTGGTTTGTAATTTGGCAAGATCATCTTAAGCTTGGCTTCCATTTGTCCATATGGTAGAGTTCACCTCTTCATGAATGAGCCAAGCCTCCAATGCCTCTCCAAGTAACTATTAAGCATTGAAACACATTTTGGTACCCAAAACTTGGTTGGGTCCATTAATGTTAGTCACAATAGATTTGGGCACCCAAATGGCCCTAACATTAAATTTATGTGAACTAACATTCCTAGCAAACACATTGCCATTTCTATCTTTCCTAAGCAAATATTGTTCATTAAATAGAGATGGCTTAGGAATGGTACCTTTGGGACAATCCTTACTTAAATGTCCCTTTTCCCGGCAATTGTAGCAAATTTGGCAATTATTTCCTCTTCTTATCTTCTTGCCTTGCTCATTGCCGGTTTGCCTCTTCGTTGTTGGATTTTTCTTGTTTTTCACTTTGTTGGGGCACTTAGAGGCGAAGTGACCCATTTCATTGCAACCATGGCACTTGACATTCTTCGTATGCCTTGCATTGTGCCTTGTCTTGCTATTCTCCTTCTTGGAGACGAAACCAATACCGCTCTTGTCATTAGATTTTCTTTGACTAACCAATATCTTGTCAAGAGAGGCCTTCCCTTTGTAGCTTTTCTCCAAGTCATTTTTCAAACTTATGACTTGGGCCTTGAGCTCATTATTCTCCTCTACAAGGTTAGTCTCAACAAACATAGAGGAGATGGAAGCATCCACATTTGAGCAACAAGGTAAATCTAGCAAATCATCACAAGATGTGGAAACACTAGTTTTAGATGAATTGCTAGAATTAGAAGCTACACATGGCATATCATCTATTAAATCCTCACATGAGGTGGAAGCATTGATTTTAGATGAAATGCTAGAGCTAGGAATTACACATGTTATATCATCTAGCAAATTACATGTAATTCCTATATTCATGCTAGGTTTAGTATATTCCTTGAATAGAAGAGACTCATGTTCTTCTTTTAGCACATCATAATTATTTTGAAGGGAAACATATTCTTTCTTCAAAACTTTAAATTTGGCCTTTTCTTTCCCAAGGAATTCATTAAGCTCTTCTAGCATATCCATCAACTCATCATAAGAAGGTGCATCATCATCATCATCGAAATTTACCTTCTTTTTACCTTTTGCCATGAAGCATCGAGTTGATGTGGAGGGAATGGTGGACTCTTCATCGTCGGAGCTAGAAGTTGAGCATTCTTCTCCCGACATCCACTCTTGTATGCAATCTTCATCACTTGATGTGGACATCTCATATTTGTCTTGAATTTTAGTCCACATATCATGAGCGCTATTGAGATTGCATATTTCATTGAACACCTCTACACTTAAAGCACTAAATAAAGCGTTAGTTGCTTGAGCGTCGAGATGTAGGCATTTCTCTTCCTCAATAGTTGGAGCTAGAGGATCCAATGGAGGAGAAAAGCCAACATCTACAATCCGCCATATTTTTGGGCTCATGGCCTTAAAATAGCATGTCATGCGGATTTTCCAAATTGCATAATTGGTGCCATCAAATAGAGGTGAGTCATCTAGGTGCACAATTCCACTAGTCGTCATCCTTTATACTCTCTAGGTGGTTAAGCCTAATAAATGAGAGACCAAGCTCTGATACCACTTGTAAGATCGAGGAGGCCGACTAGAGGGGGGTGAATAGGCGGTTTAAAAATTCTCTACAAATTAATACTAATCAATTCAAGAGCTTTCCTATTTGCCTAAACCAAGTATATAATGCGGAAGCGAAATTCAATTTGGTTTAGCTCAAATAGCGCCTAAGTCAAGTAAGAACGCCTAAGTGCACTAATAATTCTAACCCATGTCAAAGTTTACAATTCTAGATATACAAGCAATCAATTTAATTCTATGAATGTAAATTGCTTGAATATAAATAGAGCACAAGAAAAGAAACCACAAATAACACAATCACTTTTTACCGTGGTGTTCGGAGACTTGCCGGTCTCCCCTAGTCCACGTTGAGGTTAGCCCGAACGAATCGGACCGGCTCCACGAATTAAGCCGAAACACCTCCAATCCACTAGTGGTAGCTCTTTCCCGCTCCGGGTAGGTGAGCTCCGACCTTCACAACTTCGCCGGGTCTTCTCACAAGCTTCTTGAGAAGATCACCGCGCACGACGCCTCCAACGCCGTCTAGGAGTCGGCAAACTCCAAGAGTAACAAGCCAAGTCCCTCACTTGACTCTCACCACGTGCAATGAATGCACGAGCTCAATTCGGACACAAAGTCCTCCTCTAGATGCAACACATGCACTCTAGAACACCTCTCCACTCTCACAAAGTGCAACACATGCACAATTGAGTGGAGAGCCTCACTCTAGCTCAAGAACTCAGGAATAGGTCAAGCAACAACATCTCCAACCGGCCACAAGGGGGTATTTATACCCCACACAAGAAAACTAGCCGTTGGAGCCAAATCCCTGAAAAACACAGGAAAAACGGAACTACCGCAGTACAAATCGCGGTACTTCCGCTTTCCTCGCCAACGGTCAGAAAACTAGCCGTTTCTCAGCAAAACCGGAACTACCGGAGTACAAATCGCGGAACTACCGTTTTTCCCGAGGCTAAGTCATTCAAAAAATCGCTCTCTGGAAAAAACATTCCGCTCAGAATCCGGAACTTCCGGAGTCGCGGAACTACCGGAAAAACCGGAACTACCGCAGTACAAATCGCGGAACTTCCGCAAAATCCGGAACTACCGCAGTACAAATCGCGGTACTTCCGTTTTCCGGTTTTTCAGCACAGACGACACTCGGAAAAACGGTCATAACTTTTGACTCCGATGTCGGAATTGAGTGATCTTGGACTCTATGGAAAGCTTATTCAGAGGGCTACACAACCCACCTATTTGCATGATCTCAAACACATTAGATCAATACAGAAAACACAAGACATCCAAAGAGTCACAAGGAGTAGGTACATGAACTTCTTACATTTGCAAAACACATTCGCAAACCTAAGTCACATACCACAAGGATCACAACATGATTTCCAACAGGTTGCAAAACATATTTGCACACTTTTAAAATCATGACGCAAAGATCAAATATGAGCTACAACTATTTGCAAAACACATTCGCAAATATAAGCTTCATACACAAGGAATGGAAACATGGACTTCGAGCACTTGCAAAACACATTTGCAATGCATAGTCCCATGTTATTAGAGTTCAATACATGAGCTTCGACCATTTGCAAAACACATTCGTAAATGCAAGCATCATGTCAAGATGAGCTAGAGCAAGTGAGGTTTGAGCTATCAACACATGATGAGACTCAAACTACTAGACATGACCCCTCTTAATAGTACAGCAACCTATACTAGCAATCCGGTCTTCCAACCAAACACCAAGACCGGTAAAAGACTAGAAACACATCCTTAGCCCTAGCTAGTCATACCTTTGCCTTGGGTCATCGTCTCGATATGCATCAACTCATGATGCTTTCTTTTCATCAACACCATCAACTCATGATGGTCTTCACTTGATCAACACATGATCAATCTTTGACATGCTTCAACACATGAAGCATCTTCTTCTCGATGGCCTTTAACACATGAAGCCTTCATCTTGATAGCCTTCAACACATGAAGCTACCTCTTCTTCATCAACTTTGACTTGACGACCTTCAACTCATGAAGTCATCCCAAGTCATCTTCATTTGTGGAACCTAACCTATTCATCCAACTCATGGAAACCGTTAGTCCACAAATCAATTGTCATCGATTACCAAACTTCACCATTTTGGTAATTCATGACAATCTCAACAAATAATGAGATATTAAATTGATTTGCGAGTATACAATATGTACACAACAAATGTATACTCCAAGATAAGCTTTAAACAAAGTTTACTTATCCGGTTGTCATTAGTCATCCAACCATTAACACATAATGGAGAAGTTAGATGACAACCCGATTGCACATGAGTATATATATACTGCACAAGCTATATATATATATTCAAGAATGTATTTCAAAGTAAAGATCCTAAATATGCATATTAAAAGAAGCATGGATCAATACTTATGAAACTCCAAAATATATAGAGAGCTCCCCTAAATATGTGCATACAAGTGTATATAGTGAAGACATATGCACATATTCATTTTACACTAATTGAGGAGTTCAATCAATATTTTGGATCTAAGGAATGCATTTGTAAATGAGAAAGCGATTTCGAATGCATACCTCTTTGATTTCACCTTTTCATCCAAATGAGACTAACCAAAGATAAACTCAAATAAACATATTAGTCTCATAAATTCATTTATCATTTTCACCAAAACATTATAAAGTATATGTCATTAATATCATAATGTCATAATTGCATTTGTCATTAACACCAAAACCAACTTAAATGGAGCTTGATCTTTCAGGGACCTTTCATCGTAGCACGATGGGCTTGTTCTACCCGGGCCTGTATCGCCCTTATTTTCTCATCGCGTGCGGCATCGCGGGCCGCAGCTGACCGTGCTATGTCACGGGTCTCCTCCCAATCCTTCACCATCTTGTCCCATTGCTTCTTCTTGCCTTTGTCCATCCCGGTTGGGTAAGGGAAGCGCGATGTAGTATGGGGGTTGGATGTGCAATGTTCGTTGGGAAATGGAATGCATACCAATTTATATGGGCCGTTTTGTCTCTACTCGTACGGCTAAAGCTGGTCCGCGTGGTCGTAGCAGTGAGTACAGATGGGAGTGCTGCGGTACCACTGAAAAAAGGTCCCGTTTTGTAATGTCTCTGAGCAAAGCTGCCCTGATTTGTCATCTCACTGAGCAAAGCTGACCTCTTGTTGTCATGTCACTGAGAACAGCTGCCCTCTTTAGTACTGTCACTGCCCAAAGCTGGCATGTTTTGTCATCCCACTGAGCAAAGCTGCGCCGTTTCATCATGTCACTACGCAAAGCTGGCATGTATTGTCATCTCACTGAGCAAAGCTGCCCCGTTTTGTCATGTCTCTGAGCAAAGCTGCCCCGTTTTATCATGTCACTGCGCAAAGCTGGCATCTTTTGTCATGTCACTGAGCAAAGCTGGCCCGTTTTATCATGTCACTGCGCAAAGCTGGCATCTTTTATCATCTCACTGAGCAAAGCTGCCCCGTTATGTCATGTCTCTGAGCACAGCTGACATGTTTTGTCATCTCACTGAGCAAAGCTGACCTCTTTTTGTCATTTGACTGAGCACAGCTGCTCTCTTTAGTAATGTCACTGCCCAAAGCTGGCATCTTTTGGTATCCCAATGAGCACAGCTGCCCCGTTTTGTCATGTCACTGCCCAAAGCTGGCATCTTTTGTCATCTCACTGAGCAAAGCCGGCATATTTTGTCATTTCACTGCGAAAAGCTGTCCTCTGTCATCTCTTTGAGCAAAGCTGACCCGTGTTGTCATGTCACTGAGCAAAGCTGGCCTCTTTTGTCATTTCACTGCGAAAGCAGACCTGTTCTATCATCTCTCAGAGCAAAGATGGCCCATTATGTCACGTCTGTGCGAAGAACTGTCCTTTTATTTGTTTGAGGTGAATGCAGCAAGTTGTCTCGTTTGGTATAAGTAGCACGGTTGGGGTCCCAGCACATTGTTCAGTCGAACAAATAAGTACCCTGTCTTTCGTGCTTGAACAAACCATGTCGGAAGCCGAGGGGCCAGTGGGATTTGGGTCACCGAAGGACGACATTCCCTTAGAAAGGAGGGATATGTTCGGTCCACAGTACCGATTGATACCAAGTCGGCGTGCTCAACCAGCGTGGCCGAAATGCAAGCACAATGAGTACGCGGTCGTCCAGATCTTGGATTCCCCGAACGATGGCGGGCGACGTTTCTTCCGATGCTCACGCTCCGGGGTACAATTTAGTAATATTACATTTTTGTATTGCTTATGGACCCGCGAAGTTAACCGTCCTTTTTTTTGCAGATGGCAAAATGCGACTTCTCCCACTGGATCGACCCTCCTCATGAACGGTATGTTGATCGTTATGTGGATACATTATAGGCTCGAATATGGGACTTGGAGTACCGAATGGAGAGCCTTACTGAGGAGAACAACGACCTCCGCGAACAGATGCAACGCGAGAGGGGCAACGAGGAGGTCGTGAATATAGGAAGCTCTTATGATCCCACATGTTGCTGCGCGAACCCGAGCTGCATATGTGCATGCCACTCCCACGACGGCCAGCCACGTCCGAGGCGGCCCCCTCAGCAATTCTCCATGTGGGTGCCACGAGGCTCGTTTGGCATGTAGGTAACGAGGGTTATGGTTGTGTCGTATTGTAGTTCATGTATGCGTTGAATTAAAATGTTGGGTGTACTACTTTCCATAAATTCTGTATGTGCAATGTATGTGTTGTTTCATGTTGTAAGTGTGTGACGCCTTCATTTTCTGGGACCTTCAGGTTCTGTGGCCTCTTTCCGTAACGATGTAATGTGCAACGTTGTTAAGCATGTGATGGATTGGTTGTTATCTTCGTGGAGTTGTTATGACAAGCCAAAAAAATGCAATACTGAGCAAAGATGCCCCGTTTTGTCATCCCACTGGGCAAAGCTGGCCTGTTTTGTCATGTCACTGCGGAAAGCTGGCCTCTTTTGTCATGTCACTGCGGAAAGCTGGCCCGTTTTGTCAAGTCACTGGGCAAAGCTGCCCCGTTTTGTCAAGTCACTGTGCAAAGCTGGCCCATTTTGTCGTGTAACCCAGCAAAGCTGCCCTCTTTTGTCATGTCACTGAGCAAAGCTGCCCCTTTTTCTGAGGTCACTGCGCAAAGCTGGCATGTTTTGTGTCCGCACTGAGCTTGCTGTCATTGCCTGATGCCTTCTTATTCTGTGGTCTTTGTGCGTGAGGCTATCCCCCCAGGCTATAAAAGGGAGGCCATTCCTCACCTAGTCCCGTGCCTTGTTATCACACAGCCTATAAAACGGAGCCATCCCTCACATGTTATCAGTCACCTCCTGAGTTAGTTGTTCGCAATCTTTGTAGTTTTCTTTCGTGCTCACTCCCCCGGAGTAGGCAATGAGTCAGCTCAGCACGTCTTCATGGGCACCCACGGTGATGTGCCCAAATTGCAACACGGTGGTTAGACGTAGGACATCACAGACGGCCGCGAATCCTGGCCGACACTACTACAAGTGCCCCCAACACTCGGTAAGTCTGATTGTTTCGGGTTCATTCAAATCGTAGTGGTATGTTTAATAATCGTCTTGTCATGGAATCGCAGGAAGCTGCTGGTGGTTGCCGATTCTGGGTGTGGGAGGATGAAATGGGAAATAGGACAGACACTGTTCGCCGTGAGAGAGTTGTCGTGGGGGGTTGCGACCCCGTCGGGATGCGGCATCGTTTCGACAGACTAGACTGGAAGATAAATTTAATGTTGTGTGCTATTTTATTTCTTGTGTTTATTGTTATCCTAAAGTTGTAGTGCTGGAGGTTCTCCTCGTGTATGTTGTCAATGTTTTATGCTATGTTGTCGTCAAGGTCTTTTGGTAATGTTTTATGTACGGTTGTGTTGTATTTTAGTTGTTGTGTTCGTTGGTGTATTGGTGGTTGTACTACTTGCTACATTTCAGGTATGTGCAATGTATGTGTTGTTTCGTGTTGTCATTGCCTGATGCCTTCTTATTATGTGGGTTGTTCCGTGTTGTCATCTGTCTGTTGGATGTATGCCCTAGTAAATCAAAGAACTTAGAGCAACCCTTTTATACTGGAAACCATCTTTGAACATCAAACCATCAAGCACTTGAAAAACATCACAAAAATTACAAAAGCACAATTAAAAAAAATTCATTCATCATCTCCTTCTCGCTGCCTCGTACGGCGCAAATGATCCTCTGAGAAGGTGAACCTACTAGGGGAGCGTGGTGCATCGCGAAGATCGTAGCGCGAGGGCTGTGGCCGAGGCGGTGGTGGGTACAACTGTGTGGACAGTTGCGACGGCTGACCAAAAATCATAGATCCCAGCCATTCGGAGGAGGTGTCTACGTCCTGCTTAGATGGTACAACTGAATTAGGCAATGGAAAGTACAAAAATTGTTATTATGTATAGCTTAGAACGTTAGTGCATACCGGGGTATGTGGCTGCTGAAATGACGATGTCGACGGGTAGTCCTGCATGTACTCCTGCGATGACATGCCTTCATAGGTCTGCCCAAACCACCTGTCCCGATCATCTAGATTGCTCTGCACGGTAGGGAGATACGAGGGCATGGGCCCCTCTGGTTCGTCCGTAGAGTCAGGATCGCCCTCTGGAGTGGGCCCACGTCGGCCTGGAGAGCGCGGTCGCTCGTCCGTTGCCCTCCGTGATGACGATGCCCGTTGCGACATAATTGGTAAACGAGTGCGTGAACAAATAGTTGGCAATTGTCAAACCGCCGGGCCGAAGCGCGTGAAGGCCGAGCGAGCGTCCGGAGTGGGCCCCCCTCGTACTGGAGAGCGCGGTAGTTCCTCCGTCGCCCTCCGTGATGACGTCGCCCTCCGTAGCAGCGTGCTATCCTGTCGCAATTGCTGCAAGACGCACATGTTGTTAGACATAAATGGTAAATAAGCCGATCAAAAATAGTTGGCAATTGTCGAACCGCCGGTCCGAAGCGCGTGGAGGCCGAGCCACCGTAGCTGGCCCGACTCTCGGACTGGGATGGACGCGACGTCGATGGCCGTGCTGATGGTGGTGCTGACGGCGGCGCGGAGGGAGGTGGTGGTCCCTGGCCACGTCCGCCACCGCGTGTAGCAACAACGTCATCTCGGTGCCGACCACAACTCAAGCCCCGTATCGCACCCCTTGCAGTTTCGCTGATCCTGCGCATATAACCTACCCACCGAGATTCGGTATTTGACTTCCTACGTCGTATAGCCTCATTAGCCTCGTCGTCGATATGATGTAATCGGTCCACCTGCAGTGAAACAAACAGTCAGTTCAAACGTAATCCTGCACTGCGTAACGACATAGTAATCTCGTACCGCCTGGTCGACCCGTGCCGCTAGATGACGGTCTGGACCTTCCTGTATAGCGGCCTCGTGAACAGCCTGAAGTGTAGGATGTGGCACCTCCCCTGTAGTAAGCCTAATGCGGGTCCGTGGAGTGTACCAGTCAAGGTATGCCCTATACGTCGAGGGGTCGTCGGGGTCGTCCGGCCGTGTTTCATCCACAACCATCGTATCCGCATGCTCAGACCACATGTCTGTCCACACCCGCTGTGTGGCTCTCCAATCTTCTGTCGCTCGCCCTCTCCTCGATTGCCTGCAAGTTCATTGAGACATTACAACAATTAGTAGGGTAGTGACATTGAGACTAATGCAGTAATTAAATTTGGGGTGTAGTGACATACCGGTGGGTGATATCCGCAAGAGGGCGTCCTGCCATGGGAGGGACATGCTGGTACAGCCCGAACTGTCTCATGACTCGGTGTGGGCTGTACGGCTCAACGTAGTGTGCGAACACCAAGTGGCAGGTCGTCATCCAGTACCTGTGATCCTGCTCGCACTGAGATGACAACCCGTGGGGGGCCGTGTTCGCAATGAACCGTGGAGACCATGGCCACCAGACTACGTCGTGAAATGGCAGAAGCTCGAACCTCTGGTGGAAATCGTTGTACGCACGTCTCGGTCTCTCCCTGGCCCACCTCAACTGACCATGCGTCCAACGTGTACCCATTTTGGGCGCATCAACGAGATCGTCGCCATGATCGGGGCCGTACAACTGCGGGATGAGGGCATAAGGGTGCACAACAACACGACCAAAGGAAGGCCTGCCAACGGGGAAGTGTTCCCATGACCACAACTGAAGGAGAAGGTAGCAGGCGGTTAGGACCGGCTTGCTGGCCGCGGTACGCTGCGAGGCGTCACACAAGCCTCGGTATGTGGAGCTAAGAACTGCTGATCCCCAGCTGTACTGTGGCTGCGGACCAGGCCAGCCATCCGCCAAGGACTCCGCTAGCTGTATGTAGCTAGGCTGCACGGAGTCTCCAGTCGTGCTAGGGAACAAGACGTACCCGAACAGATATAGCAGGTATGCAACAAAGTGCGTCCGCATCTGCGTCTGCAGGACAGGTCATGTAGCGACGAAGCCATCCATGTGGCACCCCAGCTGCGTTGTCTCGGATATGATGACCGAACCGGTGACCCAGACGGACCTTCCAATCTGCTGCCTTTGGGGGTGGCACCACAGCAGCACCACGGACGGGTAGACCTGTAATCATCGTGACGTCCTGCAGAGTAACCGTCATCTCCCCCCACCGGTGGTGGAAGGTGTGAGTCTCCGGCCTCCATCGATCAACGAGAGCGGACAGCAGTGGCGCATCATACTGGAACCCATGCGGTAGATCCAACATGCGGGCAATGGGCAGCAGACCGGTGTCCCGCAGTAGTGGGATGTACCGCTGGTCGAGACGCCAGTTCTCTCGGGGGCCCCTAAGGACGAAGCAAGGAGGCCCGTGTGCGTCTCCAGACAACCACACATGGCATCGGTGGTGCTCGTCCCAACGGGGGTCTAGCAGCTCGAACGCCATGTCCTGCCAAATAAGGATAACAAGTTAGTGTAAATTATAACAAAATGTGCAACAAATAACAACATAATTAACAACAAATGTAACGACAGGAAATGTACGGAATGTACCAAAACATACATAAAATGTACACACGAATATGACCCACACGACAAGGAAACATATGGAATGTGCGAACACATACAAAACATGGTAATGTGCAACACATAGCTACATCGAGCCAACAATTCAGCGTACACCTCCTGAGTAATACATTACATATGGATTGTAGTGCTGGTACTACGGAGCGTTGCTTGATGACGGCCTGTTTGGGCACTGACTAAGGGAGTGGCCAATCGTCTTGCATAGCCTACACTTCGGGCGCCGAACACGATCCCCTCGCTGGCTCTCATCCATGTCGTTGCGGATGCGACGGCTTTGTCGTCTTCCACGACCGACATGCTTTAGTGCATCGTTGGGCACCCACTTTATCTCCCCCG
Source organism: Dendrocalamus latiflorus (assembly GCA_017311315.1). Classification (NCBI taxonomy): domain Eukaryota; kingdom Viridiplantae; phylum Streptophyta; class Magnoliopsida; order Poales; family Poaceae; genus Dendrocalamus; species Dendrocalamus latiflorus. Next base: position 3,818,102 of record CM029654.1, read on the forward strand.
GCCATAATTCCCTGTAGTGCATGTCTACCCCGTAGGAATGGAACTCTGCACTCCAGGTTGCATACAAGTGCTGCATGTCGTAGTACTTGGAGATGTACTGTGTCGACGCCTGGTTCCATATAGCGCAGGCCGCGTACACATGGGAGCATGGCTTGTGCAGAAGCTGGGGCTTGTTGCAGGTGCAAGATGCTTCATCACCAATCGTGCATACCTACTTGCGCTCCCCTCTACTGTGACCCATGACATACTTCTGCCTTAGGCGGACCTCAAACTTCCTCCTTAAGCCATCAATGGGCTGAGCAATGTGGCATCGAGCTTTTTCCATCTTCCTGTCCATGAAGGCCTGCATGACCTCAGAGTATTGATTGTTTTCCTCAAGGTGCTTCTGCACCATCATGGCTCTATTCACAAAGTACCCGACAGTACGGTTCCAAGTCTCAGCCACGATTGCCGTGATCGGCAGGGATCTGACGCCCTTCAAGACACCATTGTAAACCTCGGACATATTGGTTGTCATGATCCCATACCTTGCCCCACCGGTGTCGTGCAACAAAGACCACATTTCCAAGTCAGGTGCATTGGCCTGAACCCATTGTGAGAATGCTCCGACTCTTGTGGATCCCCCCTCCACGGCCCCTGCTTCTGTATGCACATGCTTCGTAGCCTCCTGATCGAGCTGCCTCCGTAAGGTGTCGAACTTCCGCGTTTGGTTCTGCATGCATAGCTTCTTGAACATCTTCATTAGGTCCTTGCTACGGAACCTTCTGTGGAAGTTCGCTGCAATATGCCTCATGCACCAGCGGTTCTTCACATCATTCCACTGGATGGGGGGCTGCGTCCCATTCTGCAACGTTCGCAACGCAGACAGCAAGCCTGCATTGCGGTCGGAGATAATGCACACTTCAGGGCGTTCTTGCACTACGGCATGCTTCAAATTGCAAAGGAACCAAAGCCAACTTTCTGTATTCTCGTTCTCCACAATTGCAAATGCCACTGGAAGTAACTGGTCATTTGCATCGGCTGCAACTGCGGTGAGAATTGTACCCTTGTACTTGCCGGATAGGAACGTCCCATCTACGGTTAGCACTGGACGGCACCACCTGAACCCTTGTATCGCGTGATGGAACGCCCAGAACACCCTGTCCTGCTTGTTTATGTAAGTGCCTGGGTTTGATTGTGAAATTTGGTGCAGCATTCTTGGGACCAGGTCGTACGCCTCCTCGTACGTCCCAAACATACCGCGTAGCACCTTTCGCTTCGCCCGCCATACCTTCTTGTAGCTCACTTCGTAGCCCACCGTGTTCGCTACTTCTGCCATTAGAACCTTCGGGGTAATTGACACATCTGCCTGGACGAGGTGCGTGACCACCTCCGCAACATAGGATGATGTCATGTTGCGGTGTCTATGTACTGGGCCCGCAAGCTCGCAACTGTGATCTTGCAGCACCGTTATCCGGAACTCCGTGCCAACGCCCTTGTACCGTTGTGCACGGACTTTGCCACCACATGACCCGTCGACACACTTCACAACGTACATGTCCGGCTTTGACTTGTGGACCCGATACGTCCGGCTTATGTTGACGGCATGTCTAGCAATAGCCTGCTGGACAGCACTCTTATTACGGAAGCACTGCCCCAAAAGCAGTGCGCCCTCGCTGAACCCCCATTCTCCCTCCTCCGCCTGTGGCAGAACTAGGGCTGCCGCTGCGATGTCGTCCTGTCTGGACGACACGTACGCACCTTCCGTGGTCACAACACGACCTACCACGCCTCCAGTTGCACCTTCGCCATCCTCGTCCTCTCCAGAACTGCCTGTGTCAACCTCCTCATCCTCCTCGCAGCCCTCTTCTTCCACCTGCTCCCCAAGATACTCGTGACAGTCAATACGGGTGGTCCACCACCTCTCGTCCACACCTTCATTGGGTTGGAAATTCTGCGCACGCCTCCTCTCGTCTTCATCACCCACTTCCTCGCCAACATGTTCTCCCGCACAAGCGTCTTCATGACCACCGGAGCTGAACCCAGGCACTATATCTCCACCAGCGGCATCTGAACCAACCATGGCTGATGATTCTGCCCTCTCCACGAACTCGACATACACCATTGGCCTGCCATATATCGCAGCATTAGGGTTGCACACGACCTCCATGTAGTTCGCCCATGAGGCGTCATTGGTCACCTTCAGAAGTTGCCATATGCTCTCCCTTCCATCATCCACCATTGAGGCATAGACTGCCTCGATCCGTAACTTCTTCCTTGCGGTCTGTCGATCGAACGCTGAACGGACACACCTCCGTAGCTCAGACAAACTCATGGCGCTCAGACCTGGTGCCCGGATCACGGTCCGCTCGCAATTTGTCAGGTCCGCCCCATACGGCCCATCACGTACAAGACCACTCCCATAAAACACGAACAATTGTTCAATGCCAGCCATTGCGTACCTACCATAAGTGCATAATCAACTATTTTAATACACAGCATGTAACAATCGTACCATCTAATAAACAGTTTCGATTACTATATGTTTTGTATTTCTAAATCTACGATTTATTTGTAACTATTTTACTTTCAAATTGTACCATACATCAAATTAAATATTCATATCATTTTTATTTCCATCAAATGACTACTACGGTCATTCACTAAGCATACTAATTATACAAATTGTCTGTAATCTAACTACTACAAATTTACCACCTACAAATGCTCCAACATAAATATATACTTACACTACAATCTTTTCTAACTTTAACTTAATATAGTCTTTATGTAGCTCTACTATAACTTTCTATGACTGCTATTATATTTTAATTCTAATCTACCAAATTTATTTCTAATCATATTCTTCTAATCCTGGTACTATTGTTATCACCTACAATTGCTCTAACATAAATATGTATTTTCTCAACGTCTACACACTACAACTTCATATTTTCCACCTAACTTAAACTACTGTACAGTACGTATGTTCACAAAAAAAGGAAAACACTATATACACTACAATACATCATGCCTAACATATGCAAGATTTGCTATACATACATAGCGTATAAAAGATTGACGTAAAATAACAGTAACACAACATGGTTTCCTTAATTAAAGCCTAATGACACACATAAAATTATAGTTGCACGGGCACAAAACTTACCTCTTGTTGATGCTCACGAGACGATCTACAACTTTTGTACTTGCCAAATCCGCTGATTCCAAACGAAAACAACTCAACTCTTCCGGCTTTCGCTCCTCACTTTTCTTCACCAAAAATTGTATAAGCCTACCAATTATACAAATTGTCTGTAATCTATCTAACATAAATATTTACTTTTTCAACACCTTCACATGTAAGCACGTATGTTTATAAAAAAAATAACTACATTACACTACGTAACTTCAACAAATAAATACGGCATATTCTACACTACAATATATCATGCATCATGTTTACCTACAACATACACACCGTATTGCCTTATAAGAACATTAACGAAACACGGTTCCCCTAATCCTGCTAATATTGTGAATCATCTACAAATGCTCTAAGATAAATATGTACTTTCTCAATATCTACACATCTGCAAGTTCATATTTTCACACAACATTAAACTACACTACAATACGTATGTTCACAGTACAATATTACATACACTACAATACATCATGCCTAAAATATACAAGATTTGTTACAAACACATACCGTACCAAACATTCACCTAAAATAACAATACCAAAACATGGTTTACTTAATTATACACTAATGACAAACATAAATTTATAGTTGCATGGGCATAAGACTTACCTTTCTTGAAGCGCACGAGACGATCTACAACTTTTGTATTTGCAAAATCCGCAGATTCCGAACGAACACAACTCAAATCTACGGGTTTTCACTCGTCACTTTCCTTCACTTCCTCACTCTCTCCCTCTGTCTTCGTTTCAGCTGTGCTTGAGCTTCCCGGCTGGCCAAGCACTTCTGCTCCCTCCTTGCGCTTTTAAGTCTGCATTTCATTCACCATGGAGAGGGGGCCATTTTTAGGCTCCTGACGCGTGTGCGACCGGGTACAACAAAAGCCAGCGGTGCTGCTGCTTTTTATTCCTTTCGGCCGAACGGACGGGACGTCGCTGCGACCGCGCGCTGGCGAAAGATTCGTGCGGTCGGGGCGGGACGCGCGCTCGGGCGGGCGGTCGCGCGCTCCGCGGCGTATGCAGGCCGGTCGTGCGGTCTGGTACCGCACGACCGGATGAACAGTGCGGTCGTGCGGTACCATTCCGCACGACCAGGCCACGTGTCGGCCTCGCGTGATCCCGCGCTCAAAAGGAGTCTAGTTTTGGAATTTTTTTCCCGGGGGTGCCAAAGCTGGAATTTCGTGTATGCATGGGTCCACATGTGTCCAAATTTCGAGGATGCCGGAGGTTGAAGCTAGCGTCCCTAGTCACTGCCCACAACTTTGGCCCGTGACGCTGTGTAACTGCTGTGCTATGCCTGTGCATTGAGTTAGGAACTTACGAGTTGACGGCAAATTAGGATTTGGGAGTATTGCTGGGCTGGCGGGCTAAGTTTTAATTTTATTGAGTTTGACGAGCCTAACAAGCAACTCGCGAGTCAACTCGTTAGGCAAACATGCAAAAATATTGCTCGGCTTAGTTTGCTTATGGCACGAGTTCAAGCAGATTCAAGTTGAGCCCTTAACAAGTCAAGCTGGCTCACGAGCTTTGAGATTTTTTCCCACCCGTGTCACGGTCACTCGATCTCCTAGCCGGCTCGGCCAGGGCGGCGAAGCACCACTACACGTCTACACGGTGCACGTGCGGATCCATCTCCTCTTGCCATGCGCGCGCGGTGACCCCAACTTGTTGGAGTCGGACCGAGCAAGCTTTCTGCCGTTTGGTTCCTATCGATCTCGCGTGGCACGCAGCGTATGTTATACCAGCCGTTTGGTTCCAAGGAGACAATGTTCGAAGGAGGCAGTGGTCGAAGTCGAAGATCCGTGGTTGAAGTCAAAGCCGTCGTCGAAGGGACAGTGATTGAAGGGGTAGTGGTCTTTGACCACAGCTGCCCGGCGTGCTTGCATTGGACTAGGCACGGCATACCAGCATGCGCGTATGCAAGGAGCAACCTGACCGTTATGCTTTCCTTGCTTACATACACCACCTGGTCCTCTCCTCCATACGTAGCCGTTGCAGTTGCCATTCACGGCTCCCTCCCTCTCCATGCATGGATATAAAAGCACGAGGATGATCGTCTCCAAATCTTTCGAAGATCTACGAAATCTCACAGAAAATCTTCACTGGATCATGTCGGCTAGCGCCAATAACACGGAACCGGGAGAAGACGACGCTGCCAATCCGAGAAGGTGCGCGGCGTGCAAGTACCTACGGCGGAGATGCGCCGACGACTGCATCCTCGCCCCCTACTTCCCCGCGTCGCAACCCCACAGGTACGCCTGCGTGCACAGGATCTTCGGGGCAAGCAACGTAGCCAGGCTGCTGCAGGTAATAGTTAATCACCATCGATCAAGTACTAGCTAGCTAAACCATATGTACTTAGCTGAGAACGTACGGTGATTAATTGAAATGTACGCGCCATTTGGTTTTTGTGTGCGTTGCAGAACCTGCCGGTGCAGGAGCGAGGCCAGGCGGCGGACACGATGGCGATGGAGGCGGAGTGGCGGGTGCAGGATCCGGTGTACGGCTGCACCGGGATCATCAACCGGCTGCAGGAGGAGACCCGCGTCGTGCAGTGCGAGCTGGCCAGGACGCGGGCTCAGCTCGCCATCATCCTGCACGGCGCCGGCACTGCGCACGCGCCGCAGCAAGCTCCTCCTCCTACTCAGCGAGCCGGCGGCCACCCCGTCGTCGTGCAGAGGCAGGAGCAGGATGGGCAGGAGGCGTCGTCGCTTGACCCGGACGAGTTCCTCGATCTCGATGGATTCTGAGCCTTGATCACCGGGCGCATGCGTGCATAGCTCGGGACATACCATGAGCTTCTACCACTGAAAGTAACAATTGATGAATGAATAATGTAGTACGAGTATATGCATGCAAGACAGGGCGACGCTGCTTGGTGTCTTAAGACGTGTACTCCTTTGTCGAGAAATCGTACCAATTCACACACAAACAGGAGGACGTGCATACATATACTTCTCTGTATAAATACGTGCACTTGCATGATGAAGACGAAAACTACCAGTTTCGTCGAGCGTTTGTGAGGGAGGAGAGAATGTAGCAACTAGCAACGCAACTGTATAACTATACAAACGCCGTCTCCTCAGAAGATGAATCAGACAGGCGCCTCTAGTTGACCTCTGGACCAAATGCTAGCTCTCGTGGGGTACTGTCACAACACCAAGCAGCTAGCCATGGAGGCCAGCCGCGACGGGAGCCTCGCCGCCGGTGAGCTCCTCCAGGCGCAGGCCGAGCTGTGGAGCCACGTCTTCGCGTACACCAAGTCCATGTCCCTCCGGTGCGCCGTCGAGCTCGGCATCCCCGACGCCGTTCACCGCCGCGGCGGCTCCGCCACGGTTCCCGAACTCATCGCCGAGCTATCCCTGCCGCCCTCCAGGGCGCCCTACCTGCGCCGCCTCATGCCGCTGCTCGCGCGCGCCGGCTTCTTCGACGCGGCCGCCGGGGCTGGGGCAGACGCCTACGGGCTCACCCCGCTCTCGCCGTTCGCGCTCGCCATGCTGCACCCCCATCATCGTGTCGCCGCCAAGGCCATCGCTGAAAGTATATGCATGCACGTCCTCCTGTTTGTGTGTGAATTGGTACGATTTCTCGACAAAGGAGTACAGTACACGTCTTAAGACGGTCGGCGCATGTTAAGTGTCCAGAACACGCAGGGAGGGACACGCAAGAACTTTCTTTACATGCTGGATTAGGAAAGGGAGACAACGGTGGAACCCTTGGAAATGCCGCTGACAATTGACGTAATTGCGGTAAATTGATCAAAGACGTACTCCAAGTTTGGAGTTTCCAATTTTATTGAAGACCGTTGCGCTAAATTACAAGTTTAGTGCGAGCTAGGAGACAATTGATTAGCTGGTTGGGATGCATAAATTCCATAGAATTTTGTAGAAAACAATATAATTTCTATGAAACTCTAGTGCTCCACACGGAACCAGTGTTTCAGTTTGTATTTGAAATGCAAAAATTATGTAGTAATTTTTACAAAATTCTATAAGACAATGTAAATTATGTCGAAATCCTCAAAAATTCATGTGTTCCAAACAGAACTTAAATGACTCATTAACAACCAGTATTTGTGATGTGACACCGCGTAAGCTTGATAGAGCTCGCCTTGCCCAGTCTAGCCACTATTCTGATTTTTGGGTGCTTCGGTTGTTTTCTCATCTCTCTTTCGCTCTCTTTGGATTTTTGCCTTACTCGATTGACTAGGGGAGGAGCTATGGCCTCGTGCCGGCCATGCCAGTCGACCCCTGGGCTCGCCTCTGCTACACTGGAGACCAAGCTGGCTGCACTGGCAACATCGGCCATGACTCTGCTTCCGCGACGGCACCCTCAGCACTCACCTCCGCTTTGTCGGAATTTGTGCAGTGGTAATTGATGCCAGAGAAACTGGATCTCGGTCGATCTAGTATTTTGTGGAAAGAAAAGGAGTTTGTAATATAATTGATAATGTAAGTTGCATTGAGAGAAGATAAACAAAAAAATATTGCCCCAAACACTCTCCCTCTCAAGGCCTGAAACTTTTTGCGTTCTTATCCTCTGTTTTCCCTGTTCATCGTTAGACACCAGAGAACTCCTGTCCGTGGCAGTATTTCTAACAGTTGGTATCAGAGCTCGGTGCATGCCCAAATACAAATGGTTCGAGTCGATGGCCATCACCATGCTGCAGGTGACGAAGGAGAACGGCGGAGTGCCCTTCCACTGCCCGATGCTAACATCCTCCAACTACACCACGTGGGCCATCAAGATTGAGACGCTGATGGATGCCTAGGGCATCTGGGAGGCCATTGAACCAACGGTCGGAGTGGTCATGGAGGCAAAGATGGACAAGTCGGAACCGAGTGCTGGAGTGGTCATGGAGGCAAAGAAAGACAAATCGGTGCAGGCGTTCATTTTCCAAGCCACACCCTAAGATATTTTTCTGCAGGTGGCCAAGAAGAAAATAATCAAGGAGGTATGGGATTCTTTGAAAACCAGATATCTCGGGGTTGATCGAGTGCAAAAGGCGCATTTGCAAACACTATAGAGCGAGTTTGCGGCATTGCGCATGAATGAGAGAGAGTCCATCGATGACTTTGCCGGGAAGCTGAGCAGGATGGCGAGCAAGTACATCATGCTTGGTATAACTCTGGAGGATCCAGTGCTTGTGAAGAAGCTCCTCGACTCAACGCCCCACAAATTCCTCTTGATGGTCACCTCAATTGAGTAGTTCTTCGATCTGAAGTCGATGCCCTTTGAGTAGGCCATAGGGCGCTTGAAGGCTTATGAGGAGAGGATCTGTCATCGCACAGGCGACACTAGCACTGATGGACAGCTCCTCCTCACTCATGCTGAGTGGTCGGTGCGGCAGAAAGGTGGCGACGGGGAGTCATCGGCAAGCAACAAGGGGTGAGGTGCTGGAAATTTGGATGGACCTGGCCGGGGCAGAGGTCGTTGCCGAGAGAATGGCAGAGGATGTTTTGCCAGCCCCAGTGGGATGAAAAAGGATGGCACTAGAGGTGGCAGGGACAAAAGCCACATCTGGTGCTTCAATTGTGACAATAAGGGGCACTACGCGTCTGATTGTCATTGTAGACGCCCAGAGGAGGTGAACCTAATACAAGGCAAGGAGGATGAACCAGCCTTGATGTTGACAACATGTGTGGAGGAGCCACGCAACTTGGTGCTCCTAAATGAGCAGCATGTCCTACCGGACTTGCGTGCAGATGGTGGCGAGTATGTCACAGCTGAGGAGTTGTCAACATCCTAATTGATAGAGGATGGCACCAAGATTGTGCTCCTAGACAATCTACTTCGAACATATGATAGGACCGGCAAACTCATGATGAAGGTAGAACGCACGTCCAACAGACTGTACAAGGTGGTTCTACACACTCGTGCGCCAGTCTATCTTGTTGTGTGCCTAACCAAACTGGAGTGGTTATGGCATGCCCGATTAGGGCATCTTAACTTTTAGGTGATGAAACTGATGGTTGACAAAGATATACCACGGGGAGTACCAAGGATTGAACACCCTACACAAATTTGTGAGGGTTGTTTGCTAGCTAAGTAAAGCCTGTTGCTTTTTCCAAGTCAAGCTCTGTATCAAGCAGTGCAGTCGTTAGAACTTGTTCCTGCAGATTTGTGTGGCCTGATCACACCTCATACTCAGGTCGGGATCATGAGTTGGTATTTCTTACTGCTTGTTGATGATTTCAGCCGAATGATGTGGATATACACATTGAAGTCGAAAGATGAAGCTATCAATGTTTTCAAAAAAGTATAAGGCATTGGTAGAGAAGGAGACTGGGCATAATCTAAAGACTCTCAGAATTGACCGAGGTGGCAAGTTTTTGTCACAAAGGCGAAGCTATGGCCGAGGGCCCCCCACTACAATGGCAATAGTGCTTAGATAGGGTAGGGTAAGGGGTTTAGGGAGGGAAGGAGAGATGTATAGACCATAGTTGGTGAGGGGAAGACAAGATGTTATCTAAGGACAGCTTAATTGTTAATGAGTCATTTAAGTTCTGTTTGGAATGCATGAATTTTTGAGGATTTCGACATGATTTACATTGTCTTATAGAATTTTGTAAACATTACTACATAATTTTTGCATTTCAAATACGAACTGAACACTGGTTCCGTGTGGAGCACTAGAGTTTCATAGGAATTATATTGTTTTCTATAAAATTCTGTGGAATTTATGCATCCCAACCAGCAAATCAATTGTCTCCTAGCTCGCACCAAACTTGTAATTTAGCACAACGGACTTCAATAAAATTGGAAACTCCAAACTTGGAGTACGCCTTTGATCAATTTACCGCAATTACGTCAATTGTCATTGGCATTTCCAAGGGTTCCACCGTTGCCCCCCTTTCCTAATCCAGCATGTGAAGAAAGTTCTTGCGTGTTCCTCCCTGCGTATTCTGGACACTTAACATGCGCCGACCGTCTTAAGACGTGTACTCCGTCGTCGAGAAATCGTACCAATTCACACACAAACAGGAGGACGTACATCATGCTTTTGCTATGCTAAAAGCTGCAGCCAGCGTCGCCCTGTCTTACTTGCATGTTTTGGAGGGGTGGGGAGAATTTGTGACCCTTGGATCTCTAATCTAACGGTCACAAATCTAGATGATAGTTAGAAAGAAAACATTCGGACGATGTTTATCAATACCCACTACATTATTCATTCATCAATTGTCACTCTCAGTGGTAGAAGCTCATGGGATGTCCCGAGCTATGCACGCATGCGCTCGGTGATCAAGGCTCAGAATCCATCGAGGTCGAGGAACTCGTCCGGGTCAAGCGACGGCGCCTCCTGCCCATCCTGCTCCTGCCTCTGCACGACGACGGGGTGGCCGCCGGCTCGCTGAGTAGGAGGAGGAGGAGCTTGCTGCGGCGCGTGCGCAGTGCCGGCGCCGTGCAGGATGATGGCGAGCTGAGCCCGCGTCCTGGCCAGCTCGCACTGCACGACGCGGGTCTCCTCCTGCAGCCGGTTGATGATCCCGGTGCAGCCGTACACCGGGTCCTGCACCCGCCACTCCGCCTCCATCGCCATCGTGTCCGCCGCCTGGCCTCGCTCCTGCACCGGCAGGTTCTGCAACGCACACAGAAACCAAATGGCGCGTACATTTCAATTAATCACCGTACGTTCCCAACTAAGTACATATGGTTTAGCTATCAAATACTTGATCAAAATGGTGATTAATTATTACCTGCAGCAGCCTGGCTACGTTGCTTGCCCCGAAGATCCTATGCACGCAGGCGTACCTGTGGGGGCGCGACGCGGGGAAGTAGGGGGCGAGGATGCAGTCGTGGGCGCATCTCCGCCGTAGGTACTTGCACGCCGCGCACCTTCTCGGATTGGCAGCGTCGTCTTCTCCCGGTTCCGTGTTATTGGCGCTGGCCGACATGATCCAGTGAAGATTTTCTGTGAGATTTCGTAGATCTTCGAAAGATTTGGAGACGATCATCCTCGTGCTTTTATATCCATGCATGGAGCTAGAGGGAGGGAGCCGTGAATGGCAACTGCAACGGCTACGTATGGAGGAGATGATCAGGTGGTGTGTGTAAGCATAACGGCTACGGCCGGCCTCAGCTTGCCATGTTCGAATACGGGACAAGATTTACAGTCACGCACGGATGCGCCGCGACCTGCTCCTTTTCCCAGATGCCCGTTTGTTTCATTCGGTTATTCCGTTCGTGTCGAAGAACATCGCTCACGGCGGCGAAGCTCAACCGTCCGGCCGTTGTCGCGTCACCTGCGTCGACGCCACTCGCCGCCTTCTTTCTGGTCGCAGCTTCGCAGGCAGGAACGTTTCCTGCGTAAAATACCTCAACCGGGAGAGCAAACCAGACCTCCAATCCAAGCGTCTTTCAAGGTCAGTCGTACCCAAATTCGTGCCTGTGGTCTGCTCTAGAATTTTTTTTTTGAAACGGGCTGATCTACAAAATTGAACTGAACAATTTCTACTCCCATGGTCGAGCTCGGTTTATTCACTTCACTGTTGGAGCCAACTTGCTCGGTAGAAGCTATCCGCTCGGTTGGGCTAAAAACAGTGGTTTATGACTGAAATTACACAGTAACTGAAGGTGACTTATTTAACGTAATTAAATTTTAAAAAAATAAAAATAGAAAAAATGTTAGCTCATCACAAATAACGTAAACGAATACGGAAAAAAAAGAACCGGCAAAAAAGCTCAAAAAAATCAAAAGTTCATAAAAAGACGAAATTTATAAACAGTAAAAAATAAGTCGGAAGTCAGAAGTTTAAACCGAAATAAGTGGGGCATAAGATTGCTCAGTCACCTCCAGGCTGCGAGGTGCGCGCGCTCTACGGCTACTGGCCTGACCTGGCGGTTGGATGGTCGGGTCAGCTTGCCACTACTGCGTGGACATCGCCGTGCCACATGAGCAGAAGGAGAAGAGCGCATCAAAGATCAAACCTGTGGTTTCTACAGCCTTCCTGTTTCGTCAGAACAAGGAATGAGTTAATTCCTTCTCTTCGGAAATGAACCCATTTTGCCCCCTCTTTTTAACCCTCCTTTTCGGTTTTTTCTATCTTTCTGTCTACCTGAAATGCTGAAACCAACCTGATAATAGCGGCAGAGAACTGACGTGATCTGTGACATTACGACGAACGGTTTTCAACTCGAAAGTTCTACACCAAATTACCAAGTGTATTATACATTACGGTGAGCAGAAGGTCGCCGGTGTTGAGTTGCCGTGCCGTAGGTTCCATGCTTTCACGCGTGACAGACAACATGGTGGCGAAAGGGGCCTCTAGCCTAGCGGTTAAAGCGCCTCAGTAGCACCCCCCAGGTCCTGGGTTCGACTCCCAGTGGGAGCGAATTTCAGGCTGAGGGAAAAAATCCCCTCGCTTGCCCCATAAGCCAAAGCACAGGTCTCAAGGCTGGCCCAGGTTGTTGTAGCGCCAGGTTGTTGGTCCTGGGGATCACCCTGGATTGGTCGTTCTCACATGGGCTGATGCCGCTGTGTCAGGGTGGGGCAAGGGTTCGAGGGTTTTCTCGGTCTGCGTGAGAAGACCTTCTTCTTAAGCAAAATGCCCGAGGGGGTTTCTTCCCCCCGCAGGTCGAGTTTTTTTTGACAGACAACATGGTGAAACTGAAACTCTGTCCCGATCAATGTGTCGTTCAGAAAAATCCCAGAAATGATTGAATAGCGGCCGGAAAGGCGTACACGAAGCAGCCACCACTCTATAGTCGATTCTCATGCGAATTTAATTTTCTCGTTAAGTAGGCGTTTTCTTCGCCTGATAGCGTATTGAAAACATGCGTGAAAGAAACCTAATACTACCTCTCTGGATGGTGCAATATACATCATGAACCCTCATTCATCAGGTTCATTGAATCTTCAGAAACACACAATGGCAAAACCAATGCATCTGGACGTTGCACAGGATGGACAGCACTGAGCTGATACTTTCTCTGTTGCCAAAGACGATGTTCCTGAATGAGTTATGCAGATACGCACATGGATATAGACAACCCTTTAACAAACTATCAAGTTGCATCATACTACCTGACTACCTGCGTTACTGCAACCACACGATGACCGATCAAAGTGCAGTTTAGCACATACATCAACAGGAAAGAAATGCACCGGGGCTCAAATTTTGGAACTTACTCCATTTATTCTTCCTTAACAGTTGACATTACAAAAATTCTTCCATCAAAAAATAGCTTCCTAACGCCGAAGAGAGCTATTCCTCGTCAGGAGCCAACTAGATTGATAGGTGATCCTTAGGTACAGTGCTTACATATTGTCAATGGAATCGAATGTAATCTATACATACGAAGCAATGCACAAGCACTGCTAAACAAAATGGCCTAGGCACCAGACTTGTCACTACCAGGCCATATCTGAGCTAGAGAGTTGAGAGAGAATGGGCGACTTGCGTACGACTTACATGGTTACATCTCACTGAGCAAATTGCTGATCTTGCGAAGCTCCGTTAGGGCAGATATTGCAGTGACCTGTCCTTTTCCTCCGAGAATGTTGTTTGAGAAATTCTCCATGGGGCCAGGCTGACCACGGTCTTGCTGAAACGCTGACTCAATCACCTAAACATTACATGCAGATACTGTTACTCATGCATAAACAGCATCGTGAATATGAGTGATCTTAGTCACATAATACAAGTTGGCAGCTAAAGAAACTGAATGTACTTATTTACAACCTTTTTAGAGTTCTTTTTGGGCATATGGTGGACTGCAACAGACTTTATAGAGAACTTCAGAACGCAAGCAATGCTATTCTAAACCAAGATGATAACCCATTAACACACTATCTTTAAACATAGAAAACTATTCAAATACCTTATCAGCATATAGAGGCTACCAGTAAGCACCACACAGCAAATAAATTAAGAAAACTACCTAATACTAATGCCACAGGACAATAAACGATGTTGCATATAGTACCTGGATATTCTCAAGCATGCTTTGTCCAAGATTCTTAAATGTGCCCATGACATTCATATCAACAGAAGCCAACTTTGTGCTACCACGTGAGTTATTTGAATTCCCATCCGAAGGTGACGTGCAGGAAGGATCAACACCATCTTTACTATCTGATGTCGCACCACTACCCTTCTCTACGTTGCCTTCACCTGAAGGTCTGCTCAGCCTCAACAGCCACTGCAGTTTACTAATAAATGGCTTCCTTTCGTTAGAAATTGCAGTTCTCTCAGAGGGTCCATCTGGATCTGGATTTTTATCAGAAGATGATGCTCCTGAATCTTGAACAGTTTTTCCATCACAGTTACAGCTGGATGACTCGTCTTGCAGGAGTTCATCCCTGTCATTGCCACCAGTACACGAATTTGAAGTGGCACTACTAATCTCAGAGTCGCTGTCTTGGCTGTAATCAAGTTCATTGCCAGCACTGGCTGCATAGAACACTGGAGAGTTCTCACCGCTGGAACAAGCTGCTGCTGCACATTGTGTCCTTTGTGTTGCATTCTCATCAGCTGGCTCAACCAGTGAATTTTTTAGTGGGCTGACTTTTGCCACACATGATGGGCTTACAGTTAAATTTTCACCAGCAGCTTCTAACTGCAAAGGCTTTGCAGAACTCACTAGAGGCTCCTTGTGAATTGAGACAATAGGGAATTCATCTTGCTGAATTTTTCCAGCAACTTCATTAGACCGCTCCACATCATCTGATAAAGTATTCAGAAGGCATCGTCTTACTGAATTTCGAGCATCACTTTGCACACTGACTACCTTCACTGGAGAAGGATCTGACTCTGTCCTAGACAAACCAAGCCTCTGGCTCAAAGATTTCTTTGTTGTTCTGCTGAAAGAATGGCCCTTTTCAATCTCCTTGGGAGCCGATCCATCCTTGTGCAAATTTCTCCACTTCTCTTCCCAATAACTCTCGGATAAAGGATGCAATGGAGTTCTCGGAGGAGTTGAAGTAGCAAGACTGCTGTGAACTCTCTCATACTCACAGCTATCCCTCCTTAATAGGAAAGATGAGGATGAAGGGTTCGCATCAATGGCAATAGACTGTAGGGATTTGGCTTTCTCAATTAGCTTCTGCACGTCAACATTCATCGGATAATTCAATAATCTCTTGAGACAATAGACATCACTTTCAGTGGCCAACAAAGACGATCTAACATAAAGAATCATAGAGACAGCCATGGCTGCAATGAATGCCCCTCTAGCTGAACACAAGATGCGAAAACTGTATTCCTCATCACTACTTAGCAGCATATTATTGGAACAAGCAAAGACCTTGTCCCATACTACTAAAAGATCATTGAGGCAGAATTCTCGTCCAAACAAGACCCGTAGCCAACGAAGTGCGAACCACTGTGGTTCCACTTTCAGCTCAATGAAATGGTCATGAAGAGATGGCTCAACAATGGAAAGCAGATGGTACAAAGCTGATGAGGCTTCAATAGCTGGTGGTAGACTTGACCTAGATCCTACACTAGATGGAGAGAAAAACTCTGCCATACGAACCACTCCACTACCTCCATCCATCAAACCATCAAACATAGAATAGGCATCATGTTCCATGAACCTTTCAGACAATACAATGCCTAGTTCACCTTCAGCTCCATATGCATCACTAAGTAAAATTATTTCTTTTGTATCTGGGTCAAGATCATCAAGAGTGTTAATTTTGGAAGCACTTGCCGAATCATTCTCATTGTCAGCTCCTGAATTCCACTTTGGGTCCTTTCTAGGTTTATAACTGAAAACCATATCGGTATCTGGGAAAGGCGCACCATCAAAATCGTCATTAAAGCAGTCTTCATGGAGTTTTCGTACTTGAGATAGTTTATCAATGTCGACTTGAAGAACATACACTAGAGGAGCCAATAGCTCATGCATTCCTGTGGCAGAATAATATATATGTCATTCCGTATTCAGTAATAAAACAAAAATGCAAAAAGAAACTGCTAATCAAGTGGTCGTGCTACTTAGTCAATTTATCAATGCCAAAGACACTTTGGTGCTACCCGACATAGCTTTTAAGAGTTTAGAGATCTCAGAGCTTATTAATATGCCTTAATAATGTCATCTGAAAATACCATGTTCTTGTTTATCAAATGGTAACTGTTAGCAATTTAATAACATGCAAAGCTAAACGGCTCTAGAAGATTTCAGCTGCATGGAAGTTCTCAGTGAAAAAGCAAATCCAGGCAGATTCCTTGCAATAACTTAGGAATGTAGTTCATTATACATGCAGGACAAGTAGCTTACCTTGGCAGTATCCACACTCTGGGTGCTGAAGACACCACATCAACAGTATTCTGCAAAGCATGGCCTGGCAAGTAGGCGTTTGAAAGTAACTGCCATGTTCTGGATATAATCGAGACAAATCTTGGTCTACAGTCTTCTCCAACTCTGCACCTCTGAAAAACCGGCCCCAGCTACTATCTGCAGAGCGTAGTTAAATAAAATTATCACAATGGAGATCTTCAAATCAGAGCTGTTGCACAAAGCATTCAGCACATGGAGGCTTGGATCATTTTTTTTTTCATATCATCATTTTCAAGTTGCCTTCACAAAAACAAATACAGTTTTGTATGATCATTTTATTAGCACTTTCATAGATAGGTTTCATCATTCTTTCTAGCATAGCTACACCAGTAGAAAGGAGTCACTTAAGTCCTAACAATCAACAACAACAAAAATGACGAAAATGTAAATCTCTACCTTCCTGTGCTCAATACCACTAGACAAGCATGGTTCATGGCCTGATAAAGTAGACATGTCTGTTTCAGGATACAACTTATGGCAGTTCCCTCTTTATTAATGATCATGCAAGTGTTTGGAGAGTCTCACACCACCAAATGGGAAGGTAGGAAACAAGTGCATCCATGTTCAAACATAACATCATCGCAATTTTATGCTTAACATTTCATCATCATAATTTCACGTTTAGGATCATATACCTGGGTTCTGAGAGAGCGGGTTGTCCACAACGAGGTTGGATGATCTGCCCTCCTCCTTCGGAAGATGAGGGTCTACCAGAAGACGGCGCCTCAGACTAACATACCTACAACAAACAAGAAACCAATTGAACATGCAATTTCTTAGGTAGAAACAGCACATACAAGAAGAAGCAAAAACCATTGCTCCAATCATTTATAGATGACTAGTTCAGCAGCAATTTCTCCCATCAAAATTCCATCTCATGAAGCGCATATGGCATATCTCCATGTGCACGATAACACCACCACAAACTAAAATCTAGCAATCTACAAGTTATTTCATGTAACCATAACCAAATTACAGGCATTAGCTCTTGGTGATTGCATGATTTTTCTTAAAAAAGACAAAGTTTTGCTCATCATAACCATCAGAGCAAAAAAAACACCTAACCACACAAGAATCAAACCGAAAGAAAGAGAAAGGAAAACATAACAACATCAACTAAGCAAGTAAAAACAGAACAGATTCATATAACCGACAAAAACACACCACAGATGACACAGCGCGGAGGCACCAAGAAAAGGCAAACAGCCTCACCTCCTCCGCGAATCGGCGGCGGCGCGGCGGAGCTCCTCGACGGACGCCTCCGGCGACGCCGGAAGGATGCCGAGATCGACCCGCCACCGGACGCTGCGCAGACTCGAGAACCGCCGCCGCCGCTCCTCCTCCGCCATGGCGCCACTTCAGCCCCAGGCGAATTGGACTTCCTCAAATTAACAACCGCAACGGAAGCCGCCCAAGAACCGAACCACGAGGCCAAAACGCTATATATATAGCTGTGTATCTGTATGGAACAAGAAAAGGGGGATCTTTCTGGAATAATGATTGGAACTTTGTAGGATTCGGGGGAGATGGAGAGGTGATGGGGAGATGATTTCTTCTCTCCTCTTCTGTATTCGCGAGAATGGCGTCTTTGTTTTGTTTTGTTTTGTTTTGGGAGAGGAGGCTTTGGCCGTGATGAACCGATGATGGATGGATGCTTGGAAGGGAGAGGGCGGGTGAGGAGAGGAAGAAGGTTGTCTCCTCTCTCTCTCTCTCTCTCTCTCTCTCTCTCTCTCTCTTATTTTCTTGGCTATTAGTAGTTTTTTATTATTTTTATCAGGAGAGAGAATCTAGAAGAGGTTGGGATTTTGTTCTCTATTGGGAGCAGTAGAGTAGTTGGTTAGAAAGATCCTAGAAGTGATGTCCAGGTGGCTTGGCTTATTGGCATAATGGCATCCTTTCTTGTTCTTTTGTCTATATTTATTATGGGTATTTTAGAAAATATGTTTATGTAGTTTTCAAGAAAACGTTTTCATGTTGTTTTGTTTTTTTCTATGTGTGTGTTTGGTTGTGAAGGGAGCAAGCAGATAGGGATGATGTGTTGTTGATGTTGCTTTGTGGTTTATCTTGGTGGGGCGATAAAATATTAAAGTAAATTAGTTTAGTCCATAGCATTTGATCCATATTTACACACAGATCAACAGGTGGACATAGACGTACAGCGGAATTCAAGGTATCTGTATCACAATTTTACTATTGGAAAAAAAACATCGTTCTTAGAACTAGATATGGCAACGAGGTGGGGATCCTAGGAGAGGCCTCTTGCCCCTCGCCAATCCCCAGTAGCAATTACTGGAGGCATGATCCACCTCAAAGGCAGTGGCGATCAAAATGTATCTCCCAAGCTTAGACACAATCAGATCTCGGGTATATATCTCTGCAACATCCTGGTAAACACGTATGAACCCAATTTGATTTCTGCATATAATTACTCATATATAATTTAGGAAAATATATTTTTTGTTGTTGTGAGGCATATAATCAAGTTTAAATTTCATTTTATGTTACGCATGTAAATGGAGTACTGTATACCTTGTGTCATTAGGGCTAACTCCCTAACACCTAGTGGATAATCAATTTTATAGTCCATAAGGCCCAGATTTATGACTACAGTGGTGATATCTTTTGAAAAACGAAGTTAATATGTGAAAATAGTAATTTGCATATAATTACTGATGCACATAAAACAAATGAAAAAGAATAGCATACTGATGATTGAGCCCATTGGGTTGTTCAAGGCTTCGGAGAAAGAGTTAACGGCCCGGATTGACATTGTATAAATCTGTGCATGAAAGAGCATATATTTTGAAATTCAAGTAAAACAGTAATGAGCTTTCAATGAATAGAACAAAAATGAACATACAACAGTACGTTGGCAGCAAGAGGTGTGTAGATAAAATTAACTTCCAATGAAAAGTTTGAACCAAGAAGTGTGTAGGACGGTATGGCCAACTGAACCAAGAAAGTAGGAGGTTGCACGGTATGGGTCGTATATCATTGCACATATGAAACTTATAGCCATGAAGTTGCACATATTATGAAAAAAAATCTTGCATTCTGTATGGAATGCACATATTTGCTTTCCGTATGTAATGGAAGGCGTGTATGGAATGGGAAAAGCAAATTCTTATGTTTTCGTATGTTTCCATTTGCGGTTGAAGGTTCATACGCTATTTGCTTTCCGTGTGTTTCCATTTGTATGCATCACCAATCAATATGGAGTAATTAATTAATTCTAGAAACTAGAACTAATTAAGCAAGGAAGGTCAGTCGGTAATTCAAAATTACCAATAGATCAAAACAATACCAACATTCCGTTCTTATGTAGGTCATGTTTAGTGCATGGGAAAGGCGTGTATGGAAATGTTCCACATGAAAACAAGCCGAGATTTGCAGGCGCCCATGAGATTAGGAGGATTTCGGCATTAACCTCCTCGATCTGCTTCCTATACCAAGATTTGCTTTCCATGTCGGCTAAATGGAAATAATCTTATAGAAAAGGCACATACGGAATGGAAAGGCCTTACTAAATGTACCGAGATTTGCTTCCCATGCTAAGATCTGCTTCCCATCACCGATTCGGTCATTTCCCACACTTCACTAACAGCACAATCTAACCCAACCAACCCACCTGAACCACTGATCCAACCCAACCCACTAGCATTCAGAAGGCTCATTATCCAAGGACATCATTTCTAAACCCTGTAAATTATTTCATAACTATAGTGAATCAGTCGATAGTCGTAGCTACAATAGCCGATCGATAGTCGTAAGCTATAGTACCGATCGGTAATCATAAGCTATAGTATCTGGTCGGTACTCGGAAGACCTACGTTGTCGAAGACCGGTAGTACCAGCTTTGTATGAGCGGTACAATCGGAGTTGCGGTAAAAGCCGTGGAGCAGTGGAGCATGGGGTTGGGGCAGAGCGACGGGGCAGGGGCGTCACGGGAGCGGCGGAGCATTGGGGCGGCACCGATGGATTGCGAGTGTGAGGGGTGGCACTGATGGATTGTGGGCGTGATGCTGGGGCGTGATTGCCGGGGGGCGCGGCATGAGGCATTGATGCTCGGGTAGGCGAATGCGCAAGGTAGCGAGATTGGCAGGACCAACTTGCAATCGTGGATGTTGGATGAACTGAATAAATGGTGTAGATATTCAGATGACAAGACCAACTTATAATGTTAGTCATTGGATTGTGTTGGTAACCATCAGAAGAGGAGGGTATTAAGTATTAACATAGTTGGGTGATAAATGGTTTAATTAAACTGGTGTTTTTATATTAGTATAGATATGTATTTTCAGGAGAGAGAGGTGTCTTTGAATTAAATGCTAGCTTTGTGACATCAGATTAATGCTGTGATGCCAAGGATAGGGTATAAATGTAGGCAGTGGCGGACCCAGGATTTTACCAAAGGGTATGCCGTACCAAAATTTTTATATGCAATTCAGTAAAACCATTTGCCAATTCGGTAAATAATTGTAAAATTTGCACCGTAATTCGGTATACAGGCACTAAATAATATGATAAATCTTAAATTCAAGGATTAAGTTGGAAACTTGCACAAATTACAATATAAATAAGTCAAACAACATACAATATAAATTCAAGGATTAAGTTGGTATACAGGGGCTGCCTTGGGACGCCCAGCGCTATTGCGCCTTCCCCGCCTCGGCCCGCCTGGGACTGGCGTTGACTGCCTAGGCGGGCCGAGCGCCCAGGCCGCCGACTACGCCTGAATCGCGGCGCTCGGCTTGCGCCCAGCGCCTAGGCGCCCTAGGCAGCTGCCTACGCGATCACTGATTACGAATCGTCTGTGATGACCCTATTTATGGTAGTAGGGGACAGTAGGAAAATCCAATAGCACAGATTGGATCTGAAAATAAGATGCAGTGCATTTCATAAAGCAGTATGCATACATAGAATACTAAGATGGATGAACCGGTCATCATTTGAATATTAGTAATAATGGTTACTTAATCCACATTAACCAATCTGACACACATTTTAACATATTGCATTTTATGATTTTGGCAAACAGTGGCGGCTGAGCCAGTTGGCATCTCTTGCTTCATATATTCTACCATTAGGCCCATTACTAAGCATGCAAAAAAACGCTCAACTAAAGCACACAATCAATTGGCACCCTACCAAATCCATCAACATGAAATGTAGCTCAAAAGATACCAATAAGCATTTCATCAAACGTTTTCAGTATTCAATAATGTTAGCTTGCTGGGATCAAACCTGACGAGTCTCCATGTCCACTGACTCCCTCTACCCAGGCACCAACTGCTTGCTTACCTCCTGTGCATTTCATCAAACGCTTAGACGGCAACCAACACACCCAGAATAATTACAACTTCTATAATGAGCATTAAAGAGAAATTTCTACTTGATAAGAACGGAACTCCTCCTTGTCCTCCTCAAGCAGTGGGGGCAGCGGATCCTCCATCTCAAATGCCTCGCGCAGCGACAGCCAGTGAAGCCGGTACTCCCTCTTGGAGCCCCCAAGGCGCTTAAACATCAGATATTTGGGATTGATCCCCACTGATCCAGGAAGAACGTATGTCTAAATCCTATGTAACAATCCGATGGGAAACATACCTGCGAGAGAGCAACGGCGGAGACTCCGCGGATCAGGCGATGGGAAACGGACAGGCGAACAGGCGCTGAGGAATGAGGATCGAGCGGCGCGTGCGGCAGGCGAACATGCACCGGGTATTGAGTTCGGCTGGGCCCCAACCCGGCATACCCTGTGGGTCCGCCCCTGAATGTAGGCAACTGATGAGTCAGCCCTTGGGGCACGAGGGGTTCCTTGTATGCATGTCGCTACTTAGGGTCTGTTCTTTTCCTCCGAAGTTAACGGCTTTTGGCTTTTGCTACAGTACCTAACTTTTAAATGGAATATTTTCTCAAGACGGGATCTACAAGTTAATTGTAGTACATGTTAAAAGACTAACATCTGTATCAACAAAAATCACAAGCGAGTATCTCCCTCTCCGTAATCTCTGTCGTAAACAGCTAAAATTCAAAAATTTCAGCCAAAAGCCATAAGCCGCAGCCGAAAAGAATATGCCCTTAACTTGACAAGCAGTGTTTCAAGTCTAGCTGACTAAAATCGGGTGTTTGAGAGAGTACGAAACTTCGGTGTAAAAGATTCAGTGGGATGGCTATAGTAATAGTTCAGAAACTACTGAAAGCGATAGTGTTCAGAGATGGTAATCTCTATTCTCGTACGAGTAACTTTGTTTGCTTAGTAAGAAAAGGAGGGCGAGAGGTCACTTGAGCTCGGGCTGTTGAAATTGGTCCCAGGTAGGGGAAGACATCAGTGGCTGTGGATTTGGTCTTAGCTCTTGTTCTCTACTAACAACTTTGAGGCATTGGCCCCTTTCCAGAAGACCGAGACTCTGGAGCTACTTTAGCTTAGACCAAGCCAATGCCAATGTTGCTGAAACTACAAGCAAAGGAAAGACTACCAGCTGATTCAGCTTGAGCAATTAATTCTTGGCTAAACAAGAGAATGTGCATTTGTAGGTAATTTGACACATGAACATCTCATTACACATTGGAAATATATGAGTTTGCAGGAGAATCGAACTCCCAATGTTAACTGGAAGGCTTAAAAAGGTTGTTTTCCCTTAGAAAAGGGAAGAGAAATTGCTAGGAAATGCGGCCAATTTCAAATCTTTTAACGTACATATCCTATCTTCTGTTTTTCTTTATTTCATTCATGTATAAATAGGATCAGGATTGGGGTATGGCTTTATTTTACAAAAGAGAAATTAATAAACATGTAGCAGCAGAGTACTGCCATTGGTGGTTCATATATTGCTGTCGCTGCAGTTGACGTTGAGAGAGGGTCTATTCTTTTCGGCTTCTAAAAGCGATTTTTGGTTTTTGCTACAGTGCCTAACTTTCAAACAGAGTATTTTCTTAAGATAGGATCTACAAGTTAATTGTAGTACACGTTAAAAGCTCAACATCTGTATCAACCAAAATCGCAAGCAAGTATATATCTCTCTGTAATATCTATCGCAAACAGCTAAAATTCAAAAATTTCAGCTAAAAATCATAAGCCGCAGCTATAAAGAACAGGACCTGAGGGTCGCAAGAATCGTGCACAGGGGAGCCAAGAATTTAGACTACGTCGGATTAAATAAATTATATAATATAATAATATTTGATGAGAGGACGAACATGTCCTAATACAAATAAAATTCGTTAAAGATCGATGAACTAAAATAAAAAATTTAAGATCACGAGGGGGCTAGCCCACCCCTAATCTTGAATACTGTAGCAACTTGTGGAGTTGTAGTTAGCCGGGTGGCAGCGACTGCTGTTGCTTTTTTGGGACGTATGGTTCTGTTGTTAGTTTTTGGCTTCTTAATTTTATTATTTTTTATGTTTTTATTTGTTTGTATCATTTGAGATCGGAGAATCTATTTTTTAAATTTAATTATTCTAAAAAATGTACAACAGTTATAGCGTAAAAACTCAAACAATATCAAATAAGCTTAAAAACCAAAAACATAGACCAAAATAAGCACCTTAATTACAATTCATGATGAATACCAGTACGCTAGGCGTGCAGCCATTAATTATTTATTTAAATTTGACACGACGGCCCATTGCAGTGACAGTGCTCGTTATGTTGTGTTCTACATGAGTAATCCTACAGATGCTTTCCCTATGTAAACACTTGTTTGGATCAAACTAATGGTAAGAAACTGAAACCAGCGAGGCTTAAATCTCAGCCATACACCGTCTTGCCTGTCCAGCAACCAAAGCACAGGAGTTCATGTTTCTTTTTGTTTTTTAGTAACTTTTAGCTTTTGATTTCTCTCAATAATAAGTATTTATTAGATTAATAAACTGTAGTATAAAAAAACATACCTCATATTCCATTCAGAAACACAAGATAAATGCCTTGTTTCAAAGTGTCGTGATTTTTAGTTTTTGACTGAAATGACACATTCGTAGATGTTAATTTTATAAGATATTCAATTAAAGACAAATAGAAAAATAAAAATATCATTATATCTTTACAGATAATAAAAAATATCATATTAAAAAACTAACACATTTTAAACAGCCTTTTGTTTTTAAAATGTAAAAATGAGATCAAAACCAACAAGAACACAGCAAGTTCCGGCACGCTTCCGCTCCAGCTAGTGTGATCGCGACTCTCATAATCGATCGTATGCTAATTAATTTACTGCTCTTAATTTTATTCGCTCGTGCAAGTCATACTGACACTCATGGATTAAGCATTTTTTTTTCTCTTTTGCCACACGTTAGAGGAAACAGGATTACCACTATCACAAGAAGATGACGCTGCAATGTTTGCTTAGGCCATCTACAATGTACACGGTGTAAGATTCATCATCACTGATGCTAGATTTGTTTTTTTTTCTACAGTATTTAGTACAACTGTTTTTCTCTCACAACTAAACAAAATATTACTTCTTTTTATATCTTTCTCTCACAACTAAATTAAATATTACTTCTTTTTCAAAACCATACACTCTTTGTCATTTCGTTTATAAATAGATCCATAAATTTTTTAAATTGAGCTAGCACCAGTGCGCTGCATACACCGGTGCTAGGAATCTGCGTCGTGGGCCCCTGGCACCAAGCCACTTGGGACAACAAATAGTTAACTAGCACCGTTTCGTTGCACGTGGCCTTGTTACTTGGTCAAGCAGCCACGTCGGATCGTTGTACGAGTGGACCTGCTAGCTAGCTGCGTGGACCATGCATGTATGTACTCGTGCTATTCGTCTCCTTTCTTTTCCTTTCTCTTCGAAGTAGGGTGTTTCTCACTCCTGCGTGGCTGGGGATGGAACCAGGCCACCAGGGTTATAGGACCATGTTTAGACTAAGGCCCTGTTTGGAATGCGGAAATTTTTCCCGATTCCTGCGGGAATTGAACTGTTTCCTGCAAAATTTCTGCAAAATTCCTGTGAAACTCCTCTGTTCCAAACATGCCCTAAGAGGTTGTTCTTTTTAACAGCGGTCAGCAGCTAATGGTTTATAGTTGTGATGTATGGATTTTGTCTTTAGTACAAGCGTTTGTACCAATATACCGAATACCGATAAACCGCTTCAAAAAAGTTATCACGTTATACCACTTAAAAAAAGGAAAAAAGTTATTATATTTATTTGTTTAAAAAAACCCTAAGCTATATGCTGAAAACAAGGAGGCTCCAGTCGAATTTTACTCCCATAGTATAAGGGCATGTTCTTTTTGGCTACGGTTTGTGGTTTTTGGCTGAATATTTTGAATTTCAGCTGTTTACGATACAGATTATGGAGAGACAGATACTCACTTATGATTTTGGCTGGTACAGATGTTGGGCTTTTAACGTGTAGATCGTTTAACTAGTAGACCCCGTCTTGAAAAAATACTCTATTTGAAAGTTAGATATTGTAGCAAAAATTAAAAACCGGTTAGCTTTTGACTTGCCGAACAGACCCTAAACCGGGCCGGCTATCAAGATAGGGAAACATATAATTAGGACAAGAAAGTCGCCGGTCTCTGAATTATGAGTTATGGCAGAAGTAACCTAGATGTTTCATTGAAGTAGTGTTAGTATTGATTGTTGAATGAATACGTCAAAACATTTCATCGATCCCATTTTTACACGCCTATCTAAATCATCATTCAGCAGGGTCCAGCTGGTAGTGACTGTTTGCAGACGTGTACCTGTTGGGTTGACCGTTTGACTCCATTTCGAGCTTTCTCAGTCAGTGCCAATAGCATTCAAGTTTGGGTAACGATTGGTGCTACTAGTATTCTTCTAAATTCCAGTGCAATGATTGACTGCAAAAAATATGGCAAATAGAAAGTGCTACTCTTTTTTCCTACTTTTACTGCCACTCACTGTATGAGTGGGATTAATTACAGTGACATCTTCTTCAATTCTTCAGCCTTGGAGTGTTAATAAGCATGGGTAGTACAATCATTTGCCAAAAACTTGGCTCTGATGCAACCTAATTAATGGTTGATGCTTTATAGACTTGATAGACCTAACTAAAGTTGGCCGATTTGTGTTTCAGTAGTATTAACACAGTCGGCTCAGCCATGGAATGTTTTTCAGATCGACTTCTGAAGCAGTTAGGCACTGATTGTAATGGTAGTAGTACTACTTATGTGCACCCCAATACTATTTTCTAAGTGCACTTATTTGTTCTGCTTTTGTTTTTGTTTTCTGTGCAGTTAGATCGAATAGTGCAATATATATCATGCATGTATGTCTGGTTGCATTATTCCCATGATCCTTTCAATCAGAAAAGAATTTATGCCAGCTCCATATACTTCATATCAAGTGGCAGTATCCTTAACCATGCATGTGCAACCCTCTTCCAATTATATATGCACCAAAATAACTAAACTATGCATATTTTAGGACAATATATGGACGCGTCAAATGTCCGATTAAGTAAACAGTCTGTGCGATAAAAGATTGCTTTCTAGAAGACCAAGAGACAAGATATATGGTTAAAAAATGACAAGTGTCCGATTCACTTTTCCGATCTATCCAATAACCCCTAAAATTCGTATATGAGAAATCACAAAGAGAGATATAGGAGGAAGAAGAATATCAAAGTTCAAACTCAATGTAGACTAGAGATACCTAAAATGCATTTCACCGTTTAGCAGTGAGGTGCGTGAGAAAAAGTCTAAAATTAAGCGCACATGAAGCTGATCATATTGCTGTGTTTTTTCTGATCGACAGGCTCATTATTCTGGTTTGGATCGGCTGTGCTCATTTCGGCTTCAGCTTCTGGCTTCCGGCTTATTTTTCACTATTCATAAATTTCGTCTTTTCTGAACTTTGGCTTTTTGTTGAGCTTTTTTGCCAGTTCTTTTTCCCCGTATTTGTTTGTATTATACGTAATGGGCTAACATATTTTTTATATTTTTTAATTTTTTTAAATTTAATCATGCTAAATAAAGCTTCTGTCAGCTACAGTGTTTTTTCAGCCAGATATAGTGCTTTTCAGCCATAAGCCACTCAAAAAAAGCCCAAATGAGCACCACCCTAAGCCCAACGTAGGAACCAACAGGCAGGGGCGGACCCACAGGGTATGCCGGGTGGGCCACGGCATACCCTGGGGCCCAGCCGCAGCCTGTAGTAACCCGCACCAGTCGCGTGACTCGAGTCAGGAGCATCCCCAATTCCCTGAATCCCGCCTGCTGAATGCTGCGCAGACGGTTCGGCAGTGCCTGCCGCACGCGATAGCGTCTTCCGTCTTCGCGCCGCGAATCGCGTCACGCCGTCACCCGCAAGGCGCAAGCGATCGGGACTTCTCAAGGCGCGTCTTCGCGTTGCCGTGACGCCGTCACCCGCAAGCGATCGCCGTCCGCGGTCCGCCGATCGGGACTTCTCACTTCGCCGCGTCTTGCCGTCTTCGCGTCGTCGTGACAGCCGTGACGGCGCAAGGTTCGACGTTCTGATCGGTACTCCCAGTTGTGGAGGTAAGGATCCTGATAGTTTATTCAAGTATTCAACGATAAATCTAGGCTATATAGATTTGTTAAATTGCCAATTTCTGGTGGAACCGCACCACTGAGATTATTAGAATTGAGTTTTAAACTTTTAATTCAACTAGATCGGTCAATTTAGAGAGAGTTGGACTGTTGGAGGTACTGCACCCGATGTCATATTTGCTGATACACTCCAAAATCTTAAGATATATCTTCAATGTTGCTTTTATTTTTATTTAATTAGAGATTAAAAATTGATTTTAGAGAGAGATAACAAGTGCTCATCACAAAAAGTTGATAAGTCGATCGGTTTGGACAGGCTCGAATCCTCGATCGTACGCAGAGCCATTGTTTTTTTTGGAATTGTTCAGTTATGAAGAGAAGCGGAGACATTGCATCTCTTTTTCAGAAACATGCAGCCAAGAAGGCGGCGGCTGCTACTTCAAATCCTGCCCTATCTCCGGTTGAAACTGTGGCGGAAAAGCAAACTCAAGAGCAAGAGAGAGTAATTGATGAAATTGTGAATCCTATGCCCTCGCCACCGCCGCCGTTTTATGACATCAATCGCCTTCCGCATGATCCAGGTGAAAGGCAGCCCATTGAAAGTTATTCTGTTAATGATCAAGATACAATTCGAAGAGCATATATTATTAAAGGTCCATTCCAACCTTATACACAAGATTTTCCAAAAAGAAAGATTGGAGATAGAGATCATTAATTCAATTTTGTATGGTTTCATAAACACGAGGAGTGGCTTGAATATAGTATCAAGAAGGATTCTGTGTTTTGCTTTATATGCTACTTGTTTAAGAAGGGTACCGGGTCAGATAAATTTACTGTTGGTGGCTGGAGAAATTGGAATATAGGAGAGAAAGCACTTCTCAAACATCTGGGTTCTAAGGCACATAATGCAGCTCAAGAGAGATACATTGGCTTTAAGAATCCCAAGGTAGCAATTGATTATCACATTGAGAAGTGGACCGATGAGGGGTTTGCCTAGGCCTGGTGAGACTCGGTGGGGGCTCTCATTACAAAACTGTATGCAACATCATTATTATGTATTCCACAATCCATGATGTACTCATAGATCTTGGTGATGATATTGCACATAAGGCCGATTGGACAAAAATACATTTTGTGCTTGGAGCATTTGAGACCTTTGAGTTTGTTTTCTTTGCACACTTAATGTTTGTTATTCTTGGATACACAAATGAATTATCCGAGTGTTTGCAAAGAAGGGAGCAAGATATTCTTAATGCAATCTCACTTGTTAATGTGGCAAAGAACAGAATGCAACAATTGAGGTCTGATGGTTGGGATAAGTTCCTTGAGAGGGTCACTTCGTTTTGTGATAAACATAGTGTTGAAGTTCCTGCTATGGACGATGATTATGTGCCTTATGGGAAATCAGCAAGGTATGCTCGTGCTCGAAACCAAACAAATGATGATCACTTCAGAAGAGAAGTATATATTTGTGTCATTGATCAAATTAGCTAAGAGCTTGATAATCGATTTGATGAGGTTAATATGGAGTTGCTCTCTTGTATGTCGGCCTTCAATCCTTCCAACTCATTTGCTTCTTTCGATGCACAGAAGGTACGTAGACTAGCTGAGTTCTACCCTAAAGAGTTCTCGAGCAATTATTTGCTAAAACTTGAATTGCAACTTGGTAATTATATTGACTAGTATATTGCCCATGCGTTGCAACGGAATCCAAAAAAAGATGATACATAAATATAAGGATCCTGAACTATATAATAAATATCAATATCAGCAAAACAATCATGTGTATTTTCACTCATATTTTCTCAGTGCTACCTCTAACAAAATTTCAGAATTTTCCCTACAACGTAAATGAATAGTGCCTTAACTCCCAAAAAGGTTTGGTATTAATACAATGCAAGGATTCTAAGCATGGGGAACCTCATGATAAATAGAACATGAAGCACCTATAGCATGACAAGCCAAGAGAGAATACGGACTGATAGCTTTTATCTTCGATATGCAACTCTCTGCATCCCTCCACTGTGATATACTTAGGTATAAAAGGGCCAGATCATACCATGTCTATATTTCCATAATTATATCATCCTTAGTGCCCTGAAAAAAAGTGGCACAAGAGTATCAGATGGTTCTTGTTTTTTTTCAAATGGAACGAAAACTACATGTAACTAACAGAACTATATCTCCCTTTCTTTTTAAAAACTATATACTCAACAAGAATACCGAAATTTATTATGTAAAATGAAGTTCCATGCCTTAAAGTCCTTATAGAATGCATGTCATTTTAGCTGCCATGAGTCAAGAGATGATGAAAGATGCTTTGTCTAACAGATATGGATTTTTTTAATTTGTGGTGATAAATTGATAATATGCAAATAGATTTTCTGGTCAAAAAAATATGCAATAGATTTGCTATATGCAATACTCAAGTTATGCTAACAGAAAAGGTGTGCAAAGCTCAGATTAACGAGCACTGGTGGAACCAGAAAATGTCTAAGCCCCAGGCTGGCATATAAGAGCCTGAAACTAATAATAAAACTGCACCCAATTATGCCATACCAAAGTGTTAGATACTTAATATGAAACATGAGCTCCATGGCAACTCCTTGAGTGTCCTATTCCAAAATGGTGACAACAAAAAAATATCACATATAGAACCTTGTGATTAGAGAGTCCCCATATTGACTAACATGTTGGTAGTAGCTAGGCAACATCCGAATCAGCAACTGCACATGCAAAATAACAAGGTGATGACAGACCTCAGCACAAAGGGGGGGGAAACATTTTTTCTCTGTAACTAATTGTATTTAGCAGCAAATTTTGTTTTTACATATTACTATCTTTCAAAAATATAAAAAAAACCCCAACTCATAACCAAAATGTAACTATATTCTGCATAGGTCCCTAAGAACATCTTATTTATCTTGGTATCAGAATCTCATGCTTTGTTAACTTGGAACTACAGTATGGAATGGTTATTTTGATGCCTCACAACATACATATCAACATATAAAAACTGTCAATTCGGTTGCATGTTATGGTATGATCAAGTGGAACAATTTATCACATATTGAGAAATAATCGAAGAGGGATAGACTTACAGATAATATCAATTCTTCGGATTCACTTGAACGGATGAAACAGTAACAATGAATCCAAGGTAATGATCCTGTCCAGTATTTCTTTTGGACAAGACCACTGAAACAATCTGCACAACAGATCTGGAAATAATGAACTAAACACAGAGCAACTATAACTGCTCAATAACATGAAAATCGAATACCAAATGTTTACAATAGCACAAGTGAACAACTAAATGTTTACAACTTATAGACATCATTACATCAACCCAAAGGTATTTTATGTAGAAAAGAAAATCCCCTCTTCTATGGACAACCCTTCCGTTGCCAGTAGGCTGAAATGCATGATACATATTGACACATGACAAGGATCTAGGAGGTGAAAGTGGATGAAAGGTTGAGAGATTTTTCCAGATGCAATTATGATACCACAGCTCTCCGAGAAGAATCGCATGTTCTCTGTAGTGATCTAAATCATTTCTGTATGCCAGCAATTTATCGAAAATATGCAAGATAAACTATTATAGTTTTGGACTTCAAGAAGCAGGGAAAATGTATCTATGAAGAAGAGGTGCTAGTTTTTTAGTAAAAAAAATAGAAACACAAACCCTGCTGTCTAGAAATGCTCAATAGCTAACTTAACTGCTAAAGTGGCATGGTACCTAACATGCTCAAATGCGCACCACTCAATGTGATCATTAATTAGAATTTAACAGGAAAGCTTAATGGAAAGGATAAAATATTACCAAGAAACTGCAGAGCAGAAGCAGGTAGATTCATTACTACATGATCAAAGTGTTCCCATGGCTTGACAGGTGGTGGTCCTGAGCCTTTTACTCTCTTATTGTTCCTCTTTTTGGTTTGACTGGCATTTTCGTCTTGGCAGTTAGGATGACCTATAGGAAGCATCACAGTGTAGCTAAATTCTCATGCTTATCAAGCTTGTTATCAATAGGATGAACATGCTGCCCTCACTCATACAGTCATACAGTAGTTTCAATGAAAAAAACTATCAGGCTATAAAAAACTTTGGAGCTTCAAACAGACAAATGGAATTCTTGCAAGATTCCTTCACACAATGTAGTTACCTTCATTTGAGGTTTCTTGTCGCCTTTTGGTAGTAGTGGTTATCATGGGGGAGTCATTCAAACTCCTTTGGCAGCTCTCTTGAACATCTACATGAGTTCAGGAAACAGTAGCTTCAGCATGTGTGAAGCACAAATACACAATAAACCAGTATAAAGGAGGATGGGGGCTAGAAAGTACCACTACGATGTCCATTTGAAGTAGAATTTTCATTAGCAAGGACCATGTCTTTGTTAGAAGAATTAGCAGCAGCAAGTTGGGACTCAAAATTAGTATCTGAACCAGGTACTCTCACCAAATTTTGCATGAACACTCTAGCATCCATGTTATATGTAAAGACATAATCTTCCACTTTGTTAATCTTTGCATTTGTTCTTAGATAATGAACGATGTCTGGATTTAAATCATTTGCATATATAATACATCCTTTCTGCGCAGCTGGGATTGAAAATGGACCAATACCCGCAAACATGTCACATATTACATCTCCTTTCTTGAAAAGGGAAACCAATCTGATGTTGACATTCTAGAAACCTTCACAGCGAATATGATATTGTGACTCCAGGCTAGCTTTAAGACTCAGAATAACTTAATCTAAACAGATCATTACTAACAGAAGCTACATTTCCGCAGAGGAGTGCATAACTGCATACTGCTATATTATTGTGCTACACAATACACACAGCCGCTACAATACCTTAGCTATGATATGATGAAGTCTCTGTATGCTCAGCCATAAGTTGTACAATTGCAAGCATCTGACCTGGAGGATGTTTTGATCAAATTGAGTAAACATTTCTTTGAGATGTTTTGGAAAACAAGGAAATTCAGCGTTTGTCTCATGTAGTCTCCATTACTGACCTGGAGGATTGACGCCCTGGCCTGGTGGCCGGCGGCCGGCCTGGATTACCGGCGGACTCGCCTGGCGGCCGGCGCCCTGGTAGCCGAATCCGCGCCCTGGTGGCCTGCCCTGGGGTTCCTCTGTGGGGGAGGAGGATCGCCGCCGTGCCGCCGCCAGGGGAGAGGGGGAGTCGCACACGGGGTGGGGAGGATCGCCGCTCGCCGCCGCGCGGGGTGGGCGCCGCGCCGCCGTCGGGGGAGAGGGGGAGTCGCGCGCGGGGTGGGGAGGATCGCCGCTCGCCGCCGCGCGGGGTGGGCACCGCGCCGCTGCCGGGGGAGAGGGGGAGTCGCGCGCGGGGTGGGGAGGATCGCCGCTCGCCGCCGCGCGGGGTGGGCGCCGCGCCGCCGTCGGGGGAGTCGCGCGCGGGGTGGGGAGGATCGCCGCTCGCCGCCGCGCGGGGTGGGCGCCGCGCCGCCGCCGGGGAAGAGGGGGAGACGCGCGCGGGGTGGGGAGGATCGGGTGGGCGCCGCGCCGCCGCCAGGGGAGAGGGGGAGTCGCGCGCGGGGTGGGGAGGATCGGCGCCGCGCCGCCGCCCTGGTGGGAGATGGGGCGTCGGGGGAGTCGCGCGCGGGTAGGGAGGACGCCGCCGTGCCCTGGGGCTCCTCCGTGCGGCAGAGGAGAGGAGGAGATGGGGGCGTGGGAGATGGTGGAGGGAGATGGGGGCGTCGGGGGGGAGTTGCGCCTCGCGCGGGGTGAGGGCGTCGGGGGGAGTCGCGCCTCGCGCGGGGTGCGTGACGAGGTATGATCCAAACAATCTGGGCCATTGGATTTGAGTGAGTAAGAGAAAGGAGAGGCTACAGTGGATATCGTCCCTTCGCTTCAAAGGTTCGCTGGTTCTGGGAACAGTTGGTTTGGTGCATCTAGGAGAGGTGTTGACTGCGGGGGACATTTGTTGGGGGTAGCTATAGAAAAGTTTACAACTGGTGGTTTTATAGTGGTAGAGATGACATGAGACAAGCTGATAGCTTCAAAGATCTAGACAATCTTGTTGATCTCTCAGTTAAGCTTGTTGAAACAAAGAGGCATAAAGTGTATGATATGATTTACATGCTTCTCAAATTGGTTTTGCTTCTACCAGTAGCAACAGCAAGTATTGAAAGGGTATTTTCTGCAATGGTTTTAGTGAAAACAAAGTTAAGAAATAATATGGGTGATAGTCTTTTGATAATTGTCTAGTCACATTCATTGAGCGGGATATTTTCTTTGAAGTGGATGAAGATGATATAATCGAGACTTTCATGTCCTTTAGAAAGCGTAGGCCAAAAAAGTCAGACAAATAGTATTGTAAGTCTCTTTTATGTATATTTAAGACTATTGGTATATTGTTTGAACTATTTATATTGTAATTTGTGCAAGTTTCCAATTTAATCCTTAAATTTAAGACTTATCATATTATTTAGTGCATGTATACTGAATTACGGTGCAAATTTTACAATTATTTACCGAATTGGCAAATGATTTTATCGAATTGCATATAAAAATTTTGGTGCGGCATATCCTTTGGTAAAATTCTGGATCCACCACTGCCAACGGGGTGAAGATTAGCTTATACTCCCACGTCAAAGCGTCGTGGCAGTATTTGTCTCGGTCAGATCGGCGTAAAATATTTTTGTTTTGGTAGGCTAATTTGTTCCGCCGGTACCGCCACTCAACTGCATTTTCTATGGTCCATATTATTTGTCTAGTATGTCTCGTTCAGATCGGCTCTGCATAAGCAGTGGCATAAACCTTATTATTCCCAGTCCATGTGGGAGCCTGTACGTAACGCCGTACAGCCGAAAGAGAAATTAGCAGTTGAGCACCACACGAAGACACATATCAGCTCTCCCTTAATTATGATCTGCTTGCTATACAGGACAACTGCTGTTGGTATTTTTTTTTTCTTTCCAGAGTGTGAGTAACAAGATGGAATAACAAGATCAAATAAAATATCGGATGCCGCAGTGAAAAATTTGCACAATATAGCCTCATGGAGGATATGCAGTTAGAAGGAATCAAGGTCTGATCGCGAGCAACCAGAAAGCTGAGGTGTCACCGGTTGGACTGTCGAATGCCCAATGGCTGGCACAACTAGTACGTATTAGATCGATTAATTCAGTTTGTCTAGTTCTTAATTGGCATCAAGAATCACAGTTCAGAAGCCACAAAACACCGAGCACTTCCAACCTCTCAGGTCTCATTTGTGGTCTCAGCAGTTCTTCGAGTATGGATTAATTATGCGTGATGGCGCATTGACATGGATCAATGTGCCTCCCCTGCATTGTTCAGTGCCTGGTCGGCGTGTGCCGGCACCTGCAGACACCAGGGAGAGGGCATCAGATTTGCATGATTTATAAGCTGCTGGGAGCACCGTTCCATGATTTTCCTAGGATTGATTAGAATTTTTGACAGCACTCAGGACATCCTTAGGTTTCATTTGGCATCGCGGTGGACTATGATAATCTTATTTATTAGAACTGGTATGAGACATTGGTGTTTGACTAACTGCTTTTTTCTAAACAAAGCTATTATTCCGTTCCAAAAATAACCGAAAAAATGAGTGGAAATGTGAGAGAAACAACAATTGGATAACAAAATTGGTCTAATTTTAATTTGATTTGCCAAACAGATTGCTACATTTCCCACAACTGCTTTTCCACATCAGCTTTTTAAAACAAGCACCATACAGCACACTAACCATAAACTGAGGCTTAGCCATGTTTGCATGCTGAACCTCTGTTCGTGAATGCTTTGGTGTGCTCCAAGTGGCTTATAAAGTCAGAGCTTATAGTTTATTTTATATCGTAATTGTTGTTGGCTTATTTTGCGTAATTAAATATAAAAAGGAAAAATGTTATATTAGCACGAACAATATAAAGGAATAAGAGGAAAAAAAATAAAAACCAGAAAAAGATAAAAAAAATCGTAAGTCATATGTTAGAACTTAGAAGTTAAAACCGTTTAATACAGGGAGACCAAGAACAGGGAAAAGAAAAGAATCGTAGGTGAGAAACTGGGCCAGGCCCAGGAAAGCCCATTTCACTAACTGACTCAACCCTTCGTCTACCTCTCCTCTCCATCTCCGTACGTCTCATCTCCTAAAACCCTCGCCTCCTCCCACCGCACCAAGAACTCGGGAGAACCCAATCCGGAGACCAACTGAAGAGAGAGAGAGAGAGAGAGAGAGAGAGAGGACATGGTGGTCCGGATCCGACTGGCGCGGTTCGGCTGCCGGAACAGGCCGTTCTACCGGATAATGGTCGCCGACAGCCGCTCCCCGCGCGACGGCAAGCACCTCGAGGCCCTCGGCTACTACAACCCGCTCCCCGGTACCGTCGACCTATTACCTCTGCTTGTTTGTTGTATTCATATGCCGTCATTTCGGATCCAATCATTCTTTGGCAATTTAATTTTGAGAAATTTTTGGTCCAAGTGGAGCATTTATCTTGGAAATCTTGGACTAGTAGTTAAATTGCACGCTTGTTGAGATGGGTAGAGTTTTCGTCATGGGATTATACAGTGAGTAGTGAAATTTGTGTTTTTTTTTGTGTTGCTGTTTGCAGGGCAGGATGGTGGCAAGAGGATGGGGTTGAAATTCGACCGAGTGAAGTGAGTATACCTGCAATCATTATATTTTGTTAGGACAGCTAATTATCAAACTAGCTGGTTAATGGCCACGGTCTAGTTATCAAATTGTTTGCGAATTGGGATGTATCAACTGTCAAAAGCATTCTGCTTGGGCTAATTGTTACCTCCTTTTGTTTTTTTTTATTGAAGTAGGTTCTGACTGGTCACTAGCGGTAGTGTTGTTGTCTAATGGTTTGAGACTTTGAGGTTTAGAAAAGATCAAAGCACAACTAATTCACCCATTCACTGTAAGTACTTAACACGTTTCAAATCCAGGGCTGTTAAAATTTTATCTAAACCTGAATTGCATAACCTTACTGAGGAGGATATGTAGAGTATCAGTAATTATATGTTTTTTTGTCTTATTGTATTTCCAATACCAATAGTATGTGGTGCTGTGCATAAAAAATGATTGACTTGAAAATGGAGTGCTAGGAACTTTGCATGTCCTCTTGTGCTCAGCTCATGGATATGTGCACTTGTGCAGAAAGTTGTAACTTTGCACCATGTAAACCCATACACTTTTCAAATCTAGAAAATTGACATCAATAAAGCTTGAAAATTTATCCTCATTTTACCTCTCCATCTGAATGCTTAAATAATATGTGGTACAGGCGTACTGTATAATCTCCATTATCTAGGTGAATTGTCCATTGAACTGGGCTATTACAGATAGATATAACAGACATAACACAGCCTGTTATTTGTGTTGACTTATGGAGCATTATACTTGTATAACCTACCTTCAAGAGTTATAGCAGATATATGATCAAATATTCAGTAACTGGCACTCAACACAAACAGTACTTTGGTATCCATAAATCTTCCTCTCCAGTCTCCATTGTTGTTTCTGGTAGTTGATTGCCAATCCAAATGGCATTCCCTCATTGCTAGCCAGTTTTGTGACTGCTATTGCAACTTGTGAGTCCATTATCGATGCTTGTTCCTACAAGGTATCGGTTATGCTACTTGTAACTAATTAGTGGTTACAAAATAAAGATATTGCTTGGACAGTGGAGACAGTGCTCTATCTGTAGGGCATGTTTCGGACTAGATGCATGACCATGATTTGGAGCAAGTGGTGTCTTAAAAATAGGATGAAGTTGGAAGAGTTTACTGCAACTGTTATTATGGTATTAGTCGCTGGTAACCATAGGCATTGGAACTCATGTTTAATTTTGTCTAATAGCAAGATGGTGCATTATTAGCATTCTTTGTTGACACTTTTTGTTGATGATCTAGACGACAATTTTATGAAATAAGAATGCTAGAACTTGCGGATAAACAATGAAATGGGGTGTCTTTATTGCTAAGAATATATTACAGGATGTGCTCAATGATCGTGGAGAACAATGAGCATGAAGATGTTACAATAGTGTGTGTCCTATCCTACTATCGGACTGGTCCTTATATATTGCTGAAGGGATGGCAGTTGCTGCTGTCGAAGGAGGCACCTCCTTATTCCTAGGGGCGGCGCACGTAGTTGCTGTCAATGTCAGTGACTCATCTATTGGGCATGGTTGGAGGAACAAGTTTCAGGTAGTTATCGTCAGAGACGTGGGTATGCCTGACAGTTGTTTGTCAGTGTGATATGCGAGGCAGTTATGCACGTGTCAGTCTATGATAGACCCCCTAACTGGTTGGGAAGTGGGTCTATGGTAGTCTCATAGACCCCTCAACTGGTATGACTCATTTATCACGTGTCAATTACTCGTAAAGAGTATATTAAAAGAAATAATATTTAATAGGAGAAAACCAGATACCAACCGGTCACGGTATTAGATAAAATAGTTGGTAAATATTACAAAATTATAATATCCTTGTCACTATCTAAAGTTCATCTTCTGGCACTATTGTACGTCCTGCTGCAGGTATTGGTTGTCAGTTGGGGCACAACCATCAGATCCTGTGGAGCGCATCCTATTTCGGGCTGGAATCCTACCTCCACCTCCACTGCTAGCTATGGCGCGCAAGGGCGGGCCTCGTGACAGACACCCTATTGATCCGATGACTGGACGCCCCTTGGATCTTGAGGGCCTCACAGTTTTTGACGATCCTGATGCTCCAGAACGTGATGATGGAGCACCAAGTGAGGAGGCGGTGTGACCGCATGAGTGAGGCATGATAAATCTCTTTTTAGCATATGAAGTGTTTCCTCAAGATAAGAAACTTGTTTGTTGTCCTTCTGACGGGCTGTGACCACTGTACTAATGCACCAATCTCTCTAGCCAAGTGACCTGTGAACTTTGTGCGTCCATAGCTTAAGAGCTCAACCATGACTTTGTGGCCTTCATTGCATTGTACTCTTAATATGCTTAATGTCGGCTCGGTGGAGTGTGGACCTAAAAATGCATTAGTTGCTCTTTGTTGATAAATTCCATATGTTGTGTGCGCGCGTGGAATTTACAAATTTTCTTGGTGTATATGTCTCTTGGTAAATTGTCATGTACTTGTTATTGGATTCAAGGGTGGAGTGAGAGGTAAGAAAAGGCATATTGAGAGTACTAATTTTGAGAGATGATATTATTGATTCCTAGATACTATAGTAGCTGCATCATAATTTCTTTGAAGCAGAAACTTCTGTCCATGGATGGTTATTCCTTTTTA
This sequence comes from Dendrocalamus latiflorus, assembly GCA_017311315.1. Classification (NCBI taxonomy): domain Eukaryota; kingdom Viridiplantae; phylum Streptophyta; class Magnoliopsida; order Poales; family Poaceae; genus Dendrocalamus; species Dendrocalamus latiflorus. The sequence continues at coordinate 3,857,343 of CM029654.1, forward strand.
TGATACCCAATTGGAAGCTATGCTTTATCTGATCTGATGGGAAAGATGTTATTTTGTTTTTGGATATACAGAGGTAGCATTGAACATCTCTTTAGATACCTATGCTATTGTTTATACTGATGAAATGATTTAGTAACATCAAGTAGAATCAGTACCACTGGATGTGAGAAATTGATGCGGTTCTTGTAGATCTTGCTGCCGCAAAGACAAGTTTGCCCCTCTGAAAACAATGTTCAGGGAGAATCATAGGTTGTGCCCCAAATAGGATAATTCTTTCATTATAAGACGTACTGGTCCATAAACGGAAATTATACTACCAGTTTTTGTTGGTTGTAATTGAATGCTCTAATTTGTGATTGATCCATGTAAATTGGAATGATTATATGCTAGTGCTTTGCAAAAGAGGGGAGATAGGATCATACAAGTGGTACATGCATCGGCACATGAATCAGTGCTCTTCTGGTTATGGTCTTATGGACAACAAGGATTGGTTAAGATTGATAAAAACAAAGTATATATAGTCAGGAATTAAGGTATATACGCTCTACAAATATTATTAGTAGGCTCCTAATAACATTTTCACTTTTATCCCTTGCATTGTTACACAAGGTATTTCTTCTCTCTGAGGCCACCCCATGCATGCAAAATGCTAAAGCAAGCTCACCAAGCAAACTCAAAACATTTTTAAACCCTGCAACCATGCCCCTAATCTCTCCTCATTTCCCTCCCATCCTATCAAGATCAGAATTGCAACAAGTAAATCAAGAACAGCTTTAAAGAACTGCACCATGGAAGCACCAAGAAGTTGCAGTACACCATGCTTGCTCTTTGTGCTCGCACTAGTGGCTCAATGGTGCAGCATGTCAATGGCGAGCTGCACCTTCACCATATCTAACTACTGCGAGCAACCCATATGACCGGGGACGCTCGCCGGCGCGGGCACGCCACAGCTGCCCACGACGGGGTTCAGGCTCGACCCGGGGCAGACCGTGCAGATCCCGGCGCCGACGGGGTGGTCCGGCCGGATATGGGCGCGCACAGGCTGCGACTTCGACGCCGGCGGCGCGGGCAAGTGCCAGACCGGCGACTGCGGCGGCCGCATGGAGTGCGGCGGCACGGGCGCGACGCCGCCGGCGACGTTGTTCGAGGTCACGCTGGGGAAGGGCGCCGCCACCGACCAGGACTACTACGACGTAAGCCTCGTCGACGGGTACAACCTGCCCGTCGTCGCCGTCCCGCGGGCACGGCAGGGCGGCGGCTGCAACACCACCGGCTGCACGGCCGACCTCAATCGCTGTACGTGTCACGTAACAAATTAAACCAGCCATGCATGCATTCCGTACGTGCGAGCGTTTGTTCTGACACACAGAATCGTGCGTGTGTTGGTGGCAGCATGTCCCAAGGAGCTGCAGGTGGACGGCGGCGGCGGCAGCGGAGCGGTGGCTTGCCGGAGCGCGTGCGAGGCGTTCGGGCAGGACAAGTACTGCTGCAGCGGCGCCTACGCGACGCCGGCGACGTGCCGCCCCACGGCCTACTCGTCCATCTTCAAGTCGGCGTGCCCGCGGGCGTACAGCTACGCCTACGACGACGGCACCAGCACCTTCACCTGCAACGCCGTCGACTACAACATCGCCTTCTGCCTCCCTCCCACCGGGTAATCAAATCAAACATTTTTTTTTCTCACTTCCACAGTTCCACTAAAATGCATTGCAGCTAGCAGTAATTAGTAGTGATCGGATTCACTGAAATGTTCTTGTAATGAAGCAAGAACTCGTGCTTTACATGTGCTAAAGTTCATCGGATACAACTGCAATGAGCTTGACATATAGTGACTATGTGATGGTTTGCACAGGTTGAACAATCCTGGCGTCACTCCACTCGGCACGCCGATCAACGGGCAGAGCAATGGTGGTGACGCCAACAGTGCACCTCCTACTGACAACAACGGTGCTGGAAGTGCCTACCAGACGCCTCCTACTGACAACAGTGGTGCTGGAAGTACCTATCAGCCGCCTCCGACTGACAACAATGGTGCTGGAGGTATCTTTCAGCAACCGTGAATGACGCCCTCGTCAGCGAGCACGCGATACAATCAGCTATGGCTTCTGCTACCTGCAGTGCTCTTGTTCCTTTTCTGGTCATCTGTGCTTGGGACGAGCATTCGAAGACCGAACAACCGGGAATCGCTGCGGAGAGCAGAATGAAGGATTGGGTGCAGTGGGGATGTGGGATGTGTTGAAGTATAAGTGAATTGCCTATTTTTCCTCATCAGCTTAAGTTTTTGGGTGAACTGGTTGGTACATGAAACTCAATAGGATGTATTGGAGAGATGGGAGAAAGGAAAAGGAGCTCACGAGTACAGTTAAGCAGAGATCTTTTAGGATTTTCTGACAGTAGTTCCAACTCCTCGTGATAGCAGTTGTAAAATTCGTTTAGCAATTAGATGCTACTTGTTCAATAAGAAGGGAAATATGTAAATATTGGATTCTTTTATGCAGATTATCAAAGATAAAATATAGAACAAATTGAACATTTAATATTCCATGGAGGAAATATTCTGCTCTGTTTTTGCGGGTTCATTCGGAGCCCACCTGCCTTGCAATTTTTACGACAATAAAGGGTGATCTTTAGAGGGGTGTTCGGATATTCTGAATTAATCCCAAAAAATCCCCACTATCCATTTTTTCAGAGAATTCAGTTCTTGAAGAAAGTGGAGGATCACAATTCACAAACAAGGAAAAGAAGCACCTATACTTGTTAAAAAAAAGATCAGCTTTATTATATAACATCTGTTACATGTAATCTACTGTTATGGGTGGACAATGATAGGAGCTGGAGGCACTGATTTCTCCAATGGTGAGCATTCCCAGTTGCCATGTTTGTCCTGAGACAATGAGAAGTGCTTGGGAATCCAAACCTCCCCTTTCTCATTTCTCTCCTTGTGAAGCTTCCTAGCTCTGTTCTCTACTCGTCGCTTCTCCTGACAAGCTTTCTCCCAATCCTTCTTCAGAATTGCCTCACTAACTTCGCTCCAAACCACGGCAGATTCTGAAGGTGACAAGCCCTGTCATATTATGAAAGCATTACTCCCTTGCTGCTTTGAAATATGTTAAACTGAAAGTGCACTGAAATTTATCTTCCTTCACAATCTCATCTGAAGTTTCAGCATTTCCAATGTACAAATTTTACAGTTCTTAGAGGCACAATTGGCAGTGTAACAATTATCAGTAAGACTGAGACAATATTTTCTTATAGATGAAAATTTTACCTCTTGGTCTTTAACCACCGGTGTGTTGAGGCTAGCAATGACGCGCTTCGCATCGTACAAAACCGAAACCGTCCCGCTACGTACATCCTTCAATGAAACGGTCCTGTCCCAATGGCCATCAATCTCGCAGACAGTCGCTTGTGAACCTGAATGGAACACCCTGCCCTTCACACATCTTGCATCTCCTCCCAAGCCCAGGAAAGAGTGGCTTCTGTAGTAGCACACTTCTGCCTCAAGCCCGGAGTCCTTGCAAACGATCCTGATGGTTCCGGACCACTCGACAGAAGGAGCAGGAAGCAACCTTATGAGCAAATTTGGACTGTCTACTTCATACTTCTCGTTGAATTTCAGAAGCCTGATTTCCCTCTTGCCTTTAACTTCTGCTTCTACGCTAGTGCCTTCAGAAAACGAAAAGGTGCAGCAGTTTACATAACTTTCATGTTATTTCAAGAGCAATGGTATGCTGAAACTTGGGAATTTGTCGTTCTGGTGGCCTACCATGAAATTTTGGAACGGGATTTTGGCACCAAACAAGCTCGATGTTTCCGCTATCGTCAGTCGCATGCAGCGCAGAGACCGGGGGATGATGAGAAACCTGAAAATGGCAATGTTATATGTTACTCGGAATTGGATAGCTAAACTTATGGTCTCTTGTTGTTAGATTGCCATACTTGTTGCCTTACACAAACAAGAACATGTTCTTAACTTTTCTACATCAAGAAAGGCTAAAGGACAATACTGCTTGGCAAGTTGTTGAGCAACTGAAAATGAGTAATTTCACAAGTTAGATGCCTGCTCAAGAAGAACGTTGAGTGATCCTCTGGAGACATGGTGCGTCTCTCCAAGAACTGGGTTGTACGGCGCGAAGCCAAAGATCGGAGGCCTCGTCGTCGAGATGCTCCACGCGACGACCGACGTGAACCGTTCGAGTCTGTCCTTTCCTTGGGCACATCTGCCCAGGTAATCATCTCCATTGCAGTAGACTGCTTCCCCATACAACTGAAGCTGTGATTTCGGCAGGTTGAATGTAGCAGGCAGCTGAAAATTTTCAGAATAAAAACGGCATGCATACGTCATCCACAGTCATTTTGTCAGTGAAGTACACTAGTGCAGTACTGCAGTATGATTAAACACTGTTGAAATATTAATGCAGTCATGGTGATTACCCATGTAGCAAATTTCTAGTACAGAAATTCTTTCTTTCAAAAGAATAACATTTTGAAGTACAGTTACCTAACTTCGTGGATTAATTAGTGAACTAACAATTAGGAGCCTGAAAAGGACTTCTCAATCCTTATGATCTCCACAGTCCACACAAGTAACCCCTAATAAACTTATCTTGAGAAACTGAAAACTCTAGTATGGTCAGACGAGATGGAACAATCACATCCAAATTTTCAAGTCTTATATGTCCTTCTATGATGTTCATGCTTTCATATGCAAGAAGCCAACTCTTGAAGCTTGTTTTTTGGATTAGTTGACGCCCACCTACTCCTATCTCCCGTAAGCAAATTAATTAATTGTCCTGATTAGTATACTAGTCAGGCCCCTAAATTATGCTTGTTTCAGGGTGCTTAGTGCCCCTAATTAACTCGAAGTAAGTAAACTAGTAATCCAACTTGGGCTCTCGAGATTGGAGTTTCACATGCATGCACTTTGGAAGGTTGCTTGCCTAGCATCAAGTGTGGCTACGAAGGCACAAATGGGAGCATTCTTTTGGGCTGCATCTTATTAGTCTAATAAATAGTGATTGTTGAAAGAAAACGAGACAAAAGCCAGTTGAAAAGCCGAAAAGAACGCGACACATGAGAGTGAGTAGTTAATTTACCTGGAAGTGTGAGAGGTCGGACCCTGGCCGGACGTTCCAGAAGAGGCTGAGCACCCGCTGCACCAGGTTCGCCGGCTGGAGTTCCGCCGCGAGCCCTCCTTCCAGAGACAGCGGCGCCGTAAGCACGGCGGTGGTGGCCACGGCCGCCGCCGCCTCGCTCTCCGACTCAACCTGCATCAATATAATGAAATGATCAGGGACAGAGGATAGGGCTGCGTGGGTACTTTCCTCGGGGGCTTTTGTAGATTTGCCCCACTTAAAAAAGTGCACTTTGTAGATTTGCCTCAGTTGTCTCAATGACATGTGGGTCCTGGACCCACATGTCATTGAGACATCACTGGGGCAAATCTACAAAGCCACTCAACAGTGGGGCAAATCTACAATTTTCCCCTTTCCTCGTGATCACGGGTTCACGGCGACCAACAACGTTAATTAGCAGGTTTCGTGCAGATGGAATGAATGGTAGCTCTTGCTTGCTCCATATATGCTAGCTCTTGCTTGTTGCATCAGGTTTCGTTCAAAACTACGCTGTTTATATATATATATATATTCAGAACTTGTACATTATAATACTCCACAAGTGTTTGGTTCAAGTGGCAGTTTCGACGTACGAGAGCAGAAATTTTTATCTGAAACCACGAGGTGGCCACGCTCTGCGTGCCGGCGCCTCGATGACACTTATCGAGAATTGGAGCATGCATGCAGAAGAAACAGAGCGAACCGATCGGCGTCAGAAAGAAACAAAGGAAACAGAAGGAAACTTCAAGGGGGGAATTGGCAATTCGTGTACTGCATGTGAAAGTTGCAGATGGAACAAAGAACTAATTTCTTTTTTTTTGCTGCGGTCTATGTATTTTAGCTACAACTTATTAGTCTAATGAATAGTGATTATTACAAAAATCAAAACTAAAACTCCATTGAAAAACTGAAAAGAACGGACCTAAGAAAATGGGAGATTGGAAAAGGACGTGATTTTTTTCAGTTTCAGAGGGGAGGTTCCAAGAAAAGTCTGGTATTGATCAAGGACTCAGACCCGTGGTGAGTAGATTTCAGTTTCATATATGGCGTCGAATATCTCAGTAGGTAGGTCAACGGTGTACTTTGAACGGTGCTATATTTCCTTTATCGTTTCTTCAGAACTTGTCTTGTCAAAAGAAAATCCTGGTACCTAATGGTGTCGCCGAGCTGTTGGAGCAGGTCTAAAAGTTGAGAGAAGGTGAGCGCCGTCTCGAGAAGCTGCTGCCATGGCCGGCCAAGTGGCCACCAGCACAAAGTTGGTACTAATATCCTTAACGCGGCCAAGGGAGGGAGATAAGAGTTGAAGCTCCAATTCGTCTTCCCTTCTTCTCTGCAACGGAAAGCAGAGGCCGTTCACTGTCATCATCTATCTTCCTCCACGCCCTTCACTCCAATCAATCTCTGCATGCAGTCCAGATGTCCAATCGAATGGCCGGCGCCGATCGCTCCTGTCTGCGCAACTTCGCATGCGCAGGCAGTCCCAAAAGCGGCTGGGACTTGAGATTCTTCAACAGAGGAGCAGAAAACGAACGAAGAGCAAGCATGGTGCGCATCAGTAAGTATGTGAACGGAAGAAAGCACAAGACAGGAAAGAACAAAAAAGCGAGGCCGGTGGGCATCAACTAGCGTTATTCGCTACCATTGGAGGGAGGCGTCAACCATGACGTGTGCGCAGGCCACGGCCGGCCACTTGCAGCTAGATCGAACCGCCCCCTCGCGCGGGTCTTACTTACAGCCACGGTAGCGCCGGCGCCGGCGCCGGCCGCCGGGCCGAACGCCGATGCAGCAAAAAAAAACACGCGCGGCAGTTTTCTAAGGCTGTAAGGGAACTTATCGAGATAAACACGCATGCTTCGACTTGCAAGAATCTAAGAACAGGACGGCGCACGTACCATCGGACGAGCGAATCTGATTCCAAGCTAGCTAGGGAGCGACCGTGTAATCTCCTTGGATCTTCCTTCCAGCTGCCTGTTGATTTCTTGGCTAATTATCCTTCCCTCCCTCTCTCTCTCCCTCCCCCTCTCTGATCTGGAGCTGGCAGTGTGTGCGCGGTTGGGGTTGAATACTCGAATCAGCTGAAACAATCTCCCTTCCTCTCGTCTTCTTCGCCTCTACTTATGCGCGCGCTGCCCTTGGCCGGCCCCTGCGCGTGGCGCCTTTCTTTCGCCCTGCTTTTCTAACTTCCTTACTTTCGATGCTCTTTTCCATTTGACTCTTTTTTTAACATTTTGCGATCTTTAAGATATAATTTTAACGATACGGATTCTACAAAGCCAAATAAAAAGAAATGAAAGAAGTATGGACGTAGCCTAGCCGTGCTGTGACATCGTCTCCTCCGTGTGTTCGTGTGAATGCTATTCTTCTAGGCGGGGCCCAAATGTTTCATGATACTCGCGAGCTCCTGATGTCTGCCTCTCTTCTTCTTCTTCTATCTACACTAATAATCCACCAGTTAAAATTATTCTATATCCACCCAACAATTACCTGCTCCACAGTCATGACCTTAACTACGTCCACACAACAATATGCACCCAGAATTACACCATCCTTAAAACGTCCGCACCAGATTAACTCTCCTCTATTCTCTCTCCTTACTCAACCATATCCGACGGTCATCCTTCAATGGATCTGCAGTACCCCTCCACGCACACGCCCACGCGGCCACGCCCACACCCTCGCTCCTGCCTCCTCGCTCCTGAACCCGTGCGCCTCCTCGGCTCCTCCCCTCTGATTTCTCCGCCGCCTCCTCCCCTCCCTCCTCCTCCTCCGCCGCCTCCTGCCTCCCACCACCGAATCCGTGCGCCTCCTCCCCATGGAGACCTCCTCCTCCGCCCGCAGATCAGCCGCCCGGACCCCGGCTCCAAGAAGCCGCGCCTCGCGCAGCCGCCGCCGCCCGCATCGCCCCCCTTGCCGTTATTGGGGATCCTGAGGCGGCGGTCGACGAGGACCAGGCCGCGGCGCGCGGCGGCGGGGAGGGAGCGGAGCGCGGAGTCGGGGAGAGGTTCGATGTCGTTGGGGAGGTCGGCGGGGAGGCGGTCGGAGACGAGGGAGATGGAGGGGAAGGGGGAGCGCGGGAGGCAGAGGCAGTGCTCGAAGCGGCGGACGGGGGCGCGCTTGAGGGTGACGAGGAGGTAGATGGGCTCCGACATCTCGCCTCCTCCTTCGTCCACTACCACTCCCAGTCGCCCTACCGCGACCAAAAGCTCGCCGCTGCCTCCGCCGCCATCACCTCCATCGCCGCCCGCCTCGGCCTCTCGCCCACCCGCGTCGAGGAGGTCCTCTGCATGGCCAACTCCTGATGTCGTTGCTTCTAGAAACTAAAGGCGATGCCATTGTAGGCGTCGAGGAGCGCAACACCAGCGTTGGGTGTGTGAAGACGGCGGCAGCACCCCCCCTAGCTGGTGAGCGTGGGAACAGCGGCGGCGTCAATGGGTGGGGGGAGCAGCGGAGAGATCGCTACGAGCGATTGCACGTTGGGTCGGGGAGTCCTGGCAGTTGATGCCGAGAAGCTGTTCGAGAGAATGGCGAGGAGAGGCGGGAGAGGAGTAGGCGGCGGGAGCGGGAGGACAGCAGGGCGAGGAGGGCATGATGAGAGGGGCTGCACGACACTGGTCAGCAGCAGGGAGGTGTCTAAAACCTGAGCTTCACGATGCTTCCCAACTGGCATAGCGCAAACAGAGGAGTAGAGGACTCCATCGTTGCTGGCCGCTTTCCGTAAAATCGCCTGCCAGATATTTGAGGTGACTCTTGTGCCGATGCTGTCACTGTTCTGAATTTTTCTTCTGAACTTTCATGTTCTCGATGCTCCCATGTTGTTTCGAATGAGAGCATTTTATGGTAGAGTTTAGGAATAAGGCTACTATGATTCATAGATGCTCTGCACAGTTAACACTGCTACAAATGTAAGCTACATATGTAGTATGCCACGACCAAGCTGCATCCGCCTAGACTAATAGCATATACGACTATCTAATTTAAACTTTCAACTGACACCCTTGTATAATGGCCATGCTCCGTGCTTCCCCGCTACATTTTCTATTTGAAATATTCTTGCCCTGCCAATGGTTCTTTGTCCAGAATGGTGTGGGAGTGATACAATTTAGATGACAAAAAGGTCACAATGCTACATCATGTGATACCACAAGGAACAGAAGAAGAGGTATTTAACTAGCACCACATTTTTTGAAGAGTTCTATGTTATGCATGTGGACTATCATCATATGAACAAGTTGAAAAGTTTAATGGAGCAAAATTATCAATGCCAATGCACCTCTTGTGTTCTTGTACTATACTGAATTTTGATGTCAAAGAGTCAAAACATGCAATTGTGGTAGTGGCAATGCATCTATTATGTAGTTTTCCCCTAATCGTGAACGTCCTTCACCTCACTTTCTCATCTCACAGCTCGACAAGTCCTACGAGGTGTTAGATGTGCTCAAGAACCAAATGGTCCACCTTGTGTTCACCGCGCATCCTGCGCAGTCCATCTGGAATTCCCTGCTCCAAAAATACGTGAGGTGTGGTGATGGATTTGTCTCTTCTCCACTAATTTCGTGTGCGTGGAAATGTTGAATGTTTGTGATGTTAACTTGTTCTGTAGTATCTGAAACTACCTGAGGTTGTTTTATGCGAATGAAATCACTACTGATGAAAAGCACAAGCTTGATGAGGCTCTCCAGAGCAAAGTGAAAATGTCAACTTGAGACAAGAATATTAGGGTCAATCATGATGTTTCAGTATAGCAACTATCCACCAAAACCTTTTGATTATTTAGAAGGCTCTGTTGAACTATTGTGTCATGCCATTGCATGATTTTTGGATATGGAATTACATATATGACTGTTTTCCCTAAAGACTTTCATCTCCAGATTGTTGTCAAAAGTAGTTTGTGAAACCTCTGTAACATTAATTATTTGAATCCACGCATTATGGTTTTTGGATTTCTATAGGGGCCAGAGGGAAACAAGAAAAATCATAGCCTTTTCAATACTGTGCCGCTATTCAACTAATTTTGTAGCGACAGATTAGGAATCTGATTGTTAGCTTATTCCACGCAGGTTAAATTTTTTCATTGCTGCCATTTAATTTGACTGCCTTGATTCTGAATGCATCTGAATCTTTGTATTTGTTTATATTCTGACTATAAGTTAATATTCAATGATTTTTAAGTGTTAATACTAATTGGAAGGAGGCAGTAGAAGTATGATAACTGGATAAGTATATACTAGCAATATATTGACTTGATCAGAACAATGATCTCCCTATGGTGCACCCCTTCTAATTATTGTGACAACATATAGGAACTGCTAATGTGTGACATGGTGCTGCTGGTGGTGGTTGTTTTGCAGCTAGATGCATATCATGGGAACAACAAAGCATTTGTGATCCCATTGCTATATTGGCTCCACAAGACCTTGAAGAAGCTCCACGTTAGCCTTATCGGGGGCCTCAAGAAATTCAGTGAAAATGTTAGCTGCCTTATGCATTTTCTTGTTTTTGATGTTTTAAAACATGCAGGAGCGATCTGTTTACGTTCAGGAATACAAACATATTTTTTTTGCTGCATAGGATCTGTTTACTGATTCATTGTTTTTCAAATCCACGATGGTGAAATTGGCATATCTTTCTGCCCCTCGGCAGGTTCTTTTGTATGCTATCCTTATGGTGATCCTACTTTCTCCTTTTGATATGTTTTACTTATCGTCACGCTTCTACTTTCTGAGGACAGTGTGGCGTATAATACTCCCATTACAAGTAAGTTGTACAATTCATTAGTAATGGGTACAATAGGTTTTGCTTTTATCTATGCTACAAACAATATGTTATGGTTTGTTGTGGCTAGCATATACCTGATTATCCTTGCTGTGGAGCCAGCAATAATATCAAATCAAATTTATAATGATTTCCTGTGCCCTTGTTCTGCAGGCAATTACATTCCCTGACTTCTTTTTGGCTGATATTTTTACATCCATGTCAAAGGTATGCATTAATTTATTTAAAAGTATTGGTTGTGGATTTTTTTTCTGTTTACATTATCACTGTTTGGAGACAGTAGGACATGGCTTCTTGTTATATATGAATCTCTGTTTCTCATCTTGGCTTTAGTGTAGTATAATTTTTGTAAGAAAAAAACATTCCTTACTATGTGAGCACATATTACTATTTCTTAGTTTGTAGAAAACTATTTCTAACTTGTGGGTTGTCCTAAGCATTTGATTTTCTTTTTCTTTGGCGTGATTTCAATGCGAAGCACTTCAGTCACTTTTGCGAAACACTAGGTGCAGTTCACTTCTGCGAAACACTGAACAGATAACTGGAACTCCAAACACTGGAACTTCCATAACCTGCATACATCATAGGAGCACCTTGCATTAACATCATGGCTGTAACATTTGAGGTAGCCCTTTGGTTCATCATGTAGACATAGTCTCCAGTTGAATGTGGTGAGTACATGTACGGATGTGCAGGAACCATGTATTGATTACTAAAGATATATGGTAGATTGGGTGGATTTTCCTTTTTTCTTTTTCAGTCTGCTTTCTGATAAAAATTCAGTGTGTACAGCATACTGAAGATTACCTCTATTGCAAAGAACTATCTCTATTGCAAAGTTGCAAACTTATGCCTCACCCTCCCTTAACCCTCCAGTCTTAGTCCATATGGGACAGATTCCATTTCAAAAGTAGTAATATTAAATATCTAAAACCCTATTCAATGATAGCAATCTACTAGCAGCATATAATGTCTTATTACTCTATTTAAGTGGGATTTCTATGAACACTAATGTAAATGCGAGCTCTTTCTATTCGGCTTTTTAATGGAAATTTTCCGTATTCAGCTTACTGTGCTTATACATGTATATTGCTATGTGTTTAGGCATCGAGATAGTGGGGGGATGCTGGTCCCATGTAGATTTATCTGAAATATTCTGTGCTATATCTTATTTTTAGGTTTAGTGACATCACTCATACCTGTCATGTATCTTATTTTTAGGTTTCATTGATTTGAAATTCACTGTGAATCTGTTGTTTAACATCCATTGACTTTCGTACAACTTTCTTGAGAGACAACACACATTTGTTTCTTTCCCTTTTCTTTAGGAGATTGTTTCATGTTCTGGAAAAGTTCACAGTTGCTGTTTACCACCCGACCAGCTTGTGTATGACCCTTTTGTTGGGACCGGGAGTATTTTGGTTGCAGCTGCACATTTTGGAGCCATGACAATGGTTTGTGCCTATTGTGTAAATGAATATACCATTATCCTTTTTTCGTCAATATGTTTCGCTTATAAAGTTCTTTCAGGGTGCAGATATTGATATAAGGGTTGTGCGGGATGGTCGTGGCCCTGATTGCAATATTTGGAGCAACTTTGAGCAGGTAATTGGGTGGAGTTAACCGCACACTTCCATTAGCATAATTAGTACCAAGTGTGGTCAGTTAGGCCGCTCGTTTCAGTGCAGATTGCATGCCATGGTTAAGAACAAAATAGCTAGCTGCAAGTACAGATTTAGAACTTGACTTTGTTGCCAGCAGCAACCCAATTATCCAAACAAAACATGTATGGCCATTCAAAAATTGGCTTTGACAGCAGGGAACAAAACATGTATGGCCATTCAAAAATTCGTTTGGTTGATTTCGTGTGCATCCCTAAAATGCCGCCGTGGCGTTAGCACGGGTACTATACTAGTCTATTATAATATTAAACTAGAAGTAAAAAAAAGCTAATGATATATTTTTTTTAGCTTATCTTTACTATTATAAAAGTGTGAGTTGGTGATTGGTCCATTCTCCCTCCTTTCTTCTCAGCCATCCGATTTGATCTGGAACATTCGTCTCTCTCCTCCTCTCTCTCTCTCAGGATGCAACCGTCCACCCCCTCCACTTTCCCCATCTCCTTGCGCATTCTGGCCACCCTTCTATCCCTGTCGCTTGCTCTCCAATGTTTGATGTGTGAAGTTGGCCAGGCAGTAAGTTTCGTCTCACCATTTTTATGACTTCGTTGCAACGCACGGGTCTCTAACTAGTGACTTATAACTTATGGATTTCCATAAACAAACAAGTAGGACAATTTCTCTTTTGCCGTTTCGAACCAGTTTATTAGGATAATATTTTCGAAATAGGTTATTGGTATTCGGTTCATTCACAAAAATACTTGTGCTAGTGCCAAAAATCATCTATTACTCACGTAGTTCATGCTCTAATTCCTAATTGAATAGAAGTTTTTAACATTGTGCTAATATAGCCTCTCTTTCTTCTAGAAGATTGTATAAGATTAGAGCAACATGGGCATGTACAAGTGTGTAGGTCTGAAGCAAATGTTCCTCTTTTATTGATGCACATGGGCGTGGTTGTTTGGATCCCGACGATTATAAATGAGTTTTCGTAAAAACAAGTTTACTATGAATTGTTTGGATCACATGAGCGTGGTTGTTTGGATCACTATTTATTAACTAATAAGGCACAACTAAAAATCATAAACCACAGAAAAAATAGTCCTATACCGGCTGCTCCAACGAGGTCGGCTTCCAAGACGCCACCACCACGAAGGTGCGTTGTGTGCGGGGCTCCTTCCAGCGCCGCCCAAGACGCGCCCAATGATGATGCCATCGTAGGTGGGCTGCCCGAAGGAGGCCGGCTTGGGGGGGGGGGGTCGAACAGCGAGGGCATGGCCCGGAGCTTGGACGGCTAGGGCACATCGACGTCAGTGTCGAGGTCCGTGGGGTCGGTGGCCTACGCTTCATCCTCCCGATGCTTGCGCTCACCGCTAAGGCCCTCGTCGAGGTAGCGAAAGTCAAGATGGGAGGCCATCTGAGAGATCGAGAGTTAGGATCTGGCCGTCTTGCATTTGGGGGAGAGAAGCGGAGGCGTGTCCGGCTGACCACGCCTACGGGGTCTGGTGTGTGCTGTTCGTGCCCACCATGCCGGGCTGACCCGAGCATGGCACGCTACACTGGACCGGACCATGCCGTCCAATGAGCCGATTTTCTAGGCCCAGTCTGGTCCTCTATTTGTGTCGTACCAGCCAGGCCCATCATGTGACGTGATTGTGCCATGCTTAGACCGTAAAAAGCTAACTGGGTCTCAGACTGGCACAAAATAGCTCGGCACAACTCTTACCTCTAACTGGGCCCTGGTCCCAAAAGGAAACGAACGCAGCTATATTCGAAAAGAAAAACAACCCAGGTCAGGAGCAGCAACGGGCCTTTTTTTTGCTGCTTGCTGCTTACTCGCCATTAGACGAAAAGTAGCTAGCCTCCTTCCAGCAGCCGAACTCCCCTTTAACGGTCCACACGACATCCTCCAAAAGTGATTCTTGCTGTTGGAGAATTCGCTTGCTTCGCTCCTTCCATATGCACGAGTGTATCAAGGTCGAGATGGAATCGAACCCGCTGCGAGATGCCCTTGAGAACAGTACACCACCATTGCTCAGTTGATATGAAGCTCGCTGATGGTATGGAAAATTGACTTCCCTCTAATGCCCTCCCGAACTGCCATAGTGAAGGCGCAGTGAACAATTCGCAGGTCTCCGGTGATGATCAACAGAGGACACAATTCGGTTCGTTGGATCAACCTCACTGTTCCAGATCGCCAAAAGTCAAACGTGCCCTCCGAGTAGCCAACTGCATGAAGAACTTCCACTTTGAGGGTGCTTTAGTTTCCCAAATAATGTTACTGTGAGATTATGTGGAGTCACCCTACGGTGTTTTGATAAGTATTTGATTATGTTGTTCAGATGGTATCAAAGTTTGAATTTGATTTTTAGGAATTACATTTTAGAGTTGCTGTCTACCTCATCGGTCAAACCGGCTTGTAGGCTGCGGATAGACCAAATTGGGTAAAACAATCCAATTGGCTTCTGGAATGTGGCCTGGCCGTCAGTCTGGTGCGACTGGAATTTGGTTGGCGGTCCAATCGACGGTTCAATGTAACCAATTTCTATTTGGCGACTACTTTTTTTCTTCAAAATATGTGATTTGGTGTTGTTCACATTGTAGGATCAAGGATAATCAACTAGAGAGGGCCGAATAGAAAGTTCTAAAAAAAATTGCCTTATAAAACAATTATCACAATTTAAAATATAGCAAGTTCTTAAAGCAATTCAAACCTATATAATACTAGTAAGTCTAAGGCACCATAGTCACAAGTCTTTACAAGTATATCTCTAGTACAAGTAAATATAACAATCACAAATATCACTATATGCTAGAAATACAAGTGCAGAATATAGAGACAAAGAAGTAACCAATTTGACACGCAACGTTTTACCGTGGTGTTCGAAAATTTATCGGTTTCCCTTAATCCATGTTGAGGAAAGCCCAAGTGACTTGAATCGGCTCCACATATTAAGCCTCGGCTCCTCAATCCACTAGTAGTTGTTCTTCCTCCGCTTCGGAGATGGTGGATATCAAACCACTCACAATTCGGCGCCGGGTCCCTTCACAATTTTCTTGAAGAGGTCACCTCGTGATCTCCCACTAAGCCGTCTAGGTGCCGGTAAACATCAAAAGTAATGAATCACAGCTTCGCTTGACGGCGATCAAGTGCCAAGGATCAATCTAGAGATAAAATGCACTTGATTTGGCTCAACTACCTCAAATGAGTGCACAATATGAAATTGAGGTGTGGAGTGAATGATCAATGCTCAAGGATGTTCAATAAAGTCTCTTCATTCTATTCTTGAGTAGGTGGAGAAGTATTTATACCCCCACTAACCAAATATACCCGTTGTATAAAACAATCCTAAAAATCAGGGTGAGCGGTATATTCTTTTGTGACTTTGAAAACAAGTAAGTCTTGCAATGAGCACACATGAGTTTTAGAAATTTAATTGCTTTTAAAGTCAATACAAGGAAAGCTTCCCCTAAACATGTGCATATAAATATGAGAATATTTTGCAAGCACATGTAAGAATTTTTAAAGAAAAATTTGGCAGAGTTTCCCATGTTTGTTGAACTTGAGGGAGGAGATAAATTACAATAATATAACAGTTGAGCACAAGATGTATTTTATAATATGATTACACTTTCAAGTTCAACATAGGCATAGCATTGAGCATGCATGAAGCATGTTCGCATTACATAAGGCATTAAGACAGAGTGCATATGTTCATTACATCACATATTTAATATATATATATATATATATATATATATATATATATATATATATATATATATATATATAGTCTTGCTTTAATTGTGAATAGCTAGAAAATTAAACTTAATTCATCTCAGGAATTAATTCAATAAATAGTTTATCATGAGACACCTTTTTGCACTAACTGTCCTAAGTTTAACACAACAATAGAAGCATTGACTAGATAACTTAATGATTTTGCTGAAAAAGAAATATTTGGCTTAATCTAGTGCTTCTAAGAATCTTATAAATGAACATGTTAAATGCACAACTTATCCCACTTTAACTAAATAAAATGAATACCTTAAAGACATTTTAGCGAGATTTTTTGACAAGAAAAATCTAAATATGATCCTAGACAAATCAAAAACACCGATCTAGGGTTTAATGCTACAAATTATGCTAAGAATAATCAACCTAAGGTTGTTAAGGTAGTTGAAAGTAGGCTAATTGAAATAAAAGGTGAGCATCATAAAACTGTGTTTAAATCTACTGGTTTTATACAAAGTTCATTGAATAATGCTGTGGGAGCTAGCTCATCATTTCAAAAAATTCTAATTGTGTTAAATTGTATTACACCTACTGTGGAAGATATGGAAATTTGTATGAATTTTGGTTTAGGCATGATAAAAAAAGAGAAGAAGGAAAGATTAAATGGTTTAAGACAAAAAGAACATGCATCCTCTTTTGTTACTAGAACTAATGTGAAAGCTAGGTTTTTAGAGAACTTTTATGATAACTTTAAATCTACTTTACATGCTGGTTTAGGATATAATTCAAATAATTCATATTCTTTTTGGTATTCCGATCGCCATATGCACGTGATTTTGGTTTTAGTTTTGTTGATGTTCCTCCACATCGTATGTCTCAGTACTGGATTTCTAGATGTTATTTCACTAACTCTAGTACTGTGAGAATGATGTTTCCTGTGATGTAGATACATCTGATGAGGAAGGGGAACATGTAGCTCATGGATTCAGGTTGATCTAACATATGATCAGTGATTCAAAATGGTTCTCCTCTCTCACTAAGGCATCCAGTGATGAGTTGACCGCTTTTGGGTATGCCTCAATAGGTACTGTGATGTCTAAAAGTGCAGTGTGTGTTAATAATAAATTCATTCTCAATGACTATGCTTAGATTGGTTATATTATTACTAAGTCGCTTGATACTTTTTGATTTATTTGTGTGTGGAGTGAGTTGGGGGTATGTCGTCCAATGAGATTGTCTTGATGGAGAATTTTTTTTGTATATCATTACAAAGGCTTATTTTTTTAATTTTTGAGAACTTGAATTATTATTTAAGCCAATAATCATGAAACAAATCATGATATGTATTTTGAGCTTTCCTGTTCATGATTTTACATGTATAGGTTAGCAAGGCCATAATTAGCTATTTATTAAATTTTGATAACTTGAACAAACAATATGGCAAGGCTGAATTCTTTGGCTAAGTTTTGACTAGAGTGATTACTTCTTGAGATGTGTCATATTTATATACCTAATTAAATTCCGATTGTAGGTCAAGTCTAAGTTTAAGCCATTCTAGTTCCTTCTTGAATCACTTTTAGCTTCTCTAGAAATATATGTGATAAATTATGGTGAAATTACTAATAATGTATACATCTCAATAATTCTTTCCTATGGGACTGCTTGTCATTGCACTAGGCATGAACTTGGGGAAAGTTTATATGATTGAGATCATAAAACCTTAAACTTTTTGGCTTGTCATGATCAAAAAGTAAGTCTTGAGATATTACAATTAATGAAATATGATGCAAGTTGACTCAAAAATATCATTATAAATGTGCTAAAATTAATTTGGGTTGAAGCTTAGGAGGCCACTATAGATGGCTCCTAGTTTAGGACATACTTTATTGAGATAAGCCATAATCAAGTGTCAATAATAAAGTGTTCTGTGTTGAGTTATGTAAATCTATGTTAAGCTTTGTGCTTCAGTTTGGCACTTGTGACTCACTTAGTTCTTGATCATAGCATCTAGATTTTAATCTGTATTTTTCGGGTTCAGTTTTCACTTAGACTTGTTTGAAGTCATGTTATCTTGAGGTGTTTTTAATGTATTTATCAAAGGGGAGATTGTTAGACTATGTGGCTAGGTCTAAAATTTTTGTGATGATGAATTATTGACAATGTTATTTATTGATGTTATTAGAGGCGTGTGGCGTGTGTGGACTCATGTTGGTCAAGTTGAAAAGAACTTGTGTCGAGAAAAATATCGCTTTGGTTTTTGCATGTGTGGGGTAACTCAGAGATAATCGTGGTCTATGGCGAGGACCGGGAGATGGCTTGGTGCAAAGTTATAGTCCAGAGGGTCAAGAATGCTAGAGGACACGGTTGTGCTTGAGTTGGGGTGCATAGAGATCAAAGATAAATGATGCGTGTTGGAGCTACAAATGTGCGGTCCGAAGGCTATGAAATGTGATAAAAGTTGAAAAATCCATGTTACATCAGGGTTTCATGTCCCTTATTTATTAGAATTGGATAAGAACTCATTTGGGCCCATCCACCTAAGAGCTCATTTGTTGTATAGTTTGCTTAACTACACATCTTGTTTCTATAGTACTCCATACCATAGGTTTGTATCACCACCGAGCTCAATCTACTCATCGGTACCACGTGATTGATTCCACCACACCTTTCGTCTTCCAGGATAAAACACCTTCGCCTCCGCGATTGCTAGAGTTTTCAACCATCTTATAGTTTCGCACATAACTATAAATAAGATATGAGTATCTACTGATGACAACATGATTTCCTTCTCCTAGCCACGATTTATGCCAGATCTCTGATTGGTTGCTCTTCCCTTATGATTACACATTATCGGTATCCTCCATTGCTATATGTACTTTACATGATTACCCACCTTTTGCAAGTAACTTACGTGACTCCACCTCGAAGTGATACATCATAACCTTCAAGTTTAAGCGACCTCACATATATTATATTATTCTTTAAGCCAAGAACATATCGAACTCTCATCAATATGTGATATACTTCAACATACAACTCTAATGTAATTGTTCCTACCTCAGTGATTGTATACTCCTTGCAATTCGCTAAGTAAACAGTTCCATACACCGGCAGTAGAGATCCTTCATCGAACATCTCCCACACCGAATATATGTGGAAGCAACAACCTGAATCTAATATCCATTCATGAGAAGTACTTGATTGACTAATGACATGTACATCTGAATCGTCTTTCGCTACCACCACTAAGCATGGGCATCTCATTTACTTCAAACATGAGCAATCCTTTATCATATGGCCTTCTTCGTCACATATATAGTATGCATGTGTGCTCTTATTCTTGCCATTCTTTTTTATGTGACTTTTGCTTTTGTCTACAACACCTACAACAAACAATGCTTGAACACCTAAGGATGAAGAATCCAATGGCTTCTGCAAGGACTCTGCCTCAATTTCAGAGTGTTTTTCCTGATAAGAATATTCCTCACTGATTGCTCCTATAATGATGGTAGAGATGAAATCAATATGATGACCTTGTCATTCTCCTCAATTTTCTGAACCACACTAGTCAACTGTGTGATAAGCTTGTTAAAGATATTGAGATGATCAACCGTGTGACTTCCTCCATATGTAATCTGTATAGTTGTCGCTTTAGAACCCACCGATTTGTCAGCGACTTTATCATAGATAGTTCTTTTAAGTCACTATATAATTTTTTCGATGAATTCTCCCTGATCACCGAGTACTATGTCTTTTCCGGTCTGTCCCCTTCAAGAGCATCAATTAACCTTTGCTGGACAAGGACATCCTTCATCACACATTGCCATACGCTAAAATGTTCTTCGCTGTCAATTTTTCTACTTGATTCAACATCATTGATATTAATCTTAATCTTGTGACACCAGACACTTTGCCATCCTCTTGCAAATCAGATTAATTTGGCCTTGGCCTCATACCATTTGTTATACTCCGATACCCCTTCTTATGCACAACAGCCCGCAGATCGAATCTAAGTTGCAAATACAGTATAAGCGTGCACGATACTAAGAATGAAGTAGATAAATCCCGTAGAAAGAACGAAAATAATGATGACAAAATAATCACTATGAGAGAGAAAGATTTGATGAAATCGACCGCAAATTTCTTAAGCACGACCTCAAAAGAGTGCAAAGGATTGTCTCTCTATCACAATACCCTCAAACTTTTTAGGGTCTTCGGATTCTTGCCCTATATAAAAATCTAGTAGTAAATAATAACCTAATCTCTAATCCTTTCCTATACCTTCTGCTGTAGATAAGTTCATTTGTGGCTAAGTTCTTCATAGCCACCACTCATAATTTTATACAGCGTCTTACTAGTTTTCTCCAAATTAAAATAAGAATCCTAATAGCTTTGGCAGCTCCTGCCAACGGTTTTCGGTGTGACAGACCGCCGTGTTGGTGCTCACTCGTCTCTCCTCCCTTTTCTCGTCAGCAGTTCCTGTCATAGGTAAAGAATTGGATGTTCTTTTTCATTAGCTTCCAACCACTATGAATCTAGGGGCTTTATTTACTCTGCTTTGGATCCTAGGTGATTAGAAACGATAGCTTAGTTTTTTTCTGCTGTGGCTAATAGTTTACGGTTAGGGATGGCAATCGGGCGCGGCGGGTACGGGTAGTGCTCGCCCATACCCATACCCGCGACCCTAATTTTCGCCCACGGGCATACCCGTACCCGCCCACGGGTAAAAAACCCCGCCCATACCTGTCGCCCGCGGGCATACCCGTTTACCCGCGAACTGAGTACATCACATATTCACATTCAAACATCACCAATGCATCACAAATTCACATATTCAACAACTTTAATGGAAGCACACATTATAGAAACAAAATCTGTGTTCTCATAAGTTACGATAATAACCATACCCTTAAATCTTGCTCATATCAACGTCTGCAAGCACACATTCCAGAAATAATTTCCTATTATGCATCACTATGCAAGCACACATACATTCCAGAGACCATCCATAATAGCAGTTAGTAAGCACTGATGAAACAACCATAGATGATGGAAGTTTGTTCATTTTTAAGAGATTCATCAAAAGTTCAGATACAAGCAACAAACTTTGACCGTGCATATGTTTCTGGAAATGCAAGCACTAACAATCAGACCACGTTAACCATATGTGTTCATATCTCAGAAGTTACAACTGCTACATGAAGCAATAAGAGGTACTCCCATTATCCCATACGAAGACGAAGCAAAAATGAAAAATAAAGCACCTCCCGCGACCTGGCGAAGGAGAGGTATCTACGGCTACCTGGCGCCAGAAGGTGAGGACGTTGGCCTTGACGGCACAACCGGGGGGCCCGTAGTCATAGAGCCTCGCGACGCCACCGTAGATCTTGAAGGACGGGACGTAGAAAAACCGCCGCTCCAGCGTGTTGGTCACCGCCACGCGGAGCACCTCCCGGTTCCCCTCTGAGGCCGAGGCCGGCGCGGCCGCCATGGCCGCGAGCTAACGGGTGGTGGCGGCTGCTAGGGTTTGGGAGGGTAAGTGGGGTTTTACGGCGGATCTGGGCAAGGTGGATTTGGGGGCGGAGGAGGAGGCCGGCGGGGGGGGGGGGGGGGGGGGAGGAGGAGGAGGTGGATCTGGGGGCGGAGGCAGATATGGGCGATGCGGCCGGGTGCGATGGCAGATATGGGCGGATTTGGGGCGGAGGAGGAGGTGGATCTGGAGGCGGCCGGCGGCCGGGTGCGACGGCAGATATGGGCGGATTTGGGGGCGAAGGAGGAGGCCGGCGGCCGGGGGGCGGCGGCGGAGGAGGAGGAGGCCGGCGGCCGGGTGGGGGGCTGGGGGCGGACACGGAGGCGGATGAAGCGAGTGAGAGACGGGGGCGGTCGGGCGGAGAGCGAGTGAGAGAGGGGGGCGGTCGGGCAGAGAGCGAGTAGGGTTTATTATTTTAGATGGCCTACCTGTCAGTGTATTTCACGGGTAAACGGGCGAGACGGGTACGGATAGAGCTAACCCATACCTGTACCCGTTTACCCGATGGGTAGATATTTCCCCCCATTTTCATACCCGTGGGCAACGAATACATCCCATACCTGGCTCCATTAGGGTATTTACCCACGGGTACACGGGTAAACGGGCACAATTGCCATCCCTATTTACGGTTGTGGCTAGTGGCTTTTAATCTTAACGTAAGCATTTATATGAATGGACCGCATATCGATAAACCACTTTGGTAAGATGATAAAAAAATTGTCTCGTTTATTTGTTTTAAAAAATTAATCATAAATTGAAAAAAAGGAAATGATGACTAACATGTAGTACTTACCTTCCACGCCACATTGATTACTAACCTTATCAGATGACATGGAATGATGATCCCTGATTAGAAAAAGCGATGGACTGTGGAAAACACGGAACGATGATCCCTGATTAGCAAAAGCTTTGGACTGTGGAAAATGAAGGGCATAGGATTCTATGAGCCATACAACTACGACAGTGATAGTAATCACTTTTGGCTATAATTTATTAATCTAATAAATAGTAATCATTAAAATAAACAAAATATTAATTTAATAAATAGTAATCGTTAAAATAAACAGAAAATTACAAGTCCTTAAAAAGACAAAAAAGAACCTGACCAACCCATATTCAAAGCCTAACTGTACGTTCTATACGTACAGGAAAAAGTACATGGATTCGCATTCTTCTGTTCCGGCCTGTACAAACGACCGAAATTTTTCTATTTAAGCCCTTTTTTTGAAAAATATTCACATTTAGACCCCTCGTAGTTTTAATTCCCTTTTTGGACCCTGAGCTCGGCGCCGTGGGTCACGGCGCCGAGCTAACACGTCTCGGCGCCGTGGTCCACGGCGCCGAGGTCGCAGGCCCGCTCCAGCGTGGCGTCCTGCGTGGCGCGGACGTGGCAGAACCTCGGCGCCGTGTATTGTGGCGCCGAGCTCGGCGCCGTGGATCTTGGCGCCGAGCTCGCGGCCTTTTCCTGGGACACGGCGCGGGTCACGGGTGTCTTTCGTTCGTTTCGTCTCTCGCTCGCCTCCGCGCCGCCGCCTCCCCTCCCCGCCCGCCGCGGCCGCCCGCGCGACTTCCCGGCCGCCAGCGCCTCCCCGGCCCCCCGCCTCCCCGGGCCGCCAGCGCCTGCCCGGCCGCGCGACTCCCCGGCCGCCACCGCCTCCCCGGGCCGCCAGCGCCTCCCCCGGCCGCCAGCGCCTCCCCGGCCGCCAGCGCCTCCCCCGGCCGCCACCGCCTGCCCGGCCCCCCCGCCTCCCCGGGCCGCCAGCGCCTGCCCGGCCCCGCCGCCTCCCCGGCCGCCAGCGCCTACCCGGCCCCGCCGCCTCCCCGGCCGCCAGCTCCTCCCCGGGCCCCGCCGCCTCCCCGCCCGCCACTGGTATAGCTGCTCATGCTGTAGATGTCTGTTTGAATGAATTTATTAAAGTTGATTTTGTGAAAGTAGATGTAGATGCATGGCCACGGGCAGGCGCTGATTTTATTAAAGTTGTTGAAATGGATTATAAATTTGAATGAATTGATGTTTATTTTGGTACAAAACAATGTGGTGATAAGTGTGATAGATTGAGCTTCATGCTGCTCGACATGCAGTTGGCTTTCATGAAATTAAGTGTGATAGATTGCAATCTATAATTGGTTTGGCTTGTTTAAGGACAAGCAATAGTAGTAGTAATGATAAACCACTGAGTATGTATTTACAATAATGCCTCCACCAATAATGCCTTCATCAATCAGTTTCATTGAAAGATATTCATATGCTGATTTATGAGCTCGTACTTATTGATTGTAGGTAGGAGGGAAGGAATTACTGTGTGACGATACATTCTTGGATTGCCCGCTTTGTCCACTACCATCGTCGGACAGGTAATATTGACTATGCAATTCAGTTAGTTAACTAGCAGCAATTATACTGTAGTAGTTAGTTAATTTAGGTACTTAGGTAGTCAGTCAGTATCCAATTTCGCTTAAAGGTATTAAGTTCCGTTATTTGTATGAACTAGATGGACAACCTTGTCACCCTATATCATGGAGGCAGTGTGACAAGTGATGATTATGGAAATGTTCGATTTGTTGAAATGCAAAGGGTGCCTCTGATATTCAGTGATCGGCCGTCGTTTAGTGAGTTGGTTGCTAGGGCTCGGGAGAAGCTACATTGTCATGCAAACGAGGAGAGCATCACAGTTGAGGGGTTACTTCACTTCGGTTCGAAAGACACAATTCTCAGGCGGTCGATCTTAATTGGTTGTGAGGATGAGTGGGACAACTATGTCAAATTGGTTATGAGGAATGAGTTAAAATGTTTGGACATTGTTGTTCGGAAGGTGTCCATTGATCCCACCCCTCACGGTTATTCACCAGAACTAGGTGATCAGGCACCCTTTGACCCTCCGTTACCGGATCTTGTGGTGGATGTGGAAGAAGTGTCTGAGGTGCCCGATGCTCTATCTGCCCCGAACGAGGTTCAGATTTCTCAACCAATTCGAGTTGAATGTCGGACTGATGATGTCGTGGCGGCTCCTCAGGAGATGGGATTGACCCAGAATCATCCCAGTAAGTGTCGAGCAACACTTTAGCCTTTTCCCGTCATTGCCCTTTGTGGTCTCAATCCATCGTTTTTGTGCTTATGATGCAGGAGACAACGTTCCTGATAATGTGGGTGTTCCTCCCGTTGCTCCATCTGGCAACGTTGAAGAAGTCTGCAGCGACTCCAACAGTGTGGATGTTCAAATTGTGGATGATCTGGAGCCTTACGAGATCGCAAGGGCCGTTGATTCTGATGATGACCGCCCTTTTGGAGAGCTGACCGAAAGTGATATTGAGCTGATCAGGCGTTATTGCCCTGGCCGGGATCCATTAGTTCATGAATTCAGCGATCTTAGGCATTCTCATGGGGCTTATGCAGAAGGAAGGGATGACGAGTTGCTAGATGCTCCTGAGGCCGGGTCAAGCATGACAATTGAGAAGGGCATGGTGTTTGAGGACTTGTCTGCATTGAAAATGTGGCTGCAGGAGTATTCAGTGATCCGTAAAAGGCCATTCAAGGTGAGACATTCTTATGTGGAGCGGAGGTACACAGTTGTCTTGCCCGCAGCATCTCACGGCCCCAGAACTTAACACAAAACTCGTTCGTCACGGCCTGCAGAATTTTATTTTTCAAAAACCATTACCAATGTACCATAATATTTTTTAAAAAATCTACACGAATTTTCCTACATGTTTCATCTGCAATACATATTTCAAAACATACGTCGTATTTTTTGCTCTCTATAAATAAATAACTAACTATATTACATAATATTACTATCATTAAATAATCCAACTAAAAAATACAACTTAATTCATTTTGCGAAAAAAGACTGATCGGTGCAAACCCTCGGCGCCGTGGTACACGTGGTAGGCACCTCGGCGCCTGGTACACGTGGTAGGCACCTCGGCGCCGTGGTACACGGCGCCGAGCTTGGCGCCACGAGTCACGGCGCCGAGCTCGGCGCCACGAGTCACGGCGCCGAGCTGCCTGCCACGTCGGCGCCACGCCGGCCGCTACGCTGGCGCGGGGCTCGCAGCTCGGCGCCGTGGTCCACGGCGCCGAGACGTGTTACCTCGGCGTCGTGACCCACGGCGCCGAGCTCTGGGTCCAAAAACGGAATTAAAACTATCAGGGGTCTAAATGTGAATATTTTTCAAAAAATGGGCTAAAATACAAAAAATTCGGTACAAACGAGGCCACATCGACGAGTATACGACGCACGGGCCGCGAGTGTCCTCCACTGTGCAAGGGCCAATACGACTGGCACTGTTGGGCTTTTTTTCCACCCTGCTACCATAACACGGGCCATAGAAACCTGAGCTGGGCCCACTTAGGGCCTGTTTGGAACAGAGGAATTTCACAGGAATTTTGCAGGAATTTTGCAGGAAACAGTTCAATTCCCGCAGGAATCGGGAAAAATTCCCGCATTCCAAACAGGGCCTTAGGAGTGAACATCAAGCTAAGGCATGTCTTATCGGGTTTCTTTTAAAATTGGCACATTTTGAATTAATATCATTTGATTTATAGTTTAAAAATGCTTTTAGAATCGAGCTAACCAGCCGAGCTAGGGCGAAATATAATTTTATTTAAAATCGACTCATTTCAATGTTTAACCAATTAACAAAGCTACATTTGGTTTAGAGTTAAAATAACCGAGTTAGCTAAAATTAACCCAACTAGGTTAGTTTAGTCTAAATTTTATGTTTGGTAACAAACCTTATTAATCTAAATTGTTGTTTGGCTTTATTGGGTTGATTAACTGGGTTAGCATTAGAAAAATAAAATTTAGGAGGGTTATAAACAATATCTGTTCGAATCTGATATGATTACACCTAGGTGGTTCTTAGTTTGGCGATGGCTTATGGCGTTTTTCACTATAGCTGACTTATTTTTTTACTGCAGTTGATGATAACATATTTGACGTAATTAAATTTAATAAAATTTAAAAATAAAAAATAGGTTCACAGACAATGTGAAGAAATACGGGAAAAAAGACAAAAAAAACTTAAAAAACAAAAAACCAGAAAAACAAAATAAAGAATCAGTAAATTAAAAGTGAGAAAGCATAATCTGAAGCTGAAACTACGGTAGCCGCAGCGCTGGTGTCGATCCTTGTCCACGTTCTGAAACCGCATCCTGTTATCGCGTCGCATCGCATCACCAGCACCGGGATCGCACTGCGCAAATCGCGACCGCTGCACGAACCAGACGACCTCACCAAGGCGACCGCCGATCCGGAATCCTCTATGATCTAGGCTATAAATAAAGCCTCCTTGCCGGCCGGAGCGGCCATTGAAGCCGCCATTTCCGGCGTCGCGCGACCAGATCCGAGGCCTTGGTGAGCCGGAGGAGGGGAGGAGGATGACGGGAGGGGGAGGGGGAGGGGCCCCGTCGCAGGCGTACGGGGAGGCGTGGTACTGGGACGAGCGGTACCGCAAGGAGGCCGGGCCCTTCGATTGGTACCAGAAGTACCCCGCCCTCGCGCCGCTGCTCCGGCTCTACGTGCGCCCGCAGCAACGCCTCCTCCTCGTCGGCTGCGGTAACTCTGGTGAGTACCCCGTTCCCCTAGGGGTGGGAGCTCTTTGCTCCTTGGCTGGTGGGTGGTCAGGTTCTTTCGTGTTTCCTTTTTTTATATACAAAAAAACTCGGTTCTTTCGTGGTTCTTGGCTGTAGTGTTTAGCGCAACCGTTGTTGGAATTGGGCGTTGCCTCATGTGATTTCGAGATGGGTTTGGATTCCTGGGAGACTATCGATTTGATCAACGTGATGTGCAATGTAGCCATCCGTGCTCTATGGATTCTTTATTTTTTTTTTTGTAGAATGAATTGATTTCAATGCCACTGTATACTCCCTTCAATTTTGCTATATTTGTTCACAGCCCACCGTGCGCACGGTTGAAGCACTCAATCTAAGAAATACTCAATGAGAAATGATCATACGTGTTCCTGACGTGTTACTGATGAAGGAAGCACTAAATCTAAGAAAATACTTAATGAAAAATGATCATATGTATCCCTATTAAAAATACATATTCCTATTAAGATGAGATATCACAACCATTGAATCTTTAAGTAGGGATAGATAGAAGGAAAACTTACAATAACTACACTAAATTTCCTGGATTGACAAATATATTTGAAATGCATACCCCCGAGGCCATGGATAGATATAGCCAAATGGAGGAGTACAAAGGCTTTCATTGCACGGGGTTTGTTTAATGGTATGCCATTTGTGTGAATAAATGCAATAATATAATCAAATCAATTAACATTTCGGTACATCATGAGAAAGGCTGTACCGTTCTTCATTGTGGAATTGAGTAAGTGTGTGATCTATCCGGTCAATGTAGCAGAGTACCTGAAACAATCAGTGCCCGGCTGAAAGCATATGCAAAATGTGGTGGATTATGGGCTCCTGACCCTTGTCACCATCAAGAGTGTCTGCCTAAAAAAGCTTGTATAGAATGGCATGCGTAACTGTGTATGGGCTCCAGTTGCTTGTCAGTGTCACATGGCAGCAAAGGAGTGCAACTTTTGACATGCAGTTGTGAGATGATAGGTTTACCTTGTACTCAATGGAAGATAGTTACTTGATTCAAGGAGCTTCATATTAATTACTGTTGATATGAAAATTTATGTGCCAGATTCTCTGATGCAGCCTCATCATCCATATTATTCACAACCTTTGGATTAAAACTGAGTGTCATAGATGTTTGTTAGATGCAATTAGTCCCCACTAACTGCAATTAATCTGTGTTTCTCTGTCTGGCCATCGGATTGCTACTAGAGATTGTTTCGGCCATTCGATTCACAACTGTTGGACCGATGCTGGCAATCAAATGGGGGTGAACCAGAGATCGCGGAAAGTTTTTGTTTCCCCCAACTGTTCAAAATCTTCACTCAAATGACTATAAGAGTCATTAAATTCAGATTACACCTCTTACACAAAACTTAGAGAGATATGGGGACCAAAAGATGCAACACCTTGGCTTTATTTGCCAAACCGATAGTACCGCCAAAGCAAGGCCAATATGACCACAGCCGAACAATACTACTGTCAACTGGAGGCTGGTATGACCGCACTTGCGGTACTACCGTTATAGGGATACCATTACTACCGCTTGCCCTATTCCTAGGTATAAACCTCTCGGGACAAAAAAAAAAACTAAATTTGAGAAATTTGATCAAACCTTCTCCAAATGTAATCAAAATTGGTATGGACCTTTGCAAAGATGTCAGAAACCAAATTACATCATGACACACAAGGTTCTTAGACTTGATTTCATCAAATTGAAGAAATCACATTCTAGGTTACAAAAACACAACAGACCCTAAAAATCAAATTACTCCTTGCTCATGAGGATCTAAGTCATGAGAACTTTCAGATCATCTCTCACATGTCCTAACAAATTAATCTAAGCAAAAATTTGGGTTAGAAAGGCCACAATCACATAATCACGAATCTTGGTCAAGAAAGGCAAGAACCGGGCAAGATATTAATTCTTGCTATAGAAGTGATCTAGATGGACAAAGCTATCCAAACTCTTCATCATCATGGGGCATAATCTATTCATCCAACTCATAAAAAATATTAGTCCTATAATATGATTATCGTTTATTACCAAAATATATCATTAACTTATAATGACGAGTCTATATTTGTCACACATCTAGGTCCACTGAAAATTCATGAATTTTTTTCGGCCTCTTCTTTTTAGGCATGGAAAGGGTTGAGTTGTGCAATGTTTTTTCAGGCTTGTCTTTGTTTGCTGAGTACTTGTGTTGACAGTATGGCGTGGGCTAATGAAAACAAAGAAATTTTATCCTTACCCCTTTTAAAGTTGCAATGCATAAATATCTGTGCATCTGTTTTTTCCGTTCTTACTGATTGTATTGTTGATAGTTCGGAACTAATGTGTTTTGAACCACTAATTTTCAATCAAGAAATTCTTTATATGGTTCCAAACTATAGCATTTAGCACTCTGTCTTTAGATGCCAATTGCTACATTGTTGCCAGTGTGTTCGTTCTTGGTTTAGTTGACATTACTTGTCTTTTTAATCAACTGATGGGTGTTGCACAGTTTTTGGTGAAGACATGGTTAACGATGGTTATCAGGACATTGTCAACATCGATATATCGTCAGTGGTGATCGAACAAATGAAGAAGAAATACCATGATAAGCCTCATCTGAAATGTATACTGTTTGTTCCCAACCTTCTATTATTGAATCCCTTCAGAGTATATACCTCTGAATATGATATTATTTTCCTATGATTTACACAGATATGAATATGGATGTAAGGAACATGCCAGATTTTGAGTCTGGTTCATTTGATGCTGTTATTGACAAAGGTACCATCACCAATGTAATACTTGCCACTGTTACCAATTGCTAACATCTCTACACGCATACACAACATGGCATTGGGTTCTAACCCATTTTGTTGTTTGCAGGGACACTAGATTCTATTATGGTGAGACAATTGTTGCCAGAAATTCTGATATTCTTCCTGCATGATACTCAGAATCGTGTTCCTTGTATTGCAGTGCGGGCAAAATTCACAGGAGAATGCAACTAAGATGCTAGAGGAGGTGAACAGGTAAATAGTACACTGATATTTGTTTGTGATATCTCTGTTTATTTTACTATAGCTTCTATTTCTTTCTTCTATCTGCAGAATTCTCAAGGATAAGGGGGTCTACATTCTGGTAAATGATGTAGTATTTTACTTAATCATGGTAAACCATGTGATTTTCTTCTAAACATTTTTTGAGTCTCACAATGCTACAGATCACTTATGGGGATCCAGGTTATCGATTGCGTCTCCTGAAGGACCTGCAGCTTTGGACAATAAAGCTTCATGTCATAGGTTAGTGAGTTTTACCACCAGTTCAAATTAATCATGTTCCCCATTCATTTACTCTTGACCTTTTTGATCTATTCTTTAATTTTGCCTAGCTATAAATAACAATTTGTTGTCATTAGTGAGTACTGTAAAGATACTACCTATTATCCATTCTTGTTGTGTTAAAACTCTTTTTCTTTACGACTTTGCATCCACACTGGGACGATTGCAGACAGATGGGAGAGAAGTTCGAATCAGACATGGGAACTGACGAAGCCATTGCCTTTAGATGATGATAGCACATCAGTTGTTGGTCTACTTGGCCCAAAACCTGACGTTCACTATATTTATGTCTGTATAAAGGTTAGCCGTCAGCAATCTTGTCACAATCATCTAAACTTGTTTGAACTCTTCATATTACCAGTTACTCGTATCCATATTCTGTTAATGGATGAATGATTGCAGGGCAACGAAGATGCAAGGGCGGACTCGAAGGCCGAGATCAATGAAGCCAACTGATTTCACATTATAACCCTTTGGATCATCGTGTATAATCAGTGTAGCGAATAATGTAGGGCAAACATCGTAAGTTCGTAACTCTAATTGTCGTTGCTTAATAATTTCACCAGACGTTATTGGTAGTAGTTTAGTGAAATTATAGCTGTTTTTGCCTCTCTTTGTTACCAGAAAAGGTTACTGCTGATCTGGTGACTACCCATCATATTTGGACTAGAAACAGATGTGGCAATTTTCTGTGTACCAATTGTACTCATATTTTGTATCCATGTTCCAAAACCCTAGGCTATGTTTTTTTTTAACTTGGACGAAACGAAGAATCTACTTTTACGACAGCGTACACAGTTTTGAGTTCGAGAAATCGTTTGGCTAATTTGCTTTAAGAAGTTGCTTTGATCAAGATTGTCAGGATCGTGATACCAAGTATGATCATTTTTGTCTGACAAGGTCGGATCGTAGAATCACGATTTTATCAAAATTTTAAAAGTGTATAAATTTTATATAAAAATTAAATTATATTTCTAAATATGCAAGTCTATAGTAGTTTTTTTTAATTTAACTTTGTAATTTGAGTACAACTTATTTATGTTATATTGAATTAAGATTGATTTTTGAAACTTATTTAATTATTTTTAATAAACTAAAAAAATCTAAAAATACAATATGTCAAAGATAATACTTTTTACCTTAGAACAATATGTAAACAACAAAATAAAGTAAATTAAATTAGAGTAACCTAAACTAGCAATAGGTGATATCAAATTTTATATGCTAATACAGTTTACTATCAGAATTATGATCCCATTGCGATACTACTACGATCCTACCTGATTCTAATAATTCTACGAGTAGGATCACGTTCTTAATGCGATATCATCTGATTCTAATCTATATTTTGATTTGTATCATCTATTTTTAATAGAATCGTAGAATTGATACTACATTACTTTCCACTCTCGAATAAGCTAAAAAGACAAAAAGTAACGGAACGATGGTCATCCAACTTTCCTGTTTCCACCGTATGATTCAACCCAGGAAAAGAAAGCGAAAGAATCCCTTGACGGTGCAGATCTCCGTCCAATTCCAATCCAACGCCTCCAGATTCGGCACGTCTCCCCCTTTCTTCCACCTCCCCTCTAAAATCCCCAAACCAAACCCCTCCTTTCTCCCCTTCCCATCCTCCGTAGCCGCCTTCCTCCGCCCCCCGCAACGACTTCTCTCCCCTCTCCGTCGCTCGACGCCTCCGTTGTTGCTCTCTCTCTCTCTCCTCCCATCCATCCCATGGAGGCTCTCGCGGGCACCACCTCCTCCTCCCTCCGCCCGACCATCCCCGCGCACCACCACCAGCCGCCGCCCCGCCTAGCCCTCCGCACCCGCCCGTGTTTTCGGCCCCTCCGCGCGGCCGCCGCGCCCGGCGGCGGCAAGGACGACGCCCAGGCCGGCGCCATCCCGAATGGGTCTCCCGTCATCAAGGTAACAAAGCTTATATGCTCGGTCGCTTACGGGAGGTAGAACGAAGAGATGAAGGTTTTGTTTGGGTGTTGGTTGATGTGAGACTGTGAGTAGATGGGTGTGGCGGTCTGGCATATTGGATGGATTCGAAAAAGGTTGGCTTTCTTGTGTTTGGGGAGTTTTGTTTCAAAGCCTGGCCTATTGAATTGCCAGTATTGAATTCGGTTGAGGAGATCTTCAGATGGCATGAAAATAAGGCTCTTTTCTACCAAGCAATTGAAAACTACCGAGTGATGAAATTAGTTACGAATCATGTCTCCGGATTTAGGTTCACAAATATATTTTTCATCTCCCTGTTGCTAAAAAAATAATAAAGAATGAAGTAGTTCACTTTACTTTCATCTGCCTTTTGATCGGTCATACATGTTCAATTCGTACTGATTGTTACTTCACAGTCTAAGGGTGACTCAAGTCAAAATGGAGTTCTTGGGCCTATCACAACTGACAAGTCACACACGACCTTATCAACTCATGCCACTCCTGACTCAAGTGGATCCAGAGCTGGCCTGTTTAGAACACCTATATCTGGTGGTGTGCAGAGCGCAACTTTTGCCCATGGTCTGCCTCCACCTGCTTTGGCTGTTCGCAATTTGATGGAACAGGTACGTTCTGTTAGCTAGCCCCTCGAGCTTCTTTTGGGTCTGCTGGATGAAGTCTCATATTCCTGTTTTATCTATACTACTGTGCTTACCAGGCGCGGTTTGCTCATCTGTGCACTGTCATGTCTGGCATGCATCATCGGCGTACTGGATATCCATTTGGTTCACTTGTTGACTTTGCTAATGATTCAATGGGCCGTAAGTTGGCTACTTGGTTATTGTTTGGATACAAATGACACACTCTGTTAGATCCCCAAAGTTAATTGTTTTGTTTTGATGTGTTGTGCAGACCCAATATTTTCGCTGTCACCCTTAGCAATCCACACTAGAAACTTGCTCTCTGACCCAAGATGCACACTTGTTGTCCAGGTATGAAGTTCCTCAATATGTTTAATATGTTTCGTTTACTGGAGCATAGAGGTTCCATATTAATAATAGCGTGCTCACCTTCACAGGTACCTGGATGGAGTGGATTATCGAATGCGCGTGTTACAATATTTGGCGATGTGTACCCTTTGCCAGCTGAACAACAGGTTCATATTTAGCTGCCTTTGTTGTTTGATATTGCAATCAGCTAGGTAAATATTTTTTCTGTTGGTGACTGGCATGTTAATTATTAAGAATTAGGCTCTTAAGTCCTATTGTGAAAGCCATATGTGGACTGAGATTTCACAACAATGAATTCTCCAAGTTAGTAATTTTTGTTGAAGTTAGCTTCTGGTCTTCCTTATTTTTTGTCTGCACTTTTCTCAAGGCATGGGCTTAAAGAGAATAGTTGCTTTCTCATGGCTGTTGCAGACCACATGATTGGAATGTGTGATATGTCTTTAATAGTGAATGCAGATTTATTCTTCAATTCGTGGTTTTAAAGATATTATGAACTGACAGTGATTACATGCATCCCTCAGGAATGGGCTCATAAGCAATATGTCGCAAAACATCAACAGTGGGCATCTCAACAGTGGGGAAATTTTTACTATTACAGGATGCAGAACATAAGGTCTGTGACTTCATTTGCGGGTTATGCTCTTCTATCATTTCATGTTGGCTGATCCATTTATAATTT
This sequence comes from Dendrocalamus latiflorus, assembly GCA_017311315.1. Lineage (NCBI taxonomy): Eukaryota > Viridiplantae > Streptophyta > Magnoliopsida > Poales > Poaceae > Dendrocalamus > Dendrocalamus latiflorus. The sequence goes on from CM029654.1 coordinate 3,891,673, forward strand.
ATTACACACATGTACAACTGAAAATATTTTCTTCTCATTTTCATTACAAAACAATATTTTCTTGACATAGATGCTTATGTAAGTTAGACTTTGTGTAACACCCCAGCCCAACCTCTGAGTCCGGAATGCTAACACTACTCCATAACACTACCATTTACCGTGGTGGTGGTAACGCTCTCCATGCGTTTCCATCAGTCTTTCCTGCTGCCTCCTTGTCCCGGTCCAATTCGGCGTGGTCACGGTGGTCCTTGGTGGCTTGTGGTTGTTGCGGCCTCCTTCACGCCGTCTCTAGCTCCTCTTCTCCGGCTATCTCCTCCTCACTTCCTCTCTGTATGGGCTGGTTTGCTTGCTCAGCTATGTGTGGCTCTTTGTGGCCGGGTGCTTGGTTGTATGTTGTCTCTCTCTCGGTGCTGGCTTACTTAAGAGGAGGTGGGAGGCTGGCTCTCCACTCTCTTAACTTTGTGCAATGACGCGGCTGCCTTGGTCTTATCCCCTTGGCCCTTTTGGCTGACTGTGCGCTGGTTAGAAACCCTTGGACCTTTGGTCCATGGGGTTATTTCGGCATTGTGTTTCGATTTTTCTACTATGTGAGGTAAGTCGGTAAAATGGTAAAATGGGTTGTGGGCTTGGTTTTTCGCCGAATGATGTGATCCACTTAAGTGAGAGGTGCCGACCATCCCGGACGATCCAGGTATCTCGATGAGCACTAATTAATTCGGCCTTCTAAAGCCGAAAGGTTCTGACTACAAAACCTTTTGTTTTATGTGCTTTCCTCTTTTTCTTTCTACTGGTATTACACTTTGTGACAAACTATCTTCACTAATTACAGTGACATATACTTTATTGGAGGCTTTGGCACTGTTGCATGGGTAGACGTGAAGGAGTATGAAGCTATTCAACCTGACAAGATAGCAGTTGATGGTGGTGAACAAAGCTTAAAGGTAACCATACCGAATCACCGATACCTTTTTTATGGTATAACATTATCAGCAGATTAGCATGTTAGCTATGTGCCAGTACTTATAATAGGTGAGTACAGTAAAACCTCAACAGATTCTGATGGATGCTCTACATGTAGGAGTTGAATGCGATTTTCTCTAAACCACTTAGAGAGTTCATGTCATCCGAAGGGGAGGTTGATGATGCTGCTCTTATATCAGTAGACAGCAAAGGGATAGACATACGGGTTCGCCAGGGTGCACAGGTAAACTTTATGCAAAATTACCTACCATCACCACCAAGGCTATTCTCTTGAGGAAGAAATTTTCTTTTCTCCACATCCTTCAGTTTGTAATTTCTTCTTTGCAGTTCAACATTCAGAGGCTTGCATTTGATGTGCCTCACAAGGTGGAGACTCTAGAGGAAGCCAAGAGGGCACTCCACAAGATAATCAAGACAAGCAGCAAGTAAAGCGAGGATTGCGCGAGCTGGCATTTTTAACTCGGTTGCACTGCACTATAACCCTGTGTGGCTATCCGGAAAAGAGAATTAAGAATCGTGTAATGTAGCATGCACAAGTGCGATGGCTATCTTTTTAATAATGAGAATCTCTCTCCCCCGTGTGGCCAAGAGTGTGTACATATGCTCGTCTTGCTATAACAGTAATAATGCACCTGCTGCTTGTGGAAACCGTGTATTTTTGTTGGTGGAGCAGATGGCTTATTCCCGCATCTCAGCATGTAATTTTGGCAGTGAAGCAGCATTAGCACGCCGCGATTCAGCTAGAAGTTTGATTGTGTAATAATAGCGTCTGATGATTTTGGCGCTAATTTCAATTGTGCGGCATATTTGTCTTACAAATGTCTTATCTGTTTTGCTGTACTCCTGTGCCTGAATCTTTGACCAAGTGCATGAACGCATGCGTCGTTCGTGTGCTAGCACCTTTTGCCCCCGTCGTTGTTGAATGTAGTGGAGTGCTAGCGACCCGCCTTGTTTGAGTGTTGCTCACCTAGCTCGAAGTAATGAACCTGCATGTGGAATCTGGCCTGTTCGAGTGCTAGCAGCAGCCTGCCATATCCGCAATTCTGTATGGAGTCGGACTGAATAGAATACCACGAATCCTTGCTCAGTTTACCAGATACAAAATGTGTGTGCGTTTGGTTACGGTGCCACGGTGGTGCCTCGCTCATTTTGGCTCATGCTCATGGTTTTTTCTTTCAGTTTCTACCTTTTTCAATTTCATCTTTTTCTGTATTTTTGCCTTTTTAGGTTTTTGTCTTTTCTTTTTTTATATTCCTTTTTATTATCCGTCATGAGATAATATGCTTTTTCTAAATTTTAATTTTTAAATTTAGTTATATTAAAAAGTTATCAGTAGCTATAGTGTAAAAAAAGCTAACAGTCTGTAAGCATGAGCACGAACTCGTAGGCTGTCAAATAATCCACTAATTAATGGCCCGTTTGGAGCATGGAAATTTCCTTTGATTCGCATAAGAATTGAATAATTCCGTGTGAAAGATTCACGCTTTTCAAATAGGACACTCGGTAGTTCACATGTATTTACCTAGCAAGTAATTCGGCCTGCAAATCTATACATGCCCGTCTTAAAAACACCCGGAATACTTTGAACAATTTCTTAAGAAGAAGGTTTTTCATGCTCAACTATCTGGGCAGTGGGTCCCACCGACCACCCCACATCGAGAAAATTGATCATTTGCCACTTTGAAGAGTGGGCTTCGCAAATTTGCCACTTTCAAAATTGACTTCGTAAAAATACCATGCAGTACATGTACATCTTGATTACCATGCCATTTGAGCCATTTAGCTCATTTAATATTTGTTTTGCTAATTTCAGGGGCTGGAAAAGACAATTCTACCCTTGCACTGCATGGGCTTTAGATCAGGAGATGAAACGTCGCCCGAAGCAACGATCTGCACTGCATCTCCTGCATCCCCGCGCGGCCTCCCGGCGCTGCATCCCCGGCCGGCCTCCCCGCGCCGCCCTCCGCGCACGGCGGCCTCCCCGCGCCTGCCTCCCTGCCGGCCGGCCTCCCCGCGCTGCATCCTGCCGTCCAGACTGCTCAGGTGCATGGCTTCAAGTATCTCTGGGATGGTGGTTTCTCTCGGCCTACATCAACTGATGAAGCACCAATGCTGTTATACTCTTGGCCAGATAAGCAGGTCAACTGAATTTTGACTGTTGAAACCCTTAATTATTTGACAATCTTTATTTCCATTTGTTTTGCAAGTTGGTATTTATCTGTATGTTTGCCAATAGTTTCATCTATTCCTTGATGAGACAGTTCAGTATTTGACTCATCTAAGAGTTTTTCTAACTTCGGTGACATGTTTGAATCCCAGGGAAGAAACTTCGGTACACTTGATTCAGACATACATTTCATTTCAATAGCTCTTGAGTTTTTTTTAATACACATGCACAGACAACTCACAGAATATTGTTTTGACGTTTGGTGGAAAAGTTAGATTTATAATATGCTTTTGCTATGAGCCTTATGTTCCTGTTACTGAATATGCTCTTTTGTTTTTTTCAGTGACCACAAGTTTGCATTTTTCGTGGTGGATTTGGTGGCCTGTACACTGCTGACTGCTCTAAGATAGAATCTCTTGTATGGCCCTGTGATAAGGAGCCTCAGGTAAAACGATGATGATATTATGCTAGAACGTTCCTTTATATTTGCGTGCTATCTTATTACCTTGCAATGGTGTGCATGTAATCGTTTGCATCCCATGTAATCGTTTCTGTCGATAACACGCCTATCAAACGCCTTCCTCCATACTAAAATTGATACCATCCCATGTTCTCACAATACTAAAATTATTGCGGACGGAGATTTGGCATGGAGACTTGAGAGCATCCGACTCATTCAAGGCTGGTATCAAGACCTGAACTGCTGGTTATTTGGCATGAAGATGGCTTCCATCAGCAGCGCATGGACGGGCTTCCAGCCCCTGAATGAGTGCAAAACTTAGCAAGGGTATAATTGTCTTTTCCAACCCCTAAATTAGCAAAAAAAATATTAAATGAGCTAAATGGCTCAAATGGCATGGTAATCAAGATATACATGTACTGCATGGCATTTTTACGAAGTCAATTTTGAAAGTGGCAAATTTGCGAAGCCCACTCTTCAAAGTGGCAAATGATCAATTTTCTCACCCCACATCACCTGTCCATTGGCAGTTCGCATGCACCACCCTCCGCTTCTTCTTCCTCCCTCGACCCGACCCGAGAGATCATCCAGATCAAGCAGCCTAGGGCCTCGCCCCCATGGCCGGGGTCGCCGACGCGCCCCGCCGCACGACGCCCGGGGCCTCCCCCTCCCCTCCCCCTCCCCCTCCCCCTATCGGCGGCGGCGACCGCAAGCGCGGCCGCTCCTCGCCCGCGCTCCCGCCGCCGCCCCCCGGGCCCCCTCCGCCGGGGCCGCACAGCAAGAGGTACCGGAGGGACGAGGGCGGCGGGTTCGACCGGCGCCGGCTCGGGGGTGGAGGGTTCGAGCAGGACGACAGGAGGTGAGAGAGCCTTTGGGAATTTTGGTGCGGTGTGGGGAGAGTTCAGCCTGGTAGCTGAAACGGCCCAATTGGAGCTTACTAGGGTCTTTGCCTGTTTCTGCCAGTCGAAGTTGGTCGTTGCTGATTGGAAATCGTGGTCTTAGATTGGTTTAGCCGTGACGATTAGATCAACTGTTTAGGTGTAGCGTTGCGGGCTAGCAGCGTGCAGTAGGCGCTGCTGATGCATGCCATTTGCTGTAACAGTGATTTTAGAATTGGAGCCAAGTGAGGGAAGAGGTTTAAGGTTCATTGTTGTTTCACAATTGTTAGGCCTTTTGTCTAGAAGAACATTGCTTCATCACATTGATATTAGGAAATTGATCATATACCCTCCTCTTAGTGGGAAATTGAGAATATACCCTTCTCTAGATTTCAATTGATAATATACCCTTCTCTAGACCAATCTCTTGGTAAAATACCCTCTTTTGGCATTTTTGAGCTTTTGTCATCACTTTCTCTAGTCTTCTATATATTTCACCATAGGAAATGACCTTTTTGCCCCCCTGTGAATAGTTCTCATGCGAGCCTTCCTAGTGCGCATGCATCCCAAACGAAATGCCAAATCCAGTGCAATGCCAAATGAAAATCTAATCTCTGTATAGCGCATTGCAGCATCAAGTGATTCCCACCACAAAAATGTAATCATTTCTCACGTATTGAATAGCCAAACCACCCCAAGAAAAAATGGAGCAGGAAATCCACCGTGGCTGGGACTGACCTCGGCATAAAATACCCTCATGCGAGCCTAACCCATTTAAACAGCTCGCATGGGCAAAGAAAAAATGGAGCAGGAAGGCTCGCATCAGAACTATTCACAGGGGACAAAAAGGTCATTTCCTATGGTGAAATATATAGAAGACAGGAGAAAGTGATGACAAAAGCTCAAAAATGCCAAAAGAGGGTATTTTACCAAGAGATTGGTCTAGAGAAGGGTATATTATCAATTGAAATCTAGAGAAGGGTATACTCTCAATTTCCCACTAAGAGGAGGGTATATGATCAATTTCCTCTTGACAATATGGGGATGTTTTTATAGTTCCTATGTTTAGCTCCTGAATCCCAATAACACCGTCTAAAACCGGAGCTTCCTGCAATGACTGTGCTTACAAGTTCAACCGAAGGCACTGTTAGGGGGTGTTTGGGACTGCTCCACTCCACGTTTTTCAGCTCCGCTCCACGTTTTTTAGCCAAACAGGTTCAGCTCCACGCACTCTGTTCGAGGAAAAAAAGGTGGAGTTGTGAGAGCACCTAAAGGAGTGCTCTACAAACTCCAGGTTTTTTGTGGAGCTGCTCCACGGTAGAGTTTGTGGAGCAGAGTTTGTGGAGCAGTCCCAAACACCCCCTTAATAAGCTGACTATTCAAAGGCTCTGATTTTTTTAATATATATGAAGACATGAAGCAAACTTATTCGTTGATGTGTTGCAACTAATAGTTATTATGGGCGTATGGTCGCTCTTCACAATACTGGATGTGCTGTTTTGATTTGGAAAGTTTGCTCTTTGTTGTAACTATGAGCAGAAAAGAAGGAAATTACCTGATGGTCTGGGTGTCTGCTGGTCTCTTGTTTGTTTGTGCTTGCAGCCTTGCACATTGTTTTGAGGGCCACTGCAGCTTTTGAAGTTTGTTTTGTCTCGTAGGTATGGGAATGATCATGGTGGCATAGGAGGAAGAGGTGGACATGGTGATGAGAGAGGCCAGGGCCGATACAATCGTGGACCAGGTATGCATTGTTGGATGAGGGGTTGTCCGGTATCCACTAGTTGTCATTTGGTGTGGATGCTAGTAGTTTTAAGTCCCACGTGAGATTGAAAAGATGTCTGGCTCTGGTTCATTTGCCTCGTATCTTGTACGATTGTCCTGATCTTTGTTGTGACTGTCGAGCATGCAGCATATTGTGGAGTCCTCAGATTTTATGCTGAATCATAGTAAAGTCAAGTCATGTTTTTTTTAAAAAACTTTTATCTTAAAAGTGTAGCACAGTATAAAAGTGGTTGATAAAAATTATAACATATGGGTACATAAATTATTTCTTGTCTACTTGAGTTGCTTGTCGATAGAATTGCTTGTTAATGATGTGCATTTTGCTGTTGTTCCAACATGTTCTATAGACTGGCTTGATTCTGGACGTGGTGGATGGAATGAAGGCTCAGGGAGCTCTCGTAGGTACATATGTAATTCTGGATTTTCATGTATTTTGATGATGTACTTTCTAATTTATTTAGTAGCAAATAAAACCTTCGGAGATGAAACAATTATGAGACTGGTTACATCCTTTGCATTCAGTCCTATACATATTTCAGAACTTCTGGTTGGTCCATTGTCGAATTTTATGAGCAAATGAGCTTGTCATAGCTTGAGTGGCAAGCTTTGAATATAAGGCATGTACTTGGAAATTTCTTGTGCAAACACCATAATGCAAAATTTTAGTGTACTCTACAGGACCTAAACTAAATACTCATGAAAGAGAAAACACCAATCCTTATTCCCATATATTGAGTGATCAAAGAAGCAACCATCATTGCAAACCACCTCAAGTATGCTAAGTTTTTTCAATCATGTGTGAGTTAAACAGTAAAAAGCATCAATCATCACTGACCTTTTGAACAGTTATGTATGATTTTCATAGTATTCTTTGTATCTGTTGAGCAATTGAATTGTTTACTGTTCATGATTTACTGTTACATGCTCAAAATAAACAGGAAAATGCAATCTTTGACATCTCTCGAGATACCTCCATTAGAATCTGAGCAAATGCATGGTCACATATTGTTTCTTATTATCTATTTACCTTCTTGATTCTTCAATTGTTTGTGCTCAGAATGTGTAGGTTTGATTCTCAGTGATGTCTTCCTTGCCTAAACAGCTTGTATGGTTTTGTTTTTGAGGTTATTTGATTGCCAGCATTGCCACTGCCACACATGAATCACTGATGGTAAAATCAATAGCAAATAAAGCTAGATAATCACACAAATGCCTTTTGCTAAGGAGATAGTAGTTCACTGTGTTGATGTTTTTGTTTCATCTTTTGTTGGAGCACATTTTACCTTAGATTTGTCAGGCATTACTTCTGTTTTCTTTTTCCTTATACATTATGGGAAGCAATCAAAGTGACCAATATTGATACTCTATAGGGAAGGGCTGATGTCTTACAAGCAGTTCATGCAGGAGCTCGAAGATGATGTTTCACCGGTTGAAGCTCAACGCAGGTGTGCTAAGCTGAACCTCTTTTCTTTGAACTGTGAATTTCTGGCAGACCTATATTCAACTACGACCATTCTCTCTCTCTCTCTCTCTCTCTCTCTCTCTCTCTCTTTTTGTTGAGATAAAAATGTTGTAGCCCTGTTTGTTTTGGCTTTTCAGCTGCTTTTGGCTTCTCTCAGCAATCACTATTCATTAGACTAATGTCACAGTCAAAATCCATAAGCCGCAGCCCAAAAGAACATGCCCTAATTCTATTCTGTGCACTGTACTTTCAGTATGTTTAATGTGAAATGTAATTTGACATTTCCATTCATTGTGCTAATCTTTAGATATGAAGAGTACAAGTCAGAGTACATCACAACTCAGAAGAAAGCTTACTTTGATCTTCATAAGAATGAAGATTGGTAATACTTTTTTTGGATTACATCCTTTTGATGTATCATCTAATGACTAATTTTCTTCAATAACCTTTTAGTGTTGCATTTATTGCTTTCATTGTAGGTTGAGAAACAAGTACCATCCTACTAACCTTGAGTCTGTTATGGAAAGGTTAGCTATTTTCTTAGTATAATAATGAATGTTATGACATTGTGCTAATGTCCTTATAATCTCTTTATGTTCCAGTCCATTTAAGTGATAACTATATTATCTTTTGTTGCAAGCAGAAGGAATGAACTTGCAAGAACTACTGCAAATGAGTTCTTCCAAGAGTTGCAGAGTGGAAGTTTAGACATGTGAGATCCTCTCTCTCACACACACAGAGAGACAAAAACAAAAAAAAACATGAGTTTGTGTTTTACTTATTTTTATTTGCCAATATGCAGTGGTCCAGGATTGACGAGTTCTGCAGCGAACAAATCTGGAAATAATGGTGGTACAAATTTAGATGATGTGGATGCAAATGGAAAAAAAGGGAAACTTGGAAAGGGCCTTGATGATTTATATTATGCTGCTCCCAAGGCTCATCCAGTTAGTTCTGAGGCTCGGCGAATTAGAATTGACATTGAACAAGGTCAAGCTCTCATTTGTAAACTTGATTCTGAGAAGGGTATTGAGAACAATGTTCTATCAAGTAGTGATCACGACAAAACAGACAGGGATAAATCACATGGTTCAATGGGGCCAATTGTAATAATACGGGGCTCATCTACTGTAAAGGGTCTTGAGGGTGTAGAGTTGTTGGACACTCTTGTTACCTATTTGTGGCGTATCCATGGTGTGGATTATTATGGCATGTCTGAGACAAATGAGCCCAAAGGCCTAAGGCATGTGAAAGCAGACTCAAGGACGCATAATGGTGGTAGCTCAAATGCAGCTGAATGGGAGAAGAAACTTGATTCATTTTGGCAAGACAGGATTGAAGGTCAGGATCCATTGGAAATATTGAAAGCAAAGGAGAAGATTGATGCAGCTGCTAGTGAAGTGTTGGATCCACATGTGAGAAAAATAAGGGATGAAAAGTATGGATGGAAATATGGTTGTGGAGCCAAGGGCTGCACAAAGCTTTTCCATGCTCCTGAGTTTGTCCAGAAGCATCTCAAACTCAAGCATGCAGATTTGGTGGTGGAGCTGACATCAAAAGTGAGAGAGGATATTTATTTTGAGAACTATATGAAGTATGTTTTCTGCATCGTCATTCTTTTGACTGAACTAATGTTTTCTATTGCAAGACAATTATGGGGTATTTTTATCTTGAATGCAGTGATCCCAAGGCACCTGGCGGAACACCTATCATGCAGCAAGCTGCTCCAGTAAGCCTCATTGCCTTGTTTATATTCGTTTGCAAATTGCCAACTGTTTAAGTTCCTGTATATTTGTTTGTATTGGCCAATGTTACAGAGGGAAAAAGGCAGACATTGGCCACCAATGGAGAGTCGGCAGAGAGATGAGCGTGGCAATCGTAGGCTTGACAGAAATGTTGATTCACCAACCCATGATGGATCTAGTGAAAACCCTGATGATTCAATGTATGATTCTTATGGTGATCCGGTTATGCATGGCACCTTTCCTCCGGATATTCCTGCTCCTCCAGTGCTGATGCCTGTGCCTGGTGCTGGGTAAGTCTGCAATTTCTGCTTATTGTGCAACACAATGACGTACTCATTATTGGACATTGGTTCATTCTTCATTGTCATTGCAGCCCACTAGGACCATTTGTTCCTGCACCACCGGAAGTTGCAATGCGTATGTTGAGGGATCAAGGTGGGCCACCACCTTTTGAGCCAACTGCTGGTCCACGTCCTAGGAAAGCTGGGAGGGGTGGTGGTCCCCCGATGGGTGGTCTATCACCAATCCTTGCTCCTCCTCTTCCTCCACTTCTGCATGATCCTCGTAAAATACGAAGGTTGATACCTATATATCAATCTCCTTGCACTTGTGTTCCCTAAGCTGTCCACACCATGCAATGCAAGATATTTTTTTCAACATTCTGAAACATGGTCAACATAATAAGTATGCTGAATAGTAAACAAAAAAGAACACTGATTATTTGTATCTGGACTTTTCTTTGATGCCATTGCTTCGTACATTATAATGATGTGCATATTCAGGGCATCTTACTCTCAAGCTGGTAATTGGATTAATTTGGAATTTGTATACCTTGAAAAATATGACCAAGGTCACAAAGAATTAGATTGCATTAAGCACCTGCAGTCTGAAACATTGTAAACCATGTTCCTAGTATTATTTGTAGAGTGCTTACTTTTTTTGAAACCGACTGTGATGTAATTTTGGTGTTTTCAAGTTATAGCTTGTTATTCTGTTTTTAAAGCATTTGCCCTATATGCATTACATGATTACAAATATTGTTTCTGTTTTAAGATATTGTTGTTCCCTGCTGCATGTCAGTGTTGCAAAATTTATGGTTCTGCTTAAGCACTGGCCCTTATGTACATGGTTATCGCTTTTCTGTTTCAAGTTAGCCCTTGTGCTTCATAGTTGAATATTTGTTCTAGATGATATTCCAGATACCTTTTCCTGCCCATTATCTGTTTTTTTCACCTGTTTTAACCTTGCTTGCAGCTATCAAGACCTTGATGCTCCTGAAGATGAAGTGACTGTTATGGACTATCGAAGCTTGTAGAGGCATGCTGTATGATCCTTTTGTCTCTGGAAAACTGTAGGTAATATTGCGCTGCAACAAGACCTTCGCTCATCGCTAGATTTTACTGTGGAGGAACACAGAAAGGCTTTTGTCTCAAGTTCTGTTACTTCGCAATGTGTAAAATGAATCACAGCGGATCGAAGCAAGTATCTCATTGCCATTCACCTGGGAACACAAGGATGTGAAGTCTGCACTTCTCAACAAAAATTGTAGCTCTGTTGATTTATTCCTGCGATGTCCGATCTCTTACATGAGTATGTCCCACCTAGTTACCAAAGGTCTACAAGCCTGCCATGTCCTGTCCAAATATCCTCTACTGTATATGTACAATTTTATACATGCAAATGGTTTGTAGGTGGAACCTAATGATCGAAACTTCCAGAAGTTCTCGCTTCTGAATTCTGATCCATTCCAGTCTGTATATGATTAGGGACATCATATATCATTAATTAATCCATGTACTTTTAATACCCAAACGATAGTTTTGATTTGCTCATACAATTTCCATGCGTGTTGGCACGCTCCTCCCAAAGGCTGCTATGGCTGCTGTCAAAAGTCTTGTCTTCACTCCCCGTCTTGACCTGGTCATCATAACTATTACAAGAAGAACTAATTTTTATACATTTTAAGAAACAGAATCAAATTTGGCATTTACTACTGGTACTTCTTACTATTACATATTTTTAGAATACTTAGTTATTAAGAATGATGATGTTATTGATGATGTCAATATATAGATTATACGGAGATCATGACAAAACCAAAGAAATACGGAGGTTTGGGGTTAAGAGATCTATATGCTTTTAACATGGCAATGCTCTCAAAACAAGCATGGAGATTGCTACAGGATCCTGATTCTTCGTGCTGTACGGTGTTGCGGCCTCAGTACTTTGGAGGTAATGTATTGTCAGCTAAAAATGTGGACGGAATGCCTTATTCTTGGCGAAGTATTCTGAAAGGTGCTGAATTACTGAAGAAGTGTGTGATTAGGAGAGTCGGCAATGGACAATCTATTCATATTTGGGATGATCCGTGGCTTCCGAGGGGCATTACAAGACGACCATCATCATTTCGGGGTAAGTTGCTGATCTTATTGGTCCAATTGATGGGAAATGGGACAGTGAGCTTATCTCGCAGATTTTTAGTGAAGATGATGTGCAAGTTATCTGCTCAATCCATCTACGGCAGGACATGGAAGATTTCTGGGCATGGTACTATGATCCTAAAGGTTTATTTTCAGTTATTCTGCATACAAAGTTTGCATCGGGTCATTTGGTGATACTGAACAAGGAAGCACTTCTACTATTCATGGTCCAGCAAATGGTGGTATTGAATGGCAGAAAGTCTGGAAGCTTGATTGCCCGAGGAAAGTACAGATGTTCATTTGGAGATTCCTGCATAACAGCTTTCCAATTCGTATGAATATTGCAAGGAGAGGGATGGAATGGATACTTTACGCCCAATGTGCTCCAGACTGAATGAAGACAGTGGCCATCTGTTCTTCAATTGCAAGTATGCACGTCAACTCAGGAGACTGTTGAATATGGAGGAACATCGATCAGCTATGCCCCAGTGTTGTTCAGCTGTACAGGTAGCAGATTGTATGTGGAAGTTGGATGATGCTGTTAGGATTGAGGTAGTCACTTGCCTGTGGTTTATCTGGACCTGCCGAAATAATGTAAATGCTGGAGAACAGAGGAGAGTACCTGAATCTGCATCAATATTTTTTCGGAAGTTCATATCTGAATTCAGGGGTTTTTTTTTGGTAAGAAGAAATAGGGCGGAATGAAAGTGCAGCAGAAGTGGTCTGCGCCGGATGGACATTTTTGGATGACAATAAGAAAGGAGGATGGGGCTTCATTATCAGAAACAATATTGGTACAGTGTGTGTGCAGGCTCAGGTCAGTTGTCTCAGGGAACCTATTCAAGATGAAGCAGAGGCTTGTATCCAGGGGCTGCATATTGCAACGGAGCTGGGTATGGGTCATAGGAGATGTTCTTTTGGGCTGTATCTGATGGCTTTTGACTACGGTTGATGTTTTTATCTACGTTTTTTGATACGGAAGCGGACGACGGAGAACCGACGCAAATAGCGCACACAATTTTAAGTTCAGAAAGTCATTTGGAGAATCCACTTTAAGATGCCGCTCTGTTTCAGCGTTTAGCCTTTTGACTTTTTAATCTGAAGTCGGCGCTTCACACGACGGAGTTTGATCTAGCACCGTGTGGAGTTCTGTTTAGAGAAGCTCGTTTTATGCTTTTAGCCAGTTTCCTGGATGTTAAAAAACTGTTTATTGTCCTAGAACTTGTAATGGGGCGGCTCATGAGCTGGCCCGGTTTGGAGCTGGTTTAGCGACTGGTGCGGTATTGGCAAGGCCAAGTGTCTGCCTGTGTAACTGATCAGGTGGCTGCCGATTCTGGGGCAGTCCTGGTTTAATGGAATCATAACATTCCATCTCAAAAAAGGACATTCTTAATATTCAGGGTCTATCGACGCTGAAAATTTTAAAATGGTCAGTGGGAAAGGCCAGATAATCACCGTACCTGATGACCTGCATATGGCATGTGAATACGGCGTGGAGCAGTCGGTGTCCGGATGATGCCTCAACATCTTTGCCGGGATATCTCCAAAGAAGTAGCATAACAGTACGAGCAGCAGCAGGGCAAAAACTTCCCAATGGCAGTTTTAGAGATATATACAGCAATGTAAGATTGACAAGTCTATAAGATTTTTCCTATTATACCAAGCTCTCATATGTCAAAAGTTCTAAATGAAAAGTATGATCCAAAAGTTCAATGCAAAGCCTACTGACGTTTGCTCAATCTTCTTTCTGGAGTAATCACCAACCCAGGTTAATTAGTTCCATACTTCCATCTACAGAATAGCAGAAACGCCATCCACATCACAAAGGAAAAGAGGGCGCTTAATGTGCAAGAGAGAGGTCGAGACTGTCAGCCGCCCTTGCTAATCTCTCAAATCTCTAGCTCTCACTTCAAATGAAAATGCATACACAGGATGAGACAGATGTTTTGGTGCTGCGTTCACCTTACAAGCTGCAGCTTTTCTTTGTATATTAGACTAATATTTAAAGGGAAACTTCAAGAGCTAACAACAGCAGTTTGCACTGACGTGCCATCCCACGATCAGCACTAATGCCTTGCATTAACATGCTTCTAAAAACTGAAAAACTGACCACTAACTGAAACTGAAAACAGTAATGCCATAATGGCTAACTAAGTAACTGGCACAGGATTATTTCTCCAACAAATCTCCCCCTAATCCTGACGCCTTGTGACAGTCTCCTTGATGCCAATCCTCCTGGTGTCGATGTACTTCGGCGAGCTGCCGCGCCAGTTGACGATGTGCTCCACCTCAGCGAAACTACTTGGTTTTTCGGCAGCGAGGAGGTAGAGCTCATCTGATTCAAGCTCCACCGGCTCAGAGGTGGCGTTGATGTTGGCGATGCTGCGGTAACGCCATGGAGCGCCAAAATCGTCATCGAGGTTCGGGTCCGCTGTGGGGGGCGACACGAATTCCACCTGTGGACTCGGCGGCTCGGAGGGAGATGCCGCTGATTCCGACGGCAACGCACCGGAAGGCGGTGGGCTTGGTGAAGCAGTGTTGGCATCGACGGGCTGCATCTCATAATGGATCGTGAATGAATCAATCGATGAACCCGTACCTGATTCATGCTCCCCCCAGTTCCACTTCTTCATTTCGTTGAACACCACGTCGCGTGTGACCCACACGCGTTTGGCGGCGGGATCGTAGACGCGGTAGGCCTTGCTGCCGGGCTCGTAGCCGAGGAACACCATGGTCTTGCTACGATCCTCCAACTTCTTCATGTGCGACTTCACCACCTTCATGTGCGCCACGCACCCGAACGTGCGGAGATGATGCACGGCAGGTGTTCGACCATGCCACACCTTGTATGGAGTCTTGGCGGGGACGCTCTTCGTGGGTGATCGGTTGAGGATGTAGACCGCCGTCGTCACTGCTTCCCCCCAGAAATCGCCGGGCATGTCCTTCGCCTTCATCATGCATCGCGCCATGGCCACCACCGTCTGGTTGCGACGTTCCACGACGCCGTTCTGTTGTGGTGAGTAGGGCGCAGTGAGGTGGCGCCCAATCTCCTGCTCAGCGCAGTGAGGTGGCGCCCAATCTCCTGCTCAGCGCAGTAGAGGCCGAACTCTACGGAGGTGAATTCACCGCCACGGTCAATGCGAAGAACACGCAGCTTGCGGCCGGTCTCGACCTCGACGCCGGCCTTGAAGCACTTGATGGTTGCAAGAGCATCACTTTTCGCCGCCAGCAGAAAGAGCCACATGTAGCGGGTTAGATCATCGATCAACAATAGGAAGTACCTCTTGCCGCCATGGGTTGCTGGCGTGATGGGCCCGCATATATCGCCGTGGATGAGATCGAGGCGCTCCGACGCGCGGTACGCCGCTGCGGCGGGGAACGGTGTTCGCTTCTGCTTGCCGATCAGACAGCTGTCGCAAACCTGATTTATGCGCTCAAGCTCCGGTAGGCCTCGCGCCATCCTGCGCCGAGTGAGCATGCGAAGCGAATCGAAGTTGAGGTGACCGAAATGCGCATACCATGTCCAGGCTTCCTCCATGCCCCTCGCCGCGAGGCAAACGGGCTGTGCAATGTTGACGTTGAGCACATAGAGATGTCCGGCGGTCCGCCGAACCCGGCATAGCAGCCGGTGTTGAGGGTCGCGAAATGTGAGGATGCCATTCTCGATCTCCGTCTTGCAGTGAGATTCGTCCAGCTGGCCGAGGCTGACGATGTTGCTGTGGAGGCGCGGGATGTAGTAGACGCCGGTGAGCGCGCAGTGATCGCCGTTCTTGCAGGCGAAGAGCACAGTGCCGCACCCCTCGATGCGGACTCGCGAGGCGTCGCCGAACTTGACGAAACCGCGCACGCTGGTGTCGAGTTCGGAGAATGCGTTCTGTGCGCCCGTCATATGATTCGATGCGCCGGTGTCCAGTATCCATTCTGGATCGACTGGCTCTTCCTCGTCGCGGAGAGTGACAAGGGCGCGCTCCTTGTTTACAACGAGTTCGGCGCCTGCTGGTTCGATGTTGATGGCGGGAGAGAGATCACAGACCTGAGCCATTAACAACGTGGGCTCGTCTTCGCCCTCATCCTGCTCTGGTTCGGCTTGGAGAAGATTCGCCCGAGCCAACCTCTCACGATCCCGCTTCGCCTTTCGGCAGTCTTTGGCCCAGTGGCCCAGTTTGCCGCAATAGCGGCATTTGTCCTTGGAGATGTCGTGGCACGCGGCTTGGGATGGCCCAGACGTTGGTTCCCTGTCTCCCCCGTCACGCCCGCGGCTGCGCCATCCGCGCTGGCGTGAGCGCGACGTGTTCTCGCTGTTTGCAGCAGCGCGAGAGGTGGACCTGCCGGTCTCCTTGGTGTTGTACGACGACCATTCCTTCTCCGTGAGTAGAACCTGGTCTCCTTCCTCATCGTTCGACTCTCCACGGTCCTCGACAGCGTGGAGCCGGCCGGTGAGGTCCTTGATGGACAGAGTGCTAAGGTCAACCAAGGTTTTAATTGACAAAGAGATTTGGCGATACCTGCGGGGAACAACACGCAGAAGCTTGCGGACCACCTTCTCCTCCGACAACTCCTCCCCAAGGAGGCGAAGGTCGCTGATGACACCCTGGAGCCGGAGACTGAGGTCCTCCACGTGCTCACCATTTTTGAATCGCATCGACTCAAATGTCTGGCGTAGCTTTGCGCCTTGGATTCACGCACTCGATCCGCCCCAACCCTCATCGCCTTGAGGGCATCCCAGGCTTCTTTGGCGTTGTCCTTTTCGGCGAGCGGCCGGAGCATTTCCGGAGGCATCGCGCGCAGGATCGCCGAAAGGGCCTGGCGATCTTCCTGGTATGGCACATCACCGGTGTCAACGACGTCCCACAGGCCTTGAGCCTGCAGGTTGACTCGCATCAACACCGCCCAATCGGAGTAATTTGAGCATGTGAGCGTGGGGTAGGAGATGGAGCCACTACTCTCCTTCACGACCCGCTGGACAACGAGTTCACGCTGGCCGCCATCGCATCGTTGCGGGCAGCGCGTCGGTGGGGACGGCGAGCGTCCACGACTGTGTCGTTGCGGTGTACGAGAGTGGCCTACGGCAAGGACGGGGGCCGACATTGTGCTCTGATACCAATTGTCAGCCGCCCTTGCTAATCTCTCAAATCTCTAGCTCTCGCTTCAAATGAAAATGCATACACAGGATGAGACAGATGTTTTGGTGCTGCGTTCACCTTACAAGCTGCAGCTTTTCTTTGTATATTAGACTCATATTTAAAGGGAAACTTCAAGAGCTAACAACAGCAGTTTGCACTGACGTGCCATCCCACGATCAGCACTAATGCCTTGCATTAACATGCTTCTAAAAACTAAAAACTGACCACTAACTGAAACTGAAAACAGTAATGCCATAATGGCTAACTAAGTAACTGGCGCAGGATTATTTCTCCAACAGAGACAAGTTGGGCTTGCCTATTGATGTGCAAGAAACATAATAGTGGCCGAGCAGCGTTCGTGGAGGCCAAAGGCGCGCGGCAGGCTGCAGCGGCATGTAGGCCGAGAGACGTTGGCGGCAGGTGTTGGTGCCGATCGGCAGAGGCATGTGGGTGCGGCACGAGGAACAGCGCACGGGCAGCGTGGCCATAGGCGGCACGACCAAAGGCGGCATAGCCGAAGGTGGTGTGGCGCGCCTGGCAGGTAGCGGCAGCCAAGGGCGTGGGCAGTCGGCGGAGGCGGCCGGCCGTGGCGGTTCGGCGCGGCAGCTGGCCAGCACATGGCACGGGTGGCCATGGTAGCTCAGCGCGGTAGTCGGCCGGCGCATGGCGCGGGTGGCTGTGGCAGGCAACAACGCAACACAGGTGGCGGCGGCCAAAGGTGACGACGGTCAGCCAGCGGCGACGGTGGTGGCCGAAGCAGCCAGACTGTTTTTTTTCACGATCACATGGTCGGCCGGTCAGATGCACAGCCGAATCACATGTTCGCACGATGGTTTTGTTGGGTCGTGTCGTGGAATGTGGTTGCCCAGTCGAACAGCGATTCACACCGCAAAAGGGCGAACGAATCTGTTTCTCTCGATCAAGCGAATCTCATGTTGTCTCTTGTCAATTCCAATTGGACCGTATCTGATTCATCTCTGTTCCACTTTGTAGATTTGCACGTAGCATTCGAGGGAACGATCGGACGGTTGTGCATCTCGGATCCTTCGTGCAACGCATCCACCGAGCATACTCAAAGCAAGTACCTTACGGAGTGACACAGACGGATGCACCCCTTACAACGTGATTACGTGAGACGCCAACATTTCCATAATGCTTCACTTCACCGATTGAAATTCAACCACCAAATCATGATGCGATGCATGTGTGTTTTCATGGACCGAACTGCATTCAGACAACGAGAGGGCTGATGGACAGCAATTGTATGGGTTATTTAGACATGCCATTGTACCGTCGCGTACAGTTAGGATGTAGGTCAGGATCAAAAACAAAACTAGCACGCAAACGCAAACGAGGCATGAACTACGTTACAATAAACAATGACCAATAAAACAAATGCCGAGGTCCAACCCCGTAGACCTCAGCAAAGTGCAGATACAAAATGCCGCTGCAACTTAGTTCATACACTGGGGGCAAAAAACGAAAAATCTGGTGGTATACAGCGTTTTCGCAGCAAGGGTGGTTACCCATGTCCCGAATCTCCTTCCACCATGGCTCAGGACAACAGCCTCAGGGAAGAAAGCGATCTGATTCTGCTCCAAGATCTGCACAGTACCAAAATCCATTAACTCTACAGTCTACGCTTATCAAAGATCAATGGTGAAACTGTTTCCGCTGATAAAGAAAGAAGTGGTCGCACCTGCAACCCTACATAGCTGGCAAACCCCAAACTGTGCGACAATTGTCTACTTATCAGCATGTCGGCGCTTGTGTCTCCTGTGGCCATGGTTTGCGCTACCACCACGAGGGGATCTTTTCTGCTTTTTGGTGCTGCATGAGCAAAAGGTTTTCAAAGAAACGACAGATAATCAGTTCACATAAGGTCACAGTAGTAATTATTAGAATTAATATTAGGGTAGCTACAAAAATAAAGCAAACTAACCAGAAGGTTTCTACTAGAAGCCTGTATATAACATAGATAGGCAGAGCCAGCAAAGCAGAAGCCTGTAAAGAAAGATGGTATGCTTGTTAGATGGCCATTGGCCTTCAGTTTCTGGTTAAATTCTCCAGGAGTGCTTACCAGGAACCAAACCAACTCCTTCGTCGCAAGTGATTTTGTTATCTCATGTTGGTGCAGGTAATCCAAGATGGTTGCTTGAGCCTAGAAAAGAGAAGTTGAGATTTTCGCACATCTAAAATACAACTAGGAGTACACATCAGAAGAAGATCACAAGGTGCAAATGTCAACTACCTGACGGACTTGGAAAGGACCACAACCTAGTTTGGAAATGATGTAACATAAAAACTATACATGTATAACTGCAGCTAAACATAGAACAGGAAACACATGAAACTCATGCAACTTGGGATGTTTATTCACTATTAATTGACAATTGATATTTGTGTTTAACATATACATGGGTGTGCTTGTCTACTATTTGACACAGGATTATTCAACATTCAGAAATTATGTTTGTTTACTATTTGTCACAGGTTCAATACGTAAAATCTTTGAAGGTCAGAGAACAGATATTGGTAATGAAATATTGACATGAATAAAAGCTGGCATATATTACAATTTTTAATGAAAACACAAACCTGCCGATGGTATGTGGTTGCCGACTCAAGAAATGTCCCATACACATGAACTGCTCTTTTAGTATAGGGCTTAAGAGTTGTTCTAACTTTCTCAACATGTGGCTTTGTGACCTCAGCAACTTGATCAATATATGGTTTGGAGAACTTCTTGTATTCCTAAATCAATATAGTCAAATGAATACAAATCAATGATGATATATAGCTACCACAATAACACCAAATAACCGTGATCAACCAAGTGCTGCCTTCGAAGGAAGAGATGTGCGGAATTATATAAATTCTTGAAATAGCAAGTGCTATAAGTACCTGGAAGTAGGGATCAGCAATCTCTTTAACTTTTACAACATGAGGTGTAACAGCATCCCTCGATGCCTCATAAACCTCCACTGATTTTGTCGAGACCTTCTGCACGTAAGGTTCTGTATTTTTCTTGAGCACAACCAATTTTTCCTTAACAGGAATCCATTTCTTCAAGAACGAAAAGTTATATTGTCAGTGAAAGATACATAAAAAAGGACTAAATTCGTAGGCATGATACGCTACCATCTTAGCAGTCTCCACATGTGGCTCTGCCCATTTCTTTGCCTGTGCTGATTTTTCTGATGCCTGAAGCAATTTGATGCACAGACATATGTTAATGGTGGCGCTATTGAAGGAATGCATTTTGAAATTGAAACAAAAACAGTGTGATGAAGAGGCACCTTCTGCAAAAAACTGTCCATGGCAGGTTTTCCATGCTCTTTCCAGTGACCTGAAATCACCTCCTACACAAGATGGTGATGACAGTGATGAGAGAATGCTAGTAACTTAACAAATTTCACAGGTGCACATTTTATGGCTCCGCTGTTACCATATAGTGTGCAGACTGTGTTGCTAACCAAGGTGGCAACCATGCTCCATGAACCTGGCAAAAAAGAATGAACACAATCGTAAAATTGTATTTTGCTGGCACAATCCCAATAAAAATACATTCATTCAGGGTATTAAAAGCACGATAGGCAGTTACTTAGTTTAGAATAAATTGTCAGTTTCGTGTGATCATCAGAAGTTTCAATAATGCACTAGAAGTGACAGACAAAAGAAAAATGCCCAGGTGCATTTACAAGGCATGTGCAACTTCATCAGAGCTTCACCAGCTGGTCACATAACTCGCATTCGCAACTTAAGATTTGTTGAAACTTCTCTTTCTATTCAAAACTGATGTACTGCCATGAAATTGATGGAATGCAGTATGTTTACATATCAACAGCAAATACCATTTTGGGCAACCATAAGCATATTTGTGATTTAAATCCATTTGTTCATGTACTAATTTGTGGCTAGCGGATAGAATGGGTCTCTTGTTACACAGTATGCTTGGCCTAACAAAGAAACATGTAGGTAAACAGACATCTTTGTAACAGGAATATTACTCGTGAGCAACCCTCTCTCCAAAACTAACAAAAGGACAACCAAAAAAGGAAGGAAGGACAAAGAAAAGGATCTTGAGAACATGGTCAAAACATATTATCTTGTGAGAATAGAGTATTTGTGCTTAAAAAAATCAACAAGGTTTGCGGTTTGCCCTGTGAGATCATTGATATACTCCAAGACCATGTTATCACATTATTGACATTGCTAAATTTGCATCAAGTTCAGATTAATAAAAACCGTTACAAGCAGCTACAGTGACAGGATATATCTTTACCTCTGTCAGCTGTTTTGACTTGGATGTTGCTTCTAACTGCACCCTCATCAATTCCTCCTACAGATACAAATGAACAAATACGGAACAAACGCATCATAGAACCACCAGAGGGAAGCAAACTGATGGTCATCAAACGTATCACAAACCTCAGCAACTTTAAGAGCACGTTCCGTGTTCTGAAGCTTGAGCTTTTGCTCATCATTTGCCTTTTGGAGCTACCAAAAAGAGAAATAAGAATAAGTCCATCCAAAATGTAACATGTTATATTTTGTTCAATGTTTTTTATCACACGGAGCCTACCCTAACTTGTTTGGGACAAAAGACTTTGTTGTTGTTGTTTTTTATCACACGGGCCCTCAATATCACTGAAAATGTTAGTTAGAATTTTCACTTTTGAGTATAGGATTAGCTCACCCAGTTTTTTTAAAAAAGATGGTCGTCTGCCAACTTTTGATGGGCTCGTAATAAAAGATGTCCATTTTAATAAAGCTCATTGCGCACGTGTTTACATTCTCACCAACAAAATAGAGAATTTAGCTGTCCCTAAGAAATGCACTACAGTTTTTTTGTGTGCGTGTGGAGGAGAGGAAAACCAAACTAAAATAGTTCAATAGTACAAAAGGCAATTATTTTGTACTTACTGCCTCAATTTTTGCGTTCAGCTCTTGGACCTTCTTCTCCGCATTGTTAGCCCTATTCTCCAGAGTTGCTCTTTTGCTACTTTGTGCTTCAACATTCTTCTTAAGCTTGTCAATCTAGAATAGAGAAGATAAGAAACCACAAGTTCCTAACGGGTATATTTTAATTGTTCGTGAAATTTCATGCCCTTGGTCTCAAAAAAAAGAAAGGGAAAGAGCATCTTCTGGACCTGATTTTCAAGCTCAACTGCCCGTGCATTGGCCTTGCCTGCCTGCTCCTCAGCAGCTACAGACCCCTTTGCCTGTATATGGATAAGAAAGAAAGTGAAATTGTTTTTATGGGCACAAAGTAATGTTTCAGAGGTATCTCAGCATATTAGATTGCATACCTGGAGGGAAGCAATCTCGCTCTGCAGAGAAGCAATCTTCTGTGACTTCTCCTCGATCGCCTTCTCCAGCTTTGCGATGCCGTCATCCTTGCTCTTCAGTTCCTGGGATCGCTCTGCGATGCCTGACTCTGTAGGATGAAAACAATCAGACTCGTCACTACTTCGGTGACAACTAGAAATTGCCAAACTTTTGGTCAAACTTGCTATGGAAGCAGTAGTACTACCAATTACCAAAGATATTACTTCCTACTACAAACACAATTAAACTCTTGGTAGTACAAGCTTCTTCAGGCCATTATAAGTTTACAATTTCATATCAACCAAGGTTAGCTAATTTTTCCTCCATGAATTTAAGCTAGCCTAATAATTATGGCAAATATTAAACGAAAAACCTCAAGTTTCACTCGCAGGCAGAAGCACAACAGAACTATTACACACTCGACCACTATAGTAAAAGAATGCCCCCAAAAAGGGTAACCTTTTGTAAAGTAACACAAAGCTTTAAGAAATATTTTATCATTTGCCCCATTTGATGATTTGCCCAACAATGTCTCACTGACATGTGAATCCAGTGAGACATCATGAGACAAATCATCAAGTGAACACCAACTATGGGCCAAATGATCAAATCCCTCTTAACACAAAGTTTCAAAACATAACGAAACAATACATGCCTTCGCTGAAAATATACAAATTTTCCAAACAAAAAAAGGATAAAAATTACTCCAAGTAAAGCGCATGTCGGATCGAAATCAGCACCGTAGCAACCGGGAAAATCCCACAACAATAACATCAAGCCGCTTGATCAATCAAGCGCTGTGGCACCGAGCCACCCAAAAACACCGATCAATTCATCATGCAAGCACCGAAACCCCTAACAAACGGATCCCGCACAGGCACAGCTCACCAAACAGCGCCAAATCCCACCTCATCGCATCGAATTGGCCCCTAAACCCCTCGCTTCACCGCAAAATCATCAACCCAGCGAAACAGGACAAATTAACCTAGCTCTGAAGCACCGATTCAATCGGCCCCGTCCCCAGCCCAGCCCCCCAAAACCAAATCAAAACACCCGCACCCGCACCACCCTTCCGATTCAAACCGAGGCGAGACGGGCACTGACCTAAGGCGGAGATCCTATCCCTGAGCTGCCCCAGCTCGGCCCCGAGCGCCGCCGCCTCCGCAGCCTCCTTGGCCCCCGCGGCGATCTCCTCCGCCCCCACCGCGTCCACCACCTGCTCCACGTCGGCCGCGCCGGCGACGAGGGCCGCGGCGATCACCAGCGCCACCAGGAGGAGCCTCGAGATCCTCATCCAGATCGCCCGTCTCTCCAACCCGCCGCCTCCTCGGAATCCAATCCAACCCGCGCCTTCGGTTCTAACGACGCCGCGACCACGAACGAGTAGTAGTAGCGGGGAGAGTGCGCGGCCCGTGCCCGTGCCGTGCTCTTTTTTTTATGAGGCCTCGGCGCAGGTGACGTGGCACGTGGAGGGGGACGACACACGTGGCGGGGCGCGGTTGGATCCAATCGTGGGCTCGTGATGGGGCTGGGTCGCTGCGCGGCGGGGCCCATGCGGTCGCTGTCCGGTGGGGATGGCCGCCGTTCGGGACAGGTGGCTGGCGCGTGGGCGTGCCAGTGTCGGCCACGACTCGCACGCATCTGCATCGTATCGGAATTGCCTTCGAAGTACAAATCTCCGGTGCCTGGAATTGCCTTCGAACCAATTACAACTTATTTAACGTAATTGGTGCACTTGTAATTGGTTCGCTTTGGTCTAATTAGACTCCTCGTTTCCATTTGAATTTCTGACTAACTACTGATTTATTTTATACTATTTATAAATTTCATCTTTGCTATACTTTTAACTAGTACGTTAAAACTTATAGTTAAGCAATTTCTGTGTCGTTTACTTAGCATAAGATTTTAGTTCTTACATTTTACAAGTGAAGCACCCAATCACAAACCTAGTTCGTTACGGCACTGCCACTAATTTATACCAAAACCTCCACCTTATGGTAAGGTCGTGGACTCCAACTATCTAGTAGTTGTAGTTTCCCACGAGTCATCCTTAACCCTAGCATTATTTTATAATCTATCAGCAAAATACTGAAATAACTTAGTAGTGCAAATTAGATTATCTAGTATACTGATGATTAATTATATAGTAGTTTATTATTATTAAGGTTGCCAAGGTGAATATGACCTTCAAGTAAAGCATGGTTTTTTCAGTAGTAGGACTTACCTAATTATCATGACATTATAAGCAATTATTTTAAATAAATAACAGTGCGCAAATAATAATAATAATAATAATACTAATAATTAAATAATTAAACATTGTAGGATCAACATAATGAAAAATATGTGACTTGTCTTGTGTTCAAAGTACTCGATTGGTCATATGTCTTTTTGTGTCTTGACCTGCTCCTGGAACGGATGGCTCGGTGTATCCAAGAGCTATCGCAAAAAGACAAGCAAATAAGTTCGTGCTCGAAAGAATCTAAGCTAGGAAAATAAAATTCGAAAAAATCAAACATAGATGGGTTTAGTTTTTTCTCAAAGTCTAGTTGAGCTGAACAGAGTTAGGAATGGTTCAAACGGACTCAAAACAACTATAAACACGCTAAATGGATTTCGGATGCATAGTAACGAGCTAGGCGAATAGTAGCGAGTTGGCACTATTCCCAACAAGCTATGTTTCATGAATAGTAATGGTCTTGGGCTGGCTGTTTAGGCTGAACAGTAATGGGCTTGGGCCTTAAACAGTTTTGGCTAGGCTGGAACGGTATTGGGCCACTACTGTTGGGCTCGCCCCAACTAGCTGGCTAGGTTGGCATATGGCCTTGGGCCAACTCAACCAGCCCAAGCGAGCAGCTTTCCAGGCCTAAGGCCTAGTCAGCTCAGGCACATGCCAGTGGCACCAGAGCAAAGCAAGGTGATGGCGAGCTCGATTGTGCGCCAGCGGTGATCGCCGACGGCGAGTGGTGTTGTGGTTAGGACCAAGGAGGTTTAGGGATTCCATTTTTGGGTTGTTCAAAGACTGAGGATCAACTGAGTTGGCTAGCAGCAGGAAGAGCTCATAAGAGCAATGCCATGGCATGACGAAGCTCCTAAGTGTTTTGAGCATCTACGGTGAGCTAGGAAGCTAAGGGTAAAAGTGGCTAGGGTTGTTTCGGCCAGAGCGTGGATGTCCACGGTGGCCCGGTTTGGATGACGATGCATAGCGCCGGCAGTCCAGAAGTCGCAGGAGGGGTCGGTGAGGTACGGGTGGGGTTGCGGTGGTGGGGTGATGCTAAGGCTATGGTTAATTGGGTTATGGTTCACTACCTGCACCAATGTGAAGTCCACGGGAGCTACCTGCACCAGCACCAAGTCCACTTGAGCTATTTGCACTGACGCGACAAGGGCGCGGTGGATCATATGCATCTACATCTTGTGCCAGGTCGACTATATTGAAATCGACCTCAAAGAACCGAGGTGGCAAAGGCAAATCGAAGAAGACCGATGTATTACCTATTTACTGTTGCCCCAAAAATTCAAGCTAAACAAGCCATTGGTCGTCCTGATAGAACGCTTCCAAACCATAGGACTGAGTTGCTAGAGATTGCATGCATGGTACATGGAACAGGCCAATAAGCTGGAGGGACAACGACGCTCAGGTGTCAACGTCAAGTTTATGCCATATCATCTTCAGCACAATATTCATGACTGTGTCTTCATAGTGACCTTCGATGACTTGTTCTTTCTCTTCAAACTCGACGCCCTCGACGTCTCACTCATTGGATGTTGAACACTATAAGTGTATACAATCACGGTCTACATTTATGTAATACCGAAATGTCATATATATATAAATCATTGCTTGTGTGTGTGTATGTGTATACATGGTAAACGAAGCCAGATTAATGAAATTACTAGTATGTTTCCTCGACCCACACTTGGTCTCTATGAATATCATCAAGGATAATGCATCCTTCATCGAGAATTACATGACGAAGGCATTCATAGCTTACCGCAACAAGGAATTCGTACTTATGCCCTATAACTAAGGGTAAGTGTTGTACTAGTGGCTATACTTGTTGATTTGTACTTTATAAGCAAC
Source organism: Dendrocalamus latiflorus (assembly GCA_017311315.1). NCBI lineage: Eukaryota > Viridiplantae > Streptophyta > Magnoliopsida > Poales > Poaceae > Dendrocalamus > Dendrocalamus latiflorus. The sequence goes on from CM029654.1 coordinate 3,918,106, forward strand.
ACAAACTTATATTTAATGACCATGATGACATACCTCTGTAGGTTCCACTAGATTCTAATTGTAGTTATACCAAAATAAAATAGGGTAATATACCTTGATTCACTAAAGAAGGCTAAAACCAACTTCACAGTTATCCAACAATTAATCGATAGGTAAACATATTTTCTCTATGTATAACTCTATTAGAGTCTTTTCTTCCTTCACAATGACTAAGGCTAATTTTTTTGAATCACGTAGGTCATTCGCCTCATACATTGGTACTGTATGGAAATTCAAGGGAGGGATCAATGCCCTGCGGCATGATCTAGATTTTTCAGTATTCACTAGTACACATTAATCCTACATATAACACTTCATAGTAATGCCTCTTGAACTAACAAATTCTATTTTTGCAATGTTAACAGCAACCGCTGGGCAACACCTGTGGATTCTATGTTTGCCACAATATGGAACTACTCCTCAGTTCCACGAAGACGAATGATCATCAGGTTTGTCAATCTTGCAATAATTATTTCATACTTATCAATTTATATGTATGCACGACATTGATCTTCCTACAAACATGTTGCGTCCATCGCTATAATTGCATTGGAACAAACCGAGCTCCAACAAATTCGAGGATAATGTACGTACTTCTAGATATCTCAGATCATAAACAAAGATGGAGAGTTGCACAATGTAGAATGAATTTGATTGGAATAAGATTGAGCTTAATTGTACATGTGTGTATTTGTTCATGAATGGTTAATTTATTTCATTTCAGTTAATTGATTTATGAAATAGATATTCTTATTTCTGAAATGAATGTGAATTAGATGTATACATGTACTTGTTATGTTTCTGTTTATTTCAGAGGGTATGGCTAGCATTTCCTAAGGTTAACCAACAAACAGAAATATATTTAGGAATACAAAAAATATCACAGACGGTTATTAACTCATAACAGTTAATAACCGTCTGTGATAGTTGAATATCATAGGCAGTTTGTAGTATAAACCGTCTGTGATTCATGAGATATCACAGACAGTTTCTACTACAAACCATATGAGATAGTACGTATCATAGAAGGTTCAAAAACCGTCGGTGATGACCGCATGTCATTATTGACTCACAAATTCAGACGACTCACGAAATCGTCTATGATGACGTTTTCGAACAGTCTGTGATGACTTTTTCTACGGTAGTGTACCACCTAAACTTGGGAAGGTCAGCTAGAAGGCCGAGGAAGAAGAGAATCCTAAATAGTGCTGATGTGGGGGCAACAAGGTTAAGCAATATGCTAGATGTAAGCAATTTGGCCACCATGCCAATAAATGCAAGGCTGCGGAGTGAGAAGAACCTAAGCAGATGCCAACACTATTCCCTAAGACTAAGAAAAGGTAGCTAATGTCCTAATACTTTCTTGCTTTAGTTGTGCCATCCATTTAACCATGGATAATATGAGATGATCCTAATTGCAGGAAGACAAAGACAACAATCTTCTTAATTTTGTCTTTTTCTAACCTTTTGGTTTTTTTGTCTTTCCTTATTTTTTTCGTATTCTTTTGCATTGCCCAGAATGACGTAACTTTTTCCCTTATTTTCTATTTTTAGATTTATTTACATTTAAAAAAACTTACAGTAACTATATTACCAAAATAAACCAAGCACAGTACAGAACAGCGTAAAAAAAGCCCACAGCTAGAATAACACTATTTTTGTGTGTGGATGTTGTATTTAACTCCTTTATTGAAAGGGTATATTGACTTTCACCTCTGCGCAGTGGCGGATCCAGGAAAATTTTTTGGAGGGGCTGAAGTACCTTCAGCTCGACCTCAGCCCCTTCTACATTATACATCCATGGCTAAAAATTTAGAGGGGGCTCCAAGGGTCCGGTAGCAGTAGGGGGGCTCGAGCCCCCCCCCCCCCCCCGCCCCACCGCTGGATCCGCCGCTGCCTCTGCGCATGCGAATATCTTGACTTGTTATGGTTGCAATTTCCTTTTTGAAAGGGAGAGTAATGGTTGAACTTTGATCTTTATTTTTTAGAAGACCTCTGTTACTCAAGATGTGATACCAAGAACAAACGAAAACATAAATTTTCAGTATGGGTAGGTTGTTCGAATCTGTCAAACACATCTCATTTCACTCTGCTACAATAATCTGGAAGTGGCCTACTACACTAGTTTGATGTTTAAAAACAAAGGTTCACTACCCTTAAATTTACTAAGATAGAACATTCATAATTTTATGAGATTGACCCCAAGCAGTTAAAATTCTACTACTAGCTCACTTTAAATCCAGAAATTAAAAACGAACAATGGATAAAAGGACAAGATGTGGAATTAAACAAGCTCGGCAGTGAGTACTTAATCCTCTTATTTCCATGAGGTGAGGGACCTCGAATATTCATGAGAAAAATATCTGCGAAAAACGGTGGGGAAGCAATGGTGGCGACCACCAGGGCACCAACCTCGTAAATGTCATCTTGACCCTTTGATGGGAATAGGACAGCGGTGTGATGCACAGAAAATTAAAGGTAGTAGGATCGGGTCGTTGTGGCTGGTACGAGGGTTTGTTGGCGACTAGCGAGACTTAAGGGTGTTCAAAATAGTTTTTTAAGTAACTTATGACTGAAAAGTACGATAGCTAGTTGACAGTGTACTATAGCTGATGGTTATTTATTTGATGTAATTAAATTTAAAAAATTAAAAATAGAAAAACCAGGTTAGCCCAACACGAACAGTACAAACGAATACGGGAAAAACCCCACAAAAAAGCCAAAAAACCATAAAAAGACGAAATTGTTGAATAGTGAAAAATAAGCCAGAAGTCTAAGCCATTTTAAGCGGGGCCTAAGGTATGTTTATTTCGGCTTAAACTATTAACTTTTAATATATTTTTTATTATTTATAAATTTTATCTTTTTTAGTTTTTTTAGTTTTTTGTTGGTTGTTTTTTCTCGTAGTCGTTTACATTGTTTATGATAGGTTAATCTGTTTTTCCTATTCTTAATTTTTTTAAATTTAATTACGTTAAATAAGTCATCATCAGCTACAATATAATTTTAATCAACTACAGTATAATTTTAACTATAAATCAATTTATTTTAGTTCAACCGAGCGGCATCTTAGAAAATTTTGATGGGGCCGGCCAGAGCTTTATTAGGAGCTAGGACGACTAGTACTCCTTCAGGCTGCATGTGCACAGTACATGAATCTGCAGTAAACCTCTCTCCGTAGAAAGGTACAGTGGTCACTGGTCACCGTTCATCAAAATTCCTGTTTGGAATATGCATACATGATTTGGATTCTCTCGCAAATTGTATAGTTCATTAACCGGAGCTAATCGTCGTGGGCTTTTTCTCATTGAGTATACGGTAGAAGAATGTTGGAAAGTAGAGAGATTACATGCCTATGAAAAAACACTAGTTGTGGCTTAAAATGTGTTAACCAACTTTTGGGCTTTGAGGGATGTCCAAATTTGTTTCGACTTTCCTCTTTAGCTTGGAAAAGTTGAAAGCTGTTTTAAATATTTTGGTTTCTAAAAGCGAGTTTAATTAGTCACTTACGAAAACCATGGACCGTCTCCGCCGCCTTCTACGCGTGCGTGTCTCTCAAAAACTTTTAATTTTGTTCCAATAGTTACTTCTTCCCATCATTACTATTCTATTTCAGCCACAAGCCATCAACTTCAACCGATTAAGATATTAAAAGTATTGTGACTTTTTGGCTTTTGATTAAAATGATAATATAGCGGCGGTTAGTTTTTTGAGATATTCAATTAAAGAAAAATAAATAAAAATAAAAAAATAAAAAACATCGTTATATCTCCATAGATAATGCAAAGAAAAAGGAGGGAAAGAAAAAAAAGAAGAAAAAACACGTTAAGAAGCCAATATATTCCAAACAGTTTCTAACTTTTGAAGCCAAAAAACTGTTTAGAACGGAGCCTAAGGAGATGTTTGTATTAGCTTATGCTTGGAGAAACCATAAGCTAATATGAACAATTAACTTCTTAAAGTATCCTCCTCACTCCGATCGCTCCTATCTCATTCCGATGATAAGACAGGGGATCATGGACGCATCATGTATCCCACTTCTCTTTTTCCTATCTTGTCCACTCATATATCCATCACTTGTTCCATCGCACGCTTTCTCTTTTTAAAAATTACCTTTTTTAATAACTACTATTTATCTCTAGACAAAATCTATCAACGTCCCTTAGCATAGGCACCCGGCAATCCGGCATCGACCACTCTTTTCTTTTGTAGCACCTTTTCCTGCGAGTTTTGACTTTCGCTGCTTGTACATGTTTTACGGCGGAGAAGTTCCAAAAGGTGAACAAAAAAAAACTTGCTTTTCAGTAGCTAAGGGAGTGTAGACAAAGAAGAGAACCAAGCACACAAAAACCAGAGGCACTTTCCAGATTTTCATCTGGTTATCATCTAGATCAGAATTCAGGCAGTGTTCATGCCGGCCAGAAATGAGCACCTCGTCGATCTTTCGACGGTCCCAAGGCTGGTTCATGGAGGCAACAGGACATGGTGATCAGTGACGGATCCAGGAATTTCAAAATGGGTATTCGAAATTACAAAATATTGTTCAATTGAAAACATAAAGGTCCACAATAGCGAAAATTAAAGTACAATTATTTATATTAGAGACAACATCTCAAATAATATACATAAATTCTAAAATAATCAAAAATTAACACGACGATGCTTCATGCCTTGGGAACGAGATATAATGTCATGCAGATAAACACACAAAAAGCAAGCAACTTCAGAAAAACAGAACTCAAAGACTAATGGTTTTAACCATGATGATTGGAATTAGAGATGAACTGTTTCCCTAAACTACTAACCTAAGTCAAAGTTCAAATCGGAATAATCTATAATAGAGTTGTACAATCACAACGAGATGCTTTAATCAAGTTAAAAGACAATTCTCTTTGTTAGATTTTTGTATTCTCAAGCGGAAGTTCAAAAGTGCTTTTATCGTGAACATACTTTGTTGAACAATTTCTAACTATGCAACTTAAGTAGTATGCTAAACAAAATATGGATCAGACAGCCAAACATCAAAGGGGATCAAATCATCCAAGTGTCCAACACATCAAGCTACATGACAAATTTGATAACACTTACATATTTTCTAAATAATTGATACATAAGTCATCAAAATATAATCAACTACTATGCAAAAACTTTAGAATCATTATAGATACCTCACTTCTTTAAGCAAAATACAACTCACGTCTTTATTTAGACACATAATTTTAATTCAAATCAGAGATTGTTAAGGGAGTAGAAGGAGACAGAGGGATTATCGGATTAGGGATATGGGGCCATGACGCCATGGGGTCACTAGGTCGGGGAGGGTGAACCTATGCGGCTGCACCGCATTGGTGAGCGACGATGGCAAGGTGACTTGCATTGCGAAACGGCCGCTCCAGTGTCCTTTAAGACCAGAAGCTCCTGCGCCACCAAATGGAGAGAGATAGAGAGGAGAGACTTAGGTGAGAGAAAAGACTGAGTGAGACCTAGAGTTTCTACCATGTGTCATGTGAATCACTGTAGTGGCCTAGTGGGCTTAAGCCAGTGTTTGGCGCTAATTTGGACTTAGGAGAGGGAAATAGGCTAAAAGAATCTAGTAATAGTTTAGGCTGACTGGGTATGAAAAAGACAAATTTGGCCTAACTACTAATATACATATATATTATACCTTATATATAGTAGATTTTTTGGCAAAAATTTTGGGTATTCGACTGAATACCCTTGACTTACATTAGAACCGCCAATGATGGTGATGGAAACAGCCACAGCAATGGGATCACACCACGGCATGTGTAAGTTAAGGTGTCGTCGAAACATTTTTTCCCTGTAGCTGGTAGTTCTAATTCTAGAATAACATTCGATTATTTTAGAATAAAATTAGTCAGATTTTTAAATGCTAAATAGAGATATAGCATCCTAGAATATTTTTTTAAGGAGGAGTTGTATAGGTGGATCCGTTAGATGGAGATCTAACGTCCTAAATTATTTTTTTAGAGGGGGGACTTGTATAGGTAAATCTATTAGATGGAGATCAAACACCTTATATCATTTTTTTAGAGTAGGCTTGTATGGGGGATCCATTAGATTGAGATCTAACATCCTAAAATCTGACTAATTTTACCCTTAAAATAGTTAAATGTTCTATAGCACTTCTCTAGTTTTAAATTATGACTGATGATTTTTATTTGTATTTTTAAAGATAATAATAGGCAATAGAGATGTTGGCACGCACAACGCACATGATTTTAGAGTAAGCGCTTTAAAATATCGTTCTGTTCATTTCGGTTTACAGGAGAACCGAACGATAAAAATAACACGGCGATACTCCAGTAAGACTGTAAGCTCGACGGAGAACGACGACGACCTGACCTGGCAAGGTCGTCTGCTCGCCATGATCGACCACTGGAATCGATCAGCGTATTCAGCTCTGCACGAAGCTTGTTCTGGTTAGGAATACAAGCCACAAAAGTCTGGGCCTCACCGCTCCAGTTAAAGCCACGCTTGGGCTTAGATTTTCTGGGCTTCGGCTCTTGCCGTACCGGTCCAGACGCGACGCGCGACGGAGGTGAGGTGGGCCCCACCCCCTGGGCGAGACCACGACGGGCGTCGTACGTTCCGCGCGATCTCCCATGCACTTCGCTCCGCTTCCTCGGTCCCCCCGCCCCTCCTCCCTTTGACCGCCCTAATCACCATCTTACCGATCCCAATCACTAATCACAGCTTAAAGTGGTAAAGCTACCCGGCATCCACAGTTTAAACCCCTACTAAGCCCGCGGTTAAAATTCGAGCTAGCGCCTCGACAAGCTAGAACGCGCCGCGCGTCGGGTGGGCCTAATTTTACCGAAACCGAATTGGTCAACCGAACCAAACAAATTCACGGTTTATGTGGTTTTTATGGTTGGTTTGGTTCCCCCCTGTTGTACAGTGTTTGGTTCTAATGGCCCAAAAAAAAAAATCAAAATTCTCAGCGACCAATATCACTTCGTCATTCCCATCCAAGGCTAGCCAATGATGCAAAGGTCTAAGGGCCATCTACTATATACTCATATCAATTTGATCCCTACCTTGACCAAGCGGTGATCTCACCTAAGACCTAACCTGCCAGGGCGCTAGGCAGCAAGGGGCCAAGGGGTGGCAGCGAGCGATAAGTCGACGAGTGGCGGCGCTGCCCACCCCTTCCCCTGATGGCGTCGTGGCGGAGGTCGAAGAGGCTTCTTATGCGGAAGGCCACAAAGTGTTGCGCCAACATGAACTTCTCTCCTACCTTGACCGTGACAACAAGTTCTATAGCAATGATCTCGAGGTGTGCACGTACCCCTTGACCTGAGATCTTTCGGTTTGTTGTTCGGTTGGTGTCCATTGGTTCAGTGTGAGATTATTCTTTTTTTAAGGCAAACATGGCCATGTAGGCCATTAACTCGGGATTAATATGAGATTGAAGGTACATCCACCCTGAAGGTTACAAAAAAGACCTTGCAAATATAGCATATTAAATAATAGTCCCTAGCACGGCTAAAATGGGCTAAAAAGAAATAGAAAATTATAGTCAACCCTTGTGCAATCGGAATTCTAGTCACCGTTCGTTGGCCTCCTCGCCTCGAATGCTCCGATTTGGCCACAGTTCTACCACTTATTGTATGTTTACCAGTGATCTTGAGCAGCGGGAGGATGAAAGTGTTAGGATGATCTCAGGCATTTGGCCCAACGGCCAAATGCCAACCCTTTGACCGCGCCCTGATCGGGGGCGCCCAGTCCAATAGGCTGGTGGGCCCCTGTCGCCAGCGCCATATAAACAGAGGTGGGGCCGGGCGGCTCGCATCACGAGGTTGACCGTGCCGCCGTCACCCCACCGACAAACCCTAGACCCGATCTGAGAGGGTGGCGCTCTAGCGACGGGAAGCACCACCGCCGTCACCTTCACCGGATCTGTGCCGCCGCCAGGGAGGTCGCCGCCGCCCGGGACACGTCGCCGCCGAGGAGCCCCGCACCTCTTCCCCGACCGTCGCTGCCCGTGCGCAGACTTCACCGAGCGTCCCCGCGATGGCTAACTCCTCCTCCTCCACGTCGAAAGGTTGGTACCCCTCTCTCCCTCTCCGTGTAGCACTCAAGAACCCGAATGCAATAGAAAAGGAACCCGCTAGATCTAACCTAGGAGATCCTAAAAGATCTAACCCTAACAATGGTATCAGAGCCACCTAGAGGTAGATCTAGTGCGGGAAAAGAAAAGAAAGAGGAACCCCCCTAACCCTAGAGAAAAGAACAAGAACACAGAAGGGGAAACCCTAGATCTGAAAAGAAAAGAACTCACCTGGCCGTCGTCGCCAGGGTCGCCGTCGTCGTCGCTGGCGTGCGGAAGATCGGCCGAGCCTTGGGCTCGCCGGCGCTCCACGTACGGGCCACCGTCGACGCGCGCTTGAACGGGCGCCGACACGGAGCCGCTCGACGGCGGCGCGCTCCCTCTCAGGGGAGCGCGCACGCCGGCGAGAGGGCCCGCGGCGACGTCGTCTTCTCCTTCTCCGGCGGCTGGACGAGGTCGCCGCCGCCGCCGCGTTCGCTCGGGCGCGAGGCGAGAAAGGGGAGAGGAGAGAAGTGAAGCTAGGGTTTCGGGGGCGTCCGCCGCGACCGGTTTTGATCGGGCGAAAGAGGCGCTGAGCCGTCGGATGGTGCTGGACGGATGAGATCGCGCGGCGCGGCGCGGCGCGAGTTGGCTTTCGGCCCAAGCGGGCGAACGCTTTCCCGGCCCAGGCCCAGGTTGCGGCCGGGGCGCGGGGGCGCAACGCGCGCGAGCGCAGCTGGCGAGCGGGCCGATCGCGCCGAGTGCGGCCGCGTGCGTGGGCGGGTGAGCTGGAGCAGGCCGCCGTGGGCCGCGGGCGCGTCGTGACCGCGCGCAGGAGAACGCAGGCCGAGGGGGCCGGTTGGGCCGCGGCCGCGCTGAATGGGTCAAATGGCCGAATTGAACAGTAAATTCAAAATTGGATTTTTTATTGATTTTCAGAAGCATTTTTTGAGCCAATTTGATTGAAATTTGATCCAAAAATCTCTGTAAATTTTACACCAACGTGTTAATTTTTCAGAGATTAAAAGTGTACAGTATAATGCTTCTGAATAATGAATTATTTTTGAATAATTAAAGTTTCCGCTGCAAAAGTTAATGTTGATTGATTTTCATTATTAAATTCGAACCAACGGGAGAATTTAATTTTGGAAAAATAGAGATAAATCCCAGATAATTATGATATTGTTATTTTCTGACCAACGTTGATAATAACAATATTATAATTTTTTAATTGATGATTTTTATGCATTATTTCTATTTCTGCCCAACGGTGATGTAGATTTAATGCATAGATAAAATGATTTTAATTGTATGTCGTATTTTTGACCAACGTTGGAAATAAAGCATATAATTTTGCTGTTACGTTCTCACTTTATTTGAAATATTTTTCAGGAGGATGTCCTTTACTTAGAGATGTCCTTTCATTAGAGTTAGCTAATGGCTCCAATCTTTTACTTAGAGATGTCCTTTTTATTCCCTCTTTACAGAGGAATTTGATTAGTGTTTCAAATTTGGACAAAGATGGTTATGATTGTAATTTTGGAAATGGCAAGTGTGAAATAATGTTTAATAAAGAATGTGTTGGTCTTGCCATCTTACAGAATGAGCTTTATTTGTTGTCACTTCGTGAAAATGTGAATTCCGTATGTGATGTGAATGAGCGTATATCCTCGCCTGTAAATGCGAACAGAAAACGAAAGAGAACTCATAATGAATCGTCGAAATTATGGCACTGTCGTTTAGGCCATATTTCGAGGGGGAGAATAGAAAGACTTGTTAAGAATGAAATTCTTCCTCTATTAGAGTTCTCAGACTTAGAACAATGCAGAGAATGCATTAAAGGAAAATATGTAAAGAAAATTAAAAAAGACGCTAAAAGAAGCACAGGAGTTCTACAAATTGTTCACACAGATATTTGTGGTGCTTTTCCTGTGAAAAGTGTGGATGGTTATGACTCGTTCATAACATTCACAGATGATTACTCCCGTTTTGGATATATTTATCCAATCAAAGAAAGAAATGAAGCCTTGGATAAATTCAAGATATTTAAGGTCGAAGTTGAAAACCAACACGATTTAAAGATTAAGATAGTCCGATCTGATCGTGGGAGGAGTACTACGGTCGACATACCCCATATGGACAAGTTCCTGGACCTTTTGCAAGGTTTTTACAGGAAAAAGGCATAGTGGCCCAGTATTCTACACCGGGCGAACCTCAGCAAAATGGAGTGGCTGAAAGACGCAACCGTACCCTGATGGATATGGTGCGAAGCATGATGAGCTATTCCACACTGCCATTGAGTTTATGGATGGAGGCGTTGAAAACCGCCATTCATATTCTCAACAGAGTGCCTAGTAAGTCGGTGCCCAAAACACCGTACGAGTTGTGGACAGGAAGAGTTCCCTCACTAAACCACTTACGTGTATGGGGGAGTCCTGCTGAGGCTAAAGTATTTAACCCAAACCTTGGGAAGCTTAATCCTAAAACAATAAGTTGCCATTTCATTGGCTACCCTGAAAAGTCAAAATGTTTTCGTTTCTACTGTCCAGACAGATATACAAAGTTTGTAGAAACGAGACACGCTGTCTTCTTAGAGGATGAAATGATGAGAGGAAGTATGGTAGCTCGTGAGATTGATCTTGAAGAGAAGCGGGTGTATGTGCCCACTCCGATGATTCAAGAGTCATTCTTCACACTACCTGCTGTCGCTGCACCGACGGTGCAAGACACTATGGTGCCAGCACCTGTTATTGTTCCTCCTGTGGCAACAATGAATGATAATGAGGAACCTGTTTTTCAGGATCCTATAGAACCTATTGCCACAGATGAGGGGGAGCAACAGCAGCCTCAAACAGAAGATGTACCAAATGAGGAGGCCCCGATGAGGTCTCAAAGAGTAAGAAGATCAGCTATTTCTGATGATTATCAGATTTATCATACAGAGGAATTTCAAATGGAGGAGGATCCCACCTCATTTGAAGAAGCCATGAGAAGCGAAAATTCCTCAAAATGGCTTGAGGCCATGGAAGAGGAGATGAGGTCCATGAAGACTAATAAAGTCTGGGACTTGGAAATTATTCCTAAAGGAGCCAAAACAGTAGGCTATAAATGGGTCTACAAGACAAAGCTTGACTCCCAAGGGAATATAGAAAGATACAAAGCTCGACTTGTGGCAAAATGCTTTACGCAAAGAGAAGGGATTAACTACAATGAGACATTTTCTCCAGACTCGTGTAAAGATTTCTTCAGAATCATAATGGCATTAGTAGCACATTATGATTTAGAGTTAAATCAGATGGATGTAAAGACGACATTTCTTAATGGGGATTTGGAGGAAAATGTTTACATGACACAACCGAAAGGTTTTGTCGTTGAAGGAAATGAAAGAATGGGATGCCGCATAAAGAAATCAATATATGGGTTAAAGCAAGCTTCAAGACAGTGGTTCTTGAAGTTTGACAGTACAATAAGAAAATTTGGGTTTAAAGAGAATGTAGAGGACAACTGTGTTTATGCAAAGTTTAAAGATGGGAAGTTTATCTTCCTAATCCTGTATGTGGATGATATCCTACTAGCTAGTAGTGATGTCAGTCTGCTACTGGAGACAAAGAAGTTTTTGTCCTCAAATTTTGATATGAAAGATCTTGGTGAAGTTTCGTTCGTTCTAGGGATCGAAATTCATCGGAATAGAAACAAAGGGGTATTGAGACTGTCACAAAAGGCATACATAGAGAAAGTCTTAAAGAAATTTGGTATGCATAAATGTAGTCCTTCACCTGCACCTATAGTCAAGGGCGACAGATATGGGGATTTTCAATGCCCCAGGAACCAGTATGAGATCGATCAAATGAAAGCGGTTACATATGCTTCAGCTGTCGGAAGCTTACAGTATGCTCAAGTGTGCACACGCCCTGACTTAGCATTTGTTACCGGGTTACTTGGCAGATTCCAGAGCAATCCTGGAATAGAATATTGGAAATTGATAAAGAAAGTCTTGCGTTATTTGCAAGGAACAAAAGGCCTCATGATGACATACAGAAGATCAGATTTACTCCATATAGTGGGGTATACAGATTCTGATTTTGCGGGAGATGATAGAAAGTCTACATCCGGATATGTATTCACTCTCGCTGGAGGAGCTATATCGTGGAAAAGCTCAAAGCAAACCGTCACTACATCGTCCACAATGTATGCCGAGTTTGTAGCATGTTATGAGGCTACGGGGCAGGTGAACTGGCTAAAGAAGTTCATACCCGGTTTAAAAGTGGTTGACGACATCAATAGACCACTTAAGTTGTACTGCGATAATGAACCCGCAGTAACGTATGCTCACAACAATAAGTCAAGTGGTGCTGCCAAACACATTGACATAAAGTACTATGTTGTGAAAGATAAAGTTCGGGATCAAATTATAAGTCTAGAGCATATAAGTACCGCAAAGATGTTAGCGGATCCGCTTACTAAAGGCTTACCACCCAACGTGTTCAGAGAACATGTAGCCGGCATGGGTTTAAGGGAAAGCCTATGATTCCTGGACTAAAAGATGGCCCAAAAGATTAAAGTAACTATTTCAGAACAGAGAGGTGTATTGTAGCTGTTGAATCTATCGGCGATTGACCGTGACGATGAGACATGTTCTATGCACTAATCTGTGATGGAATGTGTAAAGTCAAAAGTAATTAAAGATAAAGTATAGATTGAGATCAAGGGGGAGAATGTTAGGATGATCTTAGGCATTTGGCCCAACGGCCAAATGCCAACCCTTTGACCGCGCCCTGATCGGGGGCGCCCAGCCCAATAGGCTGGTGGGCCCCTGTCGCCAGCGCCATATAAACAGAGGTGGGGGCCGGGCGGCTCGCATCACGAGGTTGACCGTGCCGCCGTCACCCCACCGACAAACCCTAGACCCGATCTGAGAGGGTGGCGCTCTAGCGACGGGAAGCACCACCGCCGTCACCTTCACCGGATCTGTGCCGCCGCCAGGGAGGTCGTCGCCGCCCGGGACACGTCGCCGCCGAGGAGCCCCGCACCTCTTCCCCGACCGTCGCTGCCCGTGCGCAGACTTCACCGAGCGTCCCAGCGATGGCTAACTCCTCCTCCTCCACGTCGGAAGGTTGGTACCCCTCTCTCCCTCTCCGTGTAGCACTCAAGAACCCGAATGCAATAGAAAAGGAACCCGCTAGATCTAACCTAGGAGATCCTAAAAGATCTAACCCTAACAGAAAGGGGCCTCCTTTGGGTGGAGGTTGAAGAAAGCACTTTAGGATCTACGATAGAGAGAAATGCGAGCGATAGACTTGTTGAAGCTCCAATAAGCCATCGAGAGCGAATGATATTTGGATCGTCAATCTCGACACCTGCAAGGATAGATACAGGGGCGCTGGGTGGGGATATCCAGATATAGAAAGAAGGGGGAAATACATAAAGCCTAGAAAAAAGCAGCACGCCGACTTGAACAGCGATCGATGCCAAATCCACATAGGGAATCTGGTTATTAGAGGAGGCTCACCAAGCATTGCCGTGCTGAAGATGTACATGACCATCGCCCAGAGGGACAACGATGAACAACGCTATAACAATACTCTAGGATGCACACGCCAGTCTTGGTCAGGGTCTCCAAAGCAAGCTAATACCACGTCTTCCACACATGCTGGCCACCGGGAGTGTACCAGGAAGAAGAGGTAGATGGTGGTCTCAGATAGATCGTCACGACGCCAATAACAACTAGCTGAGCTTCCACAGTGGTGGTAGTGAGGAGGTGCAGAAAAGGGGAATGCCGACCATGAGAAAATCGGATTCACTTGCCTCTTCGGTTGGAACTCACGCAGGCACTACTAATGCAAGCTTCACCAGAGAGGGCTAGCTCTAGATCCAGATCTGAGGGGATCCAAAAGAGAAAGCTAAACATCGAGTCCTGGTGGCAAACAAAGAGTAGCTCCACGGTGGGATCCACTCCTATAGGTCACCGACGCAAGCCGTTGGCCACTGTTGAATGAAGAGAAACCATCGGGGGGGGGGGGGGGAGAAAGAAGATCTATACCTAGGTTAATTTACAATAAAGAAAAAGAGATGGGACCCCTCCCAGTCGACTCTGACGAGGAGCTAGGGAAGAGATAGGGGAGGGGGTTGATCGGAAGTGGAGGGGGAGAAGTTTAGACGGAGAACAGGAGGAGGTATTCCACTTTTGATACCAAGGCCTTGCTCGGTTGGACTAAAAAATAGTGACTTATGGCTGAAATTGCATTGTAGTTGACTGAAATTACACTGTATCTGAAGGTGTCTTATTTGGCGTAATTAAATTTAAAAAAATTAAAAATAGAAAAAATATGTTAGTTCATCACGGACAACGCAAACGAATACGGAAAAAAAAACTGGCAAAAAAACTAAAAAAACCAAAAGTTCAGGAAAAAGAAAAAATTATAAATAGTAAAAAAATATGTCAGAAACCAGAAGTTTAAACCAAAATAAGTGGGGCGCAAGATTATTCTTTAGTTAATTCGATAGACACATTTCAAAAACCAAAAGTTTTTTTTTATAAAAAACCGAACCGAATTAATCTAATTAACCGAATGCCCACCCCGCGCCCTATGGCCCGAAACCTCGCCGACTTTCTCCTAAACCTCCCGCCCCCGAAGGCCACGAGTCTCATGAGGCTAATGAGAGAGCAAAACCACTAGTCTGGAAAGCACAGCAGGCTCGCTTCGCCTTCGTCGCGTCCCCTCCCGATCGATTTCTCCACCACCCATGGAGCTCGCCGCCACCTCGCGGCCGTCGCCGTGCTCTTGAGCCGCTCGAGGTACGCCCGGCGAGGTGGCGGGGCTTCGCGGGGTCCGGTCTGTGGATCTTGGGAGGTTTTGGAGTTCCCGGTCGCTGCTTTCTTCCTCTTGGGGGATCGATTCTCCGAGCTGAGGTTGGTGGATCATTTCTTGAGGCATTTGATTTCTGGCCGTAGACCATGCTGCCGGGTTGCATGTTGCTGATTTGTTAGGGTTCTTGTGATGTGTTATTTTTTAATCTCTGGTCCCTCTCGATCTTTTGTCCATTCGGTTGATTCTTCTGCTGCTTGCAGGGAAACCAAAAGGGAGCGACCTTTGGATCAAGGAAAGGCAAAGGATAAATCTTTTTAGCGCTGTTTCGCTTCATTGGGCTCTAGAAGCTTCCGGCTGATGGATTTCTTCAAGATCAAGAAGTTTGGGAAGGCCCGGAAGAACGCCGGAGGTGGGGGAGAAACCGTAGAATCTGACGATGATGCCAACGCCGGGAATGTGGTCTCCGAGGAACAGAAAGGTGACATCTTGGAGGAGAATGCTGAGGCGGCAGCGGCGGGTGAGGGTGCAGGTGTGGCCAATGGGGGGGAGGAGGAAGGGGAGGACGACGACGACGATTTCATCACGAATGAGGTGAAGCGGAGGCTCAAGGAGATAAGGAAGAACAGCTTCATGGTGCTTATCCCCGAGGAGGAATGTGCCGAGGTGGAGGAGGATGGGGAGGAGGAGGAAGGGAGTAGTTCTAGGGAGTGGATGGAGTCGGACGTGGCTGACGGGTACCCTCTGTGCGGGTTTGATTCGCTGTATGATAAGTACTGTGAGAGGATGGTGGTGTTTGATAAGATGATTACACTTGTCTTGAAGGATCCAGGTGAAACATTTAGCCCGTTGTGGTCTTTCTTGTGCGCTTGTAGTTTTTGCATGTTGACTTGAGTTTTACTTGTTTGATGCTATTTTATTAGCCATAATCTTAAACAATCTTTTAGTTTTCACTGTTCGTTTGTTTATAGAACTAGATTAATTGGTCCATGCAGTTGCATGCATCATCGATTTTAGTATATGATAGATTCTAGAAATCTACATGGTGATTGAACATCATACACCGCCAGCTTATTGAATTGTATAATTAATATGGAGATTCTTATGGTAACTGAAGCTATCATTTGGTATGATAATAATTGTCGTCTTCGATTCCAAGAATTTCACCTTCTGGTTCTGACTGTAGGTTGCGTCCATATAACTTTTGTCATCTGTTTCCTTGCACTTTTTGTGTTTCTGACTCACCTCTTTGAAATGCCAATGAAGCCCAATATTTCCTCTGTATTGTTTCTTTTCTGCATACGCCATTGATTATTAGCTTTTTTCGGGGGGACTTGCGCGTTACATCTCCTCTTTCTTGTGTAGTACTGCTTGTCTTATGCATGTACAATTTGCTTATCAGATTGGAATGTTTGTTTCTTCTGCTATTCTATTGAGTGCCGATAATTTATTAATCAGGCATTTTGTATACTTTTATCTTTGTAATGGTTGATAAAAAAACATCCTAGGGTCATTCAACATCTCAAAAAAGTCACCTAGATCAGCATCCAAATTGGCATCAACCCTGCGCAACCTCTCATTCAAAAGGAGGGATGAGCACCAGGAGGATAGTGAGCATTTGCAGCAACAGCAGAGCGAGGATGATCCTTACCAAACACTTGAGACCGCGTATGTTGCACATGTTTCTTTAAGTTGGGAGGCTCTCCATTGTACGTATGTGCACTTGAGTCTGATACTTGCAGCACAGCCTGAGAATCCTGCCACCTATAGCTGTGCTGCTCAAGCATTTCAGCAGTTCCAGGTTCTATTGCAGAGATTTGTTGAGAATGAGCCATTTGAGCAAGGTTCTCGAGTTGAGATATATGCACGGTCTCGGAGTTCCTTGTCAAAGTTGCTTCAGGTCCCCACTTTTCAAGGTATGATTCTTTGGGTTATAGTTATCGCATTATTAATACAATTGTAACCTATCATTGGACTATTGAAATTAGTTTATATGGGCAGTATAATTTGCTCTGAATCCTCTTGGTAACTTATTTGACTTTTTTTAATCAACTTGCTTCGCCACACCAAAACATTATGCTTGCTTGGTTGAGATTTAGTACTTTCTTGTTCTGAACTTCTGACCACCAACAAATTGTACTTGGCCTTCTGATATATGTAGTAACAAGCTCCAACAATGGCAGTACACACTATGACACCATGTTTTGCCATTGGAAAACATCACCGGACATACCTACTTTGCAGTTCTAGAAGTACTACTATGGTTTGGTGCATTCGAGATACTGTACAGTATGTTGTGGCCTTCTAACAAATTTATGCATCCTTTGTCGTAGGATGCTCCCACACAACACAAGACTACTGATGCATTTTTATCTATTTGCTTTTGTGATTTTAATTTTGTCATGTACCTGACAGATGGACCTTTATTGTTACCGGTACATCTTTTGTTTGGTCAACTGGTTCTGTTCTTTATGCTACTAATTGCATTGCTATACACTGTATCCAATCAGGTAATGTGGTATTGCTCAGTGGTAGGTTCTATTGCCCTTGCCCAATAGTACACGGAAGTGGTACTAAGCTGTACCTGGAAGATGTATTTAAAAAATATAGATAGTGTTCAAAATGAGATAAGTTTATGATCTAAAACTTTTCTGCTGTGCATTTGTTGGTACAGTCGGCATTTCAGTAACAGTTGGTACGTTTCAGCTAATAGTTTCTAGTTCCAATGACACTTATGTTTAAAACTTCTGTTCATTCATTGGTACAATTGAGATTTTGATGACAGCTGGTAAGTTTCAGCTAATTCCTGATAGTTTCCATTTCAAATGTCACTTATGTTTAAAACATGTAGGCCTCATATGGTTTATAATTGTTTCTTAGTAATGTCCTAAAAGAAATGGTGAAATAAAGCTTGTGCCATTATGAGGTGACATGGATTGTGACTGCTACATATGTACTATTGGTTTCTAGTGATGTTCATAATTGCTATATATACTTAGCATTTAAGTTGATGTTGTTTCTATACATGGAAAAATGTCTCCCAGAAGTACAACTTAATTGACAATGGCTTAATATTGGTCTCATTTCCCCCTTCTCCCACAGTCTTAATCATGGTGGAAATGGTTAAGGTCCATTATGTTGCAGGCGAATAGGAGGTAGATCTTGACATCTTGTTTACACACGTGGATCATGTTTGTCATATTAAATGTGATGCAGATAGTGTCATGTTTGTCATATTAAATGAGTTGCAGATAGTGTCCCCTTCGTAGGTTATTTTGAGTGTGATTCTCTTTGGCTTGTGCTAGGTGAATAGTACAGTAAATGGATTAGATTGAATAGCCTGGACATACTGCACATGCTACAAGCCAATTCAATCTGCTGTACACTATGGCACTATTAATGGCCAATGATGTACTAATGTTGAATCTGGGTTCTTTTCTGTTTCACGTTCAACTGTGACTAAGGAAAACATTAGCAGCAGTCAGTTTTATAACATCAGTACGTTCTTTTGTGAAGATGGTAACACCTGAACCCTATATATGCTTAAGAATTAAGAGCTGCATGTTTCCTACAATTAAGTTCCATAATATGTACTCTGCCATGACCAACGTGGTGCACAGAAGTTTTAAGAGCACTTTATTGTAAATTTAAGATGTCTGTATGCCATGCATGAACTTCGTCATTGATTGCATAGGACTTTGGGTGGGTTTTTTTAGGTTGCAGCAGATAACTTATGGATGTGGCTGATGACTTTTGGCCCTAATGTGAGCGCTCGTATGAACGAACCGAATGCTGATAAGCCACTTTGAAAATGCTGTCCCGATAAGTCGTTTCGAAAAAGTGGTGGAGAAGCCATCTCGTTAGTTTGTTTGGGGGAAGTCATAGGCCAGAAGCCATAAGCCGAAATGAACCCACCCTTTGTCAAGATTTTTGTCTGTCCGCACTGGCAGCAGAATGGTACAGGTATAAATTCTATTAGCTAGACACAGCTAATGGGTGGTTGAACCAAAGCTTTATGCTCCCGTAATGCTTGGCTACGCGGCTGATGAATTCTTACCGCTGCGATGTGCAATGTCTAGTACATAAAATCCTGTAGCAAAATCATTGCATCAGATTTTACTCTGATCTACAAATAAGGCAGTAAGTCCTGAGTGCAATATACTGAATTGTTCTCCTTTTGTCGTGTCAATGTTTCATGGCTTCGTTTCTTAACTTTGTTTGTTATGGAAAAGAAAGCCTGTTGTGCTTTTATTTTAGAACCGAATTTTCTAAATTCAAATAATATTGATGTCTGTTTTTAGGAAATGAACTTTGGTGAGTTAGTTCACCCTTTAACTGCTGTTTGTATAACATACTTTTGACATGACTTTGTATAATTAATGCCATATGCGTTTTCATATGTTATCTTGCTTTTAATTTCTGTTTTCTCTATTCAGTTGCAGATAGGAAAGACAATGCTGAAGTCCAAATGGAAACATCAATCTTTGCACCTGATCTCATTAAATTATTGGAGGAGTGTATCCTAACTTTCCGTCTTTTCCTGAAGAAGGACAAGAAAAAGAACAGTGCCCTCGTGAGTGCTCATGGTCATACTGGAAGCTCGATTCAGCAAGTTCAATCCTCTCTCGATAAGGTTATATGTTGTTCTGATACATAACTGATAGACTCAATAAACCTCCCCTTAATAAGGTATCCATAGTTTATATGCTGCTGGCTATTCTGTGTATCCACGGGTATCTTTCAATTTCTTGTTGCCACCTTTTATTGCCTTGGTTTTCATATGATCTCTTTCTTCCATAATATGCAAACAAACTGCTAGTAGTAGGAACATTTTTCATTGCGTACTTATGGTGTTCTTCCATTATGAAATAAAAACTTTCAAAACTTATTTGCATATATATGGTAGATGTACGTGGTTGTTGAGATCTGCATGCGTTGAAAACATATCTTTACAACATTACATTACCAAACAGGCCACCTTGAAAATATCTGTCTTGTTAGCGTAACAATTATTTTGAGCAATTTGAGCCCAGCTAGCTTGAAGTAGTCACTCAGTGCGCTTGCTCAGATGTTTGTGTGTCTATGGTTTGCTGTGCATGTCTATGTGATGCTCTTGCATGCCAATGCAAATCTCCAAACCTGCAGAAGGAGGTGAAGGTGAAAGAGCTATTCAAGAAGAAAAAAGGATGGAAGAACAAGACCTGGCCAACCGCAATGGAGGAAGTCCAGCTGCTCTTTGCCTTAATCGACATCAAGGTCGTGTCGAGGGTCCTGAGAATGGCAAAGCTCAGCAAGGAGCAGCTGCTGTGGTGCGAGGAGAAGATGAGCAAGCTGGATCTCTCCGACAACAAGCTGCGGCGTGATGGATCCCCCATCCTCTTCCCCTGTTGACGCGGTGTCTGAGGCACTGCCTTCCCTTGTGTGGCATGCCATGTATGGCACCTGCTACATGCCAGCATATCTGCTTAATGAGCCGATAGCATTTGCCTACCTTTATGATATGTACATGCCTTTAGGTTGAAATGTCTATACTAAAGTAATACCTAAAGAAGAGATTGTTGTTATATCTCTATTCTGTTTGTCTGCAACATATCGAAGTTAGACAGTGGCTAGAAATCATCAGGTGAATTCTGAATATCGTATGCGTTGGTGGTAATGAGAGTGAATAACAGACAACAACAATTCAAAACCATTTAGTTCTCTCAAGATCTTGAAGCAAGGATACTCAATTACTCGTCAATCATCCCATGCAAAGAACTGTACTGTCAGTTCCAACTTGCAAGCTGAAGAAAACCTTAGATGCGAACTTCACTATTGCAATCTCTGAATATTTTGGTAGGTGCTGTACCCTCCCCTGCCTTTCCTTGTCTGAGCACTTTGCTCTCTTCAAGGATGCTCCATGCCCCCAGCTCCACAAGCTTTTCTATCCAGCCAGCCACCTCGTGCAAGCATGTATGTAACTCTGCAAAAAAAAAAAAAAAGAAAGAAAGAAAGAAAAGAAAGAAAAGAAAAAAGAAAATAAAAAAAAATCAGTGCCCCATGATGTAACTTCAGAAGCTGCTGCCATTTCTTTCAGAACACGCACTGCTAGTGAAAGCTTGTCTAGCTAAGCAGAACATCTCAGAAGGTTTAGGGATCAAACCCTTAGCAAAGCAACATGAAAGCAAACTGATCGATGACATGGTAAATGTCTAGTAAGCATAAAACTATTACCTTCAGGAAACACCTAAACATAAGAAATAACAGCGATTTGTGCCGCTTATCATCACTTATTAAGTTATTAATGAAAAAATGGCATGAGAAAAATGAAGAAAACATATATGCAGTACTAGTTTGCAGAGATTGATACTATATGAAGACTTGGCTCCCCTTGGGGCTTGGGAGGACCAGTGGTATTGTGGACCCCTGCAAGTCAGTTTCTCAGTTGTATAATCTAACCAGTGGGCCTTGTTTGCAAGTGAAGTCCGAATGTTCTGCATCAGCCAAAGTCCATGAACACAGCAAATGGCTTCCACTAAATTGCTACTGCCACAGCCATCAATGGGTGGGTGGGGGGTGGGGTGTCATCAATGTGGTTGTGTGTGACTGTGTGTTCCTGTGTAGGCAAACTGATCATTCACTGTGCCCTGCAATTTATGTGCCATAAAACTGCACTGTGCAGATTTCTCTCCCTCCTCTTGCATGGACCAATGCATTGGTCCACATTCACACTGCTACTACTTCCCTGCCGATTTGGAAACTTTGTTGAGACTTTTCTGAATCGTCACATCGAGTGGAGGTCCATTTGACACTGATGGTAATGGCATCTGCCAAATGGAATTCCTTGGTGTGATGCAAGCAAAACTTCCTTCATCTGCCATTGCCCTGAAAGCAGGTGCAGGCAGATGTGTAGAGTAACCAGTGTGTCATCTCTTCGCTACAAAAGCCTCTTTCCAAGTATTTACCAATTAGATGCAGAGGAGTCAACTCTGTGGCAGCAGGTCATGTGATGAAGGCAACAACTAACCATTCTTCAATGCAGACTGGGAGGAGAAATCCTGTATTAGGTTCTTTCTTAGTTGCTCTACAGTTTTCACCAGGAAGAAAAAAGTTAGTTTGATTTAGTATGGTGGTATTGGTAGATTATATGCATGGAAAAGACTAAACCAAATATGGACTGAAAAAAAGTACAAATAAACTGCATTGGGATCTTGATTCTTTCAGCCATGAGCAGCCGTACCCGCAGTTTTGGACTTTCTGCCAGTGAGTGAGCTGTGTGTGCACCCCAACCAAACCTGCAGTCCTACTATACACTAGTACATGCAGCAGAAGGGAGAAAAGAAGCATAACATGAACAGATCCATTTGCTAGTTTCCACAGTTTGCTCTTGCAAGTTGCAGACACAAAAACACATTACAATTATAAACCCATGCAAATGCAATTGTGGTTCTTGATGAGAGAAGCTAGCTCTTCCTTAAAGAAATTTTCATGTCAGCTTTTCCTGCAGGGTTTTACTGATCAATTAAATATGCCGATCTGTAGAAAAAAAAAATACATGTCTAGTATTGTAGTAGTAGTACTTGCATTTTCGACAGGAGAAAGTGCTGTTAGAAAAAGGAGTCTAATGGATGGCTAATTGACCAGACTCGGGCTACAGTATGCATGCGTTTCATTAGACAGCGCTCAGTGTAGTTGCTGTCATATATAATTCTGTCTTTCTTTCTTTTTTCACTGTGGTGGCCCACATGGTATTGATGGAAAGAGCAAGTTAAGATTCTTGTTGTGTCCGAAGAGTAGGGCATTTGATTAAGGTTAGCCTGTACTGTGGATCTCGCAGCAGTAAACTAGGACAAAATGGCCATGTTTGCCAATCATGTCTTCTTCTGATCTATGAGACATTGAAAAAACAGGGCTAGCTTGGTGTGCTTGTCGTTCGTCATGTTTTGATAATGGCAAACTCTAAGCAGCCTGCAAGGCTGCAACTAGAGGATCTAGCTTAGTGTGGCATCCGATGAGGAAGTAGCCAGTAGTCTTACCTTCCTTTGGTTTCTTTTCAGTAGGAGATGGACACAAGGATAAAAATCCCTAACTCTTATCCTATGCAAAGACCTTGTTTGTCTTGTTTTAACATGTGCATTTCAATACGCATTATTCCTTTAACCACTTGTACCCTGATCGGTTCGGCTTGAGCTTCTGGCTTCTGGCTTATTTTTCACTATTTATAAATTTTGTCTTTTTCTGAACTTTTAGCTTTTTGTTGAGCTTTTTTTCCGGTTCTTTTTTTCTCGTATTCGTTTGTATTATACATATTGGGCTAACATATTTTTTATATTTTTAATTTTTTTAAATTTAATTATGCTAAATAAGCATCTGTCAGCTACAGTGTTTTTTTCATCCAGCTACAGTGTTTTCAGCCATAAGCCATGAGCTTTTAAGCCCAACTGATCACCACCTTCAGAATTTTAGAATTTTAGACAAAACATTTTTGAGTACTCAGCAAGCCTCCACAGAAATTTTACATTTTGTTCCGATCATTCTATGTTTGAAAAATCTATCATTTGCGAATGCTCTATTGTTCTTGGGTGTAGGTGTTTTCCCCCATGGTTATGTGATAATTCAGTGAAATGGCCATCATTTATTTCTTGCGTAATTTCCTTATGGAGAAGATTAAGAGAAGAAGCTATGTACTAAGAGTTTTTCAAGCAAGGGTCAAGGGGTATCACAATAAATAAGTCTGCCATGAGGGCTTTATTGAAAGAGCTAGCACCAACGGACCAGCCTAAGCAGCTAAGCCAAATTTCAAAAAAAAAAAAAAAGCAGCTAAGCCAAGGTAAGGCGTGAGAAAAGGGTGTATAAAAAATCTAGGAGCATGGACACGTGGACGAATCTTTCACCTCTTTTGCTTTTTCATCTCTGAGAGGGAGGCAGAGGAACAACAAACTGTGCTTTATCTTTTTGAAAATTCCCATGCATGCTCTTCTCCATCCATACAAGAGACCCTTTTCAGATTGCTTTGGGTGCCTTCGCCTTTTTTATTCTCTAAAGATGCAGGAAAATTAAAAACATAAAAATATAGTATAAATGCATATGTAAAACGGATGATTAGAAAGCAAAGGAATTTTATAGAATTGGGTGTTAACATAGGAATAGCATAAACATAGTTGGAGTGAATAGTGATCTCATTTGCTTTTAGTCTAAAATTAAGCACTAATTTTGCCATCTCAACCACTGACAATGGGCCCAAGTAATGTTAATTATTTATTTATTCTATCTTGAACAGGTCGGGAGCACAATGCCCCTTTCTTCCCCATCTTGCAGCAAAGTAGGGATGGTCACAACGTAGGTGGCGATGACGTTCTAGTGGTGGAACGACGAAGTGGATGGGAGCACGGCGTGTTTCCAGACATGGGAACCCATTTTTGGTGTCACAAGAGGACGGGAAGAACTACGACAACCTGAACAACAGAGCGAAGGTAGTGGTCGCGGAAGAGAGAGAAGGTCGTTGCTAGTGAACTTTGGCAATCTCCAGCGCTGGGGGTTGAGCGCATGAGCCTGATGTGACTTGGGGATTCCTTATGTAGTGGCAGCTTGGCCTGGGGCAGCGTGAATGAGGCCAGCGTCGAGGGCATCCATGGTGTAGTGGAGGAGGTCGACAATGGGGATCTACGGCGGTGGAGTGGCTTGGAGGAGGTCGGGGACGAGTTCAGAGGGAGAAGATAGCCACGGTGATGCAAATAGTGCAGCAAGAGGAGGTCGGAGTCAGCAGGGATGTGGACGTGGTGGCGCAATGAGGACATAGTTTTGGTGCGGTCGAAGATGACGAACGTCTTTGCAAAGAAGATGATGATGGGGTGGCTCACTGGGATCACAAAGGAGTGGGGAGAGGCTCAATTTGGCAACACAAACTATGGAGAGAATGAATTTTGGGGATTTGTGGAGCTCGGCTTGGGAGGCAATGGCAGCTCACTGGATTTGTGGAAGATAACATAGGTCGGTAGTGGCACGGTGTGGTCTCCGAGACGCAAAGATGAAGGAAAAAGGAATCTGGTAGCGATGGGGCTTGGTGAGGGCAACGATGACAGTGGGGGTCGCTTTGACGAGGCCACACCATAATGGTTAGCTTCATTCCTTGATCGTAGGAATTTTTTCCAAGAGGCTGGAGTGGATTCTCGTTTTCCTATGAAATCATAGGCAAGCAACATTATTCCTCTGGAATTTGAAGATATATTTTCTATAAATAAAACGGTGCTACAGGAACCAAATCCATAGGAACTAATAAATGGTGCCCTACATGCTACATATTATTTTACACATAGAACCAATTCCGATAAGCCATACAACACAATTTTTTGATTGGGTACTATTGTGGCTACAGGTCAAATAGTGAACAAGGGGCTACAGGAAGGCCACCAAGGGCTACATGCAGCTTTACATACACTAGAAGTGAGGGTGAATAATGAAATTAGCTATCTTGCTATTCTTCCTCCCATCAAGGATATATATATATATATATATATATATATATATATATATATATATATATATATATATATATATATATATATATATATATATATATATATATATATATATATAGGAAAATTACATAAGGCACCATGGTGCCTAGGCACCAACATCCGATACACGTGTATGATTGATAATTTTTTTGAGTTTGGGTATGAAAATATTTTATACTCTTGATATATTTATGGTAAGTAAGTTTTGAACTCAGTTCAAATTAGTTTGAACTACTTTTGAGTTCAATGCAACTACAGTGAGTATATACCATAAAAATAGTTCAAACTAATTAAACTGAAGTTGAATTTAATTTTTTCGGAGTTTGACATCTCAAATATACTTTTTTATGGGTATATGAAGATACCCACATCAAACGTTGCGAATCTCGAAGCAAATCAACGGGTATTGATATTGGTGCCTAGGCACCATGGTGCATGAAACACTCGTCCTATATATATATATATATATATATATATATGACCTTAGGGCCGGATTATAAGAATGCCCTTGCTATGGCTCATAGAGCTGAGGGTACAAATGTCATTTTACATGTTTAATGGGCCTCTTAGCCCAACGGGCTGAATGGGCAAAGATGGGGGCCACTCCCTCAATAGTAGCCTCTCATGGTAAAGGGCTCCACTACCCGTAGGCCAAAACCATGTTGCATTATCTTTTGGCCTCCTCCATCCCTTTGGCTCGTAGGTTGGCAGCCCCGTGGACCTTGCTCATTTTGGCGCCAGCCACTTTGTTTTCTAGAGTAGTGGGACACGCGTCACAGTCACATTGGTCATTTGTGTAGCACGACGCCATGTCGGCGTCAGATTCATGAGTCATGTGGCATCGTCTCGCGCATCGACTTGGGTCTCACGCGTGTCCTAAAAAGGCGCATGCATTAAATTATGGCTTTCCTCTTAAGGCGCTCTCTACTGGCACAACTACCATATCGTGAAACTATTGGTAGTGTCTTTCCTTCTTTCTCCTGCTTTCCCGTATAGTGTTGGTTGTCATTGGTTTTTGTGGTTGTCGTGCCTATGTCATCACTAGCATAGCTATTTGAGGATGGTTTGCGGTGGTAATTGACGTTCGCGTTGCGGTGCAGTCAGCGGTTTCATTGCTCATGGTGGCTCTTCCACCGTGTCGAGCAGCGGTGACATCGTCAATTGGGATGAGTTGACGGCCAGCAAGCGGTTGAGCGTGATGGAGAATATGAATGGCACATGTGTGAACATGCTTGGCCTGACCATGGCCACGGCTGTACTTCATAAGTTACATAAAAATACAATAATAATGCAAGGCTAACAATTGAAGGCATATATGGTTATTTGAGCGTAAATCAGAATTTAAATAAATACAATAAATAGATACAAAATTGCCGAATTTAATACCATAAGTAAAAATAGAAATTTAAGCAAATTAATACACCGACCTGACACCAACCTAACCACGGGTATCCCACCCAGACCACCTTTCTCCGAAAGATTCCACATTTCCATCCAAAATTATTTTATGAAAATAAAGTCTAATATGTGAAAAACTTTACTCGGTATACCCATGACCAGGGGCACAGTTATCTAGGATAGTTTATACACTCCGTAGAGGTGGTACAACTTTACTTAGGTGATGCCCACACACTGGCATGGCACCTGCGTGGCCACCACATCGGCTTGAGTGCTGATGTGGAACTGTCGGTGAGGGGTGACGCATGGAAGCCGATGACGCCAATGCTCTGGTGGACGATGGCGGCCGCTGAGGGGTGCAAAGGGGAGAGGAGAGCAAAGGGAACTTGTTTTACCTTGCGTGGCACTCGAGAGAGCTTGGAGGCTGCCGGCGGTGAGAAAGGGCGGTGGAAGCGGATTGGGCTCCGATGAAAATGGCTCTTCGGCGACGTCTTTGCTCGACAAAGAGGTGGCAATTTCTCGCCAAAGCTCTCGCCGACATTGAGAGAGTTGGTGCACGACGCCGAGGAGTTGTACATCTCGGGGAGAGGAATAGGAGGTGGGGTGGTGTGGTGCGGTGCATGGTGGAGCTAGGGGACACCTTTTATAGGCTGCCAGAGGGGGAGTCGACGTAAGTAACTCATTGAAATTCCCAGTGGCCGACGACGGTTGTGGAGTGGGAGTTAGAAGTAGACACAGAGAAAAAGGGGAGATGGAGGGAGGTGGGTGCGGGTGTGAGAAAGAAGAAAGGGGTGGAGGCGGCCGTGCATGGGGAAGAGAGAGGGCGGGAGGATCAGCGACGGTCGCAGGTTTCAGGGAGGAAAGAGGAAGGGGAGGCAATAGGAGGAAGGAAGAGGCGGTGGGGCTAGGGAGCTGAGAGGGGAAGGATCCGACCAGCCACGTGGCAGCCCAGGAGTGGAGATGGATTTAATTTTCGTTTGTCTTTTTAATAAAGGCTGACAATTCACTTAAAGCTTAGAAAATAGCATAAAACTCCAAATAAATCCTAGAAAATTGTAAAAAAATCTAGAATTCACAAGGAACTCAACAAAAATAAAATTAACTTGATTTGGCACAAATTTCAATAAATTTCTTTCTAGGATAAAATAAAAAGGAAGAAAAGAAAATCCAATTAAATTAAATTAAAATTTTGAGATGTCACATCATTGCATGACATCCCAAATATTAAATACAAGACTTTGCAAATATCATTCCATTTGGCTCTTTCAATAAGATAAGTCATTGCCATCGAAAATTGGAGGTTTAGTTAAACCATTCTTAGTTCCTATGGATTAATCTAACTACCAGGCTCTAACACCAATTGTTAGATCATGGATTACTGATCAACTGAGTGGGGGGAGTGGTGAATCGATGACCAAATATAATTCAATCTACTAAAAATCAACACCACCAAACACAAAATGATTCCGACGGCAAGATTAATAGAAAGAGATTGAGCAAAACTTACAGAAGAAATAACAAGAACTCACAGAGAAGATACCAAAAATTCACATGCCAATTATGCAAATTTTCTATTCAATCTTTTCACAAAAACATCCTAGAACAATCTCGCATCTAGTCCTAGATGAATTTTTTGGTGTTCTAAAAGTTTCTCTTATGTCTTCTCTCTCTCTGTCTAATCAGCCTTTGTTAATTCCCTTTGCTAGACGCAAGGGCTACATGCATGTACTTATATACACGTACATAGCTATCCAACTCGTACACGGAACTAACTCTTAGTTGGACTCTTGTTTGCATACGAACACAGTTTTTGAATCAAATCTGGTCACACTGTTGCATACATGTCTACATATGCTTGTAGCCTTACACCTTTGACTTGAGTCGCACGTTCACTCGAATGCTTTCATGTACACTAGTTGCTCGCACTACATGCTGGTTGCCAAGCTCCCATGTTGGTCGACACGAGCATGCCTGCCCTGTTCTCCCGTAGTTGGTCACTACCGTTGGTCTTATTGTCCTAGCTTACCATGCACGCGCTGATCGTCGCTGTGCCCACTGCTCACGCTGGTTGTCACATGCACCCACTGGTCACACCACACACTACTCTAGTCGTAACATAGAAACCCATCACGTAGCAATGTACTTATGCACACACATTATACAAGTCGTAATATGTTAAACACTAGTCTTAGCCCTTGGTCAAGATGACTGAGTTGACCACTGGTCAAGCCGATCGAGCTAACCACTCTGACTTGGTCGAGCTCCTTCACTCTGACTAGTGACCTGGTCGAGCTCCTCACTTCGACCACTTTTGGTCAAGCTCCTTCACTTCGACCAGTACTACTCCAAACAACCACTACTACAGATCGACCACTAGAATGGACCACAAGCACAAGTCTTACACTTTGTTATTTAATCATCACAACATGAACCTACACTAGGTACTTACACTAACAATAGATGAAATGCATGGACTAGGAGCTATACATGACATATCATCTAGTAAATCATATGTACTGCCTATATCCACTTTGGACTTGGTGAGATTCTTGAGAAGGAGAGTCTCATAGGATTTCTTTAGCTCCTCATAAGAATCTTTGAGAGATAAATTCCTTCTTCAAAACCTTGAATTTTGACTTCTCCTTTTCAAGATACTCATTTAAATCCTCTAGCATATTCATAAGCTCATCATAAGTAGGCTTAACATCATCATTTATCTTTTCATTACTGTTAGGTATAAAGCAACGAGGAGATGTGTATGGGTTTGTGGACTCATCATTGTCGAAGCTAGAGATTGAGCATTTTTCTCCTGACATCCACTCTTATATGCTATCATCCTTAGTTGAGGTGGACCTTTCATAAGTTTTTTTGAAGTTGTGTCCATATCTCATGAGTGCTCTTGAGATCGCATATATCATTGAACATCTCTATACTCAAAGCACTAAATAAAACGTTAATTGCTTGGACGTCGAGATGTAAGTTTTTCTCTTCCTCATTTGTTGGAGCAAAAGAATCCATAGGAGGAGAAAACCCACATCTACAATTCGTCATATTTAAGAGTTCATGGCCTTAAAGTAATATGATATGCGGATTTTCTAACGAGTATAATTTGTACAACCAAATTGAGTTGTCTCATTGAGGTTCACTATATCACTATTCACCATCCTTTACTCTCTAGGTGGTGAAGCCTAATAAAATGAGAGATTAAGCTCTCATACCACTTGTAAGGTCGAGGAGGCCGAATAGAGGAGGGTGAATAGGTATTTTTACAATTTCTTTAGTTAAAACTGAATTTTAGATGAGGAAGTGCAAATCAAATCAGTTTTACTCAATTAAGGTATAAATCATCTAGTTTCACTAAGTGCGCCAACAATCTAAGTCAATGTTAAGATTTGTAATCGTAGGGTGACAAATAAGCAATACAATTCTAGGAATGTAAATTACAAGAATGTAAATAAATACAAGAAAGCAAACCAGAGTTGGTACGGTCTTTTTTTTTACCATGGTGTTTGATGACTTGCCGGTCTCACCTAGTCCATATTGAGATAAGCCCAAACAAATTAGACTGGCTCCACAA
Source organism: Dendrocalamus latiflorus (assembly GCA_017311315.1). NCBI lineage: Eukaryota > Viridiplantae > Streptophyta > Magnoliopsida > Poales > Poaceae > Dendrocalamus > Dendrocalamus latiflorus. The sequence continues at coordinate 3,948,475 of CM029654.1, forward strand.
ATTAAGCCAAACATCTCAAATCTACTAGTGGTAACTCATTCTCCCTCCGGATAGGTGAGCTCCAACCTTCACAATACGCTGGATCTTCTCACAAGCTTGTTGAGAAGATCACCGGACAGTGACATCTCCATGCCGTCTAGTAGTCGGTAACCTCCAAGAGTAACAAGCCAGACCCCTTGCTTGATTCTCACCAAGTGCAACACATGCACAAGTGGATACTCAATCCATATCTAGAAACAACATATACAACTAGAGACCTCTATCATTGCTCACAAGGTGCAACACATGTACAATTGAGATAAGAAGCTCATACTAGATCAAGTAAATAAAATAGAATGCATCAACCTTACTTCCAACAAGAAATATTGGTTATTTATAGCCCACATACACAACTAGTTGTTGCAACAAGATTTTAGCAAAATAAGCCTGGACCAGTTTGACCACCAACACATGGACGGTCGAACCACCCCTCCACTGCAACGGCTAGAAAACTAGCCGTTACAGACTAGGCCAGTTAGACCACCTACACAGAAACTAGTCAGACTACTAGGTCTGGTCAGACCACTTGGCTAAAACCTCAAAGATGCACCAAAACCATGCTCTCTAAAAAAAGGTACCGACTACACAGCACAATTGGACCACTTATATAGAGTTGGTCGTACCGCCCTAAAATTTTCAGTAAAGATAGAGATGCATGTACTTTAGTAAATTTGCAAAATACATTCACAAATCGTAGTATCATGCAACCAAAGGTTAATGCATGATTCACAACAAGTTGCAAAACACATTCGCACACTTTAGAATCATGACACAAGGTTTAGGGACATGAACTCAAACCGTTTGCAAAACACATTCGTAAATCTAAGTCACATGCTACAAGGATTATGCATGTGCTTCAACTATTTGTAAAATACATTTGCAAATCTTAGCATCATAACACAAGGAGTAGGTACATGGACTTCAACCATTTGTAAAATACATTTGCAAACTCTAGTCACATACTACAAGGATTATATATGAGTCTCAACTATTTATAAAACGCATTAACAAATAATAGTATCATGCCATGGAGAGCTAGAGTAAGTGGGATTGAGCTATCAACATATGATGAGACTCAAGCTACTAGATAAGACCCCTCTTAATTGTATGGTAACCTACACTGGCAATCCAATCTCTCAACTAAACACCGAGACCGGTAGAAAATTATGAACATATCCTTAGCCTATACTAGTTATACATTTGCGTTACATATCCTCTTGATGCTTGATGACGAATATCTTCACTTCAATCTGGATCCTTGTCTTAATGTGTATCAACACATGATGCATCCTCTTGATTTGATGACCTTCAACACTTGAAGCCATCCACCATTTCAAAATTTCGACTTGATGATCATTAATACATGATATCATCCTTCATCTCGAATCTTGACTTGATAGCTATTAACATATGATGTTATCCAAAGTCTTCATCATCATGTGACCTTACTTATTTCACAAACACAATGAAAAAAATATTAGTCCCGCAAATGGTCATCATTAATTGCCAAAACTCACCATTAACACATAATGATGAGACTAGATTCTTCTATCTCTTCTTTTTTTGGTAATTGATGGCAACATAGAAATCTAGTTGTTACTAATAATTAAAATGCATCATTAATATTGATGAGGATATAATAATTCTCTAATCATTATGTCATTATATTACCTAAATATACCCCTTATCAATAAGGGAGAGATTTCACATGGTAGTCGTAAGTCTTTCTACGACCATCTAATCGTAAGACCTTCTGTGACCATCTAGTCATGAGTCCTTCTATGACTTTCCATTGTCGTAAGTTCTTCTACGACCACGTAGTCGTAAGTCGTCCTATAACCACCTTGTGGTCGTGGGCCTTCCTGCGACTAGTTTTTCTCCGACTGACTTGTTTACGACAACCTACCGCACCACGTAGTTGTAAGTTGTCCTATGACCACCTTGTGGTCGTGGGCCTTCCTGCGACTAGCTTGTTTACGACAACCTACCACATAGTGGGTCTGTTTAATAAGGCAGTTAGAACGTGCGCTTATTCCTAATAACCACACACAATCTCTCTCTGACAACAATCACTGCATGACGAAAAGGCCACCACGTCTCTTTGATAATAACTTTTGCCAGACGGTTATCTCCTGAAGCGTTGAGACATTTTTTGGCGCAGGACAACGACCGTCGTTTTGTTAACTATATAAAGGTTAACACTAGAGGGAAAGGGATGGAAGAAGATCAGATTAGGAGATAGTGCTAAGCATTTACGCATTACTCTCTCAGTTACAATCAATTCTCCGAGTAATAGCCACAAAGGATGTAGGGTTATTATTCTCCCAGAAGAAGGTCCAAACCTGTATAAAAATTTCCGTGTCTTCTATCTGTATGACCACGGTCTAGTCTTTTAAGAATTTTTTCGAATCTAAATAAATTATATGTAAGATTGATATTAAAATATCGATAAATATATAATAGAGGGTTCAGATCCTTTAGCTTTTTCATTAAATATATATGTATACGTGAGATGAGACAACCGGAACTAACCAGATATCAAACCCAGGTGGGTAATTCGCGCAATGGTGAAGGTTGCCATCCGAGGGAAGTTCGGTTCTCCGAATTACTAGACGAGACCGGAGAGGACACATGGCTTCCTAGGCTGAAAATACTAGCCACTGCTTAGCGCAGGTGTCGTTAAGGAACCTTCATATCAATTGAACAACATCTTAGAAGAAAGATGAGCATCTATTCTCTCAGGCCTTTTTTGGATCCTTACCCTCATATTTTACACCAACTTGCGTAAACAAGTCGAACTCAAATGAGTCTAATCTTTTAGACTCGAGCTTGAGTTAGATTCAGAACTTGGATCTGGGGTCGAGCTTGACTAGATCTAAGCTCGAGTAAACTCGAGCTCGGCTCGTTGAAACTCGATAAGAATTAAAATAATTTATTATGTACTAATTTTCAATAATAAGAAAAGTTCGAGTTCGAGCTTGGCTTGAGTAAACTCGATAACAGTTAAAATAATTTCAACATGCACTAATTTTCAATAATAAGAAAAGATCGAGCTCAAGTTCGGCTCGAGTAAGCTCGCCGAGTTAATATATATCACTATTTAAGCTCGAAGCGAGGCTTACAAACTATTCAAGCTCGACTCAGTGAAGCTCGTGAGCTCAAGATTAAACTTAACTTCAGCTGGTTTAAAATTCGAACTGAACTCAAATCAAATCTAAAACAAGCTGAGCTCAAATAACCCATGTGCTTAAGCTTTCTTACAGCCTGACATGTGTTCCTAGGCTGAAAATACTAGCCACTCCTAAGCGCAGGTGTCTGAAGGAACCTTCTCATCAATTGAGCAACACCTTAGAAGAAAGAAGAGAATCTATTCTCTCAGGCCTTTTGGGACCCTTGCCCTCTTATTTTGCACCTACTTGCGTGGTATGCATGGTAGCCAGGTGCCGCATGCAGTGGCAGTCCACAGGATTGATCGACGGATCTCATTCTTTCTTCTTCGATCTCTCCATTAAAGATCTCTCTGATCAGATTTTTTTTTTGGCGTGTAGGAAATGAAGCAGAAAGCTTTTGGTTTGTTTTAGAGGCGTTTTATTGGTGCAACCGAATTGTCCCCTAGGAAATGAGAGAAGTGTGAAGCGTGTAGAGCGGCACGCATGACGGCCAAACATAACTGACTTGGTGATCATTTGGGCTTTTTTTATGGCTTACAGTTGAAAAGCACTGTAGCTGGCTGAAAAAACACTGTAGCTGACAGAGACTTATTTAGCATAATTAAATTTTAAAAAAATAAAAAAAATAAAAAATATGTTAGCCTATTACGTATAATACAAACAAATACGGGGAAAAAGAACCGGCAAAAAAGCTCAAAAAAGCCAAAAGTTCAGAAAAGAACGAAATTTATAAATAGTGAAAAATAAACCAGAAATCAGAAGTTGAAGCCGAAACGATCACAATCAAAAGTTTGTGCAAAAGTTTCAGTGAAAAGAAACAAGATAGAAAAAAAAGGTTCATGGTTTTGGCATTGGACAGAAATGGGGTGAGAGATTTCGATCTCCGATCGGCTGGAGTGATATAGGCAATAGCGTTTTTTTTCTTGAAAAATATTCCATTACAGTTAAATCATCCATAATAACACCAATTTGCTAATCCCACTATGGCAATTAAAATTGCAAAATTGGAAACTCCCTTTTCTAATTTCCCCTAACGATCCAAATATTGATGTTATGGACGTACTTCAGTTCTATTGCACAACGTAAGAAGTGCTGTCGTGTTGCATACAAGAAATTAATTCGGACGAACAATTCAGGGATAGACATGGGCGGATTCATACCCTGGACAGGGTAGATTTTAGTTCGAGGTGTAAAAAAATATCTAGTGTATATTTCAGGTAAATTATTTCAGCCTAGGTAATATTTTAATGGTCCAACCCAGATAGTCTAGATCATTCCACTACTGAGCCCGGGGTGTAACCAAATCCTGACTCTACCACTGGGGATAGACATGTCATAAATTGTTCGATGCAATACTTCCAAAGGGCATGGATTTTTTGGAACCAATATGCTATTTCATTAAAAAAAATAACATTTTTTCACTCCTCTCTAATACATCAAAATTCAGATGTAAAAAAATATCTCCCAGCTCCATGACAGAACTTGCCTGAAATGCACGAGCAGATGTTCAGAACCATTTCCATAAAATGTCAATAAATAAATGAGTGGGGCATTATTGGGAAATAACAATAAATGTAGGGTCATACCTCAATTCAGTTATCTGCCTCCTCATCGATTTTTCCTGCTTTCAAGTCTTTTGACCGTTGTTGCTTCGCTTTTTTCTCTGCCACTGCCACCCACACTCCCCTCCCCTCTGATCTCTGTGCACAAAGCCTTCCACTCCACACATACACAGGACACACAGCCCCCAAAGGAAGAGAAAAAGGATAGAGGAGGCCTCCTCTTCTCAGGTCTAAGATAGCTCTGATCTTATTTTAATCCGTGTGCGTATAGGTTGCATTGGTACTCCTTTCGTTTCTACCTTTCCTTTTGTTTAATGTTCACAATTGATGTGGTTGGATGAGAAGTTTTGTGGGGCCAAAGTGTAGAGAGAGAGAGAGTGTGTGTGTGTATGTGTGGAAGAAATGGAGGGTTCTTGTGGAGCTGTTCTTGATCTTTAGATTTTGCGCTTCCTTTTGAGCGCTTCAAGAACATGTATGTCCCTGGTTTGGCCTTCTTTGTGTGTGCCCAAGACTTCTCCCTCCGCATGTCTCATTTCTTTGCCTTTGCTTCCTTCACACTTCAGAATGATGTTTTCCTGTCCACCTGATCTTTTCTCTTTTTTGCCTTTTTTTTAACGTGGCAAGAAGAGAATTGAGCAGAGATTAACAGTTTCTTGGTTCTTGCTGGAAGTGCTGTTCTGTTTTTGCCCCCCCCCCCCCCCCCCCCCCCATGATTTCATCCTTTTCCCTTCCCTGGTTCCTCGTACCTCAGGATTGTGCTTTAGTTTCTTTTACTTAGAGATAGTAGAAGTAGTTTGAAACCATACATTCCCCTGTTTCCAGTATTTGGTCCAAGATTTAATTCTCCTTTCCTTCTCCTTGCTTCAGTTCAGGGAATCTGAATGTTTCGGAGTGAGAATCGGGTTATATGCTTATGAGTGTCCTTGCCTACGAGTGTGATATTTTTAGCTGGGGTCCAGATTTCACCGTTTGTTCCATATCTTGGTAAACCAAGATACAGTGAGCACTGCTGTGCTGTGTCCAAGATCATTTTTTAGTAAGATTTTTATAAATATAAATTCTTCCATTTCCTTCCATTCTCCGGTTAGCAAGAGAAATTGAACATTAGGTTGGAGGCCTGGAGCTAGTTTGTGCTGGCAAGACTTTTTTTTTCCTTTTGGGTGTACCAAGAGACCAAGAGTTATTATTACCCGTAATCATCACCTGAGATTTCGGCTTGGGCTTGTAATTTTGTAAAGATTTTACCTTTGCCGAACTGCTTAAACACTCGAAAATGAGTCTACCTTAGAGATGTGGGACATTAGTCCATCCAAAAGCAACAGTTTTGCATGTCTGGCATTTAAAATTACTGTTAAATCTTCAGAAGCTGATCCCTTATTTACCTCTGAGATCTCTTTATATCGTATTTTCTCGTTGCTTATAATTTTTAGACATTAAGAATGATGTTTTTTGTACTACTTTCCCTGAGAAAAGTAGCTTGGAATTCCAATGTACTAGCACCCCAGGTTTTCGTAGCATTGTTCTGACTCTCTTTCTTCACGGTGCATTGAACTGAATTTAGTTTCGTTGTCGAGTCCATTTACTGTGACCATCGTTATGCAAGTAGGCAGTAGGGCCCTTCATTTCTTGCTAGGCCAAGGATTATATTCCTTACTTTCTTGCTTTTTTAGGTCTCTTTTAGGAGAAATTGCTACCGAACAAATGTAGTGCAGTGTAGAGTATTTTGCAGTGGGGTATTTCATTTGCAAAGGAGCATCTTTCTGTAGCCTTGTAGCTTTCACTCATCTTTAAGTAAAGATATTTCAGGGCTTACGAGAAGTAGTTGCATTTCATGCTATTGTGCGGATACTTATAAAAATTGGCGTATCGGTATTGGATATAGATACGCCTAATATGGCGGATACATATCCTTCCCGTGTCGATGATTTTTCTATTTTTCAAAAAAGAAAATAACTCATATTTTCCTAATATCGCTTAACTCTTACCTCGTATCCACTCAATATGAAGTTGTTTGTTCACTCATTCTATTCCCATAGGGCACGCAATTCCTCTCACCTCCGACGCCGCTTCCTTGCTCCCCTGCCCACACCGCTAGTACTCTCCTCTACTCACAGACCACCAACACTGCTCCAATTCCCCCTAGTCCCCAGATCTGGTGATTGGCTTTGGAGAGGGGAGATGGAGGAGGAAGAGAGTCCTAGTTTTCAGATGTCACCATTTGGTGGGCATTATTGGTTCGTCATCACCTCCTCCCGGTTTGCTCTCGTCTCTCCTCTTTTCGCTCTCTTGTCTTTTTTATTTCTTCTATGTGCTTGTTGAGGAAGAAGAGAGAGATTGAGATGGGATTATTGTGGGGTGGTAGCTTCAGATGGGAGTAGAGAGATATCGAGATAGGTAACCCTAAGTGGTTGGGTGCGGTGGGTTGGTATGTTGGTGCATTGTTTTGTACAAATAGGTCGGTGGGTTGCTCTTTATTGGTGGGCTAGTTAGTTACTATGTGGTGATGATCTGGTTCGCCGTATCAGTGTTTTTAGAGAAACGGTGTATCGCGATATCGCATATCCATATCCGTATAGGCATATCCGGGCAACCTAGATTTCATGTTCTCTTTGTTTTCAACTTGCTTTTGTCACTTGTTAAGTTGTCGATTTGTGGTTGTAATCCATCGATTTCAGCACTCTTGATTGCCTATTGCACGTGAATGACCTATGCCCTTTTGATACACAATTTGATTGCATATAATCATTGTGCATCGTCTCTGCCTTCTGAACTCTCTGAAACTTTTCAGACTATCGGTTGGTTCAGGTCATCTTCTCGTTCGTTGGCTTCAGCTGCAATGTACTTGTTACCAACAATCGACCTTTCTACAATATTAGGTAATTTCTGAAGTAAATACATGTAGCAATGTACCTGATTTCTTGAAGCTGAAACTTACCTGTTACTTCCCCTTTGTTTTTTCACATGTTAAACTCAGAAGTTCTGATTCGAGCATGACAGGTTCCTGAAATTATAAGGCTTTGGAGACATGGGATGTGCCGCCTCCAGGTTAGAAGATGAGGAGGCTGTCAAGATGTGCCGGGACAGAAGGGACTTCATCAAGCAGGCACTGGAGCAGCGCAACCGCTTTGCATCGTCTCACATTGCCTACATTGCGTCACTGAAGCGTGTTTCGATGGCCCTGAAGCAGTTTGTTGCCGGAGATGATCACCATGAGCTCATTTTCAACACATTTATCTCTCCTGTCAAGCAACAGAAGCCAGGGATGCTTGGCCTTCCTTATGGTTCGTATGAGACGAGGACCGTTCATGTCGCGAAGTACTTGAGGTCAGGACCAAACCCATCAGTTTCAGTTGAAGAGCCCCCAAGACCCGTGGAAACGATCCGTATCGAGTCACATTACCCCATGGACAACAACTATGGTGGCATGGATAGGTTCTTCCCAACACATTCCTCACCGATGAGGTCGTCTTCTTACTACACACCGTATGACAGGCCAAGTTACCTACCTCCATCACCCCAGGAACCAGTGAGGAATTCTTCTTATTACATTCCTTATGAAAGGCCAAGCTATGTACCACCAGCACCCCAGGAACCAGTGAGGACTCCTTATTACGCGTCCTATGACAGGCCAAGCTACCCACCTCCGTCACCCCAGAACCAGGAATCGTCACAGTGGGACTTCTTCTGGAACCCATTCTCGTCGCTGGACAGTTATGCATATCCGCGTCCTCAGAGTAGCTATGACAATTTGGTCACTGACGATGAATTGGCACGGTTACAGCAGGTAAGAGAGGAGGAAGGGATCCCAGAACTCGAAGAGGAGGATGACGAGTGTCAAGAACATGAACAAATGCACAACAAAGAGGAAGAGGAGGAGGAGGAAGATGATGATGATGACAACGAAGAAGACGAAGACGGGGATTGTGAGCATTCAGATGATGATCAAAGATGTATGGCTTCTAATGAGGGTGCTCATCCCGTGAATTCTGAGGTCAATAATGCCAAGCAAAGAACAAAGGGATTTGAATCCAAAGGCGTTCAGTGTGCAGAAGTGTCTGAACCCCGTAACAAGGGAGAACTTGAGATCAAGGCACATAAGAAAGAACTGTTGAGGAACAAAGTAGCAAATGCAGAACAAACGCCCGGTTTCACAGTGTATCTGAACCGAAGGCCAGCGAGTCTGGTCGAGGCTATGGAGGATATCAAAGGTCAGTTCCTGGGAATCTGCGACGCTGCTCAGGAAGTCTCGTTGATGTTGGAGGCAAGTAGAGCTCAATACTCAACCTCAAACGATCTTTCTGGTACCACTTTACAAACCAATACTGGAGTTACTTAATAACATTTCAGACTTAACTCGCTGAACTTACTCATAAATTTCATAATGCAGTAAAGATGTTAAACCCAGTAGCGCTTTTGCGTTCTACATCATCCCGGTCATCATCTTCACGATTCCTTCTTGCTTCCTCTAGCTCAATAGAGGATCTCTATGACAATGAGACAAGCAGCTCTTACTGTGAAGAATCTTGTAGTACAATGTCTGGAAGTCATCACTCCACTCTGGATAGATTGTATACATGGGAGAAGAAATTATACAAAGAAGTAAAGGTAAGATTATTGTCAGGAACTTGCACCAATAGATCAGTAGAAGCGAGACTCATGCTTGCTTTTGTCACTTATAGGCGGGCGAGCGGTTAAGAATTGAGTATGAGAAGAGGCTGAAACATTTGAGGAGTCAGGATGTGCAAGGTGAGGAACCTTCCTCTGTCGATAAGACTCGTGCAGCATTGAGAAGCCTACATACTCGGATGAAGGTGTCAATACACACAGTTCAGTCAATATCAAGGAGGATTGAAGTTCTAAGGGATGAAGAGTTGCACCCTCAGCTTATGGAGTTGATCCAAGGGTATGCTCCTGTTCCCTTTAGGGGTCCTGCATAGTGATAATTTTCTACACATTTACTACTTGTAAACCAGTCCAATTTTTTCTTGGAGCTACATATTAAAGCTATAAGCTTAGGAAACAATATGTTAACTGTTAAAACTGTGTCACCAGTTCATGTACTTGAAATTTACTATTGATATCATGAAATTTTCAGTAAATGTAAGGTGGCTAGCTAATGGGGGAAGTGATAACAAATAGGCATGCCGTTGTAGGAATGCTTGTGAATTAAAGGGATGTGCCTGTCAGAAATGAATGATAAAATGATCCAAGACCAATGGTTACTCGAGTAAGTAATCTGCTGATTACTAACTAGAAGGGGAGAAACTGCTTTAACTAGTTATACTCCATGGAACATAAACAATCTTCATTTATGTAATAGAACACAAGCAGAACTCAAAATCGATGCTTTTGCAACCATCATACTTAAATAGTACAGCAAGCATAATTAAACAGAAGCATAAGTAGAGGCAACAAAAAGGCTGACATTTTAATCATATTGTCTTTAATCAGGTACAAAGCCATCTTTTCCCATCATAGCTATTCAGCAGATAGTACAGCTTTTTTTATATTCAGCAGATAGTACAGCTTATGATGTAGTGTTTTACCATATGCATAGTGTCTAAGCACCATTAAAATTTGAGCTTGAGTTTTTAGAAATGGCAAATGCAGCGATGCAACACAGCCGAAAGAAGCGTGAAAAAGAACCAAGAATTTTACATGGCTGCAACCTTAAGTAATGAAATTGTCGTTGCATCATGCAGTCTGTCACGGATGTGGCGCGCCATGGCTGAACGCCACAAGGCTCAGAAGCGCACTATCGACGACGCCAAGCTTCTCTTCCTCCACCACCCGTCGCCCACCACCGCCATCGCTCTTGGCCCCCCGGAAGCAACAACTCCCCCTCCGGCCGCGGTTGCACTTGAGTGCGAGATCCGAGCCTGGCGCGGAGCCCTGGACACTTGGCTGTCGGCGCAGCGTGCCTACGCGCGTGCCCTGGTCGCGTGGGCGCGCCGCTGCCTCGGCATCGGGGGCGTGGCGCGCGCCCACGGCGCGCTGCCGCCGGCGTTCCTGGTGTGCATGGAGTGGGCGTGCGTGGTTGACGCTGTGTCGGAGGCGCGGGTAATGGATGGGCTGGACTTCTTCGTGGCCGGCGTCGGGTCGGTGTGCTCGGGCGCGGCCACTGGCATGGAGGGCATGGCGGGGCGTGTGCTCTGTGCCGGCATGGCCGCGGTGAGCGGCGCCATGGCCGAGTTCGCTACGTCGTCGGCGGACTGCTACGACGCGGCAGTGTCAGCGGCGGCCGCCGGCGCGTCGCGCGCGCCGGAGCGCGGGAAAGAGGAGAACGTGGCACAACCGCAGCATTAGGAAATCCTGAAACAGCTTCTAATGTGTCCATAGTGCATGACATGCGGGACCCAGGTGTCATGGGATGACAAAATGCCTCAACTTGTGGTGTTATAAGTAGATAAAGAAGTCTGCAGTTACATGTGTAGTCTTGTAGTTAAAAATGCAAAATGCTATTACAGGGCTGATTATTGTAACCGATGATTATTGCTTTAGTGGGAGTGTTAGGCACTGTTTATATTAGCTACCGCTGATTGATTTTTGGTTGAAAATAAATAAGCAATAGTCGAAAGAAAGTGACTTTTATAATGAGGACATCACGAGTGGTAAGAAAAGTGAAAGAGAGATACGTGCGCGAGAGAAGTGGGATACGTGATACGACTGTGACCTACTATCTTATTATCTCCATATGGAGTTCAGAGGGAGATAAGAGTAAGAGAAGTAGGGAAGCCGCTTCGAAACTGGATATTCATATTATTTTTTAGGTACTCTAATCAGAAGTCAAAAGTAAGAACTAGTATAAACATTACTATATCAATACCCGTTGATTTGCTTCGAGATTCGCAACGTTTGATGTGGGTATCTTCATATACCCATAAAAAAGTATATTTGAGATGTCAAACTCCGAAAAAATTTAAATTTAACTTCAGTTTAATTAGTTTGAACTATTTTTATGGTATATACTCACTATAGTTGCATTGAACTCAAAAGTAGTTCAAACTAGTTTGAACTGAGTTCAAAACTAACTTACCATAAATATATCAAGGGTATAAAACATTTTCATACCCAAACTCAAAAAAATTATCAATCATACACGTGTATCGGATGTTGGTGCCTAGGCACCATGGTGCATTATGTAATTTTCCTATATATATATATATATATATATATATATATATATATATATATATATATATATATATATATATATATATATATATATGAAACATCTTTTCTACTCCCGGGTGTAGTTACTCCCTATGTCGTATCTCACAATGTAGGGAGTATCTCGCGTAACGAAGGGTATGTACGTGTAGTATACGAGTATTTAAGACCATCTAGATAGTATGTATAATTTTTCAGAGGTGGTATGTATATTTTTTAGACATACTCCTTTTTATATACGTATATAAAGGTATTTACAAAATACGCTAAAAACTATAGACTCTTTTGCAATTTTTTCGTGTGGTTCACATTGGAGTATCTTATAATTAGTATACGAGTACATACCCGTTGAAGCCAATCGAACTTTTGTCCGCAACTTCGGCCACCGGCTTCCGTTGCCAAATTTCTCAGCTCCAGTGAGTTCATCGACGTCGTCCTGGTTCCTGTGTTCACCTTATCTCCACCTACCCATGCTCGCTGTTAGAGGAGTGTCTCCCACCGTGGCCCAATTGGTCTACTGTGCTAAAAGGCCCACCGAAGTATGTAAACAGCATGGAAAATCCAAAAAGGCTATGATAGGGAAAAATATATTTGTCATCACTATTGCAGACCCAATAGGGGCATTTATGCAAGGGCGTCATAGTGGAGGGATGGTTCATTTTTTTAGTAAAAGGGCAATCTAGTAGCTTAGATATTGTTCATATATCTTCTACATTCACTGTTTGGTTCGTAATCATAATAGTTGGCACCGTCCGTGAGAAACGACATAGAAGTTATAAGTTAAGATAAGAACGTTGGGGTGTGATGGCTCCAAAGAAGACGACGACATAGACCTTTTAACGGAAGAGGAGTACTACGACAGAGACCACTATGGCGAGGGCACGAGGGCCGGTGGTCGAAGCGGCGCACCAGAGCGGATGCGTCTGGGGCTAGGACAGGCAACGAGTTTGGCGGGAGATTGGATCATATACCCTCCCTTTAGTTGGGAAATTGAGGATTTACTCTCCACATCTCAATGACACGTAGGGTCATCATAAGTCACTGACACGTGAATCAGAAAGATAAATCCTCAATTTCCATCTAAATGGAGGGTATATGATCAATTTTTTCCCTCGAGAATGCCGGAGTCCATACCGTTCAAGTAGGGGGCCTCCGCCGACCTAGACGTCGCTGCTGTCATCATGCAGAGAACGGAGGATATCCTGGTCTCTACACCAGATGCGAGCGGAGACGATCTTTGGAGCGCTATAGCGAGAGTTGATGGACCTATAGAGAACCATATGTAAGATGTAGGAGAGCAAGTCAGTCGAGTCGGAGACGGTGGTGAAAAAGGCAGAGATTTCCGAGGTCAACGCTTGAGCCTGCAGCGCCCGTCGGCGGGTGGACATTGTAAGGTCCAGCGGTTCCTCCGAAAGAGGAGATTTATTTCCATCAGTAGATTCTTGATTCTTCTACCGGAGGCACCTCAGGGTCATTGAGAACCAGGGGAAGAGTTGGGGGCAAGGCCAGGACCTGCTGTGGTGGACGACCGACACGGTGGTTCCCTTAGGCAATTTCCTATGCTGGTCTGATTGCTCCTCTTCCGCCGAGTGCCTCCTCCTCCCACTCCGGCGACGGGAACTCGCCGGTGAAGTCCTCTTCCCTTCCCCGACTCCGCCTCGATTCCGTGGCATTCGGCACCGTCTCCTTCGAGGGAGCTCCTCGGCCACTGCCGCGAGGCGCTCAACGTCGTATCCCGCCACGCCGACGCCGTCCAGTCCCGCCTCGTCTCCTTCGGCTACGTGCCCCCCCGGTAACACAAATCCCCAATTCCCCATCACAAGCTCAGAACCCCCATCATATCGTTTTAAGCTCTGTATTGTTGGTCTCGTTTGGTTGAGGATTGCTGGAGTTGTGGTTCGTGTAGAGGTGGAGGTGGATTTGGAGGAAGATGGAGACGTGGGGAAGCTTGAGGTCCCCGAGAATGGGCACATTGGAGGATCAAGTTCGGTTCTGAGGTCCGGTCGGGAGCACTTCGACAACGACGACGCACTGTATCCTTCCATTTGCTACGATATTTTGGACAAATAGTTTTTGGAGATTTTTATTGCTTTGGGTGTGATATATGATTGAACTGATGGAATGAGTAGATACTGCATATCGAGATGCATATGCTCCAAATAGCAGCTAACAATTTGTGCCAGTTGTAAGGGTCTGCAGCTTTGACAACGCTGGTGAACACGTTCTTTCATTCTAGCTGTAACTCGGAATTTAAAGACCTGTGCATTTAGGAGTTTAACCTATATTTATTCAAGTAGCTTATTCTGTCCAGCTTCATTATTAGCTGCTAGTTGTTAATTGCTGCTTGTTGTTAATTGTCAAGTGTTCTGTACTAAGTAGTCTGTACTCTGTACCTCTGAAGTGAGCGTAGGATTCTTTGTGTAAGTGTTGACTGCATGGATGATTGGTACACAGATAGATTTATTTTCAGGATTCTATCGGTTCCTTGCCATCTTAAACAATCTATATTGCTTGTAGTGTTTTAAGTGTTATCTACCATGCTTCCTCTTTTTGAACTGGCATTTTTCCCCTTGTATCCATCAGTTGGCAGCCAGTTTCTGTATTAGTTTATAAATCTTTTATTCATAACAAACGATTGCTTGATTTATTAGTTTCTGATCACGTGAATGCACCTAACGAATTTCAGGTTCATGTGTGAACTCTGAACCTTACAGAAGAAAGGATGTATAGGAAGAAAGGATGTTATCATTAAGTCAGTTGGGTTTGTGAAATGTTATGAACTACGAAGATACTAGTTATGCTGCTTACTGCATCTTCTTTTGATGCTTAGCTGAATTATTGTTTTAGTTCTTTCATATTAGGATAGTTAGCAATTTTTTTTATTTCCCATAGCTCTTCCTCTAAAAACAATGCTGGTATTGATTGTTTCTTAGCATTGTGTGCATAGGTATTAGTGTCACTGTATATATTGCATGTATAGATTTTTTTGTTTATTTGTTGATAAGAGAACTGGTTTATGCTAAATTGCTAGTAATTGACCCATGAACTAAAGTTTGCAGACAAGTAACAGACTTTTACATCAGTTGCTTTCTTGTGCAAGTTTTGCATGAGATGTACTTCGCCCTGATAACTATCATGTTTGATGTCTGAAATTGAGATCCGATACACACCGGTTAGCATCTTATAATCTTATTGGCTTATTGCAACATGTTGTTCAGTACTTGGTATAATTTTTCTTCAGCAAAAGTACATTTACTGGGAATAAGTGTTACCACATGGCTCCTAATTGTCACTTGTCTCAATTGTCTTAAAAGTCTTTGCTAGATTCTATGCATTCTTAGTGCTTCTGTGATTACTTAATTTTAGTGTGGGTGGTGGCACCTGTTCACTCCACCTTGCTCAGGGAAACAAAGATGCCATGTACTTACATATTAACATATGTGTGATTATAGTAGCTACTAGTGCTCTTGGTCTGCAGATGATTGCTTAATTATTTAATTCATGGAAACAAGAGTTTTGCTAAGCAAGTATGTATCTCTGTAATTGTGAGTTGGTTTGTGTATCTAGTGTTTGGCAGGGCATGTTTCATCATTTTGGATGTGGAAACGGTTCTCTATAATCTGTATCACTTATTGATCATCTGGTAGGAGTAGAACAGATTACAGATGGAAGCTTGTGTGCCACTGTGTTTGTCACCCAACATTATACAGCTACTGATCTAATGTAAATAGTATGTCTTTGTTCAGAGAAATGTCAGTGTGCAAGTTCCTGATCTGGTACTTGCTTAGCTGCAATGGTGACCCAATCCCAAGGGATTGAGGGGAATTCCTTGTACCCTCAAAATCCCCTCTAGGGGAAATATTCCCTGGGCTTCTTTCCCCTCGCATCCTAACAAGGCCGAATTGGGAATCAGAGAGTGCCTGCAAGCGTCCCAAGCATGTGCGTCACTGGAGGCGGCGTGATGGGGAGATTGGATCATATACCCTCCCTTTAGTTGGGAAATTGAGGATTTACCCTCCACATCTCAATGACACATGGGGTCATCATAAGTCACTGACACGTGGGCCAGGAGGGTAAATCCTCAATTCCATCTAAATAGAGGGTATATGATCAATTGCCAGTCACCATCAGCCTGTGGAGGTTGGGGGACGATAACATGATGTGGGAAAAGGACTTTGCTATGGAAGCTGATGAACTCTGGTCTCTGCAGCGCTATGGCGCGAATCTCCCGCGTGTCGCACCAGAATCCCCCCTTGTCAGCATCGAAGAGCCCAATAACGTCTACTCTGTGTTGAGCAGTGATATCTTTGAGGATGACAAGACATGGATCATTATGGTTGACATGTTGAACAAGATGGTGAGATCATCCTTCGAATATACCAAAACAGATAGCTTCTCTGACGATGGTAGCAATATGGCGTCCAGGAACTTCACTTGTAACGAGCCAGTCCTTGTGAGTTCTCCAATTACTTGAATGCGCCTGAAACCAGGTAATTGGGATCTGTGTTTTTTTCCTGTTTCAGAGATGGTTGTGTAAGCATAAGCCTGTTCACAAGTACAGGCTATACTGGTTGACTAGTGAAAGTTTCTTTGAATTTAGTTGATTTTGTGAAGAACTGGTGGTGTTAAGTTGACTGTCTCAGATGCAGTAGGTTTATTTCGTGCTCGTCAGCAAGTAGCAGCATGATCAATTGATAGCCTGTTGTATTTTTGGTCTCCACTTGTTACATCTTTATGAATTGGTGGTGGTCCATATTAGTTAGCATGACATAACATGGACTTCTTTTTTAGTTTTGATCACAGATTCTGAAGGATTTGGAGGGGCATTGCTGTATTGGCCAAGTCTGAAAGCCACGCACGCATCACATGTCTACAGTTCATCCTCTCTCTATCTCTCTTCTGAGTGAAACGAATACAATTCTTCAGTTTCAGTTTTTTTAGAGGATTCTTGGGTTTTAGAGTATGTTCTTTTTGACTTTTTTATGACTTGGTAAATAAATAGGACAGTTTCTCTAAACGGTTTTTCGACCTTAAAACCGTATACGTCAAGGTTGTTAGAAGTGATCCTGAATTGGATCCAAGGTTCTTTGGTAGGATTGCAAATCATAAAATCAATGTAGTATCTAAGATCTTACCTGATTCTACTAAAAAAATATTTTAAAAAATTTGCAGTGTATTATAACACTACTGTATTTTTAAAATTATATCTTTTGATTTTTTTCTTTACAAATTGTAAAGGTAAGATCATGTGTTATTTTATGATAATTATAGTGAATATAAAGATATAAAAGTTAAAATTTTTACTTAAAAGAAAGTATACATATAATTATTTATAATAAAACAATATAATCGATAGAATCAAATAGAATCGTATGAAAATTTTGATCTTGATCTTACAAAGTTTAGATAGAATCGTAAAAATAAGATTGTATCATATTAAGATTCTACTATAGAATCTGATCGGTCTAATCAATTTTGAATCGTGAAAACTTAGGATTGTATAACAGAATCGAGATTCTAACAATCTTGATATATGTCGTCTATGTCGATGTTCTAATCATCCATTGCTACTTTAAAAAATACAAATAAAATCACCAGCCATAGCCCAAATAACAGGGCCCGGTGGCTCAATCTCGGACGGGCAATTGGGTTCTGCTAGACAGCCCAAGCCCAGCGGAAGCATGCTAGTGTAGTAGTGTTGTGTGGCCCGTGACAAACGTGAGATGTCACGTGCGGACGGATTGGGACGAACCGAACGCGTGTTACGACTTTAAAGACCCAAACTTTGATGCTCGGAGTCCATAGCCCCGAGAGTTTGCTTCGGTCTCTTCTCTGGCGGTTTCCTACCTGGCGGGCTTCTCCCCTGACCCCGGCGTTAGGGTTGGAGGGCGAAGGGAGAGGGCGGAGGGGTGGTCGGAGCTGGGGCGCCCTGGGGGTGCTGTGTGTGCGGTGAAGCCGGCGGTGTTGCGGGGAGGCTGGTGTGGCGGTCTGCGGGGGAGCCTGGTGGCGGTCGGGGGAGGAGGGGCGTCCAGTGCTAGTGGTGGAGGAGGTTCGTGGCTAGGGGGTGTCGGGAGGGGGTGGTTTTTTTGGTCGGTGTTGGAGCTGGAGACTCCGGTCGGTGCTGGGGGTTTGATGGAGAAAGGGCGGAAGCAGGGTGCGGAGGACCTGGAGGGTCTGTTGGGTGGGCTGAAGCTTTCGGAGGAGGAGCGGAAGGCTGTCAAAGGCGCTTGGCAGTCAGATTCGAGGGAGGCTGGTCGACCTCCTCAGGCGGTGGGCAAGCTGTTCTCGTCGAAGGCTGGTTATGTGGAAGGGATGGTGCAGACTCTGGGTAAAATCTGGTGTCCGGCGAAAGGAATCCGGTGCAAGGAGCTGGGGGATAACATGTTTCTTTTTGCTTTCCTTCAGCCGGGGGGCAAGAGAAGAGCTGTTACGGAGGGTCCGTGGGAGTTTGGCGGTGATTTGCTCATTGTGGTGGATTTTGATGAGACTAAGAGGCTGAAGGATTTGGAGTTTACTCACATTCCGGTATGGATTCGTGTTTTCAACCTGCCTCTAGGTCTGATGAATGAAAGCATAGGTCGGTCGATTGGGGCGAAGATAGGGAAACCGTTGGAAGTAGAAACTGATGAGGATGGGTCGGCTGTGGGGTGCTTTCTTAGGTTTAAAGCTCTAATTGATGTGCGCAAGCCGCTTTTCAGGGGTGTGATGGTGGAGAATGGGGATGGTGAGCCAAGCTGTTGGTGTAATTTCAGATATGAATTCCTACCAAATTTCTGTTATTCCTGTGGTTTGCTGGGCCATGTGGAAAAGGAGTGTGATGAGAAGGTTTGGAAGGTGCACGATCATCAGTTTGGGGACTGGATGAGGGTTTCTCCGGCAAAGAAACGTGATCAGCAAAGCCGCTGGTCAGGGGGTAGCAGCTCAGGGGGTAGTCATCAGCACAAGTCGTCAGGTTCTTGGAGGCGTGGGGAGGTGGGGAGGAGATTGCAGCAGAATGAGGAAGAAAGGAGGGGGAGGGTCTTGGAGGAAAATGAGCTTCGTGACGATGGGTCGAGCCCGCTCAAGCTGCCGTCAAACAATACTACATCTGGAGGAGTACCAAAAAAATTAATCTTTGGGGACAGTACAAGTACTGACAAGGAGAGCAGGGTGGAGTTGGTCCTGGAGGCGAGGGAGGGGGTTCTGGAGGGGGTTGCAGTAGGGAAGGGGGATTCTGGGTTGGCAGAAGAGGAGGGAGGAGGAAGAGGAGTCACCCTGCAGGAAGGTGCTCTGCCAGGGGGCTCTGAAAAGGCAGGCATGGAGGTGGATGGGGTGGGCTCTACACCTTTAGGGGAGGGTGCGGAGGCAGGGGGGTTAAGCAGAGCTGGGGAGCCGCTGGTGGAAGAGCTTAATCTGGTCAAGGCTGGGGGAAGCGAGGCAAAAAAGATGAGGTCTTCTTTCAAACGCCGTCCGCGCGAGCTCCGGAAATCGAAGGGGGAATTGTTTCCTTCCCCGTCGGTTTCGCGGAAGCGAGGAAGAGAGGATGTGGATGGGGGGAAGAAGTGAAGAAGAAGGCTAAGCTCCAGTTTGTTTCAGTGGAGGTGGAGATGGGGGAGGAAAACTCCTTGTTGGCGGGGCTGCATGGTCAGCCCGGCCGGTCCCAATGAGGCTTGTGGCGTGGAACTGCCAGGGGTTGGGGCGGCAGTTCGAGGTCTTCTGGATGTCCAGAAGAAGGAGGACCCCGATGTTTTGTTTCTCTCCGAAACAAAACATGGCGAAAAATGGATGGAGGGGTTCAAGTGGAAGCTGAACATGCCATATATGGTGGTGAAGGGTAGTGTAGGGGCGAAGGGTGGTCTGGCGCTGTTTTGGAAAAAGGAGGTGGATTTGCGGGTGCTGAGCTGGTCTAGGTATCATATGGATGCCAAAATCAAGGAGGAGGATGGGTGTGCCTGGCGGTTTACTGGTATTTATGGCGAGCCCCGGGGTGAAGAGAAGGAGAAAACATGGAAGTTGCTTCGAATTCTAATGCACCGTAGCAAGCTTCCTTGGCTGTGTTGTGGCGACTTCAATGAAATTCTTTTCAGTTGTGAGAAGGAAGGGGGAGCTCCTAGAGCAGAGAGCAGTATGCTGAAGTTCAGAGATGTTTTGGAGGAATGTGACCTGCATGATTTGGGCTTTGTGGGGGATGCTTTCACTTGGAGGAACCACCATCAAAATGCGTCCAGCTACACTAGGGAAAGGCTGGACAGGGCGGTGGCAAATAGTGCTTGGCGGGCTCGCTTTCCTTTAGTCCGTGTGATTAATGGTGATCCTCGGCACTCAGACCATAGGCCCATCATTGTGGATCTTGGTGCAAAGGAAAGGGTCCATTGGAGGAAACCCCTGGAGGTTATGAGGAAGTTTGAGGCGAGATGGTTGGAGGAGGAGGAGTGCAGCGAGCGGGTGGAGGAGGCCTGGGAAAAAGCTATTGGAGGTGGAGGGGTTAGTCTTATGGAAATCCAATCTCGGGTGTTGGGGGAGTTATGGCAGTGGGATCGTGAAGTCCTTGGAGCCTTGGAGAAGAGAGTTAAAAAATGCCAAAAGGGAGCTGGAGAGGATCAGGAGGGCTTCAATTTCTCAAGGGTGTATAAATAAGGAGCATTTGTTGCGCTATAAGCTTGAGCGTCTCCTGGACCAGCAACATGTTTATTGGAAGCAGCGGGCTCACTCTACTTGGCTGCCCAAAGGCGATCGTAATACAAAGTTCTTCCATGCTCAGGCTTCAAAAAGGAAAAGGAAGAACACTATAAGTAAGCTGATAGATGAGGGCGGGGGGTGGTGGGGGAAAAACACTTGAAGAGCTTTATTGCCAATCAGTACCAGCAACTCTTTATGTCCACTGCAGGTCCCCAGATTGATGAGGTCCTTGACTGTGTTCAAGTGAAGGTTTCTCAAGAAATGAATGATAACCTGGTAGCACCGTTCTCAAATGACGAAATATGGGTGGCTTTGAAGGATATGGGTGAGCTGAAAGCCCCAGGGGCTGATGGTATGCCGGTAGTCTTCTATAGGAAATTCTGGTCTCTTGCGGGCGATAAGGTTAAAGAAGTGCTTGCTGTGCTTAATGGGGCTGCTATGCCGGAAGGTTGGAATGATACTGTTATTGTTTTAATCCCAAAGACCAGATCACCGGAGAAATTGAAGGATCTTAGGCCAATCAGCTTATGCAATGTGGTGTACAACCTCACCTCCAAAGTGCTAGCAAACAGACTGAAGTTGGTGCTCCCGGAGATCATCTCATCGTCTCAGAGTGTTTTTGTTCCTGGTAGACTTATTACTGATAATGTCCTGCTGGCTTATGAGCTCACACACTATCTAAGGCAGAGGAGGTGGGGAAAACAGGGGGTGGCTGCAATTAAGCTAGATATGAGTAAGGCCTATGACCGAGTTGAGTGGACCTTTCTGGAGAAGATGATGCTAAAATTGGGGTTCACAGTGCAATGGGTGGCAAATGTGATGAAGTGTGTTACAACAGTGAACTACTGTATCAAGGTCAAGGGGAATATTCAAACAACATCCATCCTCAGAGGGGTCTCCGCCAAGGGGACCCTTTGTCGCCTTATCTCTTTATTCTCTGTACGGAGGGTTTATCAGCAATGTTACAGAAGGTAGAAGTGGAGGGCAAAATTGAGGGTATTAGAGTGTGCAGGGAAGCTCCAAGGATTAACCACCTTTTCTTCGCTGATGACTCTCTGATCCTGATGAGAGCTGGTGGAGGAGACGCTCAGGAATTGAGGAGGATTTTACAGGCATATGAGCGAGCCTCAGGACAAGTGGTCAATAGGGATAAATCGTCTGTTTTGTTCAGCCCAAACACTAGCTCTGTTGATAAGGACCAGGTGAGACAAGTTCTTGACATCATGCAAGAAGCAAAGAGTGAGAGATATTTGGGGCTGCCAGTATCTATTGGTAAATCTAGAAAGAAAGCTTTTGAGTATATAAAGAGGAAAGTTTGGCTTCGCATTCAAGGGTGGCAGGAGAAATTGCTTTCTAAGGCGGGCAAGGAAATTCTGGTAAAGGCTGTGGCCCAAGCAATCCCAACCTACGCTATGTCTTGCTTTGAGCTGACAAAAGGGTTGTGCGATGAGTTGAATTCTATGATTGGCAGCTGGTGGTGGAGCCAAAATGATAAGAAAAACAAGATTCATTGGTTGGCTTGGGATAAGTTGACACTTCCTAAGAATAAGGGAGGCTTGGGCTTTAGGGACCTTCATTTGTTCAATATGGCCATGTTGGCTAGACAAGCTTGGAGGATTCTGGTCTTTCCAGATACACTGTGTGGCCAAGTGCTTAAAGCAAAATATTTTCCTAACAGTAGTATACTGCAATGTGTGGCACAGGATGAGATTTCTTACTCTTGGAGGAGCATTCTCAAAGGGGTGAATCTGCTGAATCAGGGGCTCATATGGCGCATTGGCAATGGTGAATCGGTGAATATCTGAATGGATCCTTGGATTCCTCACGGCAGTACAAGACGTCCTGTTACAAGTAGGGGGACGACGGTGTTGACAAAGGTGTCTGATTTGATGGACCCGAGCTTGGGATCTTGGGATGAGACCTTAGTGCAGGATGTTTTCTCAGAGTTTGATGCTGAGGCCATACTAAAACTGAGAGTAAACCAAGATTTGGTAGATAGACCGACGTGGCATTATGAGAAAAAGGGGATCTTCTCAGTTAAGTCAGCGTACAGGTTGGCGATTCAGAACAGGGAGAATGAGCTTGGGAGAAATGCAGCAAGTTCTGAACCAGGCCCAGATGGGGACTCCCTTTTCAGATGGGATAAAATTTGGAGTATGGAGGTCCCAAACAAAGTGAAAATGTTTCTGTGGCGTGTAGCCCATAATAGCTTGGCTGTCCGGCGGAATTTGAGCCGTAGAGGGATGAAGGAGGACACCCTGTGCCCCATGTGTCATAGGCTGGATGAAGATTGTGGGCATCTCTTTTTCAGATGTAAAGAAGTAAAGGAGTGCTGGAGAGGACTAAACTTAGAGGAATATCGCAATATCCTAGCAGCTTGTTATTCTGGCCGAGATTTGCTGAGGAAAATCTGGTCCTTTCCACATCCAATCCAGCTACAAATTGTGGTTCTATTATGGAGGTGGTGGTCGGTGAGGAATAAGGTGAATGCCGGGGAAAAAAGAGCCACATGTCCTGAGGTCTGTTCACTTATATCTTTCTATGTTTCAGAATTTGAAAAGGAGAGGAAAACCACGAAATGTCAGAAGCAAGTCAGACTCAAATTATGGCAGCCGCCACCGGAAGATCTGTACAAGATTAATATTGATGGCTCCTTTAAAGCTGGTTCGGGTCAGGGAGGATGGGGTTTCGTCGCGAGGGACAGTGCTGGTGAGTTCCTTCAGGGGGGATGCGGCAATCTGTGCAGAGTGGACAGCCCTTTTCAAGCCGAAGCACTGGCGGCTCTGTACAGTCTGCAGAGGATAGCACATTTGGGAATGGCAAGGATTATTTTGGAGTCTGATGCGTCTGATCTGGTACAGGGTTTGACCTCGTTGGAGCTTGATCAAAGTGTGCATGGAAGTCTCCTCAAGCAAATTAGAGATTTCATTGACTCTTCCTTCGACTACTGCATCATTCGGCATTGTCCGAGAAATTGCAACAAGGTGGCTGATCACCTTGCAATGTATGGGGCGAGCGTGGTTAGCTCTGGCTCGATGGAGTTCATGAGCCAAGTCCCCTCCTTTGTTTCCAGCTTGGTCTCCGGCGATCTGGCTGGAGATAGTGTCTAATGGAAACAAGCTTTCCGAGCTCAAAAAAAAGGTCCATGTGATCTCCATATCAGACGGTACGACCTTTTTTAGGTTTTGATTTCAATTTCTTTTTGTAATAATTATTTATTAAAATAATAAATAAAGCGCAGTCTAAAGAGTGCTTGGTCCAAGCCTCTAAGGTCCATGGACGCTGCCTACATAGACATTGGAGGAGAGAACGCAGCATGGCAAGACACGTGGCGCATGCTCAGCTCGCCCTCCTCCATTTCGGTCGCCGCACGTTGCTGGGCTACCCGGAAAAGCCCAAATGAGAGCGAGTAGGAGTGAGTAGTACGTTTTCGTTAGGTGCACCAGCTACTCACCACTCCATAGCACTACTAGTATTGCACAGAAGCTAGTACATCTTGTTAAGAACAGAATTATTGGCACATATACCATTGTTTGAATCTAACAGCATTATTGGCGCTTTGAGGGCCACGACGCGTGATCTGACACATGGCACGCGGTAGCTACGTACGGGGGGCCGGGTGACAGCGGAGTCCTCGCTTGTCAGACAATCTTTGTGCGAGAGGGGGCCCAGCTATGGCCGACACAACATGTGGCAAGCAAGCCGCACCACCCGAGGAATTGCTTCAAAAAAAATGTGTTACGGCGCTCCACTAGTGCAGGACCCAGGTGTGCTAGCATCAATCGAGCAAAATTCATAATGCTTAAAATTTCTTAAAAAATGGACAATTAGGATGACTATGTCGGGAGACTGCACATAAAATTTCGTAATATTTTGAGCTTGTTTGCTATATGCAATAACTCCTACAAATATCATAATCATATAAATTTTTGAGCAATATACAGAGTGGATAAAATTATCAAAAAAATTATGAAGTACGTTGTGTCAGGAGACTGCATATAAAATTTCATAATTTTTTGAGCTCATTTGCTATTTTTAAAAAACCAAAAAATAGTACATATAAAAAATAATTAAGATAGGTAATTAAGCTGGCTTAATTTCTTTTCGTCCGGTGGTGGGACGGCAAGCCACCTGCCGTCTGGTGGCCGAGTGGTAGGCCACCTACCATCCGATGGCCGGTCGCTGTTGTGGTTACTGACCAAACAGCATATGAGGGGACTATCTAGAGAGAACCAGCGACAGAGGGAGAATGCTCATGTGTAAAATGAGTGGTCTTGTCCATCTTGCACCCCTCTTGGGGGTTTATATATATGATAGAGTAGGATGGGAAATTCCCCTTTACCCCCTTGATAATTACAAAAGGTGAGGGTACACTAGTACATTCCTTTATACTATTGGATTTATTACATATTGGGCCAGTCGCAAGGCCCATCACAAGGGGTTGGGCCACCCCTACAATAGGACTCTCTTGACAGCAAGCACAGAGGTACCGATGGGCGAGCTGATGTGACCAACTATCCTAGCCCCTCGTCCCCCGCCAGCAAACTTGGAGGCCCCGATGGGCAAGATGATGCAGTTGGTAGCTCCAGCCCCCTAGAGGTCATAAACGCTCTGTGTGGATGCTGTAAATCCCTCAACCTAGGGTTCTTTCACGTGGCCTGGTCTTAAGCACCGCATAGGCACGTGTGAGGAAGTCTGACACCGAGGCTACGACCGTGTCACCGAGGTCGTATCTCGGTGTGGGCGGCACATACGGGTAGAATTGTAGATTGGGTCAGTCTTCTGAGGCGATGACTACGAGGACTATGAAGTCTCGCGATGCAGCTGAAGGCACCCCATCGAGGTCATGCTTTTAAGGTAGAGTTGTGGGTGAGGCCACCTCTCCAAGACAATGCCTATGAGGATGGCGACGAAGTCTTGTGATACAGTTAGGGACGGTCTGTTGAGGCTAATTTTTTGAGGCATAGTCATGGGTGGGGCTGCCTTTTCGAGGTGATGCCTACAAGGACGGTAAGTCTCAATTGCAAGTTGGTTGGACGTGTCGACGACCACGAGGTGGTCGAACAAAGTTCGTGCGACCACAAGGCAGTCGGACAAAGTGCCTACGACCATGAGGTGGTCAAATGAAATCCCAACTGTGATGTAGTCGGACAAAGTTTGGACCGTGAGGTGGTCGGACGAAGTCCTGACCACAATGCGGTCGGAGAAAGTTTGGACTGTAAGATGGTCAGACAAAGCCACAGTCGTGAGGCATCGGACAAAGTCAGACCGCGAGGTGATCGGACAACGCGTCCACGACCACGATTCGGTCAGACGAAAGTGGACGAAGTTAGCAGTGGGACTAAGCTCTGACACACGCGGTCCATGCCGCATGGGCCGAAGACCTGTGTGCACCTGTGTGTGTGCTCCGTCGATGTAGTCGGTGACGGAGCGAAGCCTTGCACGTGTAGTCCGTCCCCCACCCTTCGGACTTGGCGTCGATGAAGTCAGCGGTGGGTCAAAGCCTTGTGCGTGTGGTCTGTCCTTCACCCTTTGGACTTGGCGTCGATGAAGTTGATGGCAAGACAAATCTCTGACGTGCGCGGCCAGCATGCACGGTGCATCCCTACCCTTCGAACTTGGTATCGACAAAGTTGGCGGCGGGATGAATCCTTGCGCACGTGGCCCATTCCCCACCCTTTAGACTCGGGGTTGACGAAGGTGACGGCAAGATGAAGTTGTGGTGCGTGCGCTCTGTCCCCACACTTTGGACTTAGTGTCAATGAAGTTGGCGGTGGGTCAAAGCTTGTGCGCATAGTCCGTCCTCCACCCTTCAGACTTGGTGTCGATGAAATTGGTGGCGAGATGAATCTCTGACGTGAGCGGTCTGTTCCCCACTGTTCAGACTTGAGGTCGACGAAGACGGCAGTGAGGCGACATTGCGGCGCGCATGGTCCATCCCCACCGTTCAGACATGGCGTCAATGAAGTCGGCGGCGAGACAAATCTCTGGCGTGCGTGGTCGGTACGCATGGTGCATCTCCATCCTTTGGACTTGGCATCAATGAAGTCAGAGGTGAGACGGATCCTTGCACGTGCGGCCCGTCCCCCACCCTTCGAACTGGGGGTCGATGAAGGTGGTGGCGAAACGAAGCTGCAGTGCGAGCGCTCCGTCCTCCACCATTCGGACTTGGCGTCAATGAAGTCAATGACAAGACGAATCTCTGACGCACGCGGTTCATCCCCCACCCTTCGAACTCTGGGTTGACGAAGCTGCGGCGCGCACGTCCCGTCCCCACCTTTCGGACTCGGTGTCAATGAAGGCGGCGGTGAGACAAATACTTGCGCGCGCGAGAAACGTCTACGACCATGACTGCGAGGAGGTCGAATGAAGCGTCTATAACCATGAGGCGGTCGAACGAAGTCTCGGCCGTGAGGTGGTCGAACGAAGTGTCTACGACTATGAAATAGCACGACGAACTCCCTCGCAGGTTCGAACCCCACGGACGGCGACAACTGTTGTGGCTATTGACCAAACAGCATATAAGAGGACTAGCTAGAGAGCCAGTGATAGGAGGGAGAATGCTCATGTGTAAAACGAGTAGCCTTGGCCATCTTGCACCCCCTCTTGGAGGTTTATATACATGATAGGGGTAGGATGGAAAAATTCCCTTCCTACCCCTTGATAGTTACAAAAGGTGAGGGTACATTGGTACATTCATTTATACTATTGGACTAATTACATGTTGGACCAGTTGTAAGGCCCAATTAAGGGGGTTGGGTCACCCTTACAATAGCGTCAAAAACGCCATTTTTGCTAATACCACGCGCATACTAACATTTTTGTAATACGGGTTCAAACAGTGCCATATCTGACAAAAAATTGTATCTACATGTATTCTAAGGCCTTTTTGTGTTGACTTCTATTTCCATATTTTATTAAAAATCAAAAGTTTATACAAATACTCAACTTCTCAAAACTTCTTCACTCTTCTCGTTACTGTCTCCCTCTGAGGATAAGACAGGGGTTTACAGGAGCATCACACATCCCACTCCTTTCACTCCCCTCACGCTCATGCACCTCTACCTCACTTTCCCCACCGCTCATGCTCTACTTCTTAAAACCACTTATTTCTGATACTACTATTTATTTTCAACTAAAACGTATAAATTATAGCTAAAAGTCATCAACAAAAGCTAATACAAATGGCCTGAGAGACTTTCAGCTGTACATCTATGAAAACAAAGCCATACATTTTAACCATAAATTGTACATATCTAGTATCGCAAATCATCGATGTTTTATATAAATTTTAGGCCCCGCTCGGTTAGGCTGAAAAGCTATGGCTTATGGATGAAATTGCACTGTAGCGGCTGAAATTTCACTGTAGCTGAAGGTGGCTTATTTGGCGTGATTAATTTTTTTAAAAAAATTTAAAATATAAAAAATATACTAGCTCATCACGGACAACGCAAATGAATACGAGGAAAAAGAACCGACAAAAAAGCTCAAAAAAACCGAAAGTTCAGAAAAAGACAAAATTTATGAATAGTGAAAAATAAGCTAGAAACCAAAAACTGAACCTGAAACGAGCGGGTCTTAATGTCCTAGAGCTATGAGCGTCTTTATCTTTTGTCATTATTAAAATCGTGCAAGTTCCAAGGATATGGGGGTGATCGGTTGGGCTTCAGCTTTTAGCTTCCGGCTTATTTTTCACTATTCATAAATTTCGTCTTTTTCTGAACTTTTGGCTTTTTGTTGAGCTTTTTTGCCGGTTCTTTTTTCCCGTATTTGTTTGTATTATATGTAATGGGCTAACATATTTTTTATATTTTTTAAATTTAATTATGCTAAATAAGTCTCTGTCAGCTACAATATTTTTTCAGCCAGCTACAGTATTTTTCAGCCATAAGCCACAAAAAAATGAGCCCAAATGACCATCACCATATAACTCGAGTCTTAGCGTGTAAAATTGTTGTACGGAGTGCAAGTAAGAAATTTAAGAATAAAAGGACCCTACATCCGGCTTCCCAAGTACCATGATAGTTCCGTGTATTCATATCATACGCATTGTTCTCTTGACATCTCATTGCTACCCTTCGCTTCTCATAGAGAAGCCCACTTTGGAGTAACTAACAGTATTATTTTTATAGTTAGGGCTGCACGCGAGTACTATCTTCTCGCTCATTTTGATTTGAGTTTCTGACTTATTTTTCATTATTCATAAATTTTATCTTGTTCTAAACTTTTGGCTTTTTTGAGTTTTTTTTTGCCAGTTCAAGTTCACATGCATCAATACAGTTACAAAACAAAATATTCAAATGTAGAATATGTCCAGCAAAATTGGTAATGAAGAAAACGAACATACTCGCATGTTTTTACAGAAAATCTCATTGAAAAATATCATATAATGGTTATTTTAGTTTTATACGGTACACTTGACAGGAGCAGCATGGCCTCAAACCAAGTCAATCAATCTATATGTGCAACGGTTGAGTGCTTTCCCTTCACGTTTCTTCCAAAACATTTGCGTTAGCAGCAGCGCTACAAGAAGTCAATAAGATTAAAATAACGGAATTGCTGCAAGGAGACATGAATACAAACACAAAAGTCTAGACACTGCATCATCGAGATGTAGGATAGTAGGATTTATTAGCAACAAATAAAAATAAGCATCTACTGATTTGTTGAGCCATTTGTGATATTTTAGCTTAAATGTTTAAGAAATGACGACCTTGTTTGATCGAGTAGCTCATCTCTTGCTAAAAAAAAATTCAAAAATGAAGATCTAGAATGCATCGAGAGTGATGATAAGCAAATGGAAAAAAAATCCTTAAGATAGAATGATCCATAAATGATAAAATGGTAAGCATACTCATGATCTCCTTCGTTTTAGTTTATGGTTTATAGTTTCTTTCGAACAAATAAACAGACGGTTTCTCCATTATGTTTTTGAAGCGCTTATCGGGATAGATTTTTTGAAACGACTTATCGGTATTTGGTTCGTTCGCATAAACACTCATGTTAGGGCTAAAAACCATCGGTCACAGCCATAAACCATCAGTCGCGGCAAAAAAAGAACTCAACCATTATGATAGGAACAGATACCAATGACTTACCTCTCTAAAAAGATACGAGTGCCTTTTAGTATATGATAGTGTGAAAATATAAAATAAGGGGTATATGAAATTTACTAAACTAAAGGAGAACAAATGACACATTTAGAAACACGCTACCTTATCTAGTTACCTTGAAACCCTTACAAAAAACAGCTAGAAAACTTTTTTTTTGCCCATTAACAATTATGGCAGTGCATTCTATTAAAGTTATCTACAGAAATTTTAAAAATGGGCAAGCGCATACAAATGGATGAATAAACACAATATAAATTCATAAATAACCAAATAAGAGACGTGATACGAAATGCAATCCATACGACATAAAACCAGGGGCGGACCCAAAGAGGGGGGAGTGAGGGCCCAGACCGCCACTCAATTCGCAAGAACTCAGGTATATAGCCCAAGATTTAATGCTAGTGCCCCCACTCAGCCCAACTAAAAGGCCCTCACTCATGCTAAAATTATGAATGAGAACAATTCAGCATACTATGTGTATTGTTGTGCCCCCTCTCAGATTTTGTCCTGGGTCCGCCCCTGCATAAAACTTTCCCTACTATCCACTGTTTCGTTCTTCAAAAAACACGACATGAACCTCTGGGGTACGCGTAGCACACACATTTCGTCAGAGTCCTGCCGTCACCTACACAAACAAAGCGTCGCCCATAGGCCCGTTTCCCCTAGTTCCCTCCACCGCATCTTCACCGCACATCAACCTCCCAGCACGAACCTCAAAGCTCGGGGCGCCGCCACCGCCGCCGCCGCAGGAAGCGACACCCGTTCCTCCTCTGCTCTCCTCCGTAGGCACGCGAACGCAAAAGAAAAAAAAAGGGGGGAAAAAACAAAAGAAGGAAAGCTTCGAAGGGTTAGACAGAGATAAGATCAACCGGCGGAGACCAGCCTAGGGTGAGGAGGAGGAGCTCATGCTGGTCGGCGTCTCCGGAGGGAGAGAGGAGAGGAGTTGAAGGCTTGTCGCGCTTCGAGCTTGAGGAGGGGGGGAGGAGGGGAAGGAGGAGGAGGAGGCGGCGGCGGCGGCGGAGGAGGAGTTGGTGCTGGTGCTCACGTAGGGTTTCGGGTTCCGGCCGACTCGGAGGCTGCAAGGTCGCTCCTTCCCCCCCCCCCCCTCTCTCTCCCCCTGTCACGTTGACTGGTGCAGTGGCGTGATGCTTGCTTTTTTTCCTTCGTTTTTTGGGTTTTTTTGGGGGTTTGGACGGTGCTTTGGTGTTAGGAGTGGTTTGGTGTTGGGGGTTTGCGAGGCAAATGTGTGCTTGTGTGGTTTTGGGGGTCGGTAAAATGCTGCGTTTGATGGAATCGCAAGAATTTGTTCCGGCTATCCACGAGGGTTTATGGGGGTTGATGATTTTTGCCCATTTTGCGGTGTTTCGTCTTGCTTTGAAGGGCCTGGTAGCCTTTGTTGGTGGAGTTGGGCGACTCATATGAAAAGTTTGTTTCCCCCCTCCATTTTGTGCTGATTCGGAGGTGCCGGATTGGTGAAGTCGGGAAGGTCCTAGGTTTATGTCCAGGTGTTCCTTGGATTTATGCATGATTTCGCTGCAAAGTTCTTGTTTTTGCTGGCCTTTCTGCGCATTGATGATGCAACTGCAATTGGGCGCTAGATGATGCGCTCTCGTGTGGCATTGGAGGGTTGGACTGCAAGCGTGTAAACCAATTGCGTTACCTAATTTGGCATTTTGTTGATTAGTCAGTTCCACCAAGCTCAAGTTTTACTGCCACAGTTGCATCTTTGAGAGGTTTTGAGGCTTGATAGCTTCGCAAGCGTCTGACCTAAGTAGCACGCTTGGTTAGCCTTCTTGTATGTTGTTTTTGTATCCTTAATTCTTTGCCCAATATGAGTCAGTAAAATTGAGAAAGCATTTTCTTGAACCAAACTTATCTTGTTACCTGTTACATTACCGAACCCAGTTAATTCTGAATAGCCAGACTAGGAAAGTGACAAAAATGGGAATGTAACTTGCAGATATAGCCAATGGATGAACACTAAATATTCATTTTCTCTCTCTGTCTCTCTCTCTCTCTCTCTGCAGTGTAATGGCCACAGAGAGTGCTGTCCGGTTAATTGGAGGGACTGGGGCTGGTAACTGGAGTAAGGACTTCAGTTCGTTTGACTCTTCACTGGGTAATATTTCTGGAGAAGGGCTGGGGTTTGTGGATAATGGCAGTGGAGTTTATGGGGGCTGGAGGGAGTCCGTCCCAAATCGCAGTGGAAGCGCGCCACCTAGCATGGAAGGATCTCTGGCCACTCTTGGTCATCTCATAGGTCAGCAGAGTGGTAATTTTGAAGCCAGCTTGGGGAACTTGAATAATGTGACTGACGGTTCCAAGTCTGAAGAGCAGCTACGTGCTGATCCAGCATACTTTGACTACTATGGCTCCAAGGTGAATTTGAACCCAAGGCTTCCTCCACCGCTTATCTCAAGGGAGAGCCGCCGCTTCATGAACCGGGTTGGCAAGGTTAAAGAATGGAGAGTGGTCTCCCAAGATGACAGCAGCAAAGGCTCCTTGTTTATCCCACGATCTACTCTATCAACTCACAGGGAAGAACCTGAGGATGATAAGTCTCCAAGGTTGGATTCAAGTTCAGCGGAGGATGCCCAGATTGTCTCTAGTCAAAGTGTATCCAACTTTGACAGCCACAATATGAATCTTGTGGATTTTGTGCCAGTGAGTGCTCCACATGCACCAAACCTCTCTCTAGTATACCATGGTTCACAAAGTTGCTAACTATACACGGTACAACTTATGAATTCACCAAGGTTACATTGAATACTGGATTGATCTTTGGTCATATCCAACTTATGATTGGCTGTAGAGAACAGGAGTGAGCAGGATGCAATAGGCTTTGTACTTGCTTATACTAGGAAGAAAATAACTAGTGTAGGTCAAAAAATTATGCAATTGTTTTCCTCTGTTACAAGGCCACCAAGTTTGTTGTACAAAATTGCAAATGGACCACCTTGCTCAGTTGCTCTTATGGCGATGTCAATTTGTCAACAAATCTTTCAGCTCCAGTTTGAGGGAGAATCAATTCTCTTTTGATTAGAAAATTTTAAGGTTTTCTTTTGGCTAGTTAAAGCGATTGTCTAATCTTACTGCATGTCTTTGAGAAATACCAAAACAAGGTTGATGTGGCACACAATATATCAACACTAAAAGTTAACAATACCCAAATCACTAGTCACTTACTACTTGTATAAAATTAACATAAATGTACAATTAATGGTTTCAAATCTTCCAGTTCATAAATGACTACTTCTTTGATTGCAATGCTACTGTTGTAGTAGAACATGAAATGTACCATTAAAAGTGTTGAAGATGTTTTTTTTCCTGTTATATTTCCTTGCTGCAATACAATGGTCCACATCTGCCACCCTTTACATGTGTAGTGTCAGAACCAATTGATGTTACCTCATATCAAATTATTCAGCAGTCAGCGAATGGTTATGACAGCTGTGCTGCTTTTCTGAAAGTCACTAGCATAACTGGCCTTATGGAAATCTTAGTCTTCCAGTGCCAACAGTGGTTTTAGTAATCCTTATTCAATTTTTCAAGAGTCTGTCAGGATTCCTTTTTAACTGATTAAAAGCCAGTTCAGCATTCCTTTTCTGTGGACTAAAGTTTTTTTATAGAGTCTTTACCAATTATAGTATAATAACTCTGTCATGTGTTAAAAAATGAAGTTATTGATTTGTCAATCTATATGAAAGTAACACTGTGCTGTGGAACAACATTATATATAATCTTTATCGGATCTTGTAAAATGTTTCTGTTATGGCTTTAAGGAGGTAGTTTTAAATTAGTTAATCTATATAAAAGGGTAAAACAGAAGTAAAAAAATGTAACTTTTCAAAAAGCAATAGCTACTGCAATGCTGAATGCACCATAAGTAGCAAAGTTATAAGCTGTTAGCTAGTTTGACATGCCATCTAGAATGGCACAACACCTGTTTGCAATGGATCCAATGATTTAACCATATCGTATTTGGTTGTCTATTTCAAGTTTGACTTACTTTTTTTCTTTAATTGCTGCACTTGCAAATGAAGATTGGGACTATCGTTTTGATTTATTTTTGGGCATGTTATAATTGATCTTCTCACCATCTGTTTATATTTTCTTTAGGAGAGCTTTCAGCAGAATGCTGCTTCTTCGTATGATAATTCTTCTTCTCACCCATCAAGTAGCAACACTGGCGCTGATATAGCTGTCCATTCTGACATTAACACGTCAAAGAATTTGTCACTTGATGTTGTCAAGCCATCAGGGTTGAATTCATGGACACCTATACCTGTAACCAGCACACTGAGAAATACACTTAGCAAAAGTCTTTCATCTACATCGGTTCAAAGCTTATCATGCTCTGATAGCAACACTAGTATGCAAACTTCTCAGCAAGAAAAGCTGAGCATAGACACCAAGCATGGAAATGCTGTGCCTGGGAGTGGTGCAGTTGTTACTGAACTTGATACCTTGGACACTGATATGAAGAATTTGAAGTTGAGTTTGGACAGCCATACTACCTCACATGTTAAGCAACAATGGCAGGACAATGTCTTGCAGCAGTATGGCTCCTCACTTCCAGTCCAAGGTGACCCTGTTCAAATGACTCCTCAAGGAACACATCTTCCCCATTTTCCTTTTATTGACAACTTGTCTCATACTCAGCTAAAATTACCCACTGGTGACATGCAGCAATTTTCACCGCAGCCTGGTCTGACAGCACCTTTTTACACGCCAAATTCTTTTGGAAGCCCTTATTATCAGAATTTGCATCCGGCTAGTGTATTGCCAACTCCATTTGGAACTGCTGGATATGCTTTGAGTGGTTCAGTTCTGCCACCTGTTATGACTAGCTATGCTCCCCAGGGTTCTGTTGCTACAGCTCTTGACAGCCCTATCACTCCAAGCTTTAGTGGTAGGCCATCTGGTTTTCCTTCAGCAGGAAATCTTTCATCAGGAACAGAATTTATGCAGCCATATAAAATGTATGGGCAACTTGGGGTTGCTATGCAGCCATCCATTCCCGATCCAAACTTTTTTCAGTTCTTTCAGCATCCTTCTTTACTTCAATACACCGGTGGAAATCAATACAATACAATGAGTCCAAGGGTTAGCGTTGTTGGAAAACTTGCTGATAGTTTTGATCCACAAAAGGTATCACCTCAAGCTACATATCCATCTGATCAGAGGCTTCAATTTCCAAGAACTGGAGTTTCTATTTCTCCTACAGCTAGAAGAGGAGGGAGTGTTCCAAATTATCAAGGCATCTCTCCCTATGTTGGAGTACCAATGACTTATCCAACAAGCCCACCAATGACTTATCCAACAAGCCCAGTGTTTCAGGGACAACCTTTGCCTGGAATATTTCCTCCTGGCAGGAGAAATGATTCTGTGAGGTTCCAATCCCCCTCAAGAAATATGACTGCTAGTTCTGGGATTCAAGGGCAGCGAGAAAGGGAGAAATTTGATGACCCAAAGGCATGCTCTTTCCTTGAAGAACTAAAGTCCAACAGAGCTCTTAGGGTTGAGCTGTCTGGTATCACAGGTCATATAGTAGAATACAGGTTAGTTGTGTGGTATTGATTATTTATCGTCCTATCTATACATTCATGCTCAAATACAAGTTTTGGACATTGATTCCTTTTTTTTCACCTCAGTGCTGACCAACATGGTAGCCGATTTATCCAGCAGAAGTTGGAGAACTGCACTGCCGAAGAGAAGGCATCCGTGTTTGCAGAAGTTCTTCCTCATGCTTCATCATTAATGACTGACGTGTTTGGGAATTATGTGATCCAAAAGGTATGCCGCTGTAAGGGTGGATCTGTCAGTACCTATTATCTGTAGCAAAAAATCTTTGTACATTGCATGCTGTGGTCTAGTAACTTCATCTCACATAATTATGCCTTGTAACCAGTAACAACTGAGTTGTATGAGAAGAAATGACATGTAATCTCTGCAGTTCTTTGAACATGGAACTCCTGAGCAAAGGAGGGATCTAGCCACTAAGCTTGTTGGTCATGTTTTACCTTTGAGCCTTCAGATGTATGGATGCCGAGTAATTCAGAAGGTACTCTTTAACTCTTAACATTTACTTTTTTTTCAATCAAGGGTGAGTGGCAATTGTAAAGACACGGGACTATGGCTATCCAAATCTTCTTTCTATGTCTGGCGTTTCTCCATTTGTTTGTAGCATTTTGTGTGCGCGCGCGTGCGCGCTACTTGCGATGTTCTATTCACTTTAAAAGCTGTTTGGCTTAAACATTAGTTGTTGAGTTTTGGTGTATTAGATATTCTGGACTGTACCTGGGAATACATGACTTAGTTGTAGATGCCTAGATGGTTTCAGGCTGGTAGGACTGTATACTTCTGATACTGAAAGGTGTGTTAGCTACCAAACAAAAGTTCCAATTTAGTTCATTTAAGAACTTCAACTTAGGTTATATGAGCATGGCAGCATGCACTGCATTTAAAAGCTTCTCTCAGCCTTACACTCAGTAGTACGTGAGAAACCAGTGGAATACAGGGCTATCTATACTCTATATGTAAACACTATGTTATTTTGGGGAAAATTTACCTAGGATAACATGTTTTTGTAGACCTAGAAACAACTGTATAAGCTGCTACCGTAACTATTGTATGGACCTGGCGATTATTCATTGGCATGACACAGATGTATCTGGATGCAACCAATATCAGCTTAGTATCTGATGTGACTTGCTATCATTATGGACCTGGCGATTATTCATTGGCATGACAGATGTATCTGGATGCAACCAATATCAGCTTAGTATCTGATGTGACTTGCTATCATTATTAATTCTTGCTTTGTCTAACTTCTCTTTTGAAACATGTAGGCTCTTGAAGTCATGGAGCTTGACCAGAAAATAGATCTAGTTCATGAGCTTGATGGACATGTTATGCGATGTGTTCGTGATCAAAATGGGAATCACGTTATACAGAAGTGCATTGAATGTGTCCCTACAGAACATATTGGCTTTGTAGTATCTGCTTTTCGGGGCCAAGTTGCTAGCCTTTCAATGCACCCATATGGTTGCCGTGTTATTCAAGTGAGTTCAGAATAATATCCTATACGAATTTGGTGTTAGATCCTCGTGTGATGTTTTTTCTCTCTCTTTAATCTTTATCCTGCTCGGCAGAGAGTTTTGGAGCATTGTGGTGGCGATTCACAAGGCCAGTGCATAATAGATGAGATATTGCAGTCGGCTTGCATCCTCGCTCAAGATCAGTACGGCAACTATGTTATGCAGGTGAAATTTATTTGCAATTTGATACAATACTTGTAGCCGCATTCTAGCTCTCTACCCTGGCAATTATCCATCACAACATTGCCCACTTATGTACTCAGTCTTAAGCTGAGAATACGATAGTTGCAAACTGATAAACTGCCTGTGATATACACACACCACCTTGCCAGTTATGACCTGTGTTGGTTCATTTGTTGGCACAAGAATCTACATGTGCTAATATATGATAGTGGATGATGCCATGAATGAAGTGCACGAGCTTAACAATTTGAATCCTTCGATGATGTCCTTCCTACTAATGATGGCTATTTTATGTCATCTTATTTATCAGCTTATCGTTTTTCCCGGTTCTTTTGCAGCATGTTTTGGAAAGAGGAAAAGGTCATGAGAGAGCTGAAATTATCAATAAATTGGCCGGGCAGGTTGTTACCATGAGCCAAAATAAATTTGCATCAAATGTGGTAGAGAAGTGTTTTCAACATGGGGATATTGCGGAGCGAGATCTTCTGATCAGGGAGATTGTGGAGCAGACCGAGGGAAATGATAACCTGCTGGTATGTATGATAAGTCGATACTCAATGTTTCCGTCCTTTTCCCATCCCTCTTTTTCGGCTGAAAGAGGTTAAGGGGCTAATGCTCCAAGGTACAGGGAGCACAATCTGTAGCCAGGTACCCAGTAGGCAGTAGCATCCCATGTCTTTGCATCCATAACAAAACCAGTCAATCAGATAATAATCACAGTAACAATTCCATCGGTGTCATCACCGAGGATTCCAACTATCCAAGCCCAGTATCTCTACTGCTCATTGTTTCTGATACTGTTGACCGTAGATTCCGTAACTTTGTTTGCCGTTATCTCCATGTGCGTTGATTTGCTAACCACTTTCTATGCAATTAGGCGATGATGAAGGACCAGTATGCTAATTATGTGGTTCAGAAGATACTTGAGACATGCAACGAGCAACAGCGGGAACTTCTGCTCAGCCGTGTAAAGGGTCATCTGCAAGCATTGAGGAAATACACCTATGGCAAACATATTGTGAGCCGAGTGGAGCATCTTTGTGGTGAAGGTGAGCTTCCTCTTCCACTAGTAATTCTTTAAATGAATCTTCTCTGAGATTTGCTTCAGGTGCAGTATTTTAAGCGATTTGCTTCAGGTGCAGTATTTTAAGCGATCTCTTTAATTCTGTGACAGGAGGTGCTGAGTCAGATTCTTAGATGATCAACAAATTCTTCCCAGGAGGGGTGTGCCTGGGTATCGCCCGATCCATCAGCAAGGAAGAAAGCAAAACAGATTGAACTCCAGTACTTCAGAAGGGCTAACAAAACTCTCTGTATAGCTGTGACTTTCTTTAGGGTAGTATAGGTGCTAGACACACAGTTTAGCGGTGTGCATCAGTGTATCTATGTTAGGGTGTGCTTATTTATAGAATCAAACTGCGATAGTTGGTAGATGTGTGCAATATAAGTTGGTTTGGCTTGTATGCTATATATATACGTTGACTGCTTGGTAATTGTTCACACAGTAAACAGTAGGGTTATGGGGAGGCCACAAGGGTTGCACGAAGCCTGATAAATTGTCGAGACAAACATGTCATTTTTCCTTTTTGGGCCAGCCACGCGATTACATGGCGAGCCGGCGCTCCAGGTAGGCGTCCACGAAGCAGCCGTGCGTGACGAGGTCCGGCGCGACGCCGTCGCGTCGCATGTGCTCGGCGCTGAGATGGAGGTCCCGGAAACATGCACATCTTGGAGAAGGCCGCGGCGCGGATGTTGAAGGTTGTGAGGTCCGGCAGGAACCCGGCGGCGACCATCTCCAGGAAGGCGCGCTGCAGGGACTTCATCTTGAAGTTGGCCGCGAATGAGAGGAGGTAGAGGTTCCAGAGCAGGTTGCCGGCGTTGCGGCGGCCAAGGCCGACGTTGTTCACGAACACGCCGAGATTGTAGTGCTTGCGCTGGGAGATGTACGCCGACGCCACGGCGCGGATGGCGTCCGCGGAGATGAGAAGGCCGGACCTCTTGAGCCGGCGGTGGGCCGCCTCCATCTGCGGGACGGTGCCGGAGGCCGCGTAGTATTGCACAAAGGCGTTGCCGGTGGCGGAGTCGACGCGGAGTCCAAGGCAGCCCATTTCTTGGACGGTGTCCACCATGAGGGCGAGCTCGCTTGCGGCGCCGAAGCAGGAACGGCGAGCGGGTAGAGCCCGCGCGCCGCGGCGGGGTAGCGCGCGGAGAGCTCCCGCACGGCGAGGAGGATCTCGTCGAAGCGGCGGAGGCGCGCGTACGCCGGGAGGAGGAGCGGCGAGGCAAGGCGCGGCGGAGCTGTGCAGGAGCTGCGCCCAGATGGACTGTGCTCGCGCGAAGTCGCCGGCCTCCGCGCAGGCGAGCATTAGTTCCGCCTCGGCATCCGGTGGAGTGCTTCTTGAGCAGGATATGGCTCGCCACGGCGCCTGCGCGTGTGGAAACGCAGCTGATGTCAGTACAACGAATGGAGGTTGCCGCGCGAACCGTGAGGAGCAAAGGGAGCAAACCTGACGAGCTGAAGGGAAGGGAAGGCTAGCCGCGCGTGGAGCTCCGGAAGAAGAAGACGAGTGGAGGGGAGAGGAGAGGCAGGGGAAGGCAGCGGTCGTGGAGAGAGGAGGGAACCCATCACATCACCTCATGGTGCCATCAGCGATGGCTTCTCTGGTGAAGGAAAATGGGGACGAAACCTGACAAAATCGTTTGTGAAGGATCCAGGGCATCTTCATATTTGTTTCTGTTTTAGCTTCTGCACAGAGAAATCAGAAATCAATCGGTGGGTTTCTTCAGAAAAGTCAAAAATCAATTATGGATTCTTTTAAGCTGCGACTTATGAGTTAAAATTTTAAATTCTGTCTAATCACAAGAAAGACTTGCGTATAATTTTGACCGATATAGATGAAGTCGATCCATTATCTACTACAATCGACTTGTAAACACCGTCTTGAAAAGACACCATTTAAAAACTAGTTACAGTAGGTAAACTAAAAGCCATAAGCCAAAAAGAAAGGAGCCAATATAAACATTGGTTTCTCAAAATAGTTTCCTCACTCCACTCGTTCCCATCTTGCTCCGAAGTCAATGGATCACAGGCGTATCTAGAGGTGACAACAGGGCGGACGATCCCGAGGAGACCCCGGCCCTACGGCTCCACCCCGACCCTCACTAGCAAGCCTTAGCCCCGCCCACGCTAAGGCTATTGGAGGGAGATGCCCATTGTCCTCGGTCCCCGTGGGGATAAAAATAGGTTAAATATTTTAAAAAATAATGATATGAATTTGTTTATTAATTTATAATTATTTAGGCATATATTTTTTTGAAATATAGCTTCAAAATATATATTCTAACATATGAATTCAAGTTTTAGTCAAATATACAGGAAAAGAATATAATCTTCTATATTAAAAACTATAATATATTATTTAAAAAGTATTTTTTTATATTTACCGGGTCCCCATATGGCCCCACGGGGGAGGGTGACCCCGTCCTCGCCCCGCTAGTGTAGTGGGGCCCCCACCCCGTTCCCTCGTGGGAAGAGATCACCCCCCGGCGCCCCTCATGGGGATATTCCCTGCTAGACCCTGCCCTCTTGGGGGGAATTAACACCTCTAGGCATATCACATACTTCACTCATTTCACTTCTGTCTCGCATGTGTATCCTTTTCTTACTTTCTCCATTGTGCCTTCTTTCTAAAAACTACTTCTTTCAGCCACTAATATTAATTAACCAAAATCTACCAACTGCAGTCAAAAGTAATCAGCTGCAGCCAATATGAACAGACCCATAGCCCTACCCAACATATTCACATGTGCTACGAAGACCATCACAACCTGGCATTCATCATTCTTGGTATTTTTGGGGCTGACTAATAAACAGGCACCTAAAAATTTTTCAATGATAATTAATTTTAGCAACCGTTGGATCAAAAATCTTGTGATTCGGATCCTCTCCCTCTCTCCCCTATATATATATATATCCCCACACCCAACCACTGTCATCCCCTCCCCCACCGCTATTGCCTCCTCCGGTCCTCCCCTCCTGCTGCGTTCACCCGCGCCTCCTCTCTCACCACCACCACCCCCCACCTTTATTCCCCATCTGTAGCGGGCGGCTCCTTTGCCTCCTAACATTCTTCTCATTCTTCTTGTCAACCCGCCAACCTATCATGCCTGTCACCCTCTGACAATCCCATGGTTGAGCCGGCGCTATTGCCGCCCATCGCCGTGCCTCCGTCGGCCCAACCTCCCTCTTAAGCCTAGAGGCATGTTGAACTTGAACCCTAAATAAATGAACTCTTAACTATAACCCGCCAGCCGCCATCGCCAAGAGTCGGAGAGGAGGAGAAAATCGATTGTGATTTTGCAAATTTTCTGGCACATGTAAAATAGCAAATACGTTTTAATTCTATTTGCAGAATTCAGAATTTGCAGGATCAAAATGGTGACAGAGGTGATAAAGCCACTGAACCTTTCAATCCTGCTGCAACATTTCACAGGTATCTCTGAAGCACCAGAGGTTAGGAAAAGAAGCACCCAATCCACAATTCATGTTTCTCAAGCAGGTTCTCAGCTTCCATTTTGCTCATGGCGTCGATCTCAGACAGCAAACTACATGATACAAACCAACCATAGAACATTAAACCGAACAACACACCATAAACTGGCAACCCCCGAAGCCAATCCTCGAGGGGCCATCAGGAGAGCATTACATTAATAATCAATCGCAAATTCACATCAAATACATCTGGTACTCTGTTAAGGTGAGCTACTCAACGGAATTAGACAAGAAAATGGTCAATAGTACAACAATAAGATGATAACACAATCCCCCGACAAGCAGCGACCGAGAAGAAAAGATCTCCCGAAATAGTACAGGAACCAGAAGAGGAAGGTCAGGCTTGCATCAAACAAGCTGAACACTACAAATGCCTTCCTCTTTTAACCCTAGTTGTAGTACATAAGCTGCTGGGCAGATGACTGATTCGGGTAGCCATCGTAGAGGGCCTGGGAACCAGCATCAAGAAGCCCTGCAGATACCTGACCAGCGAGACCATGCTGGCCGGCAATCTGCCCAGCCGCAGCCTGGCTTAAGACAAGCTGCCTCTGGTAAGCCAGAAGTTCAGCTGCTGTAAAACCTTGTGGCACACCTGCCATTGCTACGGGCTGATACGCAGCAACTGGAGGTGGCAGTGGCTTAGAAGATGTCCCAGGTGGAGTTGGTTTGTTGCCCCACGAGCACTAGATGAGAACAGGGTAAACAAATCATGAAATTGCATAAACAATTGTGTAAAGAATCAAAACAACAAAAGCAAAACATTTATTTGCTTTGGAATTTACCTTGATTGGCTTGCCACGAACTACCAATCCATTGGCCATCTGGATAGCTAATGCTGCTTCACCATGGGTACTGTATCTCACAAATCCAAACCCTTTATCCTGCTGAACGCGAACTTCTTCGATGGCCCCAACCCCTAAGTTATAGAAGTGGCGGTGAAGCTCATCTCGATTTACCTGACCAGTTAAGTAAAGATGAATTACAGGTGTCCTAAAAAAAATTCAGCTGATAGGAAAAGAACAGAGAAATAGCTTCGTTCACGTTTTTTGGGGAGCACTGGCACTAGGAGAAAAGTAGAGCAGATGGGGATGGGGATGGGGAAAGGAAACTGGGCTAGCAGCAATTTGTTTCTACCTCATGTCCAAGGTTGCCAACATACACCGTAGTGCAATCAGGGTTGTTCTCTGGATTCTCTTTACTTCCTGTATCCTGGTTTGCCTCCATTGCTGCAGAATAAAGTTGAAAATTGGAAAAAGATCAGTAGTGAGGAATGCCTACCTTATTGGATCAATTCATTATAATTTAAGATATGGCCATGTAATTCCGCTCATGCCATTTATTTGGTTGAACAATATATGAATGACAAAATCTGCCCTGAAAGGAAAATACTGTTGCTTTATGGTCATGAAACTATTAAAACACCTAACCTGCATTACTGGAAATACCATTTGTTAGTACAACTGCATTATGATTGTCTGTTTCTTGTTTCTCTTCTGCATTGTTCTTTGTTGCCCAGTTGCACCTTATTTGTCTGCTTCCAAGCCATTTACCTATTGTAACACATTAGTTTGCAAAAGTAAAAAAAGTTGCAACATTAGAATGTCAGACAATAGGCAAAATAAATTAATAAATATCATTGTAAGCTCTGGTGGCATGTTTACCAGTCATTTCAGT
Source organism: Dendrocalamus latiflorus (assembly GCA_017311315.1). Taxonomy (NCBI): domain Eukaryota; kingdom Viridiplantae; phylum Streptophyta; class Magnoliopsida; order Poales; family Poaceae; genus Dendrocalamus; species Dendrocalamus latiflorus. The sequence goes on from CM029654.1 coordinate 3,991,696, forward strand.
TATAGCAGTTTCAGCTTCCTGCACTAAGAAACAGGATAGTATGAGTGATAATAGAGAAAAAAAACTACATGCAAGTGTAGGACTGATGGAAATGTCAGTCTTCATGCTCTACTAAGTTTACTAAAGTGAACTTCAGTTGGTATCAAATTTCATGTTCATGCTATACTAAATGCAAATTTTGAAACTTGGTATTTGCATAGCCTTGGCACAACAGCAAAGACCTGATATGCACTACAGTTTGAATTTTGACTATGGATGATGCAAGGAGCCAGATGAACTTCAATTAGATCAGCAACCAGTAAGGTACCATAGAAATTAATTTGAATATTAGAGAAAAATAGAAACATAACAAAACTATTTGCAAAACATGGAATCCAAATCTACCAACTCACTACAAACTACCAATGGAAAACACGAGAAATCAACACTAAATCTCGCTTTAACTAACAGTAGTTGTTGCACAAGCCAAGAACAATTCACTGAGTTAAACTACAATGATGGCTCTAACAAAACTCTGGCAATGCAAAACCCATCAGTATCAAATAGCTTAAACACCAGGATATTAGGTAGAAAATAAAGTGTGGTGTTGGACTCATGGGATCAAAATGGTAAAACTATTACAAAATGCAAAAGAGAAAAAAATATCATGCCTGTTGATTACGGAAGGAGACAAAACCATAACCTCTGGAGCGTCCAGTTTTATTGTCCCACATGACTCGAGCATCACTGATCATAAATGACACAAATGAACGACTGAAAAGCTACCGCAAAACAAAAGTGGTAGAAACAAAGAGAAAAAGCATGATGTCCAAAATGTGTCATTCTAGATTCTTATAGCATAACAAAGAGATAGACTTGATATATCAAATTTCATCACTTGAATAACAAGCCAGAATTGCAAAGCATAGGCCATAGATACAAACTTGTCATATGTGCCACCATGTTACAAAGAACTAAGGACTTACGAACAAGAAGGATATGCTGAGAAACAGGCATAAAGAGTTGCATCATTCACTTCAGAACTTAAATCACCAACAAAAATATGGAAATGCCCTGGAAATAATTCAATGGGCACAGTTAACCAAACAAGGATTAAATTAGAAAAGAAGAAAAGATACAGAAAGGTTTTTTTGAATAATCTCTCACCAGACGTATCCTCCCTCTGTGTACTTGCATACGCCCAGTTCACCTTGATTGCTTGGCCATATCTGAGTAAAATGTTTCATAACGAAAAACACTAAAAGTTAACTTAAGACTCCAAAACCTGTGTCATTGAAACTAGTGGAACACTGAAACTTACATGTGACGCCCATGAAGGGTCATGATTGCAAGAGCAGCTGACCTCCGATCATAGTAGTCAACAAACCCAAAGGAAGACTGAGAAAAGAGTGAATACTTATCAAATAGATGGTAATTGACTGAAAACAGTGGTTTTTTTTGCTGATTTATCCACAGGTTCAGTATAGCATACTCAAAAACACCATCCTCGAATTCCAATTAAAATGTTAATAGAAAGTAGTATTCAGGTCAACTATGCGCTAAATCACATTACAAATGTTGGAATATTAAGACAAATTGGCGGTTCTCTAACTTTCATCAAACCATGGACACAGCAAAAGGGTTGCATAGCCATGAGCCATTAAGACAATTCAAAGGTGAAACCCCTTAAAACAATCTTCTCTGATGTAACATTACTAGTATTTTAAATCTCAAATATAGGCTGTGAAAGCGCACCTTCTCTTTCCGGATGAGCTTGCATCTTTCCACAAGGCCAGAGCTCTGGAAAACTTCAATCAGAAGGCTCTCAGTGACATTGGGGTGTACGTTTCCCACATACCTAGTCCACACAGCATTATGAATTAAAATCAGATTAAAAAAACATTATTCAATAAAAAACTTCAAGACAGATGTCAAATAACCATATTTAGATGATGTACTAATTACTACCGAGCAGAAATTTTAGCACCAGCCTCAATGGTGAACTATGCATTACCTAAATTTGGCCACATTTGTTACATTATGGAATTCCAGATTGATCTTAAAAACTAAACCACAGCTACACAGCTTGGGGGGGGGGGGGGGGGGAGCTAAGCTGTAAATCACAGATATAGGTGAAAACATAAAAGAACACCGAAAGCACTCACACACTGCGACATGTGGATGGATCAAATCCAGGCGGAAGATTGCCATTTGAAATAGGCTCCATCTGCAAAATATGAAGTGTAAAAAAAAAGAAGATACACACTGATGCCAAAACAAGCTGAGGAGCAGCAAAGCAAAACAAAATAGAAAACGTATAGCTGTATAGGTATTGATAAAATTTGACCTAAATGTAATAGGAATGAAACCCCAGTTCTTCTAAGTCATGTTTTATGCCATTAACAACGACTGAAACCAGCTATTGTTGTGCAATTACATCCAAGCACCTCTCTCTCTCTCTCTCTCTCTCTCTGTTAAAACCATGAGCTTTTCATATGCAACACTGACGTTGCATTCGTTTAACCAACTTGTGAACAACGATCAATGCACCATGAATAAGATAATGCAATTAGCAAGCTTTATACAAATGGAGACAGCAGCAGCACTTGCTCCAAAAACACAGAAAGCAATTTAATTAAAAAAACTATTTATTATGCACAAAGAATGTTCACTCAAAGCAAACAACAATCTTCCGGGTTCATGACAAGATCGGCATGCATAACCGCCGTCCCACGCTCATACAAATAGGGAGTGTCTATACAACATTCGACTATTTTTGAGAACAAAACTAGTCAGATTTTGAGCCGTTAGATGGAGATCCAACGTCCCAGATCATTTTTTTAGGGGGGCTTGTATGGGTGGATCCATTGGATCTTCATCTAATGCTCCAGATCAATCTAATGCTCCAGATCAATCTGACTGATTTTGTTCTAAAAATAGTCGAATATTGTATAGACATTCCTTACAAATAATAGATGTGTAACATACTGCATTGCTAAGGAGGCAAGGAGCAGAAGAAAACAAAAACAGAACAAGTAAAGGTAATGAAATCCCTTTAACTGAAAATGTAAAGGGACTAGGGACTAGGGAGTGAGAAACCCAATCCTTCCCAGCCATGTTTTTCTTCCATTAGCAACAACTCAAAGTTGTCTTTTTTTTTGTCCAATTACATCCAATCGCCTCCCTCTGCCAAAACCAATTTTCTTTGAATCCTAACACCAATAGTGCATTTTTCCAACCAACTTGAGCACAACAAGGCATGTGTCACGAACAATAGCATGCAATTAGCAACCTTTATGCAACTAAAGGCAACAACACTAGTTGCTCTATTCCAAACAAAAAATTAGTTATCAAGTCAAAACTTGCTCTACCGCAATGAACCAACAAGATACACTAAATCAAGGGGGCAACCTAGAAAAGGGGAAATGCACAAAGCAAACAACAATCTTCCGGGCTCACACGCAGATCGGCGTGCATTACTGTCGCCCAATGCGCACACAAACAACAGATCAAGAATCGAGGAACCGGGGGTGACCTGGGACATGGCCGCCGCCGCCGCCGCCGCGGCGAGGACGCCGGACTGGTACTGCTGCTGCTGCTGCTGCTGCTGCTGCAGCGCCTGCTGCATCAGGAGGGCCTGCTGCTGCTGCTGCTGCTGCTGCCGGAGCCTCTGTTGCTGTTGCTGGTGGTTCCCACCTGCGCCGTTCATCCCCTCCTCCTCCGACTCCGGCGAGGCAAAGACCGGATCGAAACCCCAGCAAACCGAGGGCTCGGGCGAACCGATCGACGGATCGGTGGATTGGATCGAGCAGATCAAAAGATTTGGGAGCGAATTTCTTGCGGGGATCGAGCAGGAGAACGGAGGAACAGGAGGTGATATTTTTCTTATTTTTTTCTTGTTTTTCCTCCTCTACTTCTCCTCGTCGGGCTCACGGAGAGCTAGACTGGTTTTTTTGGGCGCTTTTGGATACGGGTGATGGAATTTACGCTATAAAGTATAAATTAAAGGAAATTTATACGTAGTTTTGAACGATATAAATAAAATTATTATAATATGTACTTTAATTAATTTATAAATTCTGTCTTAAAAAGTTATTCTGTTTGAAAGTTAATTAGCGTAGAAAAACTGAAAAGAACAGGCGAGACGGAGAGGGCAGGTGGGGGGTTTTTCATTCAGAGGAGATGACGTGGAGCTTTCGGTGTGGCTCCCAGAGTCCCAGGCTCAGTGACAGGTGAGCCTGCATTCCTGCCTGCAACTGCTTGCTCAGAGTCGGTGGGGTCGTTCCTGTCATTTTGGAGGCCCTAGGGCACGATAAACGTAAGACCCTTCATTCTAATATAAATATGTAACAATACATTTTATATCCGTTGTAAAAGGTAAAGTTCAATACAGTAACCATTATATAGTACGTCACAAAATGCAAAGTACTTATTGGCAACATTAGACTTAGTACATTACAAAATGCAAAGTATTCATGTCGATAATCCACTGGCACGTTAACATTATTAATAAGTCTTAGAAAACTATAATATGCTACTAAGGACAAAACAATTTAGGAGAGACCATTTAACCTTTTATGTGACATTGATGACCTCAAATAGTTTTTTTTCCAATCTGTCTCTCTTAGATCTAATGGACATCTATATATAAAAAAGAAACTAATGTTACAAGAAAATCAAAGATTTTTGTTCTAGATAGTGTAGATATTGCGTTGGAGACTTAGAGTGGTATTTAACAGATAATCAAAGAACAAAAATTCATACAAACGTACCATATATGCAATGCCTATATGAGGAGATTTCAAGTAGAACTATTACAAAATGAAAAAATCGAAGGCGAATTGGTTGAAAATCAATAAAATCGGGCTCTCCTATATTAATGATGGCACTTGTTTTAGGGGAAGAGAAGACCGAAAGAGGAGTGGAGACGTCATGGGGCGTAGGCGGTGTGCGTGGTGGATTGGATCTGGTGGGTGATTTACTTGATGCGTTCTCTCTATAAATGTACATGCTTGGATATTTAGAAAGCGCTCAGTGTTGGATGCACAACATAGACCAAATGGGCCATTACTTGACTTTGGCAGTTAGCCCAACTAATCATTAATCAATTATATTCAATACATAGGCTATATCATGCATGTATACATACTCAATGGCGGAGCTAGAGAAAAACGGAGGGGGTGCAACGGGCCGCGCGTGGGAGCATAGAACGGTGGGAGAATGGGCTGGACAGGGCGAGTGAGGGTGTTTGTTGGGTTAGGGGTACACCATATTGGACCAAGGTGGGTGCACAAAGGGTGAATGTTTACTAATAATAACTAAAATTGTTTTTGGACCCGGGTTCCTGGGAACCCCCTCTAGCCCATTGGGCTCCGCCCCTGTACATACTAACATACATGGGCTAGGGGCACCAAGTTTTCGTGGGCCCTAGGCGGTCGCCCCTACTGCCCAGGCCCAGGGCTGGCCCTGAGAGTCGGAGCAGTTCTAGATTAATAAGGAGTTTACTTATGAGAGGTGAAGGGCGGGCCTGACGCATTGGTGAAGTCTCTCTATTGTGCGCTGGAGGTCGCGGGTTCGAATTAGTCTCTTTGCAAAACAGGAGAAAAGGCTGCCTAGAAAATCCCTTTTCCCAGACCCCACATGGTGTAGGAGCTTCGGCATTGGGTACTTATAAGGTATACCTATTTTACCCAAATATCATGCATCGTCCGATCGTCTCAAGATTTGTACATCCCTACCGCTAGGGTTTATTCTGAACGCGAACGGTGTAGGGAGCACACCCATTCTGTAGACCCACTTGTTAAGAACGGTTCATATGGATTTAGTAAAAATGTGCTTGCATGGATGGATGTGAAGATAGGAAATTGTACGATTGAGTTTGTGGGTTCTTGGGACAATACAATTTACCATGGTAAGATAATTGCTACCCCTGATATATGGTTGTTTCCTACTTTCTTTTTGCTCTTTTTCACTGGATGGGTTTTTTTTTTCACTTTTTACAATATCTAATATACGATTTTGACCGCCACTTTTTTATAACTTTACACTAAAATATGCTAATAAAATTATAATATTATGAAATTATTTTTTGATGACAAATTCAATAATGTATTTTTGTATAGCCAATCTAAATTATTTTAAACTTATTGGTTGACGGTATGGATTCTAAGAAGCCAAATTAAAAGAACCGAAAGAGTATTATAATTTGGTTTGTTTTATAGAACCATATTAGCTCAATGGTTAAGCGCTATATGTTCTTAGAAGCCTATGCATGAGCTCAACTGCGCAACGGTTAAGACTCTCATTCATTGGCTCATTGCGATGTAAAAAGTTACATATTTAGTCCACTGTAAGCAGACATCTAACATTCTTAAAAATTGATGAACATCTGCTAGAGTACCCTTGCCATCGACATTCCTCATGCTGCTGGTAGCTTTTGTTCATTGCCACTGCTTGCGATTCCATGTCGCCCCTAACCATAGCAAACCTCTTCCATGCCCACTTGCTGGCCATCGGCCACTGCCAATCGTCTAGCCGCCCGTCAAAATAAAGTTTGGGCTCGGTGAACCATGTAGGGGGAGGTTGTAAAAAATTGGACCTAAGGACGACAGTAGATGATGAGAGAGAAGTGGAAATAGAAGTGTCCTGTTCAGGAGTAGGATGTGTTGTAAATATTATGGTATAAGTATGTATTTATATTTAATTCTAATATATCTGATAAAGTCACAAGCATGATATAAAATGTATGAAAATAACTTAATCAACATATAAACATATGAACCTTTTAAATCATTGAAATAGAAACATATGCCCAACATATATATCATAAGAGAGTATAAAATCAACATATCCTCATGTAAACAATGTATGCTATTTTAACTGAATGCTGGTATCAACATAACATGTACGACCAAAATCAGCATGTTATTAATATTTTTATTGATATATTCTGCTCTCAGAAGGCTAGTTGCGCAAGATTTAATCTTGGTCATCTCCGCCATAACAATCTAATATTGATTATATATGACAGTTGTAGATTAGATCTTAAGCTCTAAATCAAGCTTTACTATTGAAGAAAACTATTATATCAGAACCAAATATGCTGGACAGAATGAAGGGATGATATAATCAATCTAACATTCAACTAACATGAATACTATTAATCATAACAGAATTCGGCTACTGCAAGAACAACGGAAATCTACCACGAAACTGAGACATCATCAAGCAAAGTCTAGCACATGTAATGATCAGAGTATACACAATAGAAAAGCTAGCCGAAAGCCCAAGTTCAATCTACCCTCACATTCATATATAATCTCAGGAATATGTCATTTCATCACAGAGCAAGTGAACCCAGTCTTTGCAATTTCCAATCAATGATATCACACAAATATCAGAAATATATGTCAAAACTGCAAAGAGCAAACAACTGACAAACTCACAGTGCTGGTGATACTTAAAATCACCGAGAAGCAACTAAAAAAGGCAAGGCATGCAGGATGCGCTGTCCTAGAAAACCAAACACCTCGCTGCACCAAGCAAGGAGATGATGGCAATTGGAGATACAATGCCACACTCCCACCTCGAGAAGCCGAAGCAGAGTATACACAATGACATTCCTCATGCTGTTGGTAGCTTTTGTTCATGGTCACTGCTTGCAATTCCATGTCGCCCCTAACCATAGCAAACCTCTTCCATGCCCGCTTGCTTGCCATCGGCCACTGCCAATCGTCAAAACAAAGTTTGGGCTCGGTGAACCATGTAGGGGGCGGTTGTAAAAAATTGGACCTAAGGACGATAGTAGATGATGAGAGAGAAGTGGAAATAGAAGTGTCCTGTTCAAGAGTAGGATGTGTTGTAAATATTATGGTATAAATATGTACTTATATTTAATTTCAACATATTTAATAAAAACATAAGTATGATATAAAAGGCATAGAAATGACTTAATCAACATATAAACATATGAACCTTTTAAGTTATTGAAATAGAAACATATGCCCAACATATATATCATGAGAGAATCTAAAATCAGCATATCTTCATGTAAACAATGTATATTATTCCAATTGAATGCTGATATCAACATAACACGTACGACCAAAATCTGCATGTTATTAAGATTTTTATTGATATATTTTGCTCTCAGAAGGCTAGTTGCGCAAGATTTAATCTTAGCCATCTCCGTCATGACAAATCTAATCTTGATTATATATGACAGTTGTAGATTGGATCTTGAACTCTAAATCAAGCTTTACTATTGAAGAAAACTATTAGATCAGAACCAAATATGCTGGATAGAATGAAGGGATGATATAATCAATCTAACATTCAACTAACATGAATACTATTGATCATAACATAATTTAGCTACTGCAAGAACAACTGAAATCTACCACTAAACTGAGGCAGCATCAAGCAAAGTCTAGCATATGTAATGATCAGAGTATACACAATAGAAAAGCTAGCTGAAAGTCCAAGATCAATCTACCCTCACATTCATATATAATCTCATGAATATGTCAATTCATCATAGAGCAAGTGAACCCAGTCTTTGCAATTTCCAATCAATGATATCACACAAATATTAAAAATATATCTCAAAACTGCAAAGAGCAAACAGCCGACAAACTCATAGTGCCGGTGATACTTAAAATCACCGAGAAGCAACTGAAAAAGGCAAGGCATGCAGGATGCGCAGTCCCAGAAAACTAAGCACCCCACTGCGCCAAGCAAGGAGATGATGTCAATCAGAGATACAATGCCACACTCCCACCTTGAGAAGTCGAAGTAGAAGCCGATGATCAAGTGGACTCCACACAAGACCGACGAGAGCTCCAGCCGAGAGCACTCATGAACACCAAGAACAAGTCACAAAATCCCCCTCAAACACTCAGCACAAGTCCAAGCTGAATCAACCTCTAGAGGTAAATCTCCAAACCTTTCCTCACAGCCAGATCCAAGGAAAAGGCACAAGACAACTGCACGGGGAAGAACTCTAGAACAACGATACAATTTGCTGAGCCGACGACAACAAGAAAGAACCCAGCCGTTGGCTCTCAAGACTTAAGATCGGAGAACAACCGAGAGAGATCAGAGATCAGATGGGAGAAGAAAGTGAACTCACTACTGCCGTCGAAAAGAAGAAGAGGCCGCCTTTCAAAGGGGAAGTTGGGCGGAGGCCGGCGGGCTGCAACCATGGCTGGCACCGAAATGCCTGCACCGGTGGTGCCTCCGTCGCGGTCGCCGCCAGATCCAATCAGCTGGGAGACGTGGTCTTCGGATGCTCCCCCGAAACTACGCAGCCGAGGCTTCAACCCTTATCTCTTCTCTCATACCACCGACAAGTGAGACCCTACACCTTTTCTTTTTTTTCCTTTTTATCAAATTGGAAAATTACCAATTTGCCCTCAGGAGTTCAACAGGATGTATGGTGAATGTTCACCAAATAGTATATTTCGAAAAATCAGTTTAACTATTTATGAAAGTTATGTATCTTCTTATTCAGCGTTAGTATAAGAACATTTAGCATCTTGATAGCACTGCAGTACAAACATATCGATTTAATATGACAGAGCTCAAGCAGCGTCAATTCGCCCAAAGAAATTTTCATGACGATTTGTCTATGATTTCAGCATTTATATACTCTATAACCAGAGTTTCTGCTTGCATGCCCTGATTTGTACACGCAACAGGTATGCAGTATTGGATGCACTTATGTCTACAGCAACTAATCTATAGCCATCTGCGTTACAGAATAAAATAGAACAAGACGTGATACCACCATGAAAATGGCGATCCAAGAGACCAATACAAACTCCACGTAAACAGATACATTATTCCATCTGAGTAGTACATGGAAGGACTCGCATGATAGCGATGAACGTAGTTCTATCTGTGCCAAATGTCATGATATACAGATTAATCAAGAAAACAAAACAGACATCATTGCTCCTTTCAAGTCGTCTTGTTTCTTTGTAACCCTTTCAGTCAACATATGACACTTTTCAGCAAGTTTGATCTTACACCCATCTCTAATTATATCTTCTTTTGGAGAATTCTCCAGTTAAACAAAATTCTAATTCACACCCAACGTACAAAAAATTATATCTGTAACATGTCAGCAATACATCCCGGTGAACTAGTTTAAAACAGCAGACCAGTAGGCCTATTTTACAATGGAGTACTCCACAGTACATCCTGGTGAACTCTCTCCAATTGATGAAATTATTTGCTCATACTTTCGTGTTTCTTGCATGGCGGGTTCTTCGCTCCATGCTTCAGGGCTTAACTGCTTCATATACTTCCTCAAAACATCACAACAGATAAACATGGGGATGCTGTATATCTAAGAAGCTTACTTGTCAACCAATGAATGTTGTTCCTTCACCAGGACATGAAGAAAAAGTTAATCCCACAATCTAGATAGGCAGAAAGCTTCCTGCTCAGTAAGTCAATGGGCAACCATTATTCTTGTTGTGAATGCCAAACCGACAACATTTCCACCCTAAAAGCTGTGTTCTAGAAAATAAATATGCTATAAGTGAGTTCTTTTGGGCTGTAGCCTATGACTTAAAATTTTAAATTCTAATTGTTCATGAGAGACAGTACGCAGAGGAAAATATTCGTATGTGATTTTGGCCGATACAGTTGAACGTACACTTTTTACTACAATCTTTCTGTTAATCCCGCCTTGAAAAAACACACCGTTTAAAAGTTAGTTACTGTAGATTAGAGGAAAAGAACTCAACCATAGATTAGTGCAGTGAACAATTGCAACCTTAAGAAAATAACCGAACAGCATTTACCCAATAAAAATTACAAAATAAGATAATGGATTATCTATTAACTAGACTCGGTTTGGAACATATTAAAAAGAAGTTAATTTGTAATGTATTACTGGTTAAAGGAATGTACGGGAAAACACAGTTTCAAATAAATTGTCAAGAGCAAAAATAAGAATTCAAGCATTAATCTTCATTTTGAGAATAATTCCGGAATACAAATGATTTTGTACATTGCAGGGTCTAGTAATGTCTTGACGAGAATCTTACTGTCAGATCATGGTTGGAAGGGCAGCAAAATCTTCATGAACATATACACCTGAAATTGATGAAGGTTAAGAGGACATCGAATCACTTTGAGCTGATCTTATTGTACTCTGAATTGTTATCCAAGCTGTCAACATGTGTCATTTGCCTTGGATTTGCAATGAACTTGCAAAAAATGGGTATTCAGCAGCTCTTGGATTGGCAGTGAACTTACAGAAGTTCTGTATTTAGCAGATCTTTGATATGCGGTAACCTCATCATTGCTTCCTTGTCGGTGCCCCTACAGTACTCAGCTTGGGAAGACATTAGGCTGCTCAGTTACCTGTCCAGTTAAATATGATCTGAAAATACAGCAGCAAATGCTCAAGTTGTAGATAGAAAACAGCTGAGGTATCTGCAACAGCAAACCCAGTGGTAGTGCTCAAATGGGCTCTCTTGATTTGATATCAGAATAGTACTGTCAAATCCTAATACAGCCATCATCTCAGCACTATATATAAAGACCCAAACAAAATTTAATTCTGGAAGAGCTTCTCTTGAGGGTGCTTCAAACAGCAATACATAATGACTTGGAATGTCAAATTTGCCTTACATTTTCCAAAAATTCCCCAGCTAATTTCCTCAATTCTGTCAGAAAGTGTCCTGAATTATCAGTGAGGGTGGCTTCGTTTGGTGACACTGTGGCAATAAGAACAAAATTTTCACCATTGCCAACATCTATTTCATACAACTCAAAGAAAACTTGGTGAAGAACATCAATCAGCCCTTTGTAGAAGGATCCGTCTGCAGCAGGAGGGATTACATTCAGTATCAAAACACCATCATGTTGTAGGATTCTGCGTGCAGCAAGAAGGATGCTTCCATGAGTCATCTCCAATGGTGGCGCACTGACACCACACGTAGCATCAGAGGAGTCAAGATCCACCATAATTGCACTGAAATTCATATCAGGCTCCCCTCGATGAGCAAAGTCCTGGATCATTTGAATAGCATCGCCAACACGTACCTGAAGGAACTCATCCTCCACCAGTCCAAAATGGTTCCTTGCAACATCTAGGACAACACAATCAGCCTCTACGCCTAGTACATTGAAGTGAAGTCCCATTCTGATAGACATGGGAAGAGCTCCACCACCAATGCCAGCACAAAGACACCTTGGCCTTACACCTGACCGAACACTCTCCTCCACGGATGAGGCAATCACTGTGAGACCGGCAACCATGGCCTGGAGGTAAGGCTGGACTAACAGTCCACCCACCTCGGGCTGTAACAAACCGCATGATCCCTCCTCCAATGCTTCTATTAACGAAGAACAGGCAACAGAAGACGACTGCCAGACAAGGCGCACCTGGGTCTGTACAAGGAAGGGCATGCGCTTGAAACGCAACCTTCGACGCAACTCAGTTGGACCACCAGTGCAGCCGACAGCAACATCCTCAACAAGCATCTCACCAACGACAGGGCCAGTGACAAACTTGACAGGAACAAACCGAAGGAGATCATCTTGGAAGGAGAGCAACGGGACGTCAGGGATGGCATTGTCCCCAAATGCAGCCCTGGGGCAGAGAGCCAGGAGGAGGGGCAGAAGCCGAGCATGAGCAGGATCCGGGTCCGGGCGAGCAGAGCAAGAAACGACCCGAGGAGAAGGTGCAGAGAGCTGAGGGCCAATGAGTATGAAACGGGAGAATCGGCACTGAGACTGGGAGGAGAGGAGGAGGTGGAGTTGCCCGGCCTGGGTGGAGAAGATCCAGTCGCGGTGCCGGCCGGCCGGGACAAGCATCGCCACCGTCCGCGTGGCAGGCGGAACTGGGCCAGGGAGAAGAGAGTCAAGAACGGCCACCCGGAGAAACCCCGCGCCGTCGCCGTAAGGGTTGGAAGCGTCATGGAGGAGAGGGTTGGGGAAGGAGAAGGAGACGAAGCGGGAGGGCGCGATGTGCTGCAAGCACTCCAGTTCCGAGCACACCGCCATTGCACAGAGCTACACGGCTAAGAAAGGTAGGTTTCTACCCTGTCAAGCCATCCCTTCTCGATATCTCGAGGGTTTCTTCTCCGAACTGAGAAGTGATTCTAATGGCGGAGAGAGGTTGACCTGAGACGAGAGCGGGGATCCCAAATTTCCGCACCGGCCAGTCGCCGGTGTCTCCTCCGGCGTAGGGTTTTGCGGCCTGTGTGGCAACTATTGTGAAGGGGAACGGGAGTCGAGGGGAATTGGGCATGGGTGCCTGCGTTTTAATCTAAATCCTCTGTTGGGCAGAAAGGATGAAAAATTATGGATAATTAATTTGTGGCTGTTAAGTCATTTAAGGATAAGTCGTAACAAAGGACTAGGATGCATTCATCTTCTACAAAGAATCAATTCCCTCACAATTCTCACCATCCTATTTGGATTGCCTAAGTCAATGTCTATAAACTGTTTTTATCAGTTATTACTATTCATCGTACATTACTTTTCGCTTTATAAAGAATCAATTCCGTTACAATTCTCACCGTCCTATTTGGATTGCCTGGTCATATTGATTTTTACATCTGAAACAAAAGTCAATACGAACGCTCTAGTTTTTATAAACCATTTCTATCAGTCATTACTATTCATCAGCCACTATTTTTCGCTTGCATATATTATAATACACTTTATATTTTATTATGTCACAATTCCATAAGTCATATGGCGATCCGAATGTTATAGTATCTTTCGTTGCATATCTTTTTTTACATAATGTATTACTATTCATTAGCCACTATTATTCATCAGTTACTTCTATCAACTACTACTATTCATCAGCCATAACCAAAAGTCATCTGCAAAAGTCAATATAAATATGTCCTAAAATGATGAGAGAGATCTCCAAACTACCAATTCGGCAATTCCTGTTCCACTTAAACTCCATGTCCACCAACCAAAATAATATTTTATAATCCTCACCTTCTACATACTATATATATTACGCCCCGCGGACTCTCCGGCCGGAGAGGATGTCCACGTGTCAGCCTGCGCGAAAAAGCCCGCAAAGATTTGGTAATTACGTTTAGATCCCCAGTTTTCACAAAAAGGTCCCTGGATTCTTGCGAAAAAACCCCTCCACTATCCTTTTATTGTGAAAAGGCCATCGATTTTTTTGCGAAAAAACCTACGCTTTCTTTTTTCTGGAAATTTTCGTCCCTTTTACTTCGGTCCACACGGTGACTGACGTGACGTGACGCCACGTCTACGTGGCTAGTTTCCATTCCTTCCCACCAAGTCCCACCAACCAAACATGAATGTATTTAGTATGTATGAAACTTATCAGAAATTTTCTATTACCGCACAAAAATATGTCTTAGAATGTTAGTATAGACAGCAAAAATATGGTAGCGTCTAGTATGGTAGACTAGTATATTTGAAAAAAAAAGACAAGGAAACAGTATCAGTATGCAGGTCAATCACGGGACACAGAATTCATGACCAAGGAAACATATGTGTGATTTCTTCTTCATTTAGCTCTGTAGCAAATTACACGTAGTGATATCTGACAACTTCCGTGTTTCAGCTTACAACAAAAACATATACATGGTAGTAGATACATACATATGGGTGGCTATATATGTAGATTATAAGGCCGTCAAAACATACGAGAATAGCACATCTACGAAGACTGACACACAGACAACAGTACGAACTATGCAGTACACATTCTGGAGGAACTTCCACTGCACTACAATCTTCCTCTTTATCTTCATGTTTTCATGAACTGCTGCGTCAATAAATTCACTCTTAAGCTCGGGAATTCAAAGCCTAAATTACCGTCGACTATCATCCTTCACATTTATCATGAGACTGACAGATAAAAATGTCGGTCTCGCGGCACCAGCAACTAAGTTGGTCAGGTGATCATGTTTGACAAGTTTCTAGTCACCAGTGACCCTCCAGGGGCGACCCCCATCTGAGCTGCTGCACGCTTGGTTGGGTAGAAAGCTGTCTCCAAAGTCACCAACCAATCTCATTTGCATTTCTTCCTGTGGAGAAAGAATCCTGATGCACCGTACGCAATTCACAAAATCCCTACACATGCAAATCCACCAATTTTTCTTTAAACAGAGTGGCACAAATATCTAGACTAGCAGAGTAAATGAATAAGCATGCAGAATTGAATACAATGTGGCCTCATTTTATTTGTCCATCAAGTGAAATCAATGAAGAAGAATGAGTAAAATTGCTTAAGTTACGCAGTTAAAAGAGTTGATTTTAGAGTTTCTCAACTTTTTTTGGCAGATAAATATTCAGTTAATTTTATTTGTCCATCAGGTGAAATCAATGCAGAAGAATGAGTAAAATTGCTTAAGTTACACAGTTAAAAGAGTTTATTTTAAAGTTTCTCTACTTTTTTTCGGCAGATAAATATTCAGTTGAAGAAAGAAAATATTACTTAGATTCTACTCGTCAAACTAACTTGGCAACCAATGAAGAAGCATCAAGCAAAATCTCCCCAAATGTCATGTTCACTCAAACTGCCTAATGTCACCCATGCCCATCAATATTATCTTTGTGTAGCCTTTTCACATTTCCAGAAAGCCATGCTAGTTAGTTTTGCATGGGCGAATGAAAAACGAGCTTATGGAGTTTGACTTACTCCCATGGGTCATCACCAACTAGTAGAACATCCTTCTCGTGATCTTCATATACTAGTTTCCAGCCTACTCTATTTTGATCACCGAGCTGCCCCTCAATGCCAAACATCCGGGCAATGTCATGTTTCAGTTCATCATATCCAGAATATCGGTTGATGTCGATAGATCTTCCCACAGCACCACGCTTGTGCACCTGTACATAAATACAGAGTGATGCGGCGTGCTCAAATGTACAATGCTAGAACAAGACAACACAAAAACAAATTGCTTAAGAGCCTACAGCTAATCTCTGGTAAACTACTGGTGACTTTTGGCTACTAACTTCTAGCTTATAGTGAAATAAGCATATACATTTCTCAGGTCATCATTTTGCATGGAAGTTAGGTTTAGCAAACTCTATATAGGTACGGAGAAATATAGAATTACTATTCTGCGCGCAGGTGTAGAATTTGCGCCGAAAAGTTACTACCGTGTATGAGTGAAAGTTACTGCCAAACATATGTAAAATTACTGTCTGATGTAATACTACATAACTGCCAGTAACTCTACATGTATTTGACAGTAGCTTTACTCATACACCGCAGTAACTTTCCGGTGCGCACAGTACGCACAAGCGCAGAATAGCGCAGCGGTGGAGAAATATAGAGATAATTATGTAATTATTTTCTACAAGGCGAAATAGTTCATTTGTTCTCCATACTAAAGTATTCCCGTTGCATACTATGAAGCACAAACTAACTTGATAAATACTGGATTGATGGTATGAAATGACAAACCTTGGTGTAGGTTCTCATGCGTTGATGTGCAGGAGCTGAAGAACGGGAACTTCTATTTAAGAATGGGGTATCATTGATTGCAGAATCTATAGATTTGAATGCCATATCAGCAACTCCAAATGAATGTGAAATTATTGAAGATGATAACTCTTGTTGAGAATCCTTTGACGAAATATAGTTAGAAATGCCATTTCCTGGCATCTGATCTATGTATTTCCCAGTTTCAATGTTATTTTCAAGCAAGGCATCAGCATTAAGTGGTAGGCCCAGTTGACCATCAATGTTCACCCCAAATAGAAGGTTATTTCTTGGATCTGTAACCTCAAACTCACTATCTGGAACTGTGTCTCTCAACAGCTGATGCTGATTGAAGGATGAAGGTGGAAAGTTTTGTTGCAATGATCCATTAGACTGAGAAAGGCAAACCGAAGTAGCTGAAGAGGATGTGTCCAAGTAATCCATCTGAGGGTTGTTGTTTATGTAGTCCTGTCCAGTAGCTGGCCTTTGTTCAGCCATCTTGGGAATCATCGCTGTTGGCTTAACACTCTGGTAAGGCTTCATGTCCTGTTCGATTATAGGGCCCAACACAACAGATGCTTGAGATGTTTTTGCTGCAGTAGGTAAACTTTGGTTCTTGGAGCTATTTGGGATGGACTGCAAAAGAGCAGGGTTACTGTTAGTGGATGGTGCTGTTGACGAAGAGGGAACATCATCTGTCCTCAATGATTGCATTCCACCAGCTGCATGCAAAGAGCTAGCACCCATGGAGGTAATAATGTCTGATTTTGTAATGGGAATGGCATTCCCAGGCAAATCTTGAACTGGTTGGTGAGGTTGAGCCTTTTGTTGTGTTGGATACTCGATAGTGTTACTGTTATGTATACCAACAGCTTGGTTAGTTCCTTGTGCACATTGCTGAAGAGTTGACTGTGCATTTACCATTTGCTGCTGCAACTCCAAAAGCATTTTCTGCTGCTCCAAGATCAGAGGTTGCTGCGGCTGTAGAGCCTTTAGTAGTTGTAGTTTCATTTGATGATCAGATAGCTGTGTATTCATGTTTGCATCACTGGACTCATGAACAGGTTGTATCTTTATTTGCTGCTGTTCCTGATGATGTTCAGGTTGTTGCTGTTGTTGCGGTTGCTGCTGCTGCTGCTGCAAATGTGGTTGTTGCTGTTGTTGCTGCAGAAGCTGGATTTGGTGAAGGCCTCCTTGTAAGACGGTGTGACTTTGGACCAGAGGTTGCTGTTGCTGGAGTTGAGCCTGGACAATGACTTGAGGTTGCTGCAGTTGAGCCTGAAGAATGACTTGAGGTTGATAGAATTGAGCCTGGACACCATGTTGAGGCTGTGCGATGTTTATCTTTGGCTGGCTGCCTTGCACTGATTGAGTAACCACTTTCGCTAAATGTTCGGTCTGTTGGTTTTGTTGAGGTAGCAGTGAAGTGTTGAACTGGATGTTATTTTGTTGCAGGAACTGGGGCTGGAAGCTGATTTGCCTCGATATATCAGCTGCAGACAAATTTTGTACAGGTTTGCCAGCTAATGAATTTAGCAACTCTGGTTGCATAACTGAGCCAGCAAGCGACGGGTTCTGCTGCATGTTCATCCACTGAACTAAATTTAGACCAGGCACTATACTGTTCTGAGTATTCAGATCTTTCTTGCAAATCTCCTCACCAAGCCATGGCATGGTCCTCTTAAAAAGATTCTCCATGTCAGAGGTCTCATCATCTACAAATATAGTTTATTATAAAACAACTGAGTTATATAGCAAAAGAAACAGTTGTTATCTACTTATCTGTTAGAAAGGATATGCAATTGATAACTTTGGTGATACAATGATGATACACGCAATATTCATGAACAAAGTGGAACTGTAGTCCACTAGTTACCTGTCATCCCAGGTTGTCTAGCACGTTTTGCAGTGAATAATGGCGAGGGATAGATGAAGAATGGAGCAATGACAGGTTCAACGTCCCAGAGGGAAACCCTGGTGCGCCTCTCACTTGGTGCTGCTTCATCCCATGCAACCTGCACATATATATACTTATTTCAACAAAAACAAAGGAGACATGGCTTGTCAGATTAGCAGGTTTACTTTGTATGGATCAGACCAAACCTGAAGATTGCGCCATTGAGAGTTTTTCCACCTTACAGGATCCAGATCACTTATACCAGTTATTGTACCCATGTACCTGCACGCAGATGTCACAACTTCCCACTTTTTAGAAAATTTATTACTCCGTATAAAACTTCAAACAAATAAAAGCACGAGCGCATGCACCAAGTTCAAATGCAGCAAACTGATACTTAAAGAAGAAGCAGGCACACAACAAACTCCAAGGATATTTTTAAAGTGATCTCAAAGAAAGAAGGATGGTTGTGAATTCTACAAATTAGGTAAATATGGAATTTATACCTTCTTGTTCCAGATTCTTCAGTTTCAAACATCATTCTAAACCGCATGCCAAGAGATAATTGGTTGCCATAGGCTGCTTTCTGGTACTTGGCAAAAGGAATCACAAATTCTGAAGGACTAGCCCTGAAGAAACAAAAATAACAATCCAGTTGAAACTCCGAATATATCATTTCTTCATATGTTAAAGCTCGCATAAGATGGTATTTACCTTGGGTTATAGAATATTGTGAATTGGCTGTTATTTGCTGCTGCATGGGCTGCAGCAGCAAGAATTCCAATATGCATACTATCACTAGACAAGACAGATGATGAGAGGTTAGTAGGTTGCCTGTTTGCTCGCCTGATCCCCAAGAGAAGTTGCTGTTTTGCATCCCTATGATCACAATGGCAGGAAATTTAGTGGCACTAGTTACCTTTCCATATAGATTGATTTGTGCTCTCTCATCAACTCTCAAGCAATACCAAGTCAGGAAATAGCTGACTATCCACACAAAAATAAAGACCCTCAGCATCAACATGTTACCTAACAAATAAGACTGAATCACCAGCAAGAAGTCTCTTTCCACTGACAAATAGGCTCCAGCCAGTAGTCAGCAAATGCCTTTTAGGCTGGCCTGGTGAAGAGGACGAGAATTATTCATAAATTAGGAAAGGAATGCATATGAAACAGCAAAATCGATAAATCATGAATGAAATAGCGGGTTTCTAAAATTTTTGAACCAAAGGCCAAAGCAGATATATGATTTTTTTTTTTAAAAAAAAATAACAGTAGGAAAGGATCCTACTGCAGACATGTATTATTTAAAAGGGGTATAATTACAAAAAAAAAAGTAAAAACAAAAAAAAACACACACTATACAAAATTATCTAACCAGTCTTGAATGTATGGAAAGTACATCTTTTTCCCCTATGGATAATCATGGAAAAGTCTTTCCTTAAACTTTCTTTTCCAGCTGCCAATTGAAGGGTCTTACATTTTCAAAGACCTTGTTAGATATATGATATTTGAATATGGGCTTGGCTAACTTCTATTAGCTTTTACTCATGCCCGGAAGGGAATTTTCAAATATTATTTTTGTGACTTACCTCGATATATATGACGGAATGTCCAAACAGTATCATGCAAATCCCGGGCCTGAAGTTCCTGGGCCGGAGGCTGCATTGAAAAGTCCTACACGTAGTACAGTGAGAACAAATTAGAAGAAACCAAAAGGCAATCAACCCATTTTGTGCATAAGAGGTGAAGTATGCTTACAAGGCGAGGGAAAATCCTCTCCGCAGAACGCCGTGGTACAGAGAATCCTCCATGAGTGCTTGTATCACTCGCGGTCAGTGTTTTGCAAAAGAATTCTGTCTGTGGCCTGGTTTGTTTCAGCGCAAGCTCTGATGCCAACAATATCTCCTTGTCACACTGTGTAACCTAGCAGTTCCGATTCCAAAATCATGGCTGTACTGGTACGCCACATAATACAAATGATCTAATTGAATTTGGGGAAGTGCAACCTACATTGCTAACTGGCTGGAGAGTCATTCGAGCATAAACTTCATCTGTGTCAGGATCAGCCTGTCAAGTTTTGTTGAGAGATGCGTCATATTAAAAGATTAAATTATCCACATAAGAGAGCACTAGTTAAATGTGCAGCTGTTCTCCATTTAGCGGTGTTCAAAGAGGCAGAGATTACATGCATAGTGACATTGCGGAGGATGCATATCAGCTTTGATGGAAGATTTGGATAGCTTGGAATCTGTGCATCTGCATCCTTTCGCATAGATGCTGCTACCTGAAATTGGGCGTCAAGGAATAAGAATTGTTCGCCATGAAACTCCAGACCACTTGCACACAACTTGCAAATTTTACAAGTGCTTTCCCTAATAGCTGCGCAGCCTGCGCTTTTATGTATTACTTTTAGCATATAACTTGTGCACACAAAAAAACACAGATTTTTCATATGAAACTCCACATTAGTTGTGCAAGCTAAGTAAAAACAGATGACTACTTGATGCAATTCTTTCGTTTGCATTAAAGTCAGGATCATCTAGACAGGAGATTGAATACAGGGTGTCAGAACTGAATTTGCTAAGAACTGACCAAAAGCCCATCATTTGTTGCTAAATCTTTGAAAGATGAAGATCAAAAGTAAGGAAATAACAACCATAAATAACATTGGGGACTCATATGATCAAGTATCAACAAAACAAAAGTTAGTCGAAAATTGAAACAGATTAAGACCAAAACTTGGTTATCTGCAAGGAAAGAAGAAAGAACCTACTGTAAAACAACATGTAAAGGAGAATCATAAAGCCTTATACTTTGTACAATCACAAGTCAACCAAAAAAAAGCAGGCAAATTTTGTGGAGAGATAACAAGCGCGACTCCAGCATTGCGTCAAAACGCACCAAGCCTCCACGAAACGACGATTAAATCCCACACAAGAAGAAAGGAAAGGAGAAGAGAACAACAAGAAAAGGCCATAAAAGGTCAGCAATCCAGCTCCCAAATTTCTCTCACGCTGCTGCAGAAAAGGCCACACAAAAAAAGACTAATTTTTCCCTCAAGAAAAAAAAAGCGAAACTAGCATTTGTCTGCAAAGCAGAGCCGAGAGACTCGAGAACCAATTGCCGCCGGATACCGAAGCAACCATGAAACGACACATCTCTTCTTACCGGCGACAACCGCAAGAAGAAATTATCAGCACGTGAGAACGAGGCGACAAGAAAGAGGCAAGAGAAAGAAAACTGCGAAATCACAAGAACAGAACAACAAAAGGGGGCAATTTTGCTCATCGAAAAGGGGAGAGAACAAGAGCTTTGATCAAGAAGAATAATCGGAACTCGGAAGTAGGGGGAGACGCGGCCCAGCGGTGCAGTACCTGCTCGCTGTGGCCCTGTGGGAAGTAAACGACGAGGCTCCCCTGCGGCGGCAGCGCCACCAGTGGCCCCGCGCACGCGTACCACAGCTCCTGGTTCACCTTGGTCCTCCTCCCCTCCCCCTCCGCCTCGCCCCCACCGCCGCCGGAGCTCGCCGGTGCCGCCATCGCCGCCGCCGCCGCCGCCATCACCACGCGCCCAGTCACGCCTGCCCCCGCCGCCGCCACCAGGGTGGCATCGCCGGATCGCCGACGAGGTGAGAAGGACGAATTTGAGCAGCTCGCAAGGAGAGAGACTCGGTAGCAGCGAAGAAAAAGGAGTAATATAATAGTGAAGTGTTGTGGCCGAGCCTACTGGCTACTGTACTGCTAATGCATTTGTTAATTGATTGCTGCTTAATTACCGGTTGGCTTCGCCGATTACTTCATTAATTAATCAACACGAGTACAGAAGAATTGTATATGCAGGACTCACACGTACAAGCATGACTATATGGAAAGCTTTTTTCGTCCTTTTTCTTTGTACTACTTTTTTTAAGGTTGTGTACTTCTTAAAAAGTGCAGTAATTTTCTCGCCAAAGAAAAAATAAAGTGTAGTAATTGGATTTTTTAATTTGATTTGTACGTATAGGTGGCATTGGGACATGTTTCTACTTTCTCTCCTTTTGTTGCTGTTTAATTTGAGGAGAGGAGAGGAAAAGGTTGTTTGTAGTGTATAGTGTAGGAAAATAAAATAGTCGAAATAATTATTGGATATATTGTTTGAATCTCGGAGGATGTAAATACAGAGTATAATGTGATTTGGAGATTAAGTTAATCTAATACAGATACAAAAGATTACTAGAGATATAGAAAGAACCATATCGGATACAAATCATCTTAATTGATTATATTCTATCTCTTATAAATTTTCCAAACATGCACTCTAATATCCCTTGCAGTCAGAGCGGGAGTGTCGCGGACACTTAGGTTGGAGAAGAAGTTGACGAGGATGCTCAAAACTGAAGTAGAAGCCGACGAGGAGTATCATGCAAAAAGTCGATGGTGAAGTTGTCCGCCATAGTCGAGGCAACATAGATGGTTGTCGAAGTAGACAATTGGTGCATGCATGCAACCAAAAGAGAGAAAGAGATAGACAGTGGAGGCAAATATGTGTTGGCTATGGAGAACAGCAAGGGATGACCGCACAACAATGAGTGTCGTGTTTAGAGAAAAAGAATAGGAAGCCGACAATGGTGAGGACAAGGTGTCCAATGTCCATGAAGAAATAAAGAAGAAATTAGAGGAGTAGGACGGCGAACACCGACGGAGCGCGCAATGGTTAGGAGCCACGGAGATATGCGAATGTGGCGGAAGAAGAAGAGGACTCGACGAGGAGTAACCGGCGATAATAAAAAAGGGCCATGGTAGGAGGAGGCCATGGCGACCAGAGGTGGCGGCGTGGCGTGGCGGCGAGAGAAGGCTAGCCAGGGCGGTGTTAGGCCGGATCTGGAACGGTGACAGCTGGATTCGAGGCAGCGCCGAGGAGGCACGACTAGATCCGAGTGGTGGCGACCGAAATGGGGGAAGCCAGGAGGAGGCTGGGAGATGGGCAGGAACGACGGTGCCGTCGGGCGCGGGCGGCTCCGGGCGAGGTTGCAACGGAGAGGGTCGGATCCAGGAAGAGGCGGTGGCGGCATCGGGGTGTCCAGGTCTGGGCTGGAAATGCCGAATGCAGATATAGAGTGTTACTAGAGATATGAAAGGAATCATATCGGATACAAATCATCTTAATTGATTCTATTCGATCTCTTATAATTCTACCAAATATGTACTCTAACATATAGCATTTGTGTCATTCTTCTCTTCCTCGTTTTTCCCTTTTGGTTTTCATTTGTTGCTCTTTTTTTTCCATTGCATTTGATTTGCTACTTTATTAGTTTTAGGGCTATCGAAAAGTTGGCAAGCTAGACAATTTCAGTAACCTTTTTCAGCTTGTTCTCGGCTTTCTTGTCAGTGCATGCACTGTTTTATAGCACTGTTACAAGTACAGAAGCCAGTTTTTTCTTTACCCACAAAACTGCATGATAGTATACGTGTTGAATGAGGTAATCAAAGAGTATATTAATTATATATGCATGATGATCTATTGGAGGTGTTGATTGAACCACTCAACCATATCAGTACTGGAGAGGGCTTTTTTGTCTCTCAACTACTGTTAGGCGAAACCATAGACTGCGGAGCAAAAGCGCTTAACTAATAGTATCATCCTACATGGTAGTGCCAAAAGCGCTTAAGCCCAGCGTGCAAAATTACTTTGATAACAATAGCATATGTAAAACTGCAAAAAAAATGTCTTGTTTGTTATGAACACATAAAGATGAGATATAATTCAGTATTCATTATTCGTAATGTTAATATTAGAGTTTTTGGCACATCTAGCGTGTTTTGAACCCGTATTTATAAAAATATCAGTACACACAAGAATGATAGAAATATCACTTCTGCCACACGGACATTAGGCGGCAGTGTCGTGGAGTTGACACATGGCCAGCAGAGCCCTGTGGTCATGTGGCAGAGGCCTACCACCTAGCCACCGTGTGACCGCGCACCCACCGCTCGATCATCGTGTGCCTCCCTCTCTGCCGCCCTGCTACAGGACGACAGGTAATTAAGCCGTCTACCTGAATTAGTATTTTATATTTACTGCTTATTCGAATTTTTAAATATAGCAAATGAGCTCAAAAAAGTACGAAATTTTATGTGCAGCCACCCGACACAAGGAGCTCTAAAAATTCATACGATTATGATATTTGTAGGAGTTGTTACATATAGCAAATGAGCTCCAAAAATTAGAAAATTGTATGTGCAGCCTCCCGACATACTCGTCCTAATTGTCTATTTTTTCAGGAATTTCATGCATTATGAATTTTGCTCGACTGATGCTGGTGCGTGCGGGTCCCGCGCAGGTGCAGCGCCGTAACACAATTTTTAAATAATCTTATTTTTGTTCGAAATTACAGTAATATACCTACATTCAAATGTGAGCGACACGTCGACAAGTCACGCAGGTTTTATTTATAGTTTTTTAAATAAAAGGGCGGACAATATAGTTAGTCATTTTGTGATTTTGGTAGATTATCCAGGGTACGGAATTTGTTAGACTCACAATAATATTTTGTGATCATCGTATGTTATTGTAGTGTGATAAATTTCAGAAGAATTTTGTGGGCACGATTGAGATAGCAATGATTCATAAGTACAAAGATAAGTAATATTATGGTGCAACAGGAAATTCATACAAGGAGAAGACTTTGGATAAATGGTGTAATGATAACAAAACGATAGTTGATCCGACAAGGGAATTACATGGCATGCAGGT
Source organism: Dendrocalamus latiflorus (assembly GCA_017311315.1). Taxonomy (NCBI): domain Eukaryota; kingdom Viridiplantae; phylum Streptophyta; class Magnoliopsida; order Poales; family Poaceae; genus Dendrocalamus; species Dendrocalamus latiflorus. The sequence continues at coordinate 4,016,760 of CM029654.1, forward strand.
TAAGGAACCAAGGATGGTACACATATGGACAAAGAGGGTCGAACTACTACATTGACTGCGGCCATTTGCCCTTCCTCGTAAGGTCGGCATTGTAGTTCTCGCCAGCCGTGCTGGCCTTGGCCGCTGGTTCATGCTTTCTCTCGCACTCCTCCTCGTGAGCCTCGCGCTCCCTACGCCTGCACACTTCCAGGTGAGCTTCCGCCTCCCACTGGATACGCTCACTTTGATCTTCAGTGCATCGCCACTCCTCCATCCTCTCACGTGCTGTCTGTGCATCCCACTCCTCAAAATCTAGTTGCCACTGGTCATGTGAGTGGATCTCCCGGTTGATCCATTTACGATACGTGCATAGCAGATCTATAGACTACGGAAAGAGAGGAGAGCTTATTAGTATGTGCCATACAAGAGAATTGGTAGGAGAATACACTATAACCTGTCCTTATCATCTGTCGATAATGGGCCGTGTCCCACCACCAATGGGGATAGTCCTAGGTAGAGATGGCAATGGGTACCCGATACCCGAATACCCGATGGGTTTTACCCGATAAAGAGACGGATATGGAAAATTTTATGTACCCATGGGTACGTTATTGGGCGAAATCCTCTACCCGACGGGTAGGTGGGTGCGGGTGTGGTTATATACTACCCATACCCACCTACCCGCGGGTAATAAATACCTGCATTAGACAACTAGACATCCCACTCAAATGTTAATTTTATTATCTACTTGTTGTTGATTGTTTATTTGTTTGTCATATATTGATATGGTCATGTCAAGTATGTTTATGTGATGTACTAATTTTGATCATTAGACGCTTTTGTGCTTGGCATGTATGATTAATGAATGTCTAAATTGATGATATTCTTATGTGTTGAACCGGGTATGCTTGCGGGTACGGGTTACCCGTCGGGTAGTAATACCCGCGCGGGTACGGGTACGGGTAAATTTTCCTACCCGCGTGCGGATACGGGTAACCCGACGGGTAAATTTACCCTTAGCGGGTACAGGTATGGAATGGCAATACCCGATGGGTATTTACCTGTTGCCATCTCTAGTCCTAGGCGTAGTTACCGCAACCTCAGTAATGCATGCCCAAGCTCAATCAGTCCTTGGACTTGAAGAACTTGCATGTATCCCTGCACCAGCAAAGAGGTGGCGTCTCCCCCATGGTTGGGTCTTGCGGCGAACACTCGGTGAGAACATTCAGGTATAGGTTAGGGTTGGAGGTACGGGGGGCTTCATTTGTGGGAGTGTAGGATCATGGATAACTAACTAGAAAGGGTGAATAGGAGGTAAAAAAATTATCTGAATAGGAGGTAAAAAATTATCTTGCCTTGTAAAACAATTACCACAATTTAGTCAAGCAAGATTTTAAAGTAATTCAAACCCACATAATTTTAGTATGTCTAAGGCACTACAAGCACAAGTCTATACAAGAATAAATGTAGTACAAATAAATATGGCAATCACAATAAGCTAGAAATACAAAGGCGGGAAGAAATAATAAAGAAATAACCAATTAACACACGATGTTTTACCGTGGTGTTCAGAAACTTATTGGTTTCCCCTAATCCATGTTGAGGAAAACCTAAGCGACTTGGACCGGCTCCATGCATTAAGCCTCAGTCCCTCAATCCACTAGCGGTTGTCCTTCAAAGCTTGTAGACACCAAACCACTCATAAGTCAATTCCAAGCTTCTTCACACCTTCTTGAAGAAGTCACCACGCAAACTCCTGCCAAGTCATATAGGTGACGGCAAGCACCACGAGTAATAGGTCACAGCTTCGCCTGACGGTGATCAAGTACCAAAATGATCAATCTAAGATGTATGCACTTGATTTTGGCTCAACCACCTCAAATGAATGCACAATATGAAAGTGAGGTGTGGAGTAAATATTCAATGCTCAAGAGTGTTCAATGGAGTCACTTTTTTACTGTCCTTGAGCAAGTGAGGGGGTGTTTATACCCCCATTAACAAAACCTAGCTATTACAGTCCCTAAAAAAATCAGGATGAGTGGAAGTATCGCCGTTCATCGACCGGAACTAGTCATTAAAAGTTGGTGCGGTACTACCACCGTTGTAATCATGGTAGTTTGATATTCGAAAGTTCTGAAATTTCGGCGTGGTACTTCCGCTTGCTTTGAGGCCAAAAGTTGGCGCTCTCTAGAAAAAATGTATCGCCTAGATTTTCGGAGCTTTTGTGATCTGGAAGCACCGTTTAAGGTTGCGGTACTACCGCTCTACAGTAGTTTCACCATTGAAACTCTGGCACTTCCATTTTTCATAGAGACAAAGTGATTCCAAGTGTGTTCTCTGGAAAAAACGTATTGCCCAGATTTTCGGAGCTTCCGTGATCCGAAAGTACCATTTAAGGTTGCAGTACTACCGCTCTACAGTAGTTCCGCCGTTGAAACCCTGGTACTTCCATTTTTCGTAGAGACAAAGTGATTCCATGGGTGTTCTCTGGAAAAATGTACCGCTCATTTTAACGAAACTTTCGAAAAGTGGAAGTACCGCTGTTTACACTCCGATACTTCCGATTATCCAGATAGAGCACATATTAACTATCAATTTTAGATTTAAGAAAATGCATGATCCTAAATTGATCCAAATGACACATGAATATGCTATGAAGTTACTAGCCATGATCCCTCTTAAATATTATGGCATTTATCATATAATTCAGTCTTCCACCCTTTCTCCTAAGACCGATAAAAGCAAAAGGGATCCTAGTCTATATATACATTTGCCTTAAGCCACATTGACCTTCATGTTGACCCTTAGCATGCATCTCATTATTATTTTAGGGACAAATCTTTTAAACTCTAAGTAAACATGTTAGTCCTATATTCACATAAATTCATTAATTACCAAAACCATTTTTAGGGGATTAGATGCTTTCAATCTCTCCCTTTTTAGTAATTGATGACAATACAAATATTATGTGAGAATAGTAAAGTTTTAAATATATCACTTGTTTGAAAACTAGTTGTATATTTTTTGTGACTTTAAAAAACACTTCAAAGAAAGCTCCCCTTGAACATGTGCATATAGAAGAGAAGATACTTTGCAAGCACATGTAAAGAATTTTTTTAAAAAAAAATTGGTGGAGTTTCCTTTATTTGTTGAGCTTGAGGGAAAAGATAATTGAAATGTTGTAAAGTATACTATAAATGAACACAAGGTGCATTTTAATAAGATGACCACAACTTCAAGTTCAACCTAACATATAAACATAACATAAATCATGTTCTCAATAAGAAGATCATTACATCACAAGTTCATTTTATCATAAAGACACATAAATAGTAGCTAAGATGGATAGCTAAGACAGATAGACTTCTTGGCTTCTTCAATCTTTTTTCTTCTATCCTTTCTTGTGCTCTTTTTACCTTTTCTTGTCTTCTCCCCCTTTAGCATCAAATGACCAAAAATGCTACTCTTGTGGTTCTTGAGAAGAAGGGTCACGATGGCGACGGTGGCCGAATCTGACTGGGGTTAGAGGATGAGCCAAGGCATGCTCGATAGAAGTGACACTCTCATCAATAGAGTCTATTCTAGAGGAAAGAGAAGCGAATGCCTCGGCTTAAGTGTCACGAATCTAGAGAATTGCTGAGTATATCTGAGAGATTGACTTGTCCTTCTTATGGTACAGCAACAGGTTCTTCTTACTGTCGAGGTCGAGGACGGGAAAATGGAGGAATTGGAGGTTCTGCTCGAGGCTTGTAAGCCTTGTGGACGCCGCCCAAACAACCATGGAGTTCAATCTTCTGAAGGATCAAGGCTATGATGTATGGAGCAAAATTTATCTTTTTATCCTGTCATTCTTGGAAGACGTTATTTCCTGGATAATAAAATCAACCACATCAAATTTGCGACCTTGCATAACATAGTCAATTACCATGCATGGCCTCTTATGGTATCATAATTCCCACTTTTGGGAAGAATGGTATGGTTAATAATCCAGTTTACTAGGTTGGGAATAGGGAGGAGACTAACAAGCTTGCCTGGAACAAATCTTGTACTTTGATCATAGTACTCAGACAAGGCAGGGAGCTCAAGTATAGGTCTGTCATATACCTTCTCATGTGCACTTGACTCTGTCCTTAGAGCTATCTCAAACTCGTGCTTATTGGAGTTCAAGGATTGGCAGCCAGTCATCTATGAGATATGCTGGAAGTCAGGAGAAATATATAGCGTAGCATAAAATTGCCTAATTATATCTTCATTGTAGTCTAATTTTAGAGCCACAAGATTTTGTATTCCAGCCCTCTGAAATAGCCTATAAGTCCCATCATATTTGTTGATTGAGTCCAGGTGGTCCCAATCAATATACTTGTGATCTGCAAAGAGTCTGCTTAGACCATACAACTGCTCATACATTTGTTCTTGAAATTTGGTATGAAACCTTGGATTTATAGAATTATTGGGAAGCAAAAACTGGTTTCTATGATGCAAATGGGTATATTCTTTAGCTGTGATTTGTCTGAGGTCTATTTGAGGCTCTTCTCAATCATACATATCTTCATCTGACTGTTCAAGAGGTGAGCTCTCTTACTGTTCTATTTCTGTCTCTGAGTTAGAGGCTATTGCCTTGTCTCTGTCTTCTCTGGTCTTTGGAGTAGATTTTGAGGTGGCTGGAGGTGCAGAAGGAGGCACTTGGGCTGCAAGAGGGTCTGATCGAGATGAAGATTGACCAGGAGCCATAGGAATGGAGTTCCTGACATACACTTTGCACCCAGTATTCCTTATCCTAGGCATCTTTAAATAAGGAGAAAGGATATCAAGGATATGGAGAGATCAAACAAAAATAGGATTGAAAAGAAATGGAATGAGATGAAGGTTTTATCAGGAGAATCAGAAGTACCGACATTCAAGCCATGGTAGTATCGGGCTGCAGTAGTACCACACTCATCAAGCAGTAATTCCAATTTCCCTAACAGTTTCTAGGGCAAGCAAAGTATGAATCTTTTGGTGTTTTTTCTTGGATTGAATCTATGAATAGATGCGAAAACATCATTAGACACCAACTATAGCAATTTTCCCAAGAAAAACAACTCTAATTCATTCGCATTTCATATCAACACCTAGACTTGAACCTAGGATTCTAGAACAAGATAAAAGAAGGGATTGATCCCATTTACCTTGTGGACCAGAGGAGTTGAACCCTTTGGATGCATGGAAACACCAAGAACCAAAGAAATCCCCACCAGATTTGGAGATCGAACAAGAGGGTTTTGGGGGTTTTGTTGGAGGGGGAGAGAGGCATACGGTCGCGAGCAACTGAAGGAGACGGAGCTTCCAGAGGAGGACAGAAGCAAGGAATAAACGTTCTTATGGTCGGCAGTAAAAGTCCTCAACCAACTCAAATGTAAGTAACGCAAAGACTTCCGGTAGATCCGATAACTCATTGTGTTTGACCACTTTAGAGATCTGACTTCGCTGTCTTATATGACCACATAGATTGATTTCGACCACTATGGTCGTTTTTGACCGCACTAGTCATGTTCGACCACGTCGGATTTGACCATGTTGGCTTCGATCTTGTTGGTTTCGACCACGTTGGTCTACCGACCACCAATGAACGTGGTAGTACCATGATCACATAGCCGATAGTTTTGGAACATGGAAGTACCATAAGAAACACAGCGGTAGTTCCGATTTTTCTAGAACTTTCAGGAAATTGAACTTAGATCAGAGAAATATGTAAATGATCCCTAATTTTGCACTCAAATAAAGATCATTCAGGATCATTATGCATGAGGAACACTAAATAAAACCTTAGAATATAGTATTATGAACATATAGATTTTTAGTAAAAATAAGAGAAAATACTTTTCAAAAATACCTCAAACAATTCCAAACGAGCGTGAAAGCATGAGGCATGAGTTCAAGCAATATTTGAGTAGTCTATGACATTTAATTCATTCCAATGGTTTGGTGAAAATATCCACTAATTGGTATTCAATCCAGATGTGGCTAATTGTAATATCTTCCTTGCTCACTTGATCTCTTAAGAAATGGTAGCGTATATCTATATGCTTGGTTCTTGAGCGTTGGAACGGATTATTGGATATTTTCACTTTACTGTCATTATCACACAAAAGTGGCATTTTGTCAAATTCAATTCTATAATCTATCAAAGTTTGCCTCATCTATTGCATTTGAGCACAACAACTACCCGTGAAAACATATTTGGCTTTGACGATGGAAGTGCTATGGAATTTTGCTTCTCAGAAGACCATGATACTAAAGACCTTTCTAGCAATTGACAACTACCCGAGGTGTTTTTTCTATCCACTTTGCAACCAGCATAATTGGAGTCTAAATATCCAATTAAATCAAATTTAGCACCTTTAGAATACCAAAGCCCTATGCTAGAAAAATGCTTTAAATATCTTAGAATTCCCTTTACGGCCATTAAATGGCACTCTTTTGGAGATGCATGAAAACGTGCGCACATGCAAACACTAAACATGATATCAGGCCTAGATGCTAATAGATAAAGTAAACTACCAGTTATTGATCTATAAAACTTCAGATCTACTGGCTTACCTCCTTCGTTATGATCAAGATGTTTATTCGTTGCCATAGGAGCCTTGATGGGTTTTGCATCCCCCATATCAAACTTCTTGAATAGATCTCTCACATATTTTGTTTGGCTTATAAAGATTCCATCCTTGTGTTACTTGACTTCAAGTTCAAGAAAATAGCTCAATTCTCCGACTATGGATATCTCAAATTACCTATATATCATTTCACCAAATTATTTGCAAAACTCTTGATTAGTAGAACCAAATATGATATCATCAAAATAAATTTGACATACGAAGAAATTATTATCAATAATCTTTGTAAATAACGTTGTATTAACTTTTCTAATTTTAAATCCTTAAGAGAATAGAAAATGTCAAAGCCACTCATACCATGCTCTAGGAGCATGTTTTGAGCTATATAATGCCTTGGAGAGTTTATACACATGGTTAGGATTTTTACGATCTTCAAAACCAAGAGATTGTTCAACATAAATAAGTTCAGAAATTGTTCCATTTTAGAATGCACTTTTAATATCCATTTGAAATAATTTGATATCGAAGCTAGATGCAAAGGTAAGTAATATACGAATTGATTCAAGTCTAACCACGGGTGTAAATATTTCATCATAATCCAAACCCTCAACTTGAATATAATCTTGAGCAACTAATCTTGCTTTATTTCTTACAACAACTCTATTTTCATCTTACTTGTTATGGAAGACCCATTTTGTGCCAATCACATTGTGCTCCTTGGGTCTTTTCACTAATGACCAAACATCATTTTGGGTGAACTGTTGATTTCTTCATGCACTGTATTCACCCAATTCAGATCATCTAGTACTTCATCTACAAATTTAGGCTCAAGAGAAGACGCAAAAGAGTAATGTTTACAAAATGAAGTTATTCTAGATCTAGTTTGAATATCCTTCAATATTTACAGCTTGAGTGTTGCTTGTTTTGGAAGAAATAGGAGCTTCAACTTGTTTTGATGAAGAAGATATATTTGGATCATCTTTTGGTTTGATGTCGCTAATTTACATGTTCTCCATTGCTCACATTAGTCCTTCATCACCTACATCATCCAAATTCTCTTGCTCTTCTTGAGATCCATTAGTTTCATCAAATTGAACATCACATGATTCTTCAACTAGACCGGAGTTTTTATTGAAGACTCTATAAGCTTTGCTATTAGAAGAATAACCAAGTAAAAATCCTTCATCACATCGAATTTGAAATTTAGAAACTCGAACACCCTTTCTTAAGATATAGCATTTGCATTCAAATATAGTAAAGTAGGAAATATTAGGTCTTCTTCCAATGAGAAGCTCATAAGAAGTTTTTTTCAAAAGGCGATACAAATAAAGGCGATTTATGGCATGACAAGCGGTGTTAATAGCTTCCACCCAAAAATTATCAGAAGTATTATATTCATCAAGCATTGTCCTATCCATTTCAATTAATGTTCGATTTTTTCTCTCTACAACTCCATTTTGCTCCGGAGTGTAAGTAGTGGAAAGCTCATGCTTATTCCAAGTTCATCACAAAAATCTTCAATTTTAGTGTTTTTGAACTTGAAACCATTGTCATTTTTTATTTTCTTTATTTTGAAATTAAATTCATTTTTGGCCTTTTTGAATAACTTTTGAAAATGCCAAAGGTTTCACTCTTGTCATTTAAGAAAAATACCCATATGTATCTAGAGTAATCATCTACAATAACCAAACAATAGCTATTGCCCCCGATGCTCTTATAGGATGTTGGCACAAACAAATCCATATGCAAGAGCTCCAATGGCCTAGAAGGTGACATGATACATTTAGAAGGATGAGAATTTGTAACTTGCTTTTCGACTTAGCAAGCGCTGCATAATCTTATAGTTCACCTACAAAAGAAAATCAAGTTATCTTGGGTACCCAAATTTGTTTGCATCCTTGAAGGTTAGTAACAAAGGATTTGGGCACCCAAATGGCATTCTTTTTAACGCCTAAAATTGAAGTGCCAATATATCTAGCAATAACACTATTATTATTGGATTTCTTAAGCATATAGCAAGAGTCAAATAGTCCAATAGAAGGTGTCTTACCTATAGAACAATTTTGTTGCACATGTCCTAACACCCAGCACTTTTGATAATACTTATCATTTTGCTTCACAAATCTTGTGGGTTTGTTTACCGATTTCTTACCTTTCTTTGGCACATACCCAAGATCCTCCTTATTGAATGAGCACCTTTCCTCACTCAACAACTTATTAAGAGTACCTTTACCCTTGAAGTACATTTCTAAGCTTTTATTTAGCTTGGTCACTTGTTCTTTTAACTCATTATTCTTGCTAATGAGCTTAGCATCACATAATTTAGCAATTGCATTATTAGGAACAATATTAGAGGAACATGGCATGGCAAGCAAGTCATCACGTGAAGTAGATACGTTAGCTCTAACAATTTTTATACTAGACATTTCATTTGAAATATCACAAGTAATACCGATGCTAGTGCAAGATTTGCTTGAGTTTTCTTGGAAAGTAAGTCATGAACTTTTTTTAGCTCCTCATAAGATTTTTTAAGGGAGATATGATGTCTTTAAGACCTTGATTTTTTTCTCTTTTTTTTAAGAAATTTATTCAATTCAATTAGCATATCCGTAAATTCATCATAAGAAGGCTCATCATCATCGAGAGATTTTACATTCTCTCCTCTTGCCACAAGGCATGTTGGAGATGAGAAGAGCGATGGTGTTTCTTTGATGGCGATACCGACAAGTCCCTTCTTCTTAGGGGACTCATCCTTAATTACTTGAGTCGAAGTCAGTGTACTCCTCATCGGAAACCCACTCTCTAATGTGGGCTTCATTTTTGCCAACTTTTTAAAACTTCTTGAAAAGCTTCTTTTCACCATTGAAGTTCTTTTTCTTGGATGACCTCTCCTTGTCATCCTTCTTTGTAGAGCATTGAGAGGCAATATGTCCCTTCTCATCACACTCATAGCAATGGATGTTGGTATAGCTCTTGTTGTCGTTGTAGGAGTACCCCTTTTTCACCTTTTCATAACTAGCGCTTCAGTATGAGCGCCTCCTCATGAATTTGTTCATTCTCCTCACAAGGAGAGCTAACGCCTCCTCGGAGTCCTCCACATCATCCTCGGACTCTTCACTTGACACCACTTTACGTTTGAAAGCGGTGATCTTCTTGCCCTTGGAGGAGATTTGCTTCTTTGACCATGGATGTTCCCTCATGGATTTTTGAGATGGTAGTCCAAATAGCATGAGTGATTTTCAAATTGCTCATTCTATTGAACTCATCTGCGTTCAAAACTCCAAACAAAGTGTTCATAACTTGAGTATCTAAATGAGCATTGCATCCATCTTGTTCCGTGGGATGTAGTGGATCAAGAGGCAAAACGTAACCCACATTTACAATTTTCTATATGCTCGGAGTCATGGCCTTAAAATAAATAGACATTCTAATTTTCTAATATGAATAGTTTGAGCCATCAAAAAGAGGTGTCTTTCCTATAGCGATCCCCTCACTAGCCTCCTTTTCTCTCTAGATCTAATAAATGAGAGACCAAGTTCTGATACTAATTATAGGATCAAGGATAACCGGCTAGAGAGGGTGAATAGGAGATTGAAAAATTATCTTGATTTCTAAAATAATTACCATAATTTAGTCAAGTAAGATTTTAAAGCAATTCAAACCTACACAATTTTAGTATGTCTAAGGCACTACAAGCACAAGTCTCTACAAGAATAACTCTAGCATAAATAAATACGACAATCATAATATGCTAGAAATACAAAGGTGAAAAGAAATGGCAAAGAAATAACCAATTGACACACAATGTTTTACCCTGGTGTTCGAAAACTTGCTAGTTCCTCTAATCCACGTTGAGGAAAGCCTAAGCAACTTGGATTGGCTCCACGAATTAAGTCTTAGCTCCTCAATCCACTAGTGGTTATCCTTCCTCTACTCCAGAGATGGTGGACACCAAACTACTCACAAGTCGATGCTGGGCTTCTTCACAACCTTCTTGAAGAAGTCGCCGCACAAGCTCCCACCAAGCCATATAGGTGCCAGCAAGCACCAAGAGTAATAGATCACAGCTTCACTTGACAACGATCAAGTGCCAAAAGCATCAATTTAAGATGTATGCACTTAATTTTGGCTCAACCACCTCAAATGAATGCACAATGTGAAAATGATGTGTGAAGTGAATGCTCAATGCTCAAGGGTGTTCAATAGAGTGTCTTTTTTACTGTCCTTGAGCAAGTAGGGAGTATTTATACCCCCACCTACCAAAACTAGCTGTTACAGGGCAATCCCTAAAAAATCAGGGCTAGCTGAAGTACCATTGTTCATTGGCCGGAACTACCGCACTTGTTCTGACACAACAGCAACGACTATTTTAGAGTTTCTGAACAAACCATTGAAAGTCAGTGCGGTACTACCTCCGTTGTAATCGCGGTAATTCCAATATTCGAAAGTTCTGAAATTTTGGTGCGGTACCTCCGTTTGTTTCGAGGCCAAAAGTTGGCGCTCTCTGGAAAAAGCATAGCACCCGGATTTTCAGAGCTTCCGTGATCCAGAAGTACCGTTTAAGGTTGCAGTACAACCGCTCTACGGTAGTTTCGGTAGTTCCACCGTTGAAACTCTGGCACTTCTGTTTTTTGCAGAGATAGAGTGATTCCAAGGGTGCTCTCTGGAAAAAAACGTACCGCCGGAATTTTCAGAGCTTTTGTGATCCAGAAGTACCGTTTAAGGTTGTGGTACTACTGCTCTACAGTAGTTCCATCGTTGAAACTCCGGTACTTCTATTTTTCACAGAGACAAAGTGATTCCATGTGTGCTCTCTAGAAAAAAACGTACCGCTCATTTTGACGGAACTTCCAGAAAGTGGAAGTTCCACCGCTTACACTCCGGTACATCCGATTATCCAGACATAGCATAGATTGGCTATCAATTTAATTTTAAGAAAATACTTGATCCTGAATTGGTCCAAATGGCACACGAATATGCTATCAAGTTATTATCCATGATTCCTCTTAATAGTATGGTATTTATCCTATAATCCAGTTTTCCAACCTTTTTCCTAAGACCAGTAAAAGCAAAAGGGATTCTAGTCTACATATACCTTTGTCTTAAGCCATATTGATCTTTATGTTGACCCTTAGCATGCGTCTCATCATCATTTTAGGGTCTAAACCTTTTAAGCACTCAGTAAACATGTTAGTCTTATATTCACATAAATTCATTAATTACCAAAACCATTTTTAGGGGTCTAGATGCTTTTAGAAAGGTGGCCTCCTCGCACGGGCCACTTGTTCATCCCGGGCTATTGCAGCCCTTGCTAGTCAAGTGATCTCCTCCCATTGCTTCTCCATGGTAGCGATGTGGTGTTTTAGCCATGGTCCAGGAAACACGATGCCGAAGGGGTTGTACTTATAGGCTAAGAGCGTACGCTTTACAAGTCCAATTCAGTTTGGGCAAATTCGTGTCCGTGAGGCAAGGGCACGTTGGATGATTCGTGGACCAGCGTACCATCACGTCCGCACATATGTCACTCTGTCCGTGCCATGCCCCTCGCACGCACATATAGGGAGGCATTGCACACCTTTGAGGACGCCCGTCCGTATCATAGAGAAGGGACTATTTCTCTAATTCAGGAGCATGACGACGAATCTACTCTAAGAAACTTATGGTGCCACTGCATTGCATTGGGGAATCGATGGTGGGGAATCCATGCTGATGTGATTGGAGAATGGGCTTGCCTCTTACAAATGCGGCGACTGGTGGTGGAAGACGACATGGCTGCTACAGCAGATGCTGTGGCTACCGAGATTTCGACAGGATTTGGTAAAATTTTAATATATTTGCATTTTCTTGAATTCAAATCGTATTTCTAAATATTTTGACCGATTTTTCTGAAAAAAATCTAAAATGTTTAAATTTCAAATTTGTCGAAGGAGTCTAAAAGTTTTTTAAACCGAAATTGTTTTCCCTAGTAGTGTTCTCAAATCTTGAGTTTGTCCTAAACCGACAATCCTTCTAGAACGTGAACTGACTTGCTAGTTGGATACATGCCCACGTACGTATTTGTTTTACTGTGGGAAGGTGAGTAAAAGGTCTTTTTTTCAGTTTCTAAAAACCGCTTTTCAGCTTTTCTATAATAACTAGTTTTTAAATATAGTTTCTTTTTAAAATAGGGTCTACAAGTTAATTATAGTACATACTGTATCGACTTCATTTATATCGATCAAAATCGTACACAAGTTTCTGTTACTCTGTACTTTATCTCACGAACAGCTCAAAAGCTATAAATCGTAGCCAAAAGTCAAAGCTAAAGAAAAAAAGACCCAAAGGAGATCGAGCTACGTGGAAGGCTTTCCTTCATAGGTAGAAACCATGCTGCGAACTTGCGAAGTAATTAAGAACGACACATAAATAATCAGTGGGAGTCTAGGAAGCATTGCCTACAAACAAATGTAGGTAGATTCCATCGTGTTATCTCTGAAGATTGAAGGGCTTTGTGCAAGAGTGTAGATATAGTATATAGTCTTGTTCTATTTTGAGGATTTCTTTCATTTTTTTTTCTTTTCAGAGTTAAGATAATCTCAAGCCAAAACCCTAAAATGAAGACCGATGCCTGTACGTAACCCTTGCACCCAGTACTGGGCTAGGTGCTATACATCAATCAGTATACTCCATGCAGTTGAGAGCTCGCTAGAGGCATGCATACTGTTTGCGGCGAGTGACGCCGCACCTAGAGGGATTGAGATCCTGTGACTTCAAAGTCACAGTGACTTTGTCACTGACAGGTGGACCTGCGAGCGGAGGGGCCCACCTGTCAGTGACAAAATCACCGTGACTTTGAAGTCAGAAGAATCGCATCCCACCCAGAGGCCATGTTCTATCGATCTTGGACAGGGCGTCCAGCTAATCCGTGCCTAACAAACAGCCACGAACCACTGAATAATAATTCTGCATGTTGGCAGCTCATTTCAAGGACTCAACTCTCTGGCCCTGTTCTTTTCAATTTTTAAAAACTGTTTTTCGATTTTTATTTTTTTAAGATATAGTCTACTAGTTAATTGTAGTACATACTTTAATAACTTCATTTATATTGGCAAAAACCACACATGAGTTTCTGTTACTCAATAATCTCTCGTACAAATTGCCCAAAAGTCACAGACCACAATTAAAAACTATAAGTCGCAGCTAAAAAGAACAGATCTCTATCACTAGCTTCTTCCTGTAACCGAAGCTGGGCCATGGCATAGGATATATAAATGCAATACAGCATTGCATCCGTCGATCAGTGAAGGGATGGGCCCTATTCCTTGATGATCATATAGTATACTACTAGCACTACTACTCGCCCATAATCTAGCTGGTTCAGTTCAGGAGCCATGCATCGACGTGGCAAATCTTCAGTCGAGAGCAATATATACGTGCGACCTATGGGCGAAGTTGTTGGTATCGTGTAGTTGTATATACTCCATATCAATGCAAGATAATGCTTCCTGGATTTTTTTGTTTTATTTGGCACATGCAAGCAGGGCAATGAGTTTCATATCTGAGATAATAATATATGAACTAGATGTAGCCTTGTATGAAAACTCAAAAAAATTGTGCCTTTGTTGCCTGTGATATATTGCCCGCTCATTTCGGCTTGAATTTCTGGCTTTTGACTTATTTTTTACTATTCATAAATTTTATCATTTTCTAGTTTTTTTTGTTTTTTTAGTTTTTTGTTTGTTTTTTGTATTCATTTTCGTATTCATAATTTTTTAAAATTTAGTTACGTCAAATAAACCACTATCAGCTACAGTATAATTTTAACCAGCTATAATACAATTTTAGCCATAAACCAGCTTATTTCAGTCTACCGAGTGGCACCCATGGTACTGGTATTAACCTAACCAATTGCTTGTCGCCAAAAACAGGTACAAACTAGTGATTGTGTATACTAAAAATTGTTCTAGTACTGTTTTAAGTGCATGGTTGCAGCAGTTTCGCAATTTCCATGCTAGCTGCCTAGCTAGCTCCATGCATGCTAGCCTGGAGGGGTACTGTACTGAAGCAAAGAAAACACGCAGTTGTGGGTAGGGGTGGACAACTGGCTTGAGGCTTTCAAGCCAGTTCGGCTCGGACTCATAATGATTCAAGCCAAGCCGAGCCCAGCGTCCAGCTCATGAGAAAAACGAGCCAAGCTCGAGCCGCTCGTTGGCTCATGCGAGCTCGGTCCGAGTCAGCCCAGTGACGCCGCAGTCGGCCCAACCCAGTGAGTCACCCTCACCCATTCCGCACTCGATCAATGTAATCGATGCGATGCGATGCTCGTCGGCACTGGCCAACCCTAACCCTTCCCGTCGGGCGGCACTCCCCAGTCGCGCGGCCGGCGTCCGTCCCCGATCGGCGATCGCCATCCTTCCCCATGCCGCCCGGCGTCCTTCCCCGATCCGCTTCCTTCCCCACGCGCTTGGCCGCCGTCCATCCCCGATCTGATTCCCCTTTCTTCCCCATGCGCGCGGGCGACGTCCTCCCCGACCCCCTTCCTTCTCGATCCACAACGCGGCCTCCTCCAAGGCTCCAACCGACGCGCATGGGCCGCGAACGGAGCATGGAATCTCGTGCTCGAGGAAAGAAGCCGGCCGCCGTCGGGGCCTCCCCGTCGGCAATAGGGGCGAGCCTGCATGGTCTGCACTGCCTCCTGACCTCGCCGAACCAGCAGCCTCGGTGAGTAACAGTTATCTGTTGAGCATCTTTTGCTTTCGGGAGTACTGTAGCCGGACTGAAAAATACAGAGAAATAGAGAATTGCAGAGTAACTGTGATGTCGCCCTAATAGTGTCATTTGTCGTTAGTCTGTTGGTTAGTGATGTGATCCTGCTCTCTGCTTTTTATCGTTAGTTCATGCTGTCACTAAATGATGCTAGATTGGTGTGACCCTGCTCTATGTCTTTTATCATTCATTCATGATGAGGTCAACTCGCTAATGCTAAATGCCGATGTGATCCTGCTTTATGCCTTTGATCTTCCATTTGTGTTGTGATTAACTTACTGCTGTTGAATTTAATAGTCATTAAAAATGAAATTTTTGCAATCATGTTACTTGATGTGAAATCCTTGGTGTGGATGGTGTAACTGTTTTGGGCTATGGTAGAATCTGCGTAGGTATAAATATGACTACGTGCTATACTGAATCAGTATGAATGGGATGTACTAAGGCTGTTAAGGGAAAACATTGGTTCATTGGTCAGAAATGAAATGCACTGTTAAGGGAAAACTAAGGTTGTACAGTTCATGTGGAAATACTTAAGTGCAAATCCATTCTTTTCAAAGGAAATGCATTGTTAAGGGAAAACATTGGTTCACGCTTTTGATTTGTTAGCAATGTGCAACATATATTGTCATTTTATTGTGTTGGGGAGTGTTGGATTTTTGCCTATTTATTAAATCTGAAGTGTGATTATAAACTAATCAGTATCTTCTACAATGGGCCTTGTATGAAGTATCAATCTTGAAATATAGCAGTGCCTAATTTGGCTGCTATGCCTACTATTTGCTATTCCTGATTCTTGGGGCTAACATTTTATAATGTTTTATTGCAGTCATCGAGTGAGGATGTGGATTGGGAGGCTTTGGGTGGTGATGTTCATGGTGTACCATCTGATAAGGACATGGATGATATTGATGTGAACTCTTCAAGTTCAAATGGTGCTGAAGAAGCTGCTGTGACATTGACAACAGAAGCGGGTACAGTGTCTCAGAAGAGGGGGGCAAAAAGGAGGAAAGAATCTCCAAAGGCAGCTGGTAGATAGAAATAGAGATCAGATTGTTGAAAGATCTTTAAGGTGGTGAATGTTCCATCGAAGACAGAAAGGAGAGGCTGATACAAAGGCAAAGTGTAAGTTCTGCTACAAACTCATGTCTTACAAACAAGTGGATGCAACTTCACATCTTATGAGGCATATACCGAAGTGCACGCCATATATGAACAAGATGGCTAAGATGAAAGCTCAAGCGAAACTGAACTTCGGTCCTGCCATGGGAGGTGAGACTGGTTTACCTTTTGTTTCTACTCCTACGGAATATGATCAAGATGAAACTCGTCGAATTATTGCTAAGATGATAATTGTCCATGAGTATCCCTTTAGGATGGTCGAGCATACTTGGTTTAATGTTTTGATGAGATATTTAAATCCATTATATCAGTTTATTGGTCGAAAGACGATAAGAAATGAATGCATCAAGATCTATGAATCAGAGAGGGAAGTTCTTAGAAAGAGTCTCAGAAGTGTGTCACATATTAGTTTAACTTGTGATTTGTGGACCTCAAACCAAAACATTTGCTATATGTGTTTGGTGGCACATTATATAGATAAAAATTGGGTTATGCAATGTCGTGTGCTGAACTTTATTGAGTTGGATCCTCCACACAGTAGGGTTGTCATAGCTCAGGCTGTCTTCAATTGCATTGTTGAATGGAAGATAGAGGATAAGATCATCACACTTACTCTTGATAATGCTTCCTCGAATACTGCTGTTGTACATAGTTTAATGGCCAAGTTTGCTGCTAGAGGATCAGCTCAGTTCATTGCTAAGTATTTTCATGTTCGATGTTGTGCTCATATAGTGAATTTGGTAGTTAATGATGGCCTACAACCATTAGAACCTTTGATTAACAAGCTCAGAGAAACAGTAAAGTATATAAAGAAGTCTCCATCTCGTATGCACAAATTCTTACAAATCTGCTCATCGCTTGCTTTGCAAATTGGCCCTAGATTGAGCCTTGATGTGTCTATACGATGGAGTTCCACATACAAAATGTTGTCAGTATGTATTGCTTATAAGGATGCTTTAGTGTGTTATGCTGACACGGATGCAAATTATCAATGGCAACCATCGGGCCAAGATTGGTTATTGTATGAAAAAATTGCACCAATATTGCAGTCTTTGTCTGAAGTGACTAGTGCATTTTCTGGATCAACTTATCCAACGACAAATATTTTTTATCCTCATATAGTTAATGTTAAGATTGCATTAAGAGCCGCAATTACTTTTGGAGATGAGTATTTGAAGAAAATGGATGTTGCAATGTTGGATAAGTTTGACAAGTATTGGGAAGAAAAGAACAATGTCATGATCCTTGCTACTATTCTTGATCCTAGGTTTAAGATGCGGTTCATTAGTTGATGCTTCAACCAAATGTATAAGCCCTCAAAAGCTGCAAAAGAGCTTGATGATGTCAAGGTTGAATTGGAATATTTGTATTCACAGTTTGAGACGAATTATCGGCACAACAGAATGGGTAATAGATGTGAAGCAACCTCCTCTTCAGCTATGGGTACAAGCAGCTCATTATCATCAGTTTCATCTCAGTTTCAGTCATTCTTGCGTTCCACTTCTACCGAGCCTTCAAAGTCAGAGTTAGCCATCTACCTAGATGAAGTAAACGAGAGTTTAGATAACAAGAATTTCAAATTGCTCGCGTGGTGGAATTTGAATGCACATAGATTTCCAATTGTGTCGAATATGGCTAAGAATTTCTTGACTGTACCAGCTACTAGTGTATCTTCAGAATCAACTTTCAGTGCTGGAGGTAGAGTACTAGATGACTATCAGAGTTCTTTACGTCTGGCTATGGTTCAACATTTGGTTTGTGCCTCCAGCTAGATCAGAGGTGCACATGATGACATGAGATCTCCTATAGTTGTGGTAGGTTCATCTGTACTGCAATATTTGTCTATTTTGTTTTTGCTTATATTAACTTGAATATTATGTATCTTTTCAGAGAGAAGATGAAGAGGATGATGTTCAAACCATTCCATTTCCTAAAAGCGTCGTAGAGAACAGCTAGTGTTTGGTAATGCTTTCACCAATTTTATTTCTATTCTTTTTTTCTGCTACTGAACTACTGCTGCAGACTGCTGCTGCTGGCTGCTGCAGACTACTTCTGCTTATGAGCTGCTGCTGCTTAATTGCTAGTCTGCTACTGCTGAATTGTGATTTTGTCAAACTGTGAATTGCTGCCGCTCCCTGCTGTTTGTAAACTTGTGACTTGTAAGGATGTTGTGAACTGCTACTGCTGTGCTGTCTGCTGCTGTTGTGAACTGTAACATCCCAAAAATTTAAAATTTTAAAATATGAATTTCTTGAATTATTTTGCAATATATTCTATTTGAATTTGGATTTTACGACGTTTTTCTGAATTTGGTTGAGGTTCAAAAAAAATTGATTGAAGACTTCATAAAAGACAAAGACGTGGATTAATAATGCCCTAAAAGGAATGCGCAAATAATGGAAAAACAAAAATTTGTAGATACGAATCTGAAAAGATGATCCATAAAAGTAAGAAAGAAATTGATTCAGGACATAAAATATTATTTTTGAAAATAATGGCATGAAAAACAATGGAAGCAAGTAAAGTAAATACCAACATTAGTTGGAAATATTTTTATTAAGTCCAAAATGTCATCAGGAACTTCTGTGTATTTTTCTTGAATTTTGGAGCTTATTTCATATTTTTCAGAGCTTAATTGAATTTCCTATGCTTTTCAGAAAATAAAAATAAAAACAAAAACTTCCTCCCCTTCCATCCGGCCGCCACATGGACGGCTCGGATCCGCCGCGAATCCCGCCCGCTAGGGGTGGGCAAAATACCCGCTACCCATTACCCGTACCCGAATTACCCGAACCCGAACCCGAAATACCCGAACCCGAGGTACCCGATCCCAAATTCGGATAGCGATTCTGATTACCCGAAATTAGTTTGGGTAGTTCGGGTAATATCCCCCGGTACCCGAACTACCCGAACTACCCGGTAATCATGTCACTTTATTAGTAATTTAGTATATGATTCTCTCTGTTTGAACAACTGCCTGTGATATATTATTCTATGCAAATTGCTGCTGAAATTCTATGCAAATTGCTGCTGAAATTATGTACAAATTCTGTGCAGTTTGCTGAAATTCGATGCAGTTTGCTGAAATTCGGGTATATCGGGTATACCCGAACCCGAACCCGAATTATCGGGTACCCGAAATTGCGGGTAGTATTTTTTTGGGGCTAATATCGGGTAGCAGTTTTCATTACCCGAATTTCGAATTACCCGAATTACCCGACCCGAAAAAATCGGGTAACCCGAACGCCCACCCCTACCGCCCGCGCCTCTTCTCCCGCCACGTGGCCCAAGTGCGTCTCCCTGCCGGTGGCCCCGCACCCGCGCCCGTTTTCCCCTCTCTTCTTCCTCCGCCGCCCGCGCGCGCCCCGCTCAGAGTTTCTTCGCCCCGTGGCGGACATGCACTGCGGCGCTCAGCTCTCTGCCTCTCGTCCCGTCGCATCACCTGGCGGGCACGGCGCAAAAGCTGACCCTGCCATGAGTCGTCACCGCCCAAGCCCTGCTCCCGTCGCCTCGTGCCTGCGCTCAACCGCTCCCGCGCCATGCCCTGCTCTGCCCTACGCCAGCGCCCTGCTCCGTCGACTTCAATCCCCTCGCCATCCCGTCATCTCGCGCTTCGGTGGCAGCTCGAGTGCACCCCCGTGACTCCCCTCCAGCCTTAAGTAGCCTCCCGGCCTCCCTTTTTGCTCGGCACTCTCCCCCACTTCTTCCCCTGTGCGCACCGGCCGCCGCGCCTCCACGCCGCCCCGGTCGCTCCGGGGAAGCCCCGGCCACGAATACCGCGTCATACCGTGCCACCACCCCTTAGCTACTCCCCGTCCAAAGGAATTGGATTTCGGTGCAACCAAGCTCGCCGGGACGGCCATCTACCCCAAGTCCGGTCGCCACCGCCATCCTCACCGTCGCCTCTCCCACGGTTCATGCCGGGACAATTCCCCTCGGTGGGAGCAACACCGGGGCACGCCGAAGCTATTCCAACCCGTGGCCAAGACTTTCCGCCGCCCGAGCTCTCCGGCCACGGTGACCTCCTCCGCGCCGCCATCGTGCACGTCGCCGGCCCGCTGTGGGCGATCCCTGCCTCGGAAATTTGCATGGTGAGACTCCCCTTGACCCCGTGTAGCTTCTGCGCGCCCCACTTTCTTCCTTCTCCCCTCCGGTCACGGCCTCCCCATTTCACCTCTCCGTCGTCCGCGTCGGGCTGCAGCCCTCTCCCCTTGCCGCCGCTCCGGTCAAATGCGCCGCCTCCCCTAGGTTCCTAACCCCTTGCGCAACCCATTTTGGTGGTTCCCAACTTCCCTTCAGCCGCCGCTCGCCGCCGGCAAGACTGCCCTCCGCCGGCGCCGATTTACTCTGTTTTGGCCTCAGCCCCACTTCACGTCTTCTTGATTCGCTACGCCTCCTCAGTCAGCCCCGGCAATTGGCCCACTTGGCTAACTCAGCGCGTTTAAGAATCACAGCTCTCAGGTCGCGGTTCGATCCCTGCCGGCCGCACCCCTTTCCCCAATTTTTATTTTTAAGTTTTTGTGGTCCATTTCAAGTAAGAAAATTCATGGAAAATTTGAGAATACTTTAGAGAAGCTATTAAATATTAAAGCATGGATCAATTATCATATGTTAGTAACTAATGTGCTTTGAATAATTGTTTTAAAGCTTAACTATTAATCAAGGGCACATTAATAAATTGAGTAAAAACTTGTTTAGATTATGCTCTCATGGAATAATGATTTAACAAGTAAAAATGTTCTAAAGAACAAATCACAAACCCATGTATTTCAGTAAAAGCGGTTATGTAAGATTTTGGTTAGTTCATATGTGATTAATTATAGGGTTTGAATAATTATCTAGAAGACTTGTTATTAACTAAAGATATTGACAAAGGCATTATGATTTCGATTAAATATCCAAATTTAATAGAGATTACCCATAGTTAAAATTTAGATATTGGCCCAATATTTAAAATGCTAACATTAGATAAACCCTAATGGTGGGTTTTGCTAGTAAGGGAATATTGAAAGATAACCTTGTGAGGCAAGCCTTGCTAGATAAATAAATTTTTAATTAAAGCTAATAACAACTAAAATGTAGAGACCTTCTAAGTAAATGCATATATAAGCCTCTATATGAGTATATAAATAAGAGGTCTTAATAATATACATGTGTTACAATAAAGCACCCTAGGTCATCGGATGATTAAAAGTAACCTACCTAGTGTAGCTATGTAAATAATAGTCATCACTAGCGTGTCATCAATAAATAAATATCAACCGTAGATTTAATCGAATATTGATATTAAAGTGTAACCTGGTATGGCATGCTCGGTCCTAGATAAATAAATTTAAATAACAAAAGTAATAATAGTAACTAAAATGTACATAAGATGTTTGCGATGCCTAACCCAAAGGGCATCTTTAGCCAAATTCATGTTGGCAAGTCTATTAAAATCCCTAGGTCATTTGTAATTAAAATAAGCTCACCATTCGGCATATTAAAGAACAAGGTAATGTTAGCACAACCTAAACTCATACATCTCGAATTGCTAAAAGTATAAACTATAAGATTAATTTGAATATAAACAAGCTCATTAGTTCAGACAAAGGATTAATTAATGGTTAATGATTTCATAAGTACTGAAATTGGATTACTAATTAGAAGGCCCTAATAAAACCCTCGCTATCCGCACGTCGTCAATAAATAAATCTACGTTATAATAAAGCTAATCCTAACAATAACCGAAGCATAGACAAAACGATAATGTGTCGTTAAATCTTAGCCTTAGGATTAGTTGGGCATGATTGAATGTAGCAAGTCAGGACCCATATGAGCGGATCCTAATTCAACTTAAATTTAGCCTAGCTATGAATGAAGGTACATAAAATATGATAATGGGATTATTAGAGATTTAAATTCTAATTAGTTACCATATAAAGAATAAATATTGAGCCCTAGCTATTTATCTTAACCTAATTAATAAGTAAAAGCCTATATCAGAGACTATTCTAAAAACTTAATAAAGATATCCAAGTGTGATAATACCTTTGACTAAAAGATTTATAGAATAAGTACAGATCTCATCCATCAGTCCAGTTTGCCTTTGCCATAACTTGAGTTGCAAGGAATGCATATCCTAAAGATAGAATTTGTCCACTAAACTCCTGCACCAGTCTATAGATCTAACCTGACTCATGGAACTTCCTTGATAAATAACAAAATAATAAAAAGAGATTATTAATAAAAGGATCAAGTTATCGTATGCTATTACCAACCTTGCCTCAACTCACCGAATCACCCATTAACTCAAAGTAAAACTAAATTAAGTTTATTCGGATTTGTTTGGATCTTTTGAGTTATTTGCTTTTATTTGGATTCAGTTGTTTATCGCGTAATTAGAAATTGGAATTCGTGAAGACCCATTTGATCAAGTGAGGTCAGGCTCGAAGTGAAGATAAACGCCAACTCAGGAAAAAGCATCGTGTGAGCCCAAGACCGCGGTAAACCGCGCCAGGCGAGTCAATACTTTGATCATGTTGAACCTACATTTTCTGCAAATTACTTTGGTTTAAATTATCAAATTGCATGCTGTTATTTTATATGCAAATACATGTTTAATTTAAGATTTAGTTATATGCTCATTGCTTGCTTGGCTAATATTACTCCTCCTTTGGATTACTTGATTATGTGAACTTTGTCGCCCTAGCAAAATTACAATAATAACCTTTCGAAAGTAAGTCCGTAATTTATATGCCATGCTCAGTAATGTTTAGGTACTCATGGGCGCGAGAGCGCCCAAGCATCGCTTTTAATCCTGAGAAAAATTGGTTGGGCAGTCATGGTGTAATGACTGGTGTATGTTGAATATGGTTATTTTATATTCCCAAAAACCTCGAATTGCTTATTTATCTGGGCGGATGGTTCGGGAGTATGGTGCAGTGGTGCACGAGAGTGTGGTTTGTGGTAGAACCGTCCAGATATCACTAAGGACCGAATCTTGTCATGTCAACCCGTGTAAAACAGTACAACCACAAGTCTATAAACTACAACTTGGCTAAGTAAATTTATCGAAACCCCTGGAATCATCTCACTGGTAGTGGATAGAAGTGGATACGCAAGGGCAAGAGAAGGCCTAAAGGGACACCGAGTGGAGGGTGACGTTTCCCAGTCGTGCTAGCGCAGAGGGGAGTGGAGCCCGTACGCTAGTATCCGTGGGGAACATCCCGTGCATAGATGGGACCCACCGCAAGTGGGAGCAGCCCATAAGGTGAGATGACAAAAGGGACTAGATACTTTGAAAAGTCATTGTGACGATCTGCTCAACCACATGACTAAGGAATCATGTGGGGCAACGAGGTGATTGTCTCTTGTGGTGAAAGTGTACAAACTCTGCAGAGTCTAAAACTATTCGAATAGCCGTGCCCACGGTCATGGGCGAATATGGGAACTTAACCAGATATAGTTCTATTTCAAAATGTTTTGTGGGTGGGATTGGAAAAGTGAAGGGCGAAGGATTGCCCTGGTTTGGAATTGTCCTGAGTGTCGTCCCAGTGGTAAGTTAAGCGGCTATAACGCTGAAGAAATTGCTATATGGTGCAGATGCCATGTAACGGTGGATGGAATCTGAATCGATATTAATAATGCATTTCCTTGTACAATATGATTTGGTTCAAATTGCTAGGTCTTAGGGATTTTTAAGTAATTGTATTCAAAAGCACTCTACGCAAAAATAAAATAACCCGAGCCTTCCTTTGATAAGCCATGCATACTATTTAATTGCATTCTGTGTATTGGCTCGCGGAGCACGGGGTCGGAGTGCTCATGCTCGCTTTTGCGACAAAATTCAGAATCAAGAAATCAAATCACCTCGCCTCAGCAACAAGATTGGACAAGCTGGCCGAGAAGATGAAGATGTCAAGGGCTAGGTCGCGAACCTCCAGTTGGCTGCCTGTGGGCATGTCCTGAAGGTCCCACCTGTGTGATTCGTTCTTCCGCTGCTGCAATTTAATGATTTCGGCCTAATCGGCTCATGAGTAAGTTTATTATTACATTTACGCTTTCGCATGATATGTATTTTGATATTCAGAACTGTAAACTGTGAGCACTATCTACTGATCTAGGGAATAGTGCAGAAAATCACAGAGGAATCCGGATGTTAATATCTGGGCTCCTACATGAACTCTAGCTGTGATTCTGTAAACTGCACAGTGAGAAGGTTCTGAACTCTGTGAACTCTCTGTTAACTGTGCTACTGTCTGTGAACTCTCTACTAACTCTATGTGAACTCTCTACTGCTACTGTGCTCTCTGTGAACTGCTTGCTGTCTAATTTGTTAACTCTCTGTGAACTTCTTTTTCATGTTGAACTGTACATTTAACATTCTAGCTTGCTGTCTAATTTGTTAACTCTCTGTGAACTGCTTTTTCATGTACATTTAACATTTAACTCTCTGTGAAGTGTGAACTGCTCTCTGCTTTTGCTGCTGCCTGTCTGCTCTGTTATCTGCGACTGCGAACTGTTCTGGCTCATGAGCCGGCTCGAGCCGCATTTCGAGCCGAGCCGAGCCTACTATTCACCCGAGCCGACACGAGCTTGGCTCAAGCCAGCTCGGCTCGGCTCGTTTCCACCCCTAGTTGTGGGCAGTGTTGACGAGCTCAGACTGCAGCTATGATGTGAATTTTTTTAATAATCAATTTATAATTCCGAATTATACTAATATATCTATATTTTATTTTTGTAGTTTTGACCATATATCGCTTCACGGTTGAGCGACTTAGGCTAGTCATCTAACTGTTGGGCGATAGGTGGCTAAGCCGCCTAACCATTTAGCAATTAGCCTAAGTCGCTTAACAGTTGGGCGACTAGGGCTATATCCCCTTGAGCGCGCAGCCGGCACCCGGCGCTATGCTCATTCATATTCCATTTTGGCCGAGGAAGGGAGAAGGGGAGAAGAGAAAAGAGAGGAGATGAGAAAGAGAGGAGGAAAAAAGAGGAGGAGAGGAGAGAAGAGAGAGGAAGAGGAGGGAAGAGAGAGGAGGAAGGGGAGGGAAGAGAGAGGAATAGGAGAAGGAAGAAGGGAGGGGAAGAGAGGAGGGATCTGTGAATTGATGTTGGTAAGTTTTCTGTAACTTTTGTATATTTATTTTTCAAACATGATAGGATGACAACTGGAATCATTAAATTTGTAGTTTAGATAGTAACACCAATTTAGTTATTCATAATTGTATTATCGTTTGGATCGCTCTATTGTGCATTTGAGGGCCTAGTTAATTTTGTTAGTCGCTTATAAATTGTAGAAACCTCGTAATAAGTATTCTTAATTTTTAGAATAATTAATAGTTATCAAAAGATTTAAAATTGTTCGTGACGATTACAATAGCATGCGCCGATTTAAAATTGTACGCGACAATTTAATATTACACATTTTTCTGTTATATCTATAAGTAAATCGTCACGCGTATATGAATTATAGGAAAAGAATAGGTACAAAGAGGAAAGAATTTATTTAGAGAGGTAGATAAATGTGTATGCACCAACGAGAAATTAAATAGGAATAATAGCATACGTAAAATCGACTATGAATGATTTGAACAATTCCCAGAGCTACGCTATTAATAATTAAACTAGTAATTATATCATAATTGCTAACTTCAAATTGATTTGCAGATATGACTGGCGATCATGGTGGTTCGGACTGGCCTTTTGGCCTGCTGGACCGCTATGTCAACGCGCAGCACCACGCGAGCCATTATGTCCCTCATCCTGAGGGCGGGAACAATAAGACCTAGTTAGGGGTGGTCCGTACGCAGACGCCCCGACAGGCTTGGAGACTAGACCCACGCTGGAGAGACAGATTTGTATACAGGCTATGACATGTTTTTTACGATATTTGCGCTATGTACTTCTTCGTGCTTTACAGGTTGAGCGATGCCAGTCTTCTACCTCTCGCACGGATGGTGGAGGCCACCGACGAGGATGACACTCCAGTTAAGGAGGCCGGGGAGGTCTAGGCCGACCCGAAGCGGTCATAACGGTTCCCGTTCAACCAGCCATTTCTGATAGCTCTGCTGGACCGATGGTGGCCCGAGACACACACCTTTCACCTCCCATTCGGAGAGATGGCCCCTACTCTGCAAGACATCGCGATGCTGCTCGGCCTGCCTATCACAGGAGAGGCTGTCTCCCCAGCGGATATGCCTGCCAACTGGCGTGACGACCTGTTGGGTAGGTTTGACGGGGTTCTTCCGACCGAGGTCACAGCAGTGTACATGTCTTCGTAGTGCAACAAAAGCATGGCAAGCCATATGATTCGTGCATGATGGAGAGTGCTTACGTTTCTAAAAACTCAATAACTTATTTTGCTCAATAAATTTCTTCAATCAAATATCATACTTAAATTAGGTTTCTCAAGCTCTATTTTCCTTCGAACTTCTATTATTATTTTATAATGTCTATCATATCTTAAGAATCTAAATAGTCTACGATATACATAAATATATTTTAAAGCATCTAAATTGTATTATTTAATACTATAAATTTTTAGATAAACCTAATCACACGAATACACGAGTCACCTGTTAGTTCTAAAAGAAATGAAGGCTCAAAACTTGACGTTAATCATACGGAAAACCTTATCCGTTCACGTTCCCGTCGCACGGGCACCGCAGGCAGGCAGCCATGCATGCCACCGATGATCATTCTGCCCGATCGCAGGCAGAACAGCACGCAGACATGCGGTCATGCAGCTGTGAACTTGCAGTTGCAGGTATTTCTCATGGAGTGACAGGTATCAGTGTGTGTGCCTGCATGCATGCATGCATGGGTAGGATCGATCACTGCTCTCCTACTGTGCTCCACATGCAGATCGATCGATTGATATTGCTATCTCGAAGCAGCAGCAGCACCTCGAAGCAAGAGGTGACTAGCTGCTGCAACAACGAATCAGCTGTTTTTTACTGTTATACTTTCCAAGCCACTCGTCGAAAGCGATATACAGATCGATCGAGCACTACTATATGACAAGATAAATTAATCCGACAACACGCACTGCCGACAGGTAGTTAGGCAGTTAGCTAGAGACTAAGAGATGAATCGAGTGACTAACCATGCTCCATAGTCATAGTTGCTTGGACGTGGGATTTTATAAGAAATCTGGATAAATTACACCAGTAAAATTTCTACATTTCAAATGGACCATTAATTAGTTGCAAGGCTATCCATTGATGATTATTGTAATGCATGACATAACACAAGGAATTAATCTTGGTCGTGGTTGATAGCTAATAAGCCCTTAATTAACATGAGTTAATAAGTCGCTTGATAATGAGGAGGACCACATGTAGGCTTGACATGTAACGTGGCCGTGTCCCAGGCTTTGGTGACCACAGGTCGATCTGCGACGGCGATGGGTGATGGGATCCATCGCCACTTCGACCTCCGTTGTCCTCACCCTAAGCTAAAGCTCAAGCTGAGCTAAGCTGAACTACCTTAATAATTGATACACTTGCTTCCTGTAGGTATATAGTCTCCAGTAGTGCGGTTGACTCCCTCTTCTTAGAGATTCATCGCGTGTCGATCCAGTGTCAAGATTTATATGTCCTCGCGCGATAAGAAAATTCTAAATTTGTTTGGGGTGACCAGTTCTATACCTTGATCGGTCGATTATAGGGCATGTTCTTTTTTGCTACGGCTTATGACTTTTAGCTGAAATTTTTGAATTTTGGCTGTTTACGGTACAGATTACAGAGAGATAAATACTCACTTGCAATTTTGGCTAGTACAGATGTTGGGATTTTAACGTGTAGATCGTTTAACTTGTAGACCCCGTCTTAAAAAAATTCTCCGTTTGAAAGTTAAATACTATAGCAAAAACTAAAAACTGTCAACTTTTAACTTAAAGAATAGGCCCTATGATATTTTCAGAGTAGTGTTTCTGTGCTCCCTATGGGAAAGAAAAACATACATCTATCGACGAGCGCATCCATATCGAAGGAGATACAGTAGAAATCACACTAGGCATCCTGTTAATTTGGTTCGATTTGGATTGCATGTTACGGCTGTCGCGCTCACAATGGACGCCGAATATGACTATTTGCCTCGCACGACCTAACATGAGAAATACAGTGTATCTATCTATCTATCTGAACAGTGATTCTTATGCGCGGAATAATTTCATGAACGTATATACGTTTTGATCGCAAAAGAAAAATGGTTTTGTTAAACGTCATCCGAATATTTTCTTCCTAACTATCATCTAGATTTAGGATCATTGGATTAGAGATCTAATGATCATGAATTCTCTCCCCTCCCCTTGAATTCTACCCCCTCCCCTTTGAAAAAAATCTCTCCCCCTTAAAAACAAAGGGCCCTTTGATCTCTAATTTAAAGGTCACAAATTTGGATGATAATTAGGAAGAAAAAATCCAGGTGATACCTATACACTCTTAAAGGAAAAAAAACGTACTACGTCCAGTAGTACTAGTAACCCTCTCTTGTTCTTTGGCCCCGCTTGAAACGCGTGAAAGTTCTACGGGGATTTCTCAGAAAATAAAACTTACCTGACGTGGAGTACATATCCAGATATCCTACGACATAGTGATGTGTTCCAAAAGAGGTCTTAGCTGTGGATCCGCTAATCGACAATAGGGACATGATTGGCGTCAATCCTGCAACAGTGTGCCCGCACTTGGCTTAATCGATCATCAGAGATAAGAGCATCTTCAATAGTGATTTATGAGCTAACTCTAAGTATATTATTTCATATTTTAATAGAAGAGAGAGAAAAGTTAGCTCTTCATCAAGAGCTAGTCTCATACACACATTCCAAGATTATGTGAGAGTGTCATGTGAGGCTATTTATGTTATGAGCTATGTGCTAAAAGTTAATACTATTGGAGAAGTTGTCTTAGAACTAGTAACTAGCTTATACTGTTGGAGATGCTCGGTTCTGTGTTACTTAATTACGGCTTATTTGTTGGAAATTGGAATACCTTTTGAGTTAGCATGAATGGGAACATCTCTCCCTGGAATAGAACGGTCCTATACGTATGGCTGTTAGGTCTATTTATATTAACTTTTACTTTAAGAAACTAAAAATTAATATGATCATTTTGCTTTTCGAAGCGGTTTTTTTTTTACTTTTCTCATTTCTGTCCCACTTCGGGGTAAGATAGAAGATCATAGGTACATCACATACTATATTCATCTCGCTCCTGTCTCACACATATATCTCTCTCACTTTCTACCGTTCATCCATTCCTAAAACTATTTCTTTTAGTCACTAAAACCAAAAGCTATGAGCCATAAGCAATAAGACGGCTCCTCGTGCAGTTCAAAATGAGAGGTACTACGCGTAAGAAATGTCCCTTCACAAAACGTGTGTAATCTCTCTGAGTGAGTCACTGGCAAGGAAGAGCACGAAAGCAGCTCCCTGTAATCAAGTTACACTGTGCATGCATGTAATACATGTTATGTAGCAGGGATGAACATCTAGACAGGTACGGTTTAAATCATATCTATTTTAGTTTGTACTGTAGATAAATAAGTTCTAAGAACATGAACTGCCTGGGATTGTGGCCGGTCCAGCTGTAGTTGATTAGACACAATGCTACTCGGTGACTCTTTGAACCGACGCAAGCCGAGAGGCAGAAGGAGCTGAGACGAACAGCGTCCGTCGATCCGCTGCATGCAGCAGCTAGCGACTAGCGTTGCCACGATGGGACGTATGACGCTATCCGTCTGGCTAACTCTGCAACCAAAGCCGAAGGGATTGGGTCGAATTAAGGCGCGCTTCAGCTTCCGGTTTATATTTTACAATTCATAAATTTTATCGTTTTTTGAACTTTTAGCTTTTGTTTGAGTTTTTTTGCCGGTTCTTTTTTTCCCGTATTCGTTTACGTTGTCCATGATGAGCTAGCATATTTTTCTATTTTTAAATTTTTTTTAAGATTTAATTACGCCAAATAAGCCATCTCCAGCTACGGTGTAATTTCAGTCGCTACAGTGCAATTTTAGCAATAAGCCACAGTTTTCAACCCAACCGAGCGGGACCTAAGAGGAGGCCTATCTGCCGCCACTCACAGAGAGAGAACGCAGGAAGGCGCCAGGAGGAGCTAGATACGGATGCTTAGTCAATTTGCTTCTCTACGCATGCAAGGGCAACGCATTGCAGCCAGCTCAAGAGATGGTAGGGCTTTGCTTGATGGAGCATACATGCATGGGGACCTTGGGCATGGTGGTTGCATGACGCCGATGAGGACGATACATACCTCGCTAGGGCCCAGCTTGGCCCGGCGATCACTGTTCATGAGTGTCTCATCAGTAGCTACCATTAAAGTCGTTTGGCCGGCTAGCTGCAATGGAGGACAGGATGATGAAGCCTAAAAACCTCAAGAGAACACAAATTTCTTGCATGTGTGCGCTCATGTAATATATGATGCCTCGTATGATAGCGTACAAAAGTTTGTTCATATAAGGCCTGTTTGGTTGCCTGCATGAGCTGATGCAGCTGCATGAGCGCGACCAAGCTGAGTAGAGAAGGTCCTCAGCCGCGTTTCTCCTCAGTCTGGCTCCAGTTGATTTTTTTGCATCCGCTTGTGCAGGCTCTCACCCCGATGCAGGCAACCAAACACAATCTCCCTGCATGCGCTGGTGCGAGCCACCCCGATGCAGGCAACCAAACAGCCCCATAGCTGCTCTTACGATGTTCTTACGATGATCGAATATGAGCATGCCTTGGGATGTATAATGTACCACTCCATGTATACAGCACCTTTGAGACCTGACATGCATGAATAGATATGAGATGGTTTCCACTTTGATGATCAGGTAGGCTGGCACAACGTTGTGTGTACGTCGTCAAAAGCGGCTATCTTGAGTTTGTTGACCCTGCTAGATCTCATGCTGGATTTCCCCAACCTGATGGGATGCCAAAGCGAGCACCTTGTCGCCAATGTATATATCTTTTGCATCGATCCATCCCGGTTTATGCGATGGGACATCACTACGAGCAGGCATTGCTATGTATATATTCCATTCAGCCATGATAACCACTTGATCAAATCTCGACGAGGGACGCAACAAATCTTCCTACCGATTGGCGCGTTTGTGGCTGCAGTTGTCACCTGCCTAACTACTAGTCTACCACACGCATTTTCGATGTTAGAAATAATCTTGACTTATCAAGTAATAAAACTGTATGACAAGTAATAGTGTTGTGTGACATATATATAGCACTATCTATTTTGGTATTAGATGATAAGTTTCTTAGTTTAGTTGATGTGTTAGAGTCTAACTCGAAGTTTAAATAAGTATATTGGTCAGAGAGTACTAGTATATATAATGAGAAGATTTGTAACCAATTTTAATAAGAATAAGAGAATAGAGAAAAAGAAATGCTCTAGCTAGGCAGTTGCGGCCAGGGTAATTCCCTTACGTTCTTCTCTATTTATTCTCTCCACTTGTGATAATATGTATCCATGAGTATAATATACGAGTTTTCTTCTAGGATTGGACCAACATTCGATAGAGGAAGACAAAGAAAAACAAACTTAGAAATTGAAGTTCACGCAAGCTAAAAAGGAAAAGGACCTTTTGAACGACAGAGAAGAACCCACCAACTACACAGCCCAAGAGGAAAAAGCCCACCGGTGTATGTTCTACGGCCCAATGGTACTGTGGCCTACCAGCCCAGCTCTCCCGCGCCCACCGGCGACGGCTCCTCGCCCATCATCACGTCGCCCCACGTCCGGACGCTGGTCACCGCCGGCACGTCATCGTGGTGGCCGTCACTCACCAGCCGTCGGATCTTGGTTGCGCGGCAGGAGAGCGGGAAGCCGCCGCCGTCGGGGCGCATAAACAACCCCGGTTCCTCCGCGCCCTTCCGCTTCAGCGTCAGGCCGGGCCGCCGGGGGTCTCCATGAGCACCACCATTTTGCTTCGCTTTCCTCTCTTGCTTACGAGCTAAACTGCAACCAATCCAACTCTAATGCCGCCAATCTCGGTGTGCTCGTGGCGAGGGGACGCGCAATGGCGGGAGACGTACGAGCTCTGCTCGGGAAAGGACTGGACAAGTGGAGCGAAGCGAAGCCTGGAGAAGCTTCCGGAAGCCTCTGGAATCTCCTCCCTCCTTTCGTGGACAAGAAGGACATCGCGTGGGGCACCCAGGAGCAAATGTACCGAAATACCCCTCAAGTGTAGCAGAGCGTGGGTCTCTCCATGGGCGTCTAATACGGTAATACCGTCATTTTCACACGTCGGGCTCCGTCAACGAGCCGCGACCATGGGCCTACAGAAGGGACGCAGCCCATTAGATTGATATGGGCCGACCTGGCAGGCCGAGTGGACGGGCGAACCGGCGTGTTGCTGCCTCGCTGGTACGGTGGGTTCCGTGCGGATAGTACCACATCGGCAGTGGAAGCGAGAGGCGACGGGGTGGCCGGTTATAAAATGGAGCCGGGGTGCAGCCAAGAAAGGCACGCAGCTGCGTGGTGGGCACAAAGCGAACTATTCTTTCGCCTTTTACTAAAGAATACCGTGTGCACGCCACAGCAAGCAGCATACGCTAATTTTTGGAGGGTGCCGCCTCTACCGAGTAGGCCCCAACAATTCGAAATTTTAAAAATTAAGTTTTAAATTTTAGTTTTGGTGTAAATTCTCAAGTATTATGAGGTTTTGTTCCATTTTTATACGAGGTTCTTTCCACGGTCAACGATTTTCTAGAAACAAGGCTCGTCGTGCAGTGTTTGCCAGTAGAGGGTATAACGAATTATCAGTGTTTGCCAGTCGGGTTTAACGAATTTTCTTTGGCCGTGTCTCTTAGCCGAAAGAAGTTTGGTCTCTTTTTTCCTAACTTTTAAAAGCTTGTGTAGCTGGCTTTTATACTAATAATTTTTAAGTATAATAGTGTAATGATTTTATTTATATTTTATCTAAATTGTTCATAAGTTTCTGTTATTCGTATTCTCATCAGTCCAAAAATCATAAATTAAAACCAAAAATAACAAACTCAGCACGGATATTGGCTGCACCAATGTCAATGAAGGTAAGGATGAGATGCTTACTTGATTGGACTTTTATCGAACAATAGGTTCTAGGATTTGTGCAGGTAAGGATGAGATGCTTACTTGATTGGACTTCTGTCGAACAATGGCGGTTCTAGGATTTGTGCAGGAGATCCACGTCGAGGACTGAACTTGGTCAGCACCATAGAGTAGCGCCTCCGCTACACGACGGTATATGCCTACCTCCCCAGCGCCAGGTCAAGGTGGTGGAATCTCAAGAAGAGCCAACAAGGGAGCTGGGATGGGCTTGCTGCCCGGTGGAGAACGCGAAGGAGATCACGGTGGTGTCACGGGGGTGGGGGGAGTTGGCAATGGCGACCGTGGAGGTGCGGATGGGGGATGAAGCGGGGAGTTGAGGGAGGTGGAGGCAGTGCGATGGAGGGTCATGGGCGGCAGGAAGCATTGGAGGAGGTGGTCCAGGGTGAAGGGGTTGCACCAAAGCACGGCCACAGTGAGGACGAGTGGGTGGGCGACGTACGCACCCGCGATGGTGCGGAGGTGTGGGAGCCACCGCTCAGGAGCATTGTGAGCTGGTACGGCTGCAGTGCCGCTGCGTCCTGCCAGGATGCCGTGTCGCAGGTAGCTTCCTGGACACCGGTGGTTGCAACGACGCCTAATGTTACGACTACGAGGGGGGAGGACAAGGTGGCGGTGGTGCGACTGCAACAACGACATGGAGAGGACGCGGCGGCGAGATCTGGTCAAAGCTTTCGCCAAATGCGTTGACTTCAAACGACTGCTTGCGGAACTAGTGAGCTTGAGTTGGATTTTGTGTGGGCCCCAGGGGTCAGGCTAGCAATTGGCACATTGACCGTGTTTGACTTGTGGTGGTGGTGATCCGGGGTGGATTCGCGTGGGTCCAGGGTGTTAGAGTGCCGGATCCTGCCATTCCCTTGCAATTTTATCCACACGACGAGGGACGGTGGGGAGGCGAAGCTGAAGGAGGCAGAGGAATGGCTGTGCGATGGAGCAGCGCGGTGACCTGGACGGCTGGACCGTTGGGTAGGGCGGTGGTGCCGGGCGTCGGTGCCGACCGTGTCGCCGTCGCGGTGGACAAGGAGGAATGCCAGGATCGGCTGCATGTCCGTCCGCGCTGCCGCGGAGGAAGAGCAGACGGCTCGGCCAGAGGCCGAGGCCGAGACAAAGGTTAGCATCTCACACTTGCGTGCATGCGAATGTAGAGTTCACCAGCACGATGCCAAGTTTTCTTTATCCCGTCCTCCAAGCTGATGCTGTTCACCTGCCATTTGTGACCTTGTCCTAAGGAAGGTGTAGTGTGCGAAGGGTGCAGCGGCACGGGTGGCAGCTCTGCGACTTCTGCAAAGGAAAGTAGAACAACGTCAAGTCCGAGAGGAGCCGGATCCACCGCCGCTGCCCGACCTGCAAGGCTGTGAGTTGCTTCTCTCCAGATTTGCTCATTTCATTTTCAGCATACTTTCTGAATTCCGACGCCGACACCGGTCTTCCCGTTGCGGGCAGGGTACATCCTGTGCCCGAGATGCAGGGTCTACAAATGCATCACTTTTCCAGAAAGCAATGACTAATGAACAGAGGCACAACAGATGGAGTTGGATGGATATTTGGATGAGATCTGATCCTCTTGCCGTTTCTTCTACCATCCTTTGCCTTTCTGGTGACTGCAGTGTGGATCATCTTTCGTCCATATCCATCAACAGAACACTGTACATTTGCTGGTTCTCAATTGTCAAACAATTATCTTCCCTCCTTTGGTCACGAGGAAGATACATCTGATCACCACGAACTTTGCAGTTTGCGCAAGCATCGGTGGATTGATTAGACCACTGATGTTATTCAAAAGGGCCATGTACATACATTCTTTGCTGCGCTTTGTTCTTTCAAACATCAGGGCGCAATACAAGCATGATGGAAGAGTAGCTGAGCATGGGGTAGAGATTGGAGTTGAGGAAATGGGAGAATTGGTGCACAGTGAGTGCGCGGTCAGGTAGGTCATCGGTGAGGAAGTCATACGGTGCTGGCTTGCCCGTGTCCACCACTGGATCCCATCGGCACCCTGGGCGATCCGGGAGTCCTACAACCACCGGCATGTGGCTGGCGTTGAAGGCCACATAGATCTCGCTTTTTGTTTCATCCTTCTGTGGGGAGATACATAAAAAAACCATCCGTTACATTAGAAAACCTCTCACTGATTTACTTTGTGGTGATGTGAGAGAACATAATATTTGTACCATGGAGAAGGCCACGAATCGGCTTGTCTTAGACCAGTCAGGTTTCCCGGGCTGATGACCATGCCATTGCAACCGGTCTGCCGTTGGGAAGTCCTCAAGGCCAAGACACTCGCACTCTCTGCAGTGCACGCCAAAAGAACACAAATAGACAACATTAGCTTGATGTAGACTGGAAATGACCTCGCTCGTTTAGCATTTGGAGGCACCTCCAGTGGTTCGACATAGAAATTATTCAACAGAGTAATTACTTGCGGAATTTGGTCATGAGGCAGCAGAATCGGTGCAAGTCGGAGGATTGTTCTTTTTTGTCCCAGCGGAAATAATTGACCTATACAAGAACCAAGATGGATGAATGGAAGGATTTAAAGATAGTCGAATAGAAAAATGTATGACCACATTGGCCTGACATAATGGTCATGGCAGTATGTATTGTTGTTGCCTCCTTTTGTATGGCCATATTCATCGCCCATGTAGAACATTGGAACTCCCTAAAGAATTGAACAAATGGGAAAAAAAATTTAGAAGGTGTGAAATGCTACAGAAGGTTAATTTAAGAATTTAACATAGTGAGATTAGCATTCCCTTCAATTCGACTAAAAAACAGATTGGCATGTAGGGAACTAGGAAAAAAATTGAAACCATGATGCTTTCCGGCGAACTTTTGATTGCCAATGCACATTCAATGACCTCATATGCCCTTGTGAAAAAACTAGCAATCTCAAAAAACTGAGATCAGATAATAAGTCTTACTTGAGAAACCATGAGACAAACAAATAAATTGCGCATTTGCCTCTTCCTCAATCTTCTGACTGACAAGCTTGCAAATTCTCCTTCCTACATTATTCACAAGAAGTTGTGAATGTGTGTTCTACACATGATTCCGAAGCTACTTCTAACACAAATTTTGTTGCGAACTAAATGAAAATGCTATTGCTTTGGCACAGGTCTGTAGTAAGGTAAACATAAGAAAGCTCATCGAATTCTAGTGATTGCAATCATGGTTTTCCCCCATTGGTATCAGCGACCAGCCTGTACCAATCTTTAGCCATAACTCGTATTCTCGCTCATGTACAAAATATAAGGTGGGTTCTCTCTAGGAGATACAACATCCGGCTTGGGATAACCATTATTGTACTAACAGTTTAGCTATGGAGAAAACCATACAATCATTTGTCAGTCATTTGACTAGAGGCAAAAAAGAAACACACAAAAAAAAGTTCAGAATTACCTCCCCACAATTCCAGCTAAGATTGTGATTTTCTCCATCTCTGTTGTCCTCACCATTTGATAAGTTGTACTTGTTATTATATGTCACCAAATCAGCCAGTGTAAACCCATCATGTGCACATACAAAGTTGATACTGTGCCAAGGTTTCCTTCCTCCTGCCTGATTAATCAACCAAAAATTGCAATGGCGAATACCAAGTTACCGATTTGATTTCTGTGCAAACCAAAAGGAAAATGGTGGTGACAAAATGACTTATACGACAGATTAAAAATTGATGTCTTTTATTAAAATATACATGTAGCTAATTTGCACTGATGTTTTATGTGTGTCCTTATACATGTCAGAAGTATGAGACCATCCCATTTTGTCTAAATAAAAAAAGACAGTCCTTTCAAAAGACTTCCATATAGTCCCACATATGAAATCGCACACAAAAAAATGATATGGCTGGAATTTTTCAGTGGATTGACCTAACCTATCAAAGGTCCACCAGACACACACACACACACACACACACACACACACACACACACACACACAAACTATGTTCTTCACTTGCAGATTCGCTGTACCACCATGCGGTATTTTCAAAAGATTCCATCCAGGTCACTTTGTACTGGATGATTTACAGGTATTGGCACAACATACCTGGTATAGGTGTGGACTTCCACAAAGACATTCAGCAAAACCACCAGCAAATCCATCTGTGCCTTTAATGAATTGGCGTACAATGTCCCGGTACTGGGGAAATAACCACACAAGTCAGTACTTTGATGAAACAGCACGTGCAGAGGTAAAGTGGGCAATGTGTCAGATGTTGGTTTAATAGAAGATGGATGCACATGATCATACGTTCTTTCTCAAAACTCCACAAGCATTTAACTCATATACAAGCTTAGTATCCAATTTTTTCTTACTGATCTCAAAGTTCGTGCCCTAATAAATACAAAATGCGCACTTAACCAATGTTTTCAGTAGTGCCGTTATTCGAAACACACACTTCACAATTCAGTTCCTGTGTTATCTTTCTTCCAATGCGGAATAGCTTCTGCGTGCGCCTTTGAAGCTTAGCCCAACAACATATTATATTATCTAAATATGCCTCAATTATAATCATAACTCCTGTTCAGTATTTGCCAAGGAACAATTCATTGCTTTAGCAGATCATTTAAATAGCTGAAGTTATACAGTTTTTACCTTCCCATTCCACTCTGACCAAATGTCCCAGTGAGGAAATTGACCTACTTGATAGAGGCCTCCTGCATCCCATGCTTCAGCAATGAGCTATAATTGCAATTCCCAATGGGGGAAAGGAGTAAGAGGAGCTCCCAAGGAACACAATAATATGTTAAGTATGTCAACTGATATATAATACTCTACAATATTTAGTAGGTATTCTGTTTTATACAAAAAACTTGCATAGAACGAATTTCTTACTGGGAAATGGATCATTAGCATTAGTGAAACAATCGAATGTAGATAGGAAACAAATGTCAAATGAAACAGGTACCTTGACACCTCCAAGAATTGGGTCATTGCTGATCATGTCAATGAGCGGTGGAGTAACAAGAGGTGTCCCTGTTGTAATCATGTCACCTTCCATTGGACTTCCATACACATTAACAGGATCCCAAAGACTTGTAAAAGAAACAGAAAATTTTAAGAACCTTCTGATAAGGCTAGACACAAAAAAGAAAAATGAATAGAATTTTACCTGGAACCTCTGGTCATTATGGATGCAAGATCAAAACGAAAACCATCAACATGCATTTCTGTCACCCAGTATCTGCAATATCAAACTTAATTAGTATTGCATAAAGAGTTTGCCTTAACAAGTATATAGAATAAACACCAATATGCTATGCACCAAATATCTGATGAAAGATTGCTCCGCAGAAGATTCAAGCTTATACCAAGCAATGTAGCAATTCCTTTTTTCTTCATTTATTTATAAACATACAAAAATTGATGAGATGATACAATAGTTTTCCCTTTTTTATTGGAACAGAAGAATTTCCAAGTGGCCAAATCCACAAGCACCAAAACATCAGAATTTGCAACATTTAAAAAATACAATATGACGATGACCAAAAGAGTAACCGCTTACAAATTTGGAAATTAAGCTTTTGTCAAAACAACAAGCACTGAGAAGAAATCGAGAACTATTCATAGAAGTTATATTTATATTTGTACCTCAAGCAATCTACAATAAATTCACGGACCACGGGATGATTACAATTGAAGGTATTCCCACAACCAGAATAATTATAGAACTCTCCCTGCAGGAACAGACGCTCTTCAAATTATTAGATTGCATAGAACTGAATCCATGATAGAATTACATAATAAAAACTATATTCTATGCATCTATGAAAGAACAATTACACAATGAACAATATCTCTCACCTTAGGTGCAAGCATATAGTATGTACTATTATCTATCCCCCTAAATGATAATATTGGACCATTCTCATTACCCTCAGCTGTATGATTGAAGACAACATCCAAGATCACCTAACAGTAACATATCTTCACATCAAAATTGATATGTTGAAAAGGGAGCACTGCAGTGGCTACTAGATAAGCATTAGCTTGTATCAACTTGGTTACCTCAATCCCCCGTTTGTGAGCCTCTCTTACAAAAGTTTTGAATTCATTTATGGCATCACCCCCATAGTTGCTTATCCCACTTGACGAATATCTCATCATTGGTGAAAAGAAGTTTATCGTAGAATATCCCCAAAAATTCATCCTGGTAAGATAACGAGCAATTTATATGAAATAATATGACAAATTTGGTTATGTCTCCAATGAAAAATGTAGCCACTCATAATCATGTAAATACACATAGGCATGGTACACAGAACAGTAAGGGCGCAATTAGAGCCCTCAATACAAATGAAAGGTACACAGGTTGAAGCCATATTATTAAGTCAGGAGATGGCAAAGAAAAAGTCAAAACAATAGCATGCAAGATAGAGAGGAGACATGGATGAAGAGCATTGGGGAGAGGGGATCTCCTTGCCTCAGCCCACGTTTGTGAAGAATGACCTCCCCAGGAATTCCATTGAGAAGGACTTGCGAAGATGAAGTGCCCAGC
Source organism: Dendrocalamus latiflorus (assembly GCA_017311315.1). NCBI lineage: Eukaryota > Viridiplantae > Streptophyta > Magnoliopsida > Poales > Poaceae > Dendrocalamus > Dendrocalamus latiflorus. The sequence goes on from CM029654.1 coordinate 4,056,779, forward strand.
AGCCCACAGACCATGTCGCACCAAATGGAGCCAAAACCCAAGTTCCTCATAACCTCTAGGATGAACGGCCAAGAAACTGAGTCAAAGGCTTTTGTGATGTCTAGCTTGAGAAGGATACGAGGCTGTCTTTGTTGATGAAGAAGCCTTGCCAACTGCTGCACCAACATGAAATTGTCCTGAATAAACCGACCTTTTATGAAGGCGCTCTGATTTGGAGATACCATTTGGTGGAGTCGGACAGCAAGTCTGTTGGCAAGAATTTTGGTGACTAATTTAGCAAAGCTGTGCACCAAGCTAACGGGTCGGAAGTCCTTGACATGCAAAGCCTCAACTTTCTTTGGAATTAAGGTGATATAGGCTGAATTGAGCACATCAAAATTACCAAACTTTCTACTCCAAACTGCTGCAATGGCTGCCATAAAATCAGATTTCATAATTGGCCAACAAGCTTTATAAAAACGACATGTGAACCCATCGGGTCCAGGCGCTTTGTCCATAGGTAGCTGACAGATGGTTTTCCAAACCTCATCCTCAGAAAAAGGGGCCTCAAGAGCTGCAAGGTCATGAGACATGATGTTCAACTCCTCTAGATTGATGGAGTGCTCTCTGTCCAGACTTAAACCAAGCAGCCCATTATAAAAATCAAACACAGCCCGCTCCTTTTCAACATGGCTAGTAAGCACCTGCTCCCCATCAACAAGCTTGGGAATGAAATTTTTCTGCTTGCGGTGCCTAGCAAAGGCATGAAAGAGGCTAGTGTTTGCGTCCCCCTCATGCAGCCAGCCAATTCTCGAACGGCTTCTTGCAATAGTGCGTGAGATGGAAGATAAGGGCTGATATCTTGGTGTGCCCCTCTCCCTACGAAAGCTGACAAGGGCTGATGTTCAGCCTACTATTGATAGGATTGCCGACCGTCTTCCGGGGTGGAAAGCAGAGTTGCTTACAAGGGCGGGCAGGAAAACTTTGGTGCAATTTGTTCTAACCTCTATGATGGTCTACTTGGCCATGGCAGTTGACCTCCCCCAGTGGGCAGCTAAAGAAATAGATAAAATCCGTAGAAGTTTTTTGTGGAGAGGCAGAAAAGACACTAAGGGTGGCCATTGTCTTGTGGCGTGGGGCAAAGCTTGCCGACCTTTTGAACTCGGTGGCCTTGGTATTTCTGATCTCCAGCGAATGGGATGGGCTCTCAGGATGAGATGGCTTTGGCTTCAGAAAACTGAACTTGACAGGTTTTGGGCCCCCTTCCTGATCCAAATTCACCACTGTGTCCGCTCCTTCTTTTCAATAGCAACTTGCACTGAGGCTGGCAATGGCGCCGGCACCCTCTTCTGGACAGATAGGTGGATTCATGGGAAAAGGATCGCTGATCTAGCACCCCGTCTTTTTGCTTTGGTTCCCAAGAGGTATGCCAATAAGCGCACGGTGAGGGAGGCTCTCTCGGGTCATAACTAGATTGCGGATTTCATAGGAGCGATGACGGTTGGGGCCATTGCTGAGTTTTTGGATCTCTAGGATCTCCTTTCACAGGTGGTGCTGCAGCCCGAGTTAGAAGATAAACTCATTTGGCGCTTCACTGCCAATGGAAACTATTCAGCAAAATCAGCTTATGAAGGTTTCTTTCAGGGAAGCATTGAGTTTAGTCCCTGGGAGCGAATATGGAGAACTTGGGCCCCAAATAAATGTCGTTTCTTTATGTGGTTGGCTGCACATGATAAGTGCTGGACTGCGGACCGTCTGGCACGCCGAGGATTGCAACACCCTCCCCGCTGCTTGCTTTGTGATCAAGAGGAGGAAACCATTAACCATCTTTTGATCTCTTGTGTGTTTGCCCGCCAATTTTGGTTTGACTTGCTCCAAAAGGTGAGATTACAGAACCTTTCCCCTCAACCGGGTGAGCCCTCCTTTGAAGATTGGTGGTCCAAATCACACAACGAAGTTCATGGTCAGGCCCGGCAAGGCCTTAATTCCATCATCATTTTGGGGGCATGGTCTCTTTGGAATCTCCGCAATCGCTGCGTCTTCGATGGGGCTGCTCCGGACGTTAGGGCTCTCTTGGCTGCTGTCACTGAGGAGATGAGGATTTAGGGTCTGGCCGGAGCAAAGGGTATTTCATACCTAACTGCTCCGCCTCAGGAGTTGGTCTAGATCCTTCTTGGTCGAGGTCGTTATTTTGTTTTCTGTACCATAGGCTAAAGTCGGTTTGTTGGGTGTGTGTGTGTTTGGGTCTGTAAGGGTTTTTCAAACCCCTGTTTTGTCTTCCTTTCTTAATACAAAGATACGCAGTTCTCCTGCGTGTTCGAGAAAAAAGATAGAGAGGAGACATTATGATGCAATTATGCAAAATCTAAACACGTGGAGCCACTGCTCAGAGACAAAATATCCAACTGTAATTTGGTATTGACATGACCAACCTCAGCTACGGCTTAATGTCTCACAAAGAAAAATCTAGCTTAGGTTATCAACTTACAATATATGATAATAGCATTAGCAACAAGTGGTAACAATCATATCTACAGAAACACCTTGGGTTTAAAAATAGTTAAGTGACTGTTGTACTCTTTTCGAATAAATATCAATTCTGCAGGCATAGGATTTGGATGAACTCCGTTCAAACACTGTTGGTAGCTTAATACTGGATTTAAGTCCACGTACTTGGAAGAGGAACCGAGGTACTCCAGCTCGTTGAACTCTTGGCAGGGCATTAACTCTACACAATTAACTCCAAGCTCCTGTAGAGGGAGTATCCCAATATCAAACTAAGAATAAACATACAACTAAAAGTCTGAAATGGCCAGTACTAAGTTGACTTGTACATTTAATGGCCACTTATAAAAGAAAGAAGAATCAGTCATCGAACTACTGAACAAAGTGTTCATGTAAATAGTATAGAGTTGCTAAAAAGATTTGGTAACACATACTAGGTTATGATTAAGTTGTCAGATGGGGTATTTTTTGCCAAATATAAATCAAATGGTCTCAGGAATGAGTATGTAACAGTGTTCTAATAAATAATAGTTTTTGTAATCCAACAAATTGGATCCGACTATGTAGTTAGCAACTGTACCTTCAGATAGTCAAGCTTCGATACAGCCCCAATGTAAGTTCCTGGATGTTCTACGTTACTCGAATCATGCTTTGTGAATCCACGTAAATGCATCTCATAGATTACGAGGTCCTTCTGAGGATATCTTAGAGGGATGTCACCTTGCCAATCAAACTGTAAATGCAAACCTTTTTATTCTGATATTAAACAACTAAGACAAGAATAACGTATCATAAATGTAATTTCACTTCATTTCCACTTGCAAACAGAACATAAATAATATGATCAATGGTCCTACATTAGCAGAATATATTTCTTAGTCAAACTTTTAGCAACCAGCTACAAATATATAATAACATTGTTATTTTCAATCATGACTATCTCGGGCATGGAGTAAAAGAAGAAGAGGGGGAAAGTGAATAAAAAAATGTAACTGATACAAGCAAAATCAGGCATACCGTACTATCTGGAAGAGGGATCATGCCAGCCATTTGAGGCCAGCAATTGTTACCAGGCCCCGGAACACCATACTCCCCTCGGCTTATCACTGCCTAGAGCAATACCAAAACATAGGTAAGTAAGCATCTCTCAATCAATTACTATCATGAAAATCATCAAGGTGAGTAAAGTTAATGCATCACCTTAGCATAAGGATCCACCACGACATTGCAAACATCGAAGTAATGTCCAAATTGAGGGGCGAACGGGCCATCAAACCTGTACCCATAAAGCATGCTGTGCAGTTCGCCTTCGATGAAGACATGCCATACGTTCCCCGTCTGATTGACCAGGGGATCAAGGGGAACCTCTTCAGTCACCCTATTCTGCACCGTCCCCCCAGTACAAAATTCAATTAAGCATGAAGCAACGGAGTAAGAGAGCCGATGAACAAACTTACAGATACATGCATTGCACAAAACTGACATTATCGAATCATAGCTAACGCTTTCTGAGAGAGAATCAAAGCTAATACACATATCACAGACAAACTAAAATGGCGAATGCACTGCTGAATTGTACACGGAAGCAAGCTCACCGCCTTGAGATCCTCCGGCGTGAAGAGGCAGAGCGCGGCGGCGGAGGCGCCGCTGGAGTAGACGGCGAAATTGACCCCGCCAGCGAGCGCGGTGGCGCCGAGCGGCGCGGGCATTCCGGCGAGCACCCTGCACGCGCCGCCGAGCGCGTACCTCTCCTCCACCGCCGCCGCCTCCTCCTCCTCCTCCTCCACCTCCGCCTCCACCGCCACGGACCCCGCGCCCCGAACCCCCACCCATCTTCCCGCGTCCCCCACCCCGCCACGCACCGCCGCATTGGGCCGCCGTACGCCGCGCGGCAGGCGTGGCCCCGGCCGCCTCGGGGGCACGACGAGGAACGGGCGGGCGCAGAGGCAGGGGAGGTGAGCCACGCTCATTGGGGAACCCAAATCTCTCGAGTGGTTTGCTAATTCGATCGATCGATGGATTTGAGAGGGAGCAGAGTGGTGAGGTGGCAATGGTGGGTTCTTTTATAGTGGGGATTCGTGTTCGTGGGGTGTGTGACTCAACTGTGCGTGTGATGGTGTGCCGTGTGTGAGGGACCGGTCGTGCGTGTGCGTGTGCGCGCAGTCTCTCGCTGACGGTGTGGGCCCACGGGCGATTTCCAGCCGGAGGTGTCGCCTTCCGGCTCTCACCGTCCACGTGGACGGCGTGCCGTTGCTCGTTCGGCCGGTGGGGCCGTGGACATGGGCTTTTCGTGGGGGCCGCGTGCAGGCAAATCAAGATCTTTTCCCTCTTTACACCTTTTCTTACGGAGTTTTGTGGGACTTTTTGGATGTACAGGTTCCTCAAAACGACAGGCTCTGTTAAAAAATATGAGACCTTTCTGTTTTTGCTAACTATGAGAGAGATTAAGAGAATAAGACACTTTACTTTATATTGAAAAACTACTCTAATCAAAACGGCTACTGTAATAACTACTACAAATGGTTTATAGAAAACATAATGAGAACACTTCATTCAAAGGTCGGCTTCTAAAAGCCAAAACCTAGAAGTTATTTGTAGCATGACATGAGGGCATGTACATACCAACTATCTGTAAGACTACATCACGTAGGATTTTGGATGACACAGAGAGAAAAAGAGTAGAGAGAAAAATATTGTCTAGTATTTAATAGACGATTTTATAAACAGCTTTCTAGTGCCTATAACATTGTATAAATAACTATATAAATAATCTATTAATTATATAAAATTATTATAGATAATTATATAGATAATTTCTTATATAGATTATTTTAAATACTGTTTATAGATGATACAAACTTTGTTACTGCACATATCCCAGTGGGCGGTGCATCGCGCAGCAAAGCTGGAGGTCTGTCGTCTACATCAACATCTCAGGCCTTTTCAGCATCCGTTCCAAAACTTTGTACAGATTGGAAAAGGCAGCGCGTTTCACGTAGCACCAGTAGATGTAGCGTTGTTGCTACGTACACGCATTGACGTCGTAGTGCGCGGAGAAAAACGTGAGGTCGCCGGCGCGAGGAAGGTGAGGAGACCTCGTCGTGGTTGAAGGCGCGTAGCCTCTTGCTTTTCCATCTACCCTACTCTATAATACACCAAAATTTTCTTTACTAAATCCACCCCCTCAATCACCCCCACAATCATGTCAAATCTAAGTCCACCTAGATTTGTGTACCAAAATAATCCAACTTCATACAAATGAATGGCATGGATCTCTCCTCAAGCCTTCTTCTCTTACTCATTGAAGATCCTATGGCCAAAATTATTTGGATCATGCACATCATTGAACTCCCACGAATCCCTTCCCTCCTCACCCGCCGCCGCCGCGGCCTCCTTCCCTCCCCATCCCGCACCGCCTCCTCTTCCGCCCCCATGCGCCAGCACCTCCTGCTTCCTCCTCTTCCCTCCCCACGCGCCGCCTCCTTCTCCTTCCCTCCCCACCCCGCATCGCCCCTCCTCCCTTGCCCTGCAATCCCGCACCGCCGCCTCCTCCCCCGCGCCTCCACTCCTGCCGCTCCCCCATCTCCGCCTCTCCCCCGCGCCTCCACTCCCGCCGCTCCCCCCGTCCTCCACCGCGCCGCCACTCCCTCCGCTCCCCCCGTCCTCCACCGCGCCGCCGCTCCCTCATCTCCACCTCTCCCCCGCGCCTCCACTCCCTCCGCTCCCCCCGTCCTCCCCCGCGCCGCCGCTCCCCTCACCTCCTCCTCCCCACCCCGCACCGCCGCCGCCTCCTCCTCCCCACCCCGCGCCGCCGCCGCCTCCTCCTCCCCCCACTCCTTTGCTCCGCTGCCTCCTCCCCCTCTCCTCCACTCCGCCGCCGCCTCCTAATCAAAAGCGTCGCGTGCTTCCACCAAAACCCTAGCCCTCCCCAAACCCTGGCTCCGCTCCGAGCTCCACCTGCCTCCTCCGCCGCGCCGCCCTCGCCTCCTCCGTCGCTCCGCCCTCGCCTCCTCCCCTCCCTCCTCCGCCACCGCGCCGCCCTCGCCTCCTCCGCCGCTCCGCCCTCGCCTCCTCCTCCCCACTCCACGCCGCCGCCGCCTCCTCCTCCCCACACCGCGCCGCAGCCTCCTCCCCTCCCTCCCACCCTGTGCCGACGCCTCCTCCCCTCCCTCCCACCCCAGCGACAAAGGGCCATGATTTTGGTGGTTACAGGTGTGTTGTTTTCATGTGTTCTTGGCTACCTAGATTTAAGCGGTTCAGTGGATGTAGGTTTATTGGCATATGGGTTTGTATCCCAGGTGCCCAAATTAGCAGCTCTGGATCCGTCTCATAGGTTGTTCTGTTTGGCTACTGTCATATTTGCAAGTCAATTGCAGCAAATACAATGTATCTTTGTAAATCTCGACAATACAATCTGAGATGGGAAACTACGTCTCTTGGGTGTGTAGCATATATGTTGATGGTTTGGATACTTGTTATGCCAAGTTCTACTGTTGTTCTGCAGAGAAGCCTGTTTATGATGTCTGATTATTTGCATCTGTACATCTACAGTCGTTTGGTCTAACATGTGCTTCATTTAGTATTGAAGGATTTTGTCTATAATGATGTATTTTGTTCTCTTCATAGATTTTTAAAATGTATGCTAAGCATATGGATGTCATTGTTCAATAATCCTTCATTCAAATAATAGCACTACCAATGATATTATAGGTTATATTGGATTCCTAGACATTATAAAGGATATAATTTGATCACTTAGATGCATTTCTTCAGTTGTCAGCCATAGCATAACTAAACATGTTGGCAGAGGCAATTGTTAATGTCATTAAGGGTTATATTGTTGTATGCCTGCATTACCAATATTACAATGTATGTTGAATGAGGTTTCTAAAACACAGGTATTTTAGTTTCAAACTTTATGAGGAGCTAATGCCATTCCAAACCCCAGATCTAGAGGGGGCGCTGGCGCGCTGCTGTGATGTGCTGCAGGTGAGGAGGGAGTCGCTGCGGCAGGGCGCGGCGCTGGACGAGATAAGGCGGTGGTTGGAGTTCCGGCGCCGCCGAGGCGAAGCGACCCCGCGTCGACAACGTCGACGACGACATCGGTGCCGGAGGAGGTTCCCTGGGCGGTAGCGGCCGCAGCGGCGGCGGCGGCCTCGGCTTTTCGTCCTCAGTCGGTGGTGGTGAGTGTCTTGGCTATCTCGTTAAACCCGTGTTAGATCGGGAGATCTGGTTGTTTGGGTTTGTGGTAGACTGCTGTTAATTTTCCCTTTTCATTATGCTTCGATTTGGCTGCTGGATTGGAAGATCTATCAGCTTGAGCTGCGTGATGTGCAAATTTTGTACTTGTATGCGATTCAGGCGATTCAGGAAAAATTTAAAGAATTATATGGAAAATGTGCAGAACACTGGATATTTGCGCGTCAGGTTCACATCCTGATGTGCAAGCTGGAAAATTAAGCTTTATTGCTTGCCTTACAAATTTCTCTGCTTCCACTTGCAGGTGATGGGTTTGGTTGATATTTTCAGAGCGAAAGTGGTTGATCTTTCAGACCATACACTTACTATTGAGGTAATATCATTCGTGTCTCTTTTTTTGCAGATCACTTGCATTATCCTTCTAATGGATTTTATTAAAGCGAAAAATACTCTCTTTGTTTGGGTCATTTCGAAGGTAACTGGAGATCCTGGAAAAATTGTTGCTGTACAGTGGAACCTGAGCAAATTTGGGATCAAAGAAATTGTCAGAACTGGCAAGGTTATACTTCTTTAGAAAAGACTAGGAACATATCCTGCTGTTGTCCTTTACTAGATCTAATAAAATTTATTAATGTAATAGATAGCTTTGCGCCGTGAGAAAATGGGAGAAAGTGCTCCTTTTTGGAGGTTCTCTGCAGCTTCCTATCCTGATCTTGAAGTGGTAATGCCATCAAAATCTTCAGTAAGCACTGAAATGAAGACAACCAGTCAGAATTCTGAAGAATCTTCACGGGTGAGAAACAGCAATTCTCATCATTCATGTAAATTCTTGTATGATGTATCTTTTCTTCGGTCGAGGTGAGATTTCAGCTCCTCCTGGTGGATGCTTCATAGAGTAGATAAGATGTTAATTATTTTTTCCCCTGTATTGGAAGGAAGTAAAAATTGTGAATGTTCATTTCCTCAGTTGTGCAGATTGTAGAATTTTGGCCTTGCAGTGACTGGTTGGTATATTTGCAAAGGGAATCTGAAGCTTTTCAGGACCCTGGGTCATGTAGCTCCTGAGTACTTATTAGATGGTATGACCTTTTTTCTCTCAGCTTCTGCTACTATTTGTAGACAAAGCTTTAATTGTCAACAGTGAAATGCTAAAAGTGAGTTCCATGAAATTTCTATTGTAATATATGTCATAAGACTTACTACAACATCCTGATTATTAAATGAATTTAAATGTTGTGTTTCTGATAGCTTCTATGAAATTTAGGGTGCCTCTGGTTGAGCTTTTGGAAGCTGCTTTTGCTTCCAAAAAGCCAAAAGCCAACCAAAGGGGTGGAAATCAGAAGCTGTTTTTTCAGAAGCAGCTACTTTTGGGTAGTATAGTTTTGAAAGCACCTTGGACCCTACTTTTGGCTTTTGGCTTTCTGCTTTTTGAAATGGTGAAAATAGAGAGCTGTTTTACAGTTGTTTCAAAGAAAATAGAGATAGGAGGTAAGTTTATACTTGTTTGAACCAAACAGCTTACAACTTTTCCACAGCCCACAACCTACAGCAGCTTTTCCACAGCCCACAGCTCACAGCAGCTTTTTCAGAAGCCACAGCTCAACCAAACACACCCTTAGTTGCTTTTGGTTAGCTTGTATAGAAGAAATTTATGTTCATCCTAAATGTGGTCCTGTTCACTTGTTTTAGATTATATTATTTGGCTTATGTTGTCATTTATTAGTAACTAACTGAATATCCGTACATTGCTATGGATTTTAAAATTTTATCATACTACATGTTCTAAAATTGGGTGGTAAAATTGGCGGAGCGGAGGAGTTGGGGGGGGGGGGGGGAGGAGGCGGCGGCGGAGTGGAGGAGCGGGGGAGGAGGCAGCGGAGCAGAGGAGTGGGAGGAGAAGGCGGCGGCGGCGCGGGGTGGGGAGGAGGAGGAGGCGGCGGCAGCGTGGGGTGGGAGGGAGGGGAGGAGGAGGTGGGGAGACGCGGAGAATGGGGGAAACGGGGAGAACGCGGGGGAGGAGGCGGCGGCGCGGGGTGGGGAGGAGGAGGCGGCGGCGGCATTTACGAGGATCCCGTCGGCGCCGGCGCTGTCTGGTATGTTGACGTCGTCATCGCCCCTGTCACAGATCAAGCAACAGGTGCGGCACGTCCTTGGATTCAATGTCTGAAGTTTGAACATCAACTGTAAGCTTCTAAACAATTGTAAGTTAGAGAAGCCTAATTGCCTGCAATAGTAGGTATGATAAGGCATTAGTTTTGTGTGACACTGGATTAATGAATCTGATTGTTCGTTTTATTTTTTTACAAATTTTATCTTGTTTTGTATTTTACCGTAGCGTTAGCACAGGCACACTACTAGTTATATAAGTGGTACAAAAGCGCCAGGCACTGGCCATTTTTTCTTCAGCTTGTGGATTTTGCCAATAGCTTATAGTTTTTGAGTTATTTATAAGAAAGAATATAAATTAACAGAAACTAACGTGTAGTTTTGGTCTATATAAATGAAATCACTATAATATGTACTATAATTAATTTGTAAACCTTATCTAAAAAGATATTTCGTTTGAAAACTAATTACCATAGAAAATTAAAATGCAGTTTTTAAAACTGAAATAAGAGGCATGTCCGTGTCACCCTTGGTTACTAAACTTCAACTTCGCAACATTGACATGTTTTGCGTTCCCACGACGACCAGACCTGATGCGATCTTCTTGCCTTGGTCGTCTCATAAGAGATACCGCGCAAAACTTGAAAGATCAAACATAGCACAATCTTAAAAGATCAAACATAGGTGGGTCTTTTTTCGGAATTCACATGGATAGACTAAAATCTCTGTCCATGGCCGTCGATGACCGAAATTTTGACCCATCCAAATAAAACCTGAGTGGGGACAAAAACAAATCCTCACCTTCACTATAGGCCACTCACCACTTCAGCGAGAACAATGAGTTGACTCCATCCAATATTCAGAAGTACGAGTTGACAACTTTGGCGCACGAACTGGTAGTACATACTAGTACATATGAAATCATGCAACGGCACAGCCGCAGGAAAACTCGGCTGCATGCTGCATCCACCTTTCAGTATAAGCAGTGGCGGATCCAGGAAATTTTTTTGGAGGAGCTGAAGTACCTTCAGTTCGACCTTAGCCACTTCTCATTATACATCTATGGCTAAAAATTTAGGGGGCTCCAAGGGTCCGATAGCGGTAGAGGGGCTCGAGCACCCCGGATCCGCCGCTGAGTATAAGCATACCTCGCCCCTCCTCTAGAACACACAACACAAATATCGTCTGAGCTATGGTGCTATGATGTTCTTTTGTTGTTTTTGCGACCAGGGTGGTATGCTTATTTGGAAGCGCCAGTTTGCTTCTTTCTTCTCAAAAAAAAAACCAAGAAAGTGCAAGTTTGACGCAACCCGACCGAATCATCATCATCATATCGTCATAACTCTATTACACGGGGAAGAATTAGGGTGTTCTCCTTGTATCCGTACGCGCCCACGATTGCCCTCTGCCCGGCGCGTGGCTCCTCCGTCCTGTGCACCTCGGTGCATTAAAGTATGTACAATGCAAGATACTTATATATAAGTGCTTAAAGAGAGAGAATATAGCCACATCATCAAGCATCTATGCAAAAGTTATTTCCTCCAATGCAAGCATCTCTTCTATAGGTGCTTAGATGCTATATTATCTATTAATAGATATAGTTATACACATAAGCACCTACTAAGTACCGGTGCTTATTTAAGCATCGATGCTTCAAAATAAGTATCTTATCTATCCTATGTGGCAAGAAAAATCAGTTTTTTATTACTAAGCATCTCTCTAAGCGCCTGCATTGGACATGCTCTTATGCTTTTTTGGCGTCGCACAGCTTGGCTTTCCTCTCCTCCGGCTTCTCTTTCCTCGTCGCCTGCTTTCCGTCGCTGGTGCACGGCCTCTCGCTTGCCTCCGCACTCGCACCTCGTCTCCTCCGCTCAGCCGCCGCTCCCTCCAGTCATTCGCTCTCCTTCCACGTCGACTCCCCTTCCACGCTGGCTTCCCTTCCCTCCCTGAGATATTTCGCTAGCTACCGCCTTCAAACTCCTCGGCAAAGGTAAACCAAACCCTAATCTCTCTAATGGGCAGCCATCCTCCCCCTTCTCTAGCTCCGCCATCGCATCTTCCCCTAACAAGTAATTAACAATCTTTTCTTTTAGACCATGACCAGTGGCCGCCAGAGGCCACCTTCATCCTCACCGCCTACTACCACAACGTACGCCGCATCAAGAGTAAGTCGTCTACCTCCATCCCGTTTCCCCTATCTCACTCCGATGCCATCAACATCTTTGGCTGCTACGATATAGGGCCACGGTTTTGCCTATGAATTAGTCAATGGCCAGCCTGGGAGCCTTCCTATGTGTGCTTCGCTTCCAATTTGATCCAGATCCTGGCCGAAAATTTGGCCCCAGGGTTTCGATTTCGCTTCTAATTGCGGCGGTGAAAGTATGGTAAATGCATTATGTTGTGGGGGTGGTCCAGCCCCTATATAGGGATATGTGTATAAACAAATGTACCAATGTATACTCACCTTTTGTAATTATTAAGGGTAGAATGCGAATTTTCTATCCTATCACATTCATATATATAAAACTCCTAAGAGGGGTACAAGAGGCCTAGGTCCACTCATTTTACTCACTAACTCTTTCAGTTGGCTCTCTATCTCTCTTAGTTCTATATCCCCCAAGGAAGAAAGGGGTACCATGTATCCATTGTTGTGCTCATACCACAACAGTTGGCGTTGTTTATGGGGAACGCGCAAGAAGATACGCGAGGAAGAGTCGCCGCCATGAGGGAGATCCATGGGATTTCGCAAGGTGTGACGACCCGCATTATTACCATGGGGTAATAACGCCAGTCCACGGATTATTATTCGTGTTAGCCGATAAAACATCGCTCTAACGAATAATAAGCCTATCAGGGTGTTGCAGCGGAACAATAATTAGAGACGAAACACGATATTACAAGAATATCGCCACGCAGGGCTAAAGTTTATTACAACGCCTCAAGGGCTTAAATATTACAATATTTTGACCAAATATTCTAACTACTTTCTATTCAATAACGATCATACGGAGTGTCCACCTTGTACCCACTGTCATCCAAGTCCACGGTATTCCATCCAGGTAGCTTTCTCTTGATCTTAGCCATTCTCTGAACTGACATGCTCCTAAGCAAAAGGGAGGATTATAGCAAGGGTGAGTACAAAGGTACTCAGCAAGCGTTATTAACAAAATACATAACATGCTTATCCTTTCCACATTTAGGAATCTCAATTCCTATTCTCAATTTCTTTCCATGACATAGAAAATAAAGTTTGTTGGTTTTGAAATAATGACAATTTATTAATTTAGAAAACTACTGAACATACGCATGAACAGCAAAAACCCCCATAAGTTTCCGTAATTCTCCTTTCCCGGAGACAGGCATGAATTCATGATTTGGATAGCATTGCGCAAGCTTGTATCACTTTACCCATCATCACTTTGGTCGTGTTGGCTCTTGGGTTAATCCGCAATTCCTTTGAAGCGGCGCCCAGACCAGAGTACAGTACAATTTTCTCTAGTTTAGTAATTATATCTCCACCCGGTTATACACAATCAGCAGCCTGGATCACACAGACCCACTGAAAACGACATAACCGTTGGCTGGTAGGGTACTCCGACCCTTCCCTAGCCCCCACTCTGCGTAATATAACGCCAATGCGCAACCCGCCTGTGGGTTCTTACGCTCCGGTCTTATACCGGTTCCTTTGGGCCTATTCCCTAAATAAATCACTCCTGTGGAGAACATAACACCTCACTAGAGTACCGACTGCCCGTGAAAACGGAACGATGGTTGATACGGTTGGTACGGTCTGTTCATACAAATGAAGTTTGTATTCCCTTATATTCTATTCTTATGCAGAGGTTCCACGCCTCCCACTCACACCTGCCCTGGCAACCTCTGCCCACCTTTTTACTACTAATAGGGCCAACTGCTCCATCAGTTGCCATCCATTTCTTATCTCTTGCCTCTTTTCGATTTAAATCTTATTTTATTTATTTCATGCAGGGTGATACTAAGTTAATATCAAAATACTTGTTTCAAGCAATATACGCTAAAAATTTGATCAAAGGAATGCTTGCCTGGATTTCAACCATAGATTTGGATTCACATAGGATCAGGTGAAGTCACTCCCGTAGTTTGGATTGTCGCCTGCAATTAAATACGTCGACTACGACTTAATTTACAAGAATATAATAATATGCGATATGTCGATGTGCTGGTGCTCCTAGGATGAGGCTCCGCTTAACTTAACCCGATCGCGGTTTAGCCCTAATTAACTCGTATTCTATACTCGTCACTTGGCGTTATTTTCCTAGCATAGACTGGGTTGTTTACTTACAAGTTAAACTCAATCTTTTGTTGCTTTCTGACCATCTACCATTGCGATACGATTAAATATATACACATACAATTATTGGTGAATATTAATCTTAGTTGACCTCGCGCATGCAATCATATCCGTTTAAATTCTCCTAGATGTGCATCTATTTACCTTTAATTCACTTATAAGTCTTATGGTTATTTAAGTAAATTCCTTTTTCCTTGGTATCGGTCCTTTCTCGTAACTAGTACGCGCATGATTAATTATCTACACCAATAAAATTAATTATTAAGTAATTATTAATTGAATTATACTCAAGCGTCTTCGTATAATCTCCAGGTTTTATTTTTATATTAAATTTGTTCCTAAACATTACCGAATTTATAGCCAGAAATATTTACTAGGAAGGTTCTGCAATTTAATACCACTAACCCTAGTTGCAACAATAATGTACTAATTTAATCAATATGCTATATACTCTAGTCTATTAATGACGATTCATTTATTCGAACCAATATAATTACTAATTAGTGATATTCTACTATCTGGAAGAACTTAATCAGATTATCGGGTATTTAAATCTGCAACTAAATAGTTTTAGCTTACAGTTCTTTAATTTCATCCTTACGCATACAGGTTTAAGTGGCGGTTATACCTTACATCGTCGGACCACAATTAGTTTATTCTAATATTCTGAAGTAATTAGGATGGACTCCTATAATTTAACTATTGTTGTCCAGATCGCCTAGGGAATGAAATACATCATTGAGCGGTTTAAATAATAATACACGGGTTCGAGTACATACTTGGATCTATTTTAATAGATTGACACTTTTGGTTTATTTATCATATCCTGAATATTTATTAATAGAATTCCACAAGTTTATACTACCAACAGATTTAATTAAATAATTACTTAGGAAATTTATTAGTTTGAACGACAATATATCAGTTCTATCGATACTGGTCAGATTTTAATATGCTGCTAATTCGTAATTAATCACCACTACTGATTAGTGATATTTTATACTTGTAACCTGATGAGTATAATACTAGAAAGTAGTTTAATATGCAATCTATCACTTAAATGAAATATTTACGAAGACAAATTTCTATTATACGCGCGCCTCTCCTCTCTCTTCTTCCTCTCTCTTCTCTTTTTCCTTCCCCTTTTCTTTTCTTCTTTTCTTCCACCCGACCCCCTTCTCCTGGGTTCGGCCGCCCCCTCATCTCCTCCCTCTGTCTCCCTCTTTCTCTGCTCTCTCTCCCCTTTCGGTTCCCTTCATCCCCATGCCGTGCCTTAGCTCCTCTGCGCCCGGGTCCCAGCGCCTCTGCCCCCCCGGGTCTCACCGCCTCAGTCCCCTGCGCTGCTCCACCGGATCCCCCTCTCCTACACTCCTCCTTCCCACGGCTTGGTTCCCCGACTGCCGTCCCCAAGCGCCGCCCCTCGGGTCGGCCTCCCGCCGCGCCGCCCCAGTCGCCATCAATCTCGGCGGCGCTGCGCCGTGCGGTTCGACTGCCCGCCGCCTTGCCTCCCGACGCCGGTGAACCACAGCCAGCGTGGCCTAGGGCCCGGATCCGACGCCTAGCTCCTCCATCCCACCGATTTAGGGTTGATTTGCTATGGTTTGGTTGCTATTTGCATTAATTTCCGATGATTTTGCTGGTATAGTAGTAGGCATAAAGAGGGGTTCTTCTGCTACTTCCAATGGTCATCCTCTATGTTGAATCTTTGTTGCTCTAATGGTGGTTGTGATACTCCTGGTATTTCTTGACTAGCTATGCAGGGCTTAATACTGGAGTGGTTACTAGGGTTGAGGTATTTTGTGACTTACCTCCACCGGTGCTGGTTGATGTAGGGTGGAAGAGGGTTAGGGTTTGCTGATGGTTGCCGTCTTCTTGACTATGTGTATGTCGCCGGATGGCGACCTCCCTGGGTTGATGGAGATGGGCTTGCGGTTGGGTCCCCTGCCTTCGTCGCCGTCGCCTTGCTCCTGGTCGGCTTGCCTGGCCTTCGTCTTGCGTCTGGGCCTTCTCCCCGGTGGCTACGGTTGTTCGGTTTGGCTTGAGATGTTTTGAGGGTTTGGGGGAAATGGGGAACGAGAGACAGTGGAGAGTTGGCTCTGCCTTGCTCTTTCTGCTCTCTGCCCTGGTGGTTGCGCATGATATTCGGCTTGTGGCTGTGCCTTCTGCTGGCGGTGTGATATTTTCTGGGATGGCTGTGCTGGCTGGAAGTGCTATCTCGGCCTCACTGGCTCTGGCCGTGTGCTATCTGGGGATATTTTTGGGATGCTACTGTGGTCTCTGGGGTGGCTTATACTCTCGGTTGCTCCCTTCCTCAGTTAGCCTTGGCTCGGTTGCTCGGTTGTGGTTTGGCTTGAAAATGGGATTATGGCATTTTTGGCTTTGCCTTGGTTGGTTCCTATACTCAAAACAGGTTTGTATAATAAAAATACCGTGTGATGATCCTATGGTTGTGAGAGGTGCCGACTGGCCCCCGGACGGTCAGGTATCTCCGTGAACGGATTACCCCGCCCGAAGTTAACCGCTAGGGCTCTGACAGCTATTCACTTTTATTTCTTTTGTTTATTTTTATTCGTTCTTTTGTTTGGTCTTTTTCGGTATTAAAACTATTGATTCGCTCACAAGAATTATCGATGTGTTGGCACTCTAACGACGGACTTCAATGTATGAAATGGTCTAATTGTAATAGGGCTTTTTCTTAATATTGATGTACCAAATAATGTAATTTATCTGAATGTAATTTCTATTCTCAATTATTCTGAATGCAGTATCTATGTATGAGATGAATCTTGGTGTAAATTAAATCATGTACTTTCTGACTGAATATTGTTGTATTGCAATTGCTTAATTGTTGAGATGATTATTTAGTTGAGACATGGGATTGTATACTGGTTATAATTCAGATTGTTGCTATCATATAATGCAATCAGTGATATTTTTATTGGACTTGATATGAGTTCTCATTATCGATCAATGTATGTTATTGATTTGACCCTACACAGATTGTAACTAATTACTATTGTACTACGGACTGTTATATATATTTTAATTGATTTGAATGTTTCTATTTGGCATGCCATTGAACTTTTGTTTCTCATTTCAGTCCATACGATTTGATATTCATCCTCGTTAATAAAATTATTAAAACAAGATACTAGTTTATCATTCGTTGATTTCAATTTCTACGACTACGCAGAAAATTTTAAATTCCCCCGTATTTTAGCTCATTAGTTATGTATAATTAATCCTGCTTAACATCCTAATTCACTAATTAGGGTTAATTAACGACGTGGGTCGTTACACAAGGCTGGAAGGAAAGCGCTACAAAGGTAAAAAGGTAGAGAAACTTCAAATTGGTAATGCAGTATGCATACATAATATTTGGTACTTGTTGGCTTTAGCATTCCTCTGTCGCTATTCTATCTGGTTTGTGCTCAAATCGTACGGTGGTCTCATGCCCTGGCGTATTCTACGGAGTATAAATAAATCGCATAGTGGCCTCGTGCCCCTGCGTACTCCTTGGAGTATAAATAAATCGCACGGTGGCCTCGTGCCCAGCATACTCCATGGAGTATAAATAAATCGTACGGTGGCCTCGCGTCCCGGCGTACTCTACGGAGTATAAAACACTAGGAACTTAGCCGTTCTGGGCAACTCTACGGAGTATAAATAAATTGTATGGTGGCCTCGCGCCCCAGTGTACTCTACAGAGTATAATAAACCGTACGGTGGCCTTATGCCCTGGTGTACTCTGCGGAGTATAAAGCACCGGGAACTTAGCCGTCCCGGGCAACTCTATAGAGTATAAATAAATTGTATTGTGGCCTCGCGCCCTAGTGTACTCTACGGAGTATAAATAAACCGTACGGTGGCCTCGTGCCCCGACGTACTCTACGGAGTTTAAAGCGCTGGGAACTTAGCCGTCCCAGACAACTTTACAGAGTATAAATAAATCGTGTGGTGGCCTCGTGCCCCGACGTACTTTGTGGAGTATAAAACGCTGGGAACTTAGCCATCCGAGCAACTCTATAAAGTATAAATAAATCGTACGATGGCCTCGCGCCCTCACGTACTCTGCAGAGTATAAAGTGTTGGGACTTAGCCGTCCCGGACAACTCTACAGAGTATAAATAAATTGTACGGTGGCCTCGTGCCCCAACGTACTCTTGGAGTATAAATAAACTGTATGGTGGCCTCGTGCCCCGACGTACTCTACGGAGTTTAAAGTGTTAGGAACTTAGTCGTCCCGAGCAACTCTACAGAGTATAAATATCGTATGGTGGCCTCGTACCTCGGCGTACTATGCGAAGTATAAAGCGCCAGGAACTTAGCCATCCCGAGCAACTCTACAGAGTGTAAATAAATCATACGGTGGCCTCGCGCCTCGGCGTACTCTATGGAGTATAAAGTGCTGCGAACTTAGCCGTCCTAGGCAACTCTACGGAGTATAAAATAAATTGGACAGTGGCTTCGGCCCTGGTGTACTATACGGAGTATAAAGTGTCAAGAACCTTGTGTGTCCCGGACCACTCTACAAAGTATAAATAAATCATACGGTGCAGGGATGGAGCATTCATGACTGCATGCGCTTCCCACCATGGAGTCCTCGACGCTAGCGATAACCCCGGTGAGCCTCGCACGCTTCGCGCGGCCCACCAGGGAGTTCACTGCGCTAAACAACATCAAATGACAGTTCCGCCCCTGAGTGAGAACTACGTCCGACCACCCACGACCACGCCATGTTCGATATTCGATGTAGATTATAGTTGGCATAGACCTTTTCTTTTAATATAGACTATTATAATCTAGATCTAGCACAATTGATGGTTTAGATCTTTATTTTTTCACCAATTAACATGAAAATTTCTATCACTCGAGAGCGAGTGTGGTAGCTTCTTTTTTTCTGTCAATTTAATGATATAACAATTTTAATTTAGAAAATTTATTGTAAAAAATATTTGATCTGTAGGGTTTATAATATTATGAATTCAAACAATTATTTCAAAATTTTAATGAAATTTTGTTTTTTAGCTCAAGGAAATTGAGAATATTTTGAATAAATTCAATAACATCCAATAATTAAATAGATGCAACTGAAAGATTTTAAATTCACCAAACATCACTCATCTGAATACATTTATAAATTTTGGATGTTACATTCAAGATATCTAGTAGGGGAAGACACTTATCCCACTGCCCGCTGATATGTACATGGCAATAGAAGACTATACTCACTAGCGACTTTCTGCACAATCTCTTACTGGTTGGTAGCAGCGCTTCTGACTTCTTAGTTGCGGGAATAGGGGGTTGCTTCGCCTTCACCTCTTCTTGGAAGAAGATAAGAACAAACATACCTACTTCTATGACTTACTCTCTCTTTTATTGGAAAGAATATTGGCCTAGTTGAGCCCAAGAGGGATCACGAGGTACGGCTAGTGTCTGAGCCATCCAAACTACCAATGGTGGGCAAGAACGTCGACGCCGCCAATTGGCTCATTTATGATTGCCATTGTTGTACTTTTGCAAAGTTTCAATTGGACAGTAGAGAACTTATGCCCCACTCAGTTGGACTGAAAAATAGTGGTTTATGGCTGAAATTACACTGCAGCTAGTTGAAATTACACTGTAGCTGAAGATGGCTTATTTGGTGTAGTTACATTTTAAAAAAATTAAAAATAGATAAAAATATTAGCTCATTACAGACAACGCAAACGAATATGGGAAACAATAACTGGTAAAAAAGCTTTAAAAAGCCAAAAATTTAGAAAAAGACAAAATTTATAAATAATGAAAAATAAGACAGAAGCTAGAAGCTCAAACCGAAATGAGTGGAGTGTTAGGTCAAAGCTAAGGGTGTTCTCTAACTGAAGATCCTTCTAGCTCACGCATGCCTCATAATTTTAAAATAATGTTTAAAATTTGTGCATCGATGTTTAAAACTATATAGACCGGTCATACAAAAACTTTGTAACTAAATATATTGTCAAAACAGATGTCTATGGTACATAAAAACATGTTACGAGAATGTTTTAAAACTTTTTCCTCCACTATTTTTCTACTCCCCACCACTCACATTTGCAGATGATCGGTGAATGGTGGAAAAAGTGTATGTAAAGTACATAATTTACCTATTCATGTACCATAGTCATTCTCTTGTTAAAATTATTTTTATAGTATTATAACTTTATCGATTTATACATATAAAATTAAAATTATTATTTTAAGTCACATAAAAAGATAAACAATGTAATATAAAAAAGAATAAAAGGGAGTATTGCACTAGGTACTCACACTGGACATCAATGGTGCCCATGATTGACAAAAGAGCTGGGAAAAAGCCGAAGTTATCGTTGGTTGGTGAAACGTGATTTGCTTTTGGGATTTTGGTTCTCCTCTTTTCTCCCTGCATAGTTAAAAATGTTTGCCAATGCATTCCAGGTAGATTTTCTTTTCTGAATCCCAGATCAAGACTTTTTCACTGTCCATAAAGTCAGTTAAAGATTGAAACTAAAAGAAGATTTAACCAAATGCTACTCCCTCTGTCCTCAAATACAGATCTTTTTATTTTTTATGGTCTTCAATAAAAGATTTTAACTATAATTTATCATCATAACTGACGAGAATTAAATAATTTATTAAATATAACTTTAATATTTAATTAAGCCCCTAAGACCCATGTAGTCATAAGCTTTTCAAAGCTATTGCCTGAATACCCCTAGTCGGAGGACTACTGTACATTTTGCCCCACTAGCAGACCACTTGAATATTCCATAAACTGGTATAAGAGCTTGCTTCCAAGGAATTCCTCTTGTGCGGTTGATAAAGCACATGCTTCATCCACTCCAAGCAGCACAATGTTTTATCCATGCATCTCTGACAACAACCGTCACAAAGTTGTCTCCATGATTCTCTCACTGACAATAACCGAAGATCACTTATCATCAGATATCTCTCTCTAACAAAAACCACCCATTTGATCAGACGCAAGGATTTCACAAAACATCTCTTTGGTGGACAACCGATATCCCTTCAACACTATTTAAGAGTTGACGAGATAAGAAACAAAAAAGTGAAGTCAAGTCCAAGAAGAACAAACAGAATCAGAACTAGAATATGAAAAACCAATCAAGATCTTTCGATTAGTAGAAAGATTGTAGAGATTAGTGCTAGTTATATCCCTTTATAATCCTTTTGTAACTAGTTTATAGCAATAAAGATCACTCCCTTTCTTTTGTTGAATCATTTTAAAGAATCCAATCTCATTTCTCACATGTTCATTGTCGACTATAATATGCTAGCAAAAATAACAATAAAATATATATTATGAAAATATTTTATAAGACAAATCCAATAATATTATTTTGGGTGTTGATAAGTATCACTCGGATGTTTTCTTCCTAACTATCATCCAAATTTGTGACCATTAGATTAAATATCCAATGGCCATGAATTCTCCCCCACCCCTCCAAAAAAAATCTCCCCCTCCTCAAAAAAAATCTCCCCCCTCCAAAAAAAGGTCGTTGGATCTCTAATCTAACGGTCTTAAATTAAGATGATTGTTAGGAAGAAAACATCCGGATGATAGCTAGACACACCCATTTATTTTTATATAGCTAATTTATAGACTTTAATATATATTAATAATTAAAACTTGAAAAATTCACACGGCAACTCACGGCAACCTAAATTTGTGAGCAGAGAGTACGACTGACATCAAAGATAGAGTATCCATGTTTAGTCTCCGCATTCTGATATCTTACCAGACATACGACCGGGGGACTTCGCGCGAGGAGACGCGGCCCATGTCACCCCCTGCGCTCCCTCGGCCGGCGCGTGGCGGCCGAATCCGCGTACGGTCGGGGGAGCCATTTCCCTGTACTTTCCGAAAATTACGTAAATGTCATTTTTCCTCGCAAAAAGGTCCTTGTCGGTTTTTTTGCGGCGCTTTTTTCTGAAAACACCCCTCCAATTTGCAGGATTGCGCCCCGCAGTTTTCTAAATTGTGTACAGGTCCTCGTTTCGTTACATACGGGTCCTCAATTTTTTACGAAAAAGTCCTTTAGCTTTTTCAAAAATACGCATGTGCCCTCGGTTTTTTTTTAAAAAAGCTCCTCGCGAATTATCGACTCTTTTACTTCGGTACACACGGTGGCTGGCGCGGCGTGGCGCCGCGCCTATGAGGCTAGTATATTACATGAAGTGAGCTTAGTTAATGCACGCATACCATCCCAAATTCCCAATTCCCGGTTCACGGATGATGTCAGTTGATGGCGACATTGGTGAAGTCCTCGTCGCGCGCAGCCCCGTCGCTCAGCGACGAGTAGAATGATTGCTCGTCGTTGGCGTGCTCCTTCCCCTTGAGCTCCTCGATCCTCTCCACCGCATTCTTGATCTCCCACCTGCTCTCCACGTTGCCCTCGCAGCACGCCATGCCGATCTTGATCAGCTTCACCATCTCCTCCTTGTTCTCGTCGTCCTCGTCCCTGAGGTCCGCGTCCACCACGGCCTCGAGCCACTTCTCCTCCGGCGTCGAGCTCATGGCGCCGACGAGGTCGTTGCCCGTCCCCGCCACCGTCGCCGGCTTCTGCTGCTGCTGGTCAGCCCCCGGCGCTGGTGGCTTCACCTCGTAGGACGGCTGCCTCCCCGTGAGGATCTCGAGGATGAGGAGGCCGAGGCACCAGACGTCGCTCTTCTTGGACGACCGGCCGAACTGCTTCCGTTCGGGGGACTTGAAGGCCACCATGAGCTGCGCGGCGTGAGACTGGTTCATCACCGGCACCAGCGCGTAGTCGGTGAGCAGCGGCTCGAAGCGTTCGTCGAGCAGGATGTTGGATGACTTGAGGTGCCCGTGCGGAACCGTCAGCATCGCCAGCTCCTCGTACAGGTAGTTCAGCGCCCTCGCCACCCCCTTCACGATCTTCAGCCGCGCTGTCCAGTGCACCACCGCCTTCTTGATTCCACGCCCATCACCTGAAAACACAAAAAGATTACAGTTTCGCGATGCGACACAAGAACCATAAATCCATGAACAATTTTGTGGGCATGTATATACCATGGAGGAGGTGAGCGAGGCTCTTGTTGGGGACGTAATCGTGGATGAGGAGCTTCTCCTCCTTCCGGTAGTAGTAGGAGACGAGCGGGAGGAGGTTGGGGTGGGTCAGCCTGCCGAGCCGCCGCATGTGCTCCTGGAAGTCCTCCCTTCCGACCCGGTTCATCTCCTTGAACCTCTTGACGACGACGGAGTGGCCACTGGTGAGGGTGGCGCGATAGCAGACGCCGAGGTTGGCGCTGCCGAGCACCTCCGCCGTCGCCTTGAGCAGGTCCTGTAGCTCGAAGAACCTGCCCTGGTCGTCGCGCACGAACGTCAGCCGCCCCTGCTCCGCCGCCTTGCGCGTCGTGCTGCCCCCGCGGTCGTCGCCACCACCTCCGGCAGCGGCCATGGCGACACCCCGCCGCACGACGTGTGGATCCATGCGATCGTCCTTTACCGGTGGTGGAAAGTTCTTGGCGTTGTACTCCCGCCGCCTCTGCATCGCCACGAACGTGAAGCCTATGATGGCCAGCGAGCCGAGGAACGCGACGAGAACGCCGGAGGACATTGAGCCCTCGGTGGGCTTCTGAGCATCTTGCGCGGCCTCGTCAGCAGGCGAGCCCGTCGTTGTCGCAGCCGAGGGTGCTGGTGGCGACGGCAAGGTTCCAATTTTATCGGACGTCGACGGCGATGTTGACTCGCATTTGGCATCAAGTGGCGCACCGCAAAGCTTCTTATTGCCTGCATCGAGGAACAAGATCATACATACGTGGACGCTGCACCAACTAGGTATTGCACATACGTATTTTGCTCACCGGCAAACATGTCAGGTTTGATGGATTTGAGGTTCGCTGGAATCTCCCCCTCTAGCTCGTTGTTCGCGACATTGACGACCTTCAAATCCTTCTGCCGGAGGTCAGGGATTTTGCCCTGAAACTTGTTATCGTTGAGCCGCAGATCGAGGAGCCTCGGCACGTCGGTGAGCGAGGTAGGGATAGGACCGGAGAAGTTGTTCTTGGACAGGAACACCTTCTTGAGCGAGCCCATCCCGGCGAACGCGTCGGTGGGGATCTCCCCGGAGAACTTATTACCGGACAGGAAGATGGCCCGGAGCCCCTGGAGCTCCCTGACGTCGGGCATCGGGCCGGCGAACTCGTTGTCCATGAAGCTCAGCGTGCGCAGGCCGCGGAGGCTCTTGAGCGGGCGAAGGTCGAGCTTGCCGGACAGGCCCATCTTCTCCAGCTGCAGGCCGAGTACGTTGTCCTTGTGGCATATAACACCGGCCCAGTTCGAGGAGTCGCCATCGCAGGGGCTCGTGCCCGGCGACCAGCTGCGCAGCGCGTCGTCGTCGTTCTCGATGCCGGACTTGAGCTTGAGGAGCGGATCGGCGTCGGGAGCGAGGGAGGCCGGGAGGCGCGCGGCGTCAGCGACGAGGAGCAGGAGGCAGCAGTCGGCTAGCAGCAACAGGAGGCGCGCAAGGGGGGATGGCACTCCGGCCATGTCCAGGGCGGTGCCGGGGAGCCAGCCCGCCGGCGCCAGCGCTTGACGACGGCGGGTGATATGGTGGTCCTGCAGCCACGAAGCTGCGGCCCGGTTCTTGGGCGCTGTCAGTGGCTGGTACGCAGTTGTCTCGAGAGGGAAAGTAGGAGACCGCAGGGAAGAGAGAGAAGGAGAGAGGATTCAGGAGCGCGCGCGCGTCGTGTGGGTGATCGCGAGGGTGGTGGTGGGAGAGAGAGAGAGAGAGAGAGAGAGAGATGTGGCGTCGTGCATGGGGTTTGTTCTTGGCTAAGAATAGAGGTGTGTGCATGCGTTGATGAGGTTGTCGTCGTTTTAATGTCTCGAGTTTCTACTAGCTATTGCATACTAGAAGGCAAAGCCTGTAAGCCTCTCGGTAGGGTAAGCCAAAAAAAGGCAATGTATATGTAATATGCGAAGAATGTTTTGTAATTTTTTCTTTATATAATGATTTTGTTGATTATGTGTTTATGGTTTTTTCTTACAAGAGTTTTCATGTTAGATCTTTGTCTCATGTTTTCTTGGTTATTTTTCGTTGTTTCATATCTTGTCTATTCGATTTTGCAACAAAGGGTCAATTTGATCTTGAGTTGTTTCTGTGTGTGCATCCAGTCGGTCGCATCGGTTTAACAATATATTCAGAAAAGCAGATGCTTAGTTAAGAATCATTCATCTTGCCTCTCATCTCATTTGAAGTGTAGATGAAGCATCCTAGTTTTCATTTACATCGATCCATACTGAATTACTGTCTACTGATACAGTTCAGAAAGCTAGCTAGATGATTGACGAGTGATCACTCAAGAACAACCCATTTCGGCTTATCTAGCTTGCATTTACATCAGCAATTCAGAATTAACCTTACATTGTAGAACTTTGGTTTCTTTAAAAAATCGGAGGAATCCTTCCGGTTCTAAAATAAAAAAAAAACCAGCGATTCAAAATGCTAAATGCTTATTTAGGGAGCAACCATCTGAATTTACATTTACATCGACATCTTAAATAGTTAAGACGCACCAATCTGACTGAATTATATTTACATCGATACGTGCAGTGGCTAAGAAAAGCAGTACTAGCTACAGAATCCGTCTACCACACTACACACATTCACGTGCCAAAGCATCTACACACGTACAATCTGGTATCCATAAAACTACACGAGCAGTGGGAGGGAGATTAATAAAGTTAATAAATAGCTAAGAATTTGTTTGGGAGATCTATTTCTAGCTGAGATTCATGTGAATGTAGGGGCGGAGTCATACCCCGAACAGGATAGACTTCAGTCCGAAGTGTAGAAAAATAGTGTACAACTAAGTAAATTCAGTCTAGCTTAAATAATATTTTTATGGTCTAGTTTAGATTATTCTATCATTGAGCCCGGGACATAACTAAATCCTGACTCCGCCACTGTATGAATGGATCAGAATTTTAGTTCAATGGAACTCTCAAATAAGCTCTAAGAGAGAACCACAACTTTGCTCAGGATCCACAGCACCAGAGTCATCTCAAAGGCGAAGATCGTGTGGAGCAGGCCCCTGTCGAGCGTGAACCCGAACAGGGTGATCCCGCCGCTGTTGTGGCACAGGTACGTCACTGCACGGCACAGCAAGCAAAATTAAGCTTACAGAATTATTACAACGGGCAAGTCACAAGTGTGGTTGCTTGGTTACCGAGAGCTTGTCTGCTTTTGAACGCGCACGCTGCTCCGGGCTCCGCTTGGAGCGACGCCGCAGCGACCGCGGCCGTCGACGACTCGGAGGCATGGGACGCGTCGATGTCGCTCGCCGACGTGCTGAGCGCCAGCGACGGCGCCGATTTGCCGCCTTGGTGCACCGATGCCATGCTCATGTGCCACTGGCTCGCGATGGACACGATTCTTTGGGCTCTGTGCGTGATCCTCGCCGCGCCGAACAGGCACATGAAGAACCCACTCAGCTGCACCGACGAACCAACCTGCGAAAGAAGAGAATGAGATGATTAGGATCGTATGTATGTACTGCAAGATGATTAGGATCGGAGTGGTTGCACATTACCAGGAGGTCGCCGGAGTTGGCAAAGCTCTTGCCGTCCTTGGAGGAGAGGGCGACGAGGAGGGCGCCGAGCTGGCTGACGGTGATGGTGACGAGGCAGCAGATGATGAACACCCTGTAGCGGTGGCTGGTGGCGAGCAGCTGCGTCCGGATGCGGCGGTGCTCGGCGAAGATCTCGGCGGCGGAGGCGCGCGCCTCGACGTCGAACATGAGGTAGATCCCCTCGAAGCGCAGGATCTGGAGCTCGCACGTGAGGCGGAACAGCACGCACACCAGCAGGAACGCCCCCGTGCGGTACACCCACGACGCCACCGTGGCCACCAGCGCCACCGCGCGCCACGGCACGGCGCGCGGGAGCCAGAGCGGCGCCGGCGGCTCAACGCACACGGTGGAGAAGAAGAAGACGGCCTTGTGCGCGGCCTCAACGCAGAGGGAGGGGAGCAGCAGCGCGGCCAGGAGGCGGAACGCGCGGTCCAGCTCCCGCGCGTAGCCGCGGCGGACGGAGGCGGTGTCGTCGCGGAGCCCCCCGTCCAGGAATAGCAGCTGGCGGAGGCCACCGCAGCGGCGGAAGAAGGCGGCGAGCGTGACGAACGAGATGGCGGCCAGCCCCGACGCCGGGAGCTGGGCCACGCGGTTGAAGGTGATCGCCGAGGCGGAGGCCGGGGAAAGCGAGGCGTCGGCGCGGAGGGAGAGCGAGACGGCGGCGGGGACGGCGAGCGCGAGCGCCAGGAAGACCGCGTACGAGGCGGCCCTCGCGGCGCGGGAGGAGTGGTCGAGCGCGCACCACTGCAGGAACACGCGGAAGTTGCGCAGCTCGTCGTGGATCACCGACTTGCACCGCGCGTACGTCGGGTTCAGGAGCAGCGGCTGCGACGGCGAAGACGTCGGCGTCCCCGGCGGGGACGGCTCCGCCACGCTACTGTGCTCCTCCTCCTCCGAGTCCATGGTTATGTCGTACTAGTAGGCAGTAGCTTCTACACAGTCGTGACTCGTTGACTTGCAGTTAGCGTAATATATGTAGTAGCACATGTGGCGATCGATTGAGCAGTATGGTACTATACATACATGATGTATTGGTGTGCGAGGTGTGCATGCATTGTGTGTGTGTGTGGAGGAACAGAAGTGAGGGGAAAGGGGAGGCGTGAGGATGGAGGCCCGTGACCGTTCACAAGGGCGGCGAGGAGGTAGCGACCCTGCAGGCTGCAGCCTGTGTTGAGCGGGAGGTTGTAATTAAAAGCAGAGAGTTGAAGCTGCAAAAGGTTCTCGTCCGTGGATTGATCTTTGACCGCCATCGGATTGTTGCCTCGATGCACGCGTCGTCCATGGACGAACATACATACGTACTGCTGCTTTTTGTCGAAGGATGAGCAAAGTCGACATATAGTCTTTATTGACAACAATTGGAGCACTGCACTGGGCTGTTTCTAGCGTTTGTGGCTACGAACTCAACGCCCGAGATGATCTGAATCAATGTCAAGACAAGTGAACACATAGTATACTAGTAATTCGTAAGGATACTGTTACAGTCCAAGTAGGAGTGGACGCTGCCTCGGAAGTGAGAATCGTTGTCATGTCTTGTTTGGGACTTAAAACTGGCTTTTGCTTTTTTTAAAAGCCAAAAGTCCCCCAAACAAACTAGCTTCTAAGGGTGCCTTTGGTTGAGCTTTTGGGAGCTGCTTTTGCTTCCAAAAAGCCAAAAGCCAACCAAAGGGGTAGAAACCAGAAGCTGCTTTTTCAGAAGCAGCTACTTTTGGGTAGTACAGTTTTGAAAGCATCTTGGACCCTGCTTTTGGCTTTCTGCTTTTTGAAATGGTGAAAATAGAGAGCTGTTTCACAGTTGTTTCAAGGAAAATAGAAGTAGGAGGTAAGTTTTATACTTGTTTGAACCAAACAGGTTACAGCTTTTCCACAGCCCACAACCTACAGCAGCTTTTCCACAGCCCACAGCCCACAGCAGCTTTTTCAGAAGCCACAGCTCAACCAAACACACCCTAAGTAACTTTGGGGATGAGTGGCAGGATGTGCTAAAAGAAGCCAGGGGACAGGTGATTTTCTGGATTTTGAAGTTAGGACATTGTCGCTGAAAGTTAGTGAAAGTTACTCGCAAAATATCACTGCATAAAAGCCATTCACATTCTCTGTCTCCCCTCTCATTCTCTCATCCACTCTCGCTCTCTCTGGGCTCTCGACTCCCATTTCCCCTTCACCCTAGGGCATCGCCGCAGCCTCCCCTTTCTCGACGCCACTGCCGCCCCCTTCCAAAACACCCTCCCAATGCCACTTTCCCCGCCCCTAGCCCCCTCCTAACACCGTCTGGTCGCCACCCTCCTCCAGCTCCCCTAAACCACCCACGCCGCCGTCCTCCTCCATTAGCCCCGATCTCCTTCATCCCTCCCCCCTCTCTAACAACCCTATAAATGGGCCTACATATCTCCTACCCCCTTCATTCAGATCTGGAGAACGCGAGGCTAGGTGATGGTGAGACTGATGACGGTTTGACAATAGGGCAACCCACTGTTGAGGGCAGCGGTGGCCTGGCAGTGAGAGCTCGACTCTCTTTGTCCAGATCTCCTCCCGGACACCGCTGCCCCATCACCGACGCCATCGACCCTCTCTCAGAAGGGGCCACCACATCCCTCTCCGCCCCTTTCGATTCAACGCCGTCACACCCTCTGTCTTGATGGGCATCGCATCATTTATTCCACAAATCTGACTAGTGATGGTGAAGTTCAAGGGTAGCGCACCCGCATGGCTGGGTGGAGGTCATAGCCCAATGAAGACGGTGGGCCAGGCGAGGTGGCAGTCTAGCTAGATCTAATATTTTTTTTCTTTTTTCCTTTTTTGCTGGTTTTTGTCAGAGTTTGTTTTGTGCAAATTTCTGAACTTTGAACATATTTATCAAAGAATTGGTTATCTGAACATTTGTCATATTCAAAGAATTGAAATCATTGTGTTCTTGCATGTTCTGTTCATGGATAGATGTGAACTCCTGTGTATTCACAGATTTATTTACAACAATTAGAAAAGGTAATCCGGGAGCATGCAAAATTTGATCCATCCTTCATCACCGATTCTTTGATGGGTAATAGAGCATAGGAATATGTATATTTCACCTTCTATATGTGATTTTGTACTTGCAAAATGTTTGCTAATTATTTGTAACTTAATACAGTTTAGTTGTTTTATCAATATTTTTGCAAAAAAAAAAAACAACAACCATATTTATGCTAAATCAATAAATGTGCCTTTAGAATCCTTAAAGGTAGGTCAGACATTTTGGCCTTTATTTATAGCTTAAGCAGCTAACCAGTCCAATAAAAAATGGAAATTGCTACTGTTCATACGTACAAATCCAGAGATAAAATCAGATGTTTCCCACCTTCTCTCACTCTTTTCTCATTCTCCACCTGCACCGCAGATCAATCCATCTATCCATCTCTCTCTCATTCTCCTCCTCCCTGTGGCCCGTTCCTGCCCGATCCCATGCATGGAGACAACCACGAGCCCCAGCCACCTCGTCCTCAGCGTCGACGCCATCAGATTTGGCCGCCGCTGTTGACTTCCTCTTCGATAGTCCTCAGGCGTGGCGCTCCTAGATTCGAAGCAACGGCTCGCATCAGATGCTAACCACGATGCCGAGATCGAGAAGCACTTCTCAGCAGCCGTGACGCCAAGTTCGAGAAGGTCTTCTCCCGCTTTGACACCAACAGTAACTACTGGATCTCCTTGTTTGAGTTCACCGTGGTCTCTCTTGCTATCTCACTACCGCTCAGCTCCTCCACGAGCATCTGTGAGGGCGCCGCAATGATGAACGAGCTTGACACCGACCACAACGGCTTTGTCAACTTGGGAGTGTTCGCGGGATGGCGAGCTCAAAGCCGAGCTATGAGCCGCCTTCGACGTTTACAACATCGATGGTGATTAAATTGTTGTGTTGTTATTTTTTTATTGCAATATTTTTGATTTTCTGTGTGCAACAATCAGCAATAACTAGTGTAACATTGAGATTTTTATCAAATATTTTTGTTGCATACATAACTAATAAATGTTTCATACGTAGATGAGAAATATTATGGCGATCATACAAAGAGAACGTCTGAATCGAGCGTTCGGACGCTAACAAATCTCATAAAATAAAACATAGACTACCAAACGACCTCTCCGTGAAGGTACACCATCAACTGCCCCTCGGCAGAAACCCCAAACAGGGCCGAGTTTCTCCCTTCAGCCTCTCGAAGAAAAAGAAGTTACTGTACTGAACCAGCACAAGTGTTGCGTACAGATGGGCCAGAATAAGATTGCCACGTGAGGTGAAAAGGCCCACGAAAAGGTGGGCCTAAAGATCACCCCCACCTGGCCCGAACGGCGCAGCAATCACGCCTCTTCGTCCCAACCCACGAGACCAGTTCGCGCAAATGTATACAGCGGCCGACGCAGCGCCAGCCACTACCCGCAAACATTTTTCTAAGCCGAAATCGAGCAGGGAAAGGGTGGAGGCACAAAACCCTAGCCCGGCGCTCTGCCTCTCTCGCCGCCGGATTCCTCTCGTCCCCCCGCCCGTCTATCCGGCGCCTCCGCCTCTCTGCTCCGAAGGAGCCCAGGCTTATCGCCGCGCTGCCTCGCTTGCGACCACCGGTTCACCACCCACCCACCTGCCAACCATGTCTTCTCAGGTATCGCCTCCTCGCCCTGCCCTCTTTGTCGCGGCGGATCGATTGGGGTTCGAATTGTTCCCGAGATCCACCCTTCGCTGTGGAAACTTGACGGAATTTGGACTCTGCTTGTCGATCGCCGACGGATCTCAACTACAAAAGCTCATTTCTGCTGTGGTTCTGTGCGCGCGTTCGCTTGTAGGTCGATAGCCGCAGCCAATCTGCCGGAAAGCGCGCTCGCACCGACGGTAGGTTGCTTCCCCATTTTGTTTAATCCGTGCCTCCCCACTATCTAAGCTGCATCTGAGAGGATTTGCGTAGGTGGCCGGCGCGAGGACGACTGGGTTTGCCCCAGCTGCCAGAACGTCAACTTCGCCTTCCGCACCACCTGCAACATGCGCAATTGCAACCAGTCCAGGCCTGCGGATCACACGGTACTTGCAATCGCTTATTGTTGCTGTTGTTTGTTGGGTGATCATAGTTTACCTGTGATTAGTGCCGCTTGTTCGGTCTTTGCATTTACCTAGTGGTGCTGTTGCTTGCTGTTCAGAAGGCTATGCAGAAGCCAATGCAAACTCCACCCCACTACACATTGTCGGGGGGATACATGGGCCCGGGGACGCCGCCATCCATGTACCTCGGTGGGGCTGCTCCGCCATATGGCTCCTCCCTCTTTAATGGGCCTGCCATGCCGCGGTATGGTATTCCTCAGTTCCCTGGGGGTTCTGGTTATCCGTATGGCTACGGTGGCCGCCTGCCAATGGGGAGCCCCTATGGGCCGTTGCATATGACTGGGCCACCTCCGTATTCTGGTGGCTCTATGATGGGCGCAGGTAAGAGGGCTACCATGTCTCTGTCGTCTTTTGGTATGGCTGTTGTGTTAAGTACTTTAGTTTATCAAATACAATAGGCAGAATCTGATACGTTAGATTTGTTTTATTATGCAACTCTTAATGTGTAAAAAATCGGATATTACAACAAAATTTTCTTTTGCTTGGAACTTTATTTATCCATACTTACTGTCTAGTAATGCTAGCATGTCAAATACGTTTCTTTAGGGACTATATTGCTGTTCTACTCTGCAACATGTAATTGTAATGGAGAAAATAATTATTA
The DNA here is from genome assembly GCA_017311315.1 of Dendrocalamus latiflorus. NCBI lineage: Eukaryota > Viridiplantae > Streptophyta > Magnoliopsida > Poales > Poaceae > Dendrocalamus > Dendrocalamus latiflorus. The sequence continues at coordinate 4,089,236 of CM029654.1, forward strand.
CTTTCTCTATGGTGTCATGGTGTGTGCTTTGATTGTTGTTGCTAATTTGCAATTCATGTTTTGAATGTTTATGAGATAGGTCACCAACTCTTTTCAAATCTGTATATGAATTTTGTGACACCATTTTTCTCATTCTTTATCTAATTTCATGTCCTTTAAATAGGTGGAATGTACGGCATGCCCATGGACAGATATAGTTTGAGCTTACCTGCTGGTCCTGGTGCAATGGTAAGCTCTTTGGTATTATGATTACTCATCCCGTACATATTAATGTTAGTTAATTGTTGTTGCCTTACATGACAAACTATTATGGGTTGCTGTTACTTTGTGTGTTTGTATGCTATTTATATTCTATGGGGCTACTGGGGAAGGCTTTATTTCTCAAAGTGATCTTTGCTGGTGTGGTGCAACACATCATGCAAAGTAAATATCTCAATTTCAATTCTCATTTGTTTTATTTCTTGAAGGGCATGAGGGCTGGTTCCTATCCTGATGAAGGTTCCCAGAAGAAAACTGCAGGTATAAATTTGTAATGTCTTTTGACTGTTGTATCAATTTTGTTGGCGCTTGCTTGATTCTCTGCCTATTCTCATCAACTTTTATTGTAGGAGCTGGGCGTGATAATGATTGGAAGTGCCCTAATTGCAACAACATCAACTTTGCCTTTCGGACGGTCTGTAACATGAGAAAATGCAACACACCAAGACCTGAAAACCAGGTTTGAGACAGTTCTGTCATATTGGGCTTTATGTGGTCATATATTATTTTACTACTACTATGATCATGAAATATCTTCAAATTATTAAGTCTAAAATCAGTCTCAGTCTATTTGCATTTATTGATAATCAATAGTTCAGTTAGATTGCCTAAAGAACAGATTTTTGTATTGGAACATAACTTCACAATTGTGCTTGGAAGTTGACATTGCTGCCACAGTATTAGTCATGTGTTTGGAATGTGGATGTGATGTTACATAACTGTTCTTAACTGTTCAATGAAATGATTTGTTGTGCATCCATTGACTAATGTACTTGTAGTTGTATGGTTGGCTGCTTGCTCATTTCTTGGGCATCAGGACTTGAGTATTTGTGTTGATAACCATTTTCTGCGAGTTACCATTCTTTGTGCTAAAAAATGCTTTACTAAATCTCTAGGTTTGCCAAATCTGAGACTCCTTTGCACCGCAACTCAACTTGCCTCTTTTATTTGACCATTAGGCGTCAAGTGAATGTTGTTGTGCGGTTGCAAATTGTTAGATGTTCATTAGTGCTGGTGCGGAATGTGATAACTTCTTTTCAAGCTATTATTAGAGGCTTAGAGCCAACCAGTTAGTGGGCAAACTATTAATGTATTAGTTTTTGGCTATTTTGTTGCTGTAAAGTTCTCTTGCATCTAACATTGGATCTCTGTTTCTCATGGTTTGGCTTCTGTACTTATTTTGTAGAGTTAAATCGTTATGATTACTGTGCTGATAGCTTGTGTATTAACTCGTTCTGCAGGGATCCAAACCTGATGGTTTAAGAGGTTCAAGTAAGTTTAAGTGTTTTAACACTGTACATACGTGCGGTGCCTTATCTTTAGAAAAAATTTATGTATTTTTGATGCCTTGAAATCAGTAAATTTTGAGAAACCCTTATCAACGGCATCTTACCTGTACAGTAAATATTTCATTTCTTTAAAGTTCTGCATGTAACTTATGCACTAGTTTATTAAATGTTTTTATTAAATTTAGTTGATTAAATGGCATTTATTAAATTATTTCATTCAATTTTACATCTAACCTTTCACATGACAGAACCAAAGATGCCTGAGGGTAGTTGGAAGTGCGAGAAGTGCAATAACATAAACTATCCATTCCGACCAAAATGCAATCGTCCAAATTGTGGGGCTGAAAAGCCATTGCAGACAAACAATGCAAATGATTCAGCTACAGATCAGGACAATCAGGCATGTCATTCAGAACCTCCATTATGATCCTAAATATTTGCCATGCCTTTTTTAGAACACTATAAGTTGTGTGTCTTGAGTTTTCTATACAATTGTTGTTTAAAGTTATTAGTCTGTCTTCATGTTCTATTGCGCATGACTTGATATATCATGTCCTTACTGTTACAGTGAGTCCTAGAACATTTATGAGGGTCAAGAAGGTCCAGCGTCGTCGTCAAGGTTCAGTCTGAATGTCTGGGGTCCATCTGTGTCAGTAGTTGCTGCTGTTGTCACAAGTTTCTTCCCCTTGAGACCTTAGTTGAGTCGCCGTCCTAATGATAAACGTTTTGGAGTTGGCTACTGGAGTCGTGGCTTTTGTTATCACTACAGATTTGGTCTGAGAACATCCATATGTTAATATCCTGGTGAAACTTGGTTGCTTGTCTTGGTTATTGGTACTCAGGGGAAATTGCTATTTGTTATATGAATTCTAGCTTTCTATCTGTGTCTTAGATTGTCATTCGTCTGCTATGAAGTATTACTAGACTGATCATGGTGTTGTCTCAGTTGGTTTTGTTTCTCATCTTCGTTTTCAACTCATGGCTAGTTTGGTATTGTAAAGGTGCCATTCCTTTCTGAATGGCTGGACAATGTTAGCCTTTTCCTTTTAAAAAAAATGAGATTCACTTTACATGGGTTCTTCTTTTCACAGTTTGTCTGCACACTTTTTTTTTACTGAAATCCAGAAATAGTTTACGAGTCTAGGAGAAATCCTCTCCAGTACTTTTGCTTGTAACAGTTAGGTCTGAGAAACAAGTCAACAACGGGTATTTCAGTCGGTATCATGAGATTGATACTTGTGTGTCAGTCATTCATTGTGATATTTTTGTTGTTTTTGCCAAAAGAGAAATAAAAATTGATCTGGCCATGGTTATTTTCACAAAAATTCCCCATTATCCGTGGAAAAGAGTTTGACCTCCTTACTTCCTCCTTATGTTGGTATTTGGTTAGCAAGCCTAGCTAAACATTTTTTTGAGGCTAATCCTATTTTATTTGGGACGATGGGTTGTTACTTGATTTCCATCATTCCATTGATCCATTCATTCCATCATGCAAAATCTGCTGTCAATGTAGAAATGCCATTCTTTATTGAGAACATGATTTGTCCTAGTGCTTGTCAAATTTCCCTTCTTGCTGGCAGTTTATCATAATTTATACACACGATCTGTCCAGAAGTTTTTTTATTGAAAATTTAAGTCATCTATCATTGCTCTGCCTCTGGATGGTAGTGTAGAATAGGCATGTTGCTTTCTAACAGTCTCCTAGAGCTCACCAAAATCCTGTTATGTGCATATGTTATCATGTTCTCTGGAGCTTAGCGTATACAAGTTTTACCACTGATGAGTTTGGTTCAAAGAGAGCATCCATGATGAAACAGCGAGTCCATGTGCATCATCACATTGTGGAGTGGTAGGCCGTCACCTTGCATGCTTGGTTCGATTGCGACTGCTTGACTGACTGGATGCCATTGAAACTAGTTTTTGTCATGTAATATCGCGAAGCTTTTATCAAAGCTGCAACTTCCACATGACTTTCAAGACAACAATGATCAAACCGAGATGGATCTTCATAGTCATGCTGCTGGACCACCACTACCGACAAGTTCGCACGCGCTGCGAATGGCAGCTCTCAGTGAGTTGCAGAACAGTGTTTTAAGATGATGTGCTACCATTCCATTCTCTCGAAACAAGGTGAGAAATGTGTCATGTGGATCCGCATCTATAACAGGCAAATGACAGTGTTGCTCGCAGTGACCTCGGTAAGGGAATTGGATATGGAATCTTTATGTGATGGCTAGCCCCATGATATAAGAATGCAAAGCAGTCTAGATTTGTTCAGAGTGCGTATTTCTTTTGTTTTCTCTTCCATTATGACGTGCGGTTTGTGCCTTACATTAGTAGCATTGTTTTGCTTGTTTGACAGTCGATTGGTTTTCCCATCTAAACCTAATGTAAATTCTTCTGGCACCACCTTTTTCTTCCGCTCTTCTAAATGGCAATGTGTTGTAAGACCGTTCATTAGGGGGGGATCTATAATAGTAGGGATTCGGCAGTGTGACTGGGATGTTTGTTCTCATTGTGTCACTGGTCACCTAGGACCAAAGGAAAACGGGTGGCCTAATCGTATTAGATTTATCAGAATCGTGCCTTTAAATGTGTTTGCATCGTTAGCCGTAAATGGAGGAAAAACAAAATCTGATGTGTACATTGTCTGCGGCTGAACGTGCATATGCGCATCTTACGTATATGATGATTAACTGGCGATCTTGGCGCGTGCTTCTTGTAGTATACCGTAACACCTACTGCCGCAGGTGTTACCGTATAACCGTATTAGGTCATTTGAGCTTCCACACGGCTTGGTTCTGGCCCTCGTTTAGCACCTGTTGGGTCGGGCCTCCGACTTTGCTAACCTGTGTTACTATGGTAGTATGTTCTCTCTCGTCCTAGATAAGAGTTATGAGTGTAATTGTTCTAGCGAGTCGGCGACCCACACATACAGCATCGGGTATGTGTAGTGACGAAAGTGGGAATAGACAACCCATGATCACTATGCAGATATGCTCGCAATTTGTGAGTCGTAGCAACTCCTAGAAAAATTTCGTCATGGGTCAGTAAGAGCTTATACAACAGGGAACCATGATAATCTTGTCAGAGACCGGATTTGCAATATTCTCTGAATCAGTAAATAGTGCAACAGATATATTACTGGATATCAAATATATTTCTCATAAAAATAACACTAAAATATGCCATGTTCTTTTTCAACTTTTGGTTTCTACTTTTGACTTTTCTACAGTAACTAGTTTTTAAACGGAATGTCTTTTCAAGATGGGCTCTACTAGTTAATTGTAGTACATACTGTACCGACTTCATTTATATCGGCAAAAACTGCATGTGAGTTTCTGTTACTTTGTAATCTCTCGCACGAACAGCCCAAAAGCCAAAAGCCGCTGCCAAAAGCTATAAGTCTTAGCCAAAAAGAACAAGCCCATAATAGTAGACTTACAAATGGTCCGATAAGGCCAAAACCTTTAAAGAGCAGTAGCGGAAACGGAAACTACACAGAGGTGGGACCCTCAGGATATGCCAACAGATAATCAACTGGGCTCGTGATCTAGTTCTTGGTCTCTTCATCTTCTAGTTTTGCCAACGCCTTTAGATGACTATAGGGTTTTTTCTCCTTACTTATTGAATGATAATAATTGAACAACAATAAGTATGAAGGTACTCAGCAAGCTACCACACACAATATAATTATAATAGATGCAAGGCTGGTAAAGAAAGGCTTGAAGTTCCTTTATTTGCAGAAAGCTACAATTGAAATATGATCTCTACTACTTAAAAAGAGGAGTTGGTGGTGGTTCACTACCACTTTGTGATGGTTCATCTGCCTCTCTACCTCCTCTCATATTAATTTTGCGCTGACATGTGGGTCTATTCACATCCCACCCCTCACGATCAAACCGCGACGCCACAACCCATCGATGCCCTAACACGCCGCCCCTTCCACCCCACCCTCCAACATCCCACGCCCTCTCCTTGCGTCTCTCATGGAGTTTGCCCTCCGCTCCGTCTCTCTATTTGCCTCATGTCCACTCCACCAGTGATGACCATCGGAGAAGACCCTCACACATGTCCTCTCCTGAACAGTAGCATTGGCCATTCCCACTATGTGCTCATCCTTCGCCCCAATCTCCTCCGTTTCTTCTTCCACCAACCTCTCCCACCGATTCCTCTCTCCCCCACCCCCTGCTCCCCAAAGGAGCACCGCCGCCCAACACCTCTTCCCCTACCCCTGCATCCTCTGGTGGAGGGCAAAGTCAAGTAGCAAAAAGGGGGACCAGATTTACAGATCGACCCCTCGAGTTCGCTCATGAACTGGCGCGTGGTGAAAACCAAAGTGGCGGAGGAGCACCTCCTGTGGAACACAAGGCGTAATAGGAAAACAAAATATAGGTTCGTACATAAGTAATAAGCTACACACTCCCAATTTTGAGTGACAACAGCGATAATGACCTTCTGCGATGAGCGACTGAGATGAACAACGACCACTGCAGGAGGTCGTATTTTTGGCTGAGCGAAAGGTGAACCCCGTGCACTCACCCCATACATTGATGACCCATTATCACGAGCAGTGCTTCGAGTGAGGAGGGACGACATCGTAACACTGACAAATGTACAAACGAGGGAGTGGGCGAGGGGGACGACACAGACATACTAACATTAGTGCGAATGAGAGAGCACGTGAGGGAGGAACATATACAGAGAGTGATAATTGTATGAACCAGATAGTAGAAAATAAAATATAGCACGATTGGCCGACACATGCCACTTCAAAGGATTCGTGAGGGTCGTTAAATTCATGATTAAGTTAACCCCAATAAATGTGGCAAATTTGGATCACATAAAATTCTTAAAAAATTACATAATAAATATGACTATGTTGGAAGGCTTCACATAAAATTTCGTAATTTTGGAGCTTGTTTGCTATATGTAAAAATTCATAAAAAATATCAAAATTGTATGAATTTTTGAGCAACATTCGCGATGGATAAAATTACCCAAAAATTCCACTATGAGGTACGTTGTGTAATTGTGTTGGAAGGCTGTACATAATTTTTTGTAATTTTGAGAGATCATTTCATATATTTTAAAATTCAAACAAATACTCAACAAAAAATCAGGTAGGTAATTAAGCCAGCTTAATTACCTGCCGCCCCTCACCAGACGGCAGGCTTGCCTGCCATCCCCCCACCAGGCGACAACTACCTACCATTTGGTGAGGGGGCGGCAGGCGCCTGCCGCCGCTGGCCTCGCCACATGTCGCCTCGTTAGCGCTGCCGCCCGCTCACCGGATGGCAAAAATGATATTTTTTTGCAAATATGATTGATATACTACTATTTTTATAAATACGGTGTGTAATAGTGCCAAATCTGCCTTTGGCTCTATACTACCAACATGTAATAAAGTTGTCGTTACTACTTGAGATATGTCCAAGGTTCGTACAATTGGAGATGTGATGAGGTCGTGGAATAATGGCATCTCTGTGCAGATGCCATAAGTATTCGGCTACAAGCACTTTTGGTGTATGTGAATTTTCAACACATAAAACATTTAGCTATGAGTGGAATCTTTTGGACTGATGGTTTATATCCTATGGCTTAAATATTTGAATTCTAACTGTTCGTAAGAGGTAGTACATAGAGAAAAATAGTCGCATATGATTTTGGCCAGTACAGTTAAACTCAGTAGACTTTTTACTACAATTTTCTTATTGACCCTACCTTAAAAAAACGTACCATTTAAAAATTAGTTACTATAAACAGTACAAATATAAGTCAATTTTAAGTAAAAAAACTCTGCTATATCTTTCTTTTGCATCCATGTGCGTGTCACGCATAAATATGGTGATGCGGATACATTTTCTATATATCTAGTTAATACTAAATTGTATGTTGGATCTATCAGCAACTATAGCTGGTTAGGATACTCGGTCTACCTTCTTTTGCCTCAATCCTTATTTTGGATATATCGTTAACAAATCCCTTGAACGGGATTCCATTCTCTCTCAGAGGTACCCTCAGAGTGGGTACACCTTGTAGCCTATGCTTACGGCATGCTCTAACTCTACGCTAAAGTATACATCTAAAAACTGTTAAATTATATAGCACTTTAGTGATTAAATAATTCCACATATATACCATGACTACTAGAACACCATAAATACTAGACATGAAATATGATCGTACACATATGTATATCAAGAATATGAACTAGCAGGATAGGTAATATGAACATAAAAACATATATATTTATCTTGAAAATTAAAGAAACAGAAGAGTACTAGATGTTACTGAAGAATAGTGCAGAAAAGATAAAAATTTAGTCGTTGCAGAGAATGGCGAGTAGTCGTATGAGGCGCTTTCCAAAAACCTGATTCGCCCTCTCCCGTACAGGATCACAAGGTGTTAGACCATGTGGCTTGGTCTAGAATTTTTCGGTGATAAATAATTGACAATGGTTAATTTGTGATGAATAATTGATGATGTTACTTATTGTTTCTTGAAGTGTGTGGTGTGAGTGTGGACTGATGTTGGTCAAGTTGAGATGAACTTGTGCCAAAAAAATGTTCTTCGGTCTTTGCATGTGCAGATTGAGCATGGAGGCGATCATGGTTGGTGACGAGGTAGACCAGGACTAGGATGAGAGATCCGAGGTTCAGACGGTCAAGGAGGTCACGTGATGGTCGGGCTCATGCTTGGGGCGCATGGAGATCAGAGATGGATGATGTGTGTTGGAGCTACGGAGGTGTGGTCCAGATGCTACGACATGTGGTGGAAGATACGTGAAGAAGCTACGGGAGGTGCAGTCCTGGAGGTTTCGACATGTGACGTATTGGCAAAGTTGGAATTTTAGAAAACCCGTGTTAGGAAGAGTTTCGGGTCCCTTTGCTGTTGGAATTGGATTAGAACTCGTGGGCTTAGGCTTAGCTCAAGTTTTGGACCCTAGACTATAAATAGAGATGGGATTAGGGGCTAACCATGTGGCTTTTAGATATACTAATTTCGTGCTAGGGTTTAGGGGTGTTAGGAGGGTATTTTGTAGCCACCATAATTCAGAAATAAAGTTTAGATCTATTCCAAGAAAAAGTGTTGGTCGTAGTTTTTTGCTTTGCTTCGTTCGACGGCGGTGTGTGCTAGAGACAGTAGAGTGCGGTGCTCCCAGAGCGAACATCGAGAGCATCGTCTTCTTCGTCTCGATTCACGTGTGAAATTTTCGTGCATCTCTCACGCGAGGCGACGTGTCTCGTTTGGCGTCACACATTGTTTCATCGTCGAGTAGAGCATCGCCAAACTCATCAGATGCGTGCACATCTTTAGTCCAAGCGAAGCACAGCAACTTCGGGGTGCCTCAGTCCGCATGCATCAAACTTTGATTTGTATTTGATTTCATGCTGTTGTTTGAGTAGGGGCGGCTGCTACTTGGATGCATTGATTTATTTCTTGTGGGCTCCACCTTGGATTGACATGCATGGAGAAAAGGGCAATAGCTAGGCTGTCCGAAAGCAGAGGCTTCACTTTTTATCGTGTTGCTACAGTGCATGAACAGTAGCTATAGTACCCGATCACTATTGGTACATTGGCGCTACAGTCCCAGGAGAGAGAAATTGCTATTTCTACCTTGTCTCGTTTTGTTTTTGTTTTCCTAGTTTTTGCTACGTGACAGGTTGAAAAATCAGAAGTCAGTAAATTTAACAAAAAAATTTGCTACGCATTGTAATCATTCACTCTCTCTGATTGCCATCGATGATCTTACATAAGGATGATGGCTTCGGAAACTACTCTCCCCACGACTAGTGTACACCGACGAAGGGATGGAGTAGCCAAGAACAACATAGATATAGAGGAACTTTGACTCTCAAAAATGCAATTCTTGCGTGTATGCTCCAGAGGGAATAAGCAGAGACTATTAGGGTGTGTTTGGTTTGCTGAATATGGACGACCGGATCCCAGCTCCACCGTATATTGCGAAAAATTCGGGTGTTTGGTTGGACGAATTTACTGTGGAAGCCTGGATCCGCTCGTCCCCGCATACGGTCTCATCCGGGACCGGGAGTGAAGGCCATTTCGACCGAATATGCCCGTCCAGGACCGAGGGAGTCGAGCAAGACCTTCATACAGCCTCATATACAGTCTACCAATCACATACTTATTCAGCCTGTATCTACAGATACATTGAACCAAACACTCTTCTTTTTCAAAATACGGCCCTCCTCATCCAGCTTCCCCTCATCCAGGATATACATCCCACTACCCAAAAGCAACCAAACACACCCTTATAGACTTAAGAAGGTATCTCTCCACCTTTAGCTAGCAATGTGATACTAAAGTGTTTCACATATCACCATGCATGAGTGAGCCTTTAGGATTTTTCTTGAAATTATTGATGGGCAAAAACCCATTTTTCCAACAAAAACATCCCGGTTGGGAATAGGGCTGTAAAAAAGCTCGAGACTCGTGAGCTACTCGGGTTCGGTTCGTCTTAGACTTAACTCGAGTTCGGCTCGAATTATAAACGAGCCAAGCTCAAACTTGAGCTGAAGCTCGCAAGCTTATCGAGCTCGAGCTCGAAAAGCTCGAGTAGGCTCGTTCATTATTGCTAAGCATGACTCTTTAAAGTGTATACACATGTATTCCAATTTTTTTATCAATTGTATTGTCCAAATCACACCGGGATTATAAATAAGACAATGGTTTAAGCCTAAGAACAAGATAGACTGCAGTTGGCTAAGCTTATGGTAGATAAAAAGCTAAAGACTCGTGAATTACTCGTGTTTCGCTCGTCTCAAGTTCGACTCGAGATCGGCTCGAAAGATAAATGAGCCAAGCTTGAGCCTAACTCTAGGCTCGGGTGATTCTGAGGCTCGGTTCGAGTTCGATTCGATTCTCTAACAAACTCAAGCTTGAGGCAGTGAGCTCGCTCGAGTTCGGTTCATTTACAGCCCTAGTTGGGAATATGAGTGCCATCACCCGGGTTCGAGTCCCTGCAAGGGAATTCTTTTTCTTGGATATGATCCATGTTTTTTTAGACTGTTATCACTAGTTTTCTTAGAAGGAGATGATATGATGACTATACAAAAAACTTTTTCTTTCCACTTTTTAACCCTTAATTACTTCACCAATAGTATTGACTTGAATCCCTTTTCCTATTGGGTTCTGGGATTTTGAAGGCAACAACAAATAAAAGCTATACAATTTGATCTATCACTAAGTTTTCTTAGAAGGCGATGATATGATGACTAAACAAAAAACTTTCTTTCCACTTTTTAACCCTTAATTACTTCACCAATAGTATTGACTTGAATCCTTTTCCTATTGGGTTCTGGGATTTTGAAGGCAACAACAAATAAAAGCTATACAATTTGATCTATCGCTAGTTTTCTTAGAAGGCGATTATATGATGACTAAACAAAAATCTTTTTCTTTCCACTTTTTAACCCATAATTACTTCACCAATATATTGACTTGAATCCTTTTTCCTATTGGGTTCTGGGAATTTGAAGGCAACGACAAATAAATGCTATGCAATTTGATCTCGGAGTCTGAAGTACTGAACCCAGTCACAAATGGACTATCAGCTCATGCACCAAAAATCAAGTATCTGGATTGAGGGGTTCTCATAGATTTGGACAGTGGACATCGCTATCCTTGATCAATAGTCTTCATAACTATCCTTGATCAATTGTATTGTATTGTATTGTATTGTATTGTATTGTATTGTATTGTATTGTACAAACAACATGTTCCTCAGAATTCATTATTTCTTCTCTCAGAGCTCTCTGAATTTGATGAAGCCTTCTGAGTTCTGACCATGAAGTGGTCAGGACATAGGAGCTTGGGATGGTAATGTTAGTTTCAGTAGTGTCTCATGAGGAATCTTCAGGCTGCTGCTGAACCCAGGAATGGTAGTCTCTGAGCAGCCGCTCACCCAGCATGGGAACAAGCCTGTCCAATAGGCTCTGCATTAGCCTGCCAAACATCCAGTGCCATGGTTAAATCAAACTGATACTAATGAAAGTGAACATTGATTCAGTCTCACAATATAGAAATGGCATAAACTGAGGTAGTATATGTTATCTGCTTAAGCATCTCGAGGGGATTACCGATCTTTTTTTAAAAGCTAGTTTTCATAAGTACTAGGTGAGCACTTGTATTCTCTTTGGAAGTTTTGTCTTCACTAAAATTTCAGAGAACTTCAAGGATGTAGAGCCTTACAGGTTTCCTGGTTTCTCCACTGCTGACAATGGGAGCAAGCTGAATGGCTTTGTATACACCTGCAATCAACATATTAAGAATTTCCGGGTTCGTTGGAACGAAAACCATGTCATCTTTACCGTAAAAAAAAAATCATGTCATCTCTGGGAGGATAATTTTCAACAAAGAGTTCATTCTGAAGGGAAATTTTCAACAAAGTTGTGTCTGGGAGGACAATGCATCAGAAGGGAAATTTTACAATACAAAATTGGTGAAATTGTACGTTCATTTAGGTGCAGACGCGAAGTACTATGCTGAATTGAATGCATACCTCGAGAGTAACCTCCAAATTGACATCAATGTCCAAGCATGGCTCCTTACCATTGTCTTCCCATGTTATATGGTTCCTCATAAACGCTGCCGACATCCAAAACTTTATCTCAGACACAACTTGTTTGCAAAACAGATGTTCAGACTAAGGATAATTGTGTACAACCCAAAGATTTAGCAGAACAACTAAATGATGACGAAGACACTACTGCACAGAGACATCAGATGTCTGAAAATTGTAAAGAATCTTACAGAAAGTGTGAGGCTATGAGTACAACATAGCTAAAATTGATGACATTATTTCAGAGAGCAAATGCTTGTGAAGAATATTAACAAAGAAAGAAATTAAGCAGGACCTGAACTGTACCTGAAAAGAGTTCATTCTGCTGCTCAATTGAGCCTGAACCCTCAAACTGGCTCCACAATTAAACAAGACACAAACCAGCGATCATTAATTTGCATCACAAGGAGGGCAAATGAGCCATCAAAGCACCATTAGTTACCCTGCAGGAGAGCATCTCGACGGTGCAGTCGGCGCAGGTCGGGGTGACGCGGAGGTCAAGAACCGGGGCGACCTGGAGCCCCAGGAAGCCGATGCGGTGCAGCGTGCACTTGAACGTGTTGGGCTCCGATTCCACCGGCGCGAAGCTCTGCAGCGCCCTGGTATTGAGGAGGGACTCCACGCCGGCGGGGTGCTGCAGGAACTCGCCGATGCCGCCGGCGTCTGCGCCGCCACGGCCGCCGTCCAGCACGTCCAGCAGCCTGATGCTCTCCCGCCGCCTCGCCGACAGACGGGCCCGCCTTCCGGCTCGTGTCCTTGTTGATACAAACTGGCCGTCCTCATCGCCATCGTCGTCGTCGTCGTGGGCGTCGGCATTGCTACCTGCCACTGCGGTTCGCCATGACCGGCTAGTACACTTCTTCTTGGCCAGCTTGCATGGATCGGCTGGTACTACTTCTGCTGCCCTTAATGATGTGGGCATTGGTTGGTGCTTGGAAAGAAAGAAGGAAGGTTTGGTTGCTGCTGTGGGCCTCATTCCATCGTCTTCGTCTACTTACTTGGCAGCTTCAGCTTTAGCTGTGCATGGACATGGTAGAAAGGAGAGGCAAAGGAGGGCTTATCATGTTTGCCCATATCTCCTTCGTTTCTCTCTCTGTAATATTCGACGGTTGTTCTACACATAGAGACCAATATGTGGTTCCTGGCATGCTCGCGTGTTCTCTTGTACGGGCTCGTGTTAATTCCTGTGAGTTTGGTCTGTTCTGAACGCACTTTTTTTTCACATTTTTTTTTTCAGGATTTGAACTGTGTACCGTAGAATTTCTACGTTTTAAACAGATCCTTAACCATTTTTTTTCTTGTCGAATTGATTGTAACTTTTTTAGATAAAGGATATAAAATCCGGCCTCTATATCCACGTGGGATATATACAGCCAAAAGTTACACGAGCTCTTAGGCTCAAAGCCTCAAAACTGAGGAGCATAAAACAACAAGAAAGATAGCTTAAGGACTATGGAAAAAATCTAGAAAGACTAAGCTTCAGAACTTTTTCTCCGTCCTTACTTTCAACCAAGTCCCTATCCTCATCCGACTGTGCCATCCAAACTTCGGTCTGCTTTGCGTGAAGATGGACCTCCGAGGCGACGTCTCCAAAGAGGCGACGAGGGTCGCCGACGCCGCCCGCCTCACCGAGGCAAGGTTTTCACCTGAAGATCAGTATACATGATGGTTATGGAGTGCCATGACAACACCTCCAAGAAGGAAAATGGCGCCCGAAGGCGTCATCGTTGTCGAGGCCGGTAAGATCACCGGCAAGGCTTTCGCCAGCACCTCCACAGCACCCCACGCACTACCCACATACAAAATAGACTGCCACCAACACATCGGGGTCCTGCACGCCTCAAGGCCATGGCATAGCCATCCTTGAACTCCACGACGAGCCGCTTCCTGCAATGTCCGCCACTGTAGAAACCACTATGCGACGCCTATGCGCCACCACTGAGCAGATCCAGTGACATGAGCCACGGATCAAGCCTATAGCAATACAACGGAAGAGCACGGAGCCACGGAAGCACACCGCACACACCCTTCCAACCTCACGGGCACACTGCATTATCTCCAAAATCGTCGCTGAGATGGCACCGCTCCTACGCACGCCAGATCCGGGCCCAGGGCCACCGGATCCACTCCCAGAGATGCCGGATCCGACTGCGGGGAGCAGAACGTCGGCAGCGCGACAGCCGTCGGCGCACCAAGTCTGGTGACCAGGCTGCGGTGGGTGAGCATGACGCCCTTGGGGCATTTCGGTGGTGCCCGACGAGTAGGGTAGCGCGACCACGTTGTCGGGGTCCACCTCCTCGTCGGCGGCGAGCAGATCGCCGGCGCCCTCTCCCAGCAGCACCTCCCGGAACCCGAGGCAACCGTCGAAGGCCCCGTCCACCGCGACCACGGGGACGCCGCGCTCGGCGGCGAACCCGCGCACCTTGTCGACGGCGCAGGCCTCGGTGACGATCATCTTGGCCCCCGCCGCCGCCGCCTGCCGGTGGATCTCATGCGGCGTGTAGAAAGGGTTCGCCGTCGTGGTCGCCGCGCCCAGCAGCGCGGCCCCGAGGAGGGTGAAGGCGAATTCGGGACAGTTGCGGAGCAGGTACATGACAACGTCGCCCTTGCCCACGCCAAGCCGCCGCAGCCCCGCCGCCGCCGTCCGCGAGAGCTCATCCACCTCGGCGTAGGTGTACACCGCCCCGCTCTGCCCGTCGAAGAGGCAGGGGCGGGAGGCCACCTCGGGGGAGCCTCTCGAAGCAGTAGGCCAGGAGTAGCATCTCCATGGCCATGGACGGCAATCAGGCAAGATCCTCCAACTCTGAAAAAACAAAACAAGATACCAAGGGGAGGACCTAATCTATACTAACACTAGAACAATACAGAGAGCCGGGGATGCATCCCCCTCCCCTCTCGCCGCCGGCGAGGCCACCGGGCGTCGGAGGAAGGGGAGGGGGACCAGATCTGGAAGGCGAGGAAAAACGAAGAAAAGGGAAGCGAACGGAACACAGTAAAAACTGAAGAGACTGGACAGATTGCGAACGGAACCTTGATTGTAACTTTTGACTTATGTAAGAATGGCATGGCTATACGCTCCAGAAAATTTGCGTTTGGAACACGAAGTAGCTTGCCTCCATAAAACAGTTGTTGAACGGATTGAAAAAAAAGGGTGCGTTTGTTCAACCGTTACATATTACAATCCATGGAATACATGCAATTCGTGAGAAATTGTGTGAAGCAATGCTCTCTTAGTCGACATATTACAATCCATGGAGCGAGAAATTGTGTGAAGCAATGCTCTCAGTCGTTTGCGTAGTCCAAGAGAGATGTGTGGAACTGATCTTTTTTAATAAAATTTCTAGAGAATTTTTTTTATCTACAATTTTTTTTTGTGATATTCACATTCTTTTCTGCGAATCTAGTCATCACACATTTTCGCTTGGTCCTCTCCATAGATGTTGATCTATTTATAACTATGTAGGACCGAACAGGCAACAGAGGGGGTGAATGACGCCTTCAAATTTTCTCCAATTATTTACTCAACCCTTTTTCTTTGATAGCTATAGAGTTATAAAGATTAGAGTTGAAATACCACAAGAAAAACTGAAGAGACTGGACAAACCGAGCAAAAAAAGCAAGGTGGTTGAAATCTGTCGATGTGGTCAAAGCTTACACCATGGTCGTAACGACAACGTGGTTGATAACTGACAGAGTGGTCGTAAGTCTGACTACTCGATAGAAGTACAACGTGGTCAGAAATCGACTGTCGAATAGAAGTCACTATAGTCGATAACCACCGAGACCAGAAACGACGTGATTGAAAATGATTGCAGTCGAAACCAATGTAGTCGTAGACAACGTGATCGAATGCTAACAAGTGGTCGAACAATCAACGTTGTCATAACTAGTTGGTACCGTGGTCGTAACCAACATGGTCGTAAGCCAACGAGTGGTCGAACAACCAACGTGGTCATAAGCCAACAAGTGGTCGAACAACCAACGTGGTCGGAACTACTTTGCAACCAAAATGATCAGCGTGGTCGAAATTGGTGCGATGTAGTCTAGAGCTTGACCGTGGTTGAAACCAACGTAGTCGTAAAGCTGATCGACGTTCCAGACTGGGATCGCACCATCTACGACTGCTTCAGTTCAGAATCAACAAAAGAAGACGAAGAAACAACAGATCTGAACATGGAACATGGTCGAAAAGTAAGGCACTGCGGTGAGAGACTTAACTGTGGTTGTAACTGGAAGCGGTCGTAACATTCTCGGAAGAACAGAGGAAAGCCAGTGAGGCGCACGACTGCAAGATCCAGATTCCAAATAACTTTTGATTAAAAGATCAACTGGCCATGAAACTTTGTACACAACAAGATTAAGGTCTCAAGAGGCCGCTCTAAATTGTAATTGAAAACTTAGCAAGCAAATAGAGAGCTTCCTGCGATTTCTCCAAGAATGCACAAAATCGAAACCGAGAGAGTGAAACGACAATCAGACCATGCTTGTGGGAATAGAATAGCCAAGATGACTTTGAGTATGATTCCCAAACACCCAGCAAGTCAAATCATCAACAAAAGAAGCAAGAACATTCACTCAGATCAAGAAAGGAAAGAAACAACTAAAGAACAGAGAGGAAATAAGAAAACAGATGAACCAGACCAAGCCAATTCAATACCATCCAGACAACAATACTCAAAAGATAGATCGAATATAGATGTATTGCTTTAAGGATTGAGTCTACAACCACTCCATCCAGGAGGACCAAGAGCACAAGTGCTCCACATAAAAACCCTAACCCTAATCTAGAAAGAACGCATGCAAGAGAGACAAGAGAGAGACATCGGGATGGGTAGCCCTCTATCCCCTTTTATAGGCTCTCCAAACTGGGGATAACCCGTTAACCCCTCCCTAACACCAGGTTTTCTCGCGCACGCTTCTCAAAGTAGCTTACATCTATCAACCCATTAGTGAATCAACACTTGATCCACTTCACACTTTCAGCACATACAAGACCTAAACCACTTAGGCCAACACCGTGGTTTCACACACCGCCTCCTTTCCTGGTATTAGGCAATTTATCAAAATGCCCCTCTACCACCTTCTTTGAAGCTTCCCACTTCCTTTTCGTCCTGACTTGCAACCACCTTACAAGTCTCAGTCATCTTCGGCGTCTCCTTGACCGTTCTGAACCTTAACACCTCCCTGTGACTAGTGCCGATCCTTCCACGCCTCACCATGACCTAGCTTTAAAGTTCTGCAACCAACACCAACAAACAAAACATCACACAACACCGCACAATACACAAGAATCATCAATTTGCATAATCAGAATGTACCCCAGTGAACAATCTCAGCAAACCAACTGGTCTAATACAACTTACGGCTACTCTGATGCACAAGACATAAGGTACTCGTAGCCCATGAGGGCTTACCAGCTAGGACTGTGCATTTTTCAACCAAACCGAAAAAACCGAACCGAACCGGTCAACTCGGTTTGATCGGTTTTTGGTATTCGGTTCGGTTTTTAAATTTTGGGTTTTTTTGGCATTCGATTTTTTCGGGAAAAACCGGCTAAAAACCGAAAATACCGATCTTCGACTCTGCTGCATTCTTTCTTTGGTAGCGGGCTTTGCAATTGTCTGGGCCCATGAGGCCATGACCATGACGAGTGCAAATGTGCTGCGGCCGTGGGCGGGTTGTCAAAGAAATAAATAAAGGGCCCATGAGACATGAGTGCAAATTGCCATCCGTTCTTTCTCTTTTTTTGCTTTACATTGGGCCTGGCAGAAGTGATGAATTCGATGATGCAAATATGCAATCGCCTAAGGCCCTGATGAGTGATGATGTTTCTTTCTTTTTTTGCTTTCTTTCTTTAGCAGTTGCACTTCGGCTTTGGTGCTTCGTCTCGCTAGTCGTTATATCATTTGCTATTCGCATATTTACCGATACCGCGCCGAAATAAATTAGGATTTACCGATACCGAACCGTACTTCTAAAAAATCATATATTACCGAACTACAAACACCGTATATACCGTATATACCGAACCGATTAAACCGAAAAAACCGATTGCACAGTCCTATTACCAGCAGTCTACAACTACTCAGTAAGGTGGCCCTCTAGAGGGGCCTCAGTTGTACAACAATAGTGTGACGCCAGTTTGGAAGGCGGTTAGGTGGTGGGAGCGGCTGCCGAGGTCTTGGTGGTGCCCGGGGATATAGAAGGGGAGGACGCCTACCACGGGGGTTGCTATAGCTGCTATCTTCTTCTTGGAAATGGAGATAATAATTCCATTACCAAATTTGAGAGAGAATCCCGACTTTCTAGCAGCAAATTTTGTAGATTTGCAAAGAAAGTAAGCAAAATTCTTCTCCTTTCCCTTGCCTATTTCTCATGGTGGCGCAAGAATGCTGAGGTGAAATACAAAGAAATCTTACCTCAAGAACCAGAGGAAAAGTTTGTCGCTGAAATCAACAAGAACAACACTTCATTCCCCCAAGAGCTAGCAACTCTCTTGAACGCCAACAACTAGGAAAAATCAAACCTTGTGAGCACCATTAGACCATGTGGTGGTTGTGTATTTAGTGATGATGAATAATTGACATTTCAGTTTCATTGAAATTTGTGTTTTGGAAAGTTCAGGTCGATGCGCTTCTGTGCTTGAGTTTTCAAGATGGCTTCGACCACTACAAACGAGCAAGGTTGAATGACCACGGAAGAGGAACGAGTGGTATGACCACTTTGTGTTGGGCGGTATGATCGGAAGACGTCGACCATGCTTGGTAGTCAAGTTTCGACCATGCCAAGTTTCAACCACGACATTTCGACCACGGCAAATCGACTACAGTAGGCTTCGATCACTACAGAACAACTATGGAAAAATGACCATGATATGTCGACCACGGTAGGCTTTGACCACGACATTTCGATCATGGCAGAACGACCACGACAGGTAATCGGTAGGCTTCGACCTTGAATAGTGAATTGATCTGAGCTATAGTGAACCGGTCGGAGGTCATAATCTTGTCTGCTACAGTAACTGGTCGGTGGTCATAGCTACAGTATTTTTTCAATGGTCATAGCTACAGTGCTTGACACTACTCGATAGTCGTAGACGTTACTGATCGGTACTCGATAGTCCTATACTTTATTGGTTGATACTTGATAGTCCAATACTTTATGATTGGTAGTTGTAAACTTTGTTGTCGGCTATCGTTATCTTAGGCTTTTCAATTGGTTGTCGTAGACCTCGCGATCAGTAGTCAAAGTCTTTGCGATCGGTTGTCGTAGACTTCATAGTCGGTACTCATAGACTTCATGATCGGTATGAGTGTTTTAATTCTTGTGATCTCCGAGTACCTCGAATACTCATGTTGGGTCAGTGGTTAACTGATCTGTGCATGGCGGTCGGTGGTCATTGCTACAGTACCAGTTAGGTACTGGGTGGTCATAGCGGTTGTTGGTGATACAGTACAGGGTCGGTACTCGGTTTGCGGTGTTTCAGTAATAGGTCAGTACTCAGTACTCGATGGTCAATGGAACATTGATTGTTTGATGGTTGATAGCGGTATTTGTGATTTCTGTGTGTTTTAAGCGAAGCGATGGCAATTCCTGAGTACATGTTGTTTTTGAGTAGTCGATGAGTTAGCAACCAGTCTATGCATAGCGGTTTTAGCCAGTCGTAATGAGTAGTCTAAGGCTGATTTCTGGAAAGCGATAGAATTTGTGGTCATTGCTGAGCTGGTTGATATTGAGTGATGATTAAAGGTGTGGTCTGAGTGTGTGGACTGATGACGATCAAGTTGGGACGAACTTGTGACAGAAAAAATGTTCTATGATCTTTACATATGTAGGTTGGTGTGGAGGTGATCATGGTTGGTGACAAGAAGGATCGGGACTAGGATAGGAAGATCTAAGGTCAGGGCGGTTGAAGATGTCATGCGAGGTGGTCGGGCTCACGCTAGGGTACATGTAGATCAAAGGTGGTGATGTGTGGAGAAGCTACGAGAGGTGCGGTCTTGGAGATTTCGACACATGAGATTGATGATGCGTGAGAAGCTACAGGAGGTGCGGTTCTGAAGGCTTCATCACGTGATTAGATAGGAGTTGTGGAATGAATCCATAACTAGGAAGGCATAAAGATTGAGTAAAACCTATGTTTGAGAGGTGCCGGGAGGGCACTTTGTGGCCACAGAACATGTTTTAGATACAAAGATCATATCTATTCTGAAGAAGTTAGTTGGTGTCGGCGGCATATTTTCTAAGCATCGTTTTCCTGTGTCCTCATCGGTGTGCTATAGCATCACGATCTTGCGTTTTACGAGCATGATGTCTTCGGTCATTGGGTCAATCCAACCGATCAGAGCATGGTGTTGTCTTCGGCTTATTCTTGTTCGAGTGGTCGAAGCGATTGAGAGGATGAAGCGTTCGAGTGATCGAATCAATCAAGCGGACAAAGCGTTCGCAATGGTCAAAGCTTTTGAGTGGAGAAAGATTTCGACTATGTGCAAAGGAGGTCAAGCGAGTAGTCGAGCGAGCGGTCGAATAACTTGCGGTCCAAATCTATATCTAGTAATTTAGATTGCTTTTCTTCTGATTTAAGATTTATTTTCAGGTATCAATAAGTAGAGGCAATCATTCACCGGTATCAAAAAGCAGAGGCAATCATTCACCTCCTTTGATTGCGGTATACGATTCTACAAGCACAAACTGAGCCAAGTACTATCCAGGTTGAAGGTGACCGAGCCATGGCGGCCGACCATGTAGGGAGGCAAGGGCCGGAAGTGGTGCACCTAGCCATCGTACTCGAAGGGGTGGCGACGGTCGGGGAACGGCTGGTGGCCATTGGAGACGGTGAGGGTGGCGAAGATGTGAAGGAGGGAGGCATAGGTGGTGCAGAGGACGGGTCGAGGCCTCCATCAGAGAAGTAGCCGGTGTAGAGCTTGAAGGTGGGGAGCGGGGCGACGGCGGTGGAGTCATCCCTAGAGATGGCAACGGGCACAAACCCGCTGGGTTTTGCTATCCCAAACCCGTGCCCATGAAAGTTGGACGTGCCCGCTAAAAAACCCATACCCGTGACGGGTGCAGATTTTTGCCCAGACCCATGCCCACTGGGTTAACGGGTACCCACGGGTCGCTCGTGGGTTCAGTAATGCGAGCTGCAACAATGGTTAATGAAGAGGAGGAAGAAGTTCACCGGACATCTTCGTTGGAGCCGGAGGGCAGCGCCATGGCCAAGGGCCTACTGCTGCGATGCGTGTTAGCTGCGGCGTGGGGGCGGCGGGCTGAACTGGAAGGCGAGGCGACGGCGAGGGCGTGCGGGAGGACGAGCGTGCGGCGAGAGTGGTGGGAGCAGGAGCTGCGGGACGGGAGGGCGAGCGTGGAGACTGCCGGAGATCAAGCGTGGAGCGCCAGATGCGCCGCCGCTACGACGGCTGTTGAATCGGGGTGGGGACTGGGGAGGAGTGAGTAGTGACCGTGACCGAGTGCTAGCTAGGGTTAGCCATATGGGTAATGGGGCATTGCCGCATTGGATTTGGGGGCTTGGGGCTAAATGGCTAATGGGCTATGGGCTGGGCTGGTTTGCTTGGGAGGCTGAGAGTCTGGGTTTATAACTCCTATGGATCGGGTTTATATTACACATGGGTTTATGGGTTTGGGTACTATAGAAACGTACCCGAACCCGGCAAACTCGATGGGTTGGGCTTTTTGCCCGTTAAAAGACCCATGGGTTAGGAAATTGACTCAGACCCATACCCTAATAGAGTAAAAATCCACTGGGTATCGGGTTTCGGGTACCCATTGCCATCTCTAGTCATCCCCGACGGGGAGGTCAAGCATGACTGGGAGAGCGTCCTCAAGTCATCCCAGACGGGGAGGTCAAGCGTAACTGGGAGAGCATCCTCTCCTTTCTCTCTCGTGTTTGGTTTTGGAGAAGCGGAAGGCTTGATTAGGGGTTGATTTCGTGTGAGAAGAAGTTGCGGGTATTTTAGGCATTTCGTGTGAGCAATAAAAAAAATAAAAAGATAATAAATTAGCCTATAAACTTTTAGGATATTTTATCGTGTTAATATGTCCGGGGACATTTTTATCAACTGCCTAAAACTTTGGAAAAATTGTAGATTTGCCCCACAGTTGAGTGGCTTTGTAGATTTGCCCCACTGATGTCTCAATGACATGTGGGTCCAAGACCCACATGTCATCGAGACAACTGGGGCAAATCTACAAAGTGCACATTTTTAAGTGGGGCAAATCTACAAATCCCCCTAAAACTTTAGGGCAAATGATAATTATCCCTTATTTTCACTCCCATCTTTTTCTTCCTTCCCCGATCGATTAGGCGCGCGAGCTCGGCTGAAAAATCGCCGCCGATGGCGTCCCAGGACGGCGGAACCGACGCGTGGGGCGGCGGCGACGACGGCAACTCGCTGTTCGAGGGCATGGTCCTCTTCACGCCCTCCCTCTCCGCCGAACCCGATCCCGACCCCGCCGTCGAGACCCCCGAATCCCCCAAGCCGCCCACCCCTCGCCCCGACGCCGTCGCGGTCGCCAACGCTGACTCCAGCGCAGCTTCCCAGCCTCCGCCGCCGCCGCCGCCTCTGGACGAGGACCTCTTCTCCGATCTCACCCTCCTCGCGCCCCAGCCTCCGCTAGACCAGGAGCAGCACCCTCAATGCCAAGATCAGAGCCACACGGCGGCCGCCTTGCCCCCCGCGCCGGTCCCACCCCCCGCGTCGGCCCCACCCCCCGCTGCCGTCCTCTCCCGGCAACCGTCCTCCTCCGCCTCCTCGTCGCTCCGCAAGAAGAAGAGGGCCGTGCGCATCGGGTACGGCCGCTCGCCTCAACCAGCCCCCGCTTCCCCTCCTACTGTTACAATTGCTACCACCACCATCACTGCTGCTATCGCTACTGTAATCCCTACTAGTAGTAGTAGCCTCCCCGATGCTTCGCCGCATACCGCCGCTCCTCCTACCCACGGCCAGTACCTGGAGCAGCTAGGTAATGGCGATGGCAATGAGCAAGATGCAGTAGTTGTGGATCCGGATGGCAATTCTTTGCATGTGAAAGAGGAAGCGGAAGAAGAGAATGGTGAGGTGGAGGATGGAGGGTCTGGGGTTACACCCGTGGGAATCGAGGAGAGATTGGCTCTTCTTAGATCTCAAATCTCTGGCAAGCTCGAGTCGATCCAGCAGAGAGCGGCCTTTGTCACAGCCAGAAGGAGGCAGCTGGCTGCCAGGCGCAGAAAGGTGGCAGAGGACGTGGGCTCTGCGGCATCCAGGCACAAGGATTTGGAGAGGGAGCTGGAGGAGGTGTGCGAGGCTGAGGACTTTGAGAGGGCCGAGAGGATCAGCGACTCCCTTGCAGCGTTGGAGAAGGAAAAAAGTCGGTTGTTGATGGTGCTGCGTGATGCGGAGCTTGAATATGATTCGGTGGATTTGGAGTTGCAGGATGTGCTTGAGTCCCGCATTGCTACCGAGGAGGAAGCTGCTGTCCTTCTGGACCAGTTTGCAAAGGTAAATTGGCTGTGCATCTTCTTACCTCACTTTGCATAGAACTGTACTGTTGATGAGAGATGTACTTCCTTGAATTCAGGCATGACTTCAAACAACCATTTCTCATAAATAGATAGGCATACAAAGTTCCACTGCTTAAACTCTAGTATTTGGATTTTGGAAAGAGCTGCTCAAGCATTTATTCATGCAAAGTACTACTAATGGCTATGTTTTTTTACCGGACAACATAATCTAGGGCTACTCAGTCGTTCTTTGAAAATAACTTTTAGAGGCATGGTGAAACATGGGTCTTCTTTTTCAGATATGATAGAACATGTAAATTATAGGGTATCGTATTATATACATAGTGTTCATGCCACTGTGTCATAACTTTATTGTAATAAGTGATCATTGTCATGATCATCTAAAAATAATAATCCCCTGTAATAAGTATGCAAAAGGTACTGAAAGGTTCGACAAGAAAATATTTGTGAAAGAAAAATTTTGACTTAAGGTTTTATGCTAACCCACACTAATAAAGTTGGGCAGTTCTATGATCACAAAGGACACTATGTTTATCTGGGTAGGTTAGTAGCTTAAGTATCCATAGATCTTTGTGTTAAATCAAATTGTTTGTCTGTTAGAGCTTTTCTTTCCATTATGAAACTTACTGACAATCATCCAGTGTCCACCTTAATGCAACCATAGTTGAATAGCTACAGTAATATATAATGCAGAAAAGAGAAACTTTTAGCAACTGCTAATTATGTACTTTTAAGAGCATGTACAATGCAAGATGCTTATATATGAATGCTTAAAGAGAGAGAATATAGCCACATCATCAAGCACCCATGCAAAAGTTATTCTCTCCAATGCAAGCATCTCTTCCATGGGTGCTTAGATGCTATATTTTCTATTAATAGAATCAGTTATATACATAAGCATCTACTAAGCATTGGTGCTTATTTAAGCATCGATGCTTCAAAATAAACACCTTATCTATTCTATGTGGCAAGAAAAAACAGTTTTTCATTACTAAGCACCTCTCTAAACGCCTGCATTGTACATGCTCTAAAGGAGACACTGCCTGTCAGTTTCTGTTCTTCTAGTTGCTTATTAACATTTAAAGCTGTCTTTCTTAGGATGCCACCGACCATGCTGATTTGGTAAGCAAGCAAGCAGAAGAAATGTCCTTGAAAGAAATAGAAGGGTGGCAAACATCAATGGAGTTACTAGAAACAAAGAAGCTAGAGATGGAGGTTGAAATAGAATTGGTTTTGTCAGCACGTGCGGGGTTGGAAGGTTCAATAGAGCATTTGGTTGAAGATGACAAGAGAGAAAAAGACATGCTGAGTAAGAAAGGAGATACCCTCGCAGAGGAGTTATCTGGGCTCCTGGAGCTGGTGAGGTTGAAAGAAGCAGAGATAGCTGAAAACAATGCTCGGATCTGGGAGGTTCAAGAAAGGATCAGCGCTGTGGTCTCCAGATTTCATGGTTCCCAGTCAGATATTGACCTGAAGATCAATTCCTTGCAGGAAGCCCAAACTCAAATTGATCAAGAGACTGAAGCACTTGTCCTGAAAAAGAACAAAATCGATAAATTCACCTCTTCAACAGAACAGAAAGACTCAGAGTTACGGGAAACTATCAATGCTTGTTCTTCTGAAGCAAAAGGTAGCCAGCAATCGATTGAAATCAGAAGAAAGCTTGCATCATCGATTTTGAAGTCAAGACAGGATAGAATTGGGTTGCTAAAAATGGAGGAGGAAATTTTGCAAGACATTCAAATGCTCAGGCAACAAATAACTGATGCAAGAACTAGTCTTCAGGTACACTAACTCTTCTTTTAAGGATTATTTTTTGCTGATTATAAACATTGGGTGCCATGTTTAGTTTTAGATGGCAAGATATTATTTTGGTGTTTATAAGCACTTAATTCTAAATATTACTTAATTTGATGGCCGGCAGGAGATATCTTCAAGGAGAGCAGGCATACAGCAAGAGATAGCTACATTTAAGCAGAAGCTCAGCTTTATTGACAAAAGGGGTCCTGAACTAGAGGCTGAAAAGAAGGTTGCTGCTGCTGTAAGGAACTTTAAGGAAGCAGGAAGGATAGCTGCAGAGGCGAAAGCACTTAATTCTGAGAGGGAAGAACTGCATGCTAAATTGGAGAAAGCTGCTACTGATCTGGAGATAATAGAAAAGGATATCACAGCAACCACTGACAAGATACAGGAATGTGAAGGACTTATTGTGCTCAAAGAAAAAGAGTCAGCCATGACAAGTTACAAAAGGCTCCGGTTGGATGCTGCTGCTGCTAGAGCAGAATTGACTACTGCAACTGAAACAGTTGACAGTGAAGAAGTTGAGATATTATGCAAAGAAGCTGAAGCCGCAGAATCTAAAGCATTGGAACTCAAAACATTGTATGACCTCCAACTGGACGATGATGAATGTATGTTTCAGCCTGTAGTCCCTATAGCATTGATAACCAACTCAACAGGGCAGTATTTGGCAGAAATTGCTTATTCTTTCGGCCTATCTCCTCAGAAGTGAATTGGATATTGGACTTTCAGACTCCCAGGGCTGCTTGATACACACTGTAAAGTTTTTCCCGACAGCTGTGCTTATTGGAGGGTACATCTGTGCTGCAATGAACTTTCCCACTTCCCGGATATGCCTCCCTCATTGTTCCTCTAAACGTCCTGGCATTTGGGATCTACTCTGAATCGGAGTAGGGGAAATCGGTGTGTAACGTCTGTTTTGCATACTCAACTCTGGGGATTTTGCTCCCCCCATTTTCGTGTACATTAAGAATGTAGCTCTTTTGTTGCGCTGGTTTTGATTGAATTACAGTGACAGGTCCTCAATCAGAATGTAATCAGAATGGGATATCCATGAATAAACCACCTTCTGCATTGCCATCATTCATCTTGTATAAAATTGAAGTGAGCAAATTATCACAATTCTTCTAGGCAAGACTGTTTTTATAAAGCTTTGTCTCGGTAGATTGGTGATCCAGGCCTTCTAAGATGTGAACTTTGTAGGGTAGGAAGTAGTTTGATCAAGTACTGTGGAACGTGGAAGCTGCGAACCTCCCAAGCCGTTGTGGAATCTACCCTACTCTCTAGCTGCCAAATAGAATCACCAAAAAGGTGACATACTAGTATGCTTTTCTGCCTGTTCTACAATATACTTCACAGTGCATATATAAGGTCTTGAATCAAATTGCAGGTGCAGTTCCAGGCTTCCAGCTTGAGAGAATGGCGAACACTTCCAAGCGCAACGTGTGTCACCGGGGCGTCTGGCTTGTCAAGCGACTTCTCGAGGCTGGGTATCATGTTCTAGGGACGGACAGACACCCAGGTCCTTCTCTCACTCTAATGATCTAATCTAGTATTCCTCTTGTGGTTACTAATGTATTATCAACTCCATTCTAATTGCCTCTTTAGAATGTACAATTATTGAAAGTGAGGTGACATTTTCGCTGACTTGGTAGGCAGTCACAAGAAGGTAGCACACCTCTGGAACTTAGCAGGTGCCAAGGAAAGGCTGAAGCTTGTGAAAGCTTACCTCCTGGAAGAAGGGAGCTTTGATGATGCTGTGATGGCCTATAAGAGAGGGTAAGGGCACTTTAATTGCTATGGCTGTTCGTTCATGGACTACCTCTCAAATGGATGTAAAGAGTGCTTTTCTACACGGTGATTTATATGAAAAGGTTTACATGCAGCCATTGTCAGGAGTTAAAGCTCCTATAGGACATGTTTGTTGTCTTCGACGTACTCTCTATGGTCTCAAGCAAGCATCTCGTTCCTGGTTTGAGCGGTTTAGCTCAGTAGTTCGTGCTGCAGGTTTCTCTCCTAGTGATCATGATCCTGCCTTCTTTGTTCATACATCTCAGCATGGCCGCACTCTACTTTTGCTTTATGTGGATGACATGCTAAGCATTGGAGATGATATGGAGTATGTTGTTTTTGTCAAGCGACGTCTTGCTAAGTAGTTTATGATGTCTGATCTGGGATCTCTTAGCTATTCCTTGGGATTGAGGTCACTTGCACAGATGATGGTTACCATCTCTCTTAGCATCGATACATTCAGGATCTCCTTGCTCGCTCAGGATTGATTGATACCAGACTGTTGTTACTCCTATGGAACTTCATCTCGAACTTCGTCGCACTGATGGCATATTGTTTGATGATCCTTCTCGCTATTGTCATATTGTTGGCAGTCTTATTTATCTTACAGTTACAAGACCGGATATTGCTCATGTTGTTCATGTGCTCAATCAGTTTGTTAGTTCTCCTATTTCGACTCACTATGGTCATCTGCTTCTTGTTTTATGTTACTTGAGGGGGACTGCTTCTCGTCGTCTCTTCTATGCGCGGTCAAGTCAGCTTCAGCTTTACGCTTACTCTGACTCGACATGGATGAGTGATCTTATTGATCGTCGATCTATCATTGGTTACTGCATCTTTCTTGGGACATCTCTGATAATACGGAAGTCCAAGAAATAGAATGCAGTGTCACGTTCTAGTGCAGAGACTGATCTACGGGCTCTTACTACTACTACATCGGAGATCATTTGGCTTCATTGGCTGCTAGCTGATCTTGGTGTCTCATGTGATGCTCCTACACCTATTCTTTGTGACAACACTAGTGCCATATAGATTACTAATGATCCAGCGAAGTATGAGTTGACTAAACACATTGGTATAGATGCAGCGTTTACACGGGCTCACTGCCAGCAGTCGACTATTGCTCTTCCATATGTGCCTTATGAGCTCCAAGTTGCTAACTTCTTCACTAAGCCCCAAACTCGAGAGCATCACCATCTACATCTACTCCAACTCTATGTTTCTGATCCACCTTGAGTTTAAGGGGGTGTTAACTAGTGTGTTAAGTAGTGTATATTGGCAAGTAGTGTATATTGGCCCATTAGGCTCAATAGAGTTAGGGTTGAGATATATATATACCTTATATGCGCTGATTGAATAAAGTTGAACTCTCCTTTGTTTAACACCTGGTATACAGATATGGTACGCCGCAGCGAGGACACTCGCGGAGAAGGCAGCCTGGGAGTTTGCCAAGGAGAACATCGACTTGTCACTGTTCTTCCAACTTTCGTGGTTGGAACCAAGGTTTGAAAAACCGGTTCCGGAGAGAATCCTGGTCGCCGGGCGGTACCGGTAAACCGGTTACCGCCCGGTAACCGGAAATCCCGGTGTAAAACCGGAAGAAATTTGTCAAACGTTTTTTTGTCGGGGCGGGAGGCGGCCGGTAACCAGGCCGGTTACCGGTTTTACCGGTCAAAAACCCGGAAAAACCGGTGGAATTTGTATGGAAGTTGGAGCTCCACTTTTTTTGCCGTAAATTGAAAGTTATGGGTGGATATTTTGGCAAAAGCTTAAGTTTTTTATAACAAGTAAAACCCGCATAAGACTACATCAAACTAATTGTTGCCGTAAATTGAAAGTTGAAGCATTTTCTTGTAACTATGAAGCCAAAAGTAATTGAGATGTTTCGCATATAACAAAACCTGCTAAATTGGCATATCCATGGTAAAAAAGAACTGAACCTCATTCAAAAAGGGTCCTCATCTGAATAAATTCAACTTGGTGTTGACCATGTGGTGAAGCCCTCTCGTTGTAGTGTTGTGTTACATCTGAAATAATAAAAACACAAGTTAGTAGTAATGAATACTAACTTGAGTAGTATACTAAAAAGTGAAAATACTAATGAAAGATCAATTCATACCAATACATTGTTGAGAAACGTG
The DNA here is from genome assembly GCA_017311315.1 of Dendrocalamus latiflorus. Classification (NCBI taxonomy): domain Eukaryota; kingdom Viridiplantae; phylum Streptophyta; class Magnoliopsida; order Poales; family Poaceae; genus Dendrocalamus; species Dendrocalamus latiflorus. The sequence goes on from CM029654.1 coordinate 4,118,618, forward strand.
AAGGTTGTGAAAGGTACTCATTGTTATCAATGAGAACAAGTCCTTCATTATGAGCCAGGTGGACTTTATATTGATCCCAAGTGTATGTGGGATGAGCATGTTGTACCCAATGAGTATAAATTTGTTGATAGTATACATGTTCCACCCACTGGTAAAACAAATCTTGCATTGGGAGGATAAGAGATGTCTGATGATGAATGAGAATCATCAGCAGAAGATAGTAAGTTGGCATCTCGACGCTCATAAGTCGGCAAAGATGTTGAGCTACTACATGATGCGTAGGAAGAAGAGTCTTTTGGTTGAGGATGATCTCGTTGGCGGTCCTTACCCCTTGTGTAGGTCGTTTTGAATCTTCCTGATTCGTGACAACCATGGTCTTCATCCTGGGTAGCATGTGTGAAAGTTCTCACAGGTGAATTCCAATGGTTGACATGTGTCTTGTTGGCCTTGTACCCCATCGTGAGATGTCCCACCATCAGTACCATCATCAGATGACAAAGAGGAACTATCGTCAGACTCTTGTACTCCACTGCATCAGATGTTGGAGTTTCTGTCTCTTCATCACTTCTCACAATATCCTCATCGATGCCTTTTTTTCTTCTTCTTACCAACCGCTTGTTTCTTTGTTTGTGTAAGTGAGGCAAAGTCTCGAGCCAATTTTTCAGTTGGTTGGCTACAAGCTTTTCTTTTTGTAACATGAGACTTGCCAATAGTTTTCTGAGTCCATTGCTTCAACGGTTGATCATCAAGTGCCTTGTCAAGTTCATGCTCAGATATGGCATTAACTACAACTGTAGATGGCATAGGGGGCTCACCTTCCTCATCTAGCAGAGGCTCTGAGTGGCTCATGGAGCTGTCAAGCCACTCATGGATTGGGTTTGCGCTGTCATACATGGTGGCATTAATGGTGGCAAATCTCAGTACTCGATAAATTGGTTGTACCACTTTAATGACCCAATCCATACTAGACCACCATTGTCTACTTGTGAGGCAGGAATACATGTATTCTCCTTCTTCGGTCATAGACAAATGGTTGGAGCTCCATACATCTGATACCATCCATTTCATGAACTTGTCTTTTCTATCCCAAAAACTCTTCAAGAAAACAAATGTCGTTCCAAACCTTGTGGCGTTTGGACGAACTATCTCTCCTCCAATTTGTTGTCTCATTTCATTATGCAGGCGATTGTGGTTGTATAGGAACCTGCAAATCCTCTTGGTCGCCTTGACAACTGCAGCAACCTCGTTGAACTGGCCGATGTCCTTCAACATGAGGTTCACAGTATGCGCTGCACAGGGCTGCCAGACTAGCTTGGATGTTCTTCAATCACCAGTTGACATGCTTTCTTGTAGTTTGCACCATTATCAGTGACAATCTGCATAACATGTTTAACTCCAATTTCTTCAACAACTTTACGGATCTCACGATACAAAAAGTCTGCATTTTGTACGTCACCGGTCGCATTCACTAACTTATGAAAAAACATTCTTCCATTGCAGTACAACATGAAGTTAATTATACTCATCTGGGTAGGTCCTGTCCAGGAATCACACATGATGGATACTCCATATATGCTCCAATCATCTTTGAACTCCTGTACATACTGCTTTATCTCCAGCTCATTAGCATCAAGGTATGGCCCATCAATTTCATGCCCTCTAGGTGACGCAACACCTTCACCAAGTTCTTGTGTAACCTTGATGGCAGCACGAAAATAAGGACACTCTGCCTTATTTCCAGGAATGTCATTACTATGGAACCACTTAGCCCAAACTTTTTCGAGTTTTGACTTTGCTTCTTTCTTAAGAGTTGTGTCAATGCGGGGTTGGACGGGTGCCCGACTGCGCAAAATATCGGAATCAACTCTCATAGACTGCGACCTACCAAACATCCTCGAAAGAGCATTTCTTCCTGTACCCCTTCCTGTAGCACTTCCACTACCTCCACCATGTTCAAATGTTGCACCCCGGGCTCTTGCCCTCTGCTCGAGCTGGTGCAACTCCAACGACTCTCGCCGAGCCCATTCCATCTGTTTTTCCTCATCATCATCAAATGCATCTTCACGTGATGGACCACGCACTACAGGCTCTGAAGCAACTTGCTCCATTCTTAGGCTCTCATCTCTAATAGACTTCTTCTTCGCCTTCGTTTCTTCTATACTTGCTAGCATGAGCCTTCTCACTTCCGCCGGAACCCCACTGCAAGGAATAACACCCCCATGCTTCCCAGCAAGATGTTCTTTCAGGCGTGTCACACCTCCGCCTGACTTCGTAAGCTTACAATATCTGCACTTCCAACCAGCACCTCCAAGTCTTTCTCCATGGTCCCAAACATTGATACTTCTACCAGCCATCAACTACAATATCATGCAGCAACAAAAACATATATCAGTAATAAACAAGAGGATCATATGTTTCTGTACAAAGAAAGGTAAGGCAAGTATGTGCTCTATCAAGGAGGATCATATGCTTCTATATAGGTAACTCTACATTTCTATTGCATGAAAACTTCGAATGTGCTCTAGGCAACATTGGACCTGATCTAAGCTTACAGAATCCTTTCAAATGTTTTCTCTGCTCCAATTCCTTGTGTTGTTGCAACTTGCAAGTGTTGTACACATAAAAGAAGGAGGAAGAGTTTGTTTGCTCACTGTGAAAAGATTATTTCTTAAAGTAGTTCATCTATCTAGTACGTAATCTTCATAACACATTTTCACCCAAATATCTTACATGGGAAGTAATGAAGATGTAACCATTACAAATTTATATAAGCATCTCAAGCCATCAATTATGGAGATCTCAAGGCATGCATGGCACATAAGGAATTCAAGGACAACAAAGACAACAAATTGCTAACAAAATACAGAATTTTTAGAAGCCTCACCTCAAATTTTCTTGGCCTGCTGCTGCTGCGTTGCTTGCTGTGTGCTGTTGCTATTGCTTGCTGCTCCCTGCTGCCCTCAACTCAATAATACAAGTCCCAGGCTCCCAAATGCTGCTGCCAGCCAGGCTGCACCCTCCCCTTTTGTCTCCCACATGCAAAAAGTGAGAAAACAACAAGCAAAAGCAAAACCAACAGCCCCATGGACCCCATATGCTCCCAATCTGACTAGTAAGCATCCAATGGAGGCTACAATGCATCTACAAATTCAAATTTTCGAATTTCATATTTCGGGCGGTTTTTAAATTACCGGTTGCAGCCGGTACATCCGGTTACCGGACCGCCGGTAAACCGAACTCTGGTTGGAACTAATCTCTCTCCTGAATTAGGTAGGCCCCACTGCTTCAAATGTCCTTGGCTTATTTCAAGGTATGTAAGACTCCGTTGATCTGGCTGTTCATGTTTCAGAGATGCCTGGTGCTGGATGCTACTCTGCATATATAAATGTCAATGAAATTGTATTTTGCAGGAGAGAGAAATTCACCATGTATGGAAGGATGCGGTAGATTCTCATCGGCGATGTCGCGAGTTGCCACATCCTGGTCCATGGAACTGCCAGTGCCAAAGGGAGGTACATATGCAACTCGGCGGTTCTGGATAACAATGGACTGGTCTCCTTGCTTGCAAAACGATTCCCATCATATCCCATCCCAGAGAGGTCAGCCACACTGAAAAAACATACGTGCACTGTCACTCATGCCTAGTTGCCTTCAGCTAGCCTTAACCATGTGCTGCCTCTTCAGCAAAATTATTTGCTTTCTTTGTTGGGTAATCTGCTTGCTGAATCTATCACCAGCTTCTGCTGCATATTCTTGAAATGTCGTGTGCATTTTCCCGAACATTTACGGCGAGAACAAGAACAAGGTCCCTAGCAAGAACAAGGTGAGCGTTTCTCTCCATCAGACCTTGCCTGCTGCGTCTCAACTTCGGTTCTGCGCGAGTTTCGTGGCCTTTGCAACCCTAAACACGCCGCCGCTGTTCTTGCCCATGGCGGTTGACTCGCTTGTGCGTAAATATTGGGTAGTGCCGTAGCGAGTATGGTGTAGTGACCAAACAATTCAGACAAGAGTGTCTCGTGAACTCGAAACTAGCACATCACCATGCGCATACAAATGTACTGTGCCTTCTTGTTGTTGGTCACCTCCTGCACTATTGGTGTTTGACGATTTGCCTGGCTGAGATTATGCTGCTCCATTGCGTCTGAATTGTGATGCTGAACAGGGAGGACTCCAATGGCCGGTGGTGGCAGCAATGCCAAGAGCCTGACGGAATGGCTGAGGGAGAAAGGGTTCGACGAGGAGGCCCTCGGGCGCATGTCAAGGAGGTGCAAGAATCTGCGGAGTCTTGACGCCGGCGAGGCCTCCGGCGCCTGGGACTACCTCCTCAGCAATGTCATGATCGAGCGGCGGAAGCTGCGGCACGATGGTAACCAAGTGCCCCAAGGTGCTCACCTTGTCCGTCGACGATAATTAAGCTCGTCCCCACGGTCCAGTGCCTCACCGCGCTGCAGGCCAAGCCCGGGGAGGTTGCGCAGGCCATCGTCAAGTTCCCCCAGATATTGTTCCATAGCGTGGAGGAGAACCTCTGCCCTCTCCTCACCTTCTTCCAGACGCTGGGCATTTGCGAGAAGCAGCTCGCCAAGCTGCTCATGGGCAACCCACGCCTCATCAGCTACAGCATCGAGGCCAAGTTCTCCCGGACGGTGGACTTCCTTGCCGGCCTTGGCATTGACAAGGAGGGCATGATCGGCAAGATGCTGGCAATTGGCAAAGCAGCCGTACATCATGGGTACAGCGTCGACAAACGGCTGCGTCCTACTGCTGAGTTCCTCAAGTCAGCAGTCGGAGTCAAATCTCCAGAGGGTGATCATGAGTTTCTCTGATATACTGTCGCGAGATGTCGACAATATTCAGCGGCCAAATTTAGCATTCCTATGGAGCTGCGGGTTCAGCAAGGATCAGGTCATGGCCTTGGTGGCTGAATACCCTCCTGTTCTCATCAATAGTATCAAGCATTGCGTGGAGCCCAGGATGAAGTTCCTGGTCGAAGAAATGGGGCGGGACAAAGGCGAGGTGGTAGATTACCCCCAGTTCTTTCGCATGGACTCAAGAGGAGCCTGGAGTACCGTCACAAGGTGCTCAAGCAGACTAACTCAAGGTGCAGCCTCAGTGAGATGCTTGATTGTAATCAGAAGAAGTTTGCCATGAAGTTTGGTTTGGTTGCAGCAGTTTAGGCACTCATGCTTCAGTTCCTATGTAGCTTGTTTTGTCTTCAGGTGAATATTTTCTTTTGTACCATTGGCTGTGTTGCTTCTTGAGCATTTAGGGCGTTGACAATCCAAAGCATTTTGCTTTAATGGGGTGTTTTGTGGAAAGTTCAGTGCAATTCCTGCTTTCATTGTCTTGAGTATGCAAATCTCATATTCCTTCTAAGGGGAGAAACCAAATGCAAAGCATATGAATTTTTCTGTTGTCATGCTCTGCTCAATTGAAATGCATAAGTGAGTGGTACAATACAAAGGAGAAGATATTAAGCTACAACTTTCCTCTCCTAGGAAACTATCACAATCACCTATTTACACAATTACACATGCACACCAATCAATTATTTTTAGTTCATTATCTACAACCACAATTGGGGAAAGAAAACAGTTGTCTACTCAGCCAAATTCCTATGTACAGTGTATCTGAAAGATGATTTGTAGGGCAACCACGCAACACACTTGTCTATCCTACTCCTAAGACATTGTCTGATTTCTTTTTGTTGTGCTTCAGACATGCTCTCACATACCATCTCAACCAGATCAGTCAACTCTAGATTAGCATCCTTTGCATAGTAGTGGAGGACTTTGGGTAGAAAGATGATCTGCTTCCTGACCATAACATTAGCTTGAATGAACTCAGACCTGGCTTGATTCAGTTGATGATATATTTTCTTGGCTGTGTACAACCTCACCTGCAGAAATTTTTGCAGTAAGAATAATGTGATCATCTTTCAGTTAAAATGTTAGCAACGGCCATAGAACTTACAGGTGGATCTGAAAATGCTCCAGTGCAAAGTGCAAAGTGAGCAAGTGGCTCTGGATGACGAAGAGCATAAGGATGTGTGGAGCTCCCTGATGTTGATTTTTTCATTGGCGTAAATAGCGTCCAAAGCCACTGCATAGCCATTAGTTTGTTAGTGCCTTTCCTTCTGAAATGTGATTGTGTTTGTGTTATTGATGGAAATTGCTGTGTAGGTGTAAGCCATACGAGTGAAGGACGGTGGGAATGACATCCAAGAATTAAGTTCTGAATAATTTGGGAGTTTACTGAATGGCCACCCACATTATATGCGGCCTGACAACAGATTGTTCAAGAGTCAATTGTAAGAGAAAATCAAACATGACAAGTTATAACAGTATAATTGATAAAAGTTTGATAACTGTATACCTTCAGAATAATGTCTGTATTTTTCATGCCTTTGTCCTGAAGTCCATAAGCCATAAAAGCCTGTTATATTTCAGAAGGCATTGTGGGTTAGACATTGCGCACATTCTGAGGTTAACAGTGAACATAGCTAAGGTGACAGTTGTTATCAATGCTGACCATACATGCATCACTAAAGCATTGTGGATATTGATCCAAAAACAGAGTTGCTCCATGTGTGCCATCTTTGTGGGGTCAATTTTCTCAAGCCGTTTTATCAGCGCTCTGAGACACAAAATGAACATCTGTAAATCAAGAGTCCTTTTTTGTGTTTTTTCGGCGCAGTTGTGTACCTGATGGTCTCTAGCATTTTAGAGGCATAATCGAACTTGTCAGCATCTATATGTATCCTCGGACAAACTATCGTCCCACTGTATTGTTCATTATTCTCATTCAATAAGCCATATTTGGCAGAGCTTGTGTTGACATGGTAGTGTAATCGGGGGCTCCAACTATCGACGCGGTGATTTAGAGAAAAGGTACTTAATGAAGAGGAGAACGAAGGAGTGGACAAAGTCTCAAAATCTGCGTCTTGTGATGGGCGACTTGCAAGTTTGTAGTAGACCGCAGAAATGCATCTAATAATGTCCTCTGAAAGCTTGCATGAAATCATGGGTACATGTTCAGCGATAGAAGTACTCAAGAAATTTGCAAGACTAGAATGGCCTGAAGATGATCTTGACAACACCTGTGAATACTGCAATGATATGAAAGCTGTATCAGGTATTCTCACTTTGGAAGATTTTGTTACCAAAGGAGAGCTAAAGCTTGTATTCTCGAAAAAAAATGTAGAGCTAGAACTGGTATTAGTTGTGGGATTTGTCCGACTAGCTTGGTGGTGAATACTGAAAGGATGAAGAAGAGGCATTGTTCATACACGTTTAGAATCTGAAACTGTTGGCAAGTTGTAGGATGCAGATTCCTTGATTTCTCTCAATCGGAGGGCACCTTCATCAGCTATCTTTCTGCTGCATTGACGGTGTATTTCTTGACCCACCTGACCATAAGTTTAGCCTTAGTACACTGTCTGCTCTCTGAATTTCTGTGCGGTATAAACTATGAACATTGATCCATCCAAGGTCTCAAGGTGTGTACCTGACCAGAAACACGAGGGGAGACACCTAGGTATTGATCAAATGCTGCCCTGTAAAGGGAAAGCAAATGCAGTTCCTTGCGAACAACTTCCTCCTCAAGGGCTGCTATCTCCCAAACCAAGTCTGCAACGGACTGTAGGCACCACAAGATCAATTAGAACTTGATGGTTAAGGCACAAATAGCAAATATATAGAACTGAATTGTTTTTTACTTCTTTGTATTATGTAAAGTTTGAAGCTGAAACACTGTTCCTGAGTATAGCAGATACACCCTTTAAAAAAGGAACATAATTATGGCTCATGGGCTTAGTTACAACTCAATACATATGACAAACATCATTTTGTTGACAACAGGGATATACTAAGCTATTGAGAAAAAGTAAGATGATAAGAACACTATAAAGTATGGATATAAGACCTGCATTGAACAGCTTTAATTCAGCTTTTGCTATCATGAAATAATTTATTAGTTTCTGGAACACACCTTTGAAATAGCTTTTTCAGTTTGTTCTGCAGCAGTAATCATGTTATGGTCAGGCAAATGCTCTGGCAGATTAAGCGAATATCTTCTGCAGAGCATCTTATCTCGATTGGTTGTCTGCACAATCATGACATAGCAAGACGAGAAAAATCCAGTAAGAAAGTAGCAACTGAGGAGTAGTAGCATTGCTTATTTGATGAACAAGACAGGAAAGGAAGGTATTAATAAGAGTGAAAAGGAAATTTAGATTACCCACAGGTTTGTCATAGGAGAATCGTGGTGATATGTCCAATACATTTCCATGTGTGCTTATAACACTGAAAATACAAGAACTGAAGTTAGAACAATACTTAATCAGATATATCATTCAAAGTAACTGAAAGCTAGGTAGCTCGGAATACTGAAACTGAACATTTTTGTAATCAAAGATAAAATGTTTTTCGGTCAAAGGAGACCAGAAAGAGTCATAGGAAACAGATGCGGTGCTGGAAAATGATTTGCAAGTACAACTGTCTACATTGATATTCCCCCAGAAAAAAGGGGGAAAGCCTCGGCGTTACTAGAACAGCAACCTTCAACATCACTTACAGTACAGTACATATCACCTGAAAGTTTTTCAAGTGATCTGCAGGAGACAATGACAGAGCACAGTAACACAAAGATAGTTGTATGCAGTAAAATTCTGCTAATGGAACCAAATACGGATGAATAATAGATTGAAAAAATATCTTGTAAATATTGATCAAAACGGTTAGAATTGTCCTGCGTATCAATATGCTCGCTGCTCCTGCTCCTTTCTTTTAGCAGCTATTATCTCACTAACTTTTTTGGAGCTTACCCTGAAGAACTGCTAGAAGAACAAAATTATCGACATCATTCTGAAAGATTGCTGCATGCTAACCTTCGCGAGTGTCGGTGTAGTAGATGAGAAGACGAGTGGCCAGCCTTTGGTGTCTCTGCACTATAAAAGGTTGTTTCCATGAGCACCTCTGATGCTGAGTTCTCCATGGCTGCTTAGAATGTGCTTCAGTCACCAAGAACCTACCAACCATCAAGAGCAATCATGTATTGCAATCAGTATTCGGTTCTCCAGAACTAGCTTAAGAGAAAGAGGTAGTACGTAATCACTCACACTAATGAACTTACTAGGATCATATATCGTGATTTATTGCTGTGTGCCAACGAGGAGAACAAGGAGACCATGATTCAGCTTGGTCTGGGTGATGAGAAATCTTCTCTATCTCAACACCAACTTCTACTCAGCTAAACAGAGCTTGTCTGGTTGCCCACGCGAATGAAAGGAAAGAAAAATGGAAGGAAACACAAGGTTTTCCTAGATACTAAAGACAAGAACAATGGAGAACAAGTGCACAACAGAAATGTTAAGCAGGGGATGTACTAATGCCAGCACTATATAGGCAGATAGAATAATGGCTTCAAGGCATAAGAGCTGATATTTAAGATTGAGTTAGAGTAGGATTAGTAACAGGCAGAGGTGACCCACAAGGCCAAAGAAGCAAAGGAAAGAAAATGCTACCAGCAGGAAGATATGGTCAGTAAAAGGATAACCCCAAAAAAGCAGAGCTTAAAAAGGAGCAAAAGAAAATAAAATCGAGCAATGGCCTCAGTATGTCTCTCCGTCCCTCATTGCCAATTCCTCCATTAAAAGAACAAAGAAAGGTGAACGGCTCCAAACAGTGATCAATAATGGCCAGGTGGAGGCAATGATAAGATGGAGAGGTTAGTGGCAGCACAACTAGAGGACGCAGCGCGACTAGTACCAAATCTCAGTAACGATCTCCCTTATTGTACAGAAAAGGATGAGAGAACCAGTAGAGAGAGAGATCGTTAGGTGGCATGGCAATGGCAGTGACCGGGCCTGGGCGGGCAGATGAGAATTAGGTTGCGAGTTGCTGGCTTGCTGCCACACCTTCTCCGCCTCCTTGGTCCATTGAGTCAACGAAGCCACAACCACCACCACAACAACCGTGCCTTCGTCAGTCGTCTGCGTGTGCGCTTCAGCTTCATCATACGTGCATGCGTAATGCGATCCATTTGCAATTTACATGAACTGTTTGGTGTACCGAAAGTGAGTCTAGTCCAATTAACATTGGACATATGGTAAACGCAGGTTTCTGAAACCCTAGATAAACAGATGCCAAACACCTTATAATAACACATCATATGGGTAACCTTTAAACGACAATGGTGGGATTTTCTTGATTGAAATAACTACAAAAAAAAAAGCAGTCAAAACAAGTAAATAACTAGACTATTGGTATATCAAGAACTTTATACTAGTGTCCAATCCACGGTTTGTTTACCAGCGTAGCTAAGTTAGGTCTGACAATAGCCCAACCTGGCTGGCTACAGTAATTGCGGAGCAGCTGAAACGAACAGAGGGTAAAGAAGCAGCTAAAGATAGGAGTGACACTGTGACAGGGATGGGGGCCAAAGGAACGGATGGATGGGAGTGGGGGTGAGGTGAAAGACGACGAGCGAAAGAGGAAAGCTCTTCTGAACATGGCAGGCAGGTAAAAGCCGAGAGGAGAGCACCTTCGACGAGTCCAAGAAAGGTAGAATCGCCGCGCCGGCCGTGGCTTTTGGAACGGCGCAGCGACGATGAAGAATCGAGATTTTACGGTGCCAAGCATGAGAAGAAGTGTTGCTGCGACTCTGAGGCTCTGAGCACGCCAAATTGGCCAGCGTCTATCTGCTGCCGTCGCTGGACTCCTGCACCTGCAGACACTTTACAGCTTACAGCACAGACGACGAGCCTAGCTTGCTTCGCCACGTGCCATCTCTGCAGGCTGCAGCTACATCTCACTCCATTGCTCCTGCTTCCCATGAAGTAATTCGAGTGAAGGACGAAGCAACGTCAAAATTAATAACCGTGCATGCGTTTTGTAGCTGAGGGAGGAAAAGAACAAATCAATGTAGCTAAGGTGTGCGCTAAGATACACGGCAATACGTGCACAAAGATATGGGAGTGTTGCTATCATCGCGGATGGGTCACGGGGGCACTAGATGGCGAGACAGGCACCCGGCACCGACCCGAATGGACGTATAGTGGCCGCCCATCCATCGGTTCCTCAAAGTGGTTAGGAGCGGACCAACGATTCGTTCGGGATATATCATAACTAAAAGAAACTATACTACACGTTCAAGGCCGTTCCTGTCATTTTGGGGCCCTAGGACATGATAAACATGAGATCTTTTATTCTAATATAAATATGTAATAATACGTTTTCTATCAATTGTAAAAGGTAAAGTTCAATACAGTAACCATTAGACAATACATAACAAAATACAAAGTACTTATTGGCAACATTAGGCTTAGTACATTACAAAATGCAAAGTACTCATTGTCGATAATCCACTGGCACGTTAATATATTAATAAGTCTTAGAAAACTATAATATGCTACTAAGGACAAAACAATTTAGGAGAGACCATTCAACCTTTCATGTGACATTGATGACCTCAAATAGTTTTTCCAATCTGTCGCTCTTAGATCTAATGGACATCTATATATAAAAAATAAACTGATGTTACAAGAAAGTCAAAGATTTTTGTTCTAGATAGTGTAGATATTGCGTTGGAGACTTAGCTAAAGTGGTATTTAACAGATAATTAAAGAACAAAAATTCATAAAAATGTACCATATATGCAATGGCTATATGAGGAGATTTTAAGTAGAACTATTAAAAAATGAAAAAATCGAAGGCGAATTGGTTGAAAATCAATGAAATCGGGCTCTCCCCTATTAATGGCGGCACTTGTTTTGGGAGAAGAGAAGACCGAAAGAGGAGTGGAGAAGTCAAGGGGCGCAGGCGGTGTGCATGGTGGATTGGATCTGGTGGATGACTTACTTGATGTGTTCTCTCTATAAATGTTCATGCTTGGATATTTAGAGAGCGCTCAATGCTGGATGCACAACATAGACCAAATGGGCCATTACTTGACTTTAGCAGCTAGCCCAACTAATCATTAATCAATTATATCCAATATTCAATACATAGGCTATATCATGCATGTATACATACTAACATACATAGGCCAGGGGCCCCAAGTTTTCATGGGCCCTAGGCGGTCGCCCCTGCTACCTAGGCCCAGGGGCGGCTCTGTAGACGTCTCATCACAGACGGTTTCAAAGAACCATCAGTATTGTAATTATTATAGACGGTTTTTGTTAATAACCGTCTGTGATAATGCCACATCACTGATCCATGACATCTTTCCCTGGATTTCGATCTCACCTATCTATTCTCTCCGTATTGAATAGTAGGCACCGGTCTCCTCCCACCTCTCGCCCCTTATTACTCCCCTCTCCCCCCTTATTACTTCCCCTCTCCCTTTCCAGCTGCTCCTAGTTCATCCACTCCTTATTCGCCTGCTTCCTCTCATAAACCAAAGTGCCCCATCTCCTCGACAACGCCGACTACTACCGTGAGCTCCTCTGCCTCCGGTTGTGACGCCACGGTTCATTGCACAAGACACTTTTGTCGTAAGTGTCATAAAAGTGTCTTATGCAGTGTCACCGTCGTAACATAACGATGACGCTACCGCCGCCTCTCCTTCATTGTCAGTGATATCCCCATCCGATCCACACCCCTCTTTTTTTTATGCTTGGATATGAAATTACAAAATCAATGGCACTACTACAAAAGAGGCTATACTGGACGGCTACATTACAGATGGCTCATAGACGGTTTTACAAGCATGGCCGTGCACCGGCTGTGATACATAACTATGACAGACAGTTCATATGAATAACCGTCCATACTACTACAGAAAGGATCATTACAGACAGTTTGAATCAATAATTGTCGGTGATGCCTGCCATTATTACAGACGGTTTGTATCAATAATCTACGTGATTGTGATGTTTTGCATTATTATATACGGTTCATATTAATAACCGTCTGTAAAAATTGGCTAGCTAGGGTTTTGGTCATATAAATCTTGATGCTTCTAGATTTTTTCTTCTACTAATTTCTTGAAGACTTCAATCCATAGACGAAATTGACTTCTAGCACCTTGTGTGAACTTAGGTATGAAGAGGAGACTATATGGCAAGGCCCATTCAGTTGTTCAACGGGTCCAGAAACTTCGAATGTTGTTTTGATGCCCTAAACGATTTTTTTAGAGATTTCACTTTTCTGGAGCCTCGCGAATGAATCAAAGCTGTCCTCATAATTTTTTTAATGTAACTTTTCATTAGCTTTCAAATAAGTCCAAAAACGTTGAAAACGGAGTCCGTATGTAAAAGTTATGGTTGTTTTATTACGTATCGCTTTCAATTGATTTGTAAAATAGATGTGTTTGTTTCTGAAATAAATGTGAATTGAATATATACATATATTTGTTGTATTTCTATTTATTTCAAAGAGCATGACTAGCATTTTCTGAGGGTAGCCAATAAACAGAGATACAAAAGAATATCACAAACAGTTTCTAGGATAAACCGTCATAGATGGTTTTTGGATCGAGTCGTCTGTGGTAGTCTCTTTTACAGACGGTTTTTTATATGAACCGTCTGTGTTGTGACTTATCACAGATGGCTCACAAATAGGCACATAAATTCAAACTGTTCAGAAAATCATCTATGATGATGGTTTTAAATTGTCTGTGATGACCATTTCTATAATAATATACACATGCTGTAGTCGTCGACTAACCACTAGCATCATGTGATGGCCTCCAAAAAGAAACCGGCGCCGTATGAATAATTCCATCAACTTCTTGTGTTACATCGACATCTCGTAGCCACGCATGCATTTCTTGAGCCGTGGTCAAATCAGACACCAACTAGTTCATGCACGCATGCGTGCAGGGTGGTGAAATGAAATTAATCATGTGTGCGTCGATCGAGTTTCCAATAAGAAAACCTCGCTAATTGTACACCGGACAATCGGGCATGATTGTGTTGGTTGCACTGCATCATGGAGATGGAGTACGTGGAAGCTAAAGGCGAAAGCCAAAAGGCCATTTAATCAGTGTGTGCACGTGTGGTTCGCCATGAGCCATGCAAGAGAGAGGGTAGGGTCGTACATGCGCGCGCGGCCAGCAGTCCGGCTTCGTCTGGCTGCGTGCGTGTGCGTGCGGGCGTTTGCATTCATTGCTCCCGGTGGACCGGTGGTTGCGTCGCATGAAAGGCCACTAGATAACCAAGACGAGGGAAAGTCGCGGCGCGGCTGGCGAGCTGGGCGCCGCTTCCATTTCGCCCGTGCCGCAACCTGTAGGAAACTTCGTGCCTCGTGCGTGTGACGGTGCGGCCTGCGACAAAATGGCGAGCTCACGCGCCGCGACGCAGGGCCGTCTGTGGCGCCGTGCGCACGCCGCAAAAGTTGTACATCTGCATAGCCAAGAGCTCTGTTTTTTTGACTGTGGATGATAGCTTTTGGCTGCTGTTGATCTTTTTTGTCTGTGTTTTTCAAGACGATAGTGAATAATGGAGATATCAACGTAGACGACACACATGATTTTAGACTCAGAAAGATGTTCAAAGAATTTACTTCAAAAAATTATTTTGTTTATTTTGATTTTCCAAGAAGCCAAAAATCAAAAACTAAAAGCCCAAAGCATGGACCCAAGCCTAAGAGTTGCCCGCCCACCCACGAGGTGACACTGGCCCATTGGTCAAGATGCCTGAGTGCAGCAAGTGGCTCGATTATTATTCCCGTTGGGCTCAACCGCCTCGGCCGTCGCTACCCAAATCCCGCCCGATTCTCTGCCAAGGCCCAATTCTCATCGCCCCAAGCCAGCCTCTCTTGTGCCGTGCACCAGGATGGTCCCTTCACTCAGATTTGCACCCGTCGCCTTGCCACTATAGGGGCATTCATATTGGTTTTTATTGATGGTTTTTTATTATGACTTATAATTTTTAATTAAAAATGAATAATAATAGCCAAAAGAAGTGATTTTTTAGAAGGATGAGGCGAACGGTGAAAAAAAGTAAGGGAGATATGTGTACGTGTGACGGGAGCGAGAGGAGTGGGAGTGCGAGATGCACCCTAAACCCCCTGATTATCCCCGGAACGAGATGGTAGCGAGAGGAGTGAAAAAAAAACGCTTCAAAAAGCTAGATGTTCATATTATCTTTTGTGTTGCCACATCACAAAGATTGTTCTTCTGTACTGATGTTACTTATGTTAGAGTCGGCATACAGATTGTTCTTTTGTCCAGGGTAGTCATCCTACATAGCTGGTAGTTGGAGAATTATCGAATGTGTGTTTAATTCTAAGCAGGCTCCGTTGTTAGCGCTCTTCAAACATATAAATTTCAGATGTAATAGTAGTGGGTAAGAATACCAAAGATTTAAGAGAAATGCCATATACATGAATGACAGCGGGTTCTTGTTCCTTATTCAGTGTTTTGCTTATCCTTCTATCGAATACAACACATGCTTATGGTCAAGGTTGCTTGTTTGTTGGTTCATCTTGAGTTCTATCCTACTTGACATGAGATAAACCGGTGATGGTGTCCATCCCATACCCCCGGTGTTCTTCTCTTTTGGTAGTGGAATGTGTTTAGATTGTGGTGCACCTGGAACCAGCTGACCATTTTTTAAATGAAGTTACTGTTTTTAAATGAAGTACGTTCTATATTCCTTTTTAAATGAAGTTATTGTTTTTTTATGGTTCTTAAGACGTGATTTTGACCATTACTTTTTCATAGTTGCCAGGCAAGAAGTTGGTGCAACATGTCTCTTTGGACACGCCTGATTTCTCAAGCGACAGTGAAGGTTCTCATGTTTCACTGGATTTCGATGCTAATTACAAGTGGCAGCCTTCGAATGAAAAATGGCATTACATAGCGGAATTCAGCAAATATTGAAGGCATTAACTAAAGTAACAATTGTATTTTAGGTTCTCTATACCCCATAGCTAATATTGTCTATCCTTACATAGTGAATGTTAAGATTCATTAAAGGCTGCAAGTACTTCTAGTGATCAACACGTGAAGCATACGGGTACAATGTTAGAGAAGTTTGACAAGTATTGGACTGAAAAAAATAATGTTATGGTTATTGCTATCATTCTTGATCCTAAGTTTAAGATGAGGTTTGTTAGTTGGTATTTACATAGATGTTTGACCCCTCCAAAGCCATTAGTGATTAGACTGAAATCCGTGCCAAGTTGTCTAATCTGTATGCCACACATGAGATGTAGCATCAGCAAAACAAAGCTGCCAACAGCAGGGCCAAGTCCTCTTCAACTATGGATACTAGTAGCTCATTAGCCTCAGTTTCAAATGAGTTTTAGACATTTATGCAATCTAGTTCTACGAAACCATCTAAATCAGAAGTACTCATCTATCTAGATGAATCGAATCATCCTTTAGTAGACACAAGTTTTAAATTGTTATATTGGTGGAGGTTGAATGCTCACAGGTTCCCTGTTGTGTCCAAGATGGCAAAGAAATTCTTGACTGTACCTGCTAGCACTGTATCTTCAGAGTCAACCTTTAGTGTTGGCAGTAGAGTCCTTGATGATTATCTGTAGCACCCCGGCCCTCCTCTGAGCTAGGAATGCTATCGCTACACAATTGCCATCTCAATTGGACACAGTTACTAAAATTTCAGCAGCACCTCCCTTGCTTTTACCACGTCAGACACAGGACAACAAACATATATTGAACATGATGTAATAAGATAACTGATTCCATCTCACAGATAATCATAATATAACCAAGACTTAGGGCTCCACGCTCATAAAGGCTCAACATCATGAACACGCAAACATACTAAACCAAATGGCGAACCACATAAGATCTATCATATGGAATCAGCACTGATGGAAGAAACTCATTCTCCACTTCAAGCAAAAAATGGACTGACTGTGTCCCAACATACCCGCAACATACCCAAAACAAACTCGAACCAAGGTTTAATCTAAAGCAACTTAACAAGAGTTTAAACATACCCAAAACAAACTCAAACTAGGGTTCAATGTTGCTAGGGGCCACCGCCGTTTGGTGGCCCGCCATCCTCTGATCCACATCAACGAAGCCAACCCCATCGCCATGGCCACGAGTGGCGGAGCTATAGGGCAACAATGTGGTAGGGGGAAGGACATGGAGGGGGGGGGGGGTGAAAACTCATAAGGGAAGCGAAGGGGGAGGAGAGCAACGGTGGGTGCAGGAGTAGGTTGATGATAGCAGTGGTGGGCGCCGCAAGGTAGACCAACCGAGACAAAGGAAGAATAGTGCAGAGAGGAGTCTTTTACACTACAAAACTGATGGCAAAATGGTCCATGTTGATGGCTAGAAGGCTCAAGTTGGATGGAATGGTAAAAAAAAAATGGACGGTGCGATCTTTCGGTGGTATTAAAGTGTAGCAATGAAGTTCAGGGATATAAAACTAGAGTAATGAACTTTCGGTGTCACCAAATCAATTTTTCCCTCGATTTATGGGCCTATCTGTGATCACTATCTAGGGTACTGGAAGCAAAATATGGTAGAGCCCGATAGGGTTCTTTTCTTGAAGTATGATGAGATGATCGCCGACCCTATCAAGCATGTCAAGATGCTCGCCGAGTTCCTCCGTATTCCGTTCACCGACGAGGAGGAGAGCGGCGGAGTCGTGGAGGAGGTGGTGCGGCTGTGTAGCTTCGAGAAGCTGAAGAGCCTACCGGTCAACTCCTCGGGAGTATCTGATCGGATTGGTGGGCTGCCGATGGAGAACTCTTCATACTTCAGGGCCGGAAAGGTGAGGGACTGGGCGAACCACTTGTCTGAAGAGATGGCAAACAAACTGGATTGCATTGTTGAGGAGAAACTGAAAGGATCTGGCCTCACCTTTTAAGTTGACCTGTAATTGTCATGCATGTCTAATATTCATCATCAGTAAGTTGTGTCCAACTACACATGCATGCTTGTGCAACCAAGTTGGATATCTTGTATTCCTGGAATAATGTGAAGAACCACATGCTTTTAAGGATCTGTAATTGTCCGGGACGTGGGGATTTTTCTTGATTGTTTTGGAGTAATTTCCTGATTCAAACATATCTCATGCTTTCCTTCCCTTAAACGTGAAGCAAGAACGCCGCGCTATCCCCGTCGCCCAGCGATGGATAACAAGCTTGCAGTGCTGTGTTGGTGGCTTGGTGCCCAGAGTGGCAGACGCTTTCCCGCCGCATAAGGGCGTAACGTGCTGACGGTCCATGTGGGCTTGAAGCATAGGTGAGTCCACCGGCAAAAACGAATCGAATAGTATTTAAATCATATTTATATTTATATTTTTTTCAGATTCGAATTTGAATCGAACAAACATCCGATACAAATACGGATCGGGCAAATGTCAGATATGAATTCGAATCGAATATCTACTCAATTCGATCGGATTCAAATATCCTCATAACTACATAGTATAGAGACGTTAATAATATTTTATCCTCGTACAATTACGCTTAATCATTCTAATTCATTTACTTAACCTAAAGAAACATTAATTCACGTTCAATTAAAAAACTTGTCCAACTAATTAGTTGTATTGTAATAACAAATATATATTGTTTCATCGAATACGAATACGGATACAGATAGTTCAGATAAAACAACATTTCGGATGGTAAAAGTACACACTATATTCACATCCATATTTTTCATGCGAATTCAAATACGAATACGAATAGGATAGAAAATGGTATTCGAATAGAAAAATCTATACCATATTCACATTCTATCGAATACAGTAACTAAATAATACGGATAATTTGCATCCACTTTTCATCTCTAGGGGAGTCCAATATGGGCCGGATTCGTTGTGGGCAACGGGCCATATCCCCAACAGCAAGCGGGCTGCGGTACACCCCGCTTGGCAAAACATCATGGCGGTGGCCACATCACATGAGCGGCTGAGCTATAGCCCGAGAAAAGCCGCACCGCCCAGGCGCGTCGGCCGTGGCATGGCCCATTGCCCACCGCCCCCCGCGGACGCGGCACACCAGACGCCCTCGTCGTTCGTCGCGCCGTGCGCGTCCGCAACGCCCGCACGTCCCCTGTTGCCGACACGCACGGCGTACACGCGCTTCCCCGGTCTCCCCGCCCTGCGGCCCGCTCGGCAGGCAGGCCGACGCCTTGCTCCCGCCGGCGCCGCACGCGGCACCCAGCCGCGCAGGCCACTGTGTCTGTGGGTTAAAGAACAGAGTTGACTGACGGCTGTATACTCTACTGAATTACTGCACAGTACGGGCTACGGTTAAGGTAAAACATGATCCTCGTGCTGTTCACTTCCTTCCCCCTGTCAGGTCTTCATTACATCGCAAGTCGCAATCTTTATATATACATGCTCTTGCCTCCCTTCCATTCTGTTGCAGCAGCGGTAGAAATGTAGAACGATGGCGGCAATAATCAAGAGTTCATAGCAACTCATGGGTGTGACTAGACTAGTACGGTGGAGCTCGGCGTGGAGCACTCTTGCGCCTGGACGCCCGGTGAGCGCTGCAGATGGGAGGCGTAGCTGGAGAAATGCTGCAGGCTCTGTCATCCTCCGTCGTCCTTGCTGCCGCTGCGCTTCCCTCTCTCGCCCATCCGCTCACCGCCGACGTCCTCCGAACCTTGCTGGCCACCGAAGACTCGTCGGGCGTCGTGTCGGAGACATGACGCGGTTCCAAGCCCAGCTTAGGGTGGAGCGCGAACGTGAGCTCCGGATCCCTCTTCACGCTTGCAAGCTAAACGCAGCAACAGGAAAACGAACAAACATGCACATTATTTTCGTACTATAATATAGTTTGATTGGCATTTCGAACTAGTACAGAAGTAGGGTCGAGTATGCTACTTTGCCTTCAAGTTCCTGTTTGTTTATTTCTCTCTCTGTCTGTTTATTCCAATGCAATCATGCAAAAATGCAAAGAAAAGCGAAGGCGGCGAAAGTTGTTTGCAACTAAAGAATCGCTAAAATTAAGCAAGCGAATGAACCAACGAATCATCAGGTCCCGTAGGCTAATTAAAATACCCAAACGAATGAGCTGGCATTGCCGATATCCTCCGGAAAGCAAGGGCAAAACGCAAGAGTTGTTTTCAAGGAATGGCAAAAAAAAAACCCGCAAGAGTTGCCGGGTAACGTTAGGTGGCCCGTTCATGATCATAGAATACCTTGCACCCCAGGGAGCAGAAGCGGAAGGAATCGAGCAGGCCGCGGCCGCACACCTCGCAGCAGACGGCGGCCGCCTTGTTCCCCGGCGGCCGCGGCCGCGGCCTCTCGTTGAGGAACACGATCTTGGCGCTGTTGATCACGTACGGCTGGACGCACGAGACGTCGATGAGCCTGGACACCTCGGACACCCTCACCACGTTGTGGTACGACGACCTCCGAATCTGGACGCACGAACAGAACGCACCAAATTAGAGAGACGAAATGTAGAGATTGGACGGCTCTGGTGAGTAGTGATCGACGAGTACCTGGAGGACATGGTGGCCCTTGTGGAGCGGGAGGCAGCAGGAGCAGAGAGCGTTGCTCTCTGCGCAGTCCAAGCAGTACATGTTGCATTCGCTCCTGGCGGAGTTCCCGTGCTCCGTGCACTGCGCGAAGTACCTCGCCGTCAGCATAGGCCCCAGCCACCGTGGCTCCGTGGCGCCGTCCTCCCCTTGAATCGCTGGTCCAACCTGCACCAATGAACAGCATCGCACAAATGATTCATGAAATGTACATGGATTTCGACTTCACGGCGGAAGAAGAGAAGCCGATCAGTTGGGCACTTACCATAGCTTCAACTGAGGGTTCCGAATCCGAGAGCAATTTGCAGAGAAGAGAGGGCTTTGTTTATGTCAGAGAAGCCGGTGCAGAGAAGTACAGTACAGAACCAGAGACGCCAGTGCTAGGCTTATATGGGTGTGGGCTTTGGAGAGAGAGATGGCAATGGAAATGGAGGCAGGAGGGAAACTGATTGAACGATCGAATAACCAAATCACGTAATTACAGCCTGTTCGTTTTGGTTTATATAGACCGTTTTTCTATAATAAATGATTTTTCTATAGTATCTAACTTTCAAACGAAATGTCTGTTTCAAAACGGATCTACTAGTTAACTGTAGTATATATTGCAATAACTTTATTTATAACACATACTATCTCTACAAGCTGTTACTATTTGTATGATCGAATACCACAATCAGAGAGGGTGAATGATTGTCTCCGTTTTTTGGAATCTCTTAATGCTCGGTGAAGGTTTCGACCGCTCGCTTGATCGCTCGGTTGTCGAAGACTTCTTACAAGCCGTAAACTACGACCGCTTCAGCCTTTGATCTTCGACCGCTTTGTACGTACTTAAAAACTTCTACACCAGAAGCTAAACCTCTTGAATACTTTGAGAAGTCAGCGCCTTCGAGTACTCGTATTTCCTCTGTTTTCCTGGCAGCGATTTGACACCTTTGCACGTAGTCGTAAACTTCAATCCACCTGCAATCACCAATACTTTTCGAGTAAATCAAGAACCAGATTGATTCAAGATGATATTTATTGCTGGATTTTTGTGAATTTATAAAGTGCTCTCACAAGCACCTCTAAAAGCCTCACCAAAACTAAAGCCACTTCAACTTCTCCCAAAAACCTTATGTTAACCCTTAATCTCTCTCTATTTTTATAAGCTAACGCTCCAAACCGTGTTAACATCAAACACAGGCACTAAACTCTTCCGTTCCAAAAATCAAAAGATCCGAAACCCTTCTAAACATAAGTTTTATAAAATCTCTAAATCTTCTCAGTTATGGATTTCTTCCATAGCTCCTAATTATCACATGTCGAAACCTTCAAGACCATACCTCTCATAGTTTCTTCACGTTTCATCTATTTTTGATCTCTATGTGCTCCAGTGTGAGCCCGACCACCTCGTGGTATCCTCGACCACTTGGATCTTATATTTTCCCCTCATAATCCCGGTCCTCTTTGTCACCGACCATGACCGCCTCCACGCCTAACTTGCACATGCAAAGACCGAAAAACTTGTGCTAGAGAACATTGTCCCTAGCACAAGTTCTTCTCAACTTGACCAACATTAATCCACACACGCAAATCACACCCTTAACCATCAATAACTACGAACTAGATCATCCACGATCTCAATTTTCACGCTCTACAAAATTAACTCCAGACCACTAAAAAAAGCCGGTCTGACCGCCATGCACAGCTGGTCAGACCGCTGGCCCAACGAGTACTCGGGGTACTCGAGACACACAAGCATCGTAGCACTTGAAACCTACGACTACCAATCATCAATCAGTCACTATACCATTGGCTACCGAGTACCGACCAGGTACTGTAACGCCGACTACCGATCACCAATCTAATACTGTAGCACTGACTACCGAGTATCGACCTGTCACTGTACCTCTGACAACCAACTAGATACTGTAGCTACGACCACCAATCAGTCACTGTAGCATCGACTATCGACCGGTCACTATAGCTCCTTCTATTGACCAGTTACTATAGCTCTGACTACTGACCGGTTACTGTAGCTCACAACATCCGATCGATTACACTAGTTTACGACTATTGACCGGTTCATTGTAGCTTGGAGGATCTCAAACTCCGAACCGAGGTCGTTCAGCCATGGTCGTTCTGTCGTGCTCGATCTGCCGTTGTCGATCTGCCGTGGTCAACCTGTCGTGGTCGATCTGCTATGGTTAACCTGCCGTGGTCGAAATCTGCCAATTCCAATTTTGCAAAAGAGCACCGACCAAAACTTTCACAAACGCAAATTTCAATGCAATTCAAATATCAATTATTCATCATCACTATATGAATAACATATCCACACAGTTTATTACTATTCATAAGATGAGCGTCCCCCATGACTTGGCTGCGGATAGGGAAAAACTGCCATGGTGAGACTCTCTCCTAGATACGTGGGTCTGGGAGAGTACGTAACAGCACCTTGAGGAGCGGCCTCAACAAAATTTGCTTCCGCGCGGATATGCTAGCCGAAGACGTGAGCCCCCGCCCCCGGTCCCCCGTCTTAGTTGGCTTTGCGGTATTTCTGCCCCCTTCTCGGTGGCAGGAGGGGTCTCATTGGCTTGGCTCGTTCCGCGGCTTATACTTCTCCGTGTACGGCATGATATCGCAATGTGCTCTCCTGCGTCGTTCGGTACCTCTGCTCTGCTCTGCGCTGCGCTTGCAGTTTTGCTTCCTTGCTTCAGCAACTGCCGTACGTACGCGTTCATTTCTTAGCGTTGTATTACTACTACTACGACCATTGCCTTCTTCACGAAAACCATTTCAATTTTCAGCAATTGATTGAGCTGAAAAAATTACATTGCTATCCCTTTCCAATTTTCAGCAATTGATTGAGCTGACCACGCTACATTACTATCCCTTGGATTGGATCAGTATAATTAGTGGTTGTGCAAGAGGGATTAATTAAGCGTCTCTGCGAAAAGCAATACAGAACACCACCAAACTTTCCAGCTAAGCAACAGCATCAGCTGGCACAGAAGGTGGAATATGAAAATCCTCAGGAAGCTAGAGCAAAGTGTTTGTATTCGCTAAAATGTTAAAATCATGCAGGCGACACTGATCAATCATATGACAGGAGAATCATAGAAGGTGACGGTTTGGTCAACCAACTGATAGCTAAGAAACAATGCATTTTCAAATACATTTTTAGTCACGGGTGTTTGTATTCATTCGGTCATAGGCATAAGCATTCATTTTCCGGCAAAGAAAAAAGAGGCAATAAATGGGCCAACTGATTAGAACTTGTAGCTTGCCTGTATATATATGTTGGGTTAGTTGAAGCCAAGGAGCACAAGATACAATGATCGGCAGCAATGTTTGAGCTTAGTAAACTAAACCCGTCATCTGTCAGACAAACATGTATATGATATTGAGCGATGCTCTCAGATGGGAATACAAATGAAATCGTCTTCTAAAAAAATAGAATACAAAAATGAATAACTTTCAACAAATGAAATGAAATGATGCTGCATAGAACTTTCGAGCTAGTGTCTTTAGTGTCTGTACATATGAAGCATCAGAAGACCAATAGATTAGACAGGGTCACAGCCTCACAGGGCGTCGACAAAAAAAACTCTAATACTCTACTTTACATTTTTACCATGGTTTTCTATGTAATTGTTTGTATAATTAGCCCTGGCGATCCTTAAATAACAGCTTCAACGTGAAAAAAATAGCGCATAGTGACATAGCATGATGACTACTTCTACCGGTTCTACCAACCCCAAAGAGTTGCAAAGAGAAACGTGCAAGAAAGCTATATGGCCTATATGCTATAAGAAAAGATGAAACTTCTTAATCGGTAAATACAAATATATTAACGAAAAGTGAAACAGCTGCCTAGTTTCGTAGCTACTTCATTGAAAATTTTACACGATTAATCAAATTTCACTTTACTTTCTTTTTTAAAAAAGTGTATGGCCGGATGGCCCTACCATTTTATTTAAGCTCCTTTCTAGCTCATCTGGATCCCACTGGTAGCCGTTGGAACCAATATCTTTTTGTACCAAGGGGGAAATGATTGGAAAATGAAAATTAAGGTGTGTCTTAAACTACAAAATTTATCAGTATGAAGGTAGCGATGAGTTCTTTCATAGGACCGATGCCGGCAAACAGAGAGGGTGAATGATTGTCCAATTTTTTTCTTTTAATAGTATTCAAAATCTTTACTCAAGTGACTATGAGAGCCACTAAGTTCAAATTGCACTAACTATACTTTACAAAACAAGTCTAAGAAGCTAAACAAAAAAATTAGTAGCCTTCAGTACAAGACCGATCAGACCGCCATATAAGGGCTGGTTTGATCGTCACGACCAGTCTGACCGCAGGGCTAACGGCAGTCTGACCATTGGGACTGATGAAGATAATTGAATCTAGATCATAAGAACACCAAAAACTCTAAAACTTAAATTACTTCTTACTCATAAGTATCTAAGGTATGAGGTCTTGCAGATATTTTCACATATCCTAGTAAGAGAGTTTAAGCAAGAATTCGGGTTAGAACTCCCACAAACACGAAATCATAAATCTAGCTCAAGAACAAGCAAAACCAAGCAGTAATGCAAGCAAAAATATGATTAAGACTAAGCTTTGATCTATTTCTAGTAGAAGATGAAGTTTATATGCTCATGAATGATTACAAGGTGCAGCCACAGCACTATTCTTTTCTCTCTTACACAACTATGGAAGGAGTCAAAATGGTAGAACAAAAACCTAAACCCCAGAATCTTTAAATCTAACACCTCCTCTTCTTTCCTGTAATAACTAACAACAAGCCCTAATGGGTCTAACCTATTAAACATACTGGGGAAACCCATTAACCCTACTAACACATATTTTATACACATACGCACGGTTCTCAAAGCGTTTATAAGACTCAACTTGTTAAACCATTAACAATTGATCCATTTGATAATTCTAGCTCTCCTTGACCTAAACCACTTCTCTTTTGTGCCTCCCCACGTCGCGGTTTTGATCAAGGCATCAACCCGGTATTTGGCCAACTACCAAAATACCTCTGATGAAGCTTTTGGACACTTTTCCTTGTATTTGGCCAACTACCAAAATACCTCTGATGAAGCTTCTGGACACTTTTCCTTGACTCTGTCTTCACTTTCATGTCAAAGCATCTCCATATGCTTTAACACATAACCCATAGTGTCCAATGACTAGACATCATGTCTTCATACGTTCGGTCTCTCCTGAACCATCTCTATGTGTATTGGTCTCATCATTTGGTATACCACATGCACCAACTCGCATCTTCATGATCCTTGTCTTCTCTATGCTTTCCGTTTGAGCCACATAGCCTCATCTAGACTTACATAACCGCTCAGATCTCAGTTCTCCACCTAGTCCTGGTCCATTGCCGTCAACCACTAACGTTCTCCAAACCACCTATACATCCAAAGATCAAGCAACCATTTTGAGTACAAATTATATGCATTTAACTCATATTAGTCAAAACCATACATCATGCAACATCACACAACTAACCAATGTCATCTATGCCGTGCACGCACTCATGTAATTTAAAATCCATTTTCACTGTTTTCTGGCCGCACCCACTTGTTTGATTATGCTTCCCATGACGGTCAGACCGCACTGGTCAGACCACCATCCACTGGCTAGTCTGACCGGTTAAGTCCACCATAAAACACTCCATTAAATTTTGGTTAAAATTTATCTAGTTTAACTTTTGTTTCTAATTCTAGCAGCACCTAATGAAAACTCACCCTAAACAAGCTTACATAAGTGTTTGGTATTCATTTTCTGAAAAGTCCATGCTAGTCTGACCGCTCGCCCTACGACAGTCTGACTACTAGCCATCAGCCAATCTGACAGCCAACCATCAGCTGGTCAGGCCGCCTAAATCCTGTTAGCATAATCTAAAATCTGAATTTTCTAAAATTTTTATCACAAACATATCCCACCTTTGTTCCATGCTAGCGTGTGAACTTCGTCTGTTAGCGGTTGCATTTGGGGATAGCCGGAGGGATGATTCCACTAAAATAAATGTACGCCCATTGGCCCAACGATGTGCCTTTGATGGGGTCATCAAATCATATTGGGCCTATTACTATGCTGATGCAGACCATCCCATTATTAAGCCAACGATCCTAAGCTGCACGACCATAGAACTGTGAAGCAGGCACGCACCCTGATAAGCTTTGCCTGCTTCACTGATTTTTGTTACAAAATAACACACTACTTAGGTAATATGACATTATGTACGCGCGCACATGAAGACACGCAGTTGCTTAATACACACACTGCAAATGATGAACTGTAATGCTGGTTATGTTGACCTGAAGCAAAATGTTGCTTGCCAAGCCACCGCTTTGCACGAGATCAAGTGAAAAGGCTAAAAGACTACTGAAATTTGAAGCTTCATTTCCATGTAATAGCAGCAGGAATGTAAAAAAAAGGTAATTACAGGGAAATAATTTAACAAAGCAAAAAAGAAAAGGAGAAAGAAACAATGCATAAAAAGGAAAATTATATTACTTCCACACGAATAAATGAACTACTTCATTCTTGTCATTTCTGGCCTTTCTTCCGTCTTGGCCTTGTGCCATCGTGGAGACTCCGCTTTAGACAATTAGACTCCACGGCGACGACGATAATCCGACGTGTCAAACAGCGCGCGTATAAAGATGAAACTGAAATTTGTTACAAACCAGTTACATGCCCAATGTACAGATGTCTTTCCCAAAAGACACTTTTTCATGCCACCTTTTGTCATCTATAAATCATTGTACAGTTTCCAGAATCAATAAGATTAAGCAACAGTTTTATTCTCAAACACTTGTGTCATCCTCTTGCAATAAAATTGATTGGTCACACCAAGGAATCGGAAGCGTCTTGATCGGGCGCCGCGTTGCTATGGCTCCCCCTCATGAAGTTGCCGCTCCACGTCGACGTCATGATGGTGCTGACCTGGCTCGATGTCGTCCCCGCCGTGGTGGTCATCGTGTCGAAGCCCCCGTCGGCGGCCGGCCACACGAAGAACGGCTTGAACGGCGGCACCACCGGCGGCGGCATGGAACGCAGCAGGATCTGTGAGATGGCCAGCGTCTTGGGGCGCTCCGCCGGAGTCGAGTGGCTGCACGCGAGACCCAGCAGGAGCAGCCGCTCGGCGTCGTCCTCGTCGGACGCTCCCTCGAGCCGGGTGTCGACTGCTAAAGTATTTCACTGCATTGTCGTAGAGTCATTAGACATGGTCGTAAACATTGGTTTTAGGTGTGGTTGTACGTATGCTTGGGTCTTGGTCGTGAGCTTGTTTTCATCATGGTTTCATGGTCTTAAGTCATAGTCGTAAGTTTTGTTTGATCATGATCATAAGTATTTACACAAATATGGTCGTAGGAGTTTTAGTATGAGTGATCTCGATTTGCTGTCTTACTATCTGGGCATAGAAGTGTATCAAATCAGTGTAGGGATTACAATGAAGCAGACAACATATGCTTTGAAAATACTAGAGAAAAGTAGCATGGAGGAGTCGAATTCATGTCAAGTTCCTATGGAAGCCAGACTCTAGTTGAGTAAGCAATTTGCTAGTCCTCTTGTTGATGCTACTTGGTATAGAATTACAGTGGGTAGTTTGAGGTACCTTGTGCATACACGACCTGACATTGCATTCTCAGTTGGGTATATTAGCAGATTCATGGAAGCTCCAACTGTTGAGCACAAGGCTGCAATTAAACACATCTTGAGATACATAAGTGGTACTCATGATATGGGGTGCTTTTATCCGAGATGGGAAGGAACAGGGGAACCTTAGATAACAGGGTACAGTGATAGTAACATGGCCAAGGATGTTGATCATCGTAAAAGCACCACCGATGTATTGTACATGTTTGGGAAGTGCTTGATAAGTTGGCAGTCCTAAAAGCAAAAGCTACTGGCGTTATCCTCATGTGAAGTCGAATATATCGATGCTACTACAGCTGTTGTTCAAGGAATACGGCTTGCTCGATAGTATGGTGAGATGACGGACAAGGAGCTGGAAAAGATCTTTCTCAAGGTGGACAAGTCTGCAATTTCATTGTGCAAGAATCCCATTCTATATGACCGAAGTAAGCATATTGATACGCGCTACCATTTTATTAGGCAGTGTGTGGAAGAAGGGAGAATCGAAATTGTCTTTGTCAGGTCTGAAGAACAGCTAGCGGATACTCTGACAAAACCACTTGGTCGTGCTCGGTTTCTCGAGCAGAGAAGCTGTATCAGCATGGTGTAGGTGCAAAGAAATAGGGAGTGAATGTTAAAGTATTTCACTGCAATGTCGTAGGGAGTCATTAGACGTCACTACTACAAAAGAGGTTAAACTGGACGCTTACATCATCGATGGTTCCTACGAACCGTCTGTGTTGTAAGTATCATAGACGGTTTATACGAATAACCGTCTGTGGTATTTTCACAAAAGGTTATTTATACAAACCGTCTGTGATAATACAAGACATCACAGATGGTTCTTTTCAAGAACCGTCTGTGATAATGGCAGACATCACAAACGGTTTTTTATTTAAGCCGTCTGTGATAATTTACAGATCAAGAACCGTCTGTGATAATGGCAGACATCACAAACGGTTTTTTATTTAAACTGTCTGTGATAATTCACAGGGGTTTATATCAAAAACTATCTGTGATAATAAAGTTACCATAGACAATTTGTATTAAAAACCGTCTGTGATATGTTTTTCACCTCGTAATCCCCAAATTTTCATAATCTCCCGCCTGAGTCCGAATAGGATTCAATTTTGAGACACCTTTAGTAAAACGGGCATAACTTTTGTATACGATGTCTGTTTTCGACGTTCTTGTATTCGTTAGAAAGCTAACAACGAGCCCGATTGAAAAAATGACCTGCTTGCACCAGTCACTCTCTAAAACCCTCAAATTGGCCATCTTTAGCCCTAAATTTGCGTTTTAAGTTTTAAGTTTCTGTTTTTGCCAAAAATTTTGATCTTCCCTTCGGAGTTTGGGTTTCAACTCAACTGCAAGTTGTAGATCTTGTTGAAACCTTTCAAATGAGTATATATAAGCCATATAAAATTTTTCTATTTTATCTTTTGAGACTACTTATTATTTATTTTGTACCGATATATTGTCTTTGTAACGCCATTATCACCGGCTGTTTTTGTTATGAACCATCTGTGATATCTCTTGTTATCATAGATGGTTTTTATTATGAACCGCCTGTGATGTCTCTATCATAGACAGTTTATAATCTGAACCATTTGTGATGTCCGACTACATCACCGATCCGCGACATATCCCTAGGATCCCAATCCCACCCGTCCCTTCTCTCCACATCGAATGGCAGTCACCATTCTCCTCCCCACCTCTCACCACTTATTAATGCTCTCTCCCTACTTGAAGAACCAATACTACCAGTACTACTCTAACTCATTTATGCGTGGCAAGGGTGGGAAGGGGTTCGGTAAGGGTGACTGAAATTTCGCTTGAAGCAAGATGAAAAAGAAGAAGGCAATAGCAAATCTGCACTATTCTAAGTCGCCGGCATAGAAGCTGCTGATTTTGGCATGGAAGCTGAAAATGGTGTTCGTTGCCTTTTTGTTTCTGCTACTTGAAAATTTTTCCACATCACTTGTTTTAGATTGTAGTTTAATGAAGGATGTGTAAGTCTAGTTTGCATTAGCTTGAAGTTTCTTGTAATATAAGCATTTTTCTGAATTTGTAACCGTGAAATTGTAAGTGTTATCTTGTATATGCAATGCTATGGGTAATCTACTCGATAGCTTGTGATGTTGTAATAGTGGATTCTAATCTTAATGAAAATAGAATGTGTTGCTGTGTTTGTTGCTGTATTTACTTATTTTTAGATGATATAGTTAACATTTCCTGAGGCTAGCCGAAAAGTAGAAAAAATTTAGGTATAGAATGAACCATCACAGATGGTTTTGTGATATAAACCGTCTGTGAAGAATTATCACAGACGGCTCGGACCAGAAACCGTCTGTGATGGGGAAGTATCACAGACGGTTCTATATACGAACCGTCTGTGATACTCACACATCACAGACGGTTGGTAGGTAGAATCGCTTTGTGATGTGTGAGTATCATAGACGGTTGGTAGTTAGAACCGTCTATGATAGTGTTTTTCACAGACGGTTCTAGTTATAAACCATCTGTGATGTATTTATCACTGACGTATAAATTCAGACGGTTCAAAAAACCGTCTGTGATATTTTTGTAGTAATGCGTGGTCATAAACATTGGTTTTAGTTGTGGTCATATGCATGCTTGGGTCTAGGCATGGTCAGGAGCTTGTTTTCATCATGGTCGTGAAGCTGTGTCTTCATGGTCTTAAGCCATGGTCATAAGTTTTGTTTGGTTGTGGTCGTAAATATTTACTCAGACATGGTCGTAGGAGTTTTAGTAGCAGTTGTAGTCGTAAGACTACTGTAGCGGTCGTACTCGTAAGAGTATTTAGCAGTCGTAGAGTGAGTCGAAGCTCTGTTTTGTAGCAGTTTTTTCGGTGGACCGATTCTTCGGATTGTGGGCTGATCCAGGGGCGGACTCACAGCTTGATTAGTGGGGGCCTTGGCCCCCAGTCAATTTCATTAATCGTGTATACCCCTTGGATTTAATTCACATGGGCCCCCAGTCCGCAACTCAGCAGGCCCCCAGTGGCCCAGTGCGGCAGCCGGCAGTGCCTTACGCGTAGCGCTGCGCCGAAGCTGAAGAGTTCGTGACGTCTCGGCTGCCTCGCCAATCGATCGAACCAGCGACCCAGGTTCTGCCGTTCCCTTTCCAAAATTCCCAATCACACGCAGCATGACGGCATCAGGCTCCAGTCCAAAGACCAAGGTTGCGGCAGTGCAGCGGCCGGCGGTTAAAGCACCAAGCAAAAGCAGGCAAGCAGCGTGGGATGATCTTTTGCCTTGGTTTTGATTCAGTGGGATGATCAATCTTTTGCCT
This sequence comes from Dendrocalamus latiflorus, assembly GCA_017311315.1. NCBI lineage: Eukaryota > Viridiplantae > Streptophyta > Magnoliopsida > Poales > Poaceae > Dendrocalamus > Dendrocalamus latiflorus. Next base: position 4,150,004 of record CM029654.1, read on the forward strand.
TGGTTTTGATTCAGTGGGATAATCATTCTTACCTAACGAAGTTCACCTTCCTGTTAGTGTTATCTAATCTTGTAGTAATACTAATTTGAGACGCTATCGCCATGCTGTTCCCATCACTTTTAGTGGAGTCAGTCAGCATTTTAAAAAATGTGCTTAGCTTAGCATTCTTTCTTTGTTAATCATGTTTTACATCTTTGCAGAATGAAGTTGCCTATTTGGCTATTTCACTGAATCTGTGCTTCTTAGAGGGACTCCCATCAAGCCATCAAGGTGTACTCATTGGAGCCCAGCATTATAAATGACGTTATCGAGCAGTGGTCGTCTGTCCAAGTCGAATCTGAGCGCTTGAGCCCGCAAGAGAAATATTTCTGCTATTTGGAAGGTAAATTCTTGGGGCCTTATCTGTTCAGATGCAAAGCAAATAGATTAGAATATTGTGCCCAAAAGTTTGTTCATGTACTAATAATCTACTAATACTCTACTTACGTTTCATTGATTTGGTAGGTAAATATAATGGACAAATTTTTGATAAAAAAATCAACAGCTACAAACACCAATGTAGGGGGGTTCCAGTGCAAATGCATCAAGACCTACACTAAGAGAAAATTCTGCAGTGCTTCAATTAATTGATCTAGATAAGCTTCCACGAGATCCAGGTAAAAGGAAGAGGATGTCAGATTATCACCCCAATCAACATGATGAGATTAGGAGAAAGTACTTACTATGGGGACCATATCAACCTCGCGATTTCGAGTTTCCATATAGGTTGATTGGGAATAAGAATAAGAAGAGACGGTTCAATCCGGATTGGTTCGATAAATATGGCAATTGGCTAGAGTATAGTGACAAGGATGATAAAGCTTATTGTCTGTGCTGCTATTTGTTTAGGGATAGCATTAAAGATACTCACCATGGCCATGATGCATTTGTAATAGAAGGCTTCAACTCTTGGAACAAGACAGAGAGATTGGTGACGCACGTTGGTGACCGTAATAGTTTTCACAACAAGGCACTCAAAAATTGTGAGGATTTATTGAAACAAGATCAATCAATCCCTGTAGCCTTGTATAAACAAAGCCAAACTGAGAAAAATGAGCATCTTATCCGGTTAAATGCTGCAATTGATGTATGTCAATACTTGTTGCACCAAGGACAACCTTTTCGTGGCCATGATGAATCAAAACAGTCTGAAAATAAAGGAAATTATCGACAGTTGCTGGACTATACTATTAAACAAAATGATGTTATTGCCAAGGCATTAAAAAATGCTCCAATTAATAATCAAATGCTATCTCCAAAAATTCAAAAAGATATTACTGAGTGTTTTGCAAATGAAATATTGGGTATTTTGATGGGAGAGACTGGCAATGGTGTGTTCAGCTTGTTGGTTGATGAGTGCCGAGATATTTCTGACAAGGAACAAATGGCAGTGGTTCTTCGCTATGTCAACAAATGCAGGGTGTTGAAAGAAAACTTTGTTGGTATTGTTCATGTGGAAGAGACAACAGCTTCTTTTCTTAAGTCATGCATTGATTTCTTACTTGCAGAACTTGGTTTGAGTCTGAAACAAGTTAGAGGCCAGGGTTATGATGGAGCAAGTAACATGTCAGGTGAATTTAATGGTTTGCAAGCTAAAATTATGAGAGAAAATAGTTCAGCATACTATGTACATTGTTTTGCTCATAAGCTTAACTTGGTTGTTGTGGCTATTGCTAAGAAGATATTTGACGTTGGTGATTTTTTTGATATGATATCAGTACTATTGAATGTAGTTGGTTCATCTTGCAAAAGAAAGGATAAACTTCGAGAGCATCACCAAGAACAAGTGAGGATAGCAATTGGAAGTGGAGAAATTGCTACAGGAACTGGACTAAATCAAGAACTTTCTCTGCAAAGACCAGGTGACACTCGATGGAACTCTCATTATAGAACACCGGTGAGCTTGTCAAAGATGTTTCCTTCCATTGTTAAGGTACTAGAATATGTTGAAGAAGATGGCACAGATGCCTACAAGAGGCGTCAAGCTAATGGTCTTCTAAAATATTTCCAATCCTTCAATTTTGCATTCTTTTTACATATGATGATGCTGATTTTAGCTTTAACAAATGGGCTATCAAAGATCTTACAGAGAAAGGATAAAGACATTTTGAATGCAATTTCAGCAGTGGAATCTACTAAGCGGGAATTGGAAAAGCTTAGAACTGATGAAGGTTGGGATTCTCTTTTAAATGACGTATATTGCTTCTGTGCGGAACATGACATTTCAATTGTTGACATGCTTACAGATTATGTAAATCCAAAAAAGCCAAGACAACGGACCAACATTGACAATGAGCACCATTATCGGATTGATTATTTCTTTGCTGTTTTGGATTTGTTAGGGGAAGAGTTCAATGATAGATTCAATGAGGTGAATTCTGAATTGCTTGTATGCATGTCTGCTTTGGATCCTAGTGACTTGTTTCGTCATTTTGACAAGGAGAAGTTGATGAAATTAGCTAAATTTTATTCTGATGACTTCAATCACAAGGATATGGTAACTCTTGAGCGTGAACTTGGCCTCTACATAGATAATGTGCTGCATGATACACAGTTTGCTAGCTTACAAAATATAGGTGATCTATCTAAATCGATGGTAGATACAAGGAAGAATCTCTCATATCCTTTGGTGTATCGCCTTTTGAATCTAGCACTTACTCTTCCTGTTGCCACTGCAAGTGTTGAGAGATGTTTCTCGGCTATGAAAATTGTGAAGAATGCTTTACGCAACAAGATCGGTGACAAGTTTTTGAGCAATAGTCTCATTTGCTTTGTAGAAAAGGATTTGTTGGATACAATCACTAATGAAGTTATTGTTGATCGATTCCATAATATGAAATTTCGCCGTGGGAAGAATGTACGGTATGTACTGAAATCTTATTCTTTTCTTTTAAATGTTTATCTATCTTCGTCACTATTTATATGCATTTGTACTAACCTATATTTTTTCTCTACAGGTAATAATATTATTTGGAAGACATATATCTCTATTTTATGATATTGTACTATCTCAAACTCATTTTGTGCGGAAACATCAAAGGTCAGTTCACTTAGTATATGAGTTTGGAAGTTATCATGTTAGCATAATTTCTATAATACATATGCATGCCCCCACTCAATTTTAGTCCTAGGTCCGCCCCTGGGCTGATCTGAGGAAGATACGGGCCACTACTTTGCATGTAACCGACTGATGTAGCTCTGAAAAAGGAAGAAAACGAAAAAGTCACAGGCAGTTGAGCGCGGTGAAAAATCTCTCTCGTGCGCGGCGTGTGTTTTGAACTCTATGTACTCTAGTTGTCTGATGACACAGTTCGTCGTTTGGCACAGTTTAAAGATCAGAGTTGCGTTGGTTTTTTTCTAACATCTACTGCCTCGAGGACGCAGCCGTCGCGGTGGAGGCGCCACACCCAATCCACCAGGAAGTGGAAGCCGTCGATGTCGCAGCGTGGGCGCCGGCCGCACACCACCTCCAGGATGACGGCGCCGAAGGCGTAGACGTCGGACTCGCGCGTGGCCTTCTCGGTGTGGAAGCACTCCGGCGCGACGTAGCCGACGGTGCCGTGGACGCCGCCGCCGACCTCCTCCATGTAGGAGGTCTTGTCGGTCTCGATGGCAGGCACGCGCGAGGCCGAAGTCGCCGAGGCGCGCGCTGAAGGGCGCGTCGAGCATGATGTTGGAGGCCTTGAGGTCGCGGTGCACCACCCGCTGGTCGTACTCGTCGTGCAGGTAGTGCAGCGCCGACGCCACGCCCTTGACGATGTTGTACCGGAGCTCCCACCGGAGCAGCTGCCGCCCCGGCGACGAGCTGAACAGGTGCTGGTCCAGGTTCCCGTTCGGCATGAACTCGTACACCAGCAGCAGCTCGCCGTTGGCAAGCACAAAATTGCTGCATGTAATGTAATCACCATCATCGGTCCTGCATTTCGGTGTGCCTTAACGCGTGTATTATGATGGATGTAATCGCAATGTCAGAACATAGGATGGCTTACATGGTACAACATCTGGACTTGATTGTTGCATCTTAATCATCGTCGTGTGCCAAGGATTGATTTTAGTTCTGCGTCCGCCACCGGGCTTACCCGATAAAAAAAAGTGTTACTTTTTTTTCCTAAAAGAACGGAGAATGAATCATGATGACTGCTCTGTGCTTGCTTGTAATGAGGTGCATGTATTGCAAATGATTGTTGTTAATTATCAGATGGTACTGTACTGGTTACTAGTTAAGTACAGACTGGGGCAGCTTGGTCTGTCAAGTTTGAAAGCATGAGCACATTGGAGCTGTATAGTCTAAACCAAAGCGAAGGTCAATGGAAAGATATCAATATTGTTATGTACATGCACATGCATCTCCTGGGAAGCCGCCGAGTTCACAAGATTCTGTCTGTCAGCATCTAGAAGCGGAAAAAATGTGTGGACTCCTTAATTTTGACCCCCTTTTTTTCCCTTTTTGGTTTTTTTTCTTTTTCCATTTTTTCTTTGCATTGTCTCCCGATATAATAGAGTTTTTCTTTTAATTAAATGACTCAAAAAAATTAATAGCTTCTATAATATAATTTTAATATAAAAATTAATCATTGAAAGGCAGAAATCTCTAAAAACAGGAATGAACGCCCGTCTAAATTATCCATTGTTAATGGACACTCCATGTGCAAGTATCCCATGATGATGAAAAGTTGAAAACCATACATGAATAAAGAAACGATGCTAAATCAAGAAGTGATTAAGCGCACGGCGGCGGCGGCGGCCGGAGGGGGGCTTACTGACGAGGCGGACGAGGTGCTTGTGGCGGAGCCGGTTGATGATGCTGAGCTCGGCGAGGAAGTCGTTCTGCCCCTGAGTGCTCGCCCGCGAGAACTTCTTCACCGCCACCTCCACCGTGCTCCCGGCGCCGCCGGGGCTGGTGTGGTCGCCGACCACCACGCCGCGGTACACCACCCCGTACCCGCCCTTTCCCAGCTTCATCTTCTCGTCGAAATTGGTCGTCGCTTTCCCCACCTCGCGGTAGTCGAACTCCAGCGAACCGCCGGCGAGGCTCCGTATCATCGTCCCGGTTATGGGGCTGCCGTTGTCGCCGTGCACCTTCCGCCGCTTCACCACGTATAGGTACCCCGCTGCGGCCGCGGCGACCAGCGCGAACGCCACCACCGATGGCCAGTCCTAGCGTGAGTCTCTTGCCGGGCTCGTCGCCGTTGTTAGGATGTTCCTAATCTGGTTGCCGATAGCGAGTACAATAGTTGGGCATAGCTTTTGGATTGTACATGTCAAGACGTTCGACATGTGCTTGTTCACGTGAGAGTGTCTGCTTCTTTTCCGGTTTCTATTAGTGGTCGTGCATCATAGCGGATCGTGGGATGGCACGAACCGTACAGTCATGGCGTGCGTTTAGGAGTGGCCATGTTGGCCACGATCTGTAAAGGTTGTGCTTAAATAAGAGTTCTCAGAAGAGCTGCAAGGAGTCAAGCAGCACAAATCCTTGCATTTTCTTTCAGCGTCGCGTGTGTATCCCTGAGTGCTTGAGGAAGTCGTAAATCGTAAGTCAGAGGTCGGAGATTGTAGTCATAAGTCAGAGACTTCCGATTATTGACTAACGACTACGACGCGTAGTTGTAAACGATTTCGTGGTCGTCCGACTTGCTACGACAAGGCATGGTCGTAAACAACTTTGTGGTCATTCAATTGCCTGGGCACCCGCTGTGACAAGTGGTATCAGAGCCTGTGTTCGCCGATCACCTGGAAGGCATGTCTTCATCGTGGGCTCCACCAGCAAGGCAGTCGATGACTCCTCTACGGCAGGGCTGCCCAGACTCGCCTTCACCTCCTCCGCACCAACCGCGGCACCGTGACGATAGTGGCCGCGCGCCCGTCGTCCAGCACATCGTTAGGGAGGCCTCTGGTTCCATTGTCTATCCCATGCTCACACGAACGAACTCCTCTAGGCGCAAGGTCTCTGGGAGGCCATCGAAACCGATGACGCAGACTACCACGACGACCGACTTGCGCTGTCAGCGATTCTCTGTGCCATGCCGGCCGAGATGCTGTCGACTCTCGCCGTCAAAAACATGGCAAAGGCTGCCTGGGAGGCTGTGAAGACCATACGTATGGGCGTCGACCGCGTGCACAAAGCCAATGTCCAGCAACTGCGCAAAGAGTTCGGTAGTATCTCCTTCAAAGACGATGAGTCCATTGACGATTTCTCGATGAGGATCTCTGGGCTTGCTAATAACCTTCACCTGCTCGACGATCTGATCCGGGAGGAAGAGGTGGTCAAGAAACTTCTGCATGTAGTTCCAGATCGCTACCTTTAGGTGGCCATTTCCATAGAGATGCTCCTTGATGTCAGCGCTCTCTTGATCAAGGAGGTGACTGGTCAACTTCGAGCGTTGGAGCAGCGCTACTCCAACCATGGTGCCGACGACAAAGGAACTCGACTGCTCCTCATGGAGGAGGAGTGGCAGGCATGGACGCAGGAACGCGATTGGGATGGATAGATATCCAACAACTCCTCTGTGCGAAGTGGCAGGCCGCATGGCTGCCACGGGCGAAATTCCTTGAGCAATGGCATGGAGACCCATTCTCGCGGTGGCCACAACAACCCCAAGAGGGACAAGTGCAGGTCATGCGGTAAATTGGGACATTGTGGTCATGATTGTCGCAAGAAGAAAAAGGAGGCGTATCTGGCACAGAACACCGATGACAAGCCCTCTCTCCTAATGGCCTAAGTAATAGTGGCGGAAGAGGACATCGTCCGGGCGCCCACCAAGCTAGAACACATCGGCGGGCAAGTCCTCCTCAATGAGGAGTGCGCTAGATCGGTCTTCCCCAACAAAGACCATGAGGAAACCTTTTTGTTTCTCGACACTGGAGTGTCGACCAAAAAGTGGATAGAGCGATAAAAACTAAATATATTGCACAAAGAGAAAAAATTTCAAACTACTTCCAGGGTGGAGCCGGCCCAGCAAGAGCCTGACAGCCGGCCTATGAACATTGTGGTCCCGGTGGTGCCTTTTTAGGCTGAGCCCATGATCTGTTGATTAAAACCTACCATGTGGAGGTTTCAAATCCGAACAGATTTTTTAGGGAAAAAACAGTGCTTATGAATTGTGACCGGACGTCCATTTCAAAATCAATAGAAATGCTAAGAAATACAATCTTTTCGAAAACAAATGGTAGCATACAAAAAAACGATACATTCTGGATCAGCAGGTTCTTTATTCAGTTTTATGAAGAACGGGTTCTTTATTTAAGAAACCAACAAAAAAACGAACATATCAACAATACCTGCCTCACTTTCGAAAATAATAAACTAGCATATATATGAAACGTAGACTTTACTGGGACAAGTCTGCAGTCAACCTGTTGATATGGATGTACAAGATTAAGGTCCTATTTATTCCGACTTTGACTTCTCGCTTTTACCTTTCAGTAGCCAAGTCGGAATTAACACATTGCCTTTTTTATTTTGATTTTTTTAGCCTTTTTCTTTATATTTTCCATAGAGATATAATATTTTCTTTATTTTCTTTTAGTCGAATGGCTCAGAAAACCAACTGCTGTAAGTCGAAAACCACTAAAAATACAGAATAAATGAACAGGACCTATCAAATCTCGTGCTTGCCAAGACTACTTTCTTCTACGTCCCTCAAACAAACTAAGGGACTATGAGTAATGTAGGTACTTCTTACCTTAACTAAGGAGACAAAGCTGAATTTGACACTGTTGCACACTGTATTTACAAAACTAGCCGCATGGCCATCATATTTACAAAAATAGCACTTATGCCGTCCGGTGGGCGGGCGGCAACGTCGGCGAGACGACACGCGGCGAGACCATTGGCGGTAGGCACCTGCCGCTCGGTGGGGGGTGGCAGGTAGGCCTACTGTCCAGTGAGGGGGCGGCAGGTGATTAAAACGGCTGATTAGCTGGCTTAATTACCTGTCCTAATTTTTTTGCATTTAGTGTTTGTTCGAATTTTTAAATATGTCAAATGAGCTAAAAAATTACAAAATTTATGTACAGCCTCCCGACATAATGTGCCTCATAGTTTATTTTTGGGTAATTTTATCTATTGTTAATATTGCTCAAAAATTCATAAAAATTTGATATTTGTACAAGTTTTTGCATATAGAAAACGAGCTCTAAAAATTACAAAATTTTATATAAAGCCTTCTGACAAGTCATACTTATTATGTAATTTTTGAGAAATTTTATGTGGTCTACATTTGCTACGTTTATTTGGATTAATTTAATCATGAATTTAACGATGCTCAAGCATCTTTTGAAGTGGCATGTGTTGGCCACATAACGGCGAAGGGCCAGCCGTGTCACCCGTCATCTATGAGTGGCAACGGTGGTATGGTTTTACCGGAGCTTTTCAAACACTCGTACGATGAGGAACATCGTTGCCACTCATGAATGACGGGTGATGTGGCTGGCCCTTCGCCGTTATGTGGACGACACATGTCACTTCAGAAGATGCGTAAGTATCATTAAATTTATGATTAAACTAACTTGAATAAATATGGCAAATTTAAACAACATAAAATTCCCAAAAAATTGTAGAATAACTATGACTATGTCAGGAGGCTTCACATAAAATTTCATAATTTTTTGAGCTCGTTTGCTATATGTAAAAACTTGTAAAAATATTAAAATTGTATGAATTTTTTAACAACATCCATAATGGATAAAATTAACCAAAAATTACACTGAGGTACGTTGTGTCGGGAGGCTGTACATAAATCTTTGTAATTTTTTGAGCTCATTTGATATATTTAAAAATTCAAATAAACACTAAATGCAAAAAAATTAAGGCGGGTATAAACCGGCTTAATCACCTGCCACTGGCAAGCAGGCCTGCCTGCCGTCCCCCCCCCCCCCCCCGCGCGGACGGTAGGCTGCCTGCTTGTAGGGCGTTAGGTGCCTGTCGCCGGCGGCCTCACCACGTGTCACCTCACCGACGTTGCCGCCCGCCCACCGGACGGCAGAAGTGCTATTTTTGCAAATACGATATACATACGGTTACTTTTGTAAATACGGTGCGAATCCGGCTTCGCCTCCTCAACTAATCACACCGTACGAATTCGATACCAACATATATTTACATTGCCAAATGCAATAATTTGCCCAGTTTAGATGTATTTATACACACAAATTAACACTGCATCAACGGCCGGAGGACAGCGCAGGGAAGTAATCCTCGGTGTTGCTCGGCGCCGTGGGCAGCTGGAAGCTGCCGTATGATGTGACCTGCGTCGCGTACGCCGAGGTGTCATTGCTCGTGCCGGCGTAGCTGCCGCTCGTCACCTCGATGTCGCTCAGCTCGAAGTGCACTCCCCCCTCCGGCGGCCACACGAAACTCGGCTTGTACTGCGGCACCTCCGGCGGCGGCGCTGACTTGGACACGATCTGCAGCACCTGCGGCATGGTCGGCCGGTCCCCGGGGTTCGGGCTGCTGCACGCCAGGCCGAGGAGCAGCAGCCGGTTGGCCTCGTCGGCGTCGAACCCATCGGTGCCCAGGTTCTGGTCCACCGCCCCGAGCAGCGCCCCCCGGCCGTGCAACCGCCACACCCAGTCCGACAGCAGCGGGCAGCTCGGGTCGCCGAGCAGCGCGTAGCGGCCGGTGACGGCCTCGAGCACGAGCGCGCCGAAGGCGAAGATGTCGGTCTGGCGCGTGGCCTTGTGTCCGACGGAGTACTCGGGCGCGATGTAGCCGCGCGTGCCGGCGACACCGAGGTCGGTGAAGGAGCTCCTGTCGAACTCAATGACGCGCGCGAGGCCGAAATCGCCGAGCCGCGCGCGGAAGGACGCGTCGAGCAGGACGTTGCTCGCCTTGATGTCGCGGTGGAGCACCATGCGTCCGTACTCGTGGTGGACGTAGTGGAGGCCCGATGCGACGTCGGCGACGATGCCGTAGCGGCTCTCCCAGCTGAGCACCGGCCGCTGTTCGTGGACGCCGCGGCGGAAGAGGTGCTGGTCGAGGCTGCCGTTGGGCATGAACTCGTACACCAGCAGCAGCTGCCCTTTCTTGTAGCACCAGCCTATAACAAAACGCAATCAAGAAATTTACACACACATTGTATACATCGCATGACTGTAGTTTATTCATGTCTTTCAAACGAAATGGATCACTCTAACAAGTACTAATTAATGTCTTTCAAAATTTTGCTTTTTTAAGAGAAAATCACTCACTACAGTTTAATTAGTATATACACTGATGTCGAATAGAAAATTCAAAGGGCCTGAAAATTATGGGAATTACTAAATAACACTTGAGTGTTTTGTACTTAGAGAACTTAGATTTTTCCCATATATACAAAAATTTTTATTATAATATTTTGCATCCATATATACAATATTTTTCTATGATGTAATATTTTTTTGACTATAAAATGTTACATATATAAAAAAAATATTACATACATAAAAAAATTTAAGTACTTTGAAATACAATAAACGCTCTAATCCCTCCTAGACACCTTTGAAAATTATATCCCTAGGGTAGTTGAATAATGGAGTTCAAGTTTGGTGTAACAGATGCGAATACTAAGTTGTCGGCACGTAAACTGCATAAACGCGTTAGGATCCGAGTAGAATAATGCTCTGTAGTTTTCCATTGCGACTGACCTGTCAATGCATTAAAATACAAGGGAAGTTGATTGTTAGGACTAACCTTGTTTAAGCAACTACAAGCCCATAACTGATTAGAGAAGGATTAGGCGTTAATTAGGACTATACCATTTCGTCCTAGTCGAGTCTCGGTTGATGAACGATGATAAACTAAATCCTGATCAAGCATAATGGTAAATCTCAAGTATGAAAACCATCATTCTGAATTCTAACGAACTGAAACTACATAAGATGAAATTAAGTGTTTCGCATACCAATGAGAGGGACGACGTTTTTGTGGCGCAACCGGTTGATGATGTCAACCTCCATGACGAAGTCGTCGACGCATTTGGCGTCTTCCCGGATGAACCTCTTCACCGCCACCTCCATTGCCTCCGGCCGGCCGTCCTCGGCGGGGAGCAGCCCCTTGTACACTATGCCGTACCCTCCTTTCCCCAGCCGCAGCCGCTCGTCGAAGTTCTTGGTCGCTTTCCTCAGCTTCTCGTACGCGAACTCCCTCGGCATCCCGGGGAGGTTGCTCAGCGCGTGCTCCAGCCGCTCCTGCCTCCTCCCCATCGACCGCCTCGCCCGCGACATTCGGGTCATGAAGAAGGCTGCAATGGCGACGGCGACGACGGTGGCTGGCACGAGGACGGCAACGAGGACTTTCCACATCGTGCTCTTCTTCTCGGGGAAGGTCTCGATTGTCAGGTTCCATTCCAGGATGCAGTTGAGCTCGAAGGTGGCGCCGGTGGACGCCGAGAAGCCGAGGTAGGACGTCTCGGCGACGTGCTTGCTCAGGTCCAGTGGCGCTTCCAGGACGGGAGAGGCGGGCTTTGGCTTGCCCATGAGGGACATGTACACCGATATGTGCCGGGCTGGGCCGTCGTACTCGATCCAGACGGTGTGGTTGGCAGCGGTCTTCTTGTGTGTTGCTATGGTGATATTGAAGTCGGAGAGGTTGGCCGTCTTGTTGGACAGGACGGTGCCGATGTCGAGGCCGACGTGGTTGTTGTTCGGGTCGTAGCTCTGGTTGAACGTGTCGAACTCGATCGCCACGAATTTGTTCTTGGCCGGGTTGCCTTGTAACGTCGCGTTGGTGAGGCCGAGGTAGCCGCCGTCGCTGCCCGGAGGCGGCCCGTCGAGCGAGGGCGCGATGAGGAAGGCGAGGCCCTCGCCGGGAAGCTCTTTGTCGTAGAAGACGTTCATGGAGAAGGTGCTGTTGAACGACACGACACGGACAAGCTGAGCCTGGTCGGTGCCGTTGCCGCCGGAAGCCGCCGCCGCAGCGGGGGCGGGCCTCTCGTCATCGAGCCGACGCCACAGGGTGAAGGGCTGGTGGAGGAGGACGGAGCCGGACTTGTTGACGAGGAAGGCGTCGTTGTTGCGGGTGTCCGGCGTGAGCTGCAGAGCGCCGCCGTTGATTCTGGCGTCCTTGAGCACCTCAAAGGCGCCGCCCGCCGGCGCGGAGTCGCTCGGTTGGAACGAAGCGTACGCGTAGTTCTTGACCCGAAGCTTCTCCTGCGGCTGCGGCTGCGCGCCGCAGACGGCGACGCAGAGGAAGCACACGACGCAGCCGATGAGGCGCGGCAGAGAACAAGCTCGACCACCACGTCTTCCACGTCCATTCGCCATGCGCGCGCGCGTCGTAATGGAGGCTTGAAACAGAAGTTCCAAGCGTAGCAGAAAAGACCAGTGCGTAAGGGAGGAATCCACAGTTTCGGTGCACCCGCTGTATATATGTTGCTTGCTGCCGATTCACGGGCGGCGTTGGTGAGAGTTGGTGCGGCGACAAGAGAAGCTGCCCCGTAAATTCCTCTCGCCGATCGAGGAATCGTGCCGTACAACGGCGTATGAGTATGACCGTATACTTAATAAATTACAACTAAAAGCTATGGACAAGTGTAAGGCCCCGTTTGGCACAGCTCCACCACCGACTCCTGGAGCTGTTTGGAGCTGTTTTGTGCCAAACGGGGTACAACAAAATAGCTCCACCCAAGGAGTCCCTTAAAACCTGCTGAGACAAAAGTAGCTCCTTGGGTGGAGCTGAAAAAAGTAGCTTCACCCAGCTTCACTTGTGAAGTAAAAAAAACAGCTCCACTTGTGAAGTGGAGCTGTGCCAAACGGGGCCTAATAGAAGAGGTGGCTGCCACCTCTAGGACTAGCCAAATAAGCAAAAAGAGTACAAGTGGCTCATGGTGGAGGTAGCTAATACAATAAGTTGAGTAGAGGTTACCTCTACTAAAGCACTCAAACATTTAATATTTCGCTAGAGGTGACCCTAACCCTTATTGTACTTGCTCTAAGAACTAGCATCGCCTCCAAGTCCTCGTATGATATGCTAGAGGTCACCTCTTGCATGAGGGGCAGCTTGCCTCTCTCTCCTCTTGTCTCTCTCTTCCACATAGGATTGTGTTGACGTGGATTTTACTAGAGGTGACTTAGTCAGTATTATTGTATTTGCTCTAAATCACAACAAAAAAAATATTTCTTACATATGTGTAGAATGGTAGCATGGTCCGGTCTAATTATGCGTAGAACCTCCATCATTTTTTGGACGTTCACATCACACATAAGTAAATTAGTCATGTTTTAGGATAAGGTTTGGGATGCGTGGCAGATGTACGATTTTCGACTTTCCCAATCGCCACCTGCTCGAATGCATGGGTCGCCGTCGTGCGTGACATTCCATAGACCATATATACGCCTTCGGTTTTGGAATTTTCTTGGTGACCTGAACGATCGAGGTCACCTTTTAAAAGTCGTGAGACACCTATGCGTATATGGTGTAAACGGTAAACGCCGCTTAAAATGAGATGGTGCCAATGCGTGCATAGCTTTTCAATCTCCTCTATCTGTCGATCATGACTCATGAGATGCTAGCTTAGACGTGCATCGTTTTTAAAGGGAGTGACTATTATACAGACGACTATTTTTTCTCTTCATCTTTAGTTATTTTTATATTATAATTTTAGGTGATTGAGAGTGTAACTTAAAAGAGGGAAAATTATTAAACTACAATTTTATATGATTAAGAGTATACTTTTATATAGCTAAAAAATAAAAAAATTTCAATCAACTATACAATAGCAAAACCATTTTTAAAGGTGACCGATGGAGCCGACGGCCACCTCCCTCCTTTGACAAATTGGTTGTGCGCCTGCCTTGTTTCAGGAATAAAACACACTAGACAATCCATTAGTACATACGACTGGTACCCGGAAATCTCTTGTACTTCAAGCGATAGGTTAGATGAATCAAAGCTACTCTACACGCAAGTTTGACTCGTGCAAGATTTCGTTGGAACGGTTGAATATATTCAGGATTATTTTTCCTGATATAAAGTCAGCACTTGCAGGGCCTAGCCTGTCCTGCCATGACTAGGAACAATTTCCTTCTCTTCTTTTTTCTGCTTTAATGTTTTCCTGCTTTGAGATGTTTTATTGACCTTTCGGGATCAAGTGATAAGAATTACACTGCTGACGAGTGCATGCTCTTACAATTAAACTCATCAAGATCAGTAATGTTTTGATCTCCAAACTTGGAATAAACAAGAAACCATTTCTATATTTCTGTTCAACTGAAAAAGGATTTTCCAATTCGTGAGCGCTTCTTGATAGGATTACAGCGTACAAGGCATTAGCAAATAACAAGTCTCATCGACATTGCATAGCGTTTACCAATCTTTAGATATGATTGATACGTTCAACTGCACAATGACATGGTTATCTTCTCTGTTCAGACTCTGTGTAAGCCTTGCGCGTTTACCAGTCTTTAGAAGCGATATGATTGATACCTTCAACTGCACAATGACATGATTATCTTCTCTGTTCAGACTCTGTGTAAGCCTTGCCGAACTCACAAGTCTCAGCAGTTGACTGCCAATGCAGTTATACTCCAGTACCTGCCTGGGACTTTCTCTGGCCTTGAGTTTGTCCGAGATTGTCGAGTCTTGAGTATTTAAAACAATCCCTTCATACTAATACCTTGTTTACTCTTTCGCCAATTCCTACGTAACGAGGGGGATGTAACAGGTTCACAGCACACAAGGATACAAAATCTCTGATGCATTGTGAAGTTTCCTCTGAAATGTAGAGAGAATATATGTCTTGTCTGCTGATAATGTCTAATTTCTTTATGTTGAAATAAATTATACGTAGCTTGTTCTGAACAGTTGCTCACTTGTTTATATAGGTACCATGCATCAATTTAGGGAAAGATTTAGCTAAAATGGCATTAATACAACACTTTTTATTTAGAAAACTAAAGGGAGTGTTCATTTTGCGAGGTGTATTATGTGATTGTTAGACAGATCACTCGGTATGTTTTTCTTTTTGCAGATTAATTTGTGGCGAATTTAGGCTCTCAATTGTACTGAACTGGAAAAGGGATCAACCCGTCAGGCGTCACCTACACACACACACACACACACACACACACACACACACATATACAACTTGGTTCATTTTGGCCGGCAAAAAGTAGTCAAAGTGTCCAATTTGCTAGTGATGGGCATAAACAAGGAACCTTCGAACTACATGAAAATCCTCACCAAATCACAAAGCACATGGTCAATAGTCTATATCCCTATCTTACAATAGTTCGATAACATGTTAGCAACCATAATTTAGACCCCCTAACCGCGTTTCCGGGTACCTAACAATTAACAAATACCAGTGGGACGACAAGAGGATTGTCAATACGAACAACACAAACGGGGCTGAAAGGAACATAACATTTGGATATCTGCACCCCTTCAAAAACAAGTAAGCATCTGTTTTTACCAGAAATCATGTGTCACTTTTGATCTTATTTGCAGTCATATACGTCAGAAGATAAACATGTTGCTATCTCTTAGGCGCTGGTGACGCACAGATTCCTTTTTTCCCAGTCCATCTGCGTTAAGAACACGAGACCTGACATTCCAACAGGTCTTCAGGAAAATAGCTCTCATGCAGACATAAGTGAAAACAATTTCGCCAGAATTTTGGTGGTTATCGGCGATAACCAGCCGTATCGGTGAGGGCCAGTAAGCGAAATATTTCAGAGGATTTCGGTTGTGAGGCCCACATTTCAAATATAATTCATTTAAATATGAAAATACATCAGATTTTAACTTTTCATCTCTATTTCGTGTATATATAAATATCTAGTTAGTCTCGACAAATATCTATAGTTTTTTCTTAAAAATCAATTTTTTCACAATTCAAATTTAAATTACAAATTTTTTCGGTCGAAATTTTCTGATAAAACTGATTATCGACGTTATCGCTACTCTCCGATAAAATTTTGTCACCGATACAAATTTCCCTGGACATAACAGGCTAACAGCTGAACCAACTACATTTTTGGGTTGCACAGCGTTGAAGTCGACGGCATTGCCCACGTTTACATAACGGTTGAAGCCTTTAGGCGAACTAGTTAGGGCATAAAACTCGATACATAGAAATTTCATAAAACAGAATGAGATAACATAGACAATCCACAGAAATTTCATAAAACAGAATGAGATAACATAGACAGTCCATCTTCATCTACGTTAACTCGATGTACTTAGGTGTTTCCTGATATGGGGATCAACATCTTAATTAAGCTGATCTGACTAGCTAGCTAGCTTTATAGCTCTCGGAAGTCAGAGAGCTCCAGGAACTAGCGATAGATGCCGCTAGGCAAAAGCAGATTCCTCGACGCTGCCATGCACTTTTAGAGAAAGCAGGAACTGATAATGTTGGAGCTTTCAGTTCACCAGCGCCGCCCCTTTCAGTTCACCAGCGCCGCCCCTTACTTGTCCCAACCGGCACCGGAGCGCTCCGTTTCGTCGTAGCCTCGTAGGTATGAAGTATCAGACAAAGATCGCGGCCGCGGCCGCGTTAGAAAGAGGCATATATGCGGCTCGCCGTGCAGCCATGGCGCCGTGACAGGCTGACTGTACAGTATCAGGATCGAGAAAGCGCGCGGGCTTAACCGCGGCATGGCATGGCGGCAGAGCGGACGGGGCGAGTATCGCGCGTTTCAGGTGGGCCGCCACAGCCATCGCAGGCTCAACTGGGCCGAGGATTCTCGCCAACCGCTCTGGCTCGCACGCCGCGCCAGTTTGGCACCCATTGGGATGGGGCGGCCACTTGGGCTGGGCCGCGACCTCCAACACCACGTTAGTTTGACTGTTTTTTCTTTTCGAAACTCGATAGTGCGACTGGTTAATTACCAGCGGCACGCCAATCCGCACACCAACCTCATCTGACCCCCTGGTCCCAGTCGTTGAATTTCAGCAGTCGTCGTCGCGTTGCTTGCTTGTAGATCAATTGATAACATGAGCAATCACATGTCGACCAATGAACACTGGTATGAGAGCAACTAGAGAACTCCTCTCTCAATAAACCAAGGAACCTATTTATAGGGTATGTTCTTTTTTTTTTACTTATAGCTATGGTTTATGCTTTTTGGCTGAAATTTTTGAATTTTAGGCTATTCGCGATAGAGATTACGGAGAGAGAGATACTCGCTTGTGATTTTCGCTGGTCCAGATGTTGGGTTTTTAATGTATACTACAGTTAACTTGTAGACCCCGTCTTGAGAAAATATTCTATTTGAAAGTTAGGTACTATAGTAAAAGCCAAAAGCCACTTTTAGAAACCGTAAAGAACATGCCCTATAGACTAATGAGTGAAACTCTTCAAGGAGTATTCTGGTAGTTTCCCATATAAAAAACCCTAGGTTTCATAACACTTTTCCTTGGACAAATACCACGCAACGCATATGCCTCGTTAAAAGTTCATTCCAAAAACCCAATGTGAGAAAAAAAAGTACATAACACACATTAAATTGCATTGCACTTGTTGCATCATCAAAAACCTTCATGTGAGAAACCCAATGGGTAAAACTCACCAGCGGGAAAAGCGGACAATACTTGTCATCGAGATTTAGTAATGATCATCCGGATCTAGCATGATTTTCGTGATCTTTGTAATGTTGATCAATTAGATCTATATCACTGTGTGGTAAAACACTCAAGGTAGTGATCATTAAATCGATACCTTCTAAGTTTGACTAAAGATGAGATTTTCATAATCTCGTGTAACGATCAATATTTAGCATATGCTCCCCTAAAGACGATATCCATTGAAGTCTTCTTGCTTCAATGCCTTCAATATATTTCTCAAAAATGAATACATGCAAGGATATTGTGAGTAAATTAATTAGATTACCACAATGTCTAATCTTCTAAACACTTATCCCACTATTCATCTAGAAAGTGTGAGGATAAAACAATTTAGGAGCAATGTGCTTAACTTTCCAAATACCGCATCTATTTGTGGAACACAAGTAAAACAAATATCCTAACAGAGGATGGGGGTAAAGTTAATTGCAACATCACATGCCTTGTGAGTATGACTTATCCAAACCATCTAGGTCTTAATAGTTTGCAACTATTTCTAAGCGGTTAAACTTACAACCAAATAGTATGTTTTGCTGATCTATACATATGGTCGTACCCACTATAGAGTGAAGTATAAGCAAGTCTGTTTTGGCATTTATTAGGATTAATCAAATTGCCATTATTACCAATGCACATCGTACCTTCATGGTACAAGAGGATAATGCCAATCCACTAACTTCTGGTGAGAGATGTACTTTATAAGTGCTTATGCGACACACTTCTAGTCTTTAGGTTTCTCATTACATTCTTTTGGGTCTTGATGGATCCTTGTCCACTTCTAGTGATCACAAACCATTTGTGTAATTTAGAGGTCGACTGGTAAATCATCCCAGGTTTTGAGATGTTGACTAAAATAGCTACTCATCATTTGATCAAACATAAAAGAAAAATTACCAATTTGGTGTTATTGAAGCCTAAACCATGGCAAATAACAGGGAATCAATAATACAGAGCCCATTCAACGGAGAAATAATACCATAAAACTGTGATGATATGCATAAGAATCCAAACGAATCTACAGGATTGTACTTAGTGGCCCAAGCCCCAATACAAGCATCACTAAATCTATGATGATTGCAACAACCAGAGTGGTCCATGGTGCCTTACATACTGACTTGGGGAAGACTGCAACGTTTCCCAGCACTTGTGCACGACAGTGACAACACATCCTGGCAAAGGACACACTTAATGAAGCTATACACGGCCTAACCACACAATGCCAACAATAACCCAAACACCAATACACCACAGCAACCACATTGTCAATTACAACAAGACGAGCTCCTCCAATAGTCTAATTAAAATGTGTGCTACTGCTCTGATCCGCAATTCCCAAAACAAACCATAGCATCGTAGTGACTACTGGACTCTAGATCTAAGCCAACTCAAACGATTATATCTTCCGCATCTACCAACAGCTCGGCTGGTTCATCATTTCAACACTCGCTTGATCTAGATAACATGGAACAACAATCAGAGATAGAAGAGAACACAAGTTAAGACAGTACCATCCATCTCATCCTCGAGGCCAAGCGTGAGAGCAAGTGTGGCATCTGCCTGCGCCACGAGAAGCTCACAACAATCCTCCTGTACAGCTCCCTGTCCTCCTTCTCTGCCACCGCGAAGGTCGCGACATGCTGCAGGAACGCGTGCGCGTCCGGTGGCTTGGCGCCCTCCACCCCACCCTTCCGCTCGGCTGCCTCCTTCCACTCCGCCGCCATCCCGCGCGCCCTCTCGCGCGCCGCCTGTGGCACCATCGGGCGCATCGCCCCGATCTCTGGGTCCGGATCAGCCAGCGCCGGAACCACCGCCTCCAGTATCAGCACGCACGCCCACGCCAGGTCGGTGGGCGACCTCACTGCCCGCTTGTCCACGGGGAACACCTCGGAGACCGCGTCCATCACGAACCTGGCTGGATCGACGCAGCGCTTGAGCGCGTCGGGCAGCTCGGCGCGGATCGCGTCCACCTCCTTCCGCCGCGCGACCACGAAGTCGAGGAAGGCCACAGAGTCCATGCTGGAGCAGAGCGACCTGAGGCCCTCGGCGATGCCAGCGGCGTCGGAGGGGGAGCCAGGCCGCACCGTGCTTTCGGCTAGGGAGGCGGGGAGGAGGAGGCGGCGGCTGAGCGGGGGAGGAGGAGGAGCGGGGGAGACGGAGGCGGAGGAGGAGCGAGGGCGGAGCGGAGAGCGGGACGCGGGAGGGGTACTGCAGATCTATTGAATGATGACCGTCGGATATGGTTGAGTAAGGAGAGAGAATGGAGGAGAGTTAATCTGGTGCGCACATTTTTAGGATGGTGTATTTCTGGGTGCATATTGTGGTGTGGATGTAGTTAAGGTCATGACTGTGGAGCAGGTAATTGTTGGGTGGATGTAGGATAATTTTAACTGGTAGTTTATTAGTTTAGATTTAGATTAGATAAACACTAAGCAACTCCTCCATAAATTGGAAAATGTTTGGCAAACATCTTTCGCGCAATGCTATTCGGCTTTGGTGCCGCGCAGCCTAATAAAACTCGGGCTCTAATATTTCGTGCCTTAGAGCATGTACAATGCAAGATGCTTATATATGAGTGCTTAAAGAGAGAGAATATAGCCACATCATCAAGCATCCATGCAAAAATTATTTCCTCCAATGCAAGCATCTCTTCTATAGGTGCTTAGATGCTATATTATCTATTAATAGATATAGTTATACACATAAGCACTTACTAAGCACCGGTGCTTATTTAAGCATCGATGCTTCAAAATAAGCACCTTATCTATCCTATGTGGCAAAAAAAATCAGTTTTTTTATTACTAAGTATCTCTCTAAGCGTCTGCACTCTTACACATAACATGGCGGCAGCAACAAACGCCACGATCTCCTCCGGGTCTGCCGCCCAGCCATCCATCCGGCAAAACGCGTAGGATTTTAAGCGGGGCCGTGCCGTGCGCGCACCGGCAGGCAGGAGGACGCGGATGGTTATCAAGCCGTCGGCGCTCACCGGCGCACGGATGAAGTTAACGTGCGAACGAAACACCCATCCATCCGTCCACGTTGTGCGGGGCATCTCCGCGCGCCCAGCAGCTGTCCGCGCTCCGCCCGCGAACGTCTCGTCCTGCTTGCTTTCCGCTTCCCCCGGCCCGAGTGGATGTACGTCGCCGCGCGCCGCGCATCCATCCGTCGTTCGCCCTACGGACGGGCGAGGGGCCCGTCCCCGCGGTCTCCCGTGTCTCCACGTACCGCCCAGTGACCCAGGCTATAGCACTGTTCTTTACTGTTTCTAAAAGCGGTTTTTAATTTTTGCTATAGTACCTAACTTTTAAACGAAATATTTTTTCGAAATAGGATCAATAAGTTAATTACAGTATACGTTAAAGCTCAACATCTGTATCAAGTAAAATCGCAAGTGAGTATCTCTCTCTGTAATCTCTGTCACAAGTAACTAAAATTTAAAAATTTCAGTTAAAAATTATAAATCGTAGTCATATCAAATAGACTCTGTGTTGGCTGGTCTATAGGAGGATCAGCTACGTCCGGGCTGGATACCATTCTAGCAGCAAGGACTGTACGTGTCCCCCTTTCATTGGGCTGTCCGATAGTGCAATCATTTTGACTGACAGATCATGTAATCAACCACGTAGATCAGACGTGTTGAAAACACCCGACCATACCTGTTAGAACGCGAATGAAGCTTCCCTATTCCCCTCCCTATCCCCTCAATCTAAACCACTCACATCTCATCCAATGGCTAGTTTTTTTATATTTTCATCATTTGCCCATCCATAATAAATAATAATAGCTTGGTTCTATTATCTTCAAGGACATGCTCTTTCTTCAGGTAAGAGATTGTTAGGTATGAGTTCCATATACATGTTACGGTTTTCTTTTCTTTCTTGTTATAAATTATGGTTCCTTTAAAGATCTCTATATGAATTTTTAGAATCCATTTACTACATATTTTCAATCATGCCATTTGCTAGAGTTATTATATAATAGAACATTATTTTATTTATAATACGATAGTATCTGTCTCTACAGGGACCATTGAACCATAGCTTTCACCACGTCATTATATTCATAATGACTCATCAAGTCTAGACTAGCTAGTTCCAAGACTTCCATTTAGTGATTATGGTTCAGGTTCAGTTACTTCGTTTATGTAGCCTAATATGAGCGCTCCAAGTGCTCGGCCATATACTTTGGTTCTGGATATGTGTTCTTGTAAGAGAAATTTTGGCAACTGTAAAGGCAAAATGGTTGTCGACAACTTTTCTCCCACATCCTCATAATTGAGGGTATCTCAGTGTTAACCAAATCTTTATCATTTCCCAAAAGAAAGAGTCTTGGTCATTCCACATTCCCAACACTGTAATATGCGTGAATCAAGTTGCTAGGGTTTTCATCTTCATGATGAACCTCTTCGTGAGGTATTTCACCTTCAAGGTGAGTTCCCTTCAGGAATGTTTAAGGAGTGATTAACAATTGTTTTGACTAGTGTCATTAGACCTTAAATCTGCAGATGTCCCCATAAATTTTAGGTCATGCACCAATAAGTCAATTTTGCATATGTGGATATACTATTCAATCCAGAGTATTCCACTTTTAGCGACGCATTTACTACAAGTAAACACTAAGCAACTCCTCCATAAATTGGAAAATGTTTGGCAAACATCTTTCGCGCAATGCTATTCGGCTTTGGTGCCGCGCAGCCTAATAAAACTCGGGCTCTAATATTTCGTGCCTTAGAGCATGTACAATGCAAGATGCTTATATATGAGTGCTTAAAGAGAGAGAATATAGCCACATCATCAAGCATCCATGCAAAAATTATTTCCTCCAATGCAAGCATCTCTTCTATAGGTGCTTAGATGCTATATTATCTATTAATAGATATAGTTATACACATAAGCACTTACTAAGCACCGGTGCTTATTTAAGCATCGATGCTTCAAAATAAGCACCTTATCTATCCTATGTGGCAAGAAAAATCAGTTTTTTTATTACTAAGTATCTCTCTAAGCGTCTGCATTGGACATGCTCTTACACATAACATGGCGGCAGCAACAAACGCCACGATCTCCTCCGGGTCTGCCGCCCAGCCATCCATCCGGCAAAACGCGTAGGATTTTAAGCGGGGCCGTGCCGTGCGCGCACCGGCAGGCAGGAGGACGCGGATGGTTATCAAGCCGTCGGCGCTCACCGGCGCACGGATGAAGTTAACGTGCGAACGAAACACCCATCCATCCGTCCACGTTGTGCGGGGCATCTCCGCGCGCCCAGCAGCTGTCCGCGCTCCGCCCGCGAACGTCTCGTCCTGCTTGCTTTCCGCTTCCCCCGGCCCGAGTGGATGTACGTCGCCGCGCGCCGCGCATCCATCCGTCGTTCGCCCTACGGACGGGCGAGGGGCCCGTCCCCGCGGTCTCCCGTGTCTCCACTTACCGCCCAGTGACCCAGGCTATAGCACTGTTCTTTACTGTTTCTAAAAGCGGTTTTTAATTTTTGCTATAGTACCTAACTTTTAAACGAAATATTTTTTCGAAATAGGATCAATAAGTTAATTACAGTATACGTTAAAGCTCAACATTGTATCAAGTAAAATCGCAAGTGAGTATCTCTCTCCGTAATCTCTGTTACAAACAACTAAAATTTAAAAATTTCAGTCAAAAATCATAAGTCGTAGTCATATCAAATAGACTCTGTCTTGTCTGTTCTAGAGGAGGATCAGCTACGTCCGGGCTGGATACCATTCTAGCAGCAAGGACTGTACGTATCCCCCTTTCATTGGGCTGTCCGATAGTGCAATCATTTTGACTGACAGATCATGTAATCAACCACGTAGATCAGACGTGTTGAAAACACCCGACCATACCTGTTAGAACGCGAATGAAGCTTCTCTATCCCCTTCTCCCTATTCCCCTCCCTATCCCCTCAATCTAAACCACTCACATCTCATCCAATGGCTAGTTTTTTTTTATATTTTCATCATTTGCCCATCCATAATAAATAATAAAAAATACAGAAAAAAATAAAATTTATTTTTTATTATATTTTTTTTACAGAAATTATAATTTTATTTTTTCCTGTAAAAAAATTATAATAAAAAATAAATTTTATTTTTTTCTGTATTTTTCTATTATTATTTATTATGGATGGGCAAATGATGAAAATATATAAAAAAAACTAGCCATTGGATGAGATGTGAGTGGTTTGGATTGAGGGGATAGGGAAGCTCCATTCTTAGAACGCAGGGTTCTCCCAGGCTGGGTGTCCCTTTTTTGCGAAAATCCTACGTAATTATCAGATGGCGCTGAAGCGCTGATTATTTATCGAAAAACATTGGTTTTTTCTATCCAATTGCTGAGTAGCCGCAACTCGTTCTAGGTCCATCTCGTGCTCAACCTCTCAATCGACGTACTTGTTCGCTTCGGTTGCACATTACTTCCGGAAGGGGGTAGAGAAGGCGGTCACTTTTGCTCCGAAAAGCGACACGCTGCAAACCCTAACCTCCTCGTGATGTACTCGCGGGTATGGCCTAGCATCCACACGCAATAGCGTGGTCCATCTTGTTAGGCGCGACGCGATCGATCGATCGCCACCATCCAGCCGTGAACGCAGGAACCAATGGACCATTCCATCGCCGCCGATCGATCGAGAGAGTTGATCATCGTACGTGAACGGCGAACCAGAGAGAGGCAACTAGCAAAGCCTCTTGCTTTGCTGAACCAGAAAGGGGTACTCCCATGCTCTCGTCAAGTCGCCACAAGACCTGCAAGGCCAAGGCAAGGCAGGCGCACACGACACGGAAAGTACCGGTAGGCGGTAGCCATCGCCGCCCCATCGCTGTAGCTAGCAACTATTTGCAAGGGTTGGCATCATGAATGTGGCCGGCATAGCGTCCGATCCGACAGGCGACAGCCATGTGGAAACAAAGGAGGAACGAAAGCCGTCGGCCACGCAATGCAGGCCGTGCACGCACCTTGCAAGTGCCCGAGAAAAAGGCGGTTGTTTCCATCCGAGCTGTGCAAATCGCGCATGGTTTTGGGTCCTGGCAGTGGCAGGCTGGAGCCCTCGGCTGCAAGTGTACGAACGGCAACTCGATGGAATCTCGCCCGCCGTGTCCGCACGGCGATCCACAGACGGCGCCCAGGAAGGCATCTCATTCTCCTCACGAGGCCCCGGCGCACATCAGGATAACGCACAATACGTAGGCTACATGCTTTTTACGAGACAAGTTGCCCAAATGCCCCCACAGGTTAGTTGCAACACTGTTTTCACATAGTGCTTATCAGATAATGTCGTCTTTATCTCATATATATATATATATATATATATATATATATATATATATATATATATATATATATATATATATATATATATATATATATATATATATATATATATATATATATATATGAGAGAGAGAGACGAATATATCATGGGCAAAAATATGATTTTCTTCAACCGAATTCATAGACGGACAGAAATACCTTTTTTCTGAAAGAAGCATATATGAACAGAATCATCATAGCTGGCATTAACAAACAGAAAAATACATGCAAAGAAACTAAGAAATGTACCCAAGCTTCTACCAAGACAGGGACTTACGAGTTGCAACGGTAGACCAATAAAACAATAGATTCGGATACACCTATAAATCTGCCTCATTTCTATTTAGCTACATACGCATTATCAACGATACATCTTTCCATTTACCCCTGCTACTATCTAAAGGCAACAGAAGATAGTTGCATGCTAAAGCATTGTATTTCATACACAAAAAACAAAAATAAAAATTGTAAAAGCAAAGATCACGATAATTAAACACCATCTTGTGATACATGAAACAGCTGATTCACACTTACACCAGCAAAAACGAAATCAAGGTTACTTACTCGTTTAGCCCAGAACTACTGTTGCCTCCATCTCAGCTTTGTTGGAAGCATGGTTTGATACTTTCCTCATCCCAAAAATATGTGCCAACTCTGCCCAAGTTCATCTTTTGACAGGGTTCTCCCGATTCCTTTTTTTCTAGTTTCTTTACCTCCGCTTTTAGTGCTGCTACCATCCCCACCCAACAACACTTTTTTCCAGGAGGGGTTTATCCATAAAATATTACATTATCCACCCATATCCATGGATAGAGTTCCAAAGAAATGCAAACCGTTAAAAGCTATCTGGTTCCGTACCACCCGCTTGTTATAAGGTATTTCCTTAAGAATACCACACGCTAAGGAATATGGTGTCCTCTTAAGTTTATATTGTACCAAAATGCAGCCTCTCCCACTTGAAGGATCTACCAGAATTAAACCGCAGCAAAGCTCTCATGAATACACAAACACAAACACAGACTGCTGCTATGGCAAGCATTGAATGGATATAGGGGCGAGCAAGCAATCCCCGTGAATGCAAAGGACGCCTTAGCGGCCTGCCAGACTCCAAAATGGCGCACTGGCTGCAAGATCTTATTTGCAATGCTTGAATCCCAGATGTATTATTGTCACCAACATTCCCTGCATCCACACGAATTTCCTCTTTGTTAACCATTATGGTAAGCTGGCTGTTCTTCCTGTCCACCAGCTTTTGCGCCACAAGCTCATTGTACCAATGGTTGTTCCTCAACTTGGCATATGTTTCAGGAGATTGGCCATCGTCATCTAGCACTGAGTGCCAGCAGCTCAAACCAATCTGCAGTGATTTAAGCAAAAATTAGAGGAATTATCAATGTGACATAACACTAACATAAACTATACTGTGTTTACCAGTTGAGGATCATCTGTCAAGGCATCAACAATATCCTCCGCGTCATCAATAGATGCAGCCAGATGTAATGGAGTCAAACCACCTGGGCCAGGTAAATTTGGGAGGAAGGGGTACAGTCTGGAATTATCAGGGCAAATTACAACAAACTGCACAAGCAAATGCACCATGCGGCTACTTTTCCTTTTCACTGCTCTGTTCAGGAGACGAATCTCTAAGAGCATCTCCAGGGTCTCCTGTGATAGTTCATCACTGACCAAACTTCTCTTCGCAAGGATATCCAGTAGTGTTTTTGTAAGAGAGCACCAGTCCCGCTCATTCGAAAACAACAATAGGTATTTGAACCGTGCAGTTGAAAACTGAATCAAACCTGAATCAGAATCGTCGGATTTGGTGGAAGGTGTACAAGCAGCAGCCTTTTGAAAGAGCCAGCCAAGTTCGTTAAGAAAGTGCAGAACATGATCCCTTGGCTTTAACCGCCTGGCATCGTGAACCTGATCATCTGAAGAGACATCAAGAAATTGCGAATCTTCAAGCTCGGCTTCAAGGTTTCTCAACTCCTGACAAACACTTGAATTCGCAACAATAACAGGGAAGCTGTTTCCTCTGAACCTGTTATCGACCTGCATGTATCAACATACAGTTGCGATCACCTTCCTACTGGTAACAACTAGTTTCCATATATCAACAAAAGTGACAGACATTAAAATCACACGAACCTCAATAAAGCAACGTCCAATAGTAAGATGCGGTTCTCCTGGTAAGTCAAAGGTCTCAACACCTGAATCATCATATATGGTACCCGGATATGCTGAGCATAGTACTTCTTTTGATATGTACTTTCCTGTACTGGTACAGTGGATTCTGCATTGATACAGAGTTCACAGTAAGTTGCAAAGATTGAGGATATTCTTGTCAAGCAAACCACTTTTTTAAAACTGAGAACTTACTGGGTGCCAGGAATCGTTAGATTACGGCCCTTCAGAACAAGGCAGGTCTTTCTTCCACCAACAACAGCAATTGGTGACACAAAGGTCAACTCGGGGGTATTCCATGTTCTCCATGATTTCGATAAATGGGTCATTCCTGAAATAAGAGAGCAAATTTGATATAAACCAAAATGAATGAACTCATAGGCAAAACACACCAAAGAATGCCTTCAGATGAGCAGGAATAGAGAAGAAATATGAAAAAACTAGTTATGTATACCATCTTTGTATGACACCAACTGGGTATCAGTTCGAACTAAAAACCTTCCTTTTCTCCAGAAATCCAAATCAGAACCTTGAACTAATGTGTTTACTCGCTGGAGAAGATTTTCCTCAAGCTGCGTTTACATTACATAGATCCCACATTAGGTAACTATGTAGTAATTTTATTGCATAATGTTGTTTTGGCTAGTGTAGTGACAAACTTACTTCATCCCATGCAATGGCTGGCATTGACAGATACATGGATAGCACAAGGCAACCAGGGCGTATGTATCCCTCCATTTCAGAGGGGCTGTGTTTGAGCCAATTTACAATCTGAACAGGAAAGGGGAACTATTTAATTACAAAATGAGTGAAATGGGCCAGAACAGGGCTTGCAGTTTATCATGTTAGCAATCTCATGGTTATACCTCATCACGAAGGTTGCCAGGGATTGTGCCAGGTTCCTTGCCAAAAAGCTTGAATATAATCCTACCAGTACGGTCCTATAAAATGGCAATCCAAGCAAACATGAGATCGAATGCATAACTAAGATAATAAAAGACATCTTGGCTAATTACATAATCCATTGAAATGTCAAGCTTCTATATAAATTACTTGTCCATCTGAGTTTGAAGTTGACGGTGAATGGTCTGAACAAGAGGTTGAGGCATAACATGTCTGATATGTGGGATTTGGTGGCGACCCATTTTCGATTGGCCGCTCTGAATCCTTGAAGAGCTCAAGTGATGGCGCACACCATGCCCGACTTGTACTAACCTCAACTGTTCCAATGTCTTCCCCATAGTCTGCAATATGAGGGTGCCTAATGTCTTCGGCTACTGAACGGATGGGGAAAAACTTTTGAGTTATAGGTGGAGAAGATGATGGAGATCTCTCGTCCAGAGGATTACTACTCTCGGAAGACAAGTACTTATTTGCAGTGTCCATCTTAGGAGGAATGTCCTCCTCAGTGGTACCAAACAGCTGCAGCGACAAGTACGGTTCTCCGTCTGACTGCTTGTATATTTCAGGTGGACTTTCCTGAGTGTTGTTGCTTCTTATCATACCAGCTGCAGGAAAAACGCGGATTGATTTCTCATGGGAGTTTACAACACTAGCTGGCTCTGTTGAATGACTCTTGCTCTTGTTATTACCACTGCTGTCGCTGCTCCCTTGGGACTGAGATGTATTGGTCTCAGGGGTTGATGCCGCAAGGGCAGTTGATAGAACTGCTAGCAAGTCCATGGTTGGCACAGTTTGCTTGTCGATTCCGTTAGTTGCCTTTTGAACAGAATCTTGTTGTTGCCCATGCGAGGCATTCAAATCAACAACTTCTGATGGAGACTTTGCCACAGAGTTTGCATTATTCATTGAGTTTATTTTACTTATAATTTGGACCAGATTATCTTTATCTGGTATTGCAGGGACGCTAGGTAGTTTACCAACATTGCTACCTGCCATTACAGAGGGAAAAACAGTACTCCGGTTAAAATCACCAAGAAGTGAGTGTATCAAATTCATTATTGGGTGCTAGTACCTTGTAAGTGCGCAATAACTGTGATCAGATTGACAATATCCTGTGTCCTATTTGCTGCATTTTCTTGGTTACCAGGTAGCAGCAACTGCGAAGCAACATCTGCTGGATGGGTTTTCCTTCGTCGCCGGTTGTGGCCGGCGAGCCTACGCCTGCAGCTCCTCTTACCCTCGTCAAACTCCGAGAGGGGGTGAAATCTAAACGATTGACCAGAAGAACCAACTTATTAGTAACTAAATGCTCTCAGCCTCTACACAAACATCGACTCCATTGGATAGAGAACCATTTCTCCGGCCCAATCCACATGCCGTAGCAGCCGATGGCATTGTAAACATAAATTCCTAAAAGCTGCATCATAACAACGATTCTTGTCATGAAAATTTTGGGGGATGCAGTTGCTGTCATTACCTACTACACTGCTGGCAGAAGCGCTGCATCTGGCTGGCAACGAGCGCCTTGGTGATCTTGCTGTGGATCTCGCAAACCTTGTGCCTCCTATGATAATCCTTGGCGTTCGTCAGATCCGCGCGGCAGTCATCCACCTGGCACATCGGGTAGCTTCCGCCTCCGTTCCCACCACCTCCACCTCCCCCAGCACTTCCGGGCGATCCAGACCGGACCCTCTTGCTCGGCCTAACAACCGGCTCCTGCCCAGCCGCCGCCGACGCAGGCGGAGAAGGCGAAGAAGCAACGGTAGCTGTTTGGCTCAAATCCATCGCCGTCGCGGCTTCCTCCCGCAGGCTCAGCTGGAGGCTCAGCCCACCGCTACCCCCGGCCCCCTGCCGCAGCGCCTCAGCAGCCTTCGATGGCGCCGCCGCCGGCGGCTGCTGCTTGCTCTGACCGCCGCCTAGGCGTATCGCATCGGAGGACGGCTTCGCGGTGAGCGTGCGGCTGTCCCAGTCCCACATCCTGGGGTTCCAGTTCCCGTCGCCGCCGCCAGCCACCGCCGCCGTCTTCGCTGACGGCGCCACGGCGGTGCCCGCTGGCCACGGATGCCCGCGCTTCTTCGCCGCCGGGGCATGGGGAGGCAGCGGCTGGATCTGGTGCATGAACAGCGGAGGGAACACCTGCGGCCCCACCTCCCCCTGCATCACTCAAGGCCCCCTCCTCCCGTCTTCTGCCCCTCCCCGGCCGCCGCCGCTAAACCCGATCCACCCCACGGATCTGCACAGCCCACCAGCACAACACAGATCAAATCGATGATCAGCACAGCCGCATCAGAAGATTCGGTTCGAGCAGTTACCTTGGCACACACGGCAGCTCGGCCGCAAGTCTTCGAAACCAAGGCCCCACGTCACCCCCAGAAATAGAAGCAGAACAAGCGAAGCATCTTGGAGAAATGGTCGAATCGGCGGTGGTAAGGAGAGACCGCGGCGTGGGGAGATTGGGACCAGAAGGAAGGGTGTGACTGCCACGATGGGGGAGGGAGACGGAGCCGGCTCCTCTTTACCTCGCGATACCTATCATATTATCGTAACGAGGCAGATAATAAAGATCATAACATGAATCAAAATTAGATAACATCATCGTAAAATCGTGATCTTATTCATAACATCGTTAGTATTAGATAGGATCACAGTAGAATCATAATAAAATTATGATTCTAACAACAAACTATATTAGTATATAAATTTTGATATTACATATTGCTAGTTTAAATTATACTAGTTTAATTTGTTTTGTTGATTGTATGTTGTTCTAAGGTAAAAGAAATATTATCTTTGATATATTGTATGTTTAGACTATTAGTTTATTAAAAATAATTAAATAAGTTTTAAAAATTAACCTTAATTCAATATAATATGAATAAGTGTACTTAAATTATAAAATTAAATTTAAAAATCTATTATAGATTTGCATATTTAGAAATATAATTTAATTTTTATATAATATATATATTTGATAAAAAAATTCAATTCTATCGGACAAAAAACCATCCTGATATTACAATCCTAACAATCTTGCTCTTACCTAAAGGCCAGAGAATCTTACAGAAGTTAAGCACGATAATTCATAGCTTGGGAGGTCTGGACTGTCAGATGAAACCGCGGACGGTGTAGATCGACTGAAGCCGACTCACGATAAATTGCTAATATATCGCGATATATTCAATTTCTCGTGTAGCTTGTCCGATGATCATCCGATCTCGATCCAACGGAGCCGATTCACGTGTAGTTGGTGACTGAGCTCTGCGCCAGAGGAGCTAGATCCGACAGAGACCGCGGGGTGAATCGAGGAAGCAAATTGCACGGGTGAGGCCTTCTCTCCACTCCAGATGCTGCTACGCGGCTCCCAAAAATGCTCACAGGACACGTGGCAGCGTGTGAGACCCTCTCCATGCGATTTGTTTCCCGGAATCGAGCCGAGCTGGTGGGAACGAGCACACGGGGCTTGGGTTACGGCCCTGCCCGTGGGCTGAAAAGCTGTGACTTGGGTATCTATAGTGTATATAATTCAAGGGATCCACTTTAAGGTTGACTTTATAGTGTATATTACCTTAGTAACCTTAAGACGGTATCACTTGGTATATAAAGAAAAATTATATTTTAATGCTTGTGGTCAGGTTTTAGCTTGAGGACCAGTCTTAAGCCTTTTTTACTTATAGTCTACTTAAGTTCACCCCTGTAATGTACAGAAGTGTAAACTACAGAAGACCCTCTAGTTTCATATACTACAGAAGTGTACTGTAGTGTTTAAAATTTTACTGTAGTTGAAGGTGTCTTATTTGGTGTAATTAAATTTAAAAAATTTAAAAATAGAAAAAAAATATGTTAGCTCATCACGGACAACACAAACGAATACGGAAAAATGGCAAAAAAGCTAAAAAATGAAAAATGCAGAAAAGGATAAAATTTATAAATAGTAGAAAATAAGTCAGAAATTAGAAGAAACAAGCCGGCGAAAAGCGTAGCGCGTGTAGCGTGTGTGCAGAAGCAGGGGGCGCGTGCGTAATTAGCGCGCCGAAACGGGGGGCGGATGGTGGCGCGCGGGGTGGGTGGTGGTGCCGTCCCACGCCGCGGGCCGAGCAGGCGCATCGCAGGCAGCCGGTGGGCGGGCACGCACGCACGAGTAGTACTCGTACCGCCTACCCCCACCGCTCGTACTCGTACCGCCTGCCTCGTGAATATGCATGGTGCATCTCCCCTGGCCCCTGCCCTCTTCTCTCTCTCTCTCTCGCCTCGCATCCCCTCTCTCTCTCTCTCCTCGTAAGACGGTACAGTTTTACACGGTGCTTCATTCATCGTCGTTGTACCGTTCTCGCCTTTCTCCGAATAACATTTCAATCGAATTACTGCGGTATTTAAGTCGCGCATTTATAACCTTCCACGAGTCAGACGACTGATACTCATCAAAGATTTAAAAAAAAGAAGCTCTAGATTACTGGCAGTCAATGAAGGGTACTGAAATTTTGACTGGGTGGTTCCGACCGGCTGGAGGAGCGCGCGCGTGCGTGCTTATCTGGAGGTGGGAGAAAGGAGAAACGGTGTGATGTGCTTGGGTTTGGGCTGTGACCGAAAGGGAGCGGGTGGGGTGCGAGGACGACAGCGGGGCCCGCGTGGCGCTTGCCTCAATTATTTGTCCTTTTGGATTCCGTTCCGCCCCCTCCGTCTTGCGTGTTTTTTCACCATCTCCCGCCGCGCGTACGTACGAGGCGGACGGTCCCCGCACGCGTGTCACAGCGGCAGTGGCTGTACGGCTCCCCCCGGGCGCCAAGCTGGCTATTGCGTTTAACAAGACTAACAAGTTATCACCAAACTTAGTTCGAAATTAACATAGATTAACATGAAATTATCTTATTCATCGTTTAAATGATTATTTTAAATTTAAGCTAACGAGCCACTATCGAGCCGAGACTCGGTAACCTTTTTTCACTTGCAATAGACTCATTTCAATTTTAAACTCATTAACTATTATAATAAAAGCAATTTTGATTCGAGTCTTAACGAGTTTTTTTGCCAACCCTACCTTTAAGTCATTGCTTGCGGATGAGAAATTTGCGGCTGGGCTGTGTGCATTTCTGTATTTCTCGTATGTTGAAAAGTTGTGAATATGAATTTGATCTACCGCATGCACCGTAGAAAACTGGGAATAAGGGCATGTTTGGAACAGAGGAATTTCACAGGAATTTTGCAAGAATTTTGCAAGAAACAGTTCAATTCCCGTAGGAATCGGGAAAAATTCTCGCATTCCAAACAGGGCCTAAGGTTGTGTTTGGTTCAGGGGATATCCCGGGATGGGGTGGGTTGGACCCTTTTTTTGTAGTGTTTGGTTTGGAGACTTGGTGGGGTGGGTTGGACCCAAAAGAAAAGATTCTCCTGAAAAGTGGGTTGGAACGATCCGCCCAAAACGAGCGAACCGCGCCAACCCACTTCTCCTGCGCGCGCCTACGCCCGTCTTCCCCGCCGCCCGCGCCTCTCCCCCCGGCGCCCGTCTTCCCCGCCGCCTGCGCCCCTTCCCCATCTCCCCCGCCGCCCGCGCCTCTCCCCCCGGCGCCCGTCTTCCCCGCCGCCCGCGCCTCTCCCCCCGGCGCCCGTCTTCCCCGCCGCCCGCGCCTCTCCCCCCGGCGCCCGTCTTCCCCGCCGCCCGCGCATGGTGCTCCGGTCGCCGTGCTCCGGTCGTCACCGTCGTCTCCACTGCCGGTATCCTCTGCACCAACCCATTCTATCCCTCCATCCAAACAAAAAACAGGGACTAACCCATCCTTACAACCAAACAAAAAGTGGGATTATCCCATCCCACATATCTGGGTTGGAGCTATCCCATCCCACCAAGTCTCCAAACCAAACACACCCTAAGTGGTTGAGGGGACAGTAGAACTGTCAAATGCGATCTGAAGCCTGGACGGCGAGTGAGATGGTAAATTCAATTCCGCGTGCGCGTAGAATGTCCATGTGATAAATCGCCAGCTATTCGATGCACGCTCAAGTCTGCTAGGAAATTATGTCAATACATAAGTACGTTCAGTACAGTTTCCTCCCCTTTTTCTTTTTCTGGGGCAGGACAGCCATCGCTTTGTAAATTGTTGGTGGACCGCATCTTGCTATTGGAGAGCCCTGTGCAAAGTGCCATGCTGGTAAGGATGTGACACATTTTGATCGTGACCGTAGGAAAAAGGTATGCGAAAAAAATCACTGTACAGAGTAACTTCGAATATGGTGGGACTCTGGTTTTCTCCATCAGCTTTTATCTTTCCTAAACTAAAATATGTTTTTATAATAGTTAGCTTTTAAATAAAGTATCTTTTTAAGATAAAATCTATAAGTCTGTTATAGTATATACTATAGCGAATTTATCTATATCGATAAAAACCGTATGAAAGTTTCTCTTACTTCTTACTCTCTTATGACTTCTTTATTAGCTGTTACTATTTATCAATCGAAATCAAAAATCAATAGCCACAGTCTAAAAGAACACGGCTAATTATCTCACAAAGCTTATTATTTTCGTGTACTATAAAAGTGACCAACAAGGGTTGCAGCATAACGTGTTTCTGGTACGGCCTTAGAGCACCCGCAATAGTGTCGTTAAGCTCACTATAAGAAACCACATAGAACAGAGAAAAAGAGAGAGAAACAAAATCGTCGTCACAGCTAGCGACTCTCGCTAGCACGCCTTTTCACGCGGAGTGGCCCCCACTATTTCCTCGTCTGCCGAATTCCTCACGGGTACGGCTGCCGCGAACAACGGAACTTGGCATCCGTTGCCGGCGCGTGGAGGAGGACGGGCGATACAGGCGAAGGACGAGCGCAGAGGGCCGCCGCCAGCGTGCGAAGGGCCAGATGCGGCAGGCCGTCACCGGCGCGTGGAGGAGCAGATGCAAATCTTAGCTGCCGCCGCCGGGGAAGCCATCGGCGTCACGGACAGGACTGCGGGCGGGTGCGAGGCGAAGCCGGCCGCGGGCGCCGCCGGTGAGCCACCGCGGATGGGGCAAAGCGCCGCTGGTGAGCTTGGTCTTCGGTCGCGGGAGCCGTGCCGAGGCAAGCTCTGCCTCCAGCCAGCGAGCGCCGTGAGGGCGAGCTCCCCTCTCACTAGCAGCGACAGCGCGGGCGGGGCGATGTGAGGCTGGCCGTGGGCGCGGCGAGCGAGCGAGCGGACGCCGGCATCGTCGGCGAGGCAGCCGCGGGCACCGGGACGGGGCTGCTGCGGCCTGCGGGCAAAGCGCAGCAGGCGCCGCTGGCGGTGGCGGGGGCGAGGCGAGGCCGACCGCGGGAGCGTGGAGCGCGCGGCGTTGAGGAGGTGGGCGCGACTTGCGCCGGCTGGGCACGGGGAGAGAAGATGCATATGGTGGGACCCACTTTTCTTTTAGCAGAGAGATATAGACGTATTGTTGGATGAGTGTTCTGTATGATCTTTCTTTAGCTGAGGTGGACATACCACGTAGATATTATAGAGAGCAGCTTACTACAACCATTGCGGGTGCTCTTATGGTCCTGTCAGAGAAAAAGGTTCATCAAGAACTAAGGAAAAACACTGTTTAGAATGCAGAATTTTCAAGGAATATCATAGGAGATGTTCAGTTCTCTTACAAAAACTCATGCGTTCAAAAAAAAAAAGGCCTCAATTGAGTTTGCGACTATAAACTCCAGAATGGAAGTTTTTATGGTGTGCCGTGTTTTTGTGTACCTAGCTTTTTTCACAGTGTAAAAAGATAGTACTGCTAGGATATGGTTATTATCATTGGTATTATTATATAGCAGTGATAGAAGTTTTTGGTGACCGAGAATTAGAAAAGTACAGGGTTGGAGTGGTCCGTGCGTATATTTCTTTCAACCCTGTCTCTGTGGGTACAAGATCCACAGGCTCTACCTGGGCTAGGTGATCACCAACAAATCGGAGTAGTTCTTATTTTATAGGGAGACGTATATATAACATCTTGAATTATTCTCAAAAGTGTATCCAATATTTTGAACTATAAAATCGAACATTTAATCTCTCGAATTTTGCAATTCAGTTTAAATAACACCATGACTCGATTTCAGATGGTGATATTACTCATGTGACGCAATAAGTAGGAAGTTTTACCACGTATGATGACACGTTGATCAAATTTAGATGAATGACAGGTAAAACCTATCGGACCTTCTCTCCCTAGTTGAAACAAAGAAAGGGAACGACAGAGGCGGTGACTATGAAAGCACACTTGAGAGCTTGTGGAGGGGGGAGAAACCCTTGTGGGCCCACATCACTAACCCAACTTGACCAGCTTACCATTCTACGTGGCAAAACCGTCCACTCATCGTGCCACACATGTAATACCACCATACGAAACCAGGTCAGGGTGTTATTTGAACCAGATTGTAAAGTTCGATGGGTTAAATATCTGGTTTCATAGTTTGAGATACTGGACGAACTTAAGTAAAATTTAAGATGTTATATGAACTTATCCCTATTTTATATAAGAGTGGTGCACGCGTACCTAATTAATGAGATTTATATGATCATCAACGTAACATTGTTTTGATATCCAAATTCGAATGATCTGGTCTTTTTAATGAAATTGGGTCCTTCCCACTTTCTAAAAACTTGATTGGCTTTCTTGATTTGTACGGAAATTTGTTTCACCAATTTGTATAACCATTAATTAAAGGGCCTGTTTGGCAAGCAACAAGCCGGTCGGCTTTTGGTTTTTGCTACAGTACCTAACTTTCAAACGGAGTATTTTTTCAAAACGGGGTCTACAAGTTAAACGTTGTACACGTAAAAAGCCCAACATCTGTACCAGCCAAAATTGTAAGTGAGTATCGGTCTCTCCGTAATCTGTACCGTAAACAGCCAAAATTCAAAAATTTCAGCCAAAAGCCATAAGCCGCAGCCAAAACAAACAGGCCCAAAGCTTATCAAGTTTTAGTAAGAAAAATTGATATATTAATGTAAAAAATGACTTGTCAACATTTCTAATTAAAAGTTGGCATGTTCTAATTAAAAAATGATCACTAGTCGTTATGAGCGAGTTTTTTTTAGCTTATGGTTTATGACTTATGTCTTATGGTTTTTCTCAAATAAACAAACGGAACGGCTTCTCCATGGGCGTTTCGAAGTGGCCTATTGGGACAGCCATTTTGAAGTGGCTTATCAGCTTATCAATATTCGGTTCATTCACATAAACGCTCATGTTAGGCTCAGAAGCCATAAACCACAGCCGAAAAGAACCCACCCCTTTACTCCCTAGGCGGTGAAGCTTAATAGAATAAGAGACCAAGCTCTAATACCACATCCCTCTCCCGTCGTGCATGGTGGCAGCACTGGACCATCTAAGGTGTCAAGAGGCAAGCGCCCGTGGCTGTCGACACCTCCTTCCGTCAACAGCACGAATGCCAAGACCATTGATAGGGATGTTGAGCTTAAGCATCTTGTCGACTTCTATGAGAAGACGCAAACCGCCGCCACCTATGCATCGGTGTGTACACCATTTCCCCTATGCGTGATCTGGCTAGGGAAGAAATGGCACGCCTTATAAACCTGGCCGAGGAGGCTGGAGTTAGTGAGGACACTAGCGAGCAATACTATGCTAAGTAGCTCTTCATGAAGAAAGAATACCGCGATAGATTTCTCACCATGAAGACGGATGAGGGACGACTTTGCAGGATCAAGATAACTTGGGACTGAGTGAAGAACCAGCCTTGAGCAATGCCATTTCTATTTCAATCGATGTACCATGTTGTGCAGTTTAGTTTTAGACATTAGTTTGAGTTGTTTCATCACACTACATAAACTACGTTTATTTAACATCGTTCAATTTATTTGTGAACTACATGATGTTGTTCAATCAAAATCTGTGTGTTTGGCTGAGTCATATGATTTGAGAACCAGACGCCAATCGATTACTGGTTTCATGCAGTGATATGAGTTGGAGAAGCGATGGTGCTGGTGACGACGATGATGATGAAGTTTCCAGTCACTCCATCGCGTTGCTTGCATGCTGGATTCGCATGCCTCGATGACGACATGTTGTCCTCGTCCGGGCCGCCTCCTAGAATTCATATCATTACGGGAATTCAATGGATTGAACAACAACTTGGTAGCAATCAGTGCTGCTATAATATATTCAGAATGTGAAGGTCAATGTTCGATAGGTTGTACGACACTCTTGTTACCAACTATGGCATGTAGTCTACTACGGATGTTTGCTCCAAAGAACCACTGACATTGTTCCTATGGACATGTGGAGCTCCACAATCTAACAGGAAGGCTGTTAATCACTTCGAGCATTCAGCAAGAACTATAAAATAGAAATTTTTAACACATTCTAAGTGTGTTTGTAAGTTGGCTATTGTGAACATTACACCAGCTGATCCAATGTTCTAGAGTGTGCATCCTTTGCTGATGCAACGTAGATTTTATCCACATTTCCATAACTACACCGGGATGCTTAATGTGATAAATGTGCAAGTGATTGTTCCATTTGAGGAGCGCGCTAAGCATTTCAACAGGCATAGGTACACCAATCAGAATATGCTCGCAGTGTATGACTTCGATTCGAGATTCACTTTTGTGTGTGCCGAATGGCCTGGTTCTATGCACTACAGATGTGTACTATAGGAAACACTGATGAAATATAGAGACCGATTTTCGCATCCACCTCCAGGTACGGTGGTTGTATATACAATCTTGTATTGTTGTGCTTACGTACCAATATAATCGATATTTGTCATATGGGTCTTGCAAACAAGTATTATCTCATAGACTTGAGGTATTCAAATAGGTCAGGGTACCTAGCTCTGTACCGGAACCAGAGGTACCATCTGGTAGAGTTCCAAATAGCAGTCACCCCACCAGAATGCAGAAGGTATTCAACTTCCATCACTCGTCCCTGTGCAACATCGTCAAGCACGTATTTAGTATGTGCAAGATGAAGTGACATGTATTAGACATCATTCCTAGCTATGACGCCTAAAAGCATAAGGCAATAATTGTCACCATGATGGCATGCATAACTTCATCTTGGATAGTTATTTGCCTGACATAGATTTTACTAGCCAAGGAGGTCAAGATGTAGGTAATGTAGGTCATGGAGATGGCATTGTACCATATGGTGCAGACTTTGCACACATGGACATCATACATGATCATACTGCAACATCTTTGGTGGCTTAACGAAGGTAGTGTTCTCACAATTTTAATTATTGTACTCTGTACATTATAAATGTCCATGTGTCGTTTGTAATATTATTAATCCAATTTGTATGTCAAGTTAATTCAATGGTTTTGCTCAGTGCCATTTGCTAAAGTGTTAAATACAACGCTTCTCAATTTAGCTCAGCCAAAAGTCGAATTGAACACCTCTAGTTTATCTGTGGTTTTTTGTAGTCGTTACAGTGCCATTTTAGAAGGAAAAAAAGTCAAAAGCCACGTACCACAGCTGAATTGAACAGAAATTATAGTCGTTACAATGCTATTTTAGAAAAAGAAAACCTCAAAAATCAAAAGCCACGTGCCGTAATCAAGTTGAATAGAGCATTAGTTAGCCCGGTGCTCTCACTAACAATCTATTCTTACCATTTCCTCAAGGGAGGTATCCCATCCGACGCAACCCGGGCATCAGCTAAGGGCATCTCCAATGGTCTGAATCAGCTAGCTATATGCATGTACACATCAGCATATATCCTATGTGGAGGAAAGAGAGTATGCAAAAAAAATCGAGCCAGCTCTTCCTTAAGCACTAGTCTATAACGCCAAACGAGGCAGACTCTATAAATTCTGTGTGTACATGTAAGCATCAAATAGCTATCCTTATAGATAGTTCTTTAGAATGCTAGCTTTAGTATGTACTATATAGATGATGTGGAAGTCTTATAGTTAGTTGCTAGCTATAACCATTGGAGATGCCCTAAGAGCATCTCCAATAGTGACTTATGAGCTAGCTCTAAATATATTATTTCATATTTTAATAGAAGAGAGAGAAAAGCTAGCTCTTGATCAAGAGTTAGTCTCATACGCACATTCCAAGCTTATGTGAGAGTGTCATGTGAGGCTATTTATGTTATGAGTTATGTGCTAAAAATTAGTACTATTGGAGAAATTATCTTAGAGTTAGTAACTAACTCATACTGTTGGAGATGCCCTAACAAGCCAGCGATTGGCGTGGACGAGGTAACCCACGGGCGCAAGGCGACCAACCAGAAACAAACCTCTAGATCCGTGCGGCCCATGTGTCGCCGTCCGTGGGTCCGCTCACCTTTTGCTCGTCACACGTACGTCGTGCTTATCCTTTCGCCGTTGTCCCATGTGAATGTCAACACCCTTTTTTTTTGTTCCCCCTCTCCTCGGCTCCTCCTGCAGTAGTACGGCCGGCTGGCTAGCTACATAAAATCTCTAGTCAACATTGACAACGGGGCTACGGGTGTAAAATGAGTGTTTATGTATTTGGCACTGCAACTATGTTTGTTCAATTTTGATACTTAAGTATCTTTTTTTTTGTAAAAATAGCTTCCTCTCAAAGTTCGAAACGCGTGACAGACGACGCATATCACCTGTCGTGCTAGGAGATCTCGGCAGAAGCAAGACATGCAACAGGGCGAGCTGGCACGACGCGACAGACTAGTGGCCCTAGGTGCTCCCGAGCCGACGTAGCCGGCAGCACTTGCCGAGTTGCCCCTGTTCGGCAGGCGAGCGGGGTAGGGGTACAGTTGGCAAAAATAATCCGTTGGCTTGGCTCAAAATTGCTTCGATTGTTCTCGTTAATTTGGATTTTGTTCTAGTTCGACCCGTTAGCTCACTTCTAAAAATACTTTCAAACTACACGTAAAATAATATTAAATAAAATCATGCTAATTTTGAGAAAAACTTGATAAGATGAGAACTTGGCTTTAAATCCTACTATGTTTTGTTCGTGTGTACGTAGAAATTTTTTGGAAAGGTCTAAGGGGGTTCGGAGGGGCAGATGAAGCACCATCATAAACTCTCTGTGTTAAGTAGTAAAGATACATTGTTGTAAATAATTATCGTAATGGTACATGTGTAGGCCAATAAAGAAGTTCACAATGAATGTGCGAATTGCATTACACATGAGGTTTGGTTAGATGTGCATGGTTATCTCACTACTCATATGATATAAGTGGCAACATGCGTGAATCATTAATCTGAACTACAGCTTAGATACATGTACACCTTTTGAAAGCCATGGTTGCAGCCAGTCATCGTATACGTTTGTGGCCATCAGTGTCTTTCACTTCTCTCCTTTGCGGGCTTCCACACTCGCGAATCGGGACTAGTACTTGGCTTCTACAACTTGTGTAGGTTTGTCCCAGTCGAAAATAACCTTATGTTCAGCTACGGCTTTGGGGACCACTGGTGCCTTATCCTTGTCCTTTGCGTTGTCATCTGACGTGTAAAGTTTCTAACGTGTGAATCTCTCAGGCAGCATTGGATAGTTGAGCATATATTTTTACTCGATGAATGCCATATCATATATATCCGGGCCGTCTATACATTGAAAAAAGTAGTAGCGCTCTGTGGTTTGCCAGCATGGACGGAGTGGGATAGAAATGTGCGAAATAGAACATGCAATGCAAAATAGCAAAAACATGCTTATGAGAACTTCGCTGCATGTATAATACGCCCAGGTGGCGGTTGCCGGGTGTGTGGGCTGAATGATATGTGCTGGATCACCATAGTCACACTGCAGCTGTGGAAACTCCGGCGGCATGAGTGCATTCTTACAAGAATTATTAGGGTATGAAATGCTTCGTGCGGAAGGTGTACTTGCCTTCCCTTGCGCACAGGAAGACCTCTATCATCTAGGCCCCTCCGTTGCCTTCCTGGGTTTTCCGTCCCCTGAAGATGGAATGGTGGCAGTAACACAGGTACTGCATTAGTTTGCATAGTATGTCTGTAAACTCTCCGTCATCCTCTCCATGGGTGAAGTAATTCTATGGCCTAATGTCATCCGATTCGACCATCTACAGTTAAACATGAGGGTATTAGTATTATTTTGAAGATATAACGAATGGAGGTGAGTCAACAACTAAAAGTGGTTAGTAGAGGCAGTAGTACGTTATATTTTTTGTGAAGCTTTTGCTTTTTTTTGTTTTGGAAGATAAGAAATAACGGCCGTTCTGTAATCGCATGAGAGCGATAAATATATACATGCGGACATATATAAAAATATTTTAGCTATTTTTGCCCCGTATTTCCATAGCTATTTCTAATAAATAAACATTGCTACTTACAAAAAAAACATCCGTCAATTAAACATGCCTACACCTAGGGCCGCGTGCCTGCCGTGCGCCCCGTCTCCTGCTGAGCTCTCTTGGTGGGGCAGGTGACATGTGTCGCCTGTTGAGTCTTTTGAGCTTAAGGAGGGGTCATTTTTGTAAAAAAAAGATCTTCAAGGTCAAAATTAGAAAAAAAAAGTAGCTACATTGCTAAATTCATAAACAGTTCCATAAAATAGTATGGTAGAAAGAACCAAACATGGTACGTATGGAGATCATCCTGAAAGTGACAGATGAAAATATAACACTAAACAACCTCATCCTGAAGACTTCAGTAGATGCTACTTGGGTCTGGGCTCTGTAGTTTTTATCCTGGCGATGCTATTCGTGTGAACATGAGAGTTTACTTATCATCAAATATCTGTAATGAAATTTTGATAAATTCCTACC
This sequence comes from Dendrocalamus latiflorus, assembly GCA_017311315.1. NCBI lineage: Eukaryota > Viridiplantae > Streptophyta > Magnoliopsida > Poales > Poaceae > Dendrocalamus > Dendrocalamus latiflorus. Next base: position 4,192,661 of record CM029654.1, read on the forward strand.
TAGCTGGGAACTAGTACGGCCACACCATGAACTAGTGAACGAGAAAGCAAAGTAGTTTTGGTGGCATCCGAAAACCGGTGTCCAGATCAGCTTCTAGAACGGAACGCTGTTTCCATCTAGCCGATCCTCTGTGCACACCATGCCACGCAGCACGTCGCTCGAGACTCCTGGCACGGCCTAGGTAGCGTACAAACGGATGGATCAGGAACTACGTTAATTCGCATCAGCGATTGCATCATGTAGCATCCAAAAATTGGATGCTTGAAAATGTAAAAACTTTAAAAACTTTTTGAGGCACTTTGGCGTTACTTGATTTTCAATTTTTGTTTGAAAATTCTGATTGAATTTTGTGATTAACCAAATAAATAAACAAGGATAAAAAATAAAATCTAGGATCAATAGCCAAGTAATTGGAAATCAAATTAAACAAAAGTTTAAATTCAAAATTCAAATCAAAAACAAAAAATTTAAATCAAATTAAACAAACCAAAATTCCAAAATCCGAATCGGGCTCGGCACAGTACTGAGTATCTTTGTACTCAACATTGCTCAATTACTATCATTCAGTAAGTAAGAATGAGAAATTCAAGACCTACGGTCATCTAAAGGAGTTGACAAAACTAAAAAAATATTGAGACCAAGAACTAAATCACGAGCCCTAGTTGGTTGACTGTAGGCATATTCTGAGGGGTCTTACCTGTGCAAAGTTTCTGTTTCCGCTGATGCTCTTTAAGTGTTTGGTTGCTTTTGGGTAGTGGGATTGTATATCCTGGATGAGGGGAAGCTGGATGAGGAGGGTCGTATTTTGAAAAAAAAAAGAGTGTTTGGTTCGATGTATCTGTGGATACAGGCTGAATGAGTATGTGATTGGTAGGCTGTATATGAGGCTGTATGAAGGTCTTGCTTGACTCCCTCGGTCCTGGACCGGCAGATTCGGTAGAAATAGCCTTCACTCCCGGTCCCGGATGAGACCGTATGCGGGGACGAGCGGATCCAGGCTTCCACAGTAAATTCGTTCAACCAAACACCCGAATTTTTCGCAATATACGGTGGAGCTGGGATCCGGCCGTCCATATTCAGCAAACCAAACACACCCTAATAGTTTCAGCGTGATCGGACCATGTGTAAGACTATTATTGTATTAGTTATTCTTTCGTAATATATGCATTTGGTATTTAGTAATGTATATGTGAGTACTATTCACTGATCTAAAAAATAATACAGTGTAATCGTAGAAAATTCCGAATAGACAAAATCCGAGTCCAACACATCGCGCGTCCAGTAACCTGAACCCGTCGTTCTTTCTTCCCACTGTACGACAGCCGAATTTTTTCTATTTTAGCCCTTTTTTTGAAAAATATTCACATTTAGACCCCTGATAGTTTTAATTCCGTTTTTGGACCCAGGGGGTCGGAGCCGTGACCCACGGCACCGAGGTAACACGTCTCGGCGCCGTGGTCCATGGCTCCGAGGTCGCAGGCCCGCTCCAACCTGGTGGCCTGCGTGGTGCTGACGTGGCAGCACCTCGGCGCCGTGGATCGTGGCTCCGAGCTCGGAGCCGTGGGTCGTGGCGCCGAGCTCGGAGCCGTGGGTCGTGGCGCCGAGCTGCCTGCCACGTGGCGCCGAACTGCCTGCCACGTCTGCAGACACTCGACGTCTAGGGTTTGCACCGATCAGGCTTTACGTTGTCGCAAAAAGAATTACTAGTTGTATTTTTTATTTTGATTATTTAATTATAGTAATATTATGTAATATATTTATTTAATTTTAGTAATAATATGTAATATATTTATTTATTTATAGAGAGAAAAAAATATGACATATGTTTTGAAAATTCGTTATGTTGCAGATGATACATGTAGGAAATTTTTTGTAGATTTTTTTAAAATATTATGGTACGTTGGTAAGGTTTTTGAAACATAAAATTTTCTCCACAATTTAATGAAAATTTTTTTGAGCACAAATGTGATATGAACAATTTGACGAAATGAACGAAAGTGATATTGAACACGTGGGAATGAGTGCAGGAACTGTAATGATTATAAGTTTTGTTAATTTTGTAGTTGTGAATTACAAAACAATCTGATAAAATTGTAAAACAAGTTTATGTTGATTGGCTCGTTGTAGATGCATAAAAAAATATGGTAATTTTTTTAGGAACGATTGTGCGTAGAACGGTCGATATATAAAATGGTAAGTGACTTTTAAGGTTTGGTATGTTTTAAGGGTTTGCAATTCCCGTGGTTTTTGCAAGGTTTGGTAATTTTGTAGTTGTAATATGGGAACGAATCTGATGAAGTCGTAATAAAAGTTTATGTTCATTGCAAGTTGGACATGCAAACCAAATTATGCTAAATTTTTTTGCCGAAGGATTGAGCGTAGAAATATCGATGCATATAGTGGTAAGTGATATTTCGAAGGTTAGTGATATTTTAACATGGCAGGCATGTGGCATGTGTGCAACTCTGTACTTCTAATGTTCAGAATTCCACCACTAGTCCTAACATGCATGCCTTAGGGAAAATAACTTGCTGGGTCTATTACATTTTGTCTACTGGGTGTAGCGTGGTTTTTTCCCCTTTTTGTCACGCCCTGGAGATGGCTCCGCTGCATCCTTCTTCCTGTCACTCTTGGTCTTGAGAGCTGCCTCCCGAGCTTGAAGCTCCTCCTCCTGACGCTTGATGGCAGCTTCACGCAGACTTAACTGCTCCCGCCTCCTTTGCAGCTCATCCTCCTTGCCCTTCAGACGGATTTGGTCCACCCTCACGCGGCGCTCTTGCTCAAGCCGCATCTGTCGTTCCACCTCGCGAGCCTGAGTCATCTTGACAAAGTATTGTGCTTTGTTTTCCACCTCCACTGCCCGGTTATCTGGCCATGCCAACGACACCCGATCCACCCATTCGATGAACCTGCAAGCCTATGTGTGGCGTGGTAGATGTCATCGATCAAGTTGAAAAAAGATAACGAGAAACAAATGATTTAGTTGTGGTCGTTACCACGAAGTCGTCATCCAGGTCAGGACATTTGAAGAACCTACGGCCGTATTTGGCTCGTTGCACTCGATCAGTCCAGACTCCCAACATCGTCCTAAAGCCGCAATGGCACTTCGGGCGTTCATGCCACTCCGGCATTCCAAATGGGTCGGACCTCCAGGAAGACATTGTTGTGTAGTAGTATTGTGATGCCTTGAGGAGGAGATGTGGTATGGAAGACATAGGAGGGAGGCCTTTATGTAGGCAGGTTATCTGGTGCAGTGGCATAGTCCATGGAGAGGACGACATGAGAATCTTTTGAGGATAGTCAGGATTGCAGTGTAGCAATAAAATGTCCATATGAAGGCTTTTCAGAGCCTGCAAATTGTAGCTGGCCCGTTTTGTCAAGTCACTGGGCAAAGCTGCCTCGTTTTGTCATGTCACTGCGTACCACTGGCATCTTTTTGTCACCTCACGGAGCAAAGCTGGCCCGTTTTGTGGAAGGAAAGGTCCTACAAGCCCCCAAGGTCGGTGAGAATTTTATGTACTTACAAGGTTTTGACGTGCTTGATTTTCAACCGTGTATCTAAGTAAATCTTGTAGCGTGTAGCTGAAACCAGCAATGGTGAAGATATCCTCCCACGTAATGGACGGTGGAACTTCACCAATAAGGTCAGAGGGATAAACTTGTACTCGTACAGTTCTACTATCTGAACAGTAGCTCGCATGGCATCCGAATGATTTTGTAAATTTATAAGTGTATGTGTGTGTGTATGTTTAAAAAACTTCTTGTCATGGAATCGCAGGAAGCTCATGGTGGTTGCCGATTCTGGGTGTGGGAGGATGAAATAGGCAATAGGACAGGCAATGTTCGCCATGAGAGAGTTGTCGTGGGGGGTTGCGACCCCGTCGGGATGCGGCATCGTTTCGACAGACTAGAGTGGAAGATAAATTTAATGTTGTGTGCTATTTTGTTTCTTGTGATTATTGTTATCCTCAAGTTGTAGTGCTGGAGGTTCTCCTTGTGTATGTTGGTAATGTTTTATGCTATGTTGTCGTCAAGCTATTTTGGTAATGTTTTATGTACGGTTGAGTTGTATTTTAGTTGTTGTGTTCGTTGGTGTGTTGGTAATGTTTTATGTACTCTTTTGGATCTTGTTCGTAGTTTGGTTGATGTAGTTTGGTTGATGTACTTTGCTTCAAGAAAAAAAAGCAAAGTCAAGGCGCCAAAACGCTACTATAAGCATGTACAAGACATAAAGCCAAATTATACAAAATCACCTATAGAAAGTAGTAAATATATATACTTCTAACATCTTCCTTAAACTCATAGGTCGTAGCCTTTTCAGCCAATTGCAGGAAACAGTTCGTAGGCTTTTTCAGGAAGCATAAATTCATAGTTCGTATCATTTGCAATCGTTTGCAGGAAACATAAATTCATTGCAGGAATTATAGAACAACAAAGTACAGACTACGGATTCGTACACAAATATCACATGAATATAACATATACACATATATATAACAAGTAGCTCATTACAACATATATACAACAAGTAGCTCATTACAACGTGCCTCCTAGCTCATTACAACATATATACAACGACCCACAAGCCTACACATAAATATCACTGCCTCCTAGCCTTACCCTTACCCTTACCAAGGGCGTCGGTGCCTGGAGTATAACGGCTAGGCTCGCGGCGGCGTCTGCGTGGTACAGGCTGTGAAGGCTGAGTCGAAGGAGCGCCTACGAGCTGAGACAGGCCTATCTCATCGTAAGTCTGCTGCTCCACCTCGTCGTCGTCCTCACCCCCCTCGTCAGGGAAAGTGTCGCTCGTGGGGGATGAGCTCTATGCCGTGTAAGACCCTCGCCGCGTCGGGTCTGCAAGTCGTGTCGCAGGCACGTTTACGTCCCTCCTCGCGCCGGTGCTGCAACCACACCGACTAGCCGCACGACGTAGCCGACCTGCTAGCCTCTGTCATCCAACATTTTGTTAACCAACAAGATATGAAGATATTACGTACTAATTTTGTAAGTGGCTTTGTCGAAGCTTACCCCTAGGAAGGTAAGCGTCCTGGCGTCGCCGACTGTCCTGGAGAAATGCTCTATGTCCTGTACGGACTGCTTCAGAGTGTTGCCCTGCAAACAAGCAAAAGAATGGATAATTTGCTATATGTAGTGATATTTATATCTATTGAAAAATAAGCCATGAGATTGAACATTACCACACGGTCCAGGACTGGTGCCGTCTCCACCTGCGTCCCAAGGCGAGTCGACTGGTCGTACGGCGTGTCTTCGTCGCCCGAGGACGCAATGTCGGCGTAGTCATCCTGAGTCCATTGGCCCTTAAGCTTGGACCGCGTCGCACGCTGGTACCAAACTTGGTACCACCGGAAGTTCTCGTTGCTGTGCGGCTCGTCGTTGTCTTCCACGTGGTCCTGAAAGTGTCCCCACTCCTCAACGTACACGTGGTGGTGCTGCTCGAAGTCTGTGACCTTCTTCTGTCGCTGACGATCAAATCTGCATGTCACGTAAACCAAACGTTAACATTAGAAAAAGCTCTCTGCAATTGGAATCCAAGGTTAGAATTGAAATTGCATGCCACTTACTTGTGCAAGGCCACAGACGTGGAGAACTGCGCTACTGGCCACAGCTGCCTCATACCAAACTGGCGTGCAACTCTATGTGGCAGGTGATACTCAACAGCATAGAAACAGATAAGGGGGCACCTCTTCCTGTAGAGGGCCTTGTCTATGCTGCACAGTGCGCTGAACTGAAAGGCCTCCACCTCTGGCTCGGCGTACGGCTCCCACTTAACCTGCATAGCAACAATTTAACGTTAAAGGTCATATACTAACAAATGAAAAACGCGATACCAAATGGAATTAACTTACACTGGAGGCTGTGAGCGCATCTAGCTCGTTCGTGTACTCTAGGTAGGCCCTCTTTGTCCGGGCGTAGGGCACTGAGACCTGGTCCCAAAGATATGCAAGTGTCGGACGTCGATGAGGAGGAACCTCTGCGAACCACGGACGAGGAGGCGTAACTGTGGGACAACCAACTGGTAGATGACACCACATCCACAGCTGGAGGAGGTAGAGGCAACCACCTACTGTCGAGTTCGGCGAACTCCGACGACACGCCTCGCAGAGGTGGCGGTAAAGGAACGCCAACACCCCGGAAGCCCAGCTGTACTGCCCCGCCGTGTCCCAGTCGGTGAGGCAGTGGATGTACCTTCATATTGGGTTCTCCCTTTACTATGTGACACAGTGCCTTGGCAATAATGGTAGAGGTCAACTACCGATGCTTCTGTTTGAGCTCTGCTTCGGCACAAGTGTGTGGGCCAACGATTCTTGTGATCTTGAACTTTCTCGTGTCCTTCTGTTTCCTAGCACAAACCCTCCATTCACATGTTTCCTTCTCGCACACAACTGTGTACCTCCGCTCCACATAAGAATGCCTCACCTTGAATGGCCTTTTACGAATCACTGAATACTCCTGCAGCCACCTTTTCAATGCTGACAAGTCCTCAAACACCATGCCCTTCTCAACTGTCATGCTTGACCCGGCCTCAGGAGCATCTAGCAGCTCGTCATCCCTTCCTTCTGAATAAGCCTCATGGGAATGCCTAAGATCGCTGAATTCATGAACTGATGGATCCCGGCCAGGGCAATAATGCCTGATCAGCTCAATATCACTTTCGGTCAGCTCTCCAAAAGGGCGGTCATCATCAGAATCAACGGCCCTTGCGATCTCGTAAGGCTGCAGATCATCCACAATTTGAACATCCGCACTGTTGGAGTCCCTGCAGACTTCTTCAACGTTGCCAAATGGAGCAACGGGACGAACACCCACATTATCAGGAATGTCTCATGCATCATAAGCACGAAAACGATGGGATTGAGGCAAAAGAATGTAATGACGGGAAAAGGCTAAAGTGTTGCTCGACACTTACTGGGATGATTCTGGGTCAAAGGGATCTCCTGAGGGGCCGGCACGACATCATCAGTCCGACATTCAACCCGAACTGGTTGAGAAATCTGAACCTCGTTCGGGGCAGAATGAGCATCGGGCACCTCAGGCACTTCTTCCACATCCACCGTAAGGTCCGGTAACGGAGGGTCAAAGGGTGCCTGATCACCTAGTTCTGGTGAGTAACCCTGAGGGGTGGGATCAATGGACACCTTCCGCACAACAACATCCAAACATTGGAACTCATTCCTCATAACCAATCTGACATATTTGTCCCACTGATCCTCACAACCAATTAAGATCAACCGCCTTAGAATTGTGTCTTTCGAACCGAAGTGAAGTAACCCCTTAACTGTGATGCTCTCCTCGTTTGCATGACAATGTAGCTCTTCCCGGGCCCTAGCAACCAACTCACTAAACGACGGCTGATCACTGAATATCAGAGGCACCCTTTGCATTTCAACAAATCGAACATTTCTATAATCATCACTTGTCACATTGCCTCCATGATATAGGGTAACTAAGTTGTCCATCTAGAACATACAGAAAACCAAACTAATAAGTACCTTTAATCGAAATAGGCTACAGAATTGAGGCGCGTTGTAACAAGGTAATACTACAATCCCATTCAAATCCAAAACTACGAACAAGGTAATACTACAATCCCATCCAAATCCAAAACTACGAACAAGGTAATACTACCTCCCGCATTTATAGCCTAGAACATCACAGCAACACAACACATTTCGATAGCACTAGTCCTCTTGTCGCAAAAGAATCAACTTGTCTTATAGCGAGCCATATTGCCGACTCCAATACTCCATACAATCCTTCCATTCTACGGCACCATTGCCCAAGCTACAACCTAAGCATCACACATTCATAGCTAGCTAAAAAAAATCTAAGCCCCGCGCAAGATTACAAAACTACAACGAACATTTTGGAGGAGAAGTCGTCACCTTGAGGCACTTGTAGCGGTCGCTCTGTGGCGGGGAGGACAGCCGGGTGGGGACGACGGCCGCGGCGGGGAGGACGGCCGGGCGGGGACGACGGCCGCGGCGGGGACGACGGCCGAGCGGGGACGACGGCCGCGGCGGGGACAACGGCCGGGCGGGGAGGACGGCCGCGGCGGGGAGGACGGCCAGGCGGGGGCGACGGCCGCGGCGGGGAGGACGGCCGGGCGGGGAGGACGTCGGACGGGCGGCCGAGGAGGTCGAGGAGGGGAGGCGAGCGGCCGCGGCGGGGAGGAGGCGCGTGCGGGGAGGGGAGGCGCGCGGCGGTGAGGTCGTCCGACGGGCGCCGAGGCGGTCGAGGAGGGGAGCCGGGCGGCCGCGGCGGGGAGGACGCGCGTGCGGGGAGGGGAGGCGGCGGGGAGGCGGGACGGATGCAAATGAACGGCCGCGTGCTCGGTGCCGTGTTCAGAAGCCGCATGCTCGGCGCCAAGATCCACGGCGCCGATCTCGGAGCCACGAGCCACGAGTCATAAACAGTTAAAATTTAAAAATTTTAATCAAAATTCATAAATCGCAGCCATGTCAAACAAGCACTTCCTCGAGTTGGGCGGGCAGCGGCGGCTGGGTGCGCGCGGTGGAGCGCCGTCGATTGTGTAATACTAATCCGCGAGTGCCCTCGGTCGTACGGTGATGAAAGCGCAGCCGCCCGGCGCTGCGTGCAACGCGATCATGCGATGCGACGCGAGCCTCGTTGCTTTCGGCTCGATGCTGCGAACCACATGCGAGCTGCGATGGATTCGGATTGGAGAATGGCTGGAGCGCAATCATTTAAGCGTCGCATGATTGTGTGCTGGCCATGGGTTCTTTTACAATGTAGTTTATGACTTTTATTTTAAATTTTAAATTGACTTATGATTTTATCTTAAAATACTTTATTTAAAAATTAGTTATTGTAAAAAGATTCATCGTAAGTCCAAATTAATCCATCCCTTATCTTTCTCTGCTGGAGAGAGGCAGTCCTAGGTCCAACCTTTGAACGTTGACGTGGAGGTGCGGGGCTTGTGAAGTTTGACGAACTGACAAGAAGGATATTTTTGGACGTCTGGATTCGTAGCGCAATTCAAACAGACATCCTGTTCATGACACTGTGGATAGGCACTATTGGACTAGGAGTCTTATTAATATAACAAAAAAATACCGTCTGTGCTAGATAATTTCTTTCTCTCTCATCTATATCATCAGAAATCTTTCGTGGCAAATATTAGAAATAGATAATGTTGCCTTATTGTACATGTCGCTACTATTTCCTTTGGAATTAATAACTCTTCATAGGAACATGCCGCGCGAACAGAATGGAGGTAATCCTATCAAAGCTCGCTGGTTCCGTCGGTGGTTAAGCATCATCCTTGTAAAATTGATAAGCCCTCTCGATACGGATGCTATGTCGCCGTACATGGGGCCATCTGCTTGAGGCTTTCAGCCAGCAAGCTATGCGTACCTGAAGTAGCTGCATGTTAGGTCTGGGTGGGGATTCAGCCAAATCCCGTAGATAGGCTGGAGTCCATTAGATGGAACAAGCAAATAGGAGGGTCTCACTCTCTCTCTGAACATGGAGCTACAGAGGTGTACATGTCAAGGACGCGATTCTCGGCAAAAAGGCGAGCCTGCTGTAATACGCATATGCCCATGCCCATGGCTAATTGGCCTATGCCCTTGGAATCGATTAGCTGACCATGGTCCAACTTGTTGGGACGCTTGATCTGTTTTTTTAAGCTATCGTTAATAATTTTTGTTAATACTTTTTAAGATAATAACAGTTAGCAGAGACGTTAACGTGGATACTCTACACGGTTTTAGGTTTAAAAAATCGTTTGAAAAATCCACTTTAAAAAACCATCTATTTATTTTAATTTTTAAAGAAACAAAAAATAAAAATACAAAAGAACATATAGGTCCATAGAGCAGGAGCCACCCAACCAATACAAACACATATTTGGTGTGGGTTTGGGTGTCTGTGCTTCTGTCATCAACTCATCGTAGTGCTTGTCAGCGATATACGCATGCTGAAGAAACCTGGGGAACCATGGGTTTCCTTGTTGTAAAACCCACAAAGGCTCAAGGAAAGCAGGATCATGTAGCAAAACCATCCTGTGAACAAGTAAACAACCACCGATGGGCACAGAAGGCAGCACTCAACGGCACAGGCTTAATGAGCCGACCATATTTCTTCACAGAAAATGAGGTGCGGAGACAAGCGCCAATTGCACAAGTTTTTATCACCAGAGACATCTGTACAAAAATTTCTATGATCATTATTATACTATAGTCCATAATAATAACGAATATTTCAACAAACATCCCATAATGTAAGGTAAATACGATGCTCTCCCGGTACAAAATCTTTAAGAGAATAAATAGCTGCGACGACACAATCCAATCAGGCAAACGATGTCTATGTAGAAAGCACAGCCGGGTATTGCTCAAAAGAATTACCCTCCACTTATCTGTCACTATACCTCACCTCAATGACTGGTTGAAAAAAAGTGCGGGTCATTCCTCGCCAAATCTAGAACGGCAATGCCCTAAAACTGGAGAATACATAAGTGCCTCCCACGAACAATGCAAGAACTGACATCAGTACTGCCACAGTCACCAGAATGTATTGCCGCATCTTCCTTTTACCCCTGTTACGCAGGGGTAATGGCATGGGTTCCACCCTATTTAGCTGCTTGAGTGCTATAGATGGTCTGGAGAGCCTCTTATTCGGAGCTGTATGTTGAGGAACACCTACTTCTCGAGTGTTCGTCGCCGTGCTAGCAGCAGTATAATTTATCGCTATGGCTTCTGCATTGCCGTCACCACTACCATTTGCCGAGTCTAAAGATGTTGCTCCGTTCTTTTTATCCTCCTTCTTTGCTCTCTTCTGCAAGTGGTTCAACGCAAACTTTGTTCAGAAATTTGGTAACCCAAAATGAACACTATGGAGTATACGGTATACCACAACAGAAGGATTGGATTAACAGATCATGGCAGAAAATTGAATTACATACCTTCTCTATAATCTCGGCTTCCTTCCGTGCTCTGTAGTCAGCTCTCTCCTGGGCCTTTTCTGCTTTCCGCTTCTTCCGCTCTTCAGCCTCCTTAGCTTTTGCCTTTTGCTCCAATCGGAACCGCTCTTTTTCAGCTGCAGCCTTCTCCTGTCTTAATTCCTCCTCCCTGACTGCCAATTCCGCTGCCTGCCGTGCTAACTCCAAGTCGTCTTCCATCCTATGCATTTTTTCCTTTACAATGCGTTCCACATCTTCTCTTTCAGGCACTGGAGCTCCAGCTTTCTCTTTCCCAGAAGAGCTACCAGGAAATTTTGATTTGGAATGCTTACTGTTCTGGGGACCTTGCAGGACCGGGAAGGAGTCCTCTTCTACAGGTGTTATCACTGAAGTAGTAGATTTTGCAGAAGTTGCTTCTGAAGCTGAAATGGACACATGTGGGCTTGAAACAGGCAACAGAGACGGATTGCTTGGCTTTCTGTTGGACCTGCTTGGAATTTCTGGAGGAACCTCATCAGGGCCAATTCTTCTTCCATCTGAGGTCCCTAATCTCATCAATGTGCTAATCTTGTTTGACTCAACATACTGCCTACGAAAATCGTCATCCTTGTTCCACATCTCCAGGAATGTCTCCACCTAAAGGTGACAGAATATTACAAAATTTGGTGGTCAGTAATCACAATTTATCAGAATTTGGTAGATTAAGAAAGAAGACAAAGAATGAAAAACCACTGTCAGTATCATTTACAAGAGAATGGTGAGAACTATTTGTAGCTTCACTGTAAAAAAAGAAAAGAAAAGAAAAGAAAAAAGGCTCTAAAAACAAGGCACCTTAACTGTTGGTGCTGATTGGAGAGCGCGATAACTGCCAGTATCCATTTGATGAAAATCACATCTATTTCTTAGCTAAAACCTCTTGAGGACGGGCAGTTATTGCCTAACTGATATCACATATTACTACTGTAGGTTTCCTCCAATAAAGCAAAGCAATTTCTGCAAAGAGATACTCTACTATTGACTAGTTAATGGAACACAAATTGGAGGCGAATGCTGATTCGACCTCATGCATTTGACCAAATTCATGATTTTGATCCCTGAGATGCTGAAGAATGACAAAATTTATATAAAAAGAAAACCGAAGGAAAGGAAAGATAAAGAACTGTGTTTTACCTGATTATTGCAATACAACTGAAGTCCCACCATGTCACCCATGGATACCAAATCTGATGCGCTTTTCTGATCATTCCTATACATGAAAAAGTACTTGTTCTGCAATACAAAAAATAAGAAGAGAACTATTCAGCTTTGGCATCAGCATCACAAGTCTCAAGAGCTACTTTAATGTTGCAACCAATGTTAAAAGTAGAGTAATTAAGATACTTACAAGAAACCACTACTACTTTTGAAGAAATGCTATGTGCCATGTGGTACCAGAATGGTGAAACCTTGGCTTTCAAAACAACAAAACATTTTGTCTCAATCAAGTTAGGGTAGACTAAGAATAAAACCTCCTCAACGTCAAAGAAATGAGAGCCTTGTAATAAAATCTATAAGGCAAAACTCTAGGATCTACATCCTAACATCTGATTCGAGAGCCTAAAACACCGCCCCTAAATCTTCTCCTTATCATGGTTCCGGTGCATGGATCACTAACTTTCATACGCTCCTATCTAAAGTCAACTCTTTGGATACATTCCAATCAAGTCTCTTTTGACTGCTTCCTTCCATGTCAGTCTTAGTCGTCCTCTACCTCTTCCTATGTTTTCGATACGTCTTAAAATTCCACTATGTACTGGTGCCTCAGAAGGCTTCTATTGGAGACATCCAAACCATACCATCTTAAGCAATATTGGACAAATTTCTCTTTAATTGGTGCTACCCTCACTTTATCACGTATATCACCATTGCGGATTCAATCCTACCTTGTGTGACCACATATCCACCGTAACATCCCCATCTCCGCTACACTCATCTTCTGTACATGTTGTCTTTTAGTTATCTAGCATTCCACTCCATACGGCACCGTAGGTCTAATCGCCATCCTATAGAATTTACCCTTTTAACTTTTGAGGACTTTTTTATCACATACGACACCCGATGCTTGCCGCCGTTTCACCCACTCCGCTCTTATCCTGTGACTCACGCTTCATCAATTTCGCCATCCCACTGTGTTATGAACCTTAGTTCATAGGGGTAAACACCGCCGAGAGGATGGTCGGACAGTGTCGGCGTAGAGGGAGAGCGAGAGACTATATATGAGAATGAGTTTGTTATTTCTTGCTTGCCTCCAATAGCATGCGGCAGCCTCCTTATACAGATGGGCTCCCCCTAACAGATATAATCTAATCTTAATTATATCTCTAACAAATAGAAACTAATCCTAATAGATAGAATATAATTTTAATTATATTTCTAACAAATAGAAACTAATCTCTAACTTCCTAATAATGAATTGGATGGGCTCAGGGCCCACGCCCATGACACACTGTAGCATCAATCCCAAATATAAAAAATGTCCTTTCTAGGCACTACTTGTCCATTCAGACTAACATCTCCATCATTTGGCCTGACACCGCTGAAATTATACCTTATATACTCAATTTTAGTCCTATTAAGTCTAAAGCCCTTTGATTTTAAAATCTTCCTCTACAACTTTAGTTTTATATCGATATCTATCATACTCTCATCAACTAACACTATATCATTAACGAAAAACACGCACCAAGGAAAATCTCCTTGTATATCTCGCATGACCTCAAGTTTACATAATGCGTGATTTTTCTTAGTATAAAAAAAGCAATGTTTTCCCTGTCACAGGAATACCACCAAGCCACCGATGTTCTTAACAAAAGTATAATATAAATCTATATCCACTATTTCCTGCCCCCTAAGTATCATAATATAACACAGCATCAAGATAGCTGCACTATGACCAACGCCATGAAAGTAAGAATTCTAATTTCCAATTGAACATTTAGGTGGCATTAACTAGCACAGGATGTCAAGTTTCATGATGATAGCTCATTGCAAGAAGGTTTACGCAGAGATATTCGAGGTGCATGCATGTACAGTGCTTTTACCTTAATAACTCGATGCATGACAGGGAAGTGCACCTCATACAAGAATTACACAGACATAGCATAATAATAGTTAATAAATCAAATCAGGAAAGGTCTGGAACAAATCCTCCGTATGTCCTCCCCTCAAGTTTATTCTTAATTTTGGTTTTTTCTGAAGATTTAACTATGTGATACACTTGTAGCTGCATGGTTTAAGGCGACATACGTGAAGAGCCAGATCTTCATGCCTTCGAATGAAAACTAGGAGATCAGTTTCGGGTTTTCAGCATAAGAAAATGTCTAAATTTAAGATTCAGGTCATCATTTAGACTAGTTCTTTTGCTTGTATTAGTTCAAGAATACAAGTATTGCTGGACAGAGAGAACGATAAATACAAGAAATCTTCATAGGCTTGTCAAATATAGGGTATTGAGATGTCCACTTAGTGAAGTTTCTACCTTCTTGCTTGGTTCCATTTTCAGCTCAAACCACTCATCATAGGCTTTTTGACGTATTTCATTAGCAGCTCGGTGTTCTTCATTTAATTTTCTGAGAGCAGCTCTTTCACCATCATAAGCTTTCTGAACCACTTTTGTTTTTTCCTCCAAGGATTTCAAACTGGTCAAAAGTTCACCAGAATCCTTCTTCAGAGTCTAAAAAAGAAAATCCATAAATATCAATTTAAAAAATTATGAAAAAGAGAAGTAAAAGAGCAAAAAAAGAATGTGCCTCCTTCAGCACCTTGTGCTGCTCATGAATACGCTCTTTCTGATGGAATGCCTCATTCATTTCAGCTTTTGAGCCCATATTGGAACACAATTGTTTCCTTTGAGCTTTTAGTTCCTTGATATCTTGAAGGAGAAGCTTCTCTTCTTTCAGAGAAATCAATTCATGTACTATAATCTTATCCTTCATCGCAATCTAAATCATAATAATTCATTTTTGGATAAAATCATCATAATTTTATACTGTCAAATTTAATAAAAATGCAGAAAAGAATAACACTACACCATAATGTAATATAGAAAAATAAAATAAAATCGTTGGTGAAATTGAAGTAATGTTTGCAGATGACTAACCATCTCATCAATTTCTTGAATTGAATTTGCTTTATTCAACTTGCCGATCATTGATTGCACACTATTTAAATCATGTCTTTTATCACCATGAGCAGCTCTAGCTCCCCTTTCTTCTTGTCGTGCTGCTTCCAGTTTCTCTCGGTACTCATCGCATAAAGCCTATAAATATAATAAATACATTCCAACATGGGGAAGCATGTTGCATAATGAACTAGAGAAGGAAAGGTCAAAGATTTATTACCTTTTGCTTTTGCCTCTGAACATTAATTGCATCTCTCTTTTGCGTCAACTGATCCAGATGTACTTGTGCGACCTGTATCTTTGCCCAGAGATCTTCATCCACAAATCTTGGAACTTTTGTTATATAAATCCTTTGTGGTGTAATAACCTGCGCATCTCCTTTATTTGCTGTATCAATTTCTAATTGAGACTCACTAGGGTTGTTAACGATCTTGGTGTTATCACCAAGTACTTTTTCACCATCGTCCTTGTGCTCATCACGAACCATCATGTCAACAGGTGGAGATTTTAGATCTGTCACACGAGTATTATAATAAACATTAACTTCATTACAGTAGCAAGTTAATAAATTATGAAACAATGGAAGAAAATAATCATTGCATACCTTTCCCATGTTTGGTTGCAACCTGGAAAGAAGATTTAGTACATGCGTCCTCATCTAAGGCGCACATATCACTATCTGGAGAAGGAGCATCTTCCAACAGTTTTTGAGCTGAAGAAGCAGGCTCATTAATTGGAAAGGAATCCATATTTCCCATTCCTGATGAAACTACGTCACATGGAGTTGATATGTTGCATAAATCCAATTGGTCATCAGGAGAGCTAGCATCAACCATATTTTCTGAATGTGGAACCCTTGTATGTCCATCTGACTCACCATCCTTGCCAATACCGTTGGGTTTGTCCTCCTTATTGGAACTGGCATCAGGTTTAGAAACAACACCAGATTCATTTCTGGTCGGAGAACCAGGTTCAGCTTCATCAACACCAACGGTTTCATGTTTCTTAAAAGCACCAAGCTCAACATGAGCAATAGCAGCACTGAAGTTTTCTTGAGAACCATTATCTTCTCTTGGTGCGTTGTCTGGAGTTTCAAGTTCACAAGCTGGAGTTGAATGTTCAACTCCCACTCCCTCACTATCCGCCAAGTCTGAGGACCTTGGTTCAATATGGAAAGCAGAGGCAACAGCTCCTGAATCTGCTTGCAACTGAACGCCATCAACAACATCCATATCAGGTTCTTGCTTCAGTTCTGCATCTATTTTATCGTTGTCGTTTTTACCAGCTATATGATTGCCAGGTGTCTCTGACTGCTTCTGCCCCTCAGTGTCTTGGAAAGAATCGGCTGTCTGCTGTTGAATAGAAGCTAAACTTGCTTCCTCCAAACGAGCAAGTTCCATGGTCTCCTCTTTCTCTACTTCAACAGTTGAATATGATGATGGTTCCGCAGGTTGAAGGCTATTGACATCAGCCTCATGCTTGGTCAACTCACCACCCAGTAGAGCCTCCTCATTTCTCTTCGCAAATCCTTCTGTCAACTCAATAACATCACAGGCAGTTTTATCTTTTCTTTGCTCAACTTGAGACTCCGCTTCCTCGGCAGTCTCATCAGCACCAGATGCACCTGTGTCTTGCACAAGCTCCTCCCTATCATTGTCAGCTCTATCCTCCAATGGATCAATAACAAGTGTGGCTTCACCCTGTCCCTCTTCGACCAAAGGCTCCAGCTCTGCAACAACATCAGCACTCTCTTCAGCATGTTCATGGCCATTTGTATGGACCTCCTCTTCTCTAGGCACCTCGCTGTTAGCTACCTTTGCATCCCTCTCTGATCCTTGACCTTCAATCTTCAGGGCTCTCTCATTCTCCAAAATTTCCACACCACCAGCAACACTTTGTGCCACTTCCCTCTCCCTGGGACAAACCTCAGTCTGCGTAGGAGCTCCACCAGAATCAGCATTTGTGTTTGGGTGATCGCATCCATTGCCCATGGATTCATTTGCTGCACCCTGTTCTCCGCTGGTGGTTGCCTGCCCTGCCAGATATGCGGCATCAGCACTTTCTCTCCCTTTGTCCTTGTCACCACAAACCTCACACTCCACATCAACTGCACAAGAATCAGCAACCCTATCAACCTGGTCATGTCTATGAACCATTGAAACATCTGTGTTACCCTGCTCTCCGCTAGCAGCCTCCTGCTCCACCAATTTCGCAATGCCTTCCCCTTTGCCCTCGTTTCCCCAAACATCGAACACTGCAGCAGCTGCACAAGGACCAGCATTTCCATTGGTCGACAAACCATCTCTGGCATCCTGCTCTTCACCAGCAACCTCCTGCTCCAACAATTTCACAGCGATTATAGTGTCCACGTGATCATGCCCATTGGTCACCATCGCAACACCCAGCCCGTCCGGCTCCCCACCATCCACCTCCTGCTCTACCAACTCAGCAACATCAGCAGCAGCTCGTTCACCGCTACCCTCCTCCACACAAACCAGCGCCTCGGCTACAACGTGCACATGCCCGTTCACCAACGAAGCATTGTGCGTGGCATCAGCCTCGTGACCTCCGACCACAGCCACAGCCGGTGGTGCATTGGACTCCGTCTCATCCTCCTCCTCGGAGAGACTGCCAGAGTTGCCGTTCGCGACCACGAGGGGGCCACACACCACCTCGCCCTCGCGCTTCTCCACCACCTTGGCCTCCAGCGAGGCGGCCAATTCCGCCCTCCGCGCCTCGCCTCCGCCGTTGCACGCTGCCTCCTCCGCAGCCATTGCCCCCGCCTCCCGATCCTACACGCGAAACCAACAAACACCAAATCACACGTCATCCACCCCCAAACATAGCACAGATCAAAAACCCAACCCCACAAACAAAGGAGCATAGATCGCGTGGTGAGATCAAGGCAGGCGGGCAGGCGCTTACAGTTCACGGCCACGCCGGAGGCTGATCCGCGGAGGTCGGAGAGCTCTTCACCGGAGACGACGCGATCGGAGCCAAGCGTGATCGATCGGAGGAGATAACGGGAGAGAGAAGGGGGGAGGGGTTTAATACCGGGGACGAGAGTATTAGGGCATCTGTATGAAAATAGAGGGTTTTAAGTCATCTTAAGATTAACCTTATACATTATAGGAGTGACCTTAAGCAGGCTATAAGCAAAAAGGCTTAAGGTTGTCCTCAAGCTAAAGACCTGACCACAAGCATTAAAATACCATTTTTCTTTATCTGCCAAGTGGGATCGTTTTAAGGCCTCTTGGGTTATATACACTACGGAGTCAGCATTAAGGTTTAGATGAGACCCACCTTAAAACCCCTTGGGTTATATACACTACAGATGCCCTTAAACCGGTGGAAGTGGCAGATGGGATCTGTGGTACGAGGGGTTCAGTGGTTGTTCGTAGCGTCTTTTAGTTTTAAATTTTAGTTTTGGTTTATAAATAAGGGAGTTAGGCGTTAGCTTTATACAATGGTCACAATATTTTTTATCATCTATATAATATATTTTTAGTCATGTATGTAACAAAAAATTAATAAGAATATCAATATTGCACATATAAAATCAAAATGTTACACGCATGAAATCAAAATATTGTATTCGTGAAATCAGAAAGGGATAATTGATGATTTGCCCCGTCTTTTATTAAGCATCAGCTCATGTGGAGGTACCCAGAGAGGCCAGCATGAGGATGGTGTTGTGCGCGAGGCCGCAGCCATCACCAACGACGGTGGGCATGCGGAGCATGAGGTCAACGATGAGGCTACGGAAGTGTTAGGACCTTCTACCACGGCTACTTCGACTTCAACTACGGCTGTTACGACCATGGTTACTTCGACCATGGCCATGGTAGTAGTAGTGGTCGTAGCGGTTATGGTTGTAACGGTCGTGATTGAAGTGACTGTGGCCGTAGTTGAAGTGATCGTGGTCGTGGCGGCTGTAGTCGTACGGTCGGTCACAATATTTTTTATCCATCTATGCAATATTTCTTAGCCATGTATGCAACAAAAAAATTGATAAGAATATCAATGTTGTACGTATGAAATAAAAAATGTTGCAACAAAAAACAATACCAACCTCTCATGGCAGGCGGCGGCGAGGCCTCGGGTGCGGTGATGGCAGGCGGCGTGGATCCAACGCCGGTAGGAGAAGGTGGCGGAGCTTGTGCAGCGTTCATGAGGCCGCTATCGGTGGTTAAGGTCAGGATGCCATAGAGCTCTGGTGGCTACAACTAACTTTACCGGACTCCCAGGTGGCAGTCGCGGCCACGAAGCCGGTGCCCCTCGCGTGGGATTCAGGGCCGGCAGCAGAGGTAGGAGCGAGAGCTCGAATCGGTGCTCCAGCCCTGCGGGAGTAGACGGAGCCGAGGAGGCGGGAGGCGCACTTGCGGATCCGCATGCGTGGAGCGATTGGGCGGTGCACGGCCGTGGGGGAATGGATCTGAGAGATTTGGGATTGGGGTGGGAGGCAGGAGGTGGGAGAGGAGGCAAGCAAGAATGGAGAGAGAGATGGGCGTGGGGTTTGGGGAGGGGGTGTGCTCGAGTGGAGTGACCGAGTGATATGTCTGATCTATTTATTCAGTCGGCCGTAAGAGCCGTATCAATTCCCTATAAATAATAATATTTTATTGAGAAGTTTGTAGAGAGATATTCATGTGTTATTTTGGCCAATGCGAATAAAGTCACTATAGTATGTACTATAATTTACTAGTAGACCCCATCTTCAAAAAACACTTTGTTTTTTAGCTATATATTGTAGAAAAACAGTTTTAGAAGTCAAAATAAACATGACTTTAGGCTTTGCCTTTTTTGTCTTTTCTTTGCCTTTTAGATTTATTTTCTTCTACTTTTACGCTTTCTCCAATGGGATTTTTTCCTGGTTCACATGTATTACAGAGACAAAACATGTTAGGACGTTCTTATCTTTTTGTTGTTGTTATGTTTGGGTGGATAAGGCACTATATAAGACTCATTTGTCGTGAGATGGGGGCTATCTTATTTTGCAATAAGTGTCGCTTTTTGTTAGTTTTTGTGACATGACGAAGAAATGTCGCTCCACTGTCCACTGATGTGTAGTTTTGATCCCAATTCACTAGAAGCAATATTATGTTTTTTGTAAACTACGATAAAAGTATACTGCTCTTTGGAAATGCACTACTAAATCACCATGCATCGGACATGGGACATATAGGAGGTATAGGAGGCAAAGGGTTATATGGTTTGCATTTTATATAATGGAAGTCGACATTTACGTTACACTAATTATTTTTTTTAATTTGTACAAAAAAGAAACTAAATGATAATACAAATCCATATGAAACACATTTCCCACGCACCATCACAAGCATAATTTAAGGGTGTGTTTGGTTGGATGGACGAGAGTGGATGGAATAGGATGATATAGGATTTGGTGGGATGAGATGAGATAATCCAAGAGCTTATTTGATTGGGTGGATAGGATGGTTCATATTATTATTTGGTTGATGAGCTGAGGGTGGATGTGATGAGCTAATATTGTGTTTGGTTGGGTGGACAAAAGTGGATAAGATGAGTCAGGGTAACCCTAGTGAGCGTACCCCACCATGGACTAGGCACTTGTTGAATCTAAATGTTTTTGAAGTAAAAATCTACTTGTTCCATAGTGCTGGTCGGCAGGATGAAAGATCAAGCTCTATTTAAATTAGTTTTGGTGATAATAACAAATACTATTATGAGGTTTTAGTGGTAATGATAAATGCATTTGTAAGACTAATCTTAATTATTGATTATGATATTACTTAGTCTCATATAGATGAAAAAGGTGAAATCATTGATGTATGCATTCGATATCTTTCTTATAATCTTGTTGCATTCCTTATATCCAAATATATGATTAAATAATAAATCTATATGTGAGACTAATATATTTGTTTAAGTATATTATTGCTTAGTCTCATTTGGATGAAAAGGTGAAATCAAAGATGAAAAATAGAAGGGTAACAACTGTCGTATGGTTCTGTTGTTGGTAAGCGTCTGCTAGCACTCATGCATTCATACTAGTTTTTAACCCACAATTGATGTGTACTGAACAAGTTTTTAACCCACAATTGATATGTACTGAACAATGAGGCCTTCCAACTTTTATGTACGCTATATGTCCAAATTTATGAAGTTTCACAAAATTTTAAGGATAATTGGCAAACTAGAGTTGAACCACATTAATAAATAACTAGCGGACTAGAGTTCTGTTGATGTTTTAGTATCGATCTTACGTATGATTATTTGGATTCAGGGATCTCTTGACAACCTGGCTACGATCGTACAAAGAATGACATAGGGATGTTATACAAGTTCGAGCCTTCTCATGGGAGAATAACAACCCCTACTCCTGTATGGCTATTACTCAATGAACTAATTACAATCGAGAAAGTAATGCAGAATGTCTTGCTCTACTTCAGTTGTATCTCTTGGGTCTCTCCTCTCTTCTCCCTGATGTCAACCCTTATATATCTTGCGAAGTGGCGGTAGTTGTTTCACATCAAGAGATGCCCTAACGTTTTGGATGATAGCCCTCTGACGGGAGTTATTATTAGAGAGACGTGGTATCTCACTCGTCATGCAGCGGTTACTATCAGAGAGAAGTTATGCACAGTTATCCAAGAGTATAAGTGCACATGCTAACCACCTCGTCAGACAGACCCACGATATAATAGATTGTCATAGACAAGTCAGTCGAAGTTAAGCTTAATTGTAGAAGAATCTACGACCATATGGTGGTTGTAGGATAACTCATGACTATGTCATGCTCGTAGAAAAACTTATGACCATGAAGCGGTCATAGAAAAGGCTTACGACCAAGGGATGGTCGTAGAAGGAGCCTAAGTTTCTCCCTTAAGAACAAAGGGTATACTCAAGAGTACAATGATGTAATAATACTATTTATAAATAAATGATAATTTAAGGACCATTATATCCTTATCAAGGTCAAACATAGTAAAATATAAAGATATGATCCAGTGAACACTTCTGAATTGATTATGTCTTGGTTCTTTGTGAAGAACTCCTCAATAAAGTTCTTGAACCATAGGGGTACTACAAGGAAATTGTAAGAGCTATCCATATTTCAGATCCAACAAACATTGTAGTAAGTCATTTTATAGGATTTTGGTTCCATACCTTCGGTTTGGGCGGAAGACAAATGGTGGGGGAAGGGGATATATCAAGGAGGAGTGTGGGAGGTAGTCACCGGAATCTGGTTGCTCGGTCACCAGAATTGGCAAGCTAGCATCCTTCCCCACCGTCGGTCGGGCTCAACTCACGGTCGTCGTCGCTCTAGCTCCAGTCACATTCGCCGTCACCCAGCCTCCACTCGTCGTCGTCGTCGTCGTCGCCCAACCTCTGGTCATGGTCGCCCTCACCCAGCCTCCAGCCGCATTGGCCAGCGCTTCGGCTCCACTCACGGACACTGTCGCCAAATGCATGTGAGCGGAATGAGAGAAGGGTGGGGGCGAACGAGAGAAGCAAGTGGATCTTAGATCTATTTGGAGGTGAGTAGAACGTTCACGTGATCCCTGGATGGGATCGTCCGAACATTTCCACCGCACTACTCCATCTAGGATCTACTACAAATATTCACTCATGTTGGCTCAGGTCATCTGGGATGACTCCATCCAGACCCACCAACCAAACATGGGTACAACCCAAAAAACTGGATGAGACCATCCCATCCATCCCCTATCCAAGCAACCAAACACTTTCTAAGTGGGCTAAGTCAAACTTGAATTGACTTGGGGAAACTAACTCGAAAAGGGGGTGAGCCACCTGAAATAGCAAATGAGCTCGAGCTAAATTACACACTATTCACAAACTCAATTGCAAGAAAAATTATTTGGTTCTCAGTATTTATTCACAACAAGAATTTCTTGAACAAATTAAGTGAATTTTTATGTGAGTTGAAAGTAGAAGCAACATCACAACTAGTGTGCTTTTGTTTAAATCAAATTTAGGCTAAGCCAAGCAACTTGCGACCTAGGAGTATAAGATTTTAACAAAATCTCTTATGTTCAAAAGGTATGGTTCAAGAAGCTTTGATAAAGGGAGGCAACCATGATAGGGACTTTCAGAGAATCAGAGTTGTTGGACATAAACGTTTTCTAAAACCTTCTAATATCTCTCTATACATTATATTTGTTTGTTTACCAGCTTCAGCTAAGGCCCCGCTCAGTATAGCTACGGCTGCAGGCTACGGCTGCCGGCTTTGAGGAGTTGCTACAATGTTTGGAGCTAGAGCCGTACCGTGAAGCTGAAGCCGTTCGAAGCCGGAAGCCACAATAACATCACCCCACCGACCGACGCTCCCTCAATCGCTCCCCTCTGTCGAATGCGCCTCCCTGGTTGCTGGCTCGTACGATTGTTGCCACTCCGCCCCCCGCAGCCGGCCATGGCGACAGCGGCGGCGGCGGCCAGCTTGGCCATACCCCCACCTGTCGTAGCTCCCTCCTCGTGCACAACTCATGCCTCACCAAGCGTCAGTCCCAGATCTACGCCAATGCACTCCCGTGCTGGATCCACAGCCGCCGCCGCCTCCGACGACAGGAGCTCCGCCGGCTACAGGACGCCGTGTCTCCAGGCGCCTACGCGTGGCCCAGCCATTCGTGCTCGTCCAACCTCCGCCCGAGCTTCCCATCGGATCCGCCCAACGACCAGCTTCACCGTGTGCTGGGTTGGTGTTGACTTCTCCGACACCAACCCTTGCATGTATGTCGTACCACCGATTAGTTTATGGTTCAGGGTTGGGTTAGCTACCGTGCACAACTTCCCCCGTGTCCCAACCGTGCATGGCCGTGCTGCCTGCAGATGGCCCCAGTGACCTGGACCGATGAGAGTACCCATGTGTTCCTGCAAGTATGCGCCGAGGAGGTGGAGGCAAACAACCGGCTGTATTCAAGGTTGAACACGCAGGGCAAGCAAAATCTTCTTCGGAAATTTGCGGAATGAACCAGCTTAGCATACACAAGCAAGCAGATGAAGAACAAATAGGAGCAACTAAGTCGTGATTACAACAAATGGAAGGCACTGAAACTTCGTGCAATGGGGCTTGGGGTCGATCCTACCACAGGCTGCATCGACGCGACGAACAATTGGTGGGGCAGCTGCTGGTGGAGTTACGATTTTGAAGTGCAATGATATTCACATTACTTCGGCCGGGCCCGATCTCACTCTGACGGTCTGATGTAACATCGTGCATTGCAGGAAAAGTCCGAGATGCGGAAGTTCAGGGCCATAGTTGCTCGAGACGAGGACCTCCTAGAAGTCATGTTCGGTAACACCACCACCACGAGTGAGTGCGCATTTGTGCCGGGTGTGGATGGCATCGACTTGGCCACCGAGGACCTCGGCGAAAGCCTAGGAGGAGATGGCACCACCATGCATTCCCCAATGCAGGTCACTGGCAGCGGTGCATCGGCGTATTCTTCTGGAAGCAAGAGGCCACACCCTGCACCGCTGCACCCGAGCAGTAGTCGGTCAGGTAAGTGCACTGAACGTGATGTGCAGATGAAGCACCTGGTGGACCTTTGTGCGAGGAGTCTACAGCCGCCAAGTCGGTTGTCTGGCTCGAGTGTCACATCTCCTGAGAAGCAACACGCAAGGGAAGACTTGCTTCGACTAATGAAGATGGTGAAAGAGGCGGGTGAGGCCCGAAGGAAGCAATGAACACTACTATGCGTCACAGCTTTTCATGATGCCAGAGTGCCGCGACAGCTTCTTATCAATGGAAATGAATGAGGGTCGACTCAACTGGATCAGACGTACTTGGGAAAGACTCGGTAACCTGTGAGGAGTACGAACTTCTGCGTTGAGCATTCTGAGTTCTTTCACATCGTGAACTTCGTTAGCTATGCGTTCAATTTCATCGTATTGTTCCATCGTTGCCAAACACTATGGCCTATTTACTGTACGAACTGAGTATCCAACTACTGCACTCTGCATATGGTATTGAACATGTGCTATGTGCTCTAAATTATCTATGTGCTGTTCTATTAAACATGTGGTATTGAACATGTGCTATGTGCTCTAAATTATCTATGTGCTGTTCTATTAAACATGTGGTATTGATTGCTGTCTTATTTGGTGCTCTGTTAGGTTGCTGTCTGATGGGCCGAAATGCTGTGCTACTTACTGCTAAACCGAGCTGCTCTATTATGTGCTATGTGGTGTCGAACTGTGTGCTGCTATTGACTGCCTGACTGCCGATGCTACTGTGTCGAGATGTGTTCAACAGGTGCTCGTTGGACCACACAGGCATGCTACTGTGATGCTATCTTACCGAGCGCTGTGCTGTGTACTGTCTATTTTGCATTGCCGAAGTGCATGAAGCCGAGCTGTCTGCTGCAATGCGATGCTCTCTACTCTCTGTGCAATGCTGCTGTGTGCTTGCCAACTGCCATTTGCTGCTTTTTGTTTCATGCATTGCCCACTACTGTCTGTGTCCTGCATTGGTCTGTGCTGCTGTCTGTGTCCTACATTGGTTTGTTTCTTAACGAACTGCTTTGCTGTCTATTTTGTAGTGATGGCAGATGAGCCCATGCTACCCGCTGGCAATCAGTTCCCGTGTTGTATGTAGCCATGGCCCTGGTTGGCGGGTACTCTGACGACAATACGGATGTCGACGACGAGACCGGTCACATCTCAAGAAGGCTGGTGCTAAGCGGATGGTAGTGGGTATCGCAACAACTTGCCGATGACGAGCGATGCCACTACAACAGGCATGGCTTCACTAGCCAAAACGTCCTCACCATTTGCGACTTTGACTGTCGGTTCACATTTGTGTGTGCTGGGTGGCCGGGCTCGGTGCACGACACTCGGATCCTACAACAAACCATGGCAAAGTACGGTGACCGCTTCCCACATCCCCCCGAAGGTCATATGGCAGATTTAAATTGGATTACGCCATGCATTGTGACTCTTGTACTAACCGATATTTTTGGTAGCAGGCAAGTTCGACCTTGTCGACTCCGTTATCCAAACCAATTGGGTTACCTAGCCCCATACTGCAACACGTGGTACCATTTGTTCGTGTTCGACAATGGGAGCATGCCGGAGGGGATGCAGGAGTTGTTCAACTCCTGTCACTCACAATTGCGCAACGCCGTCGAGCGCGCGTTTGGCATGTGCAAGGGCAAATGGCGCATTCTCGACAAGATTCCGAAGTACAAGGGTCGCAGGCAAAGCGCCATCATTACAGTTTGCATGGCGTTGCACAACTTTACCATCGACTACGAGTTAGCCGCGGGGGCAGCCGACAACATGCCAGCGTAGGCTGCAGGACCTTCCACACCGCATGCATATCTCCCGCCCCGGCTGCCGCAGGGCACGGACGCTGTGTTGATGGACATGACACGCGACTGGATAGCAGCGTCATTGGTGGTTTAGAGTTACATGTGTCCCTCGTATGTTCCGTGCGCATGTAGATGGCCACGACATGTTGATGTACACGACGTTCAGTCGTTTGTGGCGTGTAAGAAAATTCATGTGTACGGCGTTTCCAACAAATAATGTAGTTGCCAACGGGTGTCTAGTTTTCATTTGGAACGTCGTTAGTACTTGCGCAGGATGAGCTCCAGAGGTCTCAGCTTATTCAAACACTCGTTACCTCATTTCAGCCGCTACAATGATATTTTCAGCCACTACAGTAAAAAAAAACCAAAAGCCTTAAGAAAAAATGTGAGCTAAATGTGACCTCCAAAATGTTTTGCATGAGTGAGCTAAGTGGTTGGAGTAACTTTACCCAGATTTTCAATTTTTGATGTTTTTTCAAGTGAACAATAGATGAAGTGTGCAAAATTGTAACACTTTTTGATAAATGAATCCTACAAGTAATTCAACCTATTCGTAAGTTGGTGTTACATAATTAAGAATTATTCCATCAGATTTGTTCGTAAATATTGCGGTGCTTGCCAGTGGATTTGGTTGTATGTCACCGTCTACTCAAGTATGCAGTATCTGTAATAACTTTTGTAGACCTTTCTAGATTAGCGTGGCCTGTTTGAAAAGGATTTAACCTACGAGTTACTACATGAAATTCCTTGTAATCGAAAAGAAACATAGTGTCTACTGTCTAGAGATTTGTCTCTGCTTGACGAGATTTCTTGCGTCTGGTTTGCAATTGCACAACTGACAGAGAGAAAGGGACACGTCATCATAAGACGATATCATTCCTAGGTGGGCTTAGCTTGCGGAATTGGTTTTGCGTGTACTCCCAAGTGGTATTGGCGAAAGAGAGCCAGGCACATCGTTGCTCTTGTTCTTGCTTCTCGTCATGCAAAACGTAAAAATATCGCTCTGAAGTCTCACTCAACTCATCAAGACGTGACACGGTGGTAATTCACACGGCAAACACTTCTCTGTGCCGTAACAAGCGAAAACGCCAGGTATATATCATCGATCAATCGAAAGAAAGTCGTTGGCATGCATCACTGCTGACTGACTGTGGAAAGAGAAATATGAATGAACTTCCTCGTGTCCTGGAGGTGTGATTTCATGATTCATCGCCATGCACCACACCACCATTCATCGGAACTAAACACGAGCGCCCACTCGAGACTCGACATTGGGAGCGTAACAGTGGTTCAGTTTTTTTCGACTTATGTTTTTTCTAAAAAAAAACTAAATGGAACGGATTCTCTGTCAATATTTTAGAACGACTTATCGTAATAACTTTTCAAAGTAACTTATCGGTATTTAATTTATTCGCAATAACACTTGTATTAAAATTAAAAGTCACCAGTTATAACCGAAAAGAATCTGATCAATACCTATAACAAATTTCTCCACAAATTGGTTGTGCATATAACATTTCCCTAATAAGAGCGAATACTTTTCTGCAAGTAGCTGCTTCCTTTTATTATTCACTCGCCAGCCTGGCAAACTACTCCTGCAACGACGAGGGGAGCTGAAAGGGACACATGCCGACTTGACGAGAATGGTGAGACAGCAAGGTGGATGCAACCGACTCCAGTTGCCATTGTTGACATGTTCCCTCGATGGTGATAAATCAAGCTCCAATTTATGTTAACTCATGTTTCTAAATTTTATTAACAAAAATTAGAAATTAATATAAATCCTCGGTTTTTCGAAGCGACTCCTCTATTCATTTTGTAGCCGTCTCGTTCCAGGGACAAGACAGAGATCACAGATACATCACGCACCCAACTTCTTTTGCTCCCATTACACGCACACATCTCTCCCTCACTTTTTCTATTACTTATTTTTTTTCTAAAAACTATTTCTTCCGGCTACGGCTACCGCTATTTATTTTCAGCTTTATAAACCACAGGAAAAGAAACAACAGCAAAAGTCAATCCTAACACCGCTTAGGCCCTGTTTGTTTCCACTTAAGATTATTATAATCTAGTTTATAAATTATAAGTGGAAACAAACAGCCCAGATTATTGTAATCTAATAAGCTCAAAAAAGGAGCTTATTTTAGCTTATAGATCCACCTTTTATCTTAATGACCATAAAACTTTAAGAATATTACCCACCTTTGCCATTCATCCAACCCCCAACTCCCGTGCCTCTCTCTCCCAGGGCATTGTAGTCTTTAAACATTCGAATACAACAATCCATAACTCTGATAATCCAGGCTGCCAAACACCTGACAGCTTATTTCCCACCAGTTTAGGGCATGTTTGGATCCCATGGACTAACAACTAGTTGCTAATTTTTAGTCCTTGTGGATCCAAACAGGAGGGCTAATGAGTGGGCTAAAGTTTAGCCAAAGCCCCAACTAGTTGTTAGCTAACTAGTTGGCCAAACCCAGCTAATGAGGGCTAAAGGACCAGCAGAATGGAAAAAAGACGCTGATACCCACGCCAACCCTCCCAGACCGCCATGCATAGGAGTATAACAGACTTTGTACTGAGATAGTAGTACTTATTAGTCTTTGGATCCAAACAGGACTGGGTTAATCTTTAACCAGCTAACTACTAGTCAGCTAACAACTAGTCCTAGTCCATCCAAACAGGCCCTTATTATACGCTAGCTTATATAATCCCCACCTATAAGCTAGATTATAATAATCTTAAGTGGAAATAAACAGGCCCTTAGTCCATCTCCGTGAGCCACCGTGCCGCACTGCCGTAGTGCCGTGTGATCTGAATCCTCGCAACAGAAACCCTCAATCGCGCATGATTTTGCGCCAAAAAGGAAGGGCATCGGGTTAAAGAGGAGGGGGAGACAGCCCTAGAGATTTCGTGGCCTAACTCTGCACTATCTTAAGAGTGAAATCGGCAAAATCATCCTCATATATGATGTGGATTTCTTCTCTAGGCGCCGATCACTAGTGTTAATCAGGAACCAGGCAACAAATAGAAATGCTCATGCTTAGTCTGATTCAGATCTATAATATAGGGGCAGCTGAAAACGAAATGACATGAGATTATTTTTTGTGCTCACAAATGGAGTACTCTCAAGTCCTAACTTAAAACATCTCGACATACTACTACTACTAAATACTAGCATGTCTGTGTCTGCGAGAATCGAACTGCAAAGCTCCCTTATGGAGTATTTTCTTTGATCTGCAAGCAGTTAAGCACGCATATCATAGCCAAGAACTGAAACTGATGGTGGTGGTGGTCTGGTCGATGGATGGATCATGGACGGACGGATGGGGTCACTCGTCGTCGTAGACGACGGCGCAGTCGTCGGCGAGGGGGTTGTGGGAGCAGAAGGGCTCGAGGGGGTCGTCGGCGCCATCGGCGATGCGGCGGCGGAGGTCGGCCTTGGCCTGGCTCACCTCCTCCACCTCGTCCCACGCCACCCGGCACCCCTCCTCCCCCCGCCCCGCCGCCTGCCCCGCGCACGCCTCCATCGCCTCCGCCACCTTCCGCTCGATCAACTCCGCCAGGGCCGCCTCCTTCTTCGCCGTCCCCTTGTACCTCCTCTTCACCGACGCCGCCACCAGCCGCCTCTGCTGCTGCTGGTGTTGGTGGTGGTGATAGTACAGGCGGATGGAGGCTGGCGCTCGGCCCGTGCCGGCGCCGGCCGGGAGAACCGCGGCGGTGAAGAGGGTGGCGATAGACAATGACGCCATTGTTGATGGGCTATAAGCCGTGCGAAATTATGAAGAGTTTGGAGGACTAAACGTGGAAATGCATAGCATCCTCAGCCGTCGGAGTTTACAAAGCTACCGTAGCTGGCTACTTGTCTTTGCATAATCGAACAATTATCTTTGCTAATTCCTGCTTTTCTTTCTCTTTCTTAAAAAAAATCTCAAAGGAAAAGCACTAGACCATCCCAAGAGCGAGATCGTTCAGCAATTCTTGTAGGGCACAGTTGGAAATCAACACTGCCAAGACATAGGAATGCACCTTTGAATGGGTGCAGATGCATAATTCCATCAGAAAACCAACATTGTGCCGCCACAGATGCAGCTGGCTAGGTCTAAACTCAAGACGCCTGCGCACACGTAATTCTGAGGTTTGGGTGGGTAATTAGCAGTTTAGCACACTCCTCTCAAGGGAAATGTGCCTGGCTCCTGTAGGTTTCATGTCAAAGTCCAAGACGCATCCTTGAAAAAAGAGTTCAACACCCAAAGCCCAGCAAGGGAAACATAAGATCTTCCTCTGACTGAATTGCTGGAAGAAGGATTGAAAGGTGAAGATCCTTAGAACTCTCATGTTGGTTTCTGCACTCAGTATTTTCAGGAATTACTTAATGACAGCTTTTTTTTGCCCATGGTGATGTGGATGCAGATCAGCCTAATAAAAAGCAACTAATTGATAAACTTCGCAGACATGACAAAAAGCTATTTAAAAGCCTGCAATGACAGTATCAATTACAGCAAAAACATGTTGGCATTTCCCCATTCTTCGTGACAGTTGGCAAGCTAAATACAATGATACAAGACAAGATGTGATCATCTGCTCGATGTGCCATTGTCCATGGCGCCTAAATTTAACTCTTCATCCGAGTCAATTACTTCTTCAAAATCATAGTAGGGATTCACCTGCATCAAAAAATTTATATTTAGTTCATTTGTTTTCCATAACCCTAAGAGAGTATTTCCAATATGAACATCATAATGTGTAACATTTAAAAAATTGATTCATCCTACACACACATCATAGAATTAAATATTATTCAACACATAAACTTTCTTTAAGCTTAGGGACACAATATATATCACATACCGCAGGTCGAGGCTTTACAGCTTCGAAACTATGGAAAACAGGGGTAGCAAAATCGGGTGGATTAAGGACAATGTATGCTCCACAATTGTTGTAACGGTCCTCTGAGGCCTGTACCAGAAACAAGTACCGTTAGCCAGATTATGTGAAACAATACACATGATCAAAAGTACAATTTTTCACATTAGTCATAAAATCAAATCATTTAGCTCCGTGTCAAACTAGAAGTTGAATAAATTTCCACTTATGAAACTTGTATCTATAAATCAAAAGGTTAGCAATATTTTGAGTGTGAACAGTAAATCATGTGATAAAGTACAACCTGAAATTGTGGATAGTCTGGAGCGCTGAAGAGAGTTATTAGCTTTCCGCATTCTACATGATGATCGACTGTATATCCATTGTCCATTCCTAATAGATCATGACGCTTGTCTCTTGCGTCTGGACCTTCATGTGACCTGATGATTAACTTTGTTCAACAAAAAGAGGAAGTAAGAATATGAATTTTAAACTTCTATAGTTATGTGATGATGCCTAGTTTCTAATGTTACAAAGGAACATGCTCAATGAGCTATAATACATTATTTTCCATACCAACATGCCGACTGACCAAGCTTAAAAGATGCCTATATATATTCAGCAATCAATCTTGTTGAAATAAACACTCAGGCTCAGCTAATTAGAACCATGCACTATATAATTCAAGTTAGTCAACAACTATTTTGCATTCACAAATCACAACATAGGTGTCTTTTTGTCCAAGAAGAAGATTTTTTTTTTCCATAAAAAAAGATGCTGTTGAAGCCTTGAAGGAGTTCTGTCGTATCCAACAAATGAGATACAAAAGCACTACAGTTGAACATCCCAAGATAAGCAAGAATTGCTCCGAGACAGTATGCAATATAAAAAGGAAGAACTAGGACAATACATTTGTGTGCTAAAAAAAGAACAAACTGAATGAAAAAGAAGACAAACTTTATTATGATTGGTAATACATATAGACACACACATTAACTATTATCGTTTTAATTCTCAAAAACACATGCGACACTCGATGTCTAAATAAAGAAATCATAATGATTGGGAATCCACAACAGACAAAATATTCATGTTTGATGTACCAACCCAACCTACATTGAAGTAGCAAGTGCGTACTCATGGTCTAATGTACTTCCAAAGGAAGAAGTAATGAAAAGATTGCAATTGATAAAGCAAGCAAACAGATAAAGGGACTTCACATAATAGTAGGATCACTGGATCACAGACTCCTAACTATTTACTCTGTAATCCTTACATTCTTTAGATATTAAAGAATGTTCACATTGTAATATAAGATGCCGGCGTTTCAATTTTCAAACACCAAAACAAGCACCATAACACTTGATAACTTAATAAGAAAAAAATTCAGTTCATCAGATAATTTCAATCAAGCATGACAACAGCAATAATGAATAAAAGAAAACAAACCTTCAAATTATTTGTATATAGAAATTGTTGAGTGATATCTGGACCCCAAATCAAACCAATGCCTCTTTCTTTATTTGGGGAAAGACCCATCTCCAAGGAAGGATCAGACCAAAGCACATCTCCGGGAATCAAATTTGAACCCTCCCATGGAGGGTCAAGAACAGTTCTCCTTGCTTTTAATAATTCGTCCAAGGATCCAAGCTTTAAAGTAGTTGAGTCATCGGTAGAATTCGCCTTGTATTTGTGACCTCTCTTGCCCTTTTTTGATCTTTTTGATGGTACTACAATCGTCCCACGGAAAATTCCTCCATGAGCAGTGTAGACGCATCCTGCTATTATTGACGCTAGAGGAAGATCTTCAAAACATCTTAAAAACTTCCGATAAACTTGAGGGCCTTGGTCTTTATATTTAACCATTACCTCCTGTTCGAAACCATATACTGATGTACAGTACTTGGATTCGTGATTTCCCCGGAGAAGAAACACACTATTTGGAAGCAATACCTAAAAGAAACAAAACATGTTGATGACTGTTAGCTGATGGTTGAAGGGAATCTATCTATTAACATATTTTTTACAACGCTGAAGGAAAAACTTGCTATTATGACCAAATCTTTGATCTTTATCGATTGTTATTACAGGATGTTGGACTTTGTGGAAACACCTGTAAGTCTTTAACAGAACAGTCTTCAATGGTAGAGATGCCACGCCAATATTAGGGAATGGGTCTCAGACAGTCAGAATTCTATGCTGACTTCAATTTGAATGCACACATGGAGCAAAATGATCAAACACACACTTTAATGGTAGATATACCAAATCAGGTATCAGGTCTCAGAACTCTATGGTGATTTCAGTTAAATTGAACACAGAGCAAATTGACCAAACACACACTTGCCAAGTTCAATTTAAAAAAAGCCATAGAATATGAAGCTACAATATTTGTTCATAACTCAACTTACTTGCATTATCCAGCACAATGCCTCTCTATCTATTGCATCAATTAAGCGGATCCAGAAAAAAGCAAGGAATTGCAATGCGCATGGTGTTGTGACTACAAGCTTAAACGAGTAGAATTGGGATAATTCACCTTCCAAGCAAGGAGGAGGAGGAGGGTCTCGAGGCCCCAGGCGCCGCGATCGACGTAATCGCCGTTGAACACGAAGATACGCTCCTCGGAGGGGAACCCGGCGTCCTGGAGCAGGAAGATAACGTCGTGGAGCTGGCCGTGGACGTCCCCGACGACAACGACCGTCTGGTCAGGCCGCGGATCGGCGCGGACGATGTTGGGCTCGCGGTGGAGGATGACGGACGCGGCGACGACGAGCCGCTGGACGAGCGCGGCCGGGAGGACGGAGGGGAGCTGGTCCGCGGGCAAGCGGCGCGAGCACCAATCCAGCGCCGCGGTGAGGTCCGCCACCCATTCCCGCGTCAGGGCGCCGTCCTCGGGCCACGCGACGACCGGCGGCGGCGGAGGCGGAGAGGGCGAGGGATCCGTGGGGGCCGTGCCGCCGTCGTCGTCGGCGCCGTCGTGCTGGGACATGGCATGGGTCGGATTGGACGCGGTGGGTGTGTGATTTTTCCAGTGCTCGCTTATTTCCATCCTTGTTTTGCTGCAAATCGCAGGAGGGGTTTGTGTTCTTTTGGGGGGAGACGAGGGCTTCTTCCAGTTGGCTTCTGCTTTTGCCCGTGCCGCTGTTTGCTTTGGTCTCGGGTTCTGAGTCAGAGACAGACCTGGCCAAACGGCCGGGGCAACCGTACCGATCTGAGACACAATACAGTCGGTCCCGCTCAAACACAGTACAGCAGAAACCGTAAATGGATCCAGTTCAAAAAAAAAACAGTAAATGGATCATACTGGCTCAGCGCCCAATTGAACATACCATGCTTAGATCGTCACCTCAAAACTGTGGACTAATCCAACACGACATAAACAATACTTTTTTTTGAAGTGGTGCAATAAAATTACTTGTGGTTGACAATAAAATTACATGTGTTAGCGTTACTAAACTTTTCTGAGCGCAGGTGAGTGACTTAGCAGTAAAAATATTTACGACATAGTGATAGACAGTAAATTACTTGCGATTGATAGTAAAATCAATAGCTATCAATGGTCTATTTGGTTAAGTGTGCTCAATCCGGTCCGACACAGTCCGACTCCTCTTTATGCCATACCTTAGTCTAAGGACAGGTATGTAGACCAACATGACGCGATAACTTATTCGTGCCAATCATACCAGATCTAATTAGATCGTGCAATATCTAAACCCGTGCCGTGCATGCCAGACAGCCTATTTGCCCAGGTGTGATTGAGTCGTGAGCTGACACGGCAGCGAAAGCGAAAAAGAGGAAAGGGAAGGGAGGTGGCGTGGCCGCGTGAACCACCGGGACATTTGAGGCGCCGTGCGCTTTTTGCTCAAGAAAGAACTCAGGTTCGGGGACGGCCACCGGTTTCAGCACGGCACAAGGGAAGAGTATTCGTGTCAAGTAGAACAAACAACATGCCAATGGAGTGACAGACTGCATCAATTGTGTGGATGCGCCCTGTGTGGCAGTGCTTCACCTGGAATTCTGGAGAGCAACACAACAAGAGATACTAGCTTATTTCAGTGATCATGGTACACGTTACCTTGAAATAAGTTGGTGAATCTCCTCACTTGCACAGGTTATCTTCACACAAAGCAGCCTCATGATAAAAATTGAGGTATGCACTGAGTCGTTTGTCGTGCCATCGCAGTTCAGCTCACAAGCTATTGACAGTCACTGGAATCATCATTTACCATGCTGGGAACACTAGTAAGTGGCAACAGTATACAGAATGAGGAGCCGCTGAGTACTGACCAACGATGGTAGTGTGCATCGATACATAAACACGTAATAAACATCTAGCTAAGCAAATATATAGTAGCGACGACGTCCCCGTTCTGGAAGCATTTACGCATTCACATTTCTCATTTCTCATGTACAGCCAGAGGCCATCTACCTGAACAAGCACAATACACAATAGTTGCTTGAACAGTTACTTCCCGAAGCAAAAGTACTCAAAAATGCAGAAACTCAACATTGATCAGTTCTTTCTGGGCTGGCTACCATGTACAAGGAACACTTATATGAAATGTTTATCACGTAGCCATCGGGCTTGCAAAATCCCTCCTTGTAATGTTGCCCAGCAAAGGATGGCGCACTTGGTACAGGATATCCCCAGAAAAACTAGTCTTCGGATTTTGTAGGCTCCTTCTTCCCATAAATTAGGCCAGTATCCTGGTCATTGCATGCAGTAGTAGGCACTAGCATAAGGAAACAGTTCATACAACCTGTTTGTGGAACTGGGATCTAAAAGAGAGATGAGGCTACCTGGGGATCAGGAATTGGCTTTCGTTTCTCAACATAACGGTAAGGATCCGAGGCAGCAGCCAAAGTGGCTCTCTCCTGGGGAAACAAAGCATAACGTTTTTTGAGTGGATGGAGAGAAATTACCAGATTCAACATAATAGCAACAGTGCAATACTTTGAAGTAATTTGGTTATATCTGCAGCTACAACTTTTCTGAGGATGCAAAGCCAACAACATAGTGGAATGAAACATATGAAAACGGCACTTCACTATATGATATCAACGCTAAGATAAAGAAAAACTATTAACTGCCAAATTATCAGGTGAAATGCAAGAAACTGCAAGAACAGATGTCGTTGACTCTATTGCTTGTAGCCCTGTAGGTAAATAGGGCTCTCTTACAAGTGTGGAGTTCTTAAATCGCACTTCAGAACACAAGTTTGGAATTCGATCAATTCAGATTATCAGTTCCGTTGTAGTTTTAGTATCTTTGTTAGTTCGGTGGATACAACACAACTGTTAATTTAAATTTGAGGATCACCAGTATTTGCCCCCAATGAGGTATTTTTACATTTCTGCCTAGCTCTTGCACAGGTCTACTTTATTTAATACACGCCATGAGCGCATCATTTTATCCAAGAATGCCATATCACCACCCCTGCTGCCAAAAACAAGGAGCACCATCAAGATTTATAATTTAGATCCATAAGCAACAATAACTTAAGGAAGACAAACGTGGTGGGAAAGCCTTAGCAGCAGTGCATCAGTCCAAGACTCCGTGTCCAATTAGGTGGTGTTTCTTCACGGTGAGAAAGAAAGGTGAGCAATTCCTACCAAAACCAGCTGAGAGAAACAATTTGCCAGCAGTCCAATGCACAAATCTCTAGTGAACCAAAAGCTCTCGATGCCAGGAACTACACACTACACACTCAGGCGCATGGGTTAACAAACTGCTCTCAATTAGACCATTGCCAGGCTCTAGGCACGCGTGGATAGATGTAGCCATCCCCTACAGCTAGTGACCTGAGCTAACACCTCAAGAACGATCCAATAGAAGTACAGCTTCAATAGGGGGTATATAGCAAGGGGGAGGAAAGAAAGGAACAGGGTGGGGGGGGGGGGGGATGGAGATAGGTTTTGACCTCCTGCTCCTTCTGGAGATCTCGCGCGGGCTTGACCCAGAGGTAGTAGGCGAGGGTTCCGGCGACGGCCCAGGAGGCGAGGTTGCTCCACCCGCGGAGGCCGCCCAGCGCGTTGCCCACGAACGACCGCGCGTTCCCCACCGTCCGGCCCAACCCCCTCGCCGGCGCCATCTCCCTCCCCCTCCTCCCTGGTGGCTTCTCCTCTCCTCCGCTTCGCAGCAGCGCCGACCGCTCCCACCCACGTCGCCGCCAACTCCTCAATCTCCGACCCCTCCCGATCGCCTCTCGCGACGCCACCAGCACTGCAACACGATGTAACAGTCATGGAGTGGCCCGGCCCATGTTATCGAGTGGCTAACAATGTGTTGGCCTCTACCAGATCAGTCCATGGGCCCAACTTGAGGGCACAGATTGGGGTTAGGCCTTTTTTGTGAATTGTGATTTCTTTCTCCCTTTCTATTCGCTACATTTTGTCATTGAAGATTTGCAGAACTTTTGCTTTGCTCATGGGCCATGGCAAGCTCTTAAGTCAGAGGTCGCAAAATTTCGAAGCCGAGCCATATTTGCCCCCCTCGCTCGGAAATACCGAGATTGGCTATCATGCGCATCGAATTTCGAATGTGCCCCCTTGGTGCGGTCTGCAACCGCGCCAGCCATCCTGGCGCACCACCCACCCGCGCCACCTTCTTGGCGCTCTCGCTCACCATGTCGAGGTGTTGGCGTGGTCCGCTCCGCTCTAAACAGTTATTTTGCTATTGCACAGGCGGCTGAAATTTTTTTATCTTCCAGTTACCTGAAGTTGCACTCTCAATCAACTGAAGTTGCAGCTCTCTCCAAAAAAATCACCTGCAACTTCAGGTGATTCAGAGTGCAACTCTCTCAATCACTTGAAGTTGTAGCTCCCCCTTAAAAAAATCACCTGCAATTTTGGTGATTAAGAGTGCAACTTTCAGTGACTAAGAGATAAAAAAAATTCAATCACCTGTGCAATAGTCACTCCCTTTATCTTTTAGCTTTTTAAGCTAGAAGTCATTTAAAATATATCTTATAATTTTAACTTTTTTTGTTTTTTTATTTTCTTTCCCCCTTATCCCTTTGCATTATCCGTGATGATATAATATTTTTTCATTTTTGTTCATTTTTTCTATTTTTTTCTCATTTTTCTTAGAAAAACTAACACTCGTTACAATGCAATTTCAGCTATAAACTAGAAGTTTAAGCCATGAGCCACTTGGAGCACCACCCATGAGCCACTTATCTTCTTTGCATATTACCGCTTCATGATTAATTGTCGTCATTAGCTTAGTACTCAATTATTACATCGTATTGATTGCCGGTCGTATGCTGTTATTATACTGGGTAGATCATGATGTGCTTGGCTAGTTGGTGTTGTACGCTTGTAGTTTAGTATAATGCTCAATTATAGGATTCATGCTTTAGTTAGGGATTAGAATTGATGCTTAAATTATTCACGGGGGTAGCATATAACGGTATAAACATGTTCAAATTTAAGGTTAACTACTAGTAATCTTTTAACATTGGGCAGTTTATTTATATATCCTGCTTCCATTATCCTTTTTGTGCGTTATGGCTTGTGAGCCTCGACTGATTTATTTATGGTACCCATTAATCTGACTAATAATCACTTATCATGTAATAAAAATTGTATGATTGACAACCCTTGTGTGTCTTGCTTAGTACCCTCTTTAAAACAATTGTTAGTACGCTATCATCAAATCGTCGTTCCCTATCACTTTGTATAACAAATTATGTCTCTCCGTTCTCAACTGTATCAACCTTTTACTCTCATAACTTTACCTTAGTTCACCATCAACTTCCTAATTATATTGTGGATAACTCACTAATAAAAGAGATGACAGTTACCTAGCCCTGGATTACCCACATATAGGGGAGATTTTCACCAACCTGGTAACGTACAGGGGGCTGTACATTCTCGTTACACAGGATATTACACCCCATCGGCGGTTATATAGTCAAGGACAAGGAGGTGTTTGACTATTCTCGTATAACCAGGTATGTGGGATGTGATCACCGGCGTCTTTGCTATAACTTGCTAAATAACAATTATCTTTAACTTTATTATCACTGTTTCTTCTATCCAGTTTCCTCCCGGTGTTTGCGGTGACTAATTTCATTACTTGTTGAGCATTGATTACTTGTTTATATTATTGTCCATCTCACTTTTGCATGTGACCGTTGTTAGGTACTTGCTGAGATTTCTAAATCTCATGTTTGCTCTTTCCCTTCTCAGGTAAAAGGCCAATGGAGTGATAGCATCTTGCATGAGTGGGAACACTCGAGTTTTCAACACCGTAGCTTGCCACCTTCTTTGGAGTTTCATTTATTTTACATTTGATTAGAAGTGAAACGGTCCCATTTTTGAAACCTTTATTTCAGTTTCCGCTGGTTTAATAATAGTGTTCTTAAAGTTAAATTTTCTCACCGTTTCATTTGTTGCTTTTACTATTATTTATCATTTACTTTGACAATGACGTTCCATAGTAGTATCCTAAATTGACTGTATGTGGGGTGCTACAACAATCACATCACCAACTTCACCAATGTTCAATGAAGGAGAAAAAAAGGATCAAACAAGGTGAAATAGTTACAAAGCTGGAAAGTTCACAGGCTTCCTGAAGCAAGGAGAGGCATCTCCACACTTCCTGCACCAAGGTAATCACAAAGCTTTATGAACCCAAACCCATGGTTAGCTTCACCAGTGCCGGGAGACGACGATACCAGCAGTGGCACGCCGAGAACGACGAGTTTAATGACTGAGTAGAGCGGCCAACATCAAGAAATAAATAGCTCAAACTCCATAACAACGACTCCAACTATTTGCAGACATCATCACGATTTCACATACAGTAGTTCACTTGAGGTTGATGAGTTCTTTTACCTATTGAGAAAGCCACCAAGACACAACCTTTGACAGTATTTTACTACCTGGATTTGTCCATTTCCTCTGCAATGATCCGAATGTCGAATTAAGATGCGGCCTTGGACATATCTTTGCTGGATCTATTGTATTTCATGTGACTCTTGACAAGCTGGCCAGAGGCAAGGGCGGATAAGAGGGATAGCTCCCCGGCAAGAACACCACCCGCCACCACGGTGGCCAAGAGCTTCGCGTTTGATCCTGGGGATTCCCTGTTTGCGCCTTTCACGCCAAGTAGGTCCAAGCATGCAGCCTGTGACGCCAACCGAGTCCCTCCCCCAACTGTGCCCACCTGCATTTCAGTAATAATCAGAGCATGTTTATCATTGTGTACTTGATGAGCATAATTTCAAATGTTGTTAAACAAGTTATCTTAGGCAGCTCAATATTGGTGTATGTCCTCAGAAACAACAAACATTAAAAATAGAATAAAGAGCTGGGATTTGCTAGCACCCAGACATCCGATCCGGATGCTAGCTTCGTAGGTTGGGCGCAACATATCTCGTCCATGTGTACAACATTTCTTTGCCATGTATACAACAAAAATATTGATAAAAAATCTCAATGTTGTACTAGTTATTGATGATTGTTGTATATATGAAATCAAAATGTAACATACATAAAATTAAAATATTGCAAGCAAAAAACAACACAACAATGTAAATCATCATTGATGTTGTAGACGTCGAAGGCAGCGCGTAGCTCGGCCTTGAGCTCGCCGTTCGGCGAACACTCCCAAGTCAACGAAGCCATCACGGTTAGTGTCGAGCTCATCCATCATCGCGGCGCCCTTGCGGCCGCCCGCGGAGGAGATGGGTGGTGGTGAGATGGCACGGGAGACTACGGTGAGCTCGAACGAGAAGATACAACAGCCGTCGCTCCGGATCTGGCGGCGCCACGCCTGAGGACTGCCGAAGAGGAAGTCAATGGCGACGGTCGGATCCGGTGACGCCGGAGCCGGGGACGGGGTGGCTGGAGCTCATGGTTGTCGTCGTGTATGGGGTCGGGCAAGGACGAGCTGCCAGGGAGGAGGAGAGCGAGAGAGAGGGATGGATGGATGGTTGGACGCGAGCGAGCCAGTATATGGCACAAGAATGGATGGATGGTTGGATGAAAGCGAGTGAGCGAGATATTTAAGGAAATAATGAATGGGCCGAGGAGTGAGCTCACGTCTGAGCCATATCAATTCCCTATAGAGCCTTGTACTAACAATATAATAATAAATGACTAAAATAATAGACACCTGCTGAAGCCAACAAGTAGCTGAATAGGAAACAAGCACAAAAAAATATTCCTTTTGGTTGGAAAGGTGTCATGAACCTTAGTTCATGCGGGGTAAACACCATCAAGAAGATAGCCGGATGGTGTCGGCGTTGAAGGAGAGAGAGATTTAGACTATAGACGAGGGAGACTTTGTTATTTCTCTGGTTGATTACAATAACATGCGATAGCCCCCTTATATAGATGGCTCCTCCTAATAGATAGAATCTACTCCCAATTATAACTCTAACAAATATAGTAACTAATATCATATCTCTAATATATCTCTAACTCAAATAGAAATCAATCTCTAATTCCTAATAATAAACTGACTAGGCCCAAGGCCCACGCCTATGACATTACACCCCTCCCGGACATGCAGTTCGTCCTCGAGCTGCTAAGCGGCGGTCATGGCGCCAATCAGTGGCAGATCCAGAAATTTCGGAATGGGTATTCGAAGTTACAAAAATATTGTTCAATAAAAAACATAAAGGTCCATAATAGCAAAAATTAAAGTACAATTATTCGTACTACAGACAACAACTGAAATAATACAAAGAAATTATAAAATAATTAAGAACTAAATATTAACGTGACGACGCTTCATACCTTAGAAGCGAGATATAATATCATCATCTCCCTGAAAATGAGCAACAAACATAAAAGATGGAATTTCTAACGACGAGGGTAAGGTGTCCATGGAGGCCTACAGGCCAATGGTTTCAGGATCTCGCAATAACACTTTACAGCGAACAACTAAGCGACAAGGTTGACACAATCAAAATTTAAAGGTTACTTAGAGCATCTCCAACAGTATGAGCTAGTTACTAACTCTAAGACAACTTCTCCAATAGTACTAACTTTTAGCACATAGCTCATAATATAAATAGCCTCATATGACACTCTCACATAATCTTGGAATGTGTGTATAAGACTAGTTTTTGATCAAGAGATAGCTTTTCTCTCTCTTCTATTAAAATATGAAATAATATGCTTAGAGCTAGCTCATAAATCACTACTGGAGATGCTCTTATACACACTAGCTAGCACACAGAACAAGAAGCTTAAATTAAAGACTTCCACCTTGCACTACTTGTATAGATGGTCAATTTAATCTAAAGAACATTGCCCGCGATGCTGGCCAGGTGTTCGACGAAATGTACCCAAGCATTACTACGTCCGATGATACGTGATAACGGTACATCATCTAGACCATAAGATCAACCCCTGCAGCACGACGCTGCATGAACAAACTGCAAACACACCAAGTACCTGAATGCCGACGGGTTGATGTCCTGGAACGCCACCACCTTGTCATCCTGCGCACAGAAAAAAGGGTCGCATTTTTAGCAAGCAAAGCAACGGGTGGAAGCGCTTAGATCGGAGACAGTGACGGGGTGGGGGTACGGAGCAGAGTAGAGGAGGGCGGTGGTGGAAGTTGGGGCGCGGCGGGCGATGTCGCAGAACACGCACCGGTGGGCCATCGCCCATTGGCGTCCGCTCTGGCCTCTTCGGCGCTGGGCCGCCCCGGAAGTAGAACGTCTTCTTCATGGCACCTTCCACTGGTCGGAGGTTAGGCGAGAGGCTGAAGGGGCGACGCGGCGTGGAATTGACCGCCACAGCGCCTGCGCCTGGACGCGGCGGCCGTGCTCGGGGGGCGCCGCCGTCGTGTGCCGCCCGCCGAAAGCGACTAGGTCATGCCGCGTGATTCCACGGCCAAGGCCGTGTTGTCAGTAGATTCATCGGGTTGGGCACTTCCGACTAGACTTTTTTTTGATAAACTTCCGACTAGACTTAGGCACGAGAAGGTCGGCTTTACGTTGGCCCAGGAAAGCTCCAAGACCAACCCTCACACAGCAGTTTGGGCGGAGCGGGCCACTGGGCCGTTTGGGCGTGGGAGGCCGGAGGTGCACCGCGCGCTGGGCCGCTCGGCGCGTGGAGGTTTCAGTCGGCCCGAGCTCCGTTTTTTACTTCAAATACTGTAATTTAAACCCAATTACTAATATATATATATATATACACTATACCTAATATATAGCAGATTTTTTGAAAAATTTTTTGGGTATTCAGCTGAATACCCATGAATTACTGTAGATCCGCCCTGGGCGCCAATGGAAGACTTCTGACGCCGATGTAGAAGACGAACGATGGCGGGGTCGTCTTGCAGCGGATG
The DNA here is from genome assembly GCA_017311315.1 of Dendrocalamus latiflorus. Classification (NCBI taxonomy): domain Eukaryota; kingdom Viridiplantae; phylum Streptophyta; class Magnoliopsida; order Poales; family Poaceae; genus Dendrocalamus; species Dendrocalamus latiflorus. Next base: position 4,236,262 of record CM029654.1, read on the forward strand.
GAGACGACCAGCCAGATCCAAGCGGAACAAGGCTAGACGAAGTGTAGCGCCTTCGGGTATATAATGCCTGCAAAGTAAATTTTTTTATTTATCTTTTTTTTCCGGAAAAGATTTTTTTTGCGAGGCCTCAAGTAATCGGTCGGTTAAAACCGACCGAAACCCATCAGCCCACCGCACCTCACACAGCCCAACCCAATGGCGGCTGAATGAGCTGCGGCGGCGGCGGTTCCGGGCGTCCCACGGCGGCCGGCGGCGGCGAAGAACAGCGGCGGCTCCGGGCGGCCCTTGGCGGCGGTGGTTCGCGGGCTGACGCGGGAGGAGCAGCGGTGGCTGCGACACGGGCGGAGGCGGAGCGGCTGCAGCGGCGGCTTGGGCGGAGACGGAGCGGCCGGCGGGAGGAGCGGCGGCGGCTGAACGGGCGAAGATGGCACATGCGGAGTCGGCCGGCCGAATCCCGATCTCGCCGATTTGAGGCACTGCAACGGAGGCGGCGGTGCAGAAAGCGGCGAATCGGCGGCGGAGGACACCGGATCCAGTGGCGGCGGTGTCCCGGTCGGCATCGGCGGGCGGCGGCTATGGCCCGGTGGCGGCTTCAGGCGGAATAGTGGCCTGGCGGCGACGGCTCGGGTAACGGCGACCCGAGCGGTGGCGGCGCCGACTTGCATGGATCCGGGCGGCGATGGCGACCAGCGACCTGGGACGGCGACGTCGGCAGCGACCTGCGTGAATCCGAGCCGTGGACGGTGACTGACGACGGTGGTGCAGGCAACCTTGCTATACGACATGGCCACTTCTTCTTCTCGCCGCTAGAACGGATCTACGATCAGAGGGAGACGAGCGAGGCGGAAGCGCAGGAGACAAGAGGCGGAAATCGGAGGAGGGATCGGCCTCGTCCTCCTTCAAGTCCGGCGGTAGTGCAGGAGGCAGGTCGATGTCGGGCTCGGCTTTGGATGCCGACGATATGGCTCCCAACTTCTTTGATGTTGTATCAGGATGTATACGAGCATGCACTTGTTGCGTCTTTTCTCTATTCGCGATCATCTTCTCAAGGATAGCATGCATGTTGAGAAAGATGTCCGTCATCTTTTTGTTGATGTTGGCCATCTCATTAGCGCTAGTTTTTATTATAGCCAACGACTTGGCAACCGGACGAGTCGCAGAAACCATGGTAGCAGAAGTCGTGGGAAGGGATCGACTGCTTTGATACCAAGTTGTCATGAACCTTAGTTCATGCGGGGTAAACACCACCAAGAAGATAGCCGGATGGTGTCGGCGTTGAAGGAGAGAGAGATTTAGACTATAGACGAGGGAGACTTTGTTATTTCTCTGGTTGATTACAATAGCATGCGATAGCCCCCTTATATAGATGGCTCCTCCTAATAGATAGAATCTAATCCCAATTATAACTCTAACAAATATAGTAACTAATATCATATCTCTAATATATCTCTAACTCAAATAGAAATCAATCTCTAATTCCTAATAATAAACTGACTAGGCCCAAGGCCCACGCCTATTACACATACATATGTAAGTATAAAACCCGATGTGGTGTTAGATTAATGGGTTACCTATGTAAGTAGATGAAACCCAACTAAAGGTGCTCATTAGGGTTTTTCTTGTGGGCCTCTATATATGAGGGAGAGAAGTGGCTAGGGTGAAGGTTTTGAGAGAGAGTTCATGCCTAGCCTTGAGATGAGTTAGGATTCTTGGAAAGAACCTTGTAGAAGTTGTGAGAGGCTCTTATGGCTGAGCTTTTTTTCGTCCTTAGACTTTGTGTGTGGCTAGAGAGTACCTGTAAATATTCATCTCCAAGTATCAATATAGATCAAAATTCGTCCAAGTATTTTCCTCTTTTGCTCAAGTGATGAAATCTTGATTTGGCTTGGTTTTTGGTGTTTCTCCTTCCCATCTTGATCTCACTGTGTGCTAAGGATGTGTAAGTGATGAAGATATCTCCTGGAGACTAGGTCTCATCTCTAGGCCCTTATATTTGTAGGTTCTTGTATTTGCCCGGTTTTGGCTCAAGAGAGGGTGATTTTGGGGTTTTAATCTTGTGGGTGTTTTGGCTTGAGTTTGTGCCATGATTAGCTTGCTATGACATGTGAGAACCTATCTAAAATCATCTAGATCATCGAGAACTCACGAGCAAGAGTAGATTGAGATTTCTCTCTTTTCTCCAGTTTTGGTGCAACACCCCTTTAAATGAAAAAAGGTCAGAAGTTTGGCAATGATGTTCTTAATCATTGATTGGAATAGATTCCCGATATTCTAGAGGAAGTGCATACCAAATTTCAAGTGATTTGTAGTTTTGGTTTGATAGTTAGCTCAATTTATAGTTTTAGGCCTGTTTTGGTGTAGCACAACTTCAAGAGCAAAAAAACCTAAATTTCTTAAGTTATTTCAAAATCTTTGGTTGGGATAGGTATCATAGGTTTTTAAGGTCATGATCTAGTCTTGGTTCAAATTTTAAGTCATTTGAAATTGTGGATCAACAAGTTCGTCGTTTTTTATTTGAAATGTTGCTGAAAATCTGTTCTCTTCAAAGAGGAGAGGTTAGACCATCCCTGAGAGGTCAGATCGTCCATTGCACTGCTGTCAAATGGCCTAGGCAAGTTTGGTCTATTTGGCTTAGTTTTTCTTGAATCTTTTCTTATGGTTGATTGGTCTTTTATCTTCAGAGCTTCTAATAACTATTGGAGTGAAGAACTTAACTTTCTCCTTTCGAAAAGATTCTAAAAAGTTTTTAATCATGTTGGCTCCTATTCAATCCCTCTCTAGTTACCGTTCTCGATCCTACAGCCGTTCAAATCTATTGAGCATTTCCATCTAGCAAATGCCTTTGTTCTTCAAGGAAAGCTGATATATCAATGTTGGTACCCTGAAAAATAAAACCCTTGTATAAGTTTTTTAAAACTAAAAGGGGAAAAAGCAGTTGGTACGGTTGGAAACAATAGTGCTTCCAAACTGCTTTGTCCATTTTCTAAAATGTATGTGAAATCTGGAAATTCAAAGATAATGCCACTATTTTGCGAACTGTGTCAAGACTGGATCATTTGCGAAACGCCTAACTGTACCTCTACATATGGTGATTGTGATTTGGCGTATTGTCTTAGACCATTATATTTGCTACATACGGTCCAGCTACATTTCTTCGTCAGCTCAAGCAGCTTATTTGTAGCAAAGGAATCTTTTCTTTCCTTTTGTCATAGGCGTGGGCCTTAAGTCTAGTCAGTTTATTATTAGGAATTAGAGATTGATTTCTATTGAGTTAGAGATATAGTTAGAGATATGATATTAGTTACTATATTTGTTAGAGTTATAATTGGGATTAGATTCTATCTGTTAGGAGGAGCTATCTATATAAGAGGGCTACCGCATGCTATTGTAATCAATCAGAGAAATAACAAAGTCTCCCTCGTCTATAGTCTAAATCTCTCTCTCCTTCAACGCCAACACCATCCGGCTATCTTCTTGGTGGTGTTTACCCCGCATGAACTAAGGTTCATGACAATTTGGTATCTTCTTGGCTCTGACAATTTAATCTCTATCTCATTCAAGTTCGGTACTATCGCACACGGCCGGTCAAACCGTGGCTCCTAAGCCGATCTGATCGTTGCTACACCGTCGGTCTGATCGCCAGCCCTAGGCCGATCAAATCGCTCCTGGCCGGTCTGACCGTGGCCCAAATGCTGGTTAGACCCCCGATGATAAAAAGCAACCAAAAAATTGCAAACTCTCGAAAACAAAACTCAAACTCTCGAAAACAAAACTCAAACTCTGAAAACTCTCCCAACCAAAAGTGAATCACTTATCATAAACATAGATTGACCACCACATGGTCACACAAAGTTCATGGAAAAGGATGTGCAAGTATTACATATTAACCCATTAGGGACCATAAGATACGTGCAGAGAATTTCTTGCAAAACAAAATCAAAGTGGGACCAAACAAATTGTAGGTAATGCGCATCATCAGCACAAAGCCTGGATATGTTAACACTTGAATAAATAAAAATGATATCGTTGCATACCTCAATAGATGGCATAGTAACGGAGATGTGAAGATCTTTGCCATCACTTACAGCTTCCAACATTGTGATGCAGTGAGAGCTTTCCACATTCTGTGCAGGATCCTGGCCAGTGGCTATGAAGATGGCTGTTACAATATTGCTTGCGTGGGCATTGAAACCCCCAAGCGCTCCAGCAACAGCTGAGCCAGCAAGATTCTTGATCACATTTAATTCTACTAGCGACTGCACGTTGGTCTTCAGAACCTTTTTTACAACTTCCTCCTTGATTACTGCCTCACAAACCACAGACTTTCCACGCCCTTCGATCCAATTCACAGCAGCTGGCTTCTTGTCAGAACAAAAGTTACCTGATTTCATAAGTGAAAGATACTAATTAATTTGGAAAATTACAAAGCATGAAAATGTGTTACTGTTGTAGGGGTGGCCCCCACCTAAGCCCAGCAGGCCCGTTAGGAGAGTGTAAGGCCCAGAATGGGACATGTACAGTGACATAAGTACCCCTGAGGGGAGGACTCATGTGTAAGGGTATAATTGTAAAGGCACTCCCCATGTGGAGGTAATATAAGACATAGGCCATGAGGAAAGGGGCCTAAGCCATTCATTTACTCAACTCCCCACTACTATACACCCTCTCTCTGTTTGGTCTGTAACCACAACAGTTGGCGCCGTCCGTGGGGAGGACAAGAGCAAGCCTCAAGTCTGAAGGAGGATGACACCAAAGAAAGCTTCATCGTCGGCGGCGAAGAAGAAGAAAGCGGGAGCGGCAAAGTCTTGCGTCAGCACAAGGGCTTCGGCTTTAGCAGCCGCAGGTACAAGCAGTGGTGCAGGTGCGACCGAGGACCCCGCCATCGACGCGACGACCAACCCCGCCATCGACGCGATGACCAACCCCGCCGTCGATGCGACGACCAACCCCGCCACCGACACAACGACCGACCCCGCCAGCAATGACCCGATGGCCAACCCTGACGGTGGCAACGTAGGCGCGCCCGTTTCTCCACTCGGCGCAGAAGCGGTGAATGACCCCAGCAGCCTGGGCGCGCAGGCCGTGGTCACCACCACGCCGGTAGCACCGCCAAGCGCACCGACGGCCCCGGCCACGCCCGCGGTAAAGACTGCCCTGCTGGCGGCCCTCAGCGCGTTTCAGCGGGAGCTAACCGACCTCCGCGGAGCCGTCCGGGACATGCAGGAGGCTCGGAGCCAACACGCCCCTCCGGCAGTGGCATCCGAACCCGCCCCGGAGAGGGCGGATAGCCGCGACGCCCCTACGTCTAGCCGCGCCCCACTACAACGCGTAGACCCGGAGTCCCCGCTTTCTGCGGGCCTACAGCAGGCGCCATGGCCTGAAGATTTCAAGTTCCGGAGCGTCATCGAGGCCTACAAAGGCGACTCTGACCCGCGAGAGTTCGTGCGCGTGTATGAGACCGCCATCGAAGCCGCTGGCGGAGACGACACCACGAAGGCAAAAGGGCTCCCCCTCGCGTTACAAGGGGTGGCGCTGTCTTGGTTCTTCACCATCGAACCACAGTCCATCTACGCGTGGGAATAGGTCCGCAACCGACTCTACAACAACTTTCAGGGGAACTACATCGAACGCGTCGATGCGGACCAGCTCTTCGCAGTCAAGCAAAAACCCGAGGAAAGGCTCCGGAACTATTTCAAGCGCTTCGCGAAAGTGCGCTGCCAAGTCAAAGATGTCAACGAAACAACGGTCATCAACGCAGCAATACAAGGCCTCCGACCGGGGCCAATGGCCGAGTACAACGCGCGCAAGCCCATTAAGACGGTCGGGAAACTCTTCGACAAGATGGAAGAGTACGCCAGAGCGGAGGAGGACGCGCGGAGGCGACACGGTGATGACTCCGACTCTAACATGGCCGAAGGCTCGGTCAAGAGCGAAGACTCGCCGAAACAGGGCCCTTCGAAAGGTAAGCGCAAGCAAGAGCAACCGAAGGGCGCCTCCGAACGCAAGGACCCCCAACACAATGACCAGCAAGGCGACAGGTCCAAGCGCGACCAACGCAAGTCCAGGAAACCTCGGTACGTTTTGGACATCGAGGGCGGCTCCGAAGACAACGCCTCCGCAGGTCGCGGAGGCAGAGGGCGCCGAGGCCGAGGACGGGGACGTGGCCGGGGTCGAGACGATCGGACCCGCGAAGAGTACGGCGACCAGCACCACGGGCAGTGGTGCGAAATCCACGGCCGGGGCAACCACGACACGCGTGCTTGTGCCACCGTCGCAGCGCTACGGCAGAGCGTTGTCAGGGTCAAAAACCCGGATGCACGCGCACCCGTTGTGGCTCACGTCCAACACCCCCAGGACCAAGGAGTACAGCCCCAGGAAGGTTTCCTGCGAATCCAGGCGCATGTACAACAACCTCGGGAAGGCCTCCTACAATTGCAAGCCCCAGAGGGAGCCCAGCGCAGGATTATCAACGTCATATCCGGAGGCTCCTCACTGGAGTTCACCTCGGTAAGACAACGGAAGGCTTACGCGCGGAGGCTGCACCACGCCGCGGCATACCCGGCGCAGGCGCCGCCAGAATGGGCGCAACATGAAGTCACATTCACGCTCGCTGACGCCGAGGGCGTGGAGTTCCCCCACCAAGACCCTTTGGTCGTCCGGGTCCTCGTAGCCGGATGCGACGTCAGGCGCGTCCTAGTCGATGGAGGAATCTTCGCAAACATCCTGTTCGCTGCGGCCTTCGACCAAATGGGGATCCCTCGGAGCCGATTGGGCCCTTCAGGCATCCCGCTGCAAGGATTTGGAGGGCAGCCTTTGCGCGCCTTAGGCCAGATATGCCTCCAAGTCTACTTCGGCCAAAGCGACAACGTCAGGATCGAGGACGCCATCTTCGACGTGGTCGACATTGTATACCCCTACAACGCCATAATAGGGCGGCCGCTCCTAAACACCTTCGGGGCAGTCCCGCATCACGGCTTCCTGTGCATGAAGCTCCCCGGGCCGCGGGCCATCATCAGCATTCATGGCGACCAGGACATGGCTCGGCGCATAGAGCTTGGCGCCAGAGATCCAGGCCACGCAGCTCGCCAAGGCACCTAAGCTGGGAGGGCAGATGCGGAGCCCTCGGGCACCCCCCGAGAGCGTCTCGCGCTCCGCGCGCACAAGGTTGCCCCAGCAGCAGCGGCTCGTCAGCGATCGCCCCGCCCTCATAGCGGTTAGTGGTTGGTATTCCTCCCCCGTCTTTTGTAATGGCTCACCCGCGCAAACGGGAATTTAATAAAGTTCACCGTTTGCACAAATTTATGTTCTTTGAAACAAAGACACGCGTTCGCGCGCGCACTCTCCGTCAAAGATACGGGCATGAGTATAAACAAAGACACGCGTTTGCGCGCGCACTCTTCGTCAAAGATACGGGCATGAGTATAAACAAAGACACGCGTTCGCGCGCGCACTCTCCGTCAAAAATACGGGCATGAGTATAAACAAAGACACGCGTTCGCGCGCGCACTCTTTGTCAAAGATATGGGCATGAGTATAAACAAAGACGAGCGGGGGGACGCCTCCGCATGCACTCTACGGAGTATAAATAAGACGTAGCGTCGAGGTCCGCCTCCGCACGCAATTTCACCGCCCGCAACGCGCGGAGGCTCGCATCCGCGTGCAGTCTACGGACTCTAAAATAAGACGTAGCGTCGAGGTCTGCCTCCGCACGCACTCTACGGAGTATAAATAAGACGTAGCGTCGAGGTTCGCCTCCGCACGCAATTTCACCGCCCGCAACGCGCGGAGGCTCGCCTCCGCGCGCAGTCTACGGACTCTAAATAAGACGTAGCGTCGAGGTCCGCCTCTGCACGCACTCTCCTGAGTATAAAGAAGACGCGGATGCTATCCCTGCGCACTCTACGGAGTATAAACAAGACGCGAACACCGCGCACGCACGGGCGTCGCCCCAGTGCGTACTCTTCGGAGTATAAATAGGACGTGGATGCCGATCCCACGCACTCTACGGAGTATAAACAAGACGCGAACACCGCGCACGCACGGGCGTCGCCCCAGTGCGTACTCTTCGGAGTATAAATAGGACGTGGATGCCGATCCCACGCACTCTACGGAGTATAAACAAGATGCGAACACCGCGCACGCACGGGCGTCGCCCCAGTGCGTACTCTTCGGAGTATAAATACGACGTGGATGCCGATCCCACGCACTCCCCGGAGTATAAAGAAGGCGCGGACGCTGTCTCCGCGCACTCTTCAGAGTATCAACAAGGCATGGGCATTGGCCCCCACGTACTTCAGAGAACAGCTTACCCTGGTTAATTCTACGGCAGGCAAAGTGCACCACGGGGGCCCACTCCCACGCGCCGCTCGCAAAGTACCAAGGCGACGTGTTAAGAGGCTGGGTCCCGCGCGGGCACACCCGCGAGCGAGAAACACCAGAGGCTGGTTCCCGCGCGAGCACACCCGCGAGCGAGAAGCACTAGAGGCTGGTTCCCGCGCGAGCACACCCGCGAGCGAGAAGCACCAGAGGCTGTTCTACTGCCACCACTTCGAAGGGCAGGGGACGGAGCGCTCGCGCGTCTACTTTGACTAGGCGCCAGCTCCACTGCCACCACTTCGAAAGGTAGGGGACGGAGCGCTCGCGCGTCTACTTCGACTAGGCGTCAGCTCCGCTGCCACCGCTTCGAAGGGTAGGGGACGGAGCGCTTGCGCGTCTACTTCGACGTCTACTTCGCCTAGGCGTCAGCTTCGCTGCCACAACTTCGAAGGGTAGGGGACGGAGCGCTCGCGCGTCTACTTCGACTAGGCGCCAGCTCTGCTGCCACCACTTTGAAGGGTAGGGGACGGAGCGCTCGTGCGTCTACTTCGACTAGGCGCCAGCTCGGCTGCCACCGCTTCGAAGGGTAAGGGACGGAGCGCTTGCGCGTCTACTTCGACGTCTACGACTAGGCGCCAGCTCCGCTGCCACCACTTCGAAGGGTAGGGGACGAAGTGCTCGCGCGTCTACTTCGACTAGGCGTCAGCTCCGCTGCCACCACTTCGAAGGGTAGGGGACGGAGCGCTCGCGCGTCTACTTCGACTAGGCGCCAGCTCCGCTGCCACCGCTTCAAAGGATAGGGGACGGAGCGCTTGCGCGTCTACTTCGGCGTCTACTTCGATTAGGCGCCAGCTCCGCTGCCACCACTTCGAAGGGTAGGGGACGGAGCGCTCGCGCGTCTACTTCGACTATCGGGCTGAGCGTGTGCGGTTATCGCCACTACGTATACCCCGATCACACTGCCCCCGCAGGGCGCAACTCATCGCGTACGGGCGCACGTAGAAACCCTCTGAGCTTACCATGGGACAATGTACCCGGAGGGCGGCGATGCACTTCGCAAGATCTGGCCAAGACTGTTCTTTGTATTCGCTAAGGACGCTTACAAAGCTGCACAGACACCCCCGGCGCAACAGCCTGCTACTCGGTAGGCTCATCCTTAACATGCGCCCGTACCGTCCGTACCGACGTCCCACTCGAAGACGCCCGACTCGCCCAGAAATCCAACGCTTCCTCGGCTCTTTGCCAGCGCCGAAGACGCCGTCGGGTCGCAAGGTCGGAGATCAGCAGCTGGCCCCGGCTGGGTAGCTGCTCAGGACAAGGGGGCAGGAATCAGAACAGCGAAAAACAACTCCGTATTTTTGCGAACACAAAACAAAGAAGACAACCCGAGCTTCGGTTACAACGCACACCAACACGCGACAACCTCCTATCACACCTGGGGATCCACGGTGTCCTCCGGAGCCACGGCGCCATCGTCGTCACGCCGGGGGACCTCGTCCAGAAACCGGCCAAGATTCCCCTCGCCGTACAAGTTGTTCCGTAGCTCGACTATGGCTGCGGCCTCGCCGCAGTATTCCCATATCCGCTCATGGAAGAACCTCACGGCGCGGCGTACAGCTCGCACGGCGCCGGACATTACGCCGCCCCCCGCGGGCATCTCCAGTTGGGGATCGGCTAACCTCGTAATGTGCTCACAACCGCGGTGTCGCAGGAGCGCGCACGTCAGACACGACGCCACGTAGGCGCAGTGACTGCCGAAGATCGCCGCGGCGCCACGTGCAACGCCGGCCGCCTCTCCAATCCACCGGAGTGACCGCGACAGGTCCTCGGGCCCGAAGAAGCGCGTCGGCACTTCGGCGACAAACCCCTTGAGAGTGTCTTCCAGGGCCAGCATGGCGTCCCATGCGGCTGCCGAAGCGTCGCCCAAGGCCTGATCTCGCTCCGCGAGAACCCGATCTCGCTCTGCGAGAGAGGTAGCAAGCTCGCTGTTTCTCCCCTCCAGAGCAGCGATTTGTTGTACAAGGCCGTCCCGCTCTGCAGCACCCTCTTGCCGCACTGCTTCTGCGGCCGAGGCTCGTGTTGCGGCAACGAGCCCATCGGTGCGCATCTTCATCTCCGCGCACTCCAACTCCAGGCAGCGTATATGAGCATCCTGGACGGATCGCCCTTCCGCAGCTCCCTGAAGCTCCTCTTCGGCGGCCTGCAGCCTACTCCATATCGCTGCTCCCTGGCGGACGTGGGCACTTTGCAGGGCCTGGGCCAGCACGAGTGTCTGTGCGACACAGGAGTTAGCAAACGCGAAGCGGCCGCAAGGGGGTCTAAAAGACAGACGCTTACCCGCACCCCCGACACCTCCAATGCATCTCCAAGGCGCCTGGACCCGTAGGTCTGCAACACCGGTTGTCCGATACTGGAGGCCGCGTCCTCCGTAATTCCGCGCCATGCCCTCAGAGTATCCAGCGGAGGGACGAAGTCCACTGGGCTTGGCGCGCGGCACCTGTGTCGCCAGCACCGGGACCCCCGCGCTCAAGGAACGGTTCCTCCTCCGGGATAAGTGTCGCTGCGAAGAGGAATTACACATGTCACGAGGCGCTTAACAAAAAAATCGAAGGAGTAGCACCATAACCTACCTTCGGTCACGGGCGGGGGGCTTCGCGGAGGCGTCTCCCTAGCCGCGGGCGGGAACGCTTTCACTTCGGCCCCAACGGACGGCGATGTCTCGGAAGGCCTGGGGACCATCGAGTCAGGACCTAGCGCCAACCGAGCCCACGTCACGGTCACCGTGACCCGAGGGGCTGGGAGGGCACGGGGTGGAGGGGCCTCGATGCTCGAAGCACGGTCCCACAGGCTCCCAACGCCGGTCGCCACAGCGAACCCTAGCGAAGTCCGCGGAAGAGAGGACAGCAGGCGTGCCCGCTTCGCTTGGGCGGAAGACACCGCCGCGGTACCCACCACAGAAGGGGCCCCTCTGGCTGCATCATCCGCTGAAGGGGTCTCCACAGCTACGACAGTAGAAGTCGGGGGCTTCACCCCCACGACTTCCGCGGGGGTTACCCCCACCTTTGCGGGAGGCACCCCCGCCTCCGCGGGCGACACTTCGGCCTCAGCCACCGCGGTTAGCAAAGGCGGCACTCCACACGCTCCCGCGGAGGGCAGCCCCACCAAAGCCATGCACGAGGACTCCGCACCAGTGTCACTAGCCGGCACCACCACCCCGGCAACGGTCGCAGGCAACGAGGCCTCCGCAGCGCGCCCTCCGCTGCCGGCGCCTTCGCCCTCAGTGCCCGCGCCCTCCAAATCTGAATCAGCATACCTCGCCGAATCCGACCCCGGGCTCGCCGCGCCGGCAGGAGCAGCGGCAACCGCCATATGGGCCGTGGTCGCGGTGCTCCGGGTCCTCTTGCGGGACGACGCCTTCGTCTTCGTGGCACCATCATCCTCGTGCTGCTGGTCTGGAGGGGGGCGATCCGGCACAGGAAGCCCTAAGGCCTCACACACGCGGTTTATTCGCCCCAATCCGGCCTCCGCAGTCGCAGCTGCGCGTTGCCCGTGCTCCCTGCCGGTGTATGGCCTGAGGAACACGCGCGCGGCGCGCTCCGCGTCCTCAAGGCGAGGCCCTGCCCCGGACAGCACATTTACATAAATGCAATACGAACGAACGAAGAGGAAGGTATGATCGAGACTCACAAAGGCCAATCGGCACGGGCAACGAGCAAACGGACGGGCGGACATTATCATCCCGACGTTCGCCGGCCGTGAAACGCCAACCGTGGGAGAGCGGCGTTGCACCAAGCATCAGGTACTCCTTGGCAAGGTCGCGCATGTTGAAGCGGGCGGCGACCCCCACAAGTCTCCGCGCCCTCAGCCTGTCTTCCTGGTCAAGCGCTAAGCCGAGGGCGGTCTTGAATGTAATCGGCCAGCCTACGCATTCAAGGCCGCTGCCACTCGTCACACGGTGGTAGAACCACCGCCTCGCCCAGTTGACCTCCCACTTCCCTCGGGTCGCGTTCGCAGGGAAGAGCTTCCCACATGACGCCCGCAGGATGAAGTTGACGCTGCCAAACTTCGACAGCGTACCGTCCTTCCGATCCTTCGGTTGGCACCGGGCCTCATGCAGATACGCGAACAAGGAAGCGCTGGGCCAACACCCCTCCAAGCGCAGGGCCCAGCTGTACACGGCGAGGCGAGACATCGCGTTCGGAGTCAGTTGTGACAACTCCAACTTGAAGGTCCGCAGCACCGCTCCGATAATTGCTGCGGACGGAATGCGAAGTCCGACTTCCAAGTAGGCAACGAAGACGATCGCCTCCGACTTCCCAGGGCGCGGTTCCGTCTCATCATCGGTGGGCAACCGCACCGCGTGGCGATCCGACAGCTTCCCATCTTGCAGCAGTGACTGGATAGTGTCCTCCGTCACGAGCGTGCGGCCCAACTCGCCGGAGTACGGGCCCTGACTTTTCTTCGCCGCCCACCACTTGTCTGCCGCCGGCGGATCGCGCTCCCCCAGCGTGTATTTCACCTTGAGCGGTGAGGATCACCTGCGGATGGCGTGGCCACCCACCCGAGTACCCTCGTCGCATGTCGCCATCAGCGTTCACGGGGAACTCGGCAGAGGAAAAGGAGTGCAGGAACAGGGCGAGCAAATGCGGAAAGCAACGTGACCAACCAGAAAGCGCGAGGAGGTGTGGGCACAACGCCACAGGGGGTTCTTAAAGGCCCCCCGCCTCCCACCGCGAGTAAGCGCAAACGGCGAGTGACAACCGCTCACCTCCCCACGCGCGAAGCCGAAGCGTCGCGGCGGTCCATGTAGCCAGCACGCGACTGTGGTCGCACAGAGTCCTGTCACCACGCGACGCTTCAATAGCATCCCGCCGCGTGTCGGTCAGCGCAAGCAATAAATACAGGTCACGCGACCCGGCATAGCCTTCGACGCGCGACGGCGCGGCTCCTCGAACCCTAAACCACGATAGCTCAAACAGGGTCACCGGCCCCCCGACCTTGGCCACACCTGCCCGAAGGGACAACCACAAGTCCGCGCGGTATGCGCAACCGAGGATCGGCGAGCAGCGCAACCGCTCGCAGCCGGTGGCGCGCGTTGGAAGGGGGCAGCCAGCGGGCGGCACGCCTACAGCGTCGCGCCACGTGCCCCACCCCTCTGAGGAAGGAACTTGACCGCGGGTGGCCCGTTGGCACACCAATCATGACCCGCCGCGTGTTCATCCTGAATGGACAAGCACATACGGATATAGCAGCCCAACTACGCCAGCCTGGGGGTCGGCGCGATCCCCGTAGCCATTAAAGCGCACTACCAGAGGCGCTCACCCCAGCGAAGCCCGTTGCCACCACCTCGAAGGGTAGGGGACGGAGCGCTCGCGCGTCTGCTTCGACTAGGCGCCAGCTCCGCTGCCACCACCTCGAAGGGTAGGGGACGGAGCGCTCGCGCGTCTACTTCGACTAGGTGCCAGCTCCGCTGCCACCACCTCGAAGGGTAGGGGACGGAGCGCTCGCGCGTCTACTTCGACTAGGCGCCAGCTCCGCTGCCACCACCTCGAAGGGTAGGGGACGGAGCGCTCGCGCGTCTACTTTGACTAGGCGCCAGCTCCGCTGCCACCACCTCGAAAGGTAGGGGACGGAGCGCTCGCGCGTCTACTTTGACTAGGCGCCAGCTCCGCTGCCACCACCTCGAAAGGTAGGGGACGAAGCGCTCGCGCGTCTACTTCGACTAAGCGTCAGCTCCGCTGCCACCGCTCAGCATCCCTGGACCACCCTGCAAACGCCTGCTCTCCGCGGCTACTATCCTCCGCGGGGTGGCACATCCGGCGGCATTCCCCACACACCGCACTGGCGCAGGTCATGTCACGCCAAGTTTTGGCTTGTTCTCATAAACAGACCACCTTCAGTCCACCAAGATTTTCTCGGAAGGCGGGCTTGATCACAAGCCCCGACTGAAGGTGAGTATGTCTAAGAGAACAGGGCAAACCTTGCCGTTGTATGCAGAAATACAGAGCGGGCACGGCAAGTGCAGGCAGTTGCCATTAACAGACGCTCACCAAGCTCCCGAGAAAAATAGGCCTCCATCAGTACATCAACATCCCCCGAGCCGCGTGGTGCCGCCATGGAATGTGGATGTACTGAAGAGGCCCATTTTAGGGGAGCAGCACCTACCCGCGCACACAATGCAGGTACAAGACTACACCAGCCCGATATATATATATATACACATATATATATGTCCCATCAATGGGAAAGTCCAACCGGTGGAAATCCATCCGACGAAAGTCCGACCGGCGGAAGTCCACCCGGCAGGAGTCCAACCGGCGGGGGAGCGTCGCAGCATCGTCAAGGACGTTCGACACCAGAGGCGCGCGCGCGACAACCTACGATCCGCTCCGCCCACCTCTGCCGACGCATTTGACTCCGCCAACACCCCCAGTCCGGCTCGGGCAATCACCGACCCCGCCAAATCGGAGGCGACTTCGGCCTCCAATCCGCCCCCTCGGTGGCGAGGCCAACCTCGACTTCGACCTTCGCTCCGGACAACAACCCCGACCTCGCCATGGCAGGACTCTGTGGATGACGAAGCCTTCGTCAAGCCACCCGGCGTCACGCCTTCGCAATAAGGCGAACACTGCATTTCGAACGATGAAAAAGCTCACAGGCCGCAGGGACGGAGGAGGCCAAAGGGTTCGGCAACATGGCTTCGGCCCGTGAAGCCCTTCACCATGAGAGGCTCCTGTTATAGGGGTGGCCCCCACCTAAGCCCAACAGGCCCGTTAGGGGAGTGTAAGGCCCAGAATGGAACATGTATAGTGACATAAGTACCCCTGAGGGGAGGACTCATGTGTAAGGGTATAATTATAAAGGCACTCCCCATGTGGAGGTAATATAAGACATAGGCCATGAGGAAAGGGGCCTAAGCCATTTATTTACTCAACTCCCCACTACTATGCACCCTCTCAGGAACGGAGGGGGCCAAAGGGCTCGGCAACATGGCTTCGGCCCGTGAAGCCCTTCACCATGAGAGGCTTCTGTTGTAGATGTGGCCCCCACCTAAGCCCAGCAGGCCCGTTAGGAGAGTGTAAGGTCCAGAATGGGACATGTATAGTGACATAAGTACCCCTGAGGGGAGGACTCATGTGTAAGTGTATAATTGTAAAGGCACTCCCCGTGTGGAGGTAATATAAGACATAGGCCATGAGGAAAGGGGCCTAAGCCATTCATTTACTTAACTCCCACTACTATACACTCTCTCTTTGTTTAGTCTGTAACCACAACAGTTACAATATCTTGTATATTGGAATATTGAGTTATTTGGCGCACATAATTATGCTAATGAAGTTAGGTGTATATTAGTATGGACAAACAGGATATGCATGATGACTGGTGTTGTTTTAACTTGCGCAGAAACAAAAAAAAAGCAGTGATGCGCCTGCTTCAAATATTCTTTCCAGTGTTTTATCTTGCAGCTTGCGCACTTTCTCCTGAACATTCTAGCATGCATGATGTTCAAGAAAATGAAGTTTCAACTACTCTTCTGAACTCTTCTGAGGTATTGATTAAAGTCAATATCATTCTGTATTCCTATCAAGTCAAGCTCATTAAAGATGTATAGTGTTACCAAAAAGACTGCTTTCAAAGCCCTTTCCATCGCTTCCTAATGCGCAGTGATGAGGAGTATCGTAATGTACTTGAACATGTTATGTCATGCCAAGTTGGTGCACTGACCATCTTATTTTAAAAAGGTTCAGCATTTTTCTGTCCCCAAGCTTCCCCCAATAATTCGATAGGACAAACCCTGATAAGTACTTGTGTCCAAAAGAGGCAATTCTGCTTATTCTTTGAAGATTTATTTCGGCAAGTCATAGTCCGCTTAAATATGATGGCATTTGCATGGAGGTAGAACAATGCTTGCGACAAATAATTCTTTCAAACAAATACATGTGACCAGGAATTTAGTATTCTTGGGAAATAGAAGTGCGGGACTAGGAAGTTCATTATAACCAGAAGACTAGGTGACTCAGGTAAAGTAATTCAACTTATCCAAAAGAAAGCAGAGCAAAGTGAACCTGAGATGCTAATGATATCCATGTCAGGGAAATCATCCTGGAGGTGATCCAACACATTCTGCACGCCCTTGGAGACCATGTTCATCCCCATGGCGTCCCCCGTGCTGCAGCCGAATCTCATGTACAAAGTCCTCCCCGCCATGGCACAATGCACCCCCTGCAGCCTCGCAAATCTACTTGACCTGCTCACAGTTGATATTTCCCAAACAATTCATTCATCACGTCATACTCGTATCATCCCACATCAGAACTTCGAAACCTTACAAGTAGAGTAATTATGAAATGAATGCTGTTCTCAAGGCTATTTTGTGAATTTTCTAATTTTTTAAAAAGAAAAAAGGTGGCGGGACCCATGTGTCATAGAGGGAGAGAGAGAGGATAAGGAGGGGGCTGCTCCGATTCAGTGGATAGCGTCGGCTGTTTGCTATAGCGAACATGAGGATTGATCCAATCCCCACGTGTCGCTCCAATGATTCCGGCGGTACCCGTTCAGCTACGCCATCTCTACCCTATCTTCATATACGATGGGCTCCTCCTCTAGAGAAAGCTGGATAACTTCATCCCCTCTCCGATTTCCTTGTCTTCCACCTCTCCATCTTGATTACTTGATCTGATTGGATTTGGAGCTACACCCGACTGTGATTTGGCCAGTGACGGCTTCTCTGTCTCAGTTCCCTCCTCCTCCTGCAACCCATAGCCTCGCTTGTCGTGGCTCAACTGGAAGGCGGAGGTAGAAGGGTGCCTGCTGAGATGACTGCTTGATCAAAAAAGGCAGAGGAATAGAGGGTAGACCGAAAAAGCCTCCACAGAATTAATCTAGGGTTTAGAGAAAAACCTAACAAGGTGTTGGCTGGATTGGCGTTGCCACTATCTGGGCTTCTAGACCTTCTCCACATGGCGAGGGCCTAGGAGGTGGTGCTCTGGTCTCAACCATGACTGGTGGTAATTGTGATGGGTGATTTTGGTGTATTGCTACTTGTGTTCGTGCATCTAGATAGTGTACGATCCAGGTGCTTTGTGCGGCAACTCCAGAACCTTGATCCACATCCTAGTGCACCTCGGGTTGTGGAGTAGGCATCGTGTATCTTTGTGAACCTTGTCGGTGATACCATGGTATAGCGGTGACAATAGGTTTTCTGGGATAATGTCTTCATCAACGTGCTTTGCCGTGACCCTTCTTTGTAGCTTTGAGTGCTACGGCTACAGTGAGTTCCTCTGTTGCTTTTGGTTCTTGATTGTTTAATTTGTCAATGTGCCATACTAGTGAGATAGAATGTTTGTTGATATCTGATTTGTTCAATTACTAGTATTGGGTGGCTTGACATGATTAACTGTGGGTATTTGATTGCTCAATGATGATTCTTGATCTTGAATAGAATTGGTGTGGCAAGTTAGAACTTTCTGCTGGACATTTGAACTGTCAGTGATTGTATACCTTGATGTCCTTTTCTTACCATAGCATTATTTGCTTACTGTTACTTCTATTATTGCATTTTGGTCATTTGCAATATTCTTTAACTGCTGTCTTGTTACCTGGTAAGTTGTAGAGCTAAAAAATCTAGTAGAACTTTTAGAAATTATCACTCTAATCACTTTTAAAATTTTAGACCACTTATGGTGAGGAGGCCTTGTGTTAAACAAGAGCCACCAGACACCTAAGAGCACAACATTTAATAACAATTTAAGCAATATGCTAATTGCTTATTTTCTTATCATAGCCCTGTTTACTTGTTTAGCATGATCTCAATTTTATATGACGTAAGAGAGAATTCCATCCGAGTAATTATTTTATTATTGCTCATGCCATTAAATTGCTGCTGGAATCATGCTTTTATTCTCATAGTTAATTCTAGATTAATATCTAAATATTTGCTAAAACCGTATTATTATCAACAATGAAAAGTTCATTGCTTTGATTGGGACAGGTGCCTTCGACTACAGACAGGGGCGGAACTAGGCCCATGGCAACAAGAGCTTCAGCCCGGGGCATAAAAAAATGTTAGTGTATAGCCCAGGTATATATAATTCAGCCCAGGTAGCAATTCAGCCCATACTCCTCTTAGCAGCCCAACCCTTTCTCCTCTGGCCCTCCGAGTCTCCCCACGCTGGACAGTCACCCCAGCCCACCCCGTGGCTGCGTCGCCCTCGCGCAAAAGGGCCGCGATGTGCCGAAGGCTGAAGCCAAACCCTATGCCTACGGCTCCCGCACCCGGCCAGCCCCCTACCCCCTCCCAATCGCCGAATCGCCTGGCGCCCATCGCCCCCTTGCTGCCCTCAGCTTCTTGGCGCCGCCGCCCCCTACCGCCCCAAGCTTCCTTGCGCCACGCCGCCACCCTCCTGGCCAGCTTTTTTAGACTCCGCCACCTCCTCTGCCTCGCAGACTCCACACGCCTCCTCGCCCCTCGCTCCCAACGCGGACGCAGGCCGCCGCCCGCCCTTGTGGACCTGCGCGGCTGCGCCCTCCGCCGGTCACCCGGTCCGGCCTCCGCCCTCGCCCTCGTCACGCAGCGACGCCGTGGGCCGCCAGCCGCCGTCCGCCGCGGCGCCGCCTTTGTGGTCTTGTGGACCTCCGAGTCTCCGACCTCCGGCCTCCGCCCTCGCCCAGTCGCCAAGCACGGGGAGGCGGGGAGCTCTCGCCTCTCGGAGTCTCAGGCACAGCAGCGCAGGAGCAGGCGAGCAGTGTTGCAGCGGAGTAGCCGAGGCGAGCGTCGAGCAGAAGGTAGAGCAGGACAGCGGCGGCCAGCAGAGCAGCTGAGGCGAGCGCTGAGCAAATAGCAGAGTAGGACAGCAGCGGAGCAGCCGAGGCGAGCGTAATAGGTACTGAGTAAATGAGGACTGAGCCACTGAGGTGAGGCCGTGAGGGCGTTTCGCCCGTGACTGGATGTCTAGATATTTAGTATAAGTAGAGTTATTTAGGAAATATAGTTAGGATTTTAGTAGGAATTATTTTTATGTTTCGAAATCAGTACGAATGAATGAATGATCAGGTGAAATAGCATATGTTTAATGTTTTATATTTGCTATTCAGGAACTAACTATTAAGGTTTAAGGATACAGATTACAAAATGAAGAGAAGCAAGACATTGTCATCGTATTTTCCAGGTATTTGATGTATCTTTATTACGCTACATTCTGTATGATTTCATATACTTTCTTTATTATGATTTGTGTAGAAAATTTGAATTCTTCAAGTATTGAGCTTTAAGCAAAATTTCATATCAATGATGCATTTATGGCGCATTTTTGTTATATCATAATATAGTTTTAGACTTGTGGTATGTTAGATTATTATTTGGTTTAAATTTAGCCCGAGGCATGCTCTAATCCTGGATCCGCCACTGACTACAGAGACGTATGGCCGAAACACAAACACGTCGTGCTAATCCAATGTCATTTGTTGCATCCTAGGCGCACGAGTTGAAAGGGCTAGTAGGTTACAACTCGCAGTTGTGGCATGTAGCTATCAAGCACGATTATCCAAATTTTGCTTGTGTTTTCAGTGTTCTACCTGTTGAAGACCATGGAGAGCGTCTCGAAGTTGGCGGGGTCCTCCAAGAAGGCCTTGAGCTCGGCGGCGCGGCGCGCGGTGGGGAGGCGGGCGGCGGGGGCGCGCGTCATCCGGTCCCGGAGCACGACGCTGGTGGCGCCGCCGGACTCGGTGATGGCCTTGCAGCCGCGGTTGGTGCTGGCAACGAGGCAGCCCTCGGTGGTCGCCATGGGCACGTAGAAGCGCTGGCCGTCGAGCAGGAGCGGGCCGGCGATGCCCACCGGCACCTGGACGTACCCCACCGGCAGCTCGCAGCACTTCCCGAGAATCGACGAGTAGTCGAACCCGTCCAGCGGGAGCCCCTCGATCTGCCTCCCCGTGATCCGCCGCACCGCCTCGCGTCGGATGCCGGCGGCGCGGCGGCAGTCGCCCAGCTTGGTCTCCAGCACGTAGGACGAGATCTTGCCAGCGACGACCGACGCCACAATCTCCTCGTCCTCCTCCGGCATTTTCTCGGACACCGCGTCGGGGCTCCCCAGAAGCCCGCACGGGGCCGGCGCCGGGGCGGCGACCGCGGCCCCCGCCCCGCGGGACCCGACCAGGAAGTCCTCGTCGTCATCGCTGGACGAGACGATAGACTGGACGAACGCGATGCCGAAGAAGCTGAGGAAGTAGATGAGCGAGGCGATGAAGCCGAATATGGCCAGGATCTCGGCGAGACCCACGACGTGGAGCGGCGTGGAGGAGAGGATCTTCTCGCGCCATCGCCGCATGAGGAACAAGAGCGACGCCGCGAAGAGCGCGGAGAATATAAGGTTCGTGTGCCGGATCGGCAGTGGCAGCGCGTCCCCGGGCTGCACCCTCGCCCCCGCCGGAGGTGGGGGCGGCTGGCGTGCCACGCCCACGGCGGCGCCCGGCGGCGGCACCCTGCATCGTACTTCCATGCTTGCGGTCGCGCGCGGCTAGCCTAGCCTAACCTAGGAGCTCACGGCCGAGTCGAAGGTGGCGGGGGTACGTGGTGGCCGCTGCTGAGGTGGTGGGACGGCCGCGCCGCGAAGAGTTTCGTGGCCTCGGGACGCGGGCGGCCACTGGGAGGTGGGAAAATTGAATATATAGGACTGAGTTGAGTGTGCTTTTGTGAAATATGATCAAGTTATTTGGACTTGTAAATATAGGACTGAGTTGAGCACCTTCTTGCAAATATAGGATTTTTCCCATTTTAATTTCATTTTCATTTTTCAGCCCTTTTTCTCTACGCGAAATGACTCTTTTGCCCTTCTTTCTCCCTCGCCTGGCCGCGCTGCGCCGCCGCCGC
Source organism: Dendrocalamus latiflorus (assembly GCA_017311315.1). Lineage (NCBI taxonomy): Eukaryota > Viridiplantae > Streptophyta > Magnoliopsida > Poales > Poaceae > Dendrocalamus > Dendrocalamus latiflorus. Next base: position 4,257,446 of record CM029654.1, read on the forward strand.
CTCGCCTCGCCTGGCCGCGCCGCCGCCGCGCCCGCCCCCTCGCCTGGTCACTCCAGATCATTAGAACGAATTAATATCAGTCCAACGATTCAACTATTTAGAATGTACACTTCGATTAAACTTATACACATAAGAATCCATCGAAATGGTAGAAAACCATTAATCCATATTTGCGATGATCAAAATAAATGAATTGCCATCTGTAGAGTTAAAAACGTAGCGTGTACCGATTTAAATGACGCATTTCTAATTAAATCATTCGAGGTTGTAACTAAATACTTAATTAACCTGGATAGTGTTAAATCATAGAACTTTCCTAAGAAATATTCTTGGATAATAGAAATGAATTAATTATCATAATATCATTGAGACCTCTATGGCACATTTAAATGCCCAGTAATTTTTATTAGTCAATTATGAACTGTAGAGATCAATTGTAGGTGACAAGTGGGCATGTGTGGGACCTCTGCATAAGAATAGAATATAAGGAATCATCAGCTTCATCCGTGTGAACAGACCATACCAAACCGTATCAACCAACATTTCGTTCGAGGACGGACAAACTAGTAGCTCTATCAAAGTGTTATATTATCCACATGGGTAAGTATTAATTAGGGGAGGAACCCACAAGAGCCAGACCTGTACCGGAGTGGGGGATCGGAGGCCATTCTCAAGTGGTGGAAGAACAACAAGCGGATCTTTCCTGTGCTGTCACATTTCGCATGGGATGTTCTCCTGGTGCCAGTGTCCACTGTCTCTTCAGAAGCGACGTTCAGTACAGTAAGGAGAATAATAGAAGAGAGAAGATCATTCCTTACGCCCAGGATAGTGGAGGCAATCACATGTGCCAAAGACTGGGAATTAGCCAAAGAGCGGGAACAACATCAACTAGAGGATCCCGAAATCGTACAGGCGTATGCTGACCTAGACATTGCCGAGTAGATATTATCTACACATGTTGTAATATTTTGTATATACATATATTGTTACTGTACTCTTTTCCTTACTCGGGAAACCCACTCTGGGCGTAAGGTTTTTAACGAAGCAGCAACATTGTATTTCTAAAATATCAAAGAAATTCCACTTTTTCCTGAAATATTTATGTTGTTGCGTGCCCATGTTTTTATGCAATTAATCCAACTTCAACTAGTTTTAAACGAGGTAGGTATGAGAGAAAGGAAGATGACGACCGTCGCCACCGCCTTCGCGTTTGCGTATAGTAATTTCGGGCTGGGCTTGGGCTGGCACGGCACGAACGCTGGCACGGTGGGCTTTGGGCCGTGCTTGGGCCTGGCCGGAAACGATGTGGGCCGGCACGGCACGGCACGACGAGATGACTGGGCCGAGCCAGCATGGCACAAAGCGGCACGAAGCACGATGGGCCCGGGCCGTGCCGGCACGGCACGACCCAAGTCCCAGCTCTATTCAGCTGGTATCTTGGGTGGTTTTGCTGCCACATTGTAACATCCCAAAATTTTGAAATTTAAAAATGTGAAGCTTTTGAATTATTTTGCAATATGTTTTATTTGAATTTGAAGTTTATGATGTTTTTCTGAGAAATTTGGTGAAGGTTCCAAAAGTTAAAAGGATCCGGAAGAAGCAAACATATTTAATTAATAGAAAATCAAGATTTAAAATGCGAATCTGAAAAGATGATCCATAAAAGGAAGGGAAAAATTTGGCTTAAAACATAAAATCCCATTTCTGAAAATAGTGACAAGAATATACAAACATAAGTTAGGTGAGCAGGAGGGAAAAGAATAATATATATATATATATATATATATATATATATATATATATATATATATATATATGTGTGTGTGTGTGTGCGCGCGCGCATATATAATAAACACACACAAAACAAAACAAAAAAAATGAAAGGATGAAAAGGGGGGGTCAGACCGGCCAGATGGCCTGGCCATCCACCAGCCCAACCCACTCACCCCGCGCCTCCCCACGAGCCGGCCCAGCGCCCCCCTCCGCACTGTGCATCTTCCTTCTCCGTCTCCTCTCTTCCTCTCCCTGCGCAGGCCGCAACTCGGCCCCACCCCGCCACCGCAGCCCAGTCCGTCTCCTCCTTCCCACGGCGCCCTTCGGACCACCGGTCCCCTGCCCGCATCATCGCCTGTCGCGCGCGTCGTCTCGACAGCGTGCGTCACGCCTGGCGCTCGCGGAGATCCCGCCACCACCTGCAGCCTCTGCACCGCAGCCGGGATGTCCTCCGCCTCGTCGAGCGCGCAGCGCAGGGCTCCTTCAATGCGATGTTGCAGGTGAATCCCAGGAATCCCGCAGCAATGCCGATGGACGCCGACGCGACCGCCCGGGCAGGCGCCCGTTGCCAGCTCCGCTCGTTCGTCTTTAAGAGGCGCCGAGGCTTCCATTGGCCTCCCCACAACCCGCTCTCCCTCCCACCGCGGCCAATCGAGCTCGGAGTTCCCCAATCGCCGACGAGCCCACCTTCTCCCCCAACTCCGGCCACCGGCCTCCCCGCCATTCCCCGCCGAGATGATCCGATTCCTTCCCCCGGCGCCATCCTCAGGCTGCTGTGAACTCATCCCCGGCCTTCCCCGCGCCTCCCGTCGCCCGAGCTCCCTTCCCCACGGCGACCCGGCTGCGCCACCACAGGCTTCCGCCGCCGGCCCACCTCGGCTCCCCTCCGGCCACACCCGCCACCCAGGTGAGTTCCCCTGGCCTCCCTCCCGCTTACTCCTTCGCCAATCACCGCCCTCCTTCCCGTCGGCGCCGCCGCCCCGCTCCACCTCCGTCCCCGGCCGCTAAGCCTCGCCGTCGGCCTGCCCCGGGGATCCCCGACTCACGCCGCACCCTCCCCAGGTGTCCTCACCTCGGGGACAACCAATTTCGCCCGCTTGCTGCCCCTGCGGCCGCCGGGAACGCCGGCAAGCCCACCTGCCCCGACCGCCGTGCACTTCCTCTGTTTTCTTCGGCTTGGCCCCAGCAAACCCCCACTATTTAGGACTAAATGTCCCCCCTTTGTCACAAAGCGCAACAGCCCAGTTGGTCATCACCGCTGCGCGTTAACCCACAGGTCGCTGGTTCGATTCCAGCCGGCCGCACCCCTTTTTCCATTTTTGTCCCAATTTTTGTGACTCTTTTTAATTAATAAAAATCATGAAAAATTAGGTAATAGTTTAGAGAAGCTAATAAAATTTAATTGGTATGAAAACTAAGGTTACTTAACATTTTAATCTGCAATTTTCTATTATATGAAGTGCTAATGTAGTTTAGATATTTAGATGAGGACTAGTTATCAAATAAAGGCATTAGTAAAAGGTGGTTTAGTGTATAGTCCAAAATTAGCAAAAATTCTATTTAAAAATACATCCATAGAAGGTACAAAATTTATTAAGATATACATGAGCTTAATGCATGTCTAATCAGGGATTAGTTACTAACATGTATGTCTGACTAGTATGTCTTTAGCATCCATTTTAAATCTAATCTTGAATTAAAGTAAAGACTTAGGAAAAGTTAGGGATAATCTATGGAAGCTAATAAAATTTAAATAAGGCTTTAGGGAGTTTACGTATGATCTAAATTCGGATTAGGTGTCATGACAAATAATTAGTGTAACTTTAATATTTACATTGTAAATCTAGTTATACATTAAGGCATTAATGAGAAGCAGCCTTTGGATAAATGTATATATTTAATAAAGGTGGCCCTTAATTAACGTGTAAGCATATATGCCCAATAGGTATCATGCCACCATTAAACAAACCCCAGTGACATATTTTAATATAACAGCCCTAGGTCATCAAGATTTGAAATAATAGCGTGGACATATAAATACTCTAAATGGAACGTGTAACCAATAACACGAGTAAACATGGTCGCATAAAATGATACATACTTTAATACTAAGCTCTAGGGGTAAGAATAAGCCTAATGGTAGATGAAGTATAAGCAGGATAAAAATAGTGCCATTAGCTAAATCTTAACACTAGCTTTAGTATATAGTAACGTTGAGCATAACTGTATATATAGCAAGTGGGACTCGTATAAATATACCCTAATTCAAATTAAACTTAGCCTAGAAATAAATGGAGGTACATAAAATATCACACCACAGGATGCTATAAACTCACTCTAAGACTAAATTGATAAGCTAAAGATTTTATACATCGCGTATATAATGTATGCCCTGAATGTTAGCACTCGGCAAAATACATCAATTTACGGGATTAACCAAACTCACGGAACTTCCTTAATAAATATATCAATAGTAGAAGAAATTTGTAACAAAAATATCAAGTTATCGTATGCTATTACCAATCTTGCCTCAAATCATCGAACTACCCATTAACTCATAATAAAACTAAATTGAGTTTATTCGGATTTAATTGGATCTTTTGAGTTATTGCTTTTATTTGGATTCAGTTGTTTGCCGCGTAATTAGAAATTGGAAGTCGAGAAGATTCAATGGATCAAGTGAGATCAAGCTCAAAGTGAAGATAGAGACCAAAAGATCAAGAGATAGCATTGTGTGAGCTCAAGACCGCGGTAAACCGCGCCAGGCGAGTCAATACTTTGATCATGTTGATCCTATGTTTTCTGCAAATTACCTTGATTTAAATTATCAAATTGCATGCTGTTACTTTATATGCAAATACATATTAATTTAAGATTCTAGATATATACCCATTGTTTGTCTTGAATAATATTACTCCTCCTTTGGATTACTTGATTATGTGAACCTTGTCGCCCTAGCAAAATTACAATAGTAACCTTTCGAAAATAAGTCCGTAATTTATATGCCATGCTTAGTATTGCTTAGGTATTCATGGGCGCGAGAACGCCCAAGCATCACTTTAAACATGAGAAAATTTGGTTGGGGCAGTCATGGTGGTAATGACTGGTATATGTTGGCTATGATTATTTTATGTTTCCAAAATCCCCAACTTGCTTAAATATCTGGGCGGGATTGGTTCGAGGGTATGTATGTGTGGTGCGGTGGAAGCACAAAGTGGGTTAGTGGTAGACCGCCCAGATACCATTAAGGACTGAATCTTGTCATGACCTCCTGTGTAAAGTAGTACAACCACAAGTCTGTAAAGTATAGCTTGGCTTAGTAGATGTACCAAACCCCGAAAGTCATTCTTCCAGGAGAGGGTGGTGGAGTAGTGCAAGCGGCTGTCTGTGTGACGGCTTGAATGGGACACTCGTAGAGGGTGAAGTTCTGCTGTGGCGGGCTAGCAGGGGAGTAGCCAGCTGCTAGACGTTCAGAAGGAGAACATCCCGCACAACGTATGGGACCCATCGCAAGTGGGAACGACCCATAGGGTGAAATGATGGAAGGGGCGAGGTACTTTGAACAGTCACTGTGATGGTCTGCTCGACCACATGACTAAGGAATCATGTGGGGCAACGGGTTGATTGTCTCTTGTGGTGAAAGTGTACAAACTCTGCAGAGTCAAAACTATTCGAATAGCCGTGCCCACGGTCAAGGGCGGACATGGGAACTTAACCAGATATAGTTCTATTTCAAAATGCTTTATGAATGGGATTGGAAAAGTGGAGGGCAGCGGAAAGCCCTGATTTGAGTTGTCCTGGGTGTCGTCCCAGTGGTAAGTTAAGCGGCTATAACGCTGAAAGATGTCAAATGGTGTGATGCTATATATGTGGAAAAATTATGGTGATATTAGGCATATGGTGTGATGCCATATGTATGGAAAATCTTGTTAATATTCCTTGAACATTATGTTTTGTCCCAAAGCTGCTAGGTCTCAGGAAATTTTATGTATTGTATTTCAAATAGTGGCATTTCTATTCCTACAAAATAAAATATGGAAAGAATAAGCAGGGTCGTGAGTAAAGGAAATAGACGTTTGTAGTGTACACATAAAGGTATTGGTGGATTCATGTCGATCTTAAATAGGAAATGATAGTGTGGGTTTTGGGAGAAATAAATTGGTGGAGTCCAGCTGAATAGATAGGCTAGATAGATGATTTAAATGATTTTTGGAGATTTAGGGATTGCACAGATAAATATTGGATTACGACACTGATAAATAAATTCTTGGGAGATGACAATATTGGGATTAATTGGATTGGAACAATTTCTAGATTGATGAATTGAATTTTCAGGAATTTGGAGGAGTAATACAAGTATTGGATTATAGTTCCTGATTAGTGATTTACTTGGCGGGAGGATACTAGTGGATCGTAGAATTAATCAATGATGTTCTTGGTGGATATATAATGGTAATTATCAATTCTTGGAAGATGTTGACAGTATGGGGAATTAATAGGAGCTGATCAATTACTGGGTGGATGAATTGAATTTCTGAGAAGATTGGAGGATTCATAACAATTAGTGGATTACAATCTTAGTAAATTGAATTTTCGGTGGAAGTTTATTTGAGGATTAGCTAGTGATAGGTAATGGAAAATGAGATGGATTATGGGTTGGAATCAATGACAAAAAGGATTGAATGCGAATGATATCGGTGGATTTGAAAGTAATTATGTTAGAGAATCATTAGAATTCAGAGGTAAGGGCTGATGAATAGTAATGACAGGATTGGATTATTAGTAACTTAAAATACAGAGTATGATCGGTGGATTAAATAAATGATGATACTTGCTGTTTGGAGTTTTAGACAGCAGTCAATAAATAGAGTGCATGTTCGGTGGGTTAAGTCGATTTTGGTAATTGTAGTGTGGAGTTAGGTAGCAACAATAACACTTTGATTAAATGAGAATAATAATGCTGCTAAAAGCAATTTTTGGCCAATAAAATAACCCGAGCCTCTCCTTTGTTATGTCATGCATACTATTTATTTGCATTCTGCGTATTGGCTCGCGGAGCACGGGGTCGGAGTGCTCACGCTCGCTTTTGCGACAAAATTCAGGATCAGGAATCAGATCACCTTGCCTCAGCAACACGACTGGGCATGCTGGCGAAGAAGATGAAGATGTTAAGGGCTAGGTCGCAAACCTCCAGTTGGCTGCCTGTGGGCATGTCCTGAAGGTCCCACCTGTGTGCTCGTTCTTCCGCTGCTGCAATTTATTGATTTCGGCCTAATCGGCCCATGAAGTAAGTCTACTATTACATTTACGCTTTCGCATGATATGTATTTTGATATTCATTACTGTAACTGTGTGCACTATCTACTGATCCAGGGAATAGTGCAGCTAAACACAGTAGATTCCGGATTGTAAAATCTGGGTCTGACAGGGATGGTATCAGAGCATATCGACTGCAGGTCGTGACCTAGTTAGCCTGGCCGTTAGTTTCATGACTAGAATTATTTCTTCAAAATTTTATCTCCAAAAATATAAGTGGTATTGCTCATCCTTATCTCTCCTAGACAATTCCTTCTCACCTATATGCTGCCTTAGCCGTTTTTACTTCTAAAGCCTCTTACCCCGAATTCAAAACAATAACACAAGAGTGAGTGGTAATATTAATCAAATTGCCCCAAATACTTTCCTCCTCTGTCTACTAATTAAAAAGGAAAATTTTATCCCTCCTCTCGTACCCTTGCTCCAAAAATTTAAGGTTAGGTACGTTGAAGTTATTCATGAAGATAAAGTGGTCTCGTTTTAAACAGACTATGTAGGTAAACCATGTGTCTTCTTATGTGTGCTCCCCGAGTAGACGATGTATTGCTACATGATTTCTATTTGGACCTGTGCACTGCCTTCTTGCCCTCGGGCGTCCTATTTCGCAGTCACAGGAAAAGCTTGCCTTTAAAATTTTGTGTGGCTCAGTATCACTCCAGCTTCCTGGACTTGCTCTTTTAAAATTAGAACGGGTTTGGATTACCTTATCCCCATGATTCTATCCTTACCTTATGCTATTCCTCTCACCTCTTGCTGAAAACCCCATTGGATCCAAAGGAACGAAATAACAAGTAACCTAAAACCAGGGCAATCAAGAAGAAGCGAAGACCTTTTAACCTCCTAGTATTTAAGGAAAACGACATCACTGCGAAGAAGACCACCCGCCAGGAGAGAGCCCACTGAGCAAGATCACCTATTTCTGCGATGGATCAGACCCTTGCCCCAAGAATTTCTCCCCAAATATGTTGTTGACCAAGACATCTAGAGTACTATGGATAAATAATGGCAATCGTCATTTATTTAAGGGGGGTAGCCCTGTGAGACAAAAATATCAAAAAAACTACTGCGATGTATATTTTGGAGGTGCAACAACCTGGACTCAGAGCAAACCAAACCAACAAGAGGATTTGCAGGACCACAAGTCTCATGGTGATAAGGACAAAAGACCACCATATAAATGCATCCATCCTCGTATCGGCATGCCTCAGACCGTCTAGGGCACAGACCATTGCTGCCCACCTATCAGTGTGAATGCTGTAACAACCATATGCCCAATAGACGGTGCAACCACTCCATTCCACGATGACGAGAGGACAACCATGTCAAAGAATAAGGATTTGGAAGTCTACGACCGATCCGGAAAAAAAAAAAAAACAAGGTTTCTCTCTTCACTTTTAACTTCTTCAAGTGTTAACCCCTATTGTGCAGAGTTCATACCTCGATGGAGCTAAGGAACTATACGTCGAGCAACACCCCAGAAACCCATTGCTAGCCAATATAACCTCACCTGCTTCTTTCTACTCTACCGGAATCTCGGGGTCGAGATTCATTTAAGGGGGGTAGGTTTGTAACATCCCAAAATTTTGAAATTTAAAAATGTGAAGCTTTTGAATTATTTTGCAATATGTTTTATTTGAATTTGAAGTTTATGATGTTTTTCTGAGAAATTTGGTGAAGGTTCCAAAAGTTAAAAGGATCCGGAAGAAGCAAACATATTTAATTAATAGAAAATCAAGATTTAAAATGCGAATCTGAAAAGATGATCCATAAAAGGAAGGGAAAAATTTGGCTTAAAACATAAAATCCCATTTCTGAAAATAGTGACAAGAATATACAAACATAAGTTAGGTGAGCAGGAGGGAAAAGAATAATATATATATATATATATATATGTGTGTGTGTGTGTGCGCGCGCGCATATATAATAAACACACACAAAACAAAACAAAAAAAATGAAAGGATGAAAAGGGGGGGTCAGACCGGCCAGATGGCCTGGCCATCCACCAGCCCAACCCACTCACCCCGCGCCTCCCCACGAGCCGGCCCAGCGCCCCCCTCCGCACTGTGCATCTTCCTTCTCCGTCTCCTCTCTTCCTCTCCCTGCGCAGGCCGCAACTCGGCCCCACCCCGCCACCGCAGCCCAGTCCGTCTCCTCCTTCCCACGGCGCCCTTCGGACCACCGGTCCCCTGCCCGCATCATCGCCTGTCGCGCGCGTCGTCTCGACAGCGTGCGTCACGCCTGGCGCTCGCGGAGATCCCGCCACCACCTGCAGCCTCTGCACCGCAGCCGGGATGTCCTCCGCCTCGTCGAGCGCGCAGCGCAGGGCTCCTTCAATGCGATGTTGCAGGTGAATCCCAGGAATCCCGCAGCAATGCCGATGGACGCCGACGCGACCGCCCGGGCAGGCGCCCGTTGCCAGCTCCGCTCGTTCGTCTTTAAGAGGCGCCGAGGCTTCCATTGGCCTCCCCACAACCCGCTCTCCCTCCCACCGCGGCCAATCGAGCTCGGAGTTCCCCAATCGCCGACGAGCCCACCTTCTCCCCCAACTCCGGCCACCGGCCTCCCCGCCATTCCCCGCCGAGATGATCCGATTCCTTCCCCCGGCGCCATCCTCAGGCTGCTGTGAACTCATCCCCGGCCTTCCCCGCGCCTCCCGTCGCCCGAGCTCCCTTCCCCACGGCGACCCGGCTGCGCCACCACAGGCTTCCGCCGCCGGCCCACCTCGGCTCCCCTCCGGCCACACCCGCCACCCAGGTGAGTTCCCCTGGCCTCCCTCCCGCTTACTCCTTCGCCAATCACCGCCCTCCTTCCCGTCGGCGCCGCCGCCCCGCTCCACCTCCGTCCCCGGCCGCTAAGCCTCGCCGTCGGCCTGCCCCGGGGATCCCCGACTCACGCCGCACCCTCCCCAGGTGTCCTCACCTCGGGGACAACCAATTTCGCCCGCTTGCTGCCCCTGCGGCCGCCGGGAACGCCGGCAAGCCCACCTGCCCCGACCGCCGTGCACTTCCTCTGTTTTCTTCGGCTTGGCCCCAGCAAACCCCCACTATTTAGGACTAAATGTCCCCCCTTTGTCACAAAGCGCAACAGCCCAGTTGGTCATCACCGCTGCGCGTTAACCCACAGGTCGCTGGTTCGATTCCAGCCGGCCGCACCCCTTTTTCCATTTTTGTCCCAATTTTTGTGACTCTTTTTAATTAATAAAAATCATGAAAAATTAGGTAATAGTTTAGAGAAGCTAATAAAATTTAATTGGTATGAAAACTAAGGTTACTTAACATTTTAATCTGCAATTTTCTATTATATGAAGTGCTAATGTAGTTTAGATATTTAGATGAGGACTAGTTATCAAATAAAGGCATTAGTAAAAGGTGGTTTAGTGTATAGTCCAAAATTAGCAAAAATTCTATTTAAAAATACATCCATAGAAGGTACAAAATTTATTAAGATATACATGAGCTTAATGCATGTCTAATCAGGGATTAGTTACTAACATGTATGTCTGACTAGTATGTCTTTAGCATCCATTTTAAATCTAATCTTGAATTAAAGTAAAGACTTAGGAAAAGTTAGGGATAATCTATGGAAGCTAATAAAATTTAAATAAGGCTTTAGGGAGTTTACGTATGATCTAAATTCGGATTAGGTGTCATGACAAATAATTAGTGTAACTTTAATATTTACATTGTAAATCTAGTTATACATTAAGGCATTAATGAGAAGCAGCCTTTGGATAAATGTATATATTTAATAAAGGTGGCCCTTAATTAACGTGTAAGCATATATGCCCAATAGGTATCATGCCACCATTAAACAAACCCCAGTGACATATTTTAATATAACAGCCCTAGGTCATCAAGATTCGAAATAATAGCGTGGACATATAAATACTCTAAATGGAACGTGTAACCAATAACACGAGTAAACATGGTCGCATAAAATGATACATACTTTAATACTAAGCTCTAGGGGTAAGAATAAGCCTAATGGTAGATGAAGTATAAGCAGGATAAAAATAGTGCCATTAGCTAAATCTTAACACTAGCTTTAGTATATAGTAACGTTGAGCATAACTGTATATATAGCAAGTGGGACTCGTATAAATATACCCTAATTCAAATTAAACTTAGCCTAGAAATAAATGGAGGTACATAAAATATCACACCACAGGATGCTATAAACTCACTCTAAGACTAAATTGATAAGCTAAAGATTTTATACATCGCGTATATAATGTATGCCCTGAATGTTAGCACTCGGCAAAATACATCAATTTACGGGATTAACCAAACTCACGGAACTTCCTTAATAAATATATCAATAGTAGAAGAAATTTGTAACAAAAATATCAAGTTATCGTATGCTATTACCAATCTTGCCTCAAATCATCGAACTACCCATTAACTCATAATAAAACTAAATTGAGTTTATTCGGATTTAATTGGATCTTTTGAGTTATTGCTTTTATTTGGATTCAGTTGTTTGCCGCGTAATTAGAAATTGGAAGTCGAGAAGATTCAATGGATCAAGTGAGATCAAGCTCAAAGTGAAGATAGAGACCAAAAGATCAAGAGATAGCATTGTGTGAGCTCAAGACCGCGGTAAACCGCGCCAGGCGAGTCAATACTTTGATCATGTTGATCCTATGTTTTCTGCAAATTACCTTGATTTAAATTATCAAATTGCATGCTGTTACTTTATATGCAAATACATATTAATTTAAGATTCTAGATATATACCCATTGTTTGTCTTGAATAATATTACTCCTCCTTTGGATTACTTGATTATGTGAACCTTGTCGCCCTAGCAAAATTACAATAGTAACCTTTCGAAAATAAGTCCGTAATTTATATGCCATGCTTAGTATTGCTTAGGTATTCATGGGCGCGAGAACGCCCAAGCATCACTTTAAACATGAGAAAATTTGGTTGGGGCAGTCATGGTGGTAATGACTGGTATATGTTGGCTATGATTATTTTATGTTTCCAAAATCCCCAACTTGCTTAAATATCTGGGCGGGATTGGTTCGAGGGTATGTATGTGTGGTGCGGTGGAAGCACAAAGTGGGTTAGTGGTAGACCGCCCAGATACCATTAAGGACTGAATCTTGTCATGACCTCCTGTGTAAAGTAGTACAACCACAAGTCTGTAAAGTATAGCTTGGCTTAGTAGATGTACCAAACCCCGAAAGTCATTCTTCCAGGAGAGGGTGGTGGAGTAGTGCAAGCGGCTGTCTGTGTGACGGCTTGAATGGGACACTCGTAGAGGGTGAAGTTCTGCTGTGGCGGGCTAGCAGGGGAGTAGCCAGCTGCTAGACGTTCAGAAGGAGAACATCCCGCACAACGTATGGGACCCATCGCAAGTGGGAACGACCCATAGGGTGAAATGATGGAAGGGGCGAGGTACTTTGAACAGTCACTGTGATGGTCTGCTCGACCACATGACTAAGGAATCATGTGGGGCAACGGGTTGATTGTCTCTTGTGGTGAAAGTGTACAAACTCTGCAGAGTCAAAACTATTCGAATGGTCGTGCCCACGGTCAAGGGCGGACATGGGAACTTAACCAGATATAGTTCTATTTCAAAATGCTTTATGAATGGGATTGGAAAAGTGGAGGGCAGCGGAAAGCCCTGATTTGAGTTGTCCTGGGTGTCGTCCCAGTGGTAAGTTAAGCGGCTATAACGCTGAAAGATGTCAAATGGTGTGATGCTATATATGTGGAAAAATTATGGTGATATTAGGCATATGGTGTGATGCCATATGTATGGAAAATCTTGTTAATATTCCTTGAACATTATGTTTTGTCCCAAAGCTGCTAGGTCTCAGGAAATTTTATGTATTGTATTTCAAATAGTGGCATTTCTATTCCTACAAAATAAAATATGGAAAGAATAAGCAGGGTCGTGAGTAAAGGAAATAGACGTTTGTAGTGTACACATAAAGGTATTGGTGGATTCATGTCGATCTTAAATAGGAAATGATAGTGTGGGTTTTGGGAGAAATAAATTGGTGGAGTCCAGCTGAATAGATAGGCTAGATAGATGATTTAAATGATTTTTGGAGATTTAGGGATTGCACAGATAAATATTGGATTACGACACTGATAAATAAATTCTTGGGAGATGACAATATTGGGATTAATTGGATTGGAACAATTTCTAGATTGATGAATTGAATTTTCAGGAATTTGGAGGAGTAATACAAGTATTGGATTATAGTTCCTGATTAGTGATTTACTTGGCGGGAGGATACTAGTGGATCGTAGAATTAATCAATGATGTTCTTGGTGGATATATAATGGTAATTATCAATTCTTGGAAGATGTTGACAGTATGGGGAATTAATAGGAGCTGATCAATTACTGGGTGGATGAATTGAATTTCTGAGAAGATTGGAGGATTCATAACAATTAGTGGATTACAATCTTAGTAAATTGAATTTTCGGTGGAAGTTTATTTGAGGATTAGCTAGTGATAGGTAATGGAAAATGAGATGGATTATGGGTTGGAATCAATGACAAAAAGGATTGAATGCGAATGATATCGGTGGATTTGAAAGTAATTATGTTAGAGAATCATTAGAATTCAGAGGTAAGGGCTGATGAATAGTAATGACAGGATTGGATTATTAGTAACTTAAAATACAGAGTATGATCGGTGGATTAAATAAATGATGATACTTGCTGTTTGGAGTTTTAGACAGCAGTCAATAAATAGAGTGCATGTTCGGTGGGTTAAGTCGATTTTGGTAATTGTAGTGTGGAGTTAGGTAGCAACAATAACACTTTGATTAAATGAGAATAATAATGCTGCTAAAAGCAATTTTTGGCCAATAAAATAACCCGAGCCTCTCCTTTGTTATGTCATGCATACTATTTATTTGCATTCTGCGTATTGGCTCGCGGAGCACGGGGTCGGAGTGCTCACGCTCGCTTTTGCGACAAAATTCAGGATCAGGAATCAGATCACCTTGCCTCAGCAACACGACTGGGCATGCTGGCGAAGAAGATGAAGATGTTAAGGGCTAGGTCGCAAACCTCCAGTTGGCTGCCTGTGGGCATGTCCTGAAGGTCCCACCTGTGTGCTCGTTCTTCCGCTGCTGCAATTTATTGATTTCGGCCTAATCGGCCCATGAAGTAAGTCTACTATTACATTTACGCTTTCGCATGATATGTATTTTGATATTCATTACTGTAACTGTGTGCACTATCTACTGATCCAGGGAATAGTGCAGCTAAACACAGTAGATTCCGGATTGTAAAATCTGGGTCTGACACACATCATCAGCTAGACCAACCTATCATACTACCACAGGGAGAGGGATCTGCCCAAGCAAGATATGGTCATCAAATAAATTAAATATATAGTTGGGCCTACCTGCTAGCCCTATGTCCTTTCCTTTTCTCCTCTTTCTCCTCTCTCTCTCTCATCTGATATCCCCTCGCATCACCAAATCCACATCCCAAATCATATGGCACAACAATGGTGGTATGCGAGCCTCGCCTGCTTCCCCTTCGACGCCGTGCTTGACGAATCCTCTGACATCCCATATGGCGTCGTTGTCACGCCCTTTTCCGTCGCCAATGTGCGCGGATAGCCGCTGGCCACCGATGCCAAGGGCCATTCCTCCCAAGCTGCGCCATATACTCCGCCAACAATGACCTTCCCACCGACACTGATGCTCGTTCCACCGCCACACCATCCTTACCATCATCCTTCTCCCTTCCAATCTACCTCACCACCCTCCCCGCGCGGTCTGCGGATGCACAGAGGTGAGAGGAGACCACAACAAATGCAAAGGGCAATGCACGTGGCCCAAAGACCAACAACGATGCTAGCGCGACGAACAAAGCAACGAAGCAGATTGATTCTTGATGGGCGATGGTTCTCCCATGACTTTTCCATAATGGCGAGGGAAGCACGAGGTAGAACACGAAGATAATGATAGCATGGAGGTGCTAGTAAAGGTGGCGGCTCACCACACCTGGATGAAATTCGTCGATGAAGCTTGGTGGTGGCGTGTCGTCTTCAAGGACCATTCCCGCGGCTACAGCGGTGAATTGGCAATGAAACTTGGGGCTTCGGTTGCTAGCACTCTAGAACACATTGTGACGCGGTTGGATCTGACAAAAGTGTGGCGACTTGGCTAATTCCCTAAGCTCCCATGGTGGCAATGGCGGCAACAGGGCACGATCATAAGGGGACACAACCTGTGGTAGCTGCAGAAGCTAGGCACAGCTAGGGCTAGGGTCGAGAGTGGCAACCTACAGGCGGCGGTAGGGATTGGCTTTCGGCGAACCCATTCCTAGGTGGAGAGCAGAGAGAGAGAGATGAGGGAGGAGCGAAAGGAGGAAGGAGAGTACCAGTTGGACCTATTGGTGTCATGTGGAAGCCACGTCAACCAGCAAAATCCCAATTAGATGCCACATGGGTCAAAGTTGGTTAAAATCGGGTTATTTTAGTCCTAAGGACGTGTTTTGCATTGTTTTAATAGTTGGAGGATAGGTTCTACTAGGTTTTACAAATAATTGATGAACATTAGACTAGCTAAAGAGTTGAAGGACCAAATATATACTTAATCCTTTCTTCGGATTTTTTTGTCAGATATGGTACTGTTTGAATCCATATTTACAAAAATATCAGTATACTCACGGTATTGGAAAAAATAGCGTTTTTGTAGTCCGGTCACTGAGCGGCGATACCATGGAGGTGACACATGCCCTGCCACCCGGCCACCGGACGGCAAGTAATTAAGTCGGCTTAATTACTTACCTTAATTATTTTCATATATACTAGTTGTTTGAATTTTAAATACAGAAAATGAGCTTATGAAATTATGAAAATTTATATGCAATCTTCTGACATAATGCACTTCATCATATAATTTTTTTGACAATTTTATCTACTTTGAATTTTGCTCAAAAATTCATAAAATTATGATACTTGTACGAGTTATTACATATAGCAAACATGCTTAAAAAATTATGAAATTTTATATGTAGCATCCCGACATAGTCATCCTAATTGTCTATTTTTTAGAAATTTTATGCATTATGAATTTTGCTCGACTGATGCTAGCGCGCCTGGGTCCCGCACGGGTGGAGCGTTGTAACATGTTTTTTAAGCAATTCCTCGGGTGGTGCAGCTTGCCTGCCACACGTCGTGTCGCCCATAGCTCGGCCCCCTCCCACACAGAGATAGTCTGGCACACGAGGACTCGGCTGCCGCCTAGCCCCCCGCGCGCTGCTATCACGTGCCACGTGTTAGGTCACGTGTCGTGGCCCTGCACACGATGTGGCCATTGTACGCGTTAAAATGCTCCCAACAAGGGCCTTTCACTAGCTCTGGATGGGGTGGAGGAGAACAGATTCGGTCAAGTTCCAGTGCATCTTCATGCAGGTGGAGAATCTGCACTAGCTTGGTATGGGGAACCTGTAAATATGGTCAGAAAGTTTCAAGTTATCGGGAATGATCGATAGGATGATCCAACGGAGGCCATGGAGACTCAAACGAATCAGGTCCGGCAGTAGTGTCCGTGATGTCATCGCCAATGTCGTCACCGCCTTCAGCTAGAGCATTAACAGGAAATGGTGCACCACCACCACTAGCAGTTGAACAAGAGGTTCCCTACAAACAAACGAGGCAAACTCGAGGATGTTGAGCTGCAACAATGAAATCAGCAACATGAGGAGTGGGAACCTGGTGAGCCCCTTGCGTATTCCATCGTCGTCGGTGCGGAAGGCCGCGTGGTACATGTGGACGCCACCCTCAACATCGCTCGACAGCCACCGGAGCTCCTCCGCCTAGGCCCTTGCTTGCGCGTCCGTTGCAGATACCTTCTCCAGGAAAGCGTGCATGCTCCCCAGCTCAGTTGTTAGGAACACCACCTCCCTAGGTGCACCACTGATGAGCAGCCATGAGAGAGAGAGAGCACAACGAGTTAATGCTGGTGGTAGTGATAGTAGTGCTTGCTACATGTGGTAGTACGATAGTACTGACAGCAGTGAGTAGAGAGTTTCGCTTCAATTATTGTGAGGTACATGCAGATCTTTGAAAATTGACTAAATTTTTTGTATAATTATGTATGTAGATATTTTAATTACTATGTCGAGAGACTGCACATAAAATTTTGTAATTTTTGGAGCTCGTTTGCTATAGTGACAACTCCTACAATAATCATAATTGTATGAATTTTTGGAGCAATATTTAAAATGGATAAAATTATGAAAAATTTACACAATAAAGTACGTTATGTTGGAAGACTGCATATATAAAAAATTTTGTAATTTTTTAGCTTATTTGCTATATGTAATAACTCCTAAAATACCATAATTGTACAAAATTTTGAGCAACATTCAGAGCAGATAAAATTTCAAAAAATTACGCAATAAAGTAAGTTGTGTCTGGAGGTTGCATATAAAATTTTATAATTTTTTGAGCTCATTTTCTATATTGCAAATTTTGAAAAAATAGTATATATAAAAAATAATTAAGACAGGTAATTAAGTCGACTAATTAGCCGGTTTAATCACCGAGCGTCCGGGGCCGGGCGGCAGGGGCACATTTCACCTCCACGCCATCACCGTCCGGTGGCCGAAAGGGCAAAAACGTTATTTTTGTCAATACCACGTGTCTATTGATATTTTTGTAAATATATGTTTAATAAGTGCCATATGTGCCAATAGTTCCCTTTATTGGGTCTGCATGCATGCATGGGTGGAGCGTTGAATAATTGGATTGGTTTTTGAAGACATCAGGTTCAGAATGAAGATCTACCCTACTCTATAATACACCAAAATTTTCTTTTCTAAATCCACCCCCCTCAACACCCCCACAGTCATGCCTAATCTAAGTCCACCCAGATTTGTGTACCAAAGTAATCCAACTTCATACGAATGAATGGTCTAGATCTCTCCTCAAACCTTCTTCTCTTACTCATTGAAGATCCTAAGGCTAAAATCATTTGGATCATGCACATCATTTAACCTCCGCCCCCCCTCCTCCCCCACGCCTCCCCTCCCTCCGCCTCTCCCATCCTCCCCCGCGCCTCCCCTCCCCCATCCTCCACCGTGCCACCCCCCATCCTCCCCCATCTCCGCCTCCCCCGCGCCTCCGCTCCCTCACCTTCCCCGCGTCCCCGCTCCCACTGCTCCCCCGCACCTCCGCTCCCCCCATCCTCCCCGATCTCCGCTCCCGCCGCTCCCCCGCGCCTCCTCTCCCTAGGTTTTGGGTGTGTGTGGCCAGACTCGAGTGCCGCTGCGGCAGCAGCAGCTTCACTTCAATGGCAAGGAGATGCAGTACTCGGAGAAACTTAGCGCCGTCGGAGTCCGCGATGGCGACCTTGTGATGATGGTTTCTTCCTCCAATGATAGGTCTGCTTGCTGGCGCTCCTCTGATTATTACTCTATTTACGTATAGTTGTCGATTTTTGAACAAATTTCTTGAGAGGTTGAAACCCCTGCCAGTTCACTTATGGTGATTTGATGCTTTCTGTTCTTACTGGCAACTACTTTCCGTAGAGTTATCCATCGATTTCTTTCTTAGCACAAGAAAAGATTTTAGGTTGTTACAAGTAACGCTTTGTTACTCTTTTTTTGGCATATCTAGATGGTTTGGTTTTTGTAGTTGTTGCTTGTCACCTTTCAGTTTGCTTTTTGGTGTATCTATTGCTGGGATGCATACACAGGACAGCTTTGCGAATAACTTCAGTTGGGTCCTTTTCCATCTGGCCCTTGAGTTTTCTTTCCTTTAGATGGCCAACGTACCTATTAAGAAAAAGCACAAAACAAGAGAAAATTAATGTAATATCAAATAAGGTATTCATCTGTATTTGCTACAAATTTACTAACCCTGTGTGCCAGTAGTAAATCTTATTAGTCATTTTGCTTCCTGTAACACTGGTATCTTTTGCATTAAGTAGAATGCACATGTCTCCATTTTCCACATGTGGTGCATAAGTTGGCTTGTCCTTGCCTTGAAGCACGACAGCTATTTGGGATGCCAACCGTCGAATTTTTTGTACGGATAATCCATTTTTTATTCAAAATTACAGAAATATACCTGCGGGAAAATTTTTTACAAGAATATGCTTCAGTCGCCTAATGATTGGGCGACTGGAGCCTTTCGCCCAACCATTGGGCGACTTTAATCCAGTCGCTCAATGGTTGGGCGACTGCATCCAGTCGCCCAACGATTGGGCGACTTAAATGCAGTCGCCCAATGGTTGGGCGACTGCAGTCAAGTCTCCCGTGAATGTTTTAAATTTTTTCAATTTTGTAGTTTTAAACTGGTAAAAAATATGCTGGAGTTGTAATAAAAGTTTATGTTCATTGTATATTATAGGTGTGTAAAAAATTTTGGGAAATTTTTTTTAGGAACGATTGACCGTAGAACGATCGGTACATACGATGGTAAGTGATATTTTAATGTTATTCAGAATTCGTGTCTCTGGGCTAGGATTGGGTTGAGGAGGATCGACGGGCCCAGCGGTCAGATTATCACAGACGGTTCTACATACAAACCATCTGTAATACTCGCTATCACAAGTTTTATATATCGATGCAATATAAACAACTAGTCTGAAAAGATAAAATAGCAAAGTTGTATATGGCTTATATATACTCATTAAAAAGGTTTCGACGAGATCTACAACTTTTCAGTTGAAGCAAAATCCAAATTCCGAAAGGAAGGCCAAGAAAAAGGGCAAAAACCGAAACCAAAAACTTACGACGCGGGTTTAGGTCCAAAGATGGCCGATTTTCGGGGTCTTGGAGGGCGACGGGCGCAAGCAGGTCGTTTTTATTGGATCGGGCTCGTCGTTAGCTTTCCAACGAGTACAAGAACGTCGAAAACGGACACCGTATGCAAAAGTTATGCCCGTTTTACTGAAGGTGTGTCGGAAACAGACTGAAACTGCTATAACTTTTGATCCCGTGGCCGAAATTGCTCAAATTTTTTTCTAGAGGCTGTTGGATGTATGAAGAACAGCTCCACCAATTTTCACTTTTTTTAGCGAAGGTTTGATGCACTTTCCAAATTCTCAGTAAATCAAAATATTACTTACCATCGTATGTACCAATTGTTTTATGGTCATTTGTTCCTAAAAAAAGTTTCCCAAAATTTTTTACACACCTACAACATACAATGAACATAAACTTTTATTACAACTTCAGCAGATTTTTTACCAGTTTAAAACTATAAAATTGACAAAATTTAAAACATTCACGGGGTCCTGAGTGCAGTCGCCCAACCATTGGGCGACTGCATGAAAGTCGCCCAATGGTTGGGCGACTGGATGCAGTCGCCCGAGGGTAGAGCGACTGGATTAAAGTCGCCCAATGGTTGGGCGAAAGGCTTCAGTCGCCCAACCATTAGGCGACTGGAGCCTATTTTTGTAAAAAAATTTCCCGCGGGTATATTTCTGTAATTTCGAATAAAAAATGGATTATCCGTACAAAAAATTCGCCAACCGTCCAGGCACCTATCACGTAGACAATGCAGCTTACTGTGTAACTATTTTCCATGAGTAAATCCTCACAATTGAAACCAGCAGAAGAATTCTGACCTGACCCTTTGCATCAAAAACCTGCAAGTGCTTTCTGCACAGTTCAGAGAGGAAGCAACTACAGAGCCAGTACTTGCAATTAGCTAGTATAGGCTAAGAACACTGCATTCACATGCTTTGATGAAGTTCAAGCACATGCAACTAAACCAAAGGCTGGCTGAAGAACCAGATTTATAATCTATAGTTATTTGGAGATTATAACAGCAGATTTCTTTTTTTAGATGCCGACTTCTTTCACTCGATGCAACATAGCCAATATTATCATTTCAGCTTGAGCTTCTTGCTTATTTTTCACTATTCATAAATTTCATTTTTCTGACTTTTTAGTTTTTTCTTAAGCTTTTTTGCCGGTTCTTTTTTCTCGTATTCGTTTGCATTGTCCATAATAGGCTAACATGTTTTTTCTTTTTTTAATTTTTTTTAAAATTTAGCTAGGCCAAATAAACCACCATCAGCTTATGTTCTACCGATTCAGCGTCGGGATGAGTATACTTCGACTAATCACAGAATGCGTAGCAAAGGCACCTTAATATAGAACAAATCTAACGGCTGTTGTCAATACCCAGTTTATCTCTCAGTGCCCCTCATAATTTATCCATGCAAATCTAGAATTTCACACCCCAGAATACAGTTATCCATGCTGTAGGATCATATGGTGCTATCAGGGGTTGAATAATTGCCTCCGCTTCCTCAAATCTCTATGTAGTTGATGAAATCGACCGCTCGAACGAACACTCATTGCACAGCTTCGCTCACAGTCGCATGCTTCACCCAAACAGGAATTACCAGAAATCACGAACCAGGTTGATTCAAGATCTTCTCTATTGCTGAGTTTACGAGGAGTTACAAAGTGCCCTCACAAGCACCCCTAAAAACTCTAGCACACAAACGCCTCGCAAAAACCACACTAAAACTCTTAGCATACTTCTGCTTTTATATGCTAGTGCCCTACACCGTGTTCAA
Organism: Dendrocalamus latiflorus; assembly: GCA_017311315.1. Taxonomy (NCBI): domain Eukaryota; kingdom Viridiplantae; phylum Streptophyta; class Magnoliopsida; order Poales; family Poaceae; genus Dendrocalamus; species Dendrocalamus latiflorus. The sequence goes on from CM029654.1 coordinate 4,279,061, forward strand.
CTCAAACACGAACACATAATCTTATCTCTTCCTCAAATCAAGAGACCTGAAACCGTTCTTAACATGGGTTTTAATCAAACTCTATCTCTTCCTAGTTATATACTCCATCCACAACTCCTAACCTAACACGTGACGAAGCCTCCAGAAACTTACCTCCCGTAGCTCCATCTCATATCATCAACTTCTGTGTCGAAGCCTCCAGGATCGTACTAATCGTAGCTTCTACACATATCATCACCTTTGATCTCCATGTACGCTAGCGTTAGCCTGACCATCTCATGTGATACCCTCAACCATCTAGACTTTAGATCTCCCCATGCTAGTCCCGGTCCTCCTCAACACTGACCATGATCATCTTCATGCTCACTTGCATATGCAAAGACCAAAGAAATATTTTTTCGGTACAAGTTCTTCACAACTTGACCGTCATCAGCACACACACTCAAAACACACCTTTAACCATCCATCATCATCAACCAGGTCAACCACGACTACTCACACCATCACTCTCCAAAACTCAACCTCAGACAACCAATCGCAACACCCACGACTACCGATCACCGACCATCGAGTATCGAGCCCTTCCAACTACCGAGTACCACAACCACCTGACCACCATATTGACTGCTATGGATATTTAGATGGCCTATCAGATGGCAGCCATTCAGGCGAGGAGGAGGATGCCAACATAGCCAACGGAGGAGATGAGGCTGATGTAGGTGTTGATGGGGGCGATGCAACTGGCGGCGCAAGATTGAATGCTATTGTATTGATCTCCCTAGTTTTGCCATCTAAAGATCGGTCGGAATGGTCCTTCGATGAAGACACTCTCCTCGAAGGGCAATGCTTCCCCCAACAAAGGTGCCGCACAAAAAGCCATCATAAAGTATGCTGTTTGCATAAGCCGCATATATCGAGTGCACAGGTCAAAACCCGATACGTACGTGGTGAAGTGTGTGGATGGCTCTTATCCTGAGAAGGTCTGTGTGTAGAGATTAGAGGTGGAGCAACAGACTTTCGGATAACGATGGTCAAGTACCACACCTGTGAGCTTGTGAAGCTACTTCACGGGCACCACAATGTGACCTCATCACTCATCGTTAATCTGATCAATCACCTCGTAGTTACGGACATCATAGTTTCACCGAAGTTGTTGATAACCAATGATGTGAATCTGGTTGATTTTCTAATGAGCTATGATAAGGTGTGGCGGGCGAGGAGGAAGGTCATACATGGAATGTATAACACGTACAAGGAGGCCTACAACTTTGTGCCAAGAATGTTTTATCAGATTGCCGAAACCAATCTTGGGATATATGTAGACAAGATGGAGAGAGCCACCTTACAAAAGGCGCCCAATTATTTCATCCTTGACCGTTTGTTTTGGGTGTTTCAGCAGACGATTGAGGGGTTCAAGTACTGCCATCCAGTGCTCACGATGGATAATACGTTCCTCTCTGGCAACTACAATGGCACAGTATTGATGGCGGTGACCACCGATGCAAATGACCAGCTGCTCTCAGTGGTTTCTGGCCAATATAAAGCAAGCAGTAGTCCAAAATCGGCCCAACATCAATCTTATCATAGACCATGACACTGGGCTACTGTTGGCACTAAGCACCATGCAGCAATGGACTCAACCGCCCTTCAAGTGGAATGATGTAAGGACCTGGTGATGCATGAGGCATATGTTATTGAACTTCGACACCCGTTTCCGCAATAAGGAGTTGATGAAGAAGCTTAAGAAGTTGTGCATAGAAAATCAGAGGTGCAAGCGCAAAACAATATGGTGAAAGCTTGATGGTGAGACCTCTAGGCATGTGAGGGAGTAGTATAGAGTGCAACCCGCCTTAGCTCAGGCTGCTTCTATAGAACGGATGGGCTCACCCAATGGATCGGCTTGCATGCCCCGGACATAGAGATATGGTCCTTGCTTCACAATACGGACGGTGTGAGGTACAGGATTACAACAGTGTGTTAAAAGGGCGTACACTCCCACCCAATCACTGCAATCATGGATGAGAGTTAGAATCACACCATCGGCTACTTCGTTAATAGATCCATCATTGCGAAGAAGCACCTGGATGAAGGAAGTCAACTCTCAGAAGTCATGCAGGTGTATGTGGAGCACAATATTGTGAAGACTCATTCGCGTGTCGCTCAGACCATAGACGGTGTGAGAAAGAAGTTCGAGGTCCATTTAAGGGAGAAGTACATCATAGGCCACGCAAAAGGCTATCACAAGCATGCATACACTATCGACGAAGTCGCGACCTGCACGTGCAACAAGTCGACGCTCCTTCACAAGCCTTGCTTCCATATCTATGCCCCATGTGCTACATGGTGGCAGTCCTCCGCGTAGTACATTTCGAAGTACTACAACATCCACTATTTGTGCGGGACTTAGAGCGTTAGGTTCAACTCCTATGGGATGGACATGCATTATAGGAACCTCTGCCTTGGGGAAGTGAAATGGGTGCCAAATGACATAATGAAGTAGCGTAGGCCTAAAAGATACCAGTCCTGTCGTATCTGCAATAACATGATGACAGTCAACGTGTCCAATGACAAAGACAACGCAAGCCCAGGCTATGCACGATAGCAGACCACTCCATGAGGAACTGCCCGAATAGGCCCACTTCATCAGCCGCACCATAGAATTATCAATTTATACCACCTGTATACTTGTTCATTCTTTATAGCGCTAGCATTTCTTGCAATGTAACTCGCCATGAATTTATGTTTGGCAATGCAGAGTATGTGCATTTTAAATTAAGTTCAGCCCTAATACTACCATATTCTTTTCTGTAACTTTTAATGTGAATTTTGTACAGACACTGATAGTATGGATATTCAAACATCCTTTTCTGTTTGGCAAAGAATTGTACTACACCAACAGAAGCATGGCAGACAAGGCTAAAAGCTCAAGGCATGGGAGATGGTGGGTACGGGCTGGGTTTCGAGGCCGTGACCCTTACCTCGAAGACACGAGTATCTATAGTCCCTTAGATCTTGATCCTCCAAGCCCTGATCTACCACTTGAAACAAGGCAGTTGTATACCCCTAAAAATCTGCTTCACGACTACCCACACATCCCTGAGCATTGGCTGCAATGCAAGCACAACCTCAACGTTGTGGTGCATGTTTATGATGATCACGTGCACCTAGGGCGTCGATTCTTTTGCTATCCTTTGTTCATGGTAAATGGTTTATTACTTACGTATACTTGCACGTGTTGAACGCTTATACTAACTTCATCTTGCTTGCAGACACTAGATTGCAAGTTCACCGAGTTGGTGGATCCATCGCATCCAATACCTGCCAAGGTGTACATCCACAAACTGCACATATACTTTTGAGGAGTTGTGGGAGGAGCTCCAGATTGAGAGGAGCAACAACGACGAGCTCCGTTGGCAGAGGATCAGGGAGAGGAACAACGAGGAGGTTGTGCATCTCGGCAATAACTACCACCCGTATTACTGGTGTATCAACTTGAGCCACAATTGCGCTTGCCACTACCACAACAACCAACGATGTCCACGTTGCCTAGAGGACCGCCATGACATGTGGGTGTCACATGGATCCATATTTTTGCATTAGGGCTGTTGTAATTCATACCTTCATTGCGAAATGCTATGTCAAGCTACACATGGTCCATTCGTACAATTTTTTCAGTAATGTATCTGGATATTTGCCTGTACAACCTACTTTCTTCTCCCCAATTACTCACTGAACTTAGAGTAAATCATATTTTACTTTGGATTTTTTGTCCAACTTTCCTGAAGTTTGGCATACTTATTTTCTTTTTGTGTGTAACAAACCGCAATGGAAATACACAAGCCTACAAATATAGAAACCTAAACAGAGCTAGGGCTACTAGTCAGCCTACCTACCGCATTCGCCGAGCCGGCCTGCCATGCCGCCTCGCCTGCCCTATCCTGCTGAGCAAGGGGGCGCTACCTGTCACCTACCGTGCCCATCGAGCTCAGGAAGGGTGCTGTTTTATAAAAACGGGTGTCCCCTGGCCATTTTGGAAGAGTTTTTTGCTACATGGCTATATACATGAACAGTTCCTACGAAGGTTGCTGGCTGATACGGGTTGGCATTCTATTTCTTCCAGACAAAACTACTCCCCTCCTCACGAAAATCAAATACAAGATTCACAACTCTCGCTCTAAAAAAGAAGATGGTGATTTCAAAACAAGAGAACAAGACCAACAATTTACTCATCAAGACGAGTTTAATTACGCAGAGCTCCTTAGTCATTATCCATCACAAGCATCAGTGAATGGCGCACACACTAAACAGCAGCTAGGAAACAGAGATAAAGCCTGCCCTCGAAGCAAAAGCGATGCTTCATTCAGGCCAGCAAGTCACAGGAGCAGCCTTCGTGCTAGTCATGAAGACGCTCGACGGATTCTTTGTGGGTTAATCGCTTCAGTATTGCTCCTTGTTCACGCTGTTGAAGTACGGATGCTCCATGGCCTTCTTCGCGGAAATCCGCTTTGCCGGCTCGTACTGCAGCATTTTCTGCAACAAATCACAACAATCAAATCAGAATGCAATTCTCCCTACAACATCTCTTCTTTTGTGTTACTTTCACGGTCCTATCTAACATTAGGCATGTTACATGTCTAACGTCAAGAGCAAGTATAACGAACGCATAAAGAGAAGAGATTTGTGGCCATTGCATACATAACTAACGCATAAAGAGAAGAGATTTGTGGCCATTGCATACATAACGAACGCATAAAGAGAAGAGATTTGTGGCCATTGCATATTTGAGACCAACCTCAAGCAGATCAAGACCATCAGCGTCGAGACCAGGAACAACAGAGGACAGCTTTGAGGGGTTCCACTGGGGGTACTCGTGCCAGTTCGGCAGCTTGCCTACTCCTGGCCAGACATCCTCATTTGGGGTGCCCAGCAACCTGACATCCAAGAAAACCATCATCAATTCATCATCAATATTTGATACCCACTAAGAATGTCAGTAAGAAAACAGAGAACAGCTGATAAGGCACACGGGACAGTACTTGAAAATGTGCAGGAGCTGCTGCACCTCAGAATCTCCGGGGAAAAGCGCTTGGGTGGTGACCAACTCAGCTGAAATTTACAAGTACATCAGCATATGCATGCAATTAAGGTGTGAATTCTGAAGCAATGTTCATTTACACTAGCTGAAGAATCGAGTTCATCATACCAAATATGCAGCCCACCGACCACATGTCAACCGGCGTGGAGTAGTGCGTGGCACCAAGAAGAACCTCGGGAGCCCTGTACCACAGCGTCAGGATCTGCAAAACAATTCAGACTCAATTACAGACAGATCCAAGAATAGTAATCATGCAGAACCAACCATCAAGCAGGAGCTAAGACTGCTGCTAGACTAGGAACCGGACCTCGTGGGTGTACTTCTTGAGAGGAACGGTGAATGCGCGGCTGAGCCCGAGGTCAGCGATCTTGAGCGCCATGGTGTTGCGGTCCATGAGCAGGTTGTGCGGCTTGAGGTCTCGGTGCAGCACGCCGCGGCCGTGGCAGAAGGCCACGCCCTTGCAGAGCTGGTACATCAGGATCTGCACGCGCACAAGCCATCACCATCCATCGAATCAAATACGGTTGACGCATTGAAACAAACACGTCGCGTGCACGGTCTGGGGAACGGGAAAAAAGAACACAAGATCTGCGTTTGTATGGATGGATTGGATACCTTGACGGTGTGGGCGGGGAGCTTCTCGTGGTTCTGGCGGTGGCCGCGGATGAACTTCTTGAGGTCGGTGTCCATGTACTCGAAGACGAGGTAGAGGATGGTCTGGCCCTCCTTGTTCTGGCCCTGCTTGAGGTCGAGCAGGCGCACGACGTGCGGGTCCTGCGAGAGCATCCGCAGCAGCGACACCTCCCGCAGCGCCGTCGGCGGCACGCCCTCGTCGTCCTCGGGGAGCCGCGTCTTCTTGAGCGCCACGATCCGCCCCGTCGCCTTCTCCCGCGCCTTGTACACCTTCCCGTACGTGCCCTCCCCGACCTTCTCCAGTTTCTCGTACAGGTCCATCGCCCGCAGCCCGCCCCCCGTTGCCGTCGTCGGCGCCGCCGCCGCCTGTTGCTGGTGCTGAAGCGCCTCCATCACGCAGATCCGCCTCTCTCTCTCTCTCTCTCTCTCGCTCTCTCTCTCTCTCTCTCTCTCTCTCTCTCTCTCTCTCTCTCTCGGGTTGTGTGAGATTGGCGACGAAGAATTGGGAATGGAGGAGGGCTTGAGTGATCTTGGGGAGCGTTTTGTATGCGAGAGAGCCGTTCGACGGGAGCAGGGGAAGGCGCTCCAACGGCTCCTTTTTGAGATTTCAAATTTCGAATCCTGTACGCTTATCGGTGGGTGGGGTGCGCGCATGAGCGCACGTATTGGGCCCTAAGTAAGGTACGGGCCCAACTAAATCTAAGGCCCAGTTTGTGGGTGATGGGTTGTGAGAAAGGAAGGGTCCAGCCCAGATACAGCCCAAATCTGCAGCGTACTTCTAATCTTTACGTCTGCTGACTCGGAAGGCGTAACACGCACACGAAAGCCAGTCTGAACACAGTTACACACGTTTCGCTTGCTACAATTTCAGAATGTCATGTCCGGCGCACGGTAACTACTCTCACAGTTTGCTCATGCTGGGCTCAGCAAGGCTGCATTATCAGAGCCATCGAACATTTGAATCGACAGACAAATGCCCACTAAATGACCAAAATCACAACGCGCGTAGATTTGCAGAGTACTTTTTTCCCCTTCTGAACTTATCTGCCGAAGGGCTTTTATCTACTTTCTCTTCTTCTCTGCATATTGTTGAACGCAGGGTAAGGCTGTTCTTTAGTTCTTTTCATGTGAACTTGAATGATAGGACGGACTGCAAATGGAGAAAGAAGCCAATCCTTCAGCCAGTGCTCCCCAACAACCAAAAGAACTAGGAGCTAGAACTAGATCGATCTCACCTTCTCCATGTGAGGCTCACTCGTCGTCGTCATCGATGTACTGCGAGATGCCAATGTAAGCAAACATGAGCCCTATGTATGTATGACCCAGTGCATTGTGGGAATGTTCGTTTTGATCACACGAGGAGCTTGCTCGCCTGCCCGGTCACCGTGTACAGCCTGTTGTACCAGCCGTTGAACGCCATCCCGATGGCCCAGAGGATGTGCCGCCGCCTTTCGCCGGGGTTCTGCAGCATGTACTCGATGTAGTACAGACCTGCTGCGTTCTGTCATGGCGCGCTTAGCTACAGAGAGGATGTCATGTGCTCAGCGTTCGCTGCCCTGGAGTCCATGAGCTTCGCGGCGAGCCCCGGCGGCCTCTTCCAGCTCCTGTCCAGACCATTATCTAGCGTCTTACTTTTTAGAAACTACCCAATAAATTTACCTACCGTTTAATTGAAAACTCAATTAGATGCTGCTATGTTCGACAGTTCAGGAGCAATATAACAGAAAGTTACATGCAGAATTTTACTTATTTGACATTATAATCAAATACTCTAAGTTAAATCTAAAAACCAACTGAGAACTAAAAATCAAATCGATGATCAGATTTTGCTCGTGGGTAGAAGATAGCCAAGATGGCTTTAAGTACGTTCCCACATGTCATAACAAACAAGATCACCGAAGGAATCAACCCAAAAACTCTCAGATCAAGAAACCACCCGATTAGACCAAGAACAAGCAAAAACAGGATTTCTTGAAAATCTTGCTATTGAAGTGACTAGATGATTGGAGATCGATTTTAAGAGGTTATCTCCATCTCATCCATGTCCTTGGCACAACAAGATTAAGAGAGGGGGCAGAAGAGAGATCAAACCAACCAAAATATAAGCAACTCAATCAACAGAAAGGGATCAAGAAGGTTTTGAGAAAAGAGATGAAAAAATAACTCAAACCTGAGCAAACTCAATCAGACAAAGAGATACAAAAAAAAAGGTAGATCAAAAATTAATGTACTGCTCATTTGAGATGATTCGTTTTACAGCCACTCTACTCAAAAGGATAGGGCTCTAAGCCTAGAGCACACACTCTCTCTAACATATCTCCCATAGAAGGGAGGAGGAGCTAATCACCAAAAAGCTTAGCCAACCTTTTCAAATCCTAGCTCTGCCTCCTCTCCCCTTATATAGACTCACAACCCGAACCAAAACCTAATGGATCCACTCATTAGGCCAAACCGGGATAACCCGTTAACCCCACTTAACACCGGATTTTACCCTCTCATGCACACTTTTCAAAAGCGACTTATAACCATTAACCCATTAGTAAATCAACACTTGATCCACCTCACATTTTCAGCACATACAAGATCTAAATCACTTAGGCCAACGCCGCAGTTTTACACACCGCTACATTTTCGGTATTGAGCAATTTACCAAAATGTCCCTCTACCGCCTTTCACGAAACTCCCCGTTTCCTTTGCCACAAAGCATCACCCAGGCTTCGCCATTTCCCACATGGCCCCAATGACTTGCCGCCAAGCCTCTCATGCGTCCGGATCCCATCGAACCGTCCTTGCTTGCAAACAACCCAAGTTACTTAGCTCACCACATACTTCTTCTTGCACATGACAGCACCCGGCTTCCTTAACCGTCTGAACTTTAACTCCTTCCAATGCAAAATACACAAAGACATCAATTTGCGCAATTCATCCATACAATGCACAATGCAAAATGTATGCACCCAAATTACTGACCCTAAACTTAGGACAAAACAATAAACCCATGTTCACACAAGTAACAACACTCAAGTCAAATCATGACCCAAATTCCATGCATTCCAGAAACACAACCTCAGAGCGTCGAGAGAGACCGGTCTGACCGCCATGCACAGGCTAATCAGACCGCTGGCTGGTCGGACACGAGTACTCGAGGTCTACGACAACCGACCGCAATGCTCATGACTATCGATCACGAAGTCTACGACTACCGGTCATAAAGTTTACGACTACCGATTACAAAGTTTACAACTATCAACTGCAAAGTCTATGACTATCGACAGCAAAGTCTATGACATTGACTACAAATTCTATGACTGCGACAATATGCGAAGTCTACGACAACCGACTATGGACCATCTGTGGTCGTTCAGGCACTGTAACTTTCGACCATCTGTGGTCGATCTACCGATCAAACCACCCAACACACGGCCGTTTGGACTGCCTATCACATGGCTAATTGGACTACCGACTACCCAGGGCCGATCAGACTGTCCAACCACAAAGTCGTAAACTTCGAATACTCTAGTACTCGTAGTCCAGATGAACTCGTAAACACGAAGTCATCAAACAAAAGTAATCTTTTGTAAAATTCTCAAAAACTAGACTTAAACTTTACAAAAATTCTAATTCAAAAGTCAATTCCTCGTTATAATCGTGAGATGACTTTTACAAAGTCTCACACTCGCTATGATCCCTTGCACGCAGGGGCGAAGCCAGGATAAAATGCCGCCGGGGTCGGCAGGTCAAAGGCCAAAGACCAAGCCGTGGCAGCTGTGATGTTGCTGCACGTCCACGAAGGCCGAAGGCCTGCTTGCCGTTGGTACCTGCGGTTTGCATAGTTGCATCACAAGGCTGGCCAATTGGGCTCTGCCGCGCTGGGCTGCTAGGTGCCCGCCGGGGTCAAACAATTTTTTTGCCGGGGTCTACGCTGGCCAAAAATTGCCTGGTACGGGAGGCAGTCGCCAAGTCGTCGGGGTCGGCCGACCCCAACGGTATAACGTAGCTTCGCCCCTGCTTGCACGCCCGCCTAATTCTAATCCAAACTTAAACCAAACTTCAAATCCTCAAAAACCAAACTTAAACTCTACAAAAATTCTAATTCAAAAATTAATTATTTATTATAATCATAAGATGACCTTTCACGTAGTCTCGTACTCGCTATGATCCCTTGCACGCCCGCCTTTCATGGCTGCCATGCACGGACGGACCTTATCCACACTTCCACCTCGAGATGCTGCTTGTGCACGGCAAGCTGGTGTGCTGTGGACGTACGTGTGGCCGGCGATACTACGATGACACCGTACAGGAGGAATAACGCCACGTATACGTAGACTCACCGTGCCATTTTTCGTATGCATACTTCTCCCCTATGCCATGGATGCAACTGTTCGTAAGTACTGCTTTCTCTTCTCTCTGGAGGAAACAAACAAGCAAGTTCAATCCTGAACGATGCAAAATGGCAGTAAAGAGAGCGGGACTACTGCTCCAGTACTCCACTGTAGTACACGACCCCATCAATCATTCAATCTCTCCCTTGGCAACGTCTACATTTATAGGACAAGGCCCTAAATTTAGCGGGACGCAGTACAACGGCATTTAAGTCATACGATTACGGGCCTGTTTGATATAGTTACGGTTTATAGTTTTTGGTTGAAATTTTTGAATTTTGGCTGTTTACGACAGAGATTACAGAGAGAAAGATATTTACTTGTGATTTTGGTTGATATAGATATTCGGCTTTTAACGTATACTACAATTAACTTGTAGATCCCGTTTTGAGAAAATACTCCATTTAAAAGTTAGATACTATAACAAAAGTTAAAAGTCGCTTTTAAAACCGTAAAGAACAGACCCTACACAAGCACAGGGGGGCTCTTCGGCTCTCGCTTTTCCCTGTCCACATGAAAACCCCCCAAGAAATTGCCGCCCAGAACTGAAAGTAGCAGTCATTATTATACTGAACCTGATATTCAGAAAAGTGAACAAACCAAAGAACGAAAGAAAAAACACCATGGGAGTAGTCAGTGAAACTTTATCTGCAGTGTAGTGGTGAAGGAACATCGGAGGAAACGGTTGGGATGCCTTTCTGGATGAGCAATCAAATCGTTGCTGAAATGGCTGTATCTTCAGAGTCAGGACTTGTGAGGTGAGATGATGAGGCATTGAGGCGATTGCAGGGCCAAATGGATTGTTAGGTCACAAGGGTCCAAAGGCTATGACATTAGGATGGCGGTTTCGTGAAAGGTGAAGCGGATTTGGGTTCACATGGGGAGAGCTCCTTTTTTTTTACCCTTTCCTTTTCTCTTCCACCAATAGTCATGCTCTTGGTTTTTCCCCGGCCATTGTGATTTGACAAGTCTTCTTTCTCTTCTCCTCTCTTCTTTAACAACCACTTACTGCAAGGGTTTCAATTTCTGTTTTGCTCCTTTTTAATTGCCTAGCTGTGTCTTAATCGGTTTTTTTTTTGCCTAACTGTGTGCACTTTCACTTCCTTTTGAAAACTATGTACGCAGTTGGCTCCACCAAAAGATATGTTGTTTTGACAATAGTGAGGGGAAATGACATGAGTCAACAATCACACATCTTTAGTGTTCTTTTTAGTAGTATTAATTCTTCCCCGAATTCTAACTTGGTTGGAAATTTGATGTAACCTGCTGCACTTGTGAAATTATGTGTCTCTAAGTTGGACCAATCATTTTGGAATCTCAAAAGCTAGTTTGGTTTCTAGATTTCTCTGCATAATTGTTGTACTACTGATCAATATGGTCAGATTTTTCTACGTGATTCTGCCTACCAGTCGAGTGTTCCCATACCGATTTCACGTGAGAGTTTCTGTTTCCGTGAGAAAATGAAAGATGGCAATAAAAGGATCGAGTTGATGCCCTTCTTGGCTGAGCAAGAGTACGTACTGCCCAGACTTAGATTACATGATGTAAGATTAATCAAAGGTATGCTAAGGCATGTTTGTTTCCACTTAAGATTATTATAATCTAGCTTATAATTATAAGTGTAAACAAACAGCCTATATTATAAGGTAACTTATTATAATCTAATAGCCCAGATTATTGTAATCTAATAAGCTTAAAAAAGGAGCTTATTTCAGCTTATTGATCCCCTTTTATCTTAGGGCCTGTTTGGGAGAGCTCCACCAGCTCCAGATCCACCTAAAAGGTGGATCTGGAGCTTTAGGTGGATCTGGAGCTGGATTCACCGTGGAGCAGCTCCATCGTGGATCTGGGATTCGTCAAAGTGTTTGGTACAGCTCCACCTCCCTCTCTATCTCACTTCCACCTGGGCCCCACGCGTCAGGGGGCAAAATGAAAAAAAAGATCCACGACTTCCTTCTTCCTCGGCTCGGGCGCGATGGGGAGTCTACCGGCGCTGCGGCGGCGGCGGCCAAGAACCCCCGGCAGGCGTCGCCGACGCCGGTGCCGTGACGGAGCCGTCAAGTGCGGAAGTGTGGGCGAGCTTCAACTCGTCGGCGAGCTACTCCAACCACCACGCGCACACGGGGATCCGGCGGTTGAAGAGCAGCAGCTAGTACCCGGAGCTGCGGGTCGACAGCGACGGCGTGTGGGGCCTCGCATCGCCGGAGGCGGCCTGGCGGTTCTACGACGACGCCGAGCTGTACCGGACCCGGCAGAGGAGGAGGCGGTGAAGAGGAGGAGGCGGAGGAGCGGCCGACGGGCGCAGGCGCAGGCGAGGCGGAGAAGAGGAGGAGGCGGAGCGGCGGCTGGGGGGCGGGCGCGGCCGGCCGAGGGGCGGGCGCGGTGGAGGGGGTGGAGACGGCGCGGCGGGGAGGACGGGAGGACGGCGCAGCGACGAGAAATAAAAAGAACGAAACGTTTTTTTGTGTGTAATCAGTGGCATGGTGGGTAATTTTCCCCAACTCCACCAACTTAAGTTTGGTGGAGCACCTCAAGAGGTGCTCCATGGATTTGGTGGATCTGGAGCCAGATCCATAGTTTTGGTGGAGCAGATCCACGGTGAAGCTGCTGGAGCTAGAACTGTTTGGCTTGGAAAAGTGGATCCGGATCTGTTTTTCGTGAATCTGGAGCTGGTGGAGCTCTCCCAAACAGGCCCTTAATGAACATAAAACTTTAGAAATATTACCCACCTTTGCCATTCATCTATCCCCTGCTCCCGTGCCTCTCTCTCCCAGAAACTCATCCCCTCCCAGACGCGCCTCCCCTCCCAGCGCCTCCCCTCCGAGCGAATCCCCTCCCAGCGCCTCTCTCTCCCTCCCGTGCGCCTCCTTCCTCTCCTCTTCCCCAAGATGGATCCCCAAGATGGTGATGATGCGGAGGTCGGCCTTGCCCTTGCGCTTGCCTACTGGGATTCCATTGCGCGAAGCCCCGGGGTCGCCGAGGAAGTCGCTGGGAGGGGCGGCGCTGGCCGAGGCGGCGCCGGCCGGGGCGGCGTCGGGAGGGGACGTGGTGCCGGGAGAGGCCGCGGAGTCACGGGAGGCCGAGGCGTCGTGGTCGACGGCCTGGGCGCCGGCGTCAAAGGCCTCGGGAGCGGCGGCCTGGGCATGGGCGGCAACCTCGTGGGTGACGACCTAGGCGTGGGTGGTGGCCTCGGTGTGGGCATCGGCCTTGGGGCGGCGGGCTGGGCACGAGCGCTGCCAGCGCCGGCCTCAGGGGTGGCGGGAGAGGCCGCGGAGTCGCGGGAGGCCGAGGCGTCGGGGGCCTCGGGGGCGGCGGCCTGGGCATGGGCGGCGACCTCGGGGGCGACGATCTAGGCGTGGGCGACGGCCTCGGTGTGGGCATGGGGGCGGCGGGCTGGGCACAGGCGTTGCCAGCGCCGGCCTCAGTGGTACTACAGTTCCAATTTCCAAAGGTGGTTGAAAGTAAATTTTCTGTACACAGAATACATATTTCTGGATGAACATTGTGTAGAGAACATGGCATCTCACCAGTCACCACATAATGGGGATTCCTCATGATAAAGCAATGGCTTCCAATATCCCACCATGGAAAATTCCCCGTGGTGGCTGGTGTATGCATTATACAAGCATGACAAGCAACGACATTGCAAAAAATGGTAGAAAAATGTTTTTGTTTGTGCTGATTGTATACAGGAACAATAGCTGAAATTATATATTTGGGTAACTGCTGGAAGGGTGAAAATTATTGCTGTTTAAGATTGCTGTTTAGCAGTACCTTCTACAATTATGCATGACACTCCATAACTTCATTCGGGATAGTGCTTTGAGTGATGAAGAGTTTGACCGGTGTGATCGAGATGAAAACTATATGCCGATGCCTTCCTCTCATGTGGGTTCAAGTCAATTGGGAGATGAAGAGGGGGGGTATGAATGCCTTCCGTGATAATATTGCTAATGCTTTATTTGCTAGAAGAGAGTAATTTGTTTGTAAGAGCATATTTGTATGAACATATGATCATGGATATTTGAATAATTAACCTTTTCTACCACTTATGTATTCAAATTCTTATGTTACTAATGTTTTGCAAGTCCAAACTAATAAAAAAAACATGTCATAAAAGAATAAATAAGTCACAAAAAAAGGTCAAGGGCATTGTAGTCTTTAAACATTCGAATACAACAATCCATAACTCTGATCTCACCAGCTTATTATAATCTAGCTTATATAATCCCCCACCTATAAGCTGGATTATAATAATTTTAAGTGGAAACAAACAGGGCCTAAGTATGAAAGGTTACAAGATTCGAATTATTTTCCACAAAACTTGCGTTAAACACGCGCATCTGCGTGTGAGCTCGTGAGGAATTTTCGCCTTCAAACTTTCTCCACTAACAACGAATTCAATTTCTGAGGCGGCAACAGCGCAGCACAGTAGTGCACTGGAGCCGGAGCGAAGACGTCGCCGTAGGAGTAATATCGTATCAGTATCACTCACCTGCTTAAAAAAGCAGCAAGAGATTCCAAAACAGGGAGTGATTTGGCACAAAGACCTCGGCCTCCGTTTCTACTTGTTCCCATCTCTCGTGCACGCATGCGTCCAGAAATGAGAATCGCTCGCCAGAATTGCTCGTTTTTTCTGCATTTTTTGTCATTTCAGGATAAGCTCGGTCGACACAACCAGAATAGAATACTGCAACGCAGAAAAAAGTCAGGACAAGAGGATACTAGTAAAGAAATCAGCAAATCCATCAGAAAATTTGGAGGCGTGCTCTACCTATTAACAAAGCGTTTGTATAATGCGTCAGGAGCGAAACAGGGAGCATGTTCCCAGCCGACGCGTTCTTGTTTCGACCTGCTTGTGCTTCGACAAGTGCAGGCGGAATTTATAGTACAAAATTAGTGTAGGGTCTGAATGGGTTCATGCTTTTGTCTTTAGCTGCTTTTTAACTGCTTGTATGTCTAAGTTCGACTTCTATTTTACTATCTGAACTTCATCATTAGTTGTTGTATTTGTTTCAAAATTTTAGTTTTGAAAGGCATAGAAACACTTCTGTTTGTACTTATGGATGCCTATGCAGTATAAACTGTTGTTGCAAACATGTACAAGGGTTTGAGTATATCCGGTTTTACCAGATGGAAGGATTCTCATTCTTTTTTTTTTTTGTCAAAGAATAATCAAGGATGTTCTTGGTGACTCCGTTACATTGTCTCTGCCTAAAACTATTTCAGAAAACAATCTATAATAGAACAAATCCAGTGCATATCAACTTCTGATAATCCAAATCAGTGTGCCCTGATATTACCCATCACTGATGCTAGTTTCTTTGGGTTTATGCTCGAATTATTCAATGTGGAGAGAGTTTTCAAACTTGGACTTAACACCATTTCTTGACCAGATCGATTTGAATGGACTTATTTTCGTAATCGACGGCATTACAAGTACTCATATGCTCAATTAACAAACAATATTATACAAAAAGCAGAAGATAAGATAAAAGGCATGTTCTTTTGGATTGGCAAACAAACCGAATGCCAATAAGCCAATAAATAGCTTTAAAAAAACTGTCCTGATAAGCTCTTTTGAAAAACCGGCAGAAAAGCTGTTCCATTTATTTATTCAAGTGAAGTTATAAATCATAAAACAATAAGCTAAAAAAATGGGGCCAAAGTGTGTAGAACGTAAAAGTTTTATTCCATTTGTTAGCTTACGGGGTGTTTGTATTAGCTATGACTAATAGATTTTGACTGTGGCTAATGACTTTTTCTTGAAAACGAATAGTATTGAATGAAAGAAGTAGCTTTTAGAAGAGGAGAGTGAGCGATGTAAAAAGTAAGGAATGGATGCGTGCATGAGAGGAGTGGGTGTGTTATATGCCCGTGACCCTCTGTCTTATCCTCAGAGCGAGAGAAGTGGAGAAACTGTTTCGAAAAACTATATGTTCATATTGATTTTTGACTTATTCAAACAAAAGTTAGAAACATAAATCAATACAAACACCCTTGTCTTGCGTGCACTCCATCTCGTGCTGTGGCCACACTACCTTTGCAAACTCCAAATAACTAAGCATTTTCAATGGCCGCAATTAGAAGCATCACGCATTGAGAAAAAAAAACCATGAAGGATCAAACATAGGGTTAACTGAGGAATGTTGAGACATCTTCTCTATTAATATGCGAATTATAGATCTCTATACGTTACATATGCGAATTATAGCTTACCATATGTAACTTCGAAAAAAGTACACTTGTAACTAGTATACCGCTTAGTTTTGTTCATGCTAATACCACAAATCACATCTTTTAACACATCTCAGCTTGATTTGTTGACGCTTACTGTTTATTCCCCCTTAGACCTAACAATTGCATTTGCATCCATATTATGACCGCCATAAAAGCATCAATGTAAAGTCAACACAGTCTCGCTCAAAAACCACATAATTTTTGAATTGACGTTTCTAACTTCAGGAATGAACCCAATGGTTTTTAGGCCCTGTTTAGATACGCTTAAAATCCGATTCTGGTAGAATTAAGCGAGAATCCCACCCAAACGCTTTGATTATTTTTCGATTCTTTCAACCGCCGCGGTGGGAAAGATCGGCATTTGCACTGGGAATCCAAAATCCTGTACCGCGAGCCCAAGGGGCCGTTTCTTCCACCGCGACGATTCTTCAGACTGCAGATTCTTCAGACCGCGACTTATCAGAAAATCCTGATCAAATTAAAATCGATTCTCAGATAAGCGTATCCAAACAGGGCCTTAAGCAATACTAGCACAAAAAAATAATCCATTTGATTTTGTGACGGTGCACACATATTTTCTTGCTTAGCAAATGTAGGCCAAAGAATTAAAATTTTCGCAATATTACATTTTAAAAATGAGAAATTTGTATTTCTTGTGCCAGTATGGTCAAACGAAAACGTGATCTTATTCTTGGGCTCTGCATGCCAGTTGGTTTCTTGCTGGGAAGTGATCGGGAAATAGCTGGCCAATGGCCACAGTGGCCAATAGCTTTTGGTTTTTTTATAGGCCTTTTACTATAACAATGTTAGTTCTTTATAAGTCAAAAAATAAAAAGTAAAAATTTAAAAAAAATCTGAAAAACATTGCTAAATCTTTTAGGACAATGAAAGGTAATAAAGAGAAAAAGCTAAAAAGGCCAAAAAAAAATAAATTTTAGAAACAAAAAAATTGAAGACGTTTGGAGCGGAAAAAAAAAGAGAAAAAGAGCAGAGGCAAGTAGGCCTAATAGCTGAGAGGGGGCTCAAAGTAAATATCTCAAGTGCTGAGGTTAAATGAGGTACACTCCTCAAAACTGTATACGTGTTCCATCTTAAGAAATAATAAAAATTTTATTTACTATAATAAAAACCATCATACACGGTAAAAATAACACAACCATGATCCATCTACCACTTACTCTTCTCATGCGCTACAGCAGATATATTTCTCCCCAAAGGCAATTGTGGCGTGCTTTACTTACCTGCTGCCTATGTTTTTTCTCTCCCTAACAAAATCCTTTTTGTTAATTACGAAAAAGAAAGAGTGCGTGTGAACTAGAGACCCCCGGGGGGGGGGGGGGGGGGTTGTTATGCCAGAGCTTGTAAGCAATAAATTATGACAGCTAGGTTGCCAAAATCCCTAATTTGTTCTTCTCCTCCACTCCTTGTGTGGTGCTAGAGTGAGTTCGTGATGTCTCCCTACTCCTGAGCTCCATTTTGGGACAGCGGGGGTGTGGAAGTGTGCTTCTTGTTTTTTCATTTTTTTTGTTTTTTCCTCAAATAAACTTTCTTTGTTCTACCTTTGCTGCAACTGTTGTGTCCGAAATTGCGGTGATTCCTTGGGTTTTTTTTTTGCCTGCAAAATTTGGGGCAAAAGAAGGGGATCTGCCATTTCTGTGCTCTGTTTGCTAAATCCTGACTCAGGCCTGGTATCTTCACTTCCCTTTTTTCTTGAGATTTTAGCATTTTTCCTTTCCAATTTCTTCTTCAAGTAATTTTCTTTTATTTCCATTTCTCTCTGTTTTTCCTTTCCTTCCAAGCCCGCGCTTGTGCTGTAAAACTCCGGGTTTGTTGCAAGAAAGATCTCATCTTTGAGCAGCGAGGGATTTATGGGTTTTTGTAGCTTCTTAATCCCTAATCCTAACCTCGCATGAGCGCTCGTGAGCTCTCGTTTAGTGGATAAAAATTGCAGCTTTTAGAGTTATAGTTCAATAATCGGTTGCAGACTTGCGGTCATGGAGGTGAGGTCTGAGCAAGGGCTAATGGCGGTTAGGGATCTGTTCGGCATGCCGAAGAGCCCGCCGGCGCCGGCGCCCTCCGCAGCCATGCAGAGCGTGCGCATGGCGTACACCGCGGACGGCACCCCTGTATTCACCCCGGTGAGCTCCGCCGTCGCGCCGCCGGCTTACCAACCGGGTCCTGCGGCACCCGGCTCTAACATGTCCGTCACCGGGGCCGCCGGAGGCAATGGCGCGGCGGCGCTGCCGGACACGGCGGAACCAGTGGCTAAGAAGAAGCGCGGCCGGCCGAGGAAGTACGGGCCCGACGGGTCCATGTCGCTGGCATTGGTCACTGCGTCGACGGCTGCAGGGTCAACGGCGGTGGCGCAGGGTGCTTCTGGGCCGTTCTCACCCACACCGTCGAAGCCGGCGAGCCTCGGGCCGTCGGCGTCGCCGGACGGAGGGAAGAAGCGGGGCCGGCCTAAGGGGTCTACCAACAAGCGGCCCATGGATGCTGTTGGTAATATCTCGATTCCCTATCATTATACTCTGTGTATTTTAGACGCTATTTGCCTTAATATTTCGCTACGATTTTTTAGGCTCAAGATTACTAAGGATTGAAGAAAAAACTCTTCTTTTTACTCTTATGGATAACTCTTGCAGTACAATATTAGAAAAAAATTGTCTTTGAGCTTAAAGTTTGCTAATTGGCTCCGGTTAGAGGGTAGATCTATTGCATACTCTACAGTGTTAGAACTAAAGGGTGAACTGCTAGGGAAATTATCCTTCTAGCCTTTTGTCCCTCTTTTCTTTTCATTAATTTTATAGTGTAAAAATGTAAATATTTGCTAGATAGATTTACCAACAATTGTTCAGTGATTCATGTGTTAATGTATTGTTGAGGATGTTTAATGTGCTGTTGTTTTTCTGTTGAATTATGAAACATCCATTTTATTTTATTCTAGTTTCTTGTGTGCTTATCTTGTATACAATTAATGTGAAATCGATGTGTGTTGACTTCATCTTTGCTGAAGTTTTCCCCGTAGACAGTTGGTCTTAGTCCTAATTTAAAGCCGTCTTGCAGGGTCAGCAGGAGTTGGATTTACACCTCATGTTATTACAGTTCAAGCTGGAGAGGTATAGCATTCCATAGTTAAACATTTTAGTACAAGTTGAATTGCCAGATTGAAGCATGTAATTTGAAGCATTGATTAATTCCAACTTTGCACTAAGCTATCGCATTGTGCTTAGATGCCTTACTACCATATATTGCTGATGGTTATTCTGACTTCTGAGTGTAGTGTACCGCTCGGCACAAAATCCCCTTCGATCATATGCAATATTTCTAGTTTATCCTCCCATTTCTGACTTGTAAATCTCATTCAACCTTCATGTTTGACATCCTTTTTTTAGATGGTCTGTGATATTTATATCTAATTATCGATACCTGTTTCATTGATCACAAAATCCAATCTACATTAAATCAATGTTATTTTGACCTGGCCTTTATGTTGTTTATGATTTTTATTGCTGCTGCTTTGCTACAAGTTTTTTTTTAATTCTTTGCGTGACATTGCCTTCTTTTAGAAAGTTTTAAGATAGTGAGTTCTGAAGGTATTAGCATTGTTTTCCCAAAATTAACGAAAAACACTTCAACTCTACTTTTCAGGATGTGTCAGCCAAGATTATGTCATTTTCTCAGCATGGAACTCGTGCAGTTTGTGTTCTGTCAGCAAATGGCGCCATATCAAATGTAACACTTTGCCAAACTGCTACATCAGGTGGAACTGTAACATATGAGGTTTGTACTTTTAACCAGTGGAAGCTAATAGAGTAGAGACAGTCATCTCTGAAATAGAGATCATGTTGTGAGCTGTTGGTAGTAAAGCACCTAAGATGATATTATGAGATCATGACTCATGAGAGGCGTAAAGTTGCTGCAAAGTTGTGTATGCTCTGTCTATGTACAATGTAATATATGTTAATTGCAAATGCTTATTACTCTTTATTTTTTCCACAGGGCCAATTTGAGATACTGTCACTGTCTGGGTCATTCCTTCTAATGGACAAGGGAGGCCAGCTTAGCCGAACTGGGGGGCTCAGTGTTTCTTTGGCTGGTCCTGATGGTCGTCTCCTGGGTGGTGGGGTTGCTGGACTTCTCATAGCAGCTTCACCTATCCAGGTATTATTATCTACCTTGCAGTGATCCCAAGCTCGTTTATTAGGAACATTAGAAACGATATACCTCGCTGTAGAATATTTCCTTCATAGGTTTGACTTACTGCAATTTTCCCATGTTCTCTCATTAATCAAAATGAACTTGTGTTCCGAACTTGGTTAGATGTAAGTAGCTTGACATCATTGCAGCTTTTTTCGTCTTCTAAAAAACTTGAGATGCTCTAACCATGGGCAATTTTACTTTTGCTTTACTGGATTTTATGCACAAGACAATGATATCGATTACCAGTGTTACTTGTATTATCTGCAGATAGTAGTGGGAAGCTTCAATGCTGGAGGGAAAAAAGGGCCAAAGCAGCAGGTTCCTTCCAACCCCACATCCGCACTGAAGGTCGCTCCGACCACCGGGATGGGGCCCAATAGCCCCCCTTCAAGAGGTACATTGAGTGAATCGTCAGGTGGCGCTGGAAGCCCGCTACATCAGCTACATCAAGGCATCGCTGCCAGCAACAATAACCAGCCGCCGATCTTGTCTAGCATGCCCTGGAAATGAGCTCCGCATCCTTGACCCAGATTTCGGACTCCGACAGGCCATCGATGAACTGCCTCCCTGGCAGAAAGTAGCAACTGGCGCTTCAGTGCCGCTCGTTTAACTAGCTAGCTCTTACGTAGTGTAAATCTGAAGTTTAATTAGGGGAGTATTGTAGCTGGTAAGTGTAGCTGTCGTGTAGGTTCCACCCTCAATTTCTGTATTAGGTGGTTGTTTATTGTTATCTTGAGATGATCTTTGAGATATGATCATATGATCCTATGCAGCGTTATTAAAGATTATTGTTTTTATGTTCAATCAACTTTATGTATTGCCCGTTTATTTCCTGCAAAACTATGTTCTTTGCAGCTGAGCACTTTTGCTGCTGCAGTTGCTACTTACTAAGATTTGGTATGCTTAAACACTAGCGGCCAGGTGTTTGTCAAAAGATTTTCGCAGTCTTTGTATAGAATGATGTCTCGGAAGCTCTCCGAGCTGTCCTAACGGAAATTGGCGCAAACAAAACAACTCAATTTTCAGCAGCAAAATGAAGAGCAAGACATCCACAAAATGAGTCAATTTTCAGTGACAACGAAGAATAGGGCTTCCCTTAGTAGCAAAAGCAATATTTTCCCTAGAATAAACTGCGAAATGAGCTGGGCAGTGGCAAGAATCAGAACAACACAGCAACTGGCAAATGCTAGAACAAGACATCCTTTGAACATAAAGCTACAAGAGTCAGTCATTGTTTGCAGCCGTGTATAGCAATGCAACTGCAGTTACTAAAAGCACACAATCGACCAAGAGAAGTTTAAAAGACATGCTAGTATACTATCCCGACAAGATATTCTTGATTGCATTTTAATTTGATTCTACATCCTCCAATTTTCGACAGAACCAACTGATTTTCAGGTCACGTATGGGGTTTGGATCGAACCATCCACATTCTACAGCATCATTTGTGGAGCAGATCTCATGCATGAGGTGCTATTGTTATTTTCTCAAGAAAATCCGGTTGACCACATCCAACGGCAGCGCATAGGCAGGATCAATAGGCTTCACTCCAGGGTACTCCATCAATGAAAGCCCTGCTTGCAATAGGCCAACTGATTCAGCCAAGGGCTTACAGTTTCAATTCATGCAAATACCATACTACAAGATCCTTATGATAAAATACCATTGGGAAGAAATATAAATACCTGCAACTCCAAAGTACGTGTGGTAGATATCCACCGCATTATCTGGTCTATCTGAAATTCCACCATTTTCTTTGTCCTGCAAATGAATAAGATTTTGTGCGCAACATATATGGAAAGGGCAAAAACTAATCTTTTAGTTAATGGACACATAATTATCGAAATATCAGAGGCAAGAATCACAAGCAGTTACCTGACAGTTCAGAATGAATTTTGCAAGTTTATCCTTGTCAATCCAATGCACTCTATCAATCATTATCAAGCTTGATAACACCCACCACGAGTAGCACACCTAGAGTGAGCAGTTCAATTAAATCTATGGTGCCATGATACAGTAAAAAATGCAAAAGATGCACAATCTGAGAAAAAGGCAGTAAATCTCAACATCAGCAAGTTTCTCAGGCCGCCCATTGAGCCCTCCCTCTCCACACTGGCGCTCACAAAGCCACCATCCAAGGAGATCTCTATCAATGTGATGTAAAGAGCCAGTGATTGCGAGAGCACCAACACAACAAAATACTGCATGGAAATGTATATAGGATGCTCAGGTTATCTGACAGCTATAAAGTGACAACTTACAGATAAATAAAAAGAATTAGGAAATAATCTTGTGAGGGTATACAAATATCAGGTCATCAATCACCATAGGAATAGCTAATATTAGGATGATGTTACGGCATACCAATTGAAATGCCACAATAGTTATAGAAAGTTATAATAGTAAAAGATTATATTTTTCCGAATGAAATGTTTTTAGTTCTGTACATTTCTGTTCTTCTGGTAAGTTAATTCTAGTGCATCCCAGAATTAGTTGACAGTGCAGTCCACAATTAGCAATTCAATTCTTCTTTTTTCACAATATGAAAAGAAATACAGATAGACGATCTTTCATGATCTGATAAAGCATCATCCTAAAACACTTAATTAAATTCCAGTTCTACTCAGGTACTCTAAAAACAGGATTTAGAGAAAAATCAAGATAATGCATACTCTGCCCAGCATGGGACTCCCCTCCTGGCATAGCTCCAAATCCGCCATCCAAGTTCTTACAGCTGACAATATAATCTACAGCCTTTTCCACATTAATTTTATGCAGACGACGTAGTAATGATAAGGTGCATATGGCAATATACGAGAACCTACAAAATATATGTTAAGTTTGCGTTGGTAGCTCATAGAAGTTGCGTTCAAATCAAAAGCATTGGAATCCAAAAGCATGGTTAAGGTTTTTACCTAGTGTCAACTTCACCCCAAATATCACCAGAAAATGATCCATCCTCATTTTGAAGTCCAGCAACATCTGGTACGATTTAGACAGGAAAAAGAATAGCGAACCAGATTTCACGCTTAGGATGCGGCTACTTCCAATTATTCAGAAATTATGAGCTTGCCAAAAGAACTAGAGAATTTTTATCTCATAATCCTTTACTTCATGATGTGTAGCATGCAAGTTAAGCCAAGACCACAAGACAACGAAGTACCTAGAACTAGGTAATGCAGCAGGTTAATGTTTCCAAATTCTACTGCGGCATAGGATCGACCACCCCATGTTGTTTTATTCTGGATGCACCAGTAGACTAAAATTTTGACATGGCGCAGTCGGTGAGGAAATTAGTGGGTGATAGATGCTACGGTGCAGGTTGCCATATCTGTGTAAATAACAGGGCCTTGGCAAACTAACATTTGCAAGTCTACCACACCGGCATGAACCAAACTCAAGATCTCTAGAAAGGATACAATCAGCAACCATGTCCACATCAAGAACATCAAGCCGATCGAAGAGGCACAGGACCTGCACGGCGCTGAGCGTGTATAGGACATGTGGGTCGTGCCCAACGTTCCCTCCAAATCCACCTGCACAACCACATCACAAGAACAGCGCACAAATCAAGAGCCTCTCTCTCAGGGATCCAAGGACCCAGAAAGAAAACCGACTCTTTCCCCCTCCTCGCAGTACCAGATTCGGGTTGGTAGCAGGACATGATCCAGTCGATGACCTCACCGGCGTCGACGGCGTGGAGCTTGTGAAGGAGGTCGAGCGTGGTAAGGCCCCAGTAGGCGCCGTTGAGCCGGATGTGCTCCATCACCAGCGACTCGAACGAGTCCTTCTTCTGCGGCAACAAGGAGACAGTTGGCATCCGAGCGAGGGGTGGAGAGTGGTGGGGGAGCCTACCTTCTCGACGGTGACGATGTAGCGGACGTGCTTCTCCGCAGCCAGCTCCCCTTGTTCCCCCATGGCTGCCTCGCTCGCTTGGTCCGTGCTGCCCCGTTCTCCTCCTCGAGTGGAGGTGCTCGCTTCGCCGCGGCTGCGCGTGGTGGGAGATGGGGAGTAAGGGTACGGGCCCATGGGCTTATTTGGGGTTTTCCTGTCCGGTTTACATAATCGGCAGGCCTACGATCACGAACAAAATTTGCCATCCAATTTCATAATGGGCCAAGCCTCGGTGGCATGGCCTATACGTGACGCGATCCACCACCAGAAAGGGCTGGGCTTAAGATAGAATTTAGAATGAGGTGTAGGAGAAATTAATGTAGAAAGACAGGGAAGCAATATCTCATGCAAGATATTGTATTGCATGTGCACAAAATTCAAATAGCAAGAAACCACCAAAAATTTGTATTGAGGAGAAACTACAGTGTCTATGCTAACTTTTGAGAGAGTGAGAGGAGGGGGGGGAGAGGGGAATAGCGAATGGTGAGATTTATTCCTTAAGCCCACGTATAAAAATCACCTACTAAAGAAGTAGTGTTTATAATAATTTCTTATTGATGTGAAAGGGTATACATATAGTTTAAGATAACTATCATTAGGATTGTCCTCATGGGGGACAGGGATCCCACAGAGACGGAGACCGAAGATGTTTGTGCCCCATTTAGGCCTTATTTAGGAGGTTTATTTTCTACCGAGATCTACATAGATGAATTAATATTTTAGTTTAAAATTCTAATCCATCTACATAGATCCAAGTCTAGAATGAATCTTCTAGACAAACACTTGTCTAAGCGAGGCCAGGGCGGGACATGGCGCCCGTTGGCCATCCCTAGCGACGCCGACGCCGTGGGCGGTGTGTGCTGCGTGATGGAGAATACTCGTAGAGTACATCCCACAATCCTGCACTCCGCGCGATCCCGGCCTGGTTCTGGGAGAATCGCCAATGATTAGCATCTTGTGTTGGCACTGCAATTGTCATGCAAGGACGATTCGATCATCATTCTTGAGCATGACTGGCCATCCGTATTAGTTTGTGTTAATGATTTTTGACCGTGGCTGATAGAAGCTAATGTGTTTATGTTGACGTATGGTTTTTGATTTTTTGTTAACTACATTATATAAGAAAAAGAATAAACGATAGTGCAACGAAATACACTACAACATTCGGACCACTATGTAACTTAAGAAATTGTAACATTATAAAATACAAAATGTGTTACAACATACAAAAATAAATAGTAGTGACTGATAGAAATGACTTATAAAAACTGAAACGTTTATATTAGCTTTGGCTTCTCTAAGCAGAAGCCAGAAGCTAAAGCTAATACGAATGGGACTCAACTACATACTCATATAACAGCATTGCAGTTTTTTCACCATGCCTTGTGGCACCAAACTTAATTTCATGCCTGCAAAACATTTTACGGGTGGGTTCAGCAAGACTTTGCTTTGGCTTTGACTTATATTTGCTACAATAACTAGCTTTTAAATAGTGCGCTTTTTGAAAGCATGGTCTACAGGTATATTATAGTACAAACTATACCGAGTTCAGCTATACTGGCCAAAATCGCATGCGACTATTTTTCTTTGCATACTACCTCTCGCAAACAGTACAGAATTCAAAAATGTTAGCAAAAAACTATAAGATATAGTCCAAAAGAATCCATCCATACATCTATCTGCCTCGCACTTCACCACCATCCACCACCCCTAAAGAAAAAAAACGGTGAGATCATGTACACACATGGAACACCACCGTACCCCAAGCAGAAAAAAGAGTAAAGTCCATTACCGGTCCTTAAACTTTTTATGCTGTGTCATTCCGGTCCATAGAC
This sequence comes from Dendrocalamus latiflorus, assembly GCA_017311315.1. Taxonomy (NCBI): domain Eukaryota; kingdom Viridiplantae; phylum Streptophyta; class Magnoliopsida; order Poales; family Poaceae; genus Dendrocalamus; species Dendrocalamus latiflorus. Next base: position 4,305,340 of record CM029654.1, read on the forward strand.
TTTCAAAGTGTGTCATCCCGGTCCTTAAACTTTCAAAGTGTGGCAATATCCTATGTAGTTGTAGCAGTGAACTTTTTATGCTGTGTCATCCTGGTCCATAGACTTTCAAAAGAAATTGCCACACTTTGAAAGTTTAAGGACCGGAATGACACACTTTGAAAGTCTATGGACCGGGATGATACAACATAAAAAGTTTAAGGACCGGTAATGGACTTTACTCCAGAAAAAACCAAGCAACAGTCCAACAAGAAACAACACAAGCAGACCGAGGTATCATGTCACCGGCTAAAACCAGAACGAACTCCTATATCGATCTAGTCTTCAGAATTCAGAAGCCGTAGTTGCTGAACATGAGGCTGCCGGTGGCGTACGCGCTGAGCAACTCGTTGCGCGGCGACCACAGCTCCGCCCTGAGCCCCACCCTCCTGAGCGCCTTCAGGATCTTGTTCCGGTTCGCGTACCCGCTGACGACTACCTTCTGGATGCTCGCCTCCAGCTCCACCCTCTCGACGCCTGCACACAGTTAATCATGGCAACCACAAGATCAGGCAGATGCTAATCAAGACTGCCGGAAAGAAAGGCCTTCATGGCATGGCTTCGGTAACGGAGAAAAGATCATCAGATCTAGTACATGGATGGAGTACAGCTACAGTGAAATGCAGAGCCAGAGCCTCCTTTTGTTTTTACCTTTCACTTTGGACAGGCATCTCCGTACCCTCCTCTCATGCAATGCGACCATCTCCACTTTCAGCTCAGTGGTCTGCATGCATGGGGGAAATTAGGAAATGAGCACAGGATGTGCATTTACATGCATTGATCATGAAAAGGTACTGCCGAAATAATGACATTCTTTTATGTTTTATCCCTTTAAACAGGCACATTTTTGCATGAATATCTTACGAAGCAGAGAGAGGTCCCAACTATCCTTCACAGCGGCGGAGGAGCCGATAGGGCGAGCTTGATTTTTTCACCGCTGCCTTCTGCCTCTCCGTTTACTCCCTGCCTTCTGCCTCTCCGCCTCGCCCCGGTCTTCCTACTCCCTGGCTTCTCTCGGGTCTCTCTCTCTCTCGCCCCGGTCTCTCCACCCGCTCACCTCGGCGCTGCCTGGCTCTCTCTCCCTCTATCGCCCCGGTCGTCTTGGCTCCTCTGCGCCGTCTCACCACTGCCGACTCTCCCGCGCCGGCCCTTGCCGCCCGGACCTTCCTCTCCTCGCCGCGCGGCTACGCCTGAGACACAGCCGCCCGGATCCGCGGCCTAGAGCCCGGATTTGGTGTTCTCTTCCTCAAGCCCTCCCGATTTCTTATGGATTGGTTGCTATTTTCTTTGATTTCTAATGATTGTTCTTCTTGATGTGAGGTTTTGGAGGTGTGCCGCCCCGTCACGGCCGGTTTGCGCCGCCGCACGCCGGGGAGTGCCCATGGCCGCCGGTATTGCTTTCGATCCGCCCCACCTCATTTTTTCCCCGTCCTCCGCCACTGATCCTTCATGTATATAATCTAGCGACCTCTCTATATTGTTTTCGGGGCAGGGTAGGGTATAAAGAAGGTTAACTATGGCTCTAACTTGCAATGCACATGCATTGTTACTCTGTCTGCAATTTCCTGATTTCTGTTAAAAGGAACAATAGAGGAGCAGAAGGTACATCAAGAGATATATATACATAGTGCATCTTGAAAACTAATGCAAATTCATTAGGATTTACATAGCATCATTTTCAGGCGATAAACTCATAGGAACCTCACTGAATTATCATCTCTACATGAGACAACAATCTAACAAAGCGCCTCTAGATCATGAATTGCAATTAGCGAATCCATACCTCCATGGAGGAACCGGTGATCTTACACTGTTCCCGGCTTTCGAGACGACGGGGAAGAAGGGAATAAGATGAGGACGGTGGAGGGCTCTTATAGCAGCGACCCACAAGGTGGCAAAGGCAAAAAGAGCACCGGCAGGATGTGATGAAGGGAAAAGATCAAAGACGGTGTTCCAGAGATTCTTGGTGTTTGTTGAAAGTGGCTAGCGAAGACCTACCTATGGGATGGTGAACTCTCCTCTACTTTCCCAAAGGGAGCTTAGGTCTACATGGAGAAGAGCGACCGGTGGTCGTACCGAGGCCTAGGTTTCTTGCTACTAGTTTAGTTCTTGAGCTCAATTCCTCAATGGTGCATTGCACCCTAGTCGTGGCACGGAAGGAGAGGTTGATAGTCCTGATCAATTGCACGCACCATGTAGGAGATGCAGCATATGCGTTGTGACGATCTAATTTTAAAAATTGTGCTGTCCATTTCTCGCAACAGTTTAATAATTCAGCTATAGATAAAAAAGAAGTATTTATAATGCACTCACGAATATTTAAAAATAATTAGCTTGATTAAAATATGACCTAACGGCCAAACTATAACATTTTTACGGTCGTTCAAGCCCAAAATATAACTTATATTCAGAAGAACTGATGAAATTTCACAGGAACGCTTGAATACGATCATAACCCTAACATGTTAGCTGATGCATCATAACTTCTTTTAGGTGTTTGTTCTAATAAAAAATAAGTAAGTTTGAGTACACTAGATACTTAGCAAGTCATATAGGAAGGCTATTCAGCTATCATATAAGGTGTTCAACTGGATCGAGTCATGAGTTATAATATGATAAGAATAGATACAAGTTTATTGGTAAAAACTTTGCACTTCAAATAATAAAATATTATTTAATTAGCAAGGGATTTTTCTCATTCACTATTTCCACATAAAATCATCCGAATTCTACTTATGTATAGTTATAGAAATCACCTATGAAACATAGCTCCACTGGCCAGGAGCACAGTATATTCGAATATCATTTATTATACTCTACAAAGTTGCCCGATTTACTCATAAGATATTTCAAACTCATAATGTCAAGCTATAGAGACGCAACATAATAGTATATGACTGAGCTAAGAATAACAAGGTCATTTCACTACTATTTTCATTCTAGCTTCTGCCTAACCATTTAATTAACCACCATCGGGAATCCACTGGCCAGTGTGAAAATAGTGACCCGACATTGAGTGGATCTATTGTTGTGAAGATTGGCAAGTGGCACACGAGCCCAACTTCCATCTCACCCCCTTTTTCTCTATGAGCTATCCAAACAATCTTAGAATAATCATCACCCTATGGATGTTCGATTGAATCGAGCAGTGTAATAGACCAGGTTAATAAGTCAAGCTTGTGCTTGAGTGAGTTCTGTGTTATTTACTTGGTACAAGGGTCTAGTCTTAATTTGTCAAAGATGAGGCTATTTTTCACATTTCATGTGTACACCGACACACCACCACATCTAAACCAGAGCCTCAATCTTTGGATGAGGTCGTGGGTTTTAACCATCTAGTGGTTGCCCACCAAGAAGCCTCAATATTTAGCTTTATTTCAAAGTCTGTCGACACTAGGCTGGATAATTCTTAACGGTATTTGTAAAGCATTTATATTTTTCTAACCTAACTGCTGATTGCCAATGGGTGATTTCATATTATAATAATATGTATGGCTGCCAAGAAGAATATGGCTTGAAAAAGTATGGCTAGACTTTTTAGTAGTTGGATCTATCTATTCATCATGGTATTCTAAATTATTATTTTATATAAATACAATGCTCAAATAACATAGATAATAAATGGCCTTAACGAGTTTGGGTAAATAGTAACGGGCTGGATGAATAGTACTGAGATTAGTACTATTTCTAGTGGGTTGGGTTTGGTGAACAGTGATAGACCAATTTACTGTGTAGCGAATTGTGTTGGATAGTATTTGGGTCAGGTTGAATGAATAGTATTGGCTTGACTGGGTGTTCTTGGGCTGCATGGTGTTGGGTTTACTAAAATCAGTTTGGACTAGCTTTGCCAGCCCACCTTAGTAGCCTAGGGAGCATGCAACCTAGCTTACTCCAAAGCAAGCTGGAGCTCACTTGCATGGTGCCCGAGTAGAGGAAAACTGCAACAACGCCAAATTTGGTGTTGATGACGGTAAATGTCAGCGAGCTGTGGTGTGGCAAGCAACAATAGGGCGCGGACAACCCATTTTAGGAACATATGTGGGTAGTGGCAGCATGGAAATGGCTGGCAGCAATGCATGGCCAGAACAGGGGAATGACACAATGGATTTATGGCATGCTTCGACCAAATTGACGATGATTTGAACATTAGTGTTGTGAAGGGAGCTCAGTGGTGGTGGTGGATCAACTTGGGGAAGTATGTTGATTGCTGGTGTTGGTGACCATGGATGGCAGGGAGATGGCACATGGTGGCGGTGAGCTAAGGGCAGTGAGGTTAAGCGGGAAGCCAGGGAATAGCTTCGTAGTGGTGAGGAGATGCTAAGGGAATGACTAATTTGGTAAGAGCGAGGATGGAGACAAGGAATTTTAAAGATGGCCAAGGCTTACCAAAATTAGGGATGATGATGGCAGTGTAGCTTCACACGGTCGGAGAAGAAGATGGTGGGTCCGGGCATGAGGGTGTGCAAAGGAGAGGCGAAGGTTTTCTGATCCATTTCTTCTACTCGTATCTACGTACTAGGTAGAGTGCACGATGGGTTTAAGTAGAGATGGTTCCCTAAGCCATCTCTTTTGAATTGTCTCTACATTTTGGTTTTGTTGTAGTGTCACCTTCTTGGGAGTCTTGTCTATCTTGGTGTCACTCGTTCTGACATTTCGTACCTTGCGTATATCTTGAGTCGGTTTATTACTGCTCCCACTCAGCTCCACTATAGCTATCTTCTTCGTGTTCTATGATATCTTTGTGGAAGCATCCCTCATCGTCTCTTTTTCCCTCACTCCAGCTCTTTACAACTCCAGGTACATTATAATGCCACCTGGGCTAGTGATCACTTTGATTGCCAGTCTCTTTGCCTATTGTATTATTCTTGGTGGTTCCCTCATTGCTTGGAAGACTAAGAAGCAGGCAACAGTTTCTTGTTCGAGTGCCGAGGCTGAGTTGCGAGCTATGGCTTTGTTGACTATGGATGTTACTTGGCTACGGTGGTTACTTGGGGATTTTGGTGTTTATGTTTCTGCACCAACTCCTCTTTTGTCTGACAATACAGGTGCTATTAGCATTGATAAAGATTCGATGTAGTATGAGCTTACAAAATATATTAGTGTTGATGCTTCCTATATGCGGATATAGGTATAGAACTAGGTTGTTGCTCTTCAATATGTGCCTTCAGAGCTTCAGTTGGCAAACTTCTTCACAAAGGCATAGACCAGAGCTCAACACAGCTTCTATCTCTCCAAATTGCGTATTGTTGACCTACCATAAGTTTGAGGAGGTGTTAGATGTGTATTATTAATTATGTATTTCTCTATTGTATAAGGGGTTACCTGAAAATAAGCGCTATTCATGACAGTCTATAGGGGTATATTTATAGTGTTTACAAAGGAGACTTCAGGTAGGAGTAGAACTTTATACTGGAAATGAAAATAAATTGAATAGAATTCGGACCACAAACTCAACACTCTCCACCTTGAACCAAATTAACTCCTATAGCCGAAGAACACAATAAACTCCTCTAATCAAATAAGGATGAACACCTTATGTGCTGAAAGTCCAAAGAATTAATTTAAACTATTAAGACTGGAACAGTCTTACACAAACACTTCTCATGAAGCAAAATTGAGCAAATCATCACATGTTCAAACATACAACCATAAAAAAGTAGACAAATAAATCTGGGTCTCTAGTAGTTCATAACCCTAGTAAAGTCTGAGTATGTGCAAATGATCTCCTCAAACAAATGTCAATCATCAAATAATATAAGACAAAACATCACCTGTAGCGCTGATAGATAGCAAAGAATTCATCTCATGGAATCTAACATGCTTCACCTAGAATACAAAGCTTGGCAAAGAATGCTCATTAAAAGAGCAATTTGCACGTGTGACCATCGCATATGCCAAACTATCGGCTTCAAAGGTAACTGAATTTAATGATATGATTGAGATTGCTCCTATAAATTGTTCGGAGGAAAGGAATCTTATGTCATCAATGGAGAATAAATTGCATTAGACTCCTCGTATCGAGTTGCGACAACTGGACAAACATTATAGTATCTATGCAAAAACAAACTCCTTCTTGCACTTAAATCCTTCATCTCAAACTGAAATTGGAGTAAAACTTTCACTTTTAAATAGCAAAACTTTGAAGAGCTTCATACTAGCTGTCCATCAGGATGTCATCAAATTCCTGAGAATTAATGTTGCCAAAGCCTTCATAATGGTTACGCAAGCAATCCAAATTGCAATATATCCAAACGGTAATTGAAACACCAAATTCAGTTGTCCCTACAACTAACATTGTTTTTTTCTTTTTCTTTTAAAGCCTCCTCGATCAAACGTGGCCCAAATTAACTCAATAGCAATGTTGTGTTGAAAGCCTGTAATTCCACCTTAGACTCTATATGTGTGGATCCGCCGCAGTAGCCCGTAGTAGATGACAGATCATCGAAGAAATCAATAGCGATTAATCCTATATAGATGCCGCCAATAATAAACACAACGGCCTGAATTATAACGAACTCCACCTCTAACAAAAAAATATGCAGAGTTGATGGTACAACTTCTTGATGAAAGATGGCGATCGATTGGGACAGAAGATCGTCAACGAAAATGGTACGGTACGACGCCAAGGCATGGCATCGAGCGACTCGGACGATGATGTTGGCTCATATTGACACTATGCATTGCCACGCAATGGCCACCCCAGGAGTCAACATTGCTGCTCCCAGGGCAGTAGCTTGGATCTCTAATCTGTAGTTCTGATACCACATGTTATAAAACACACGGAAAAATAGATGATCAAGAGAGTAGGAGACACAGATTTAACGTAGAAAATCCTTTCGGAAAAAACTACGGACGCACAAATGTGAGATCACTATATGGGAAGATATTTACAATGATGCTCTTTCCTTCCCTATTATCTACATGACTATATTTATAGTGTTTACAAAAGGAACTTCAAGTTAAAATAGAACTCCATGTTAAAAATAAAAACAAACTAAATAGGATTCAGACCACAAACTATAGCAACCACAATGATCACAGACGTTTCAGAAGAACGGCAAGATATTGGTGAATGCCTAAATGGCAACCACTAGCAAATTTCTTTCTTGACATTATTAATCTAAAATCCGGCGACAAACATTTGTCCAAACCTTTTATGCTGACAAAACTTACTGCACATGCACACATGCAACAGATTATACAAAACTTGGAGAAGCAAGAACGAATAAATAAACGGCCCAACAGCAAGAACGAATAAATAAACGGCCCAACATAATAGCCATCACAATCATGCACCTCACTAACAAGCCACTAGCTAGCTGCCTATCCTCATCTCTTTAGTTACTGTACTTCTTCAAGATCTCACTTAGACTGACAACTTTCTGCAAGGGTTAGGGAAGAGATCCTTGAGTCGGACGACGTCGATGTAGTCAGGATAGCGTTTGCATGTCTCCTCGTCGCAGTTGCCGTCGATCTTGCCGAGCCTCAGGTAGCCGAGGTCGCTGCAGGTGTTGCCCGGGATCACATGGTACCCGACGTCCTCCATGGGGGTGTGCTCGCTGCAGAGCGTGAAGGTGGCGTCGTCTAGAGTGCCGTCCCGGTAGACGATGATGCCGTCCTGGTCGTTTTTCATCGCCCGGAAGACTTTGTCGAACAGTCGGTCATGCGGTGCAGTCACCGGCATGCATCTGAAGAGAAGGGGAAAAGAAATGCAAGAATCATATATTTTTTCCCCAGGTAGGTAGCTTCCTTGTAGAAAACAGAAAAGGAAATCGAAACATCGATGGTACTAGCATTCGTTGGAAATTACAGTAACTGTTTAACTATGGTATCAACTGTTTAACTAGGTTTCAGAAGCATTTCATGCGACAGTGCGTCATTGTTTGGGTTGGACTTTCTTTCTCATGGGCTGAGCTGGGCCTCCCAAAAGACCATAAGGAAGGTTGAACCGCAAGTGAAGGCTACGATAGTTCTAGTTCCATTTCCACACAACAACACGCCTTCATGAAATTCTCTGAATGATTTTTCTTCAAACGAGTCTGAATGATCTTTTTCTGAATGATTTCACCAACTGTACCTGCAAACTCACACGTCCTTGGGTTTTTTTCCCCTTTACATGATTGATATTTGTCATGACTTTGGGCTGGTTAACAGTGTTAGAATGATCTCAGGGGATTTGGCCCAACGGCCAAACCCCCCCTTGCTCGCGCCCTGATCGGGGGCGCCCAGCCCATTATGGCTGGTGGGCCCCAGTCGCCAGCGCCATATAAAGAGGAGGGGGCCGGGGCGGCACGCAACACGAGGTTCACCGTGCCGCCGCCAGACCCACCGACAAACCCTAACCCGATCTGAGAGGGTGGCGCTCTAGCGACGGGAAGCACCACCGCCGTCTCCTTCACCGGATCTGCGCCGCCGCCAGGGAGGTCGCCGCCGCCCGGGACACGCCGCCGCCGAGGAGCCCCGCACCTCTTCCCCGACCGTCGCTGCCCGTGCGCAGACTTCACCGAGCATCCCCACGATGGCCAACTCCTCCTCCACGTCGGAAGGTTGGTACTCCTCTCTCCCTCTCAGTGTATCACTCAAGAACCCAAACGCAATAGAGAAGAAGCCCTCTAGATCTAAACCCTAGGAGATCCCTAAAGACCTAAACCTAACATTGGTATCAGAGCTAACCTAGTGGTAGATCTAGATGGGGAAAAGAGCGGCGACCGCCGTCGGTTGACCGGCGTGCGGAAAGAGAGATGCACAGAGAAAGAAACCCCCCTTAACCCTAGAAAACGGCAAAAAGAAGAGAAAGAGGGGACTCACGGTTGCGCCGCCGCTTGAGCCGCCTTGCGCGCGCGCCGCCGGGGCCGCTCCTTTTTGGGGTCGCCGCCCGCGCGGGCGCCACCGCGCGCTGCCGCTGGGGCCGCCGCGATGTCGCCCGCCCGGCCGCCGCGCCTCGCTGGGGCCACCGCGCGCTGCCGCTGGGGCCGCCGCGATGTCGCCCGCCCGGCCGCCGCGCCTCGCTGGGGCCACCGCGCCGCCGTCGAGTCGCTTCGGGGGCCGCCTCGCTGCCGCTCCGCGCTCGGGGCCGTCGCGGCCGCTCCATCGCCTCGCGGGACAGGGAGCCGCCACTCCGATTTTTTCGCAAAGGGGCGGGCTCAAATGATTAGGGTTAGGGTTGCGGGAAGGTTTTTGTCTCGGCGGCTGCGTGCGTAAGCCGTCCGATCAAATCTGACGGTCACCCTTTAATAGGCCACGAAGGCTGATGGGCCGATTGTGGCATTCGGCCGTTCGATCACGATCGAACGGTACGTGCGCGTGCGTGGTTTTTCCTCAGGATCGGCCGCACGCACGCATTTGCTGGGCCGCGAGAGCGGCAGATGGCCTGCGGGGGTTTTTCGGCCCGCGTGGGAGAAAGAGGCCGCGCGCGCCTGAGAAAGAGAGCGGGCCGCCATGGGCAGCGCCGCTGGCTGCGCACGCGCGCGGGTGACGGTTGAGCCGCGGGCGTGCAGCGTGGCTGAGCGAGCCGCATGGGCCGAGGCCGCGCAAAGGAACAGGCCTAATGGCCGAATTGAACAGTAAATCCAAAATTGGATTTTTATTGATTTTCAGAAGCAATTTGAGTGAATTTGAATGAAATTATGATCCAAAATCTCTGTAATTTTTTGCACCAACGTGTTAATTTTTTCAGAGATTAAATGTGTACTGTATAATGCTTCTGAATATTGAATTTTTTTAGAATAATTACAGTTTCCGCTGCAAAAGTTAATGTTGATTGATTTTCATTATTAAATTCGAACCAACGGGAGAATTTAATTTTGGAAAAATAGAGATAAATCCCAGATAATTATGATATTGTTATTTTCTGACCAACGTTGATAATAACAATATTATAATTTTTTAATTGATGATTTTATGCATTATTTCTATTTCTGCCCAACGGTGATGTAGATTTAATGTATAGATAAAATTGATTTAAATTGTATGTCATATTTTTGACCAACGTTGGAAATAAGGCATATAATTTTCCTGTTATGTTCTCACTTTATTTGAAATATTTTTCAGGCGGATACAACTTGATGAGTTGTATCAGAGAGATCCCCACTCTCAAAGGTGATAATTATGGAGAGTGGAAGAAAAAGATAGACTTAGCGTTTATCTTGGCTGAGGTGGACTGGGTCCTCACTACAGCACGTCCCACTGAGCCTTTGGCACCAGTGAGGAAACAAAATGAGGATGATACTGCATGGCAGAAAAGACAGAGGGATAATGCTCCCTTACAGATGTCTTATGACCTTGATCATAAGAAATGGACCACAGCCAACAAGAAATGTATGGCTGTGATAAAGAACACAATTGAGCCTGCGATTGTGGGCTCAATTGCAGAGTGTGACACTGTCACAGAATATCTTGATAAAATAAAGAGTCAGTTCACTGGCTCTTCAAAGACTTATGCTACACAGCTGATTAAGCAGCTGGTAACAGAAAGGTATTCTGGCAGTGGCAATGGCATAAGAGAGCACATTCTTAGGATGAGCAACTTGACATCTAAACTTAAACCAATGGATTTGGCTCTCAAGGATGAGTTCCTTATTCACTTGGTTTTTGCTTCCTTTCCCAAAGAGTTTGACACTTTTGTTGTCAACTACAATATGCAGCCCGAGAAATGGGACTTGGAAAAGTGCATAGCCATGTGTGTGCAAGAGGAGGAAAGAATCAAATCCTCACATGGTGGTTCTATCAACTATGTGAAGGACAACAAGAAAAAGAACTTCAACAGTACCTCCTTCTCAAAGAACAAGGGAAAAGCCTCTGTCCATCAGCCTCAACAGAACAAATTTGCTGTAGACAAAGACCAGTGTCTTCACTGCAAGAAGACGGGACACTACAAGAAGAACTGTCCTGATTATTTAAAGATGATAATGGCAAAGAAAGGTGAGAACATTATTACCTTTATAAATGAATCCATATATGTGCAATATTCGAAATCCACTTGGTGGATTGACTCAGGAGCAACTATTCATGTTGCTAATTCTTTACAGGGATTCCGTTCGACGAGGACTACGCAAAGAAACGAAAGATGCATTAAAGTTGCAAATGGAGTCTAAGCTGAAGTTGAAGTCGTTGGCGATCTTTCATTAGAGTTAGCTAATGGCTCCAATCTTTTACTTAGAGATGTCCTTTTTGTTCCCTCTTTACAGAGGAATTTGATTAGTGTTTCAAAATTGGACAAAGATGGTTATGATTGTAATTTTGGAAATGGCAAGTGTGAAATAATGTTTAATAAAGAATGTGTTGGTCTTGCCATCTTACAGAATGAGCTTTATTTGTTATCATTATGTGATGATGTGAATGTCGTATGCGATAATGAGAATGTTGCGTGCGAGAAAGTGATTGAATCCTCGTCTACGAATGTAAACAGAAAACGAAAGAGAACTCTAGATGAGTCGTCGAAATTATGGCACTGTCGTTTAGGCCATATTTCGAGGGGGAGAATAGAAAGACTAGTTAAGAATGATATTTTTCCTCCATTAGAGTTCTCAGACTTAGAACAATGCAGAGAATGCATTAAAGGAAAAATATGTAAAGAAAATTAAAAAAGACGCTAAAAGAAGCACAGGAGTTCTACAAATTGTTCACACAGACATTTATGGTCTTTTTCCTGTGAAAAGTGTGGATGGTTATGACTCGTTCATAACATTCACGGATGATTACTCCCGTTATGGATATATTTATCCAATCAAAGAAAGAAATGAAGCCTTGGATAAATTCAAGATATTTAAGGCTGAAATTGAAAACAAACACGATTTAAAGATTAAGATAGTCCGATCTGATCGTGGGGGGGAGTACTACGGTCGACATACCCCATATGGACAAGTTCCTGGACCTTTTGCAAGGTTTTTACAGGAAAATGGCATAGTGGCCCAGTATTCTATGCCGGGCGAACCTCAGCAAAATGGAGTAGCTGAAAGACGCAACCGTACCCTGATGGATATGGTGCGAAGTATGATGAGCTACTCCACACTCCCATTGAGTTTATGGATGGAGGCGTTGAAAACCGTCATTCATATTCTCAACAGAGTGCCTAATAAGTCGGTGCCCAAAACACCGTACGAGTTGTGGACAGGAAGAGTTCCCTCACTAAACCACTTACGTGTGTGGGGGAGTCCTGCTAAGGCTAAAGTATTTAACCCAAATCTTGGGAAACTTGATCCCAAAACAGTAAGTTGTCATTTCATTGGCTACCCTGAAAAGTCAAAAGGTTATCGTTTCTACTGTCCAGACAGATATACAAAGTTTGTAGAAACGAGACACGCTGTCTTCTTAGAGGATGAAATGATGAGGGGGAGCATGGTAGCTCGAGAGATTGACTTTGAAGAGAAGCGGGTGTATGCGCCCACTCCGATGATTCAAGAGCCATTCTTCACACTACCTGCTGTCGCTGCACCGACGGTGCAAGACACTGTGGTGCCAGCACCTGTTATTGTTCCTCCCGTGGCAACAATGAATGAGAATGAAGAACATGTTCTTCAGGATCATATAGAACCTATTGCCACAGATGAGGGGGAGCAACAGCAGTCTCAAACAGTAGATGTACCAAATGAGGAGGCCCCGAGGAGGTCTCAAAGAGTAAGAAGATCAGCTATTTCTGATGATTATCAGATTTATCATACAGAGGAATTTCAAATGGAGGATGATTCCACCTCATTTGAAGATGCCATGAGAAGCGAAAATTCCTCAAAATGGCTTGAGGCCATGGAAGAGGAAATGAGGTCCATGAAGACTAATAAAGTCTGGGACTTGGAAATTATTTCTAAAGGAGCCAAAACAGTAGGCTGTAAATGGGTCTACAAGACAAAGCTTGACTTCCAAGGGAATATAGAAAGATACAAAGCGCGACTTGTGGCGAAAGGCTTTACGCAAAGAGAAGGGATTGATTACAATGAGACATTTTCTCCAGTTTCATGTAAAGATTCTTTCAGAATCATAATGGCATTAGTAGCACATTATGATTTAGAGTTACATCAGATGGATGTAAAGACGGCATTTCTTAATGGGGATTTGGAGGAAAATGTTTACATGGCACAACCGAAAGGTTTTGTCGTGGAAGGAAATGAAAGAATGGGATGCCGCCTAAATAAATCGATTTATGGGTTAAAGCAAGCTTCAAGACAGTGGTACTTGAAGTTTGACAATACAATAAGAAAATTTGGGTTTAAAGAGAATGTAGAGGACAACTGTGTTTATGCAAAGTTTAAAGATGGGAAGTTTATCTTCCTAATCCTGTATGTGGATGATATCCTACTGGCTAGTAGTGATGTCAGTCTGCTACTGGAGACAAAGAAGTTTTTGTCCTCAAACTTTGATATGAAAGATCTTGGTGAAGCTTCGTTCGTTCTAGGGATCGAAATCCACCGGGATAGAAACAAAGGGTTATTGGGACTGTCACAAAAGGCATACATAGAGAAAGTCTTAAAGAAATTTGGTATGTATAAAAGTAGTCCTTCACCTGCACCTATAGTCAAGGGCGACAGATATGGGGATTTTCAATGCCCCAGGAACCAGTATGAGATCGATCAAATGAAAGCGGTTCCATATGCTTCAGCTGTCGGAAGCTTACAGTATGCTCAAGTGTGCACACACCCTGACTTAGCATTTGTTACCGGGTTACTTAGCAGATTCCAGAGCAATCCTGGAATAGAACATTAGAAATTGATAAAGAAAGTCTTGCGTTATTTGCAAGGAACAAAAGGCCTCATGATGACATACAGAAGATCAGATTTACTCCATATAGTGGGGTATACAGATTCTGATTTTGCGGGAGATGATAGAAAGTCTACATCCGGATATGTATTCACTCTCGCAGGAGGAGCTATATCGTGGAAAAGCTCAAAGCAAACCGTCACTACATCGTCCACAATGTATGCCGAGTTTGTAGCATGTTATGAGGCTACGGGGCAGGTGAACTGGCTAAAGAAGTTCATACCCAGTCTAAAAGTGGTTGACGACATCAATAGACCACTTAAGTTGTACTGCGATAATGAACCCGCAGTAACGTATGCCCATAACAATAAGTCAAGTGGTGCTGCCAAACACATTGACATAAAGTACTATGTTGTGAAAGATAAAGTTCGGGATCAAATTATAAGTCTTGAGCATATAAGTACCGCAAAGATACTAGCGGATCTGCTCACTAAAGGCTTACCACCCAACGTGTTCAGAGAACATGTAGCCGGCATGGGTTTAAGGGAAAGCCTATGATTCCTGGACTAAAAGATGGCCCAAAAGATTAAAGTAACTATTTCAGAACAGAGAGGTGTATTGTAACTGTTGAATCTATCGGCGATTGACCGTGACGATGAGACATGTTCTATGCACTAATCTGTGATGGAATGTGTAAAGTCAAAAGTAATTAAAGATAAAGTATAGATTGAGATCAAGGGGGAGAATGTTAGAATGATCTCAGGGGATTTGGCCCAACGGCCAAACCCCCCCTTGCTCGCGCCCTGATCGGGGGCGCCCAGCCCATTATGGCTGGTGGGCCCCTGTCGCCAGCGCCATATAAAGAGGTGGGGGCCGGGGCGGCACGCAACACGAGGTTCACCGTGCCGCCGCCAGACCCACCGACAAACCCTAACCCGATCTGAGAGGGTGGCGCTCTAGCGACGGGAAGCACCACCGCCGCCTCCTTCACCGGATCTGCGCCGCCGCCCGGGACACGCCGCCGCCGAGGAGCCCCGCACCTCTTCCCCGACCGTCGCTGCCCGTGCGCAGACTTCACCGAGCATCCCCACGATGGCCAACTCCTCCTCCACGTCGGAAGGTTGGTACTCCTCTCCCCCTCTCAGTGTATCACTCAAGAACCCAAACGCAATAGAGAAGAAGCCCTCTAGATCTAAACCCTAGGAGATCCCTAAAGACCTAAACCTAACAAACAGGACACCAACAAAGCCACTATCATCTGCTAAGAACATGACTAACATTTCAGTCATCATGCAGTATCTACCCTCGATAATAATAAGGCTTGTAAAACAAAGCGGAGTATGATGGGTGCCCTCTGTTTTCGTTTTGTTGCTGTGTAGGGGTTTAGATAGGTGTCTGTGCTACCTGCGTGTAGCTTTCCCTGTGAGTCTGCAACCTTTGTAAAGCTGGTGTATAAGACTGTTGTGCTCTATTCCTTGGCTTTCTTAAAAGCCGGGTAAATAAAACTTCGGTGTTGCTTGGACACTTACGTCCGATAGGGAAATAAAAAATCGGACGTTCAACTTCATGCATCGTTTATTTCCCACAAAATAAACCAGAAAATCAAGCCGAAACGAGCGAAAAATTTATGCATCGTTTATTTCCCGCATCGCTTTAAAGATAAGATAGGGAGTTAATAGCATATCACGCACCATACTCATCTCACTCATATCTTATATATGTATCTCTTTCTTACTTTTCTACCGCTCACTTTATTATTCTAAAAACCATTTTTTAGCAACTAATATTTATCTTCAACTAAAAACTATCCGACACAGTTAATATGAACACCCCGGCTAGTCAATTTTGGCAAACGCCAACCACACGGCGACCACTGCGCCAACAAGCTAGCTAACCAAAAAGCGTCAGAGCCAAACGTAACATGATTAGCGTTTACCTAATCTTTTCCCGTCCCCTTACCAGTTAGAAAATCAAACACTAGCCGATTAGGTACACCAGTAAAACCCCTTTTAGGTTGCACAGGGCGCGCAAAGCCCCTGTTCGGAATTTTGAACGCATGAATTTTACAGGATTCTCGTGAGAACAGCAGATTTTATCCAGATTTTTACGTCAGGACCCCCTGAAGAAGCAACGATGTACAAGGAACGAACGAACGAACCTGACGTGGAAGAGGTTGGGCACGCGGAGGGCGCCGAGGTAGACCTCGACGGCGCCGAGGAACGCCTGATACGTGCGGAGGTGCAGCGCGTCCACGCGCGGGTACGGCAGGCGGGGCCGCGGGCCCACGCACCCCGCCACCGCATTGCCGGCGCCGGCGCAGACGCCCAGGAACGCGTACTCCCTCCATGCCACCGCCGCCCCCTCCTGATCCGTGGGCGTCTCCGGCAGCGGCAGCGCGACGAAGCCGACCGCGGCGAGGATGGGCTCGAGGTCGTCGTGGGTGAGGATGGGGCGGAACGTGGCGTTGTGCCACAGGGACAGCTTCTTGGCGGCCTCCTGTACGGTCAGCCTCATGTCTCTGCTCTTCTGGGCCCTGCCTCCTCCGGCGGCCATCGCCGCGACCGCATCGTCCGACGCCATGGGTCTGCTTTCTTGGGGTTTATCGGGGGGACAAGGAGACGAAGCGCAGACGGCTCTCCGCGTTGTTTATGTGCGAGACAGAGATTGTCTTGTTTTTGAATCAAAGACGGGAGATTTTGGGAAATAAAGGGGAGGAGGTGGGCATGGTGGGGGGAGAGGCGAGAGACAGGAGCCGCATTGGGATTCTCGCAGCGTGGAAATGGATCGGTTCTTGTATATTGTCATTCTTATTTATAATTTTTGAATTCTAGCTAGATGATATATAAAGAAAAATAGTTATATGTGATATTAGTGGTATAATTAAACTCAATATAATGTCTACTATAATCGACTTATAGATTATGGCCCTGTTTGTTTCCACTTAAGATTATTATAATCTAGTTTATAAATCATAAGTGGAAACAAACAGCCCAGATTATAAGGTAACTTATTATAATCTAATAGCCCAGATTATTGTAATCTAATAAGCTCAAAAAAGGAGCTTATTTCAGCTTATAGATCCACCTTTTATCTTAATGACCATAAAACTTTAAGAATATTACCCACCTTTGCCATTCATCCAACCCCAACTCCCGTGCCTCACTCTCCCAAGGCATTGTAGTCTTTAAACATTCGAATACAGCAATCCATAACTCTGATAATCCAGGTTACCAAACACCTGACAACTTATTTCTCACCAGCTTATTATAAGCTAGCTTATATAATCCCCACCTATAAGCTAGATTATAATAATCTTAAGTGGAAACAAACAGAGCCTATATCTTATAAAATCATTCAGCTTAAAACGCTAGGTAATGTAGCAGAAATAAAGGGCTAAAGTCAAAGTTGTTCCGAACCCAGCCATGCTCGGCAGCGCGAGAAACTCTCGCCGCACCTGAGTCCGGCGGAAAGGACAGTGACAAGTGGGGCTAATGGTCCGCCGTGGCCGCATCCTGGCGCCATGCAGTATCTAGCCTGAGCTGTGAAATCGATGAACCGCGTCATCGATCGCACGGCCATGTTGAAACGGAAAAGGCTTCGGTGGATGGCATGGCGTCACCAGGGCTCCCTCCGTCCCTCATGAACACCACGGAGTCAGTGGTAAAGCCATACGGAGCAACCCGTGCGTGGCCTCTGCGTAGTCATGTTGAAACGGAGAAGGTCTCTGCGTAGAAACGGGAAATCAATGAACGGTGCCAGCGCCTGTGCACCGAGGCAACAAAAAAAATACTGCTGTTTCAAGGCTCGTCGTTTCAATGCCACCTGCAATCTTGCTTCCTATGAAGCCACAGGGAGCCAAAACTTACCGGATCAGCAGACGTCACCCTTTCAGACACTTTCGGAGCAAGCAGGGCCCTCTCGCTCGCGTGAAACAATCTTTTTGGCTTCTGAAAGTGATTTTTGGTTTTTGCTATTAAATAGAGTATTTTCTCAAGACGAGGTTTACAAGTTAATTATAGTACACGTTAAAAACCTAACATCTGTATCAACCAAAATCGTAAACAAGTATCTCTCTCCGTAATCTCTATCGCAAACAGCTAAAACTCAAAAATTTCAGCTAAAAGACATAAACCGCAGCCATATCAAGCAGGCCCGATATCTAGGACCACCTATAAACGAGCAGACCCACATGTCAGTCGAACACAAGCGGCGGCGCTGGTGCAAAGCTCGCGTGTGCGTAGCCGCAGGCTTTGTTCGGTGGGGATGGATGGAAGGCAGGTGATTCCAACGAGGCAGCGCTCTGTTTCCTGGTTTGTTTTACGCGGAAAAGGCTGGCCGCACTGCTCGTCTGCGCCAATGATCCCACCCGCCCGCACGCTGCACCATTCTGGCGGCGTTGTTGTTTCTGCTGTTCCTCTACCGTGCCTAGAGATTTCCGTCCACTTCATACTCAAAACGGTTTCAACCTCTATGGTGTGTACTTTGACAATAGATTATGGCTTTTTACCTATAGCTGATTTATTTTTTAGTGTAACTAAAGTAATTTATTTGACGTAATTAAATTTAAAAATAGGAAAAATATGTTAACTCATCACGGACAATACAAAAGAATAGGAAAAAAAGAAAAGACAAAAAAAATACAAAAAACCAGAAAAAGACAAAAGTAAGGAATAGTGAATTAAAAGCAGAAACCAGAAGCTATCGTTGAAATGAGCGTGGCGTTAACTTCTAACTTATTTAAGCTAGAAGTCACTTGAAATACATCGACTTCTAATTCGACTTTTTTGCTTTTGCTTTTTTTCCTGATTTCTTAATGGTGTTATATTTTTTTCATATTTTTATTTCGCGCTTCCTCTGCTCCGGTTCGGGGGTTCGGTTTTTGCATTTTGCACCGTGCGGTGCGTCCGTTTGTGCTCCGCGTGTAATGCGGCCGACGGTGCGCAGCTCAGATACACCGTGCCGATTCCGGGGAAACGGCCCGTGCACTGGCTCGATCGAGCAAAGCTTGACTAACCGTGGACGGTGGGCTTTACTAAGAAAACCAAGTTTACATGGGCGTGATATTTCATATTTCAATAGCATGAAATCTCATCTCCTGCCTTTCACAACGTTTTTAAGTTCTTTGGGAACCCCCCCCCCCCCCCCCCCCCGATGTTTTAAGTGATCAAACAAAATTCCCAAACCTTCGTTTTTCGTTTAAAAGACTTCTATAATTTTCAGATACCACCCTAGTTTAACCAACTATACTCTTATTTCAAAAGAGGAAGTTGGCCTATTTGGTGTCACAAGACATCGGGTCCAACGTATTTTTAACAAGATCACCATCTCCATATCATGCATGAGCCTCCAATCTAAACTCGGTGCATCCGGTCCCTTCCTTGAAGCCCAATAAAAAAGCTCTAGTAGCCCAAATTCTCAGTAACCAGCAACAGTCCACGAGAAGCCTTCACTGTCCCTTAGCCCATGAGAAAATGAAGCAGGTTGAGCCAACCCAACAAGGAGGGCTGCAATAAACAACATGTCCATTTGATCGATTTTGAAGCGCGTCACCTCCCAGCAGCCACGACGCCTGTTCATCTCATACGGATGATCAAGAGATATACACCACACCCGCTGCACAGCCGCACCCAACCAGGCAATGACCGGTCGTTAGAGAATAGGAGAAATCGGTGCCACTGGCTACCCTTGCCTGCCATCTCACCACGGTACCATCTAGTCCTTGTCGCCTCGCGTCCCTCGTCAACCGAAGAAAACTTAAGCCCACCTAATTAGTATGTATTTTGCTATAAATTTTTTCTCAATTCTTTCAATTTGTTTCAAGAACAGAGCCTAAATTTTTGAGTTGGGGTTTTATTGTGATGATTGTTGATTGATTTTGTCGAATTGTAGGGTTAAGACTTAGGGTTTGAATTTTAATTTTTAGAATACCGGCCTAACTCGTTGCAAATCAGAGGTAAATTTGTAGTATTTGACCAAGTAAGTAAGACTCTGGGCGTATTTTTCTATTATATTATTCTTTAACTGTTGTACGTATACTTGTCTAATTGACCTTTTCAATTAATTAGTGACGATTCCATAAATAATAGATTTATTTGCTATATGGAGAAACGAGAATTGCAGGAAATTATCAATAATGTTGTGGTTTATCATTTTATGAACTTGAAAAATCATAAATACTAAAAGGTAATGTATTATTTATATTTAATCATTCTACTGCTTTTTACTCAAAAACTTTAACTAATTTTGTTTTCTTTTTATAGGCAACTGAGATTAGATGATGTATTTTACCAATGCTGATCAATTTTTTTTTGTAATTTCGCTCTTAGAGCAAGTCCAATAATGATTTTATAGCCAAGCTAGTCAGCATTTTTGCTGATGTGGAGGAGAGAAGAGAGGAGAGAGATGAGAGCTTGGCTCTCACGCAAGCAACAAGCTGGGCACGGGAGTCTATGCAGTGGTGGGCTCAGATAATAAATGTATGTGAGGAGGAATAGAAAAAAGAATGTGAGACATAGACCCCGTTTGGCACGGCTCCACTTCACAAGTGGAGCTGTTTTTTTTGACTTCACAAGTGGAGCTGGGTAAAGCTATTTTTTCAGCTCCTTGGGTGGAGCTACTTTTGTCTCAGCAGGTTTTAAGGAACTCCTTGGGTGGAGCTATTTTGTTTTACCCCGTTTGGCACAAAACAGCTCCAAACAGCTCCAAGGAGCTGGTGGTGGAGCTGTGCCAAATGGGGCCATAGTACCACATAATAATAAAAAATCTTTTGTAGATAAATAGAAGACAAATTATTGTATAACTTGGCTCTTATAACTTAACTTATAGCCAAACACTTGACTCTATTATTGGACTTGCTCTTAGTTTCTTCAGTTTGCTATAGTTAACTAATATTATTATCAAGCTTTTTTATTTTGATAAGCATTTCGACCACTATTTCCTTTATCGTATACTGTCATATGTTATGTTAAAATATTAATACTAAAAAAATTATTAAATATATTACTATTTAACGTAATATTACTTTAAAATTATGTGTGTTATCGTATATATGGAGAAATAGTAAAATCTAGTCATTTTCATCGGGTTCCGCACGTATTCAAAAGTAGCACGCACGCATCTCGATTCGCAAGCAAGAATTTTATTTTGCAAAACTACAAATTGTGCCACGTCACTTGTCGATTACCCCGTGCTAGTTTACTCCCGGTCCGGCCAGGCTGTTAGCCCGTCTCCAGTCGCCACCACCACCACCCTTATCCGCCGCTCCCCCTACAGCACATCTCCACGACTCCCCTTCTCTTCTCGTCATGGGAAGCGATAACTCGACGCGGACGTCTCCGATGGCCGGAGCCACCAAGCTTCTCCTCGCAGTCCTCCTCCTCCTCCTGGTCTCCGCCACCGCGGCCGCTTCGCCGTCGTCGGACGCGGAGGTGATCTCCCGGTTCCAGGAGTACCTCCGCATCGACACGGCGCAGCCGGCGCCGGACTACGCCGCGGCCGTGGCCTTCCTCCTGGACCAGGCCGCCGCCGCCGGACTCGAGGCGCGCACGCTGGAGCTCGTCGCCGGCAAGCCCCTGTTGCTGCTTCGGTGGCCCGGGCGGCGGCCGTCGCTCCCTTCTATACTTCTCAACTCCCACACCGACGTTGTGCCGTCGGAGCCGCTCAAGTGGGAGCACCCGCCCTTCTCCGCCGCCCTCGAGGAGGCATCCGGTCGCATCTATGCGCGCGGCTCCCAGGCAAGACGAACTTTTTATTGCCAAGATTGCTTTTAACCGAGGCTTTCACTTGCTTTTAACCGAGGCTTTCACTTGTTTAGTTTTTTTCCTCAACGAGTTTGCTTGATATCCGTGGTTAAGCTAGGATTTTACTTGGCCGAGTAATCTATGAAATATTTAGAGGCATGATTCTTGGTCTGTCATCTGGCAAAATAAGTAATTTTTATCACTGAGTTTGATCACAGATGTTTTCTATTGTCGCTATATGGATGCTGTTGTAACTAGTTTCAAATATCATTTTTGTAGTTGTAGAGATCTATACCGCTTGTGCCCTAATCTCCATGTCTATCGAAGTGCGAAATTGCACAAATTTGTGCACTTAGGTCATTAAGATGCAACCTTTAATATCTGGAATATCTGAAAGCCAATAAGGTTATATATGCATTTCCCTTGTACATCTCTTCCCAGTTCCCAAAGTTAGTTTTTTTTTTTCTAAATAAAACATTTTCAGTTATTATTTTTACCTCTTTTATCTAGTATTTAGCTACATTTTAGTTGATCTTTGGTGCTCTACATGCATGATCCTTCCGGGTAACCTTCCAAGGCAGTTGTTTTTTTGGGTGAAATTGCTCAAAGCCCCAAGGCTGTGTAAAAAACCACTACTTTCGGTTGGTGCTCATTTGGGCTTTTAAGCCTCTAGCTTTTTTCTCACTGTAGCAGTTTTCTTTCACTGTAGCAGCTGCTAGTTTTTTCAGCATAATTAAAATTTTTTAAAAATGTTATATCATCATAGGCAATGCAAAGAAATAAAGAAAATACAAAAAAAAAACAGAAAAAGCCAGAAACCGGAAGCTGAAGCTCTAATGTTTATCTCATCTAAGACATCCTCTATGTTTTGTGCGGTTCATGAATGTAGGACATGAAGTGTGTGGGGATGCAGTACCTTGAAGCCATCCGCCATCTTCGTAGTGCTGGCTTTGTCCCAGACCGGAACATCTATATAACATTTGTTCCTGATGAGGAGATTGGTGGACATGAGGGTGTTGAGGCATTTGTTGCATCAAAGGAATTCAACGAAATGAATGTGGGCTTGGTTCTTGATGAAGGGCTTGCATCTCCTGGGGAGGAGTACCGGGTATTCTACGGGGAGCGTAGCCCTTGGTGGCTTACTATTAAAGCAAAGGGAGCACCAGGGCATGGTGCAAAGCTGTATGATGGTAGTGCAATGGAGAATTTGATGAAGAGTGTGGAGGCAATTCGGAGGTTCAGGACATCTCAGTTTGATTTGGTTAAGTCCGGAGAGAAATCTGAAGGGGATGTTGTATCTGTGAATTTTGCATACCTGAAGGCTGGCACACCGACACCAACGGTTAGTTGATTCATGTTTCCTGTTACTGATGTGCTAAGTTGTAGCTCTAGGAATTGTAGCTGGATCCTTTACTAGATCCCATTAAAAAACATTAGTAGCTCCAATACCTGAGCCCTTGCTCGTTTGCTAATGTGATGTCTTGTTCATGATTAGCCTATCACATTCTTTACCTTTTATTTTCCAGGTGACAGGATCGATAGGTTTCATATTTGGTATTTGTTAGAATTGATCGATTAGTCACTTTGACTAGTAATTCTTTATTCTCTACTCAATGTCTGTTTTCAATGATTTTCTTTAGTTTTTGGCGCGTACAAGCTTTGGTGTACCACAAGTTCAGTTTCTACCTGTAGATGAGATAACCAATAAAGGAATAATCAACCTGCTAAAAAGATATCCAATAAAGGAATAATCAACCTGCTAAAAAAGAGGACCATACGCTAGGAATTGGCATGTGGTCTGTTATCTTCATCAGCATCATAATTCAACTACTAAGGATTGTTTTCTTCCTAGGTGGTGTTGGTCAGTAATATTAGCTGTCAAAGTTTTTTTTGTTAATTTAGAAATACACCTTTATATTTCATCATCATGTTTTGATGGTTCCAATCAATTAGTTTATCATGACTCTTCTTTCAGGGTTTTGTCATGAATCTACAACCATCTGAAGCAGAGGTAGGTCTTGACATCCGAATCCCTCCTGGCACTTATACTGAAGCACTGGAGAGGCGTCTTGTTGAAGAATGGGCACCCTCTTCACGCAACTTGACCTTTGAGGTACGATATTCTTGATAGGCCAAATACTGATTCCATATATAAACATATTATCATCTCTGTTTTAGTGTGTGTGCGACTGTATGTGATGTTTGTTGATTTTTGCTCTTTGTCATGGGGGATGACCCATCCTGTTAGAGTACAATGTATTTGGTAGGTTAGAGTCCATTGGGATTACAATCCCTTGTACCATCTTGCCCCCCAAGTCTTGTACCTCTATATATACCGCCCGAGAGGCTCAATGCAATACATCCAATTCCACCCAATTATATCTTCCTTCATGGTATCAGACGCCTAGGTTTAGATCCTAACCCTAGCCGCCGCTCGCTTCCGCACCGCGCGCCCCGGGGAGATCTATCTCCGCCGGGGGCAGCGCCACCGTTTAGGCGACGGATCCTATTGATCCGGCCGCCATCGTCGCCGTCGTCGTCGTCAAGCAGCAGTTTGGGCGTACCTCCTCGCTGGGCCGTCCTGCGCCGCCGTGGTGGCGCCGTGCGCGACCTCCGCACCGCGTGGCCTCCCTCCTCCGCAGCTCCGACGCTGTCATCTTCCGCCGCTGTCCGCCGCTCGGAAACTACCTCCCACCGCCGGATCTTCGCCGGATCTCCCGCCGCGCCACCAGATCCGCGTCGCCTGGATCCGCCCACCCGCCGCGGCCTCCCTCCTTTGCAGCTCTGCGCCCGACCAGCTCCGCCGTCTGGCGCCGTCACCCGCCGGCCCCTCCGCCGCCTCGGCCTCCGCCTGCCGTCCACCGCCTGCCTCTCCCGCCGCCTCCTGCCGCTGGTGCTGCTCCGCTCGACGCCGCCTCCTGCCGCTGTCGGTCGCTGGCCACAGCCGTCGCCCTCCGTGGCGCCTGCGGATGGCGCGGCGGCAGAGCACGGCGGGCGCGCGCACCACCGCGAGGACGACGAGCTCGACGACGGCGCACGGGAAGCAGCAGCACACGGCGGCGAGCCCCGCCACCGTCCCGCCGGCCACCTCCCCGCACCGCGGCTGCTCGCGCTCCCGCCGCATCTCCACGGGCGGAGACCGCCTCACTCGCCGCCCCTCCGCCACCGACGACGCCGCCTCCGCGCGGTGGTGCACCCTGGCGGCCATGGCAATCGATCGCGCTCGCACGGGCGGGGCGGTGGGCTCGCCAAAATCTGTGCGGGAGGGAGGTAGCTTCCCTTAGAAGCTAACCAACAACAAAAAAAACAAAAAAAACAAAAAAAGAGGATAAGGCTAGGTGTACCCGGTGAGTTGCACATGGAGATCCCACTGCTGCTGCTGTATCTTTTTTTCTCTCTCCCGATCACTGATCGGGGTTGAGTCGCCCACCGCCCGTCGACCTCGCACGTATCTACTCCGACATCGGCGTCGACTACACCGGCCCCTACCTCTTCAACTGTGCGGCCAGGCCGGGCACGCGATGTCGAGGGGACGCCTTCGCGTGTCGCGTCTCGGTCATCCCGTCCGCACGTCTTCATCACCGGTTCGTCATCGCCACCACAGATCGGGACGCCTCCACCGACTTCTTCCATCGTCGTCCCGCCTCGCGCGTACTCGGTCTGATCAGCCGATTGTGCGCGATCCACCCGGCTCCCGTGACGTTCGTCGTCGAGTACTACGCGCATCTTCTCCGAGCAACAGGGCTGCTGCTGTGTCGCCTCCTCGGGCCGCAGCACCGCCGCACGTGTGTCCCCTCGCCGTTGCATCTACATCGCCGTCCCTTGTGCATCGACGACTGTGCTGCGCAACCTCTTGTGCGCCATCTGTCTGCACATGGTCTTCGCCATACTGATCGGGCCTTCATCACCGATATCGAGCGCTACCGCCGCCGCCGTACCTTGCGTCAGGACTGCTCGCCTTCGCGCTAGAGCGTCCGCCCAGACTGCTCGCCTTCGGGTTGGAGCGTCCGCTCCCGCACTGCTCTTTCTTCATCCAGCACAACCACGTCTGGTTGGGGCCCTCTCCCTTGTACGTCCGGTACTGGCAACACCGGTGCGTGCTTTCGTCCCCGACGCGTTGCCGGGTCTGGCAAACCAGGCACACGCCTCGGCTCTGGCGGCTTGACTGCATCGACTTCGGCATCGACCCTCCTGTTCCCGTCTCGTCTGCCTCGATTGCATCGCCGCTTTTCATCTACATCCTCGATGGCCCTGACTGCGTCGACCTCGGCATCGCCCCCTTCCACGACGACTGCCTCGACGCGTCTCCGTCATCACCATGGCGCCTCCTTTGCGCCCACGGCTTCATGAGCGACCGCCTCGACATCGGTAACCCGACCACGACTACGTCGACCACGGCCATCTCCAGCACGGCATCCTCGACCACGACTACTCCGCCCTCGCGCTCGGCTACCTCGACATCGGCACAAAGGGCTATCGCCTTGCTTGAGTTACTCGTTGGTTCCTGCTCCAGTCACAGCATACGCGCCGCATCCATGGTTATGACTGCGGGGGGATGTTAGCTCTTCGGCTTCTTCTCCAGTCTCACCGTCTGCGATGCTCCCGTTGTGACTGCGGGGGGATGTTAGAGTACAATGTATTTGGTAGGTTAGAGTCCATTGGGATTACAATCCCTTGTACCATCTTGCCCCCAAGTCTTGTACCTCTATATATACCGCCCGAGAGGCTCAATGCAATACATCCAATTCCACCCAATTATATCTTCCTTCACATCCGACAAAAAAGTTGATTTTACATACTTTTTCTGGATTGTAAATCTTTAAGTTATCTTCTATTTGTATTATGGACAACTATCACAAAATTAAGGCAATAAGCTTTTTAGAATAATTGAAAAGGTGTAATTTTTCATAACTCATCATTCAATTGAAGGGTTGGGGGTAATTATTGAGGTTTGCTGTGTTAGCTTGTCAGTACTAGTTTTTATTGTGTGCTTTGGTTGGAGGTGTTTCTTTTGACTTTCTAGTTCATTAGGATAAACACCACCGGGAGGAAGGTCGGACGGCGTCGACTTGGTAGGACGAGAGATTATACTAGAGATGAGGGTGAAGAACCTTTGGGGGAAGAGACTAGATTAATTCATCTTTTATTAGTTTCGTGCTTAATAAAATGATATACACTCCCATCCTTATATAGATTAGATGACTTGACCATAAGGAACTTTTCTCTAATATTATGGAAATAGATTATCTTAACCAATCTAATCTTATCTCTAGGAAACTAATCCGACTAAATTAGTGGCTGCCATGTGAACAGTAACCATGTTGCCATTGTTCATGTGAACCTGCCCTGGGGCACCCTCCGTGATGTGCACCGCAAACGATATGGCCTTGGTGGATGGCATGGAGAAGATGGTCATGAGGCAGTGACCCTTTTCGTCTTTGATGGCAGCAGTGGTGTCGGCACTAGGGACGACACTGCTGTATCCACTATTGCCGTAATCTTCTCTAGGATGGTATGCATATTGAGGAAGATGGCCGCCATCTTCTTGTTATTGTTGGTACTAGTAGCCATCTTGTTAGCGTTAGCATTTATCGTGGCCAACAAATCGGCAACAGGAGCCATGGTAGCAGAAGTTGTGGAAAATGATCGACTGCTTTGATATCAAATATGATGAACCTTATTTTATCGGAGTAAAGACCATCGGGAGGAAGGTTGGACGGTGTCAGCTTGGTAGGACGAGAGATTAGACTATAGATGAGAGGGGGGGGGGGGAGAACTTTTGGGGGAAGAGACTAGATTAATTCGTCTTTATTGGTTCGTTGCTTAATAAAATGAGATACACTCCTATCCTTATATAGATTAGATAACTTGACCCATAAGAAGCTTATATCTAAAATTATGAAAATGGATTATCCTAACCACTGTCTAAGAAACTAATCTGATCAAATCGGTGGCTGCCATGTGAACAGTACCGCTGTATATGACATAGTGTGTTTAAAAATGTGACTCAGGAATCTTTGATCTAGTGCACTAAAATCTGAACTTTTGTGGGTCAGAATTATTTCCAATTTAGGTCATGCCTACTACAAATGCTGTAAAAGATAATGCGATGCAGAAAATCCACCAAGAGCAGACATCATTTAAACAACGGGTGTATACTATCAATGTCAGTGTTGCATTTTGATGAGTGAAACAAAGGAGCACTTAGCTGAGTTCCTTTTTCCTTTAAATGCTGCCAGCCTGTGAGTAAATATTTCATGGTGCAAATGTATGACCTGCATTGCTTGAAGCTCACAGAAGTCTCTAATCATGTATCTTCTGGGTGTATATTTAACAGTTTAAACAGAGGGCCTCTGTCCTTGACAACTTTGGGAAGCCAGCCATCACACCTGCTGACAGCACAAACCCATGGTGGCCTGTGTTTGAAGAAGCTGTGAAGAGCGCTGGTGGCAAACTTGGTAAGCCAGAGATATTTCCGGCCTCTACTGATGCTCGTTACTTCCGGCAAATTGGATTACCAGCACTCGGTTTTTCTCCTATGGCAAACACACCAATATTGCTCCATGATCATAATGAGGTTTGTGTCACTGATCTCCATTTGATACATTAATGTCATCAACATCAAGTTACTCAAATACTCTGCAGTTTTTGCCATTTAGAATTGCATATCTTTAGAACTAGAAACATCAACGTGCACATATAATACCTGGCAACTGAAATAGCAACATATTGGCAATGCCACATTTCGTTTATACACAAGAAAATTCCAATGTTTTTCACAAGTACCACTGTAACAACTTTGCTGAGTGAACATTTTCACATCTTGCAGTTTCTGAGCAAAGATGAGTACCTCAAAGGAATTGGGATATACGAGTCCGTCATCAGAGCACTGGCCACTCACAAGCACGACACCATCGACGAGGAGTCCAGGGCAGAGCTATAAGAAAATTTGATATTAGCTCGCCATGGCACAATTCTTGCCGCCCAATTGGAGCACATAAGCATGTTTCGGCAAAGCAGCTGCTTTTCTTTCTGCTACTGCGGTGAAATCAAAACTTCAAATACGATCCTTGTACATTTCCAATAAATTGATTTAGAATAATTGGTAACAGTGCATCGACAGTTCCTCTGCGTACTTCAGGCCACTGCTTCTTTATGCGTCACTGCTGTATAAACCTATGTATGATGTATCAGCAATGCACCGGTTTTTTCTGCTTATTTTCTATGACCAAACGGCCTGTTCGACCTGTTTGTTCTCGTATGCCTGCGTGTGTCTGTAGTTGCTGATATACAAACAAACCTCCGAAATGTTTTTACCTGCAGTCTACAATTGCTGCTGTAAAATGTGTTGAAATTCGCTGACGCATGGTGAAACTTGGACCCAGGGTGCATGAAACTTGCTGAAATTTGGACGAAAGACTAAATTGAATCTTGCTAAATTTGGACGAAAGACTAAATTGAAACTTTTTTTTTGATAAGAAGACTAAATTGAAACTTGCTATCGCCTTGGATGCATTTCCAACGAGACCCGGATACGGAGCAGTAGGGGTTCCCTTTCAAATGAGCTCTGAGCATAAGCTTATGGGCATGTTCTTTCCTCCGAAGCTGGTAGCTTTTGGCTTTTGCTACAGGATCTAACTTTTAAATGGAGTATTTTCTCAAGACAGGGTCTACAAGTTAAACGATGTACACGTTAAAAGCCCAATATATGTACTATCCAAAATCGCAAGTGAGTATCTCTCTCTCCGTAATCTGTATCGTAAACAGCCAAAATTCAAAAATTTCAGCCATAAGCCGTAAGCTGTAGCCGTTGCCAAACAGGCCCTATGTTTGCATTGTGGTAGTTCGGCACAGAACAAGAGAAGCGTTGAGGCATTGCGGGTTTTTGACTTGATGAAACCTAAAGGAACACACCGAACCATGTAACGATGATTGGAGTTCTGTTTGCGTGCGTCATGGTGGTTTAGTGGAAGATGGTTGGTTTTACTTTAGGTCGATGGAGAAGCTCTTTAGAATTCAACATGAGAGAGTGTTAGTGGTATGCCCTAGAGGCAATCATGGATATAACTTCTATATTTATGATTTTTTTGAATAATATATTATTTTTGTTGTATTTGCAAGGGCATTTCAGTAATTTCTTAATTGAGAAAAGAAGGAAATGAAAAGGAAAAGGAAAAAAAGAGGAAAAGGACCCACCTGTCGGTGGGCTGACCCAAGGAGATAAGGGGAGGAGACTAATCTCCTCCAGCCTGTCACTTCACTCAATTCGATCGGGTCTTTGGGAGGTGGCGGCGGCTTCGGCGAGATGAGGCAACACAGGAGGCGATTGCAGCCCAGGATCTTTGGCTCCGGCCGTTGGTGGCCACCGCACCGAGCTCCTCTCCTTCCTCCTCCTCTCGTCTTTATATGGGGTTGCCTCACCTCGAGAAGAGTAGAGAAAAATCCGAGTGAGAACTCGAAATCTCCCTCTTTTCTTTCCAACTTGGCTTTGGAGCTTGGTCTTTGGGGCTGTTCCTCTGCTACATAACCGCTGATTTTGGCGATGATCTATGGTCCTTGGTGTTTGGCGACGAGGTGCACTGGGCCAGTGCTTCTCGGTGTTCTTGTGTGGCATCTCCTTCACCTTGGCTTTGTTGGTTTTGGTGTGTTCTGAACGGCAAAGAGAGGCATTGTATCTCCTACTACCACGCCCTCTCACCGCGGCACAGTAGGGCGCTCGGTTTTCTAGGTCAGCACCTTTGGGTGTGCCTTGCCTGCTCTTCTAGGTGGCTTCAAGTGCCATCCGCTCTATGAGATTCTTGATTACTCTTTACACATTACATGTTTTGTGAGTTGTACTGGTTGATTACTTTCTGTGAATTTTTCTAATACCAGAAGACATTACTTGTAATGCTTGTGGGCTGTGGGATTAAATGCTCTATGATGAAATATGTCAAATACTAAAATTGATCTGTTCAACAAGATTAAATTTGAGCTCAATCTGAGGTGCTTTCTACTGTCTGTTCTGTAGCTCTTTGAGTTCCTACTTTCAGTCAGTTAGTATGGTCATCTTGCTTTGTGATCATTTGATATGCAGTAGCCGGTATTCTGTTTTCATATCAGTACAGAAGAGATCTTTTCCTTTACCGTTTTGATTATCTGTGATTGTGTTTTCAATCAACCGATCATCTTAAAACGTTGTAAGAATACTGCCTTATAGTCATTTTCTTATGACCTGTTATACCGAAACTTAGAAGTTGCTATCTTTGGTATGTGCAAATTTTTGGTGATAGTGAATGCATTGATTAGAGCTCAAATCTTAATCTCTAGTTGTCTTATCATTTAGTGAAGAGTATTGACTAAGTATTGAGAAGGCCAAGATTTAGTCTTGAGCAACTCTGCATCTGAGAACAAAATTTCAATTAAAACTGAGCTTTAGGTTGTTATAATTGATTCTCTGGTCATGAAACTGAATTATATGCTCATTTTAGCAATTGTCATGTTTCATGCTTCAAGTATATGCTTGTGCGTAAATGCATGAAAGATTTACTTGACTGTATATTAATTATGTCATTTGTTTACTACTGGGTATATGCTTTAATTGTAGCACTTATTGGAATTAAATTTGAATATTTGCTTATACCGCAATATTTACAACAATTTTGTCCCTTGAGTAATTGTATTTCTTATTGATCAACAAATATGCGACTTGTTCGTGGAACTCTTTTTTCATGTTTTGATGTAATTCTAAATTATTCCTGATCTTATATCATTATGTAGGACAATTATGATTTACAGATCAGCACATGTATTGATTGATGATCATATTTCACTGATCATGGATATGGGATATCAAATCAATAATATGGACACATGTTAGAGAACATGATAGATTAACCCACCATGAGACACTTTAGAAATTGTTATATTCTTAAGTGTCATTAGTTGGACTCATATATAGTGTATATAGAATCCTTAGACCTGAGATCGTTATTATTTTCTACATGTACAATAATTTACTTAGGGGGTTACCAAACACTACTTTGTGACTGGATGATCATAAAGGTAAATTTCGAGTTTACTATGAAACATATGGAGGAATATGAGCGATCAAGATGGAATTTGCCTCTTCTATATAACAGGAGAGATATCTTTGAGCCCCTCGATGTGGTTGGATTAAGGAAGTACGTGGCCATACCGAATGTGGTTGAGGAGTCAATTACAACTAAGTAATCCACTACAGGTTCGAGTGAAAGATCAAACAATCATAGCATGGCACGCTTCTCGCCTTGATTTCGATCTGGTATCATGAGGCAAAGGGATCGATACATAAGCACTATTTAGTTTCGTCTGATATGATCATTATGTATGATTGTGAGTCATTATATTCTACTAGGGACCGCTACCAACTTATGGTCCAGAAAGGAGTTTTTGGCCCATAGCCAAATATATATGAACCTACAGAGTTACACACTTATTGGGTTGGAACGATAAGGGTTCGGATGATAATATCCAAATGAGATACAATCTCTATTCATATCGGATAAGGATCCAATTGGAGGCTATATAAGGAGAGGTGTGGGGGCTGAGGAAGGTATTCCGAAACACACCCGTCAAAACCCTAGCCGCCATCTCTCCTAACCCCTACCGTGCGCGCTGGTGCTAGCACGCCAACACACGGTGTCTCATGTTTAGACGTATGGATCTGAGTAGAGGCGTTGCTGCGACTACAACGCTGATCGGGATGATCGCGAGGAGAAGGTTGGCCGGAGGATGATCGACTACTACCACTACACTGACGCGCTCTTTGTTGAATCGGCTGCTTCAATTCTACTTCCGCTGCACTGCGCGTCTAATGGTGACGATCCATAATCTCTTCCGCTACGATAGTGTAGCTTACCCGTATCCCATAGAAAGAACACTGCAAATGCATGGTCGATCTCCTTGGTCGGGCAGGGAAGCTCGATGAGGCTGTGAAGTTCATCCGTGAGATGAACATGGAGGACACTTTTTGGGGCTTACAGGATCCACAAAAACGCCAATCTTGCAGCATATGCAGCAAGAGAGATCCTTAAACTGGAGCCTGATGACAAGGTGCCCACATATTGCTGTCAAACATACACGCTGATTTGCGACAATGGACAGATGCTGAGAAGACGTGGAAGGCGATGAGAGACAGAGGGGCAAAGGAAGAGCCTGGACGAAGCTGGATTGAGCTGGGGAAACAGGTCATGTGTTCACTGCTGGTGACTTATCACACCCATGCTCAGATGGTATAGTCCAGGACTCCAGGTCTCCAGGAGCTGAACCGACTGGTCAGCATGGTCACAACCTTGTCTATGTCCCGCAGACAGAGTTCGTGCTGCACGATCTCGGAAGCGAGCAGAAGGAAGATCTGTTAATCCTCAAACATTATGCACATCACATTAATCCGCTAGCCTAGCACTAGAACACCTAGGTTTCATCGGATCAGGGGGACTTACAGTCGGCGATGAAGGCCATAGAGCTGAAGACCACGTGCCTGCGTGATGCAGGCGTGAGGGCGAGTCGGTGAAGGTCGGGGAGGCGTCGGAGTCCGGGTAGTCGCCGGCGATGTCCTGCAGTGGCGGCGGTCTTCCCGTTGCTGGCAGTGCGTAGTAGATCGGGTCACTTAGGGTTTGTGCAGGGTTTTGGCTCTCACGGGACCGTACGGCGAACCAGACGTGAGAGGCCGAAGCCCCCTTTTATATTGCGCTGCGCAACGGGGGACCGTAACCAAAATTGGTTAGGCACCCCCGATC
The DNA here is from genome assembly GCA_017311315.1 of Dendrocalamus latiflorus. NCBI lineage: Eukaryota > Viridiplantae > Streptophyta > Magnoliopsida > Poales > Poaceae > Dendrocalamus > Dendrocalamus latiflorus. The sequence continues at coordinate 4,338,563 of CM029654.1, forward strand.
AGGGCGCGTGAGAAACGGGAGACGTGGGCATCACCCCACGTCTCCTTCTTTCAACTGTTTGACCTAGATAAAATTCCAACATTCTCCTCCTTGATCGTAAGGCTAAACATCATAAGCCCTCTCTCAATAAAAGTTCACACCAAACTAATGCGTCACAACAGTCAATTAAGTACCGCTGGACATCAGTACTTATAGTGCTCCGTTCTATATCGATCGGATAACATAATACTTTATGGGAGTTGGTTACTTTATATGGTCCTCTTATTCCAGGATCACAGGCTCTCCAATAAACCCATGCCGGCAACATGATCACGAAAAATATTGGGTGGTAAGCCTTTTGTGAGCGGATCCGCAAGCATAAATTTAGTTCCAATATGCTCAACCTTAATTTGTTGATCCTGAACTCTATCTTTCACAACATGATACTTTATGTCAATGTGCTTGGCAGCCGCACTCGACTTGTTGTTACTCACTGCGGGTTGATTATTGTAGTACAAAATGAGTGGTCTAGAAATGCTGTCTACCACTCTCAATCCTGTGATAAAGTTCTTAAGCTATACAGCCTGCCCGGTAGCCTCATAACATGCCATAAATTCAGCCTGCATTGTCGATGATGCAGTAAGTGTTTGCTTTACACTTTTCCATGAAATTGGTGCTCCTGCGAGGGTGAAAATATAACCTGATGTGGAGTTCTTAGTGTCTTTACACCCCCGCAAAATCAGCATCAGAAAACCCGACAACCTCAAGGTTATCGCTTTTTCTATATGTGAGCATGTGACCTTTAGTGCCTTGCATATAGCGTAGGACTTTCTTAACGGCTTTCCAGTGGTCCGGTCCTGGATTTGACTGATATCTGCCAAGCATCCCGGTAACAAAAGCTAAATCAGGGCGTGTACATATTTGAGCATACATAATACTTTCGACAGCAGAAGCGTAAGGTACAGCCTTCATCTGATCAGATTCATAGTCATTCTTTGGGCATTGAAAATTCCCAAACTTATCGCCCTTAACAATAGGAGCAGGCGAGGCAGAGCATTTATGCATATTGTATCTCTTTAGTACTCTGTCAATGTATGCCTTTTGTGATAAACCCAATGTTCCTTTGGACCTATCTCGGTGAATTTCAATACCAAGAACATAAGATACTTCACCGAGATCCTTCATGTCAAAGTTGGACGAGAGAAATCTTTTAGTTTCCCGCAGCATGTCCACACTGCTGCTGGCCAATAATATATCGTCCACATAAAGGATTAAGAAGGTGTAATTACTCCCCCTGAACTTAACATATGTACAATTATCAACATCATTCTCCTTAAATCCAAATTTCCTTATGACTTCATCGAACTTAAGATACCATTGCCTAGAAGCTTGCTTCAGGTCATATATGGATTTCTTTAGCTTGCATCCCAAATGTTTCTCGTCTTCCACAACAAAACCTTCCGGTTGTGTCATGTAAACGTCCTCATACAAGTCTCCATTTAGGAATGCAGTCTTAACATCCATTTGGTGCAACTCTAAATCAAAATGTGCTGTGAGCACCATTATGATTCTAAATGAATCTTTAGATGAGACAGGAGAAAACGTTTCATTATAATCAATGCATTCTCTTTGTGTAAACCCTTTTGCTACAAGTCTCGCCTTAAACCTTTCGATATTTCCTTTGGAGTCACGTTTGGTTTTGTAGACCCATTTGCAGCCTACTGTTTTGGCTCCATTAGGAATTTCTACTAAGTCTCATACACCATTATCGCCCATAGACTTAATTTCATCTTTCATGGCATCTAGCCACTTAGATGAATCCTTACTCTTCATAGCTTCCTTATAAGAGCTAGGATCATCCACTTTCCCAAGATCATCTTCATTCAAGTAAACCTCATAATCACTTAGGATAGCAGATCTCCTCACTCGTTCTGATCTCCTGACAGGTTCATTAACAGGCTCATTAGGCTGTTCATTAATTGTCACAGAGGGCTGTGAAGGCTCATCATTCGGTGCCGCACTTGTACTTTTAGAGCCCTCAACAGAAGGAGTAGCCACAGAATTAACTGGAGACGCAACAGGAGTTGTAACTACAGGATCAACTGTGGGCACAACCATAGGAAAATCAGTCTGTCGGATTAGCGGTGAAGCGACATAAATCCGCTTCTCCTCAAGATCAATTTTCCTAGGTTCCAAGTCGCCACTGATGCCATCATTTTCTAAGAACACAGCGTGTCTTGTTTCTACAAATTTTGTGGTACGATCTGGACAATAGAATCGGTACCCTTTAAACCTGTCAGGGTAGCCAATAAAATAGCAACTCACAGTCTTGGGATCTAATTTCCCAATTTGTGGGTTAAATACTTTAGCTTCAGCTGCACAACCCCACACATAGAGGTAGTTCAAACTTGGTTTTCTCCCAGTCCATAATTCATAAGGTGTTTTAGGCACTGATTTACTAGAAACCCGATTGAGTATGTGTGCAACAGTCTTTAATGCTTCCATCCATAACTTTATAAGCAAAGTGGAGTGGCTCAACATACTTCGAACCATGTCCATAAGTGTGCGGTTTCTTCTTTCCGCTACTCCATTTTGCTGGGGATCACCGGGCATTGAGTACTGGGCGACTATACCATATTCTTGTAGGAACCTGGCAAAAGGACCAGGAACCTGCCCATAAGTTGCGTGTCGCCCATAATACTCTCCCCCACGATCCGAGCGCACTACTTTAATCTTTAGACTGTGCTGATTTTCAACTTCAGCCTTAAATATCTTAAATTTATCAAGTGCTTCCGATCTCTCTTTAATAGGATAGATATAGCCATAACGTGAGTAATCATCAGTGAACGTAATAAAAAAATCATAACCATCCACCGATGTCACAGGGAAAAGACCACATATGTCAGTATGAATTATTTCTAAAATCTCTGTGCTTCGAGTAGCACCTTTCTTTATTTGCTTTACATACTTGCCTTTGATACAATCAAGGCAATGATCATCCGAATCACTAAAGTCTAAAGGGTGGAGAATTTCTTCTTTAATGAGACGTTCAATTCTCCCCCTCGAAATGTGGCCCAAACGACAGTGCCACAATTTCGACGAAGTCTCATCAATTCGCTTTCGATTTTTATTCACATCACATACATTCATGGATATAAGAGAATCTTGCAGGGATAACATATAAAACTTGTCGTGTCGGATGGCACGACCAACATTATCATTATTAAAATAGACCAAACACTTTCTGTGTCCAAAATTACAAGAATATCCATCATTATCTAATAATGAAACAGAAATTAAGTTTCTTCTCATCGAGGGAAATAAAGAACATTATTAAGTTTCATTACAAAACCATTATTCAAAACTAAAGAAACTGATCCAATGGCTTTAATTTCGGCTTCCATCCCATTAGCCACTCTTAGGTTTCTTTCCCCTCTGAGACTTCTCAACATATGGAATCCCTGCAAGGAGTTCGTAACGTGCACAGTGGCACCAGAATCAATCCACCAAGAGTTTATAGGAAAATCAGCATAAAATGCTTCATCAACAAAAGTAATTTCATAGTACCTTTCTTGGCGAGCTATTTTAGCCATCCAGGACAATCATCTTTGAAGTGGTCCTTTGACTGACAAAAGTAGCACTCATCACTTTTCTTCTGTCCATTTGAGCTTCCACAACCTGAAGCGTTTTTAGACGCCTTAGGATGCTGTGGCTTCTTATAAGGAGAGTAGGCTTGCTTCTTCTTTCCCTTTCCTTTATAGCCACCTCTATTTCTAGAGGGACCGGCTTTATTTGAGGAGTCGACTTGATTTGCAAAATCATTAGCTCCCTCAGCTTTGAGCCTCTCTTCTTCCTGAGAAACATTAGTGATCAATTCGCTCATGGTCCACTTGTCCTTAATGGTGTTATAGTTCACCTTAAAAGTTTCAAATTGCTTAGGAAGAGACATCATAATGTAATGGATAACAAAACCATCAGAAATTTCCATGTCCATCGTCTTAAGTCTGGCAGCAATGTTAATTATGGTCATAATGTGCTCACGGACATTTCCAGTACCATTGTACTTAGTGTTCATGACCTGTGCATCAGTGTGGTAACATAAACCTTAGAGGACCCCTTAAAGTGATTCTCAATGGAGGACAAATACTCCTTCACCTTTTCTTTTTCAGGGATTGCTCCCCTAATGGCTTCACTGATAGAGTTCTTCATTACAGCAAGTGAAATGCGGTTTGACCGCTCCCACTTCTCAGCATTAATTTTGTACTCCTTCATTTTGTCATCAAATTTGTCATCCCCTTCATTAGGAGCGACAGGCTCATCGAACCTGAATGCGTAGTCTAGATCCATGAGCTGGAAGGTCGTCATAAGTGCAAACTTCCATTTCTGGAAGTTGCTGCCGTTAAGTGGCTCAATCGTATTAACTTGAGCGGAAACAGTAGCGGCTGAAAAATTTAAAATTTTCATTAGGAAAAAATGCATAATTAATTTGCATGAAAGTTAACCTTACGTTGGTATGATTAACAATATGCTCATAAGAATTTTTCGCATCACCGTTGGGCAGAAACAAAAAATTTAACATAATTCATAACATGCAATTACAATTAACGTTGGTCCAAAAGTAATAGCTTGTAAAAATAATCATAACTCTCCAATTGAATTTCTCGTTGGTTTCATTCAATTAGAGACAGAGCATCAAGCAGTGGAAATGATAACATAATATTTTCAGCAGCTTAAAGACATTATCCAGTAATATTTTCATGAGAGACATCAAATAATACATCAATCATCAATTATACATGAAATATATATACTGGAAAAATTATATATATATATATATATCATGCACTGCTGGGCCGAAAACCCAGTAGGCAAAACATTGCAGCCGAAATGGCCTTGCGGCTCCTGCAGGCCTGGCCCGTGGCCGCCACCGGCCCATAACTTTCACTCATGCGCGCGCGGCCCAAAAGCATGCCAGCAGCCCGGATTTCAGGCGAGCCGCCGGATCAAAATCCCACGGCTAAAAACAGAATCGGCCCAAAAGGAAAAATCAGCCTGCAGAACGACGACCGTCCGATCAGATCGGACGGACGAGCACGCGCGTGGTGGGGATATAACACCCGAAAAACCTAACCCTAGCTCAAAACCGCCGGCCTCCACCCGGAAAAATTGGAGCTCCCGTGCGGCGGCGCCCGCTGGAGCAAGGCGGCGGCGCCATCGGGAGGCGCGGTAGAGGCGGCCCCGACGCGGAGCAGCAGCGCTCGGCGACGCCATCGGGAGGCGCGCAGTGGCCCCCGAAGCGGCGCGGCAGCGGCGGCCCAAAACTGAGCGCGACGGGACGGCGTGCGCGCGACGCCCGTGAGGCGGCTCCGGAGACGCCCGAGCAGAGCCCGAAGCGGCGCGCACGACGACGGCGGCGCCCACAAAAACGTAAGTCCCGATCTATATATTTTATTTTTTTATTGTTCTTTCCGATCCGAAGATCCATAAGGTTTACATGATCTGGGGATTTGGGGAAAACTACTTTAGGGTTCATCATGATTTGGAGTTTCTAGGGTTCGGGATTCATCAAATTTTGGGGAAAAGTCTTAGGGTTTGCTTGCAATCTTCGATTCCCCTCCTTCTAACATGCTACCCGAGCCCAAGAACAAGAACGGAAACCCTAATCCGAAGCATAACCGAGCACATCAGGGGGCTAGGGTTCTAGGAAAACTAGCAGTTGCTCTGATACCAAATGTTAATCCTCAACCATTATGCACATCACATTAATCCGCTAGCCTAGCATTAGAACACCTAGGTTTCATCGGATCAGGGGGACTTACGGTCGGCGATGAAGGCCATAGAGCTGAAGACCACGTGCCTGCGTGATGCAGGCGTGAGGGCGAGTCGGTGAAGGTCGGGGAGGCGTCGGAGTCCGGGTAGTCACCGGCGATGTCCTGCAGTGGCAGCGGTCTTCCCGTTGCTGGCAGCGCGCAGTAGATCGGGTCACTTAGGGTTTGTGCAGGGTTTTGGCTCTTATGGGACCGTACGGCGAACCAGACGTGAGAGGCCGGAGCCCCCTTTTATATTACGCTGCGCAACGGGGAACCGTAACCAAAATTGGTTAGGCACCCCCGATCAGGGCGCGTGAGAAACGGGAGACGTGGGCATCACCCCACGTCTCCTTCTTTCAACCGTTTGGCCTAGATCAAATTCCAACAAGATCTACTAAGATATCACAGCGAGAAGCTGGCCATTGCAATTGGAACAATGAATTCAATGGTGGGGAAGCCTATCAGAATCATTAAGAACCTCAGGATCTGCGGTGACTGTCACGCATTCGCGAAGCTCGTCTCCAAGAGTGAAGGCAAGGTGATCATCATCAGCGACCAGGTTCGGTTCCACCATTTCCAGGATGAAGTTTGTTTTCTTTGCAACTCTGATGCTGAACCGCATCTAGAATTTTAATGGCCTTTGCTCATTTGCCCTATGATATCTCACTGACATGTGGACCCTGGACCCGCATATCAGTGAGACATCATAGGGCAAATGAGCAAACGCTATTAAATTTTGGGGCAGGGGCGCAATTTTTCCAAGGAATAAAGATAAAGAAGGCGAGAAAAGAAAAGGAGAAAGAAAGGCAAAAGAGCAAATGCGCAGCCATAAAAAGGGGGGAATTGTACATATACCCCATAGTTAATAGGTACTTGTAAATTTACCCCATACTTGAGTGGCTTTGTAATTTTACCCCATACTTGACATGCCCCTTATTATTTTACCCCATTGCCTATTTAGCTGCTATTTTAATTTAGTTTTTTATTTTTCGAGGCAGGAAATGACAGATCTACCCTTTCCCTACTTTACCTTTCCACGTCGCCTGTTGTGCTCGGTTCTTCTGGTCTAGGGTTAGCGTACAGCGTTGGTTTCCATGGCCGAATTTCAGTGCAGTTCTAAGCCTCTTCCATGGCCGAAAGTTGGAATATATTCTCCAATACTACATTACTTCGGAACTGACTGTATTTCTTGAAAACCTAGAGAAGGGCTGGCTTGAGGTTTAGGGTAATAGGCTCACATGACTACATTTTACTTTAATAGCAACAAGCCAACAGCATTTAGTTCTGAGATGGATTAAGACTGGGCAGATGGCAGAACAGGTACACTGATCTAGCGAGGAATACATAAACATTGAGCCATTTCAGTGCCAGCCACTAAGCCAAGATGAACCAGTCAGCAAAATCAAAAATGCATAGCACAATTAATCATAGCAGCTCTCTTGGAATGAGAAACAATTGAAAACTGAACAGGCAAACATTGCTCCACATAGATATAAGACCACCACTTAGAAACATATGTAATAGAGTTCAAATAACTGATTTCACACATAAAAGGTGCTTGCAAAATAAGTGAGTTTACATCTCATATGGTCTACACCCATTTAGGAATCCCTCAATGCAAGGCTTAAATGCAATAAAGAATCTATGGAAATGAACATTACCCCCTACTAATTGTGTTCCAATCTCAACAATGCTACCTGGGGATCTCATCTCTACCTCTGCCTTAAAGTTATAAAGTAATTGAAAACTTCCTTCCCAACTACCATATATCTCATTTATAGCTCTTTCCCTCCCCCTCCACACTGTGTCATACCCAATAGTGACATTATAATCATCTTGCAACTTCTCTTGCATTTGTTTTGCACCCATGTTAGGATTAGTGCGTAAAATACCTGTTGCCTTTGAAGCAACCCAGCCTAGAGAAGCCATGCTAGATCTGATCCTGCTAGTAGAAGAACACTTGTGCTCATTTCCAAGCTGGTTGACCTGAAACAATTAAAAGAAAAATTGAGTACAATGCTTTACAAAGAGAAAAGTTAACTTAAAAAGCCTTAATAAGTTAGGACAAAAGCTAGTACCCTGATTACGTTGTTAGGTGTTCTGCGGGCTAGAATTTTCCAAGGACAACCATCAGCTTTACAATAGCCCACAAACCTAGTACGATCTGACTTTTTGATTCCCAAGACAAATTCTTCATTAATCGCATATTGCTTGATTGCTAATCTAAATAGGTCCATCGAAGGGTAAATGGTACCTACAACAATTTCAGGGCGTTCCATGTCATAAGAATAGTGTGCCCCATCAGGTATGACCTCATCAATTGGAATAGCAGCACCATCGGTGTCTATGAGTGAATTTATAGCGTTTTGATTAGCAACATTAGCAATTTCTTCATTAGCAACAGCAGCATCCAATATTTCACTATTTCTATCATCTTCATTCCTCAAACCCAAAAGCTCTAACATAGCATCCTCTTCCATAGGTACATCCCTATCTCGGTCATCAGGACCTTCCACAATCTGAAGCGTTGACCAATCAACTAGCTCAGTGGTTCCTGCATCACCCCCACCTCCAGTTGCATCACCCCCACCTCCAGCTCCACCCTCTGTTGCTGCCTGAGATGATTGCATAATATCTACCACACTATCAACAATGTCTGTGACACCTGACTTGTTGCATTGGCATGATGCCTGAGCGCCATATGGTCTTGACACTAGATTTGCATTGCATTCCAACTCTTGTAGCGGTATTCTAGCGCCTACTCTATAACCAGACTCAGGAAGAATCCTACCGCGGGAATATGCAAAAAAAAACAGAAATAAACAACTAGTTAGGAATGGTTTCCGTTCATGCACTGGATCAATTTTGCAAACAAATGCTACATACCTACTGCTGATGTCGTCCATATCAATCACACGCTCATCAACGAGTTAATCTACAATCCTAATTCATCCAGCTCACCTAGGGTTTCAAAGAAAACACAATCAAACCTCAAACAAATCTGTTCAAGAATCTGTTCAAGGGGCCCAGGCGCGGGGGAGGAGGAGAACCGTATCAGTTGGCGCGGGGGAGGAGGAGGACCGGCCAGCCAAGGGGCCCAGGCCAGCAGCAGTGCCGCGCGGAGCTCCCCGGCGCCGCGCGGTGGCAAGCGAGACGCCGCCCTTCTTGGCCGGCGAGAAGGCGAGCTGCGGGGCGGGGTTCGCGCAGACGCGGGAGGCCGGCCAGCTCCCGTATCAGCTCGCAGACGCGGGGCGGGGTTCGGAGCAGTGGCTCGCCGGCGCCGGAGCCAAGAGAGGAGGCGCCCCAGCCGCTCGTCTTTGCCCTCTAGGTGCGGCGGCACGGCGCTCGGCTCCCCCCAACCCTATCGATCTATCGGGAAACCGAGCACAACAGGCGACGTGGAAAGGTAAAGTAGGGAAAGGGTAGATCTGTCATTTCCTGCCTCGAAAAATAAAAAACTAAATTAAAATAGCAGCTAAATAGACAATGGGGTAAAATAATAAGGGGCATATCATAGGTAAAATTACAAAGCCACTCAAGTATGGGGTAAATTTACAAGTGCCTATTAACTATGGGGTATATGTACAATTCCCCCCATAAAAAGGCCCACTTGACGCCGGAACAGAACAAGCAAGACCAAGAAACGCGCCCTGGAGAATTCCGGCGTCCTCTTCGTCAAGCCCTAGAAGCCATGGTCCGTGGAGGCCGCCGGTAGAAAGAGGTGCGAGGAGGAGTGGTGGTGTTCTTCGTGAGGCGCGGCGAGATGTCGGTGCGGATAAAGGCGGTGGTGGACAGGTTCGTGAAGGAGCTCAAGGAGGCGCTGGACGCGGACATCCAGGACCGCATCATGAAGGAGCGCGAGATGCAGAGCTACATCGAGGAGCGCGAGCGCGAGGTCGCCGAGAGGGAGGCTGCGTGGAAAGCCGAGCTCTCCCGCCGTGAGGTAATGTACCCCAATCCCAATCCATGACTCGATTAATTCTCGGTTCAATCCCATCCTCCCCTATCGTCCTGGTCAGCATCTTGAAAGAATTAGCTGTTCCGTGATCAAGAACGGAAAGATCCCGACACTGTAGCAGCGCGATGTTTTTCTTGGGAAATGAATTGATGATCTCACTGTTGATACAGTCTCAATTGTAGCTGGAAATGTGATTGAGATGATACCGAACCTGCACCTGCACTGTGTTTCTCGATGAGTTGGTGTCAATGTCTTTCAGTTTCTGGTGATGCTGAAGAAGTACATAATTACTCCTTGCTTTACACTGTAGTAACGAAGGCAGCAGGGGGGGAAAAGCTGGCCTCTTTCAGTTCCGTCTCTTCAGTTCCGTGGAGAATATAGGCAACCATAGAAAGGTGACAGGTGAAGATAAGAATGTAAGAAATGTCCTGGAACTGGAAGCATTGATCCTCAAGTGGTCATAACTCATAAGTGACTAGATAGAACATATCAGACTAGTATTCGTTGAGTTCTTAAGCAGGACAGGTCATTTTGTTTTGGGGCATTTGAGGATTTTCCCACCCCACATAGATGCAATTGAGGATCTGCCCTCAATGTGTCACTGACAGGTGGATCCTAGGGCCACATGTCAGGGACATATAGAGGGGCAAATCTTCAATTGCATCTATTCACACAGGCAAATCCTTAATTATCCCATTTTTTCTGTCTTCTGTATGTAGTAGATCATACACGCAGAGTTGTTAAACCCTCCGTTGGGTTTTTATCTTCTTTTCCTATTAAAGAAATGACGTGCAAAACTTTGCGTGTTCTGGAAAAAAGATGTGGGCTTTGTATATCTAACAGTGGTACATGTTGTCAGTCCAGTGTTTATGATTGGAAGTAAATCTAGCTACGTAGTCTAGGAATCGCACAGCTGATTGATTAAAGTACCTGCTAAAGAAAGAAATGAATTTGGAGCATGCTAATACTATTGAAATACAGTATTAATAGGGCCTCTGGAAGAAAGAGTAACATGATTATGAAGGTAAAACCAGAAAAAAATTGCACTACATATGGTCCTCGTTTTGTCAATAACTCAATATCCCATATTGTGAAATAACACAAGGAATTGACCTTGTCTTGTGAAACGTAGGGAGCACCTCCTCCTTGTAAAAGTGGGAGTGTGGGATTGGTGGAGGTGACAGGATAGGTTAGGTGGAGGGAGGTGAGAAAGTGGAGATGAATATGTGAACCCTGCTAGGGTTACACTGATCCCATTTTGGGTACAGAATCTCATAGACCCATACACCCCTGATAGTTGTTAAGACTTTGTTTGTGAATCTGACAGTTTTGGAGATGAATTTAGTCCAGGAACTTATTGCATAAAAGAAGTTAATCCTTTAACTAAAAATCTAGGCTAGACAGCCTCATTACATAATTGAGCGATCCATTTTTGAATCCAGATGTTTTTGTTTTGATTGTTCTTATCTGTTCTTTTGTGTGGTAAGCGCCAGCAATAAGATGTATATCTTCCTAAGCTGCTTATAAACTATTGAAGACGATATCATTTGTCTTGCTTGTTTAGTTGCTGGTTCTCCAATTTTATCCCTCAATATAGTTTGCTGAGCAAAATCTGACAGCTTGTGCTGCTTGTAATCAGATTACGTGAGCAATTATTTTGTGGGCACACCAGAGAAGTGTATTCGGAACCTAAAAGCCAAAACTAAATCATAACCTGACCTGACGAAAATTGAAAACAAAAGCCTTTAGTGTGGAGGTCTTCAAACTATGTAGCATCCTTATATGCTGGAAACAGAATATCAAATCAATATGGTAGTTTCCAGTTAGATGCCAAGTAGTATGTAGTCAAATAAACATTAATTTTCTCTATCAAATGCTTTGGAGGCTGTCATAGACGAACTCAAGGACCTTCTGATTTTAAATAATTATTTTGCCTTCTATTCATATCATTGCTTTGTAGCTATCATTGTTAAGACTTCTTTTGGGACCTGCAGTATGACATGCTCTACTTGGTCTTGCGCAGGCTGAAATTGCGCGGCAAGAGGCAAGGCTGAAAATGGAAAGGGAGAACTTGGAGAAAGAAAAGAGTGTCCTCATGGGAACTGCTTCAAACCAGGATAACCAAGATGGAGCCCTTGAGATTACAGTCAACGGCGAGAAGTACAGGTGCCTTCGCTTCTCCAAGGCAAAGAAGTGAGATCAGAGCTAGGGCACTGAAGTAGCCGTGGATGGTACACCAATAGCAATTTTAATCCTCATATCTGATTCAGATTGGAGCAGAACAAGAAATCCCCAAGTGTTCCAAAACAAGTAAAGGAATCTCTTTTAAGCTGCCTGTTAGGTACTAGTCAGTAGTCACTGCCGCTCTCCTGTTCCCTAATTAATCGGATCATTGAACGCCGCATGAGATGATGCGGACCTGGCGATCGAGTGTCCTGGTCTGCAGTAACATGAATGGCTTTCAATTAATTATCACAAGACAGGAGCCATATTAGGTCTATCTTCTGATTGCCAGCCATTGCCAATTCGACAACTATGGATGCTCCATTTTTTTTTTTTGTATTTCTTTTAGAATTGGAGATGTCAGTTCTCCTTCGAATTGATAAATTTTGTGTTAGCTGTTGGGTTCAGAAGGGAGCTTTCCATTCGGATACGAAATAGACTGTATATCTTCTTTTTTTTCAGATTCAGTTAGGTACCTATGTAATGTGTAAGTTATCCAGGCTTTGTATTAATTTACTAGGTAGGTATGCGTGCTACGTTGCGCCTGGAAGACTTACGGACGAAGTGTGGAAGGCTATCTTCAAGCAATTTCAAACAAAAATCTGAAAACATTTGCCGATAGGAATTTAATATTTACTAACAAAAGCTGTTGGCATCCTAGCGATAATCAATGGTAAAATAGGCTAGACCTTGCAGAATACATGTTTCATTTTAAAATTCTCGTTTCACCGTTGTTTAATACATTCAGCTTCTAAAAAAGTGCTTCCAAAGAAACTTCTTAAGAGCGATCTGACATACGTATTGGCACATTGTGGCATAGCTGGTACACAAGTGACATCTGCACAACATAAAAAAAAATAAGGAGTGTCTATACAACATTTGACTATTTTTGAGGACAAAAACAATTAAATTTTGAGCCGTTAGATGGAGATCCAATACGCTAGATCATTTTTTTTGGAGGGGGTCATTTTTTTGGAGAGGGGCTTGTATGAGTGGATCCGTTGGATGGAGATCTAACGTTCCAGATCAATCTGACTGTTTTTGTCTAAAAAATAGTCGAATGTTGTATATACATTCTTAAAAAATAATATAGGAAACCGAATGGAGAAACATATTAGACATGCAAGAGCTACAAATGATGTGAACTCTGCATCCTGAACATAAATCAGGCAGGAGTACCTTCCGTGCGCTCCTGCATTTTATGAAGAAACTGAAATATGCAGCGGATAGAGTTGCTGAAACACTTAAATCAGGCCGGGCATGTAGTGCAACCATAAACACGGATGTATGATTGAGAATTAACATAAACATGCATCAACAGTTTAAGAATTTCTGCTTGACGCGAAAAAAAAAACGTTTGCTGCTACGATCTAATTCTTTCGATCTTACATGTTGCCATGGTCGGAAAGTACTATGGGCGCCGTAGTAAGCAGCTGACCATAGCTTTGCTAGTCGGAGCTATGACCACAGCTCTACTAGTCAGACTTGTGACCACGACTCTGTCAGTCGGACTTACGACTATGGCTCTGTTAGTCGGACTTATGACCACGGCTCCTATAACTAAGCAGCCGACCATAGGTACACAAGGGAGTAAGGCACCACGCGCAGCGGCGGTCTGCGTGCCAGATGGACTACCGCCTGGCACGAGTGCCGAAAAAGAAACCGAATTTGAGTAGTTAAGGTTTTCCTAATAAAGAGATTACTTTCATAGTATTAGATATGATATTAGAGATTGAGTTCCTACTCAGTTTAGATTGGATTGGATATATATGGGGTGGCAGCACCTTTTGGAAAAATAAGAAAGAAGTGTTTATCTTTCTTCACCCTTTCGTCTCCATCCTGTGCGCTCAGGCACACAGACCTTCCTCCATCTGCTGGCGACGTCAAGTCGTCGATCATTCAAGGTTCGACCGCCTGTGATACACTCGTACAACCTCTATCGTTTCACATTAGCCCATGACAACTTGGTATCAGAACCCACTGCTGCCCTCGACATCATGTCCGGTGGTGGTGACAAGATCAGTTTGATCGACAAGAAACTCAACCAAATCATTGCGTAGCTTGCTACTATGATGAACCGCCTTGATCGCCTTGACATGTGGCTGGCGACATTGGAGGGGGTGGACGGCAGGAGTTCAAAGGCGGTCAAGCATCTGGTAGCGCCGCCCTTGTCAATGCGGACTGCACTGATGGCTGACACCAAACCTCTGCATTTCCATCGCCTGGAGTTTTTGGTATTTAGTAGCGAAGAAGACCCGTTGTCGTGGCTTAATCGTTGCGAGCAGTTTTTCAGGGACAATGCACCCTCGAAGAAGAAAAGGTGTGGCTCGTGTCATATCACATGACTGACACCGCACAACAATGGTACTATCGCATTGAGCGTGATGACGGCACTCTCAGCTAGTTGTTGTTCTTTATATACTTATGGTACTAAAGACAAAGGTACTTGCTTTTCGCGCTGAACTAAATTTTTATTATGCTGCATATATGCTTGTCTCTAACACCAATGTATTCTCTTATACAGGGGACCACCTATGTCTATGAGACTTGCTTCAGGCCATACATCTCACAGCAGGAGAATAACATCGATCGTAATATTCTTGAGTTGAGAGCAAGGGCTGATGATGTTCTTGTCGTTTATTGCCAGACGACTGCAGCTCTAGGACAGACTACGTTCTTTGATGTTTTGAAGTATCTTGCCGCGCAATCACCATCTCAGTTATCAAAGCCATGCTCATCACAGGTAGAGAATGGTGTATCTTGCTATTCTTTCTGTGAAAACAGGAAATCAATCAGCGTCACTTTGAAGAATATTTGTTTCACATGTCATATTGGTGTGCACCTAAATTTTTTCACTTGCTAAAACATGCGTTGTATTCTTGGTATCTTCCCCATGCCGTGCATCCTCAAAATCAGGGTTGTTGGCTGTATTCTCATTGACGCTGGGCGGAGGTTGGAATATTCATGCCTGCTAGGGACGTTGGTGCACGGAACCCAGCTAAGGACCGATTTTGCGAAGGTCTAGGTGGACAAGATTAATGACGTTTTTAGGGCCGTTCCACTGGAGAGGCCCCTAAACAGAGAAATCATAACACTAGGGGATGTTATCCACACATTCGTCTAATGGCCCAGAGAGACATCACCCTGGACCTTTCTATGCCGTGATCTCCACACAACCGTGCCTGTCAAACAGAACCCTCTACGACTCCACCTCAAACTCCGCTTCACAAGTCCATCACATCAGCTCACGTGGAGACGACGCCGAAGATGTCTTGCAATCGAGGCGCTAAGGCCCAACCAAAGAAGACTAAGCCACCTCTCGAATCCCAGAAGTACCAGCTCAGACTGTCATTGATCCCTGAGTCACAATTACTCAGCCTTGGACTAGCTTGCAAGTCTTTGCATACCTGGTACATGTAGATGTCTAACAGGAAGCCAAACCGATAAAGTGAATTCACCATGAGATACACAGAGACGCATTTCCTCCACGACTCGGGCTACATCGTCATGACATTCGAAGACTTATTTTTACTATTCAACCTCATCGAACTCAATGCCTTATTTCTATGATACTAGGAATTGTAAGTGTACTGTACAATAAAATTCTACATTCACGTAATACCGATAAATATCATAACTCATTGCTTATATATAGATCCATGATGCAATGAATTTGGTGACGGCAACAACCAGTGGGCTTCCTCGACCCACACTTGTTCTCTGAGCAATCCATCAACGCAAACGCATCCTTCGTCGAAGAATACATAACGACGAGATTGCTTGCTCACACTAACAAGGAGTACATCATGTTACCCTTCAACCAGAGATAAGTGCTTCGCTAATTGTCATATAAGTTTCATTTATACTTTATACACAACATGAACTTTGGATTAATCACTATGGTGACACACATGACTAGGTCTCACTAGATGCTGATTGTAATTGTACCAAAGTAGAGCAAAGTAATATATCTTGATTCCTTACTTAGGAGCAACCACGACTTCATCCGTGTGCAACAAACAATTGACAGGTAAACCTATTTCCTCCATACATAACTCTATTATAGTCTTTCCTTCGTTTGCAATGGCCGAGGCTAACTTTTTGAATCACGTAGGTCTTTCAGCACTTACGTTGCCTAGAGAGGGAGACACAAAGAATCCAGCGCGACACTACGACACAGGACATTATTTCTAATACCCGCTATAACACAACAATCCTGCTATATCACAATTTGTAATAATGCCTCTAGAACTAACAATAACATATATGTAATTCTATTTTTGCAGTGCTACCAACAACTACAGGGCAACGTATGTAGATTCTACTTTTGCCGCCATATGCAGGAAATCATGGACACTAAGACAGATAATCTAGAGGTTTGTCAACCTGCCAATAAATATTTCGTGATATATATGTGTGTGTGTGAAGCCTCTTTTATACTCCCGGGTGTAATTACACCCTATATCATATCTCACAACGTAGAGAGTATCTCGCATAACGAAGGGTATATATGTGTAGTATACGAGTATTTAAGGCTATCTAGGTGGTATGAACAATTTTTCAGATGTGGTATGTACATGTTTTTCGACATATTCCTTTTTTATGTGCGTATATGAAGGTATTTATAAAATAAGTTAAAAACTATGGACTCTCTTGCAATTTTTTGGTGTGGTTCATATTGGAGTATCTTATAATTAGTATACGAGTATACTTAAAGTGACAAAGGAGTATTTCAAGTTTATTTAGGTGGTATATTAGAGGTGGGTGTAATTACACTCGAGAGTAAAAGTTATTTATCCAATATAGCAAATGACTTTAACACTGCTAGTGACAGCGTGTGAAATTCAATGAAGTTACATTCGATCTTGACAAACTCGTCAAAATTCGAGGACAGCTCTCCAAATTCTTGATGGCGGAGGTCATACACAAGAATGGAGAGTTCCACGCCAGCGATGATGATTAGATATTCAAACATTTGATACAATTATAATGACTTAAAAAACAGGAAATAATTTAGTTATTAAAATAGCTATCACAGATGGTTTGTAACAACAAACCGTCTGTGATATATGATATATCACAGACGGTTTTTGGTATTAGCCATCTGTGATATATCAGATATCACAGATGACTATGTTGAAGAACCGTCTGTCATAGACGGTTTTTGGTATTAGCCGTCTGTGATATGTGAGATATCACAGATGGTTATGTTTAAGAATCGTTTGTGATATCTGTTATATCACAGACGATTTTTAATGTTAACTATTTATGATATCTAACATATCACAGATGACTATATTTAAGAACCGTACCTGATATCTGATATATAACATATGGTTTTATTGAAAAAACTATCTGTGTTGTAACTTATCACAGACGGTTTTAAAACCGTCTTGATAACCACCTGTTATCACATACACATAAATTCAGATAGTTTAGAAACCGTCTGTTGTATAGGTTTTGAACTGTCTGTGATGATTCTTTCTATAGTAGTGAATATTCAAGTAAGATCATAAATTTGAAATCAAAAGTCATAATTTACCTAAAAGCAAAATTTTGTACAAAAAATCAACTTACGTGATAGAAAAAGAGACAAGGATTGCAACTTACAGTTTGGTCTCGCAAATACTAGAGTAACAAACATGGCTGATATACTAGTTTTTTCTTGGGAAAATCTGTTGAGTAGCACTGAAAATACACCGTTTCCGGAAAATACCACTAAAAGAATCGGGCTCCGGATATTACCACCAAAAACTTCAATTTTCTTCGGAATCTAGCATTCTGGACAAAAATGCCCCTCCCCCTCCCCTCCCTCACCTTCTCTCCTCCTGCGCCACCCCGTCCGCCTCCCCGCCCCCGCCTCGGCCTCGCCGCCGGCCTCCCCGCCTCCTCCCTCCTCACGCCGTCGCCTACCTCCACCTCCTCCTCGCCCACGCCTCCCCGCTCCTCTCCCCCGCGACGCCCCGAGCGGCAGCATCCTCCTCGCCCCCGCCTCCCCGCTCCTCTCCCCGCGGCACCCCGCGCCGTCCGCCCCCTCTTCCCCCACCTCTTCGCCGCCGGCCTCCCCGCCTTCTCCTTCCTCACGCCGCGGCGCGGTCGGCTGCGGGCCGAGGCGCGGCGATGGTGGCCGGCGTGCGGCTCGGCTGCGCGGGCGAGCGGAGGCAGCCGGTGTGCGGTGGAGCGGAGGCAGACAGGGCGGCGTGAGGAGGCGGGGAGGCCGGCGGCGAAGAGGTGGGGGGAAGAGGGGGCAGACGGCGCGAGGCGCCGCGGGGAGAGGAGCGGGGAGGCGGGGGCGAGGAGGAGGCGGAGGTAGGCGACGGCGTGAGGAGGGAGGAGGCGGGGAGGCCGGCGGCGAGGACGAGGCGGGGGCGGGGAGGCGGACGGGGTGGCGCAAGAGGAGAGAAGGTGAGGGAGGGGAGGGGGAGGGGCATTTTTGTCCAGAATGCTAGATTCCGAAGAAAATTGAAGTTTTTGGTGGTAATATCCGGAACCTGATTCTTTTAGTGGTATTTTCCGGAAACGGTGTATTTTCAGTGCTACTCAACAGATTTTCCCTTTTTTCTTACAAAAATAAGATTGTTTGACACTGAGGCATGCATGAAACAGAAACATACCTATTGTATTAGGGCATCTGTAGTGTATATAACCCAAGGGCCTTAAGGTGGGTCCCATCTAAACCTTAAGGCTGACTCCATAGTGTATATAACCCAAAGGGCCTTAAGACGGTCCCACTTGGCAGATAAAGAAAAATTGTATTTTTAATGCTTGTGGTCAAATTTTTAGCTTGAGGACCAGCTTTAAGCCTTTTTTGCTTATAGCCTGCTTAAGGTCACCCCTGTAATGTATAAGGTTGACCTTAAGGTGGCTTAAGACTCTCTATTTTCATACACTACAGATGCCCTTAGCCAAGAGCCAACAGTGAAAGTAGGCCTATAGCATTATAGATGAGGGAGTAGTACAACACAGGGTGCGGGCGCTCTCGTGCATGTGGGCCCCACGTAGCTCAGTGAGACACATGTCCTTACTTTCCTAGCTCTTGACACATGCCCTTACTTTCCTAGCTATTCAATCTTTATGCGACACCTCACTGTTAGCTTAATTCGATCTTTCAGTGATGTATGTGCGCTCAAGTCAAATCGTGCATGCTCGGAACCAAGACTTCTCGAATATATAATATTGCTAGTACAAGTTTCTACGAGATCACTGTCTTAATTGATAATCTATATTCAAATTGAGACCTAACTTCCCTCGCAGTGACCACTGAACTGGTCCACTGAAGGCATGAGTGAGAGTACCTGCTCTTGATAACGACTGTTACCAGAAAAGCCAGAGTTTGTCCTGCATATGTTTGTTTGCTCTCCTCAACCGTCTGACCTGCCAATCCGTTCATCTGCGCTGCAAATATCTGCAGCAGTAAACTACATCTACGTTGGGCAACATTCCAACCTCTCCAAGATAGTAACATCATGTAATGCGACGCAAGCATACAAGATGTAATATATATTGACTAGAATGAATCAAGTGATCGCTACTTCTCTGCAGATCCATCAGGCTTCCTGATGTTCTAGGCTGTATTCTGAACCAACAGCCTAGAGATTTCATGATCTCATCCCATTTCCCTGTGTTTGGAAGCAACCATGAGCTGCACGCCAGGAGTCTCACACCCAGGGAAAAAAACAGTGAGGCCAGCTAGGATTGTCAAGAGAAGGATCTGCTCATCTTGCATCTCATCTGATCTCGTGATCTGTGCACTTAGTCGGTCCCACGTATCAGCGACAGAAGCATGCAGGAACCTTCTCTTGCACCAAGTGGTTGGCAGGATGGCATTATTCATAGCCAGGCCAACACAAGCATCTGTACATGCATGCAACCGCTTAGCTGAGACCATAGTGGCAAGCTAGGTCAGGAGGAGGAGGAGGAGATAAGGTTCTTGCAACTAGTGTGTTGTACCCTGTACATGTGTGTGCCCCTCGACGGCGACCCATGCGCGACTGCATCTGCCTCGCCGGCCGGCCACCGTCCCCTTCGATCTCCCTCCCAACTCACGCCCACAGGGACACACACCATTCCATGCAAACGGTTGTTCGAGGAGGCTTCCGCCCACCCACGCCGATTCATCCATCTGGATAAAAAGCATTACAAATCATTTGCCCGAAGAAGAGCAGGCCACGATCTTTTTTTTGTTTTTCAGCTGTTTTTTAAATTGAAATCTCTTTCAATAATTATTATTTATCAGACTAATTATTAGTAGTTAAAATGTAAAAAAAAACAGAGCCTAGACACTCGAACAGAGATCATGTGAATTTGGGGGCTGGCTGACTGTTAACACACTTCGTTATAGTTTCTGTGCTACTGGTTCTTTTTTTAGCGGTCAAATTTGTGGCTGTGTTTATAGTAAAATCTTGCTATAAAACTAGTCTATGACAGGTGTCGTGAGGGTCTAAGATAGTGTAGTGTATCATGACTGTGGTTTGTGAACCAAACGATAGTTACAAAAAGTAAATCTTATTTAACTTGAGCGCCGAGGAGTTTAGTAGGAAGCTAAACCCACGTGTGGTAAAGTAAAATTGGCGATAAATTGGTGGCTTCCATCGAAGTTCTATGCTGAGAATGTGAGATTACCAAAAGGGACGGCTGTGATCGTTTTGGCTTCAGCTTTTAACTTCCGGCTTATTTTTCACTATTTATAAATTTCGTCTTTTTTTAAACTTTTGGCTTTTTGTTGAGCTTTTTTGCCGGTTCTTTTTTTCCGTATTTGTTTGTATTATACGTAATGGGCTAACATATTTTTTATATTTTTTAATTTTTTAAATTTAATTATTCTAAATAAGCCTCTGTCAGCTACAGTGTTTTTTCAGCCAACTACAGTGCTTTTCAGCTATAAGCCACAAAAAAGCCCAAATGATCACCACCTATTAATAATATGCTATCTCTTATACAAGAGATAACTTACACCCACAAAATAACTTAAATAGTAAGAGGGTGTAAGATAAAAAGTTGTAAAAATAGTATAAAAGATTTAGAGAAACAGCTTAGTGTTGAAGAAGTTATCTCTAGTGTTATATTGATGTGAAGTGAAAGTCTTAGGAGCCACTTAGTTTGGTTGAAATAAGTTGGCTTATGAATTATTTTATACTGTACCTGATAGTGACTTATTTAGCATAATTAAATTTTAAAAAAGAAAAACAGGTTAGCACATCACAGATGATGCAAACGAATACAAAAAAAAAAACAAAAAAGCAAAAAAATATATAATTAAGAAATAATAGACTAAAAGTTAGAAGTTCAAACCGAAATAATAAGGGGGAACAATGGGTCTGTTCTTTTGGTTAAAGCTTATGACTTTTGGTTGCAGCTTGTTACTTTTGGGCTGTTCGTGCGAGAGATTATAGAGTAATAGAAACTCACGTGTGGTTTTTACGGATATAAATGAAATCGGCACAGTATGTATTACAATCAACTAGTAGATTTTTATCTAAAACATACTCTATTTAAAAGTTAATTATCACAAAAAGTTAAAATATTGTTTTTAAAAACTGAAAAGAACATGTCCTATCTTACAAATCTTACAAGGACATGTTACCCTAAGACAATACAGTAGAAACCGCCGCTGCCGCTCTCTCTCACCCCAAGGCTTCATTTTGTTCCAACTTCCAACGCGAAAGCGTCGAGTTGTACTATACATGTCCCATTCCCATCCCCAAGAACCACCCCAAGAAACCGGAATCAACTCCTCTGACGTAACTTCCCTCTGACGTGGGTCACTGCGCGTGGGCCCCTCGCCGCATGGCCCCACGCGTCAGTGACGGAAAGTTACGTGAGAGGATCTCATTTGCAAGAAACCAGGGGCAAGAACAGCCCACGGCCACCACTCCCCCTCTGCAGTCTGCACAAAGCTCGGTGAGAGGGGGAAAGAGCCCAATTCCCCAATGCCACCACCCGCCGGAGCGGCAATTTCGTTCCTTTTCTTCTGCATTTTTTTGGTTTCTTGCCCGTGACCGGCGAGAGACTGTGAGTTCTTGGATTGATTCATCGGTAGGTAGATTTTCATTGGGAATTGTCCGCCTCGCGTTCTTGGATTGAGTTAGTGGCGTCGCGAAAAAGTTGCTCTCTCTCTTTTTCGGGGGTCCAAGCTTTTATCTGCGTCACACACCTGTGGTTCTTCTTATCCGGAAGGCATCCGAGGAGGCGGACCACGGGCGGCACGTGACGAGCAGTTGGCGATGGAGATCACGAAAGCAAGAAAGAGCAGCGGCGAGGGGCGGATGGTTGCATAAAGCGGTGGCGGGGATCCCTTCTTGGAGAGGAGGTCTGAATTCGTTCTTGAATTGAGTGGAGGAGACAGGAATCAAGAAATGGGCACCGCAGTGGATGCGGCGGCGTTCGACACGGTGGACGGGGTGGTGGCGGAGGTCGTGCGGCTGCACCGGTTGCTGCCGGCGCGGCCGTCGGTGGAGGAGGTGGAGGTGGCGGAGGCGCTGGTGCGGGCCGCGGACCGGGAGGAGCGGGCGCGCCTCGACGCCGTCGCGCGGCTGCGGAGGTCCCCCGCCGTGCCCGACGAGCTCTTCTACGTGGCGCAGGAGATGCACCGCGCGCTCGCCAGCTTCCAGTGCCGGGAGCAGAAGCGCGACGCCACGCGGCTCCTCGAGCTCGACGCGCTGCACGCCCTCTTTGACGACCTCAGCCAGCGCGCGTCCCAGTGCCTGCCCTCCACCTCCACGCGCGCCGCGCCGCGCATCACAGCGGCTGCCACGACCACCACTGCTGCCGCCGCTGCCTCCTCATCCGCCTCATCGGCGGTGGCTGCCGCTGACGGCAACACCGAGTGTCGCTCCTCGATGGGCACCAATGGGTTCAGCGTGGAGAGGAGACTGGGGACGAGCACGGGGCGCGTCTCCATGGATGACAGCTACGTAAAGAATGCGAAGGCGGCAATGTGGGACGACGGGGTTGTGGCAACGAGTTCTCATGCACCGCGAGGAGCCGTCGCAACGAACTCCGTGGCGGTTCGAGCGGATGGCAGTTATGGTGAGATTTACCAAAATTGGAATGGAGTTTCTAGGTGTACTGCCATGGAAATTATTACGTGTTTTATGAGTGAAAAGCTCTAAATTGGAAGCATATGCGCCGTTTCTTTATACGCATTTGCAAAAAAAATTGGAATTTTCTTAGCTATCCACCAGTTGATGTTTTGTAAATGGATAGTTGATTGGCCCCAGGTCCCCAGTAAAGATTGAAGCTGGAATTATGTGCATATTGATTATTCATTGGTTGATGATTGGGATTGCAGGAGACGATAAGGAGAAATTGAGCCTCATTAAGCTAGCTAGCATGATTGAGGTGGCTGCGAAGAGAGGCGCTCGGGATCTCAACTTCCAAGGAAAACTCATGGCCCAGATTGAGTGGCTGCCTGATTCAATTGGAAAGCTCATTGGGCTTGTCACCCTTGATATTTCGGAGAATCAGATTGTGGCTTTGCCAGAATCAATCGGGAAGCTTTCTTCTTTGACCAAGCTGGATCTTCATGCTAATCGAATTGCTCAACTCCCTGACTCGATTGGGGATCTTCGCAGCTTGATTTGTCTCGATCTGAGGGGCAATCAGTTTACATCATTGCCCTCTAGTCTTGGCAGGCTGGTTAATCTTGAGGAGCTTGATGTGGGTGCAAACCGGCTCGTCTCACTCCCTGATTCAATAGGAAGCCTTACACGATTGAAGAAGTTAATCGTCGAGACAAACGACCTTGATGAGTTGCCTTACACTATTGGTCACTGTGTTTCACTGGACGAGTTGCAGGCAGGCTATAATCACCTGAAGGCTCTTCCTGAGGCTGTCGGAAAGCTAGAATCTCTGGAGATCCTCTCTGTGAGATACAACAATCTCAAGAGCCTTCCAACTACAATGGCATCTCTCACTAAGCTGAAGGAGGTTGATGCGAGCTTCAATGAACTTGAGTCAATTCCTGAGAACTTCTGCTTTGTTACTTCTCTTGTTAAACTGAACGTTGGGAACAATTTTGCTGACCTGCAATCTCTGCCTCGCTCTATTGGCAACCTTGAGATGCTTGAAGAGTTGGATATAAGCAATAATCAGATTAAGGTTCTCCCAGATTCTTTTGGAAACCTGCAGCATCTCCGTGTGCTTTGTGCAGAAGAGAATCCTCTACAAGTGCCACCAAGGGAGATAGCCTTAAAGGGTGCTCAGGTGATTCTAGCTAACTTAAACTATATATGAGTCACCATTTCTGACATAGTTTAGTGACTGGTATATCCTTGTCTTTTTGACATGTTTTGTAGGCTGTCGTTCAATACATGGCTGACCATGTTGCCAAGAAAGCTAAGAAGTCACAGCTAATGAAGACGAATAAGACTTGGGCTCAGTTCTGCTTTCTCTCCAGGCCTAACAAAAGAAAGCATGACCGGACAGACAATGGGACATGATTTGTGAATGCTAGGTGAGCATTGAACAGCTGTTTTCGTCATTTACTGCTGCGAAAATGGTTGCATCCTCTTAAATTCTTTGCCATCGAGTACGGGCTAATATTATGTGATGGCCCAGAGCTTGCCTTTGACGATGGTGCAGTTTTCTGTTGTAGAAGTAGAACCTAGATGGTTAGATTACATCAGACCTACTCACTCCTCTTTCCAATAGGCCATTTCGACTTTGAATAACCCTCTGAATATCCCTTGTTTAGCAAAAGAATCAGGAATTTGTGTGTAATTGCTTGTCTTCTTCATATGGCTGAGGTGGCCGAGTAAAGAGAGCTAAATTGCTGAACTTCGATAGGCCTGCAGTTCTACTTATCCATATGAAAAATTAGATACAACCATGAAATAAAGATTGTTGTTATTTATAGAATTTGTATCAGCGCCTTTGAGGATCAATTTATTCTTTCTTTACAACCGCACCTTCTAAAATTCTAAAATGCTACAAAATCTGCAGGATATCAGATGGTGCATAGCTTAACCTTATGCTCATGACTCGGAGATTGTTCAATTGTAACTAGCGGATTTAGCCACGCAATTACGCGGCTAGATATTGTGATATAATTGTCTTTGGTATACAGCTCTACTGCATATAATTAAAATACAATTATATTTGCTATATAATTGTAATATACATATATGATTAATCTACGCTATTATAATCTGGCTCTACCAAAATAAATGGTGGAGATGCTTCTCTTGTTTCTCGATTAATATGAAATCTTCAGGATTTTTGTCTTTTTAGGATTATTGTAGAATTTTATTGCCCTCAAAACGAAAGGGGTGTCTTGAATTTTACCAGATGTTTTTTTATTTATATAGATGAGTGAAGTCAGCCTTCAGGACATGGTGGTTTAACTCTATTAGCTCGCTGTTCTTTTTCTTTCCTTTTCATTTCTTTTTTTGTAATTCTTACTGTTCTATGCACTCTGGATGGTGGTTCTTGCAACTTGTATTTGTGTGTACCATCTTGCCGGGGGCAATCAGAAAACACAACATTTTGCCTTGTCTTGTTTCATTCTTTGATATTATTCCTTTTTTTCTTGTAACATGGTGCATTCAAAAGACTCCAGCGGCTAATCGAACAATGCCAGCATGTGTTGTCGTTTAAGAAAGAAAGAAAAAGCATGTGATGTACCTCTTTCAGATATACTCCCTCCATTAACTTTTATATGGCACAGCTTGACTTGGCGTGTTCTTCAAAATTGAACTTTGGCCATTAATACCTTCTGCCATATTTTGTTAATAACTAGAAAAGCATGATCTTATGAAATTAGTTTCACACAAATCTAATGGTATCACTTTTGTATTGCTAAACATATATACTGTTGGAGTAATAATTGTTGGTCAGTCATTACAGTTTGAATCTTAAAATACTGGGCGCGTTATAAAAAATCAACGGAGGGAGTATTTGTTAACATTGTTTCATCTATATCAAGTACAATTTAATTGTGTTTTTCGAACGAAGAAAGGCAAATTTATTTTGCCTATCCAGCAGTGGTTTTCAGATGTGGATTATATGAAACGTTGTAAGGGCAAAGTGACAAATCTGATTTTATATATATATATATATGAATGCATGCAACATATGGCATTGTTAGTTGAGTATTTATGTTACAAGCTGGCGATGAACTGAGATGATATATAGTGCCAGGGGCATCTCTCTCTCAGTATTGAGTGTCTCATGCTCCCAACAATAATAATTTCCTTTGGATTATTACAGTGAGTTCTCCAAAATGCGGAGGAGACGACGACTTGATTGATTTATCATGTACAGAGAAGATAAAAGCTCAAACGTCTCCTGTCGCCTTTACAAGTATCCATAGTCCATAATAGTTGGTCACATTGGTGATCAGTGAGACGATCCCATCTGAACATGCAACCGGCAAACCGATCACCTGATTTTGCCTTCTTTCAGGGAACATCAGCCACTGTTCACCGATCCGTGATAGCAATGAGATGATGGAAGCTTGCAAGCCTTGCATTGCAATGCCTCCATCAGTGTTGCTCACAGTCCCGGAATAATTCAGCATTATTGATTCTGATTTCTCCGTCCCTACGCATCATCAGGTTCAGATTAGATCATGTTCCAAGCTGCAACTAATTAATCCCATGCCAATGCCGTCGAGCTGGCTGGCGCTGGCCCCCTCATTATTTGGTGCCAAACTTATAAAATCCTCCCAAAATCTATTATAATATTAAAGCAGAAGCAAAAGAAGCCACCACGTTCACTCCCAAAATCCGCCCAGGGAATCGGCCGAATCAAAACAGAGGAGGGGACGGCGCGAGGTAGACGGCGGTGCCGCCGGTGAGGGGCGGCCGAGGAACACACCGGAGACGGCAAAACGGGACCCCGGAGCCAGGGGGAGTCCGAAGGATGCACGTCCGTGAGCCGAGAGGCCCCGAGGCGGGCCGGCGGCGGGGCGCGGCGGCCGGAGGAAAGGGTGGGACGGGGCGGCGGCGACCGGAGGGGAAAAGGAAGAAGGTGGGGGCGCATGAGGTACCAGGGGTCCGAAGGAGACTCACCGCGCGTTGGGCCAAGCCGGAGCAAACCCGAGGGGAGCCGGCAGCGTGAGGCGGGGCCGCGCAGTGGAGGCGCACGGCGCCGGCGAGCTGGGGTGGGCCGCAGCTCCGGCAGTGGTGGGGGAAAGGTTTGGCATGCTTCGGGGCGGCGCAGGCGCGGGCGCGGCGCGGCGCGGGGAGGGGCGGCGCGGGCGCTGACATGGCATGCCATGTCATGTGACTTGGCGCCACATGGGCTCAAAAGTGGCAAAATGTTAATTGCGATGAAGAGAGTGGCATTTGGATAGGTGACATTCTTAGGAGTGGCAAAAAGTTAAATTTCCCGATGATGATTGGCCTGTCGACAAGCCATGGAGGAAGACAGCAAGGGCGTGGCCGCTGAGCAAGGGGTGGGTCGCGGTGCTTGGGCAATGGTGCTTTCGCCGAAGACGTAGTAGCTAGAGGCAGAGAATGGGAGGGGGCCAACAATGGAGCACGGCGGCGGAGATGGAAGAAACATGACGTGGTGCGGCACCGTCATGGATCGATGAGCTGGCTTGAATACCATATTAAGTTTGATGCATCAACAAGTTCATCGCAAAACTTAAGTTGCCGAGGAAACGTGAAGGTACAATGATCAATATATACTTTAACATGGAGAGAGGGAAGGCGAAGCATATCCAGGAGGATAAAAGTTGCCATGATACTTAGGCTCCGTTTGGCACAGCTCAGCTTCACTAGTGAATCTGTTTTTTTGTTTCAGCTTGACGAGCAGCTTCACCGGTTGTAAGATCGAGGAGGCCGACTAAGGGGGGTGAATAGGAGGTTTTAAAATTTTCGTCTAATTCTAATTGGCAATTTTAAACTTGATGGATAGATAGAGCAAGATAACACTAACACCCCTAATCAACCTAGAGAGGATCAAACAAACACTGGCACAAGTAATCGACTAAGAGCAATAACGAATGGTAGAGCACAACAATTGCTACTCTAATTAAGCAAGCAATCAAGTAATATGAATGAAGAGCGTTGCTTGAAAAGAAAAAGATCACAAGAGAGCAAATCACAATTGACACGATTACTTTTTACCGTGGTGATCGGAGACTTGCCGGTCTCCCCTAGTCCACGTTGAGGTAAGCCCGAACGAATCGGACCGGCTCCACGAATAAGCCTAAACACCTCGATCACTTTTGGTAGCCCTTTCCCTCTCCGGGTAGGCGAGCTCCGAGCCTTCACAATCTTCCGGGCCTTCTCACAATCGTCTTGAGAAGATCACCGAAACTCCGCCAAGCCGTCTAGGTGCCGGCAAGCACCAATAGAATAGACCACTGCGGCTTGATCTCACTCAAGTGCTCAATGGATCAACTAGACTGCAATGCACTTGAATTTTGGGTCAACTACCTCAAATGAATGCACAAGTGAGTGAATGAGGTGTGAGAGGTTGCACTGGGCTCAAATGTATTCAATGGAGGTTCAACAACACGTCCAAGTTCTGGTGGGGGTGTATTTATACCCTCACCAACCTCAAATAGCCGTTACAATAAACAATCCTGAAAATTCAGGAAATCCGGAACTACCGCAGGCAAAATCGCGGTACTTCCGGACTCTAGCTGACCGGTCAGAACGGCTATGTCAGAGAGTCAGATGTAACCGTTGGTCAATGAGTGCGGTACTACCGCCGTTGAAATCGCGGTACTTCCGGACGTCCGGAAGTTCCGCTCCAAGACCCGGTACTTCCGATCTCAACAAGTCTAAGTCTTATTCTTGGCGCTCTCTGAAAAAAACGTTCCACACAAGTATCCGGAACTTCCGCACATGCGGTAGTTCCGCAGGTAAAACCGCGGTACTTCCGTTTTCCGAGAGGCTAAGTTAAAGTCCGGGCGCTCTCTGGAAATAAAGTTCCGCTCGGGTGCCCGGTACTACCGGCCATCCGGTAGTTCCGCAGGTCAACCCGCGGTACTTCCGTTTTCCGAGAGACTAAGTCTGAGTCCAGGCGCTCTCTGGAAAAAACGTTCCGCCTGGGCGCCCGGTACTACCGGACCTGCGGTAGTTCCGTCCAATACACACCGGAACTACCGGATTTTCTGACAATGCACAGATTTGATTTAATTTTAATTTCTAAGTGCATGCATGATCCTAAATTGATCCAAAGGGCACATTTGAACATGATCAAGCCATCACCATGATCCCTCTTAATAGTACGGCGTCTATCCTATAATCCGGTCTTCCAACCTAACTCCAAGACCGGTAAAATAAAATAGATACCTAAACTATTTACCTTGTCACCCTAGAGATCTTGAATCTTCATGAGATATTTTGTGAGCCTCTTTCTTTGCCATTTGAACTTATCCTTTCAAACACTTAATGCACACATTAGTCCCATATTCACATAAATTCATTAATTACCAAAACTAATATTTTTAGGGGCCTAAATGCTTTCAATCTCCCCCTTTTTGGTAATTGATGACAACAAGAGCAATTTATGAGAAGAATTTAAGATTTGGATATACTCCTAGTTTGCAAGATGTATATCACAAGGTCTTTGAAATTTTAGCAGTTTAGAACTTGGGGAAATTTTTGCATTTTAGAAACTAATAAGAAAGAGCTCCCCCTAAACATGTGCATCAAATTTTAGGAATTTTATCAGGCATGATTACATCATAGCATTACAGCACATTCACTAAAATTCAAAGATACGCAATAGACAGGTAAACAAGCATTGCATTAAGGACAAGACATAGTTCATTACAATGCATCAGAAATTAAAAAACTAAACATCCACAGAGTTTAAACCACATAACCGCATTACATGGTTCATTTCACCATACTTTATTACAAAGCCCAAAGGATAGATAAAGACTTAAACTTCTCCTTGCTACAATTTCTCCCCCTTTGGCATCGAAGTACCAAAAAGAGGGACTAGTCCTGAGCTGCACTGGGAGAAGGAGGACCACGGCGACGAGTGCGACGACCATAGCGAACTGGAGAAGGCGGATGAACTGCACTCTCCAAGGCTGATACGCGATCACCAAGGGAAGACACAGTGGAGATCAAGACATCCTGGCGCTCCTCAAGCCTGAGTATGGCGGAGTAAATCTGGGACAGCGACACATCGCCCTCGCCCTGGGGAGGAACAGCTGCTGCCTGAGGCTGAGGCTGAGGCTGTGCACGAGGACGAGCAGGAGCAGGAACAGGAGCCTCTGCGCGAGGCTTGTAAGGCTTGTGTGGAGTGCAGAGTGCTCCTCGGTATCCGATCTTGCGGATGATCAAAGCCATAATGAAAGGTGCAAAGTTGATCCTTTTCTGTTTGTCATTCTTATTGGCGTCAATCCCTCTAATGATAAGATCCACCACATCAAACGTCTGGCCGCGCATAATGTAGTCAATCACATTCCAGGCATGGCCACGAATAGCATCATAATTTCCACTCTTTGGAAGAATGGTGTGGTTGATGATCCTGTTGACAAGGCTGGGAATAGGAAGCAATCCAATGGTTGTTCCTAGCACTTTTTCAGCTGTCGGGTCATAATACTCTGAGTATGCAGCAATGGGAAGAGCACGCTTGCTGAACACCTTCTCATAGGCACTGGTTTCCGTCCCAAGTGCCAACTCAAACTCGCGCTTGGTGCATTCCACAAGCTGTGTTCCAGTCATCCAACACAATTGCTCGAAGTTTGGAGAGATGTGCAAGGTAGCATAAAACTGCCGAATCATATTGTCCATGTAGTTGCACTTGAACGCAACAATATGATGGATCTCGGCCTGCTGAAAAAGCTGATAAGCACCGCTAAACTTGTCAATCTGAGACAAGTGATCCCAATCCACATACTTGTGT
Source organism: Dendrocalamus latiflorus (assembly GCA_017311315.1). Lineage (NCBI taxonomy): Eukaryota > Viridiplantae > Streptophyta > Magnoliopsida > Poales > Poaceae > Dendrocalamus > Dendrocalamus latiflorus. Next base: position 4,369,355 of record CM029654.1, read on the forward strand.
GCAGCAAATTTCCGAGCAGGACCATACATCTCTCGGTACACCTTCTCTTGAAACTTGGAATGAAACTCGGGATTCCTAGAGTTGCGAGGGCGGACGTACTGATTGCGACGACGAAGAATGGCATAGTCCTCATTTGTGATCTTTGAAAGGTCTATCTCTTCATCTGCAGTTACTTCAGGCATCTCTTCATCCGAAACCTCATACTCCTCGCTCTCATGCGAGGCTTCGGATCCACTCTCATGGGAGCCATCGGAGTCACTCTCAGAGTCTGCGGTGGTCGGAAGAGCGGGAGTCGAGGAGGATTGTCCCGGAGCTCCATAAGACTTGTGAGAGACATTCTTCATCCTCGGCATCTTCAATGACATAATAGGATAATCAAGGTATGAGGTGGAATAAGCGAAGGTAGGTCTGAAATTGAAAGGAATGAATTTCTGCTGTTCCAGGAAAAACGGAAGTACCGGCGGCAAAACTGCGGAACTTCCGGGAAATCCGGTAGTTCCGGCATTAAACATGCGGAACTTCCGATACCCCGGTAGTTCCGGCCGCTCGACCGGTAGTTCCGGTTTTTCTGGACATTTCTAGGGCATGATAAAAATTGAATCTTTTTGGAGTATTTCTTGGATTGAATCCAATGCATGTGTGTGTGAACATCTAAATACCCCAAATATACAGATTTGCCCAAGAAAATTTCAGCAAAAATCATCACATTTCCAATTTAACCTAAACTCCACCTAGGGTTCTAAGAACAAGATAAAAGGTGGATTTTGATCCGATTTACCTTGTGAAGTCGAAGGAGGAGAACCCTGGGAGTGCAAGGAATCGCCTAAAAACGAAAAACTCCCCTCGGATTCAAAGATCGGGAGAGGAGAGAGGTTCTTGGGAGAGAGAGGGTGGAGGAGAGGAAGAAGAGAGGGTAGGCGGCTGCGGTTTGGGAGGAGTGAAGATGAGAGAGAAAAGAGATAAAGGGAAAAAGAGTAACGGCTGGAGGAGTTGGCGGTTTTGGAAACCGCAATAAATCCCGCAAAAAGCGGTAGTACCGCGCGTAACACGCCGGTAGTACCGTGTGCACAGAAATTCCGGAAGTTCCGCGGATTACACTGCGGTAGTTCCGTTTTTTTCTGTTAGGAGCGGAAGTACCGCACAATGTACTGCGGTAGTTCCGAATTTTCTGGAACTTTTCAGGATTTGACTTTTAGAACTGGAAATTTTGCAAATGATCCCTAGTTTTGCATCCAACTAAAGTCATTCAGGATCATTATGCATCAATTGAGCTAATGCTATATTTTGAAACTAATTTTTATGAATTTAAACAAATTTTTGACCAAAATAGGGGAAAATCCAACAAAAATCCATATGAGCACAACAAATGAGCAGAAATGGATGGAAAGAGATTTCAAGCTACATTTGAGTAGTCTATGACATTTAATTCATTCCTCAATTTGCAAAAGCGGCTTTCATCTAATGGTTTGGTGAAAATGTCCGCTAGTTGATTTTCGGTTCGGATGTGGCTAATTTCAATATCTCCCTTGCTCACATGATCTCTCAAGAAATGGTGGCGTATATCTATATGCTTGGTTCTTGAGTGTTGAACGGGATTATTGGATATTTTGATAGCACTATCATTATCACACAAAAGAGGCATTTTATCAAAATTGATTCCATAATCCAACAATGTTTGCCTCATCCAAAGCAATTGAGCACAACAACTTCCCGCTGAAATATATTCGGCTTCGGCGGTTGAAAGTGCTACGGAATTTTATTTCTTGGATGACCAACACACTAGAGATCTTCCTAGAAATTGGCAACTACCCGAGGTGCTTTTTCTATCCACTTTGCATCCCGCATAATCAGAATCCGAATATCCAATTAATTCAAATTTTGCACCTTTGAGATACCAAAGCCCTATGCTTGAGGAATGCTTTAAATATCTTAGAATCCTCTTTACGGCCACTAAATGGCACTCTTTTGGAGAAGCTTGAAAACGTGCACACATGCATACACTAAACATTATGTCGGGCCTAGATGCGGTAAGATAAAGCAAACTACCAATCATGGACCTATAAAGCTTTAAGTCTACCGACTTACCTTCTTCGTTGAGGTCTAGATGCCCGTTTGTTGCCATGGGTGTTTTGATGGGTTTGGCTTCTTCCATTCCGAATCTTTTGAGTAGATCCTTCACATACTTTGTTTGGCTTATAAACGTCCCATCTTTAAGTTGTTTGATTTGAAGTCCAAGGAAGTAGCTTAGCTCACCAATCATTGACATCTCAAATTCCCTAGACATCATCTCACCAAATTCTTTGCAAAAATCTTGATTAGTAGAACCAAATATAATATCATCAACATAGATTTGACATACAAAGAAATCATCACCAATAATTTTTGTGAATAGAGTTGTATCTACTTTACCAATTTTAAAGCCTTTTGATAGTAGAAAGTTACGAAGGCGCTCATACCAAGCTCTAGGAGCTTGCTTTAAACCATATAGCGCCTTTGATAATCTATACACATGATTAGAGTATTTAGCATCTTCAAATCCCGGGGGTTGTTCCACATATACTAATTCGGAAATTGTACCATTAAGAAATGCACTTTTGACATCCATTTGAAACAATTTAATGTCAAAGCATGATGCAAAAGCAAGCAAGATTCTAATTGATTCAAGTCTAGCAACGGGCGCAAAAGTCTCATCATAATCTAAGCCCTCGACTTGAGTATAACCTTGAGCTACTAACCTTGCTTTATTTCTTACCACAATTCCGTTCTCATCTTGTTTGTTCCGGAAGACCCATTTTGTGCCAATGACATTGTGCTCCTTGGGTCTCTCCACCAAAGTCCAAACATCGTTTTGAGCAAAATTATTCAACTCTTCATGCATAGCATTTATCCAATCCGGGTCATCTAATGCTTCTTCTACACGCTTAGGTTCAAGTGAAGATACAAAGGAATAGTGTTCACAAAATGAAGCTACTCTAGAGCGAGTTTGAACACCTTTACTCACGTCACCCAATATTTGGTCAATTGGATGATCCTTGGCTATTGCATTGTGAATCTTGAAAATATTTTGCGGTTGATCCTTTTCTTCATCTTCTATAACTTGAACATCGTTTGTTGTGGAAGAAGAGGGTGGTTCCACTTGTCTAGATGAGCTTGGTGATGTTGGATCCTCTTTTGGCTTGATGTCTCCGATTTGCATGTTCTCCATTGCCTTGCGAAGACTTTCATCTCCTACATCATCCAAGTTCTCATGCTCTCCTTGAGAGCCATTAGTTTCATCAAATTGAACATCACATGATTCTTCCACTAAACCCGAATTTTTATTAAAGACCCTATAGGCTTTACTATTTGAGGAATACCCTAAAAGCAAGCCTTCATCACATCGACTTTGAAATTTTGAGAGCCGAACACCTTTTCTTAGAATATAGCATTTGCAACCAAATACTCTAAAGTAAGAGATGTTCGGTCTCCTTCCAACAAGAAGCTCATAGGAAGTCTTTTTCAAGAGTCGATGTAAATAGAGGCGATTTATGGCATGACATGCGGTGTTAATAGCTTCCGCCCAAAACTTGTCGGAAGTATTATATTCATCAAGCATTGTCCTAGCCATTTCAATTAATGTTCGATTTTTCCTCTCTACAACTCCATTTTGCTCCGGAGTGTAAGTTGTGGAAAGTTCGTGCTTTATTCCAAGTTCATCACAAAAGTCTTCAACTTTTGTATTTTTGAACTCGGAACCATTGTCACTTCTAATTTTCTTTATTTTAAAATCAAATTCATTTTGAGCCCTTTTTGAAAAACTTTTGAAAATCCCGGAGGTTTCACTTTTGTCATTTAGGAGGAAGACCCATGTATATCTAGAGTAATCATCCACAATGACTAAACAATAGCTATTACCTCCAATGCTCTTATAGGTTGTTGGCCCGAACAAATCCATATGTAAGAGCTCTAATGGCCTAGAAGTTGACATGATACTTTTGAAAGGATGAGAATTAGCGACTTGTTTTCCGGCTTGACAAGCACTACAAAGTCGATTTTTCTCAAACTTCACATCCTTCAAGCCAACCACTAAGTCATGCTTAAAAAGCTTTTTAAGTTGAATCATTCCCACATGACCTAGCCTTCTATGCCACAACCAACCCAACGAAGTTTTTGCAATTAAACAAGTTTTTAAACAAGACTCATTTGAAGAAAAATCTACCAAATAGAGATTCCCAAATCTAAAGCCTTTGAAGACTAGTTCATTATTATTATCTTTTGAGATTACAACATTTTCTTTTGAGAATGAGCATGTTAAGCCTAGATCACATATTTGAACAACGGATAGCAAGTTGAAATTTAATGATTCAACTAAAGATACATTAGAAATTGAAAGGTCGTTTGAGATAGCGATTTTACCCAATCCCAATATCTTTCCTTTGCTATTATCTCCAAATGTGATTTTGTCATTGCTTCCATTCTCAAATGTGGTGAACATCTTCCGGTCTCCGGTCATGTGTTGGGTGCAACCGCTATCCAACACCCAATGTCTTCCACCGGTTTTGTAGTTCACCTACAAAAGAAAATCAAGTTCTTTTAGGTACCCAAATTTGTTTGGGTCCTTGGAGGTTAGTGACCAAGGTCTTGGGTACCCAAATGGATTTCTTTTTAGCACCCAAAATCGAGGTGCCAATGAAATGAGCAATAACATTTCCATTTGTGGATTTTCTAAGCATATAACAAGAATCATATAAACCAATGGAATGCATGTTATTCTTAGAACAATCAGTTTGCATATGTCCAATACACCGGCATTTTGTGCAATACTTACCATTTTCCTTTACAAACCTTGGAGGCTTGTATACCGGCTTCTTACCCTTTTGGGGGACATATCCAAGTCCCTCTTTGTTAAAAGAGCATCTTTGATCGCTTAGTAACTTATCAAGGGTTTCCTTTCCCTTGTAAGCCCTCTCTAAACTTTTGTTTAATTTTAACACTTGTTCTTTTAAATTTTTGTTTTCATTAGCAATGATATCATCATGAACAAGATTTAAAGCATTTCTAGAATCTACACTTGATGAACAAGGTATGGCAAGTAAATCATCACAACAAGTGGATATGCTAGACTTTGAAATTTCTATACTAGACATTTCATTCAAGATTTTGCAAGTAACTCCAATGCTAGTACTAGATTTGTGATTTTCTTGGATAAGCAAATCATGAGCTTCCTTTAGCTCCTCATAAAAGTCTTTGAGAGAGGTGTGTTCTCTCTTTAAGACCTTAAACTTTGGTTTTTCTTTTCCAAGAAATTCATTCAATTCAACTAGCATATTCATCAAGTCATCATATGAAGGCTCATCATTATCAAGCAAATTTACCTTTTCTCCTTTAGCCATAAGGGATGTAGGAGTGGAGAACAGTGATGGAGCCTCCTTGATTGCAATGCCCACAAGCCCTTTCTTCTTGGGAGATTCGTCCTCGCTTGAGTCGGAGTCCGAATATTCTTCTTCGGAGTTCCACTCACCAATATGGGCTTCATTTTTGCCATCCTTGTGAAGCTTCTTGAAAAGCTTCTTCTTGCCGTTGTAGTTCTTCTTCTTTGATAACTTCTCCTTGTCATCCTTCTTTGTTGGACATTGAGAGGCAATGTGCCCCTTCTCATCACATTCATAGCAACGAATGTTGCTAAACTTCTTGTTGGAGGAAGAATGTCATTTCTTGGTCTTCTCGTGGCTTGTGCTCCGAAATGGGCGCCTTCTCATGAACTTCTTCATTCTTCTTACTAGAAGCGCAAATTCTTCTTCGGAATCCTCCTCCTCATCTTCTTCGAATTCTTCACTCATTACCGCTTTAGCCTTGAAAGCGGTGATCTTCTTATTCTTGGAAGAGGATTGCTCCAAGAGCTCTTCCTTGTCTTTCTTGTAGAGTTCGTTAGTGATGAGGTTGCCCAACAATTGTGTTGGTGTCATTCTTGCCAACTCCGGTGAGTTGAGGAAGAGAGTCACCAACACTTCATATTTCTCCGGCAAGGCCCTAAGCATCTTTCGAACAATATCAATATCGGAAAGGTTAGTTCCAAGGCCTTTAAGCTCATTCACAATGTTGTTGAGCCTTGAGTACATCTCATTGATGTCTTCATGGGGCAACATTGTGAATGTCTCATATTTGATCCTTAGCCGATGCAATTTGGCCTCCTTGACCGTGGATGTCCCTTCGTGTATTTCCGAAAGGGTAGTCCAAATAGCATGAGCCGTTTCAAGATTGCTCACCCTATTGAACTCATCCGCGTTCAAGGCTCCAAATAGAGCATTCATAGCTTGGGCGTCTAAATGAGCATTACGCCCGTCTTGGTCCGTTGGGTGATCCGGATCAAGAGCCATAACGTAACCCTCATTTACGACTTTCCAAATTTGAGGACTCATGGCCTTTAAATAAATAGACATCCTAATTTTCCAATAAGCATAATTTGAGCCATCAAAGAGAGGTGCTTTTCCTATTGCTATACCCTCACTAGCCATCCTTTTCTCTCTAGACGGTTAAGTCTAAAATTGAGAGACCAAGCTCTGATACCACTTGTAAGATCGAGGAGGCTGACTAGAGGGGGGGTGAATAGGAGGTTTTAAAATTTTCGTCTAATTCTAATTGGCAATTTTAAACTTGATGGATGGATAGAGCAAGATAACACTAACACCCCTAATCAACCTAGAGAGGATCAAACAAACACTGGCACAAGTAATCGACTAAGAGCAATAACGAATGGTAGAGCACAACAATTGCTACTCTAATTAAGCAAGCAATCAAGTAATATGAATGAAGAGCGTTGCTTGAAAAGAAAAAGATCACAAGAGAGCAAATCACAATTGACACGATTACTTTTTACCGTGGTGATCGGAGACTTGCCGGTCTCCCCTAGTCCACGTTGAGGTAAGCCCGAACGAATCGGACCGGCTCCACGAATAAGCCTAAACACCTCGATCACTTTTGGTAGCCCTTTCCCTCTCCGGGTAGGCGAGCTCCGAGCCTTCACAATCTTCCGGGCCTTCTCACAATCGTCTTGAGAAGATCACCGAAACTCCGTCAAGCCGTCTAGGTGCCGGCAAGCACCAAGAGAATAGACCACTGCGGCTTGATCTCACTCAAGTGCTCAATGGATCAACTAGACTGCAATGCACTTGAATTTTGGGTCAACTACCTCAAATGAATGCACAAGTGAGTGAATGAGGTGTGAGAGGTTGCACTAGGCTCAAATGTATTCAATGGAGGTTCAACAACACGTCCAAGTTCTGGTGGGGGTGTATTTATACCCTCACCAACCTCAAATAGCTGTTACAATAAACAATCCTGAAAATTCAGGAAATCCGGAACTACCGCAGGCAAAATCGCGGTACTTCCGGAGTCTAGCTGACCGGTCAGAACGGCTATGTCAGAGAGTCAGAAGTAACCGTTGGTCAATGAGTGCGGTACTACCGCCGTTGAAATCGCGGTACTTCCGGACGTCCAGAAGTTCCGCTCCAAGACCCGGTACTTCCGATCTCAACGAGTCTAAGTCTTATTCTTGGCGCTCTCTGAAAAAAACGTTCCGCACAAGTATCCGGAACTTCCGCACATGCGGTAGTTCCGCAGGTAAAACCGCGGTACTTCCGTTTTCCGAGAGGCTAAGTTAAAGTCCGGGCGCTCTCTGGAAATAAAGTTCCGCTCGGGTGCCCGGTACTACCGGCCATCCGGTAGTTCCGCAGGTCAACCCGCGGTACTTCCGTTTTCCGAGAGACTAAGTCTGAGTCCGGGCGCTCTCTGGAAAAAACGTTCCGCCTGGGCGCCCGGTACTACCGGACCTGCGGTAGTTCCGTCCAATACACACCGGAACTACCGGATTTTCTGACAATGCACAGATTTGATTTAATTTTAATTTCTAAGTGCATGCATGATCCTAAATTGATCCAAAGGGCACATTTGAACATGATCAAGCCATCACCATGATCCCTCTTAACAGTACGGCGTCTATCCTATAATCCGGTCTTCCAACCTAACTCCAAGACCGGTAAAATAAAATAGATACCTAAACTATTTACCTTGTCACCCTAGAGATCTTGAATCTTCATGGGATATTTTGTGAGCCTCTTTCTTTGCCATTTGAACTTATCCTTTTAAACACTTAATGCACACATTAGTCCCATATTCACATAAATTCATTAATTACCAAAACTAATATTTTTAGGGGTCTAGATGCTTTCACCGGTGAAGCTAAAGCTGTTTTGGAAAACTATTTGGCAAAACAGCTTCACCAACAGCTTCATGCATGACTGAGAGAGGGCAATTGTCCAAGATGCCCCTGTCTACCTGACTTGTTCTAATATTTAGAGTTGTATGTTTGTATATGGTCATATGAATTAAAAAATAATATATTTGAATGAGTATGAATTAAAAAATTAAAATTAAAAAAATTAAAAAAAATTAAAATCAGTGCGAACGGTAGAGAAGTGCGAACAGGAGGAGAGGAAACAGGCGTGGGGACCCAGTGGCAAAGTGCTGTAATTTCTGTCAACTACAAGGGCAGTGGGTTCCTAGAACTGCGAGCCTGAAGGAGAGAGCTGTGAAAAGCTACTATTTTCAGCTTCACCCCACCCCATTCCCTTGTGAGAGCATGATTTAAGGAGCTTCATCCATGAAGCTGTTTGCAAAAAGGGTGTTTGGCAAAAAACAACTCACAACAGCTTATGAAGTTGTTGGTGAAGCTGTACCAAACAGGGCCTTAATGGAAGGATAGCTTTAGAAGGTATGTGCCGAGCTTACGATCTACCCTGTCACTATTCACGTATGTATGTATTATATTAATTTAATTACTAAGTGGAAGTTAAAAGCCAACACACTATAAACACATTTTTTGCATTTTTATTCCGTAAGTTTTAAGCTTATACCTCCTAGGCAACATATGTAAGTAATCACCTTATGTGGTGCACTCATGCAACTCACTTAGGTATCATACTAACATGAAAATTTCTCAAAAAATCTAGATGTCTTCTCAATTTGCTTTACATGTGTGTGAAATTTTAAATTCAAATTCATTACATATTAAGAGTAACAAAAATAAGAAAAATCTAACAAACGGTAAATCAAAAGGAAATGAAAAAAAAAGAAAAAGACATATGCTACTGTTCCATTAAACTTATCTTTTTTATTTATTCTAACATATTTTGAACTTGAAGCTTTGATTTTAATGGGTTCTATGCTAGAACAATCTATAGACTACATCATAACATCTTTTTGAATATTTTGTGTTCGTTTGGTACCCAACCAAAAGTTGATTTCATGAGTTCATATAAGTTGGAAAGAAAGTCAAGTATGACTAGCCATGCAATTCGCGGGCCACTACTACGTTCACTCTTACATGCTAGAAATTACCATGTTAATTAATGAAAAAATACATCGCCTATTTTTTTTGTGTGAATACATTGCTTATTTGTTAGTGAACCAGACTTATAATGGTTCAAATTAATCATCTACCAAACATTATGTATGTATGTATGTATGTATGTATGTATGTATGTATGTATGTATGTATGTATGTATGTATGTATGTATGTATGTATGTATGTATGTATGTATGTATGTATGTATGTATGTATGTATGTATGTATGTATGTATGTATGTATGTATGTATGTATGTATGTATGTATGTATGTATGTATGTATGTATGTATGTATGTATGTATGTATGTATGTATGTATGTATGTATGTATGTATGTATGTATGTATGTATGTATGTATGTATGTATGTATGTATGTATGTATGTATGTATGTATGTATGTATGTATGTATGTATGTATGTATGTATGTATGTATGTATGTATGTATGTATGTATGTCGTATTCTACGAAGAGGTGGAATCATACATTAGCTAGACATTCAACCTTAAAGTGGGTGGATGACGGAGATCTTCTAACGGTGGTGTTATATGCATTTAAAATTATTTCAAGCAGAATGTACGGACCTATTTGCAGAAAATATTACAATTCCAGTAGAAATCCTACAAAATTCTCGCACGCCTAGGTTTAAAGTTATTACGATATTTCCTGTCCAGGCATGGAGGAGTTTAGAGATTGAACAAGCGTCCTTGAAGTTGCGTATCGATTTGACATCATGCTACAAGGAACAAACAGATTGACAGTGGCGGGGCCAGTATTTGATTACGTCCTAGACTCAATAGTAGAATGATCTAGACTATCTGAGTTGGACTATAAAAATATTACCTAGGTTAGACTAAATTTACTCGGCATATACACTAGATATTTTTCCACACCCGGGCTGAAGCCTACCCTGTCCAGGGTGTGGCTCCGCCCCTGGATTGGCTGTTGAAGAAGAGCTCGATCTTTCAAAGGAAAAATAACAGAATAAATAAGCGGGTTAATTTTTGGATAAGGATATTTTTTTGGGAATTTAAGTCGGAATTGGAAGGGAGAAGAAAGGAATCAATCGAGGTGCAAGAATTAGTAAATGTGTAGGAGTTACTATTGAGAGTACCGCTCGAGATAAATGTTGAGCCTATAGGCCGTACATGAGGCGGGCTATTGTTCATCAAAGTGTATTTGAATATTACGTTTTTAAGACCCACACAACGTATCATGCCCGATTTGATTTAACCAAACTAATACATTCAGTTGCATTTCCTCAAGATGTTTTGTGACTTCAAAATTTTATTATTGTTTTAATTCTTCATCTTAGAAACCTATATATCCCAAATATTATATAAAAGATATTCTACATCATCTAAGTTGTTACTTAATACTAAAAATATGTACGAAATTTAGCCGTGTAAATGTATGGTCACCCTGCTAATTTATAATATAAGCAAAGTCTATCCTCTTAATCATTGTATGCATATTTTGCACAAAAACTCATACTGATAAAATTATCCACATCCAATCGAGCATGCCATCCTTGTACAGTCTTACATTATTTGAGGCCGGCTAGTACACTTACCCATTGGACCATATAAGTTTGTCGACGACGAAATACCGTCAAAGTCCAATCCTCAATTCCTCATGCATACACTCGACGATCCTAAAAATAATCACACATAACCATAACTATTGGTAATCTTTAAATACAGAATAGGTAAGTACACTAGCCAACTTACCCATTAAGAGATATTCGTATTGACTTTAATTTCTAACATCTACTTAAAAAATTCAAAAGTTAATACAAACACCTGACTTCTACTAAAAGAATTTAGAAGCTAATATAAACACCTAACTTTTTAAAGTAGTTTTTTCACTCCTCTCACTTCTATTTCGCTCGAAAGCTAAGACAGAAGGTTACAAAAGCATTATGTATACTGCTCCTTTCGTTTCCATCTCGCACACACATCTCTTACTTACTGCTACTTATTTTCCGCAAAAAAACCGTAAACACCCTAAGCAGCACCGCATTCAAAAGGCAAAATTCATCATATACCCTCTTCATAGATGAAAATCTAGGATATACCCTCCTACACATCCAAATTGATAATATACCCTCCTCCAATCTATTTGCTTTACAAAACACCATCTTTATACTAATCTGTATAGGTACAAGGTATAAGCATGTATTGTACCGCCACTCCTCTCCTTCTTCTGCCGCCTCCCTCTTTCTTCTCTACATCCGGTCGCCTCCCTTCTCCACCGGCGCGCCTCCCTTCACCACTTCCCCTTCGGCACGCCCTCTCCCACCAAACTCGCTGGCGGCCACCCCTTCTCCATCCACCGCCGCCTACTCCTCCGCATCCTCCTCTGCGCCCCCGCTGCTACTCCATCCGTGCTGCCAACCGAAGCATCCCCTATCGCCGCCCCCACTGCTCCTCCGGTCGGCGCCGCCATCCCTTCTCCGTTTCCCCTTCGGCGCGCCACCGCTCACCACCACAACCGGCCGCCGCATCCTCCATCTCGGCGCTGCTGCTCCTTATCTCCGCCACCACCTCTTGGCCGCTCCCTCTATTCTGCCCCTCTTCTCCATCACGCTTCCTTTCCCCACTGCTTCTCCGGCCGCCTCCCTTCTTCTCTCCAGCCACCGCATCTTCTCCGCTGCCGCTCCTCTTCGGCCGCCGCTCTCCACCATCTACCTACTCTCTCGGCCGCCCTTCTCTGCCTCCTCAACCACCGCTCCCCCACCTTCTTCACGTCTTACCACCGCCGCTCCGCCGCACCTCTTCCCGTTCGCCGCCGACGCTTCAACCTCTTCACCGACGGCGACTCATTCACCGACCGCCACCTCTTCACCACCGGCGCGCCTCCCTTCACCACTTCCCCTTCGGCGCGCCCTCTCCCACCAAACTCGCTGGCGGCCACCCCTTCTCCATCCACCGCCGCCTACTCCTCCGCATCCTCCTCTGCGCCCCCGCTGCTACTCCATCCGTGCTGCCAACCGAAGCATCCCCTATCGCCGCCCCCACTGCTCCTCCGGTCGGCGCCGCCATCCCTTCTCCGTTTCCCCTTCGGCGCGCCACCGCTCACCACCACAACCGGCCGCCGCATCCTCCATCTCGGCGCTGCTGCTCCTTATCTCCGCCACCACCTCTTGGCCGCTCCCTCTATTCTGCCCCTCTTCTCCATCACGCTTCCTTTCCCCACTGCTTCTCCGGCCGCCTCCCTTCTTCTCTCCAGCCACCGCATCTTCTCCGCTGCCGCTCCTCTTCGGCCGCCGCTCTCCACCATCTACCTACTCTCTCGGCCGCCCTTCTCTGCCTCCTCAACCACTGCTCCCCCACCTTCTTCACGTCTTACCACCGCCGCTCCGCCGCGCCTCTTCCCGTTCGCCGCCGACGCTTCAACCTCTTCACCGACGGCGGCGACTCCACTGCAACACCGACGGCGACCCATTCACCGACCGCCACCTCTTCACCACCGGCGAGCGCCGTTCCTCTGCTGCTCCTCATCTTCACCGACCCAACTGGAATGGAGTAGCAGCGGGGGCGCAGAGGAGGATGCGGAGGAGTAGGCGGTGGTGGGTGGAGAAGGGAGGCGACCGGATGTAGAGAAGAAAGAGGGAGGCGGCAGAAGAAAGAGAGGAGTGGCGGTACAATACATGCTTATACCTTGTACCTATACAGATTAGTATAAACAGGGTGTTTTGTAAAGCAAATAGATTGGAGGAGAGTATATTATCAATTTGGATGTGTAGGAGAATATATCCTAGATTTTCATGTATGAAGTGGGTATATGATGAATTTTGCCCATTCAAAAACCCAGCTTCTATGCAATCGTACAGCTGGCAGGGGCAGAGACGGATGAATGGTGGTGGCGGGTGGGACCCGGCGCGCAGCTGGACAGCGGGGGAAGGACTCTGCAACTGGGGGTCCATCTCCCATCCGCCGGGCCCAAATCATCGCGCGGTACGGTCCATTAAGCGTCGGATCTACCCGAAATCCCCAAACTGCCCCTGGGCGGACACAAACATGAGTGGAGGGGCCCGTTACGAGCTGTACAAAAAAAACAGCACGCGCGTTGAGTCTTGAGACGCCGCGGGCTCGCCGTAATGGGAGTAACGTACCGGAGGCTGCCGTCGGCGAGTCGGTGGAGAGGGGGAGGGGGCGGCGGAGGAGTGCGGGCGAGGGCGTGGGTGGTGCTGAGGCGAGCGGCGGCCAGGGTAGCGGTGCGGCTGTACGCGGCGAGGAGGAGCTGGGCCGCGCGGCTCGGCGGCGCGAGGAGGCTGACGTGGGCGGGGCTGTGCGGGAGGGGCGGCGCGGTGGCTGCGGCCGCGCCGCCGCCGAGGAGGAGCTCAGCGGCGCCCGGGGTGGGGTACGACTCGGCGAGCTACGCGCGCAACTTCGACGACGGGGTGTGGAAGGCGGAGGAGGGCGTGTTCTGGAGCACGGGGTCCTTCGCCTGCAGGTTCGCCCACCACGCCACCGGCACCACCACCACGCCGCCGGCGCCGGCCAGTGGTAGTAAGTCCATTTCGAGCTCGAGTAACTGACAATGGATGCAACAACATTTCTCAATTCTCATGGCGTTTGATTAGTGTGGATCGAAACTACGCAATTCTTGTGCCAGATTACAATTTGATTGTGTTTTGTTCCTCCTTTTCTTCTTTTTTTTTCTGCTGTTTTCAATGGTGCAAGTTAGGACAATAGGACATGCCTGGAAAATGACTAGGCTGGCTTGTCAGTGTTGAGCTCTGACGATGCAGTGAATCCGGAACAGCAGGCTCGTTGGCTGATATTCTAGCCGCTGGTACGGTGTTGGTGTAATCCGAGTTCCAGCTAGGTGATCGATTCGCGCCACTGTTTCTATAAATCGGTAAAATCTAATTTTCCATGAGACCATGACTCGAATCTGGACTAGGTTTGCGGTAACCCTCTTTCTGATCTTCAAGTCTGCAAGTAGTCGATGCTGAATTGCTGATCATTAGTCTACTCTGGGAGAGACGTCAGACGTGTGTGTATCTTAAGATGGATTTGGAGCATCAAAATGGAGCTTCTTCTTTTGAACTGCGACCGATAGATTTGGCTCTGTTTGGTGGTTTTTATTTATGTTTTTAATATGATAGTAGATAATTTAAGCTCAGAAAGCTGTTTAGAAAACTTTCTTTACGGAATCTTCGTTTGTTACGATTTTCGAAGAAAACAAAAGGTCAAAAGAAAGGCTCTACCCTTGTGGGATGAGCTGGAGGGGCTAGGGTAGTGTTTGGGCCGTAGCCCATCAAGCGAGGTCATGGCCCGTAAAACTGTTGCTTCTGTCGGAAAAGTAGTGTGCTCCGTCCACGCGTCCACGTAGCCGAGCCATCACGACTGACAGTTGCCAGTTGCTATGGGCCTGATCCAAACGTCAAAACCATCTCTACTTTTCTCTTCTTTTTTTTTTTTGCTAGGATTAGCATGCATGGTTTCGAAAAAAAAAGAGAGAAAGAAGTAGCATGCAACTAGAGTTTCACAAAATATCTCTCTCTCTCTCTCCGTTCCAAAATATTTTTTCATGCGAAATGTTTCCAAACACTATTAGTTATTCATCCGCTTTCTATTCATTTCCCATGCGCCGATCATGGTCCTAAAGATTGGACTCCAGTATTTGCCGTTCGAACTGGCTGAATGACCCTATCCTCCTAATGCCCGACACCGTGGTCCATGGGTCAAACTGTGTGTGTAGAAGAGACCCTATGCTCCTAATGTAGAGCTGGGAAAGTGATGCCATCAGCTTGCTACTTGCATGCCACTTGTACCTGCTACATCCATCTATGACTAAATTGCTCTTCATTAGTGTCGCTTGTGTCGGTCTAGCACAGTGGCAACAATGCAGTGTCCTTTATGTCTTGTGTTTTCCCAGGCTTGAAACAGAATGGCCGCAGTGTCGGTGCGCGAGATGAAAGCGTTTTCTTTTCGGCTTATTTCAATTTATGTCTTTTCTTGTATAAATAGATAGATGATTTTTTGTCATCGTTTTAAAATAAAGAAAGTCTTTTAAAAGCAATTTTTTAACTTTTGGCTCATTCGTACAAATACTGATATTAGGATTAACATTCATAAACCATAATCATAAGTCAAAAATCACCTAAAAACAGTGATGGACCTTGTAACCGACACCTATGGCCACACTTGTGGCTAGCTCCAACGGCTCAGGAACCAACACACTTCAATTCTGCCTTCATCGGTTTGGCCTCACTCCAACTGGCTTACGACTTAGCTTTTAGATATGTTTTTTAGCTTATGGCTAAAATTACAATGTAGCAGCTGTTAATTTTTTTAAGAAAAATTAAGAAAAAATAGAGAAAATGAAAAAAAATGTTAGGACAATGCAAAAGAATAAAAAGGAAAAAAAGAAAAGAAAAAAGCCAAAAAAAACCTTAAAAATTCAAAATAAATCAAAATTAGAAGTCGACGTATTCTAAATAATTTCTGACTTAGTTAAGCTTAAAAAAAACCAAAAACAAAAGCCATTCAAAGTGGAGCAAATTCTCCCGATCATGTGCATGGAAGGCCCAGCCGTCCGTCCCACTTGCATAATCTTCGTATGAGAGGCCTTGCTTGAATTGATTCGCATATTTACTTTTGAGGAATTGATTCATAAGCTCTTCTCTTTTCTGCCGTTAAGTACGGGTTAATCTTGCATAGGTTGGACTGTTGGTTGAGATTCTAAGATTTGCTTCAGTCCGGCCCAACCAATAAGACAGTACACAACTCAATTAGCTAACACGAACGGTCCACACCGCTCATGAACGGTCCACGCACTTCGATACGGCCGTTGAGTGCCATGAAGGTTGTCGGCTGCCATATTTGTCCGGTTATTTTTTAGCTGGGTGTATATAGGTATCACCTAGATATTTTCTTCTTAGCAATCATCCAAATTTTGGATCATTGGATTAAAGATCCAACAGCCTCTTTTTTTGAAGGGGGAGATTTTTTTGGAGGGGGCGGGGAGAATTCGTGACCGTTAGATCTCTAATCCAATGACCACAAATCTGGATGATAGTTAGAAAGAAAACATCCGGATGATATTTATCAATACCTTTTTTAGCTTCTATTTTAATTTAGTTTTTTTAAGTTAAAAAGTCAAACATGGAAATAGAACGATTTCTTAAAATAATTTTTTTTAAAAAATAACTTTTTAAGTCTAAAATCGTATGTGTCATCTGTATCGATATCTCCACTGTTCGCTATCGTGTCAAAAAATGTAGTTAGAAACCATCAGCCGTGGCAAAAAAAAAACAACCCCATTGAGCTTGCTAGGGGTCCGAATAGATCTGGAGTAATTAAGATTGTGTTTGGTTGATGAGAGGAGGGATGGATATGATGATTCTATCTAATTTTTGAAGTTATCCCTGTGTGCAGTTGATAAGATGGGATCAAATCATCCCGATAGAACTCACCCCCCTAGAGCGAATATTTGGTCCAAACGTTGGACAGCACGGTTCGGCAAAATTCTTCTGACAAGCTCATCCATCGTTCCACTCACTATTGCGCATCTACAAGAAAAACCCACCCTCTCTGCGCTGTTGCCGGCCTCGGCAACGTCAGCATTAGCCTGCCGCGGCCGCCTCATGGCTCCGGCGGCTGTCACGTTCGCGGTGACCCCACGCTTCCCGTCGCTGCGTGCGCTGCGCGGTGGCCGGGGACGTCAAGGACGAGTGGGGGAAGGAGCCGGCAGATCAGGGTGGTGCCACGTCTGCGGTAGCAGAGGCATCGGTGGCGAGCGAGGTGGTGGAGATGAAGGTGAATCTGAAGGAGCGTTGTACGGGCCGAAGCGCGGCCTGCGCGCGTCTAGCGAGACACGAGCGGAGGTGTTGGAGATCATCACACTCAACCCTATGCCGGCGCCCACCAAGGTGCTCACCCTCCTCAACGGCAAGTGGATCCTCGCGTTCGCGTAAGCCTTCTTCTCTTCTCCTCAATTTCTTGCGACATTTCGTGTAATCTCACCAGGGTATATATGCTAACACATTTCATCCACATTTATCTACCAACCAAACATAAAATTAGTTTCATCCCATGAACCTTCATCCTATCAACCAAACAATAATCTGTACTATTCATCCAATCAACACAAGCTCTTAAATTATCTCTTTCCTTCCTACCAAACTCTAAATCATTCCACCCCATTAACATTTGTCCATCTAATCAAACACACCTAACCGGCGATGGACTGATCGAGGGGCGAGGAGTATTGTATGGTTTAGACCTTTGGACGGAGGTGGCCACGCATGACACGTGTGACCGCACGTGCAACGCACGAAAAGGCGTATGGCCTCCTCGGCAAGGACGGTGGACGGACGACATGAGCGACGACGCCCGTTTGCAACGCAACACACGCCGAGATAATCAACTCGACACCAACCCCGCCGTGCACAATCTCTGTAGCGTGAGTGCTTATTAAGGCTCTGATCAACTCGGTTTCGGCTTCTGGCTTCTGACTTATTTTTCACTATTCATAAGTTTCGTCTTTTTCTGAACTTTTGGCTTTTTGTTGAGCTTTTTTGACGGTTCTTTTTTTCCCGTATTTGTTTGTATTATACGTAATGGGCTAACATATTTTTTATTTTTAAATTTTTTTAAATTTAATTATGCTAAATAAGCCTCTGTCAGCTACAGTGCTTTTTTCAATCAGCTACATGTTTTCAGCCATAAGCCACGAGCTTTTCAGCCGAACCGATCACCACCTAAAGCAACCGCGCAAATAATGTTCAGGATCTAAATTAACAGTGCTCAGCACACCCTAAATGCATGAACATCAAAAATCGCATGTGATCAAGGAATGCTCCCGGACCATTGTCCCTTTTTTTCACTCCTCGGAGGGTGGACGGACTTCCATGAAATGGAAGTATGAGCTTAATCCAGGCTAAACAGGTCTTAGCTCGTAGGAGATACACAAAGATGTTAATACGGGCAAAGTATAGATGTAGTACTACTACACTATGTACGTATAGCAGAGGGAGGGTACAGAAGGTCTATTTATATTGACTGCAGCTAATAGTTTTTTTTACTGAAAATAAATAGTACTGGTTAAATGAAATGACTTCTAAAAAGAGTGTACGAGTGGTGAGGAAAGTGAGAGATAGTGCGCGAGACGAGAGCGAGAGAATAGGACTCGTAATGTACTCATGATCTTTGTCTTATCTTTGAAATGAGATAAAAGTGAGAGTGTAGAAGTCATGTTGGAAAGTCATATGTAAAAGTGAGAGTGTAGAAGTTATTTTAAAAAGTCATATGTTCATGATAGTCTGTGAGTTAGCCTTGTTCTTTTTCAACTTTTGGCTTTTCTACAGTAACTAGCTTTTAAACGAAGTGTCTTTTCAAGATGAGATCTACTAGTTAATTGTAGTACATACTGTACCGACTTTATTTATATCGGTAAAAATCGCACGTGAGTTTCTATTATTATGTAATCTCTCATACAAATAGCCTAACAGTCACAAGTCACAGATAAAAATTATAAGTTTCGGCTAAAAAGAATAAACCGAAAAGCATGAGTCAATATAGGACTGACCTACAGTTAAGAACAGTAGACGGCTAGGCGCCCACCCTGCTGGTCCACCACTCGATGCTCAAATATTCCCAAGCTGTGCTGCAGCGGCAAAAGCTACCCGAGAAATAAACCCTCCCCCTACCAATCAACTCCAAACGCACCAAGAAACCCACGTTTAAGATCTCTCTCTCTCTCTCTCGCCAGCTCGATCCCGGATCTTGTGCAATGGCGACCGACGCCATCCTGGAAACGATCAAGCCGCGGCAAAGCGCGTCGCGGGACGACCTGCCGGTGACGAACGCCGGCGCCGGCGGCAAGGGCGCGGGGGACCACCAGAACGGGCTGCGCCGGCGCATGTCGTCCTTCTCGGTGCGCATCCAGCCGCTGTCGTCTGCGAGCGCCGCGGCGGCGGCGTTCCGGCGCGCGCGGTCCATGCCGTCGGTCAAGGTGCTGGCGGCGGCGGGTGCGGTGCGGCGGTGGTGGGAGTGGGGCGTCGGGTGGGTGATGGCGCGGAAGCCCGCCTTCGCGCGCGACCTCGAGATGAACGACGACGAGGCCGCCGCCCTCGGCTGCCACTGCCGCGGCACGTGGAGGCACGTCTTCTACAAGGTCCGCGCCGAGGTGCGCCGCCTCCTCGGCCGCGACGGCCTCCCGCTCTCCGCGCAGGACTTCAGGTACGACTCCGTCAGCTACGCCCAGAACTTCGACAATGGCGACGCTCGAGAGCCATGAGCGCAGCGAGCAAGATGCCGAATCTCGCATACCTACGTGTGCATGCATTCGCGCGCCATTATTTGCAGCTTGATCGATCGATACGTCATTGCATATAAAGTTTATTATTATACGCTGCAATAAACCGAATTAATTGGTTGTAAGATATATAGTATGGTGCCGTGTGTGATCGCATCGATCGATCTGGGAGCAAGTGATGATCAATCAACGGCGCTCCTTCGAGATCCGATCAATGGAGCTAGAGCTGTAATATTCTTTCTTTCTTTCTGCGCTTTTGTTTATGTTCTTGGATTCATGCTTGTAACTGAGTCCATGGATCGATCTTGCCTGGCAAATGTAAATGTTTTGTAACACCTCGCAACGCAAATCAATGTCACTACAACATTTGTGAATCACCAAGCATTGATACTTTTTCCTCTCTCGTCAGATTCAGATCTGCTCTGCTCTGCTTCGGGTTCAGGGTCCCTTTCTTTTCCAGCCGTGGTGACATGGGAGCTACAGCTGAGCTACTGCTCATTGCCCAAAGTCTCCTCGAGCTGTTTCGGTTCGTACGAATTGATCTGAAAAGTCGAGGGACACACGGATAGCTACCTGACGCCCAACCGTGGAGGCAGGTGTCTTCGGCGCCACTCCAAACAGCTCACGGGTGCGTATTCCCGTCGCCGATTGAAATTACTTGGCCCTTAGCTTTGTTTAGTTATTTAATTAAAAATAAAAACGCAACTTTTATATCTCACAGACAATACAAAAGAGAAAAAACAAAAACAAAAAACCATAAA
Organism: Dendrocalamus latiflorus; assembly: GCA_017311315.1. Classification (NCBI taxonomy): domain Eukaryota; kingdom Viridiplantae; phylum Streptophyta; class Magnoliopsida; order Poales; family Poaceae; genus Dendrocalamus; species Dendrocalamus latiflorus. The sequence continues at coordinate 4,389,771 of CM029654.1, forward strand.
ATAACTGGCATAAATTAACGTGCTCTAAGTAATCAGAAGAAACCAGAAACCGCTTAGATTAGGGCGTTCTTCCTTGCGATCGATCGGGCATGGGGGTGAGAATGTTAGAATAATGCGAACCTGAGCTGAGGTGAGGACGACTGGATGAGCTACTACGCGACATGTACATGGGCGCACGTGGCGGGTTGCTGCATCCAAGCCGAGGACACGGGCCGTGTCAGTGGCGCTCTACTCTTCACTCTACCCAAGGTGCAGCCTCAGCCCTTCGATCGCACGTTGACGTCCGTGAGGAGGGGCCATTCTTCGTTTTCTTTCCCTAACAGAAAGGCAAAAATAACTTGTGGCTCCGAGCCGTCCGATCCTTGAAAATGGACTGATCCAAAATGTTCTAAACAGGTCCCCTGAAAAATCAGCTTAGTCGTTCTTAAAAAAAAAAAAAGAAGGCTGGAGGTTAGGAGGACATTCTTTCAGGCTGCAGGTTATTAATATAATAAATAATAATCACTAAAAGAAATCAATTGAAAAAAGCCAAATAGAACGAAAAGGCAAAATGGACAGATTTGCTTTGGGCCAGTCCGCAAGCGCTACAGCACACTGTGCTGTGGATAAATGGACCTGATGGGCTTATGCGTTACCTACACTGACGGGCTGCATTTTGTAACCTAGGTGAAGTAGAACACTTGGCCCATTTTGTCTGCCCAAGCATTTGGCAGGGAGAACGAAGCTAGCTAAGAGCATCTCCAAGAGATACTCTATATGACTCTTAATATTTAAATTTTAGAGTTGAAGGGTAAGAAGTAGCTCCAACAGATTCCCAAATAGACTCCCAAAAATAGAACACACCTAAAAAATGGGCTCTCGCTCTCTACTTATAGAGGATGATTTAGGCTTCCAATACTGTTTTTCTGGTTTAGGGTATCTGTTGAAGGGAATGATTATTTTGGGACCTTATATCGTGGTTAGGATCTGTAAAAAGAGATTTAGGGTGTGAATTTATTAGGCATCTCTTGGAGATGCTCTAAGCTAGGGTACGCCATAATTAACAATCTGATCTGATGAAACTTTATGTGATTCTTGAAGCTGAGAAAGTAGGAACAGGGGAAAATGCACTCTCAATTAGCACCTCTGCATGCTGGCCCTAACCAATTGGTCCATTCAGAATCTGTGACGCAACCAACCAGCCAACGTTCAACACGTGTCCAGAAGACAAGGTTGTACAGTGGTCAAGGACTCCTAATAACTGTATTGCAGAGCAAAGGCGATTAGTACTACTAAAAACTGAGATAAAAAAAGTGTAGAAGTTGAATGCATGTTATACCTGATGCAGGCATGCATGCAAGCAGAAACTTCCAGTTCCTGACAGAGGCAGGCAGGTGCCTTGTTAAAGAACCTGAAGACTTGGTCTATAGATTGTTATAATCCTTTCTGCTTTTCTGTAGTTATTCCAAAAGACTTGACAACTAATACCGGTATTGTCGGGCTAAAACTGTATCGAATTAGATATCAATATATAGAGTGCACCCGGCCATGATTTAGTGTGTGGGATCTCTTCAATCTCTCTCAACTTACATATCTTCACATGGTATCAGAGCCTCCTCCCCTATCATCACATGATGTCTACTTCTAGTTCCACCATTAGCGCCACAAGCGCATCATTGAGCTCTAGTTCTGCAGGTCTTCTCCTGACACTGTCGTTCGATCACTCGATCAATGTCAAGTTGAATCACGACAATTACTTGCTTTGGAAGGCGCAACTACTATCTTATCTCCAAAGCCAACAACTCCTTGGATATGTTGATGGATCCATCCATGTGCCAATGATGATCACTGAGACTCCTAAGTCAAGCCCCACTGTGAGGGTTGTAAACCCGACGAACCAAACCTGGATCCAACAAAGATCAACTTTTTCTCAGTACTCTACTTTCTTCTCTGTCCCCTGAAGTTTTGGCGTACCAGAACTACATGATGAGGAGTTTTACTCTTACCTCTTCACCAGGCTTGATGCAGATTATGAGCTGATTGCGACTTCATTCACAACCATGTCAGATCCCCTTGGGATCAATGATGTGTATGCTTATCTGCTCTCCTTTGAGATGTATCTAGAACACAACTCAGCAACACAGATTGGTCTTCAGTGAACTCTGCCGTGCACGGCAATCATGGTGGACGTAGATACGGTCGTGATGGGTGTGATTGACAGGGACAAACATTCAACAACAACAACAATATCAACAAGCTCGTTTGTCAAGTATGTGAGAAAGTCAGACATGTAGCACTCAAATGCTATCAGTGTCTCGATCATTCCTACCAAGCTGAAGACAACAAAGTTGTAGCAGCTGTGGTGACCACGCCCTCCTACAATGTCGACCCGAACTGGTACGTGGACATAGGTGCAATGGATCACATCACCAACAATCTTGATGGCCTGACCATGCATGAGAAGTACAATGGCACAGACTAGGCGCAAACCGCTAATGGCTCAAGTATGACCATCTCTCACATCGGTCACTCTAAGATTCAGGCGCCCTATCAAAATCTATGTCTCAATAACATTCTGCATGTGCCAAAAAGAAAACCAAAAACCTTCTATCTGTTAATTGTTTTACCACCGAGAATGATGTTCTTTTTTAATTCCATTCTGATCACTATCTCATCAAGGATCGAGCCACGAGAAGGACTCTACTACACGAAAACTGTGAGGGAGGTCTCTACTCCCTATCACCCAAACACAGTACCTTGCCCAAGAGTGCTCTCTCTAGAATAAAGATCACTCAAGATGAGTGGCACTGTCGGTTGGGACATCCTTCACCTTTAGTAGTTCAACAAGTTATTCAATTCAACAAAGCTCTGGACATGCATTCAGTTTATTCCAAGCAGAGATCAAGTAGCAGACGTCCTGACAAATCTTGTGATGGCACAACATCTTGATGTTCTACGTGCTAATCTCAATCTGATGGAAATCGGATGAGATTAAGAGGGGTTGTTAAAGAACTTGAAGACTTAGTTTGGACTATTGTAATCTTTCCCGCTTTTCTATTGCACCTAGTCACATGTTGTAACTTCATTTTCCAAGACTTGGTAACTAAGAGCATGTCCAATGCAGGCGCTTAGAGAGATGCTTAGTAATAAAAAACTGATTTTTTTTGCCACATATGATAGATAAGGTGCTTATTTTGAAGCATCGATGCTTAAATAAGCACCGGTGCTTAGTAGGTGCTTATGTGTATAACTATATCTATTAATAGATAATATAGCATCTAAGCACCTATAGAAGAGATGTTTGCATTGAAGGAAATAACTTTTACATGGATGCTTGATGATGTGGCTATATTCTCTCTCTTTAAATACTCATATATAAGCATCTTGCATTGTACATGCTCTAATGCCGGTATTGTTGTTCTGAATTGTATCTAATCAAATATCAATATATAGGGTGGGTTTGGCTAGGCTTAGGCTTTAGCTTATCACTCTCTGTTACAGTAACTATCTTTTAAACTGTACGACTTTGCAAGATGGGGTCTACAGGTGTATTATAGTAGACATTGTACCAAGTTAAACTATACCAGCTAAAATCATATACAACTGTTTTCCTCTACGTGCTATCTCTTGTAAATAGATAGAATTAAAAAATGATAAACCAAAAGACAAAATCATATCTCAAAAGAACCCTCCTAAGAATGCACCCCGGCAATGATTCAGTGTGCGGGATGTCTTCACTCTCTTCCGTCTTTGATATCTCCACATTCCCTTCCTGCGTGCAATTCCCTATCCTATTCCTATCTGAACGGCCGGACATGTGTACATGCAGACCGCTCCAATTCCAATGCTTGCATGCCTTAAATGCAAAACGTGACAGGAGCTGCACCATCCATTCTTGTTCTCTTGCCTCTCTCGCTTGCATTAAACCGTTCGTACTCCTCTCCTTCGTGCTGTTTCGCTCGCAATTTCATGCACGCAACGCTCCTGGGAGCACGGCAAGAGAGGTAAATCTTGCTTACACTGCCGGCCGGGAGTGCATGGTCGTAAATCGTAATAGTGCAGCGTCGATCACCGTCCATGTTACTCGCGTCCCAGAGGCAGTACGTTTCGCTGTTTCATGCGTGCTCTCGGTCCCTGGCTGCAAAATTACTTGTCGCTAGCTCAGAGTTCAGAGGAGTGTTACTTCTTCTTTTTTTTATTTATTAGAAAAGCTGTAGAGAGAAGCCTGGGTTGGGAGGCTGGGGCCAGGAGCAAGACGAAAAGAGAACAGCTACAGGTTGGCAAACAAGACAATGGAGTGGTACAAATTTTGCTTGCCGTCCCATAGCTAGCTAGCCGGCCATGATCAGGTGCTAGCTGCTCTCTCAGACAGACAGAGAGAGAGAGAGAGAGAGAGAGAGAGATGCGTTGTTGTAGCTGGGAGCGTACTTGTGGGGAGAACTGTGGATCGATGCACAAAACACTAGTATGCTTGCAGCGGCATGGGCAGCGAGAAGAAAGATAAGCTACTCCAGTAGAGTACATTAGACGATCGCGTGTGCACGGCGCTCCGGCCCGAGTCGTCACCTCCGTCCGCCGCTCTCGCACGTGGCTGTGCCCCTGCACTGCAACTGCAATCTTTCTCTCTCAGATGGGGGGGGGGGGGGGGGGGGTTGGGGTTGGGGTCGGGGGAGGTCGGCTGCCATGGCAGGCTTTGGCATTGGCAGTTTGGCTCCTGCAGTGCCGCGGTGCAATAATTAAGGCTGCACCCAACAAACTCGCTCTGGCTCAGGCTCAACACCGTCGCGCAGTCGCGCGCGCGGCTTTCCTTCTCCTCCTCCGTTCCGGCCAGGGTCAGGTCCAACAGCAACAGTGCGCGCCAGATTTTCACTGCACGCTCTGTCTCCTACTACTATCCTTGCTCATCCTTCTGTCCCATGGGTTTCTTCAGGTACTGCTGCCTAGTACAGTGTCCCTCTTCATCACGATATACAACAACCGCTTAAATCTTAAATTTACTCCAGCTAGCTAGTAGGAGTAGTAGCTTAGCTCATGAGTTTGCGATCATATATGGCAATGATTGGGACACGCTAAGCAAATTATTACTCCTACTAGGAGCAGTATCCAATTGTTTTTACGCCTAGCCGTAGCCCTAGCCCTTAATCGACGCGCATGCACGTCCTTTGCTACCTTACCGGGATTAGTGCTCGATTGATCGGTAGCCCCTGAATGGAGCCAACGAATTCAATCGCATAGGGCTCTGCTGCTCACCTGCAACCTTTACCTTAGCTCACTTGGTTCTTCTTCGTCCTCGGGGATGCCAAACTTTTAACGCTGGCAGTGTAGTGCCTCCTCCTCCTTACCGTTGTGCAGTGCACTTCCATCTTTTTCAAACGGCCATCTTAATTTGTATCCAGTTGAAGCAGGATAAACTCGATGAAATTAAGTTGGTGGAACCATGCCTTTTGGACATCAAATTGACATGAAAAATAAGGATTTTTCAACATTATATTATACTAGTAGCAGAAAGGTAGTAGTACAAATAAAATATGAATGTTGATTTGTAAGGGTATTATAGACTTTTGTTTTTCAATCTGATAGTTTTCGGGAGGATATTTTGGATTATCTCACTATACAACATCGTTTTGTTCAACAACAGTGTCTCCGGTAGAGATGGCAATGGGTACCCGAAACCCGATACCCGATGGGTTTTTACTCTATTAGGGCATGGGCCAGAGTCAATTTTTTAACACATGGATTTCTTAATGGGCAAAAAGCCCAACCCATCGGGTCTGCCGGGTTCGGGTACATTCCTATAGTACCCAAACCCGTAAACTCATGGGTAATATAAACCCGATCCATAGGAGTTATAAACCCAAGCTCCCAGCCTCCCAGGCAAACCAGCACAACCCATAGCCCATTAGCCATTTAGCCCCAAGCCCTAAAATCCAATGCGGCAATGCCCCATTACCCATACGGCTAACCCTAGCTAGCACTCGGTCACGGTCACTACTCACTCCTCCCCAGACCCCACCCCGATTCAACAGCCGCCGCAGCGGCGGCACATCTGGCGCTCCGCACTCGGTCTCCGGCAGTCTCCACGCTCGCCCTCCCATCCCGCAGCTCCCGCTCCTGCTCCCGCCACTCTCGCCGCACGCTCGTCCTCCCGCACGCCCTCGCCATCGCCTCGCCTTCCAGTTCAGCCTGTCGCCCCCACGGCGATAGCCCGCCGCTCTCACGCCGCAGCCAACGCGCATCGCAGCAGTAGGCCCTTGGCCATGGCGCTGCCCTCCGGCTCCAACAAAGATGGCCGGTGAACTTCTTCCTCCTCTCCATTAACCATTGTTGCAGCTCGCATTACTGACCCCACGGGCGACCTGTGGGTACCCGTTAACCCAGTGGGCATGGGTCTGGGCAAAAATCTCCACCCGTCACGGGCATGGGTTTTTTAGCGGACACGTCCAACTTTCATGGGCACGGGTTTAGAATAGCAAAACCCAGCGGGTTTGTGCCCGTTGCCATCTCTAGTCTCCAGTGCACTCTCGACAAATCTCGGCGAGTGCACCAAGTTGAACAACATCATGATCTACAACAACCGCTTCACAGGGGAGTTCCCAAAGAAGACATGGTTGTTTGCGAAGCTAACCAACGCCATGATCCAGAACAACGACTTCGTCGGCATTCTACCAAATGAGATATCCTTTAACATCGCATGAATTCAGATGGGGAATAACAAGTTCTCGGGAACATACCAACGTCTGCAATGGGACTGCAAATGTTCATTGCGTGTCGATACTTTAATATCGATCTTATATAATAATTTGTTTGGGTTCAGAGAAATTTTGAGGACCTGGCTATCAACACACAGAGGCAAGACATGGGGATTTTTATACAGGTTCAGACTTTCTACAACGAGAATAATAGCCATACTTCCTATTCACTACTGCTCAAAGAAGTGAGCACAAGGAGGAAAGTAATGCGGAATTATAATGGAGAAAGTAATGCGAAAAAGCCTGCTCTACTCTCCCTTGTGTCTAGCCCAGCCCCCATCCTTCTCATTGACGTCCACTTTATATAGCTTGCACGATGGCGACAGTTTCTTTTCGCTAATAAACATCTTATTATTTCGAGTGATAACCGCCTGATAGGAGTTACTTGAGACTTGATATCTTGCTCATCGTGCTGTGGTTTTTGTCGAGATGAAGTTAAGTGTACTTATTCCAAAGAATAAACACTTACACTAATCGCCATGTCAGACAGACTCACAGAGCAATGGGTTGTCGTAGACAGGTCAGTCGGAGTTTGACTTAGTTGTAGGGGATCTACGACCATGAGGTGGTCGCAGGATAATGTACGACTATGCTAAGGTCATAGGATAACTTACAAGTACAAGGTTGTCATAGAAGAGCTTTCGACTAGCTGACTGTCGTAGAAGAGTTTACAACCAACGGGTTGTCGTAGAAGATCTTACGACTAGCGGGTAGTCGTAGAAGAGTTTACGACCAACAGGTAGTTGAAGAAGAGCGCGGGTGGTCGTAGAAGAAGTTACGATCAATGGGTAGTTGTAAAAGAGCTTACGACCAACGGATAGTCGTAGAAGAACATATGACTTTCCTGTGAAATCTCTCTCTTATAAACAAGGAGTATACTCAAGGAGCATATACAGATAAATAATAATTTGAGGATTAATCATATTCTTGTCACCGCGGAAAACAATTGGTTCTCCTGTGGGCTACAGAGCTGGACATGACGAAGCTCGCTCGCTAACCTCACCTCGCTGGACCTTGCTAGCAACCTGATATCCGACTCGATCCCACCTTCCCTCCGAGCCCTGAGGAAGCTCAATTACCTCAATCTTAACTACAACCAGATATCCGGGGAGACTTCCTTGACCTCTCCGACAACACGCTCACCGACGACATAGCGAAGGAATTCAACAACCTCCATCTCGACATCCTGAACCTATCATCAAACCGGCTCACCGGCGAGGTCCCAGCCTCTACGGCGGTAGCTCCCCTGGTAATCATGATCTGTGCACTGGACCAGACTCCGGCCTACCCATCCCGGTGTGTCCCTGTGGTCACAGCAGCACTCAAAATCACCATTCTATGATCATGATTGTCCTATTGGTCGTACTTCCCGGCATTGCTCTCATCAGCACCATTGTTACCGTATGGCTGCTCCTTCGGTGTAGAAATGACCGTCGAGATATTACATCGTGGAAGATGACACCATTTAGAATGCTGGATTTGACCGAGCATCCTTTGGCTTCCTTCCAGGTGTGGTAGTTTATACCACTTATTTCGTTTATAATTTTATTCTTTTAAAAATTCTAATGCTAGTAGTATGGGTATTAGTATAACTAAATTATAACTATTCTGAACTATGAATCATAAAGATTGGATGGCTTTAAAGTACCATAAAAAATTCAAAAATAATGCTCAACAAAGTAGCTCAGTTGATGAAGTAGATTAACTCCTACCAAAAAAAAAATCAAATCAAGAATCACAGAGGATTCAGATTGCGCGAAATCCACATGGTAGAGTTGGGGGAAAACGACCTCATTTGAATACGTTTGAAGTATATTATTATACATTTTGTGTTGTCTCTGAAAACAGAGGCCCGAGATGCACATTGTCTCTGTTATCTAGAAAAACCCAATGCATTCGAAACTGGTGTGGTTCTAGCTCACCCCGTGCAGAAGGGAACTATGATTCACATGAATTAGGTGGCTGCTCATTTGGTTCTTTTTATGACTTATAGCTTATTTTATATTGTAACTGCTGGTGATTTTTTGATGTAATTAAATTAAAAAATAAAAAACAGATTAGTTTATTACGGATAATATAAATGAATACGAAAAAAATAAAAACTCAAGAAAACAAAAAACTAGAAAAAAACAAAATTAAGAAACAGTGAACTAAATAAAAAAGATAGAAGGCCTAGATCGAAATGGACTTATTGATATTCTTTACCTCAAAAACTGGTGGCTTTTAACTTTTGATATAGTACCTAACTTTCAAACGGAGTATTTTCTCAAGTTGGGGTCTATAAGTTAAACGATCTATACGTTAAAAACCTAACATCTGTACCAGCCAAAATCACAAGTAAGTATCTGTCTCTCCGTAATCTGTACCGTAAACAGCTAAAATTCAAAAAATTCAGCAAAAAACCATAAGCCGCAGCCGAAAAGAATAGCCCATACTAGCTACCACGTTGCAAGGGCGATTGTGGCAAATTAAGGTAGCTGATGAAAGTGGTAAAAGAAGTACCGGGTTCTGGAAGTTGATGTACGGCAATGAGGTAAATTTATTACCCTGCTCGTGCAAAATCCATTCCATCGTCCTCCCAAACCCCAACGCATGCAGCCCCTGCTACCTTCTTCTGGTAGTCCAAAATAAATACACAACCAAACAAATACACAAAAGACACACACACACACACTCTCTCTCTCTGTGGAGAGAGAGAGAGAGAGAGAGGGGAGCCCTGTCTTTTCTAGTAGAGGACGGCTCATGTCTGAAAGAAACCCCTCTATTCTGCGGTTGACATTGCTGAAGATTTGGACAGGATATGGAGTATACAGCATTGTATTTGGATGGCTAATGTTGTTCCTGCCCTGTCGTAACGTATCTTTCGTACGTCTGATGTTAGATGTACGTGTACTGCTAGCTCTTTTAATTTCTATTGCTAGCTAGGCCTGGTGATCACGTCCATTAGCTGTGCTCGCCTGCGAGGCACGCTTCTGGCTTTTCTCGCAAGCAGATCAGGATAGGAGAAAATTAGCATGTGAGTATATTTTTTTACAAGTAGTTTAATTTACTTGCGCATGCATATGTCGCCGTCAAATCTGTATCATGGTACGAACAAAAGAAGTGCTAATGTACCGGTGAGAAGAAGATACATATCTATTATCGAGCTGGCTAAACGGGCGGCCTCGCGGAGACCGGCGAGGCATGGTTTGTTCGGGCCGATAAACTAAACAGGTGCAGATTAAAATTTACAAAAGATATAAATATATTAAAAAATTAATAAAGAGAGATATTAAAATTTATTAATATTTAGGTGGACTAAACGAGTCATGCCTAAACATGGCTAGGGGAGGTGATAGGCTGTATCGGGCTAGTCTGGGCACGATTAGCCTGACAAGCCGAGATAGGCCCATTTAGTCCACTCGACTCTTTTTCTGAAAATTACAAAAACCCTAAAAATATATAGGACTAAAAATGCAAATTAAAATTTACAAAAAAAGATTATATACCATCAAAAGATATAAATATGTTGAAAATTTAATAAAGAGAGTTATTAAATTTATTAATATTTAGATGGATTAAATGAGCCATGTCTAAATGGACTAAACATGCCTAAACAGGCCATGCCTAAATGGGCTAAATGTATCTAAACGGGTTGTGCCGGGTCAACCCACTAGGCCGCGGTGATGACTCAATAACTCATGCCCAGTCGGCTGGGCTGGCCCAATAGTGTCGTGCCTCAGGTTGGCACGCCTTAGTTTGCCACATCTAATCTATTATATACTAAAAGTTGATGACACAACTTTTAGAATTGCTAAAAAAAATAAGAAATATGTTAGAAAATCACAAAAAGGCAAAACACCTATCCGTTAATTTGGTAGGTCCTAATTTTAAAAGCTTAGATTTGATAGTTGACTTAGAGATATAAGAATCTATCTATATTTATACTAATTCAGAATTAAAAATAAAAAATTATACGACTTCAAAAGTAATATCCATAAATAACTAAAATTAGCAACAATAATTAAATGAAAATTGGCAAATTAAAACAAAGAGTTCATACAAGTATAATCCAAATTAACTAAAATTTGGAATACAAAAATAAAATAAAATTAGCAATTTGATTTCCATATAAACATCAAAGTAAACCCCTAAAAAACTAAATTCAGAATAGCAACTAAAAGAAAATAGAAATTGGTTTTTTTATACGAATTCCAGCCTAAAACTAAAAAGAAATCCATGGCAAGTATGATCTAAAAACATGCAAATTTGGAATAGAAATTAAAGAATGATTAGTTATTTGATTTGTAAACGAAATTGAAACTTATCTATTTTATGTACTAAAAATCGATGATGTGCCACCTTGCAAGTTTTTAAAAGCAGGGAGTAGAGAGGGCATTGCAACTTATAATTGAGCCACCTTGCTAGTTTTAAAAAGCAGTGAGTAGAGAGGGCATTGCAACTTATAATTAGTTTTTAGTTACGTATCATCAGTTCTTTTGATAGAACCGGCCGACGTACTGCATCGTGTTATGTTTATGGTTTCTATAAAAAAAAGATGAAGTGCACGTACATGCAAACGAACTGTGGAAAGCATGCGGGAACCGACATTTCAACATGCGTGCAAGAAAGCATTTTTCATCGGTTCCAAAATCTTCTCGATCTGTGTATGCACATCATAGTATCTCGACGGGCGGTACATAATACCCTGAAATAAGTACATGGCTCATCAGCAGCTTTCGCCATTTGCCTCAATATCTGCACATACATCTCCATCTACGTGTGCATATTTATTTACAGACATATATGTATGATGAACAGATGCATATATTGAGTATATTTTAGTTTCCTTTCTGTGTATGAAAAACGTCAATAATGTATGTTGTTTATGTATGCACGTCTCTCTGCAGCCTCTAGCTGTGGCTTTACATGCAGCAGCAGGTAGCCTAGTACACATCTTTACAAGCTTCATCAGGCTCACCTTAAGCTCCATCAAGTTCCCTCTTTGGACCCATCCCAGGTGCCAGCTTGCCCTTCACCACCCTTTAATCTCACCATTCCTGTTCTTGCCATTTCCCCCCTTTTCAAGAGAGAGAAATATACAGTAGACCTATATACTGATATATATATATATATATATATATATATATATATATATATATATATATATATATAAAGAGAGAGAGAGAGTAGGGGCTTGGCCTAAAGCCCTAAACACCATAGCCTTTCTACGGTTTCAGCGCTCCACTATATAAAGCCATCCCATTGGTCTCCCCCCACACCACGCCGTAGCCAAGAATAATGTACTAGCTTCTTAGTGTGCAACAGCTTGCTTCGTCTAGCTTGGAGAGAGAGAGAGAGAGAGAGAGAGGCTACGCTAGGGTTCTTGCACAACTCTTTCTTCTCTTCGTTTCCTGCCCTGATCAGATCTCGCAAGCTATGCACCACCCGGCGGCCATGGGCGACGCGCTGTGGGACCTGCTCGGGGAGGAGATGGCCGCGGCCGCGGCGGCCGGCGAACACGGGCTTCCCCCCGGGTTCCGGTTCCACCCCACCGACGAGGAGCTGGTGACCTTCTACCTGGCCTCCAAGGTGTTCAATGGCGCCTGCTGCGGCGTCAACATCGCCGAGGTGGACCTCAACCGGTGCGAGCCCTGGGAGCTCCCGGACGCGGCGAGGATGGGGGAGCGGGAGTGGTACTTCTTCAGCCTGCGCGACCGTAAGTACCCGACGGGGCTGCGCACGAACCGCGCCACCGGTGCCGGCTACTGGAAGGCCACCGGCAAGGACCGGGAGGTGCTCAACGCCGCCACCGGCGCCCTCCTCGGCATGAAGAAGACGCTCGTCTTCTACAAGGGCCGCGCCCCCCGCGGCGAGAAGACAAAGTGGGTCCTCCACGAGTACCGCCTCGACGGCGACTTTGCCGCCGTCCGCCGCTCCTGCAAGGTACTACTGTACTTTATTGCGTTTAACACTGCACTGCACCGCATTGCTCGATCGATTGATGGATATTTGGTTATTTGTTTGAGCTTCGTGTGCGTTGAAACTACAACAGTTGAGAGTTAAAGAGCGAGTTGCATGGTCGGTATCGTAGTAGATATGGCTCATTCAATGTGGCATGCATGCGTGCATGCATACATAACGTGACATATGCACTGTATAGGATACTTCTGTGCATTCAATGGTGCTAGCATAAGCATAATAAGTGGAAAAAAACCAAAAAAAAGGACCTTGTGTATCAAATATCGAAAAAAGACCAAAAAAATATCGAAATTAAGAAGCTAGAGTCGAAATAAACAATAAACGGGACCTTGTGCACTGACACAGGATCCAAGCAATCGATACACCTTGTGTTTGTTCCCTTCGGGGGTGGTTGTACTTGGCATATCTCCAAATATTAACATACCTCGTCTCCAATCTTCCTCGTGCAGAACGTCAAATCTTCCATCTAGCTACCCCCTGTGCTAAAAAATAAACTATTACAGCATGAATATACAAATGTGCTCCCTGCTGATGTTATTCATGCATGTCTATAAAAAAATGTGCTCTCTGCAGAAGGTTAGCAGTAAATATTGTATGCTGCATTTCTGTACTAGCTAGACCACAATACATTGTTATGTACAATGTGCTCCCTGATGTTATGCTTATGCATGCCTTTCTTAAAGAATGTGCTCTGCAGAAGTTCAGGATATCAATTTGTATACTGCATGTACTACTAGTATAGATCACGATCCACACCAGATAATATCATATAAATATGTTGTGTGTCCTTGTTGGTTAAGTGATTGGTGATTTCCTGAACTTAAATCATTCATCATGTCATTTACAGGAGGAATGGGTGATCTGCAGGATCTTCCACAAGGCAGGAGACCAGTACAGCATGATGATGGTGAAGAGCCCCTATTACCTCCCAATGAACCACCCCAGCTTCTTCGAAGATCCTCCTGTTCCTTTCCCAAACCCTAGCAGCTGCGCAAGCCTTGCCCCCTTCCACCATGACATCCCAAACCTGCACCCTCCATTGCAGAACCAGACCAAGAACAGCAGCAGTTGCATCAATGGCTTCCCAGCTGCAGCTTGCATGCAAGCTGAGGCAAACAGCAGCAGCACCATGCTCACTTTCCCTTCCTTCACCTCCATCGTCGCTGGAAAGGGGGGCCCACAGCCCCAGCTCGGAGTCAACGCCGGGCCACAGGAGCCGCCACCTACCTGGCTGGACGCTTACCTGCAGCACAGCGCCTTCCTTTATGGGATGGGCCTACCTGCAGCCCCCAGGGGTGCATGATCCGGACCGTTGGTTACTTAGGGTTACCTATCGATCGATATATGCTGTAGTCTCTTCTCTTGCTGTTCAATTTTCATGTGTGCTGATCGATATTTAGACAGCTTTTTCAATTGATCCTTTAGCTGTCATGAACTCGTGTGTAGTACTTTCCTTGCATGCATGCAATATATTAGTGCATTGGATCATTGGAGCAGCACACTATAGACTATACTTCTCACTTGATCCATGAATGTATTCATAATTTCACATGCAATATGCACGCACGGGATTCTCTAACTTTACGAAGTAAAGTCACAGCGTGACTTTGCTTCATAAAGTCGCTCCATCCGACGATCAACGGCCCAGATTAATCTAGCGTTGTTTTTATTTTTTTCACTTCTAGTTTTTAGCTTTTTTATTTTTATCTTTTTCTAGCTTTTTTCTTTTTTCTTATATTTCTTTATATTATCTGTGTTAAAATAACCTATTTTTTAAAAATATTTTTTAAAAATAGGTTATTTTAACACAGATAATATAAAAAATATAAGAAAAAGAAAAAAGCTAGAAAAGGATAAAAATAAAAAAAGCTAAAAACTAGAAGTGAAAAAAAAATGAAAAAAAATGCTAGATTAATCTGGGCCGTTGATCGCTGGATGGAGGGACTTTATGAAGCAAAGTCACGGTGACTTTAAAGTCAGAGAAGCTGCGCCGCAATATGCAGGGCTATCTATATATAATCAAGATGTCACTTTGTTTAGCATACATGCTAATATGTATGGACTATGGAGTCGATCAACTAGTTACTACGTACTACTACTACTTGCGAATTGTGGTGATTATTTTGTGCATTGAACACTGGTATCATTCAGCTCCTATCAAAACTACTGTTTGCAGTACAGTTGTTGTGTGGATTTGCTTACTGACATGAAATCCGATGGAGGCTTGCACACGCATTGCATCTGCATGCACGGATCAATTACATGCATGCAGTTTAAGATAGGAGCACTAGTAAAGAAGAACAAAAGAAGAAAAAGGCGCAAAGCAGTAGTGATCAGTGATGGGTGGATAGATTGATGGATGGGATGTGATTTAGGTCAGAGACGGAGGTCAGGCATGCAGATGCAGATGCAGTGCCGGGGCCGGCCATCCAGCCAGGTGTGGATGATTTGATGGGCTACAATAATGCATTGCATTGCATGGAACTATGGAAGGGATGGGATTTGCATTTGCATCGCAATATATACTGCTCGTTGCTTTACTGCTGCATCTGCATGCATCATGACTTGGTGTTCCTCAGACGATGGGATGGCTCGACGTGACCCCTAATCGGGCTTCGCGGAAGCATTGCGACGATCGATCCATCTCTCCGATCCACTGCACTGCACGCGCCGCTCGCTCGCTCCATCGCGTTGTCACAAAAGTCAAGCTGCTCCACTACTAGCTGCTGCTGCTGCTGCTGCATGCCTGCATTCTGCTTCAATTGTGTACGTAAAAGCAAGTAACTAGGAGTAGTAAACTCGGTCACCGTATTTAGGCCGGCCGCCGGCGAAGCGCCGGCCACCGCCGGCATAACGGCGGCGTGTTCCAGTGATTAATGGTAGGTGACGCTTGTTAATTACTAGCTAGTATCATTTGATCCGCTTTGCTGCGTTTTTATTGGTTTTAGCTTATGACTTTTAGCTGAAAATAAATAGTAATGGTCGAAAGAAATGGCTTTTAGAAAGAGGAGGCGAGCGGTGGAAAAAGTAAAGGAGATGCGTGCGTGCGACGTAAGCGAGAGGAGTGGGATGCGTGATGTTGGAATATGCCATAGAGGCAATCATAAAAATGATTATATTTCATCATGTTCATGATTTATTGGATAATATGTTTATTGTTTCTTAAATAATATTGTTAATATTTATTATCAAGTATATGACTTGATTGTGAAACGCTATATTTCTACGATGATTATTCTTAAATGATCCATAGTCGAAAATATATGAGCACACATGAATTGACTAACATATATATTGGCTGATGACCATATTTCGCGGGTCATAGATATAGAGATATCAAACTAATAATATGGACGCATGTTAGCGAACATGGGGTTAGATCGACCCACCATAAGACACTGTGAGAACGTTGCATTCTTACATGTTATCATTTGGTATCATTTACAATGGATATACTATATCCTTAGACTTGAGGTCATCGCATGTACTCAAGATGTATAATGAATAACTTAGGGGTTACCAAATGCTACTCCATAACTTGGTAGTTATAAAGGTAGCTTTTGGGTTTTGTCATGATGCATGCATCGAGGCATGGTCGATCAGGATAGAAGTTGCCCCTCCATGCAATGGGAGAGATATCTCTAGGCCTCTCGAGTGATTGGATTCTAGAAATATATGGCCATGCTACTCGTAGTTCAAGAGTTAACCATAGTCGGGAATTCAAGTCATGTGATCGAGAAAGAGTGGTCAAGCTAACCAACAAGGATGGTACGAAATCGCCTTGAGCTTGACTGATATCGTGAGGCAAAGAGAAATGCATATATGTTTTATTAAGGTTCATCCGATATAATCTTTACATATGCTTGGGAGCGGCGTGTCTTGCTAGAAGCCACTACCAATTAATGGACGAGTAGGAATACTTGGGCCATGTCCAACTATACGTGATCCTATAGGGTCGCACGCTTAAAGGGCTGGAATATAATTCGGATGGTGATCTGAATTCATGTGGGTCATGAGTTTCTAATGGGCTTTGAGTTCGAGGCCCATCATTGATGCCTATATGTAGAGGGGCAGTGGCATAGGGTTTCGTAAGAGAGAATTCAGAATTCCAAAAACCCTAATCACCACACTTTCCTCATATAATACCATGCAGCCGACGCTAACACTCTAGCGCGTGGTGTTCCTGCCGTATGTGTGGATACCTTGGAGATATTGATGCGAAGGTTCAGCATTAGGACGATCCGCAATTTGTGACGATCAGAAGGAGCTGGAGGAGGAAACGTGCAGCTAGTACGACTAGTACTACACCAACACGCTATATCGACTCTACTTTCGCTACGAGTCTGTGCGTCTAGTGGTAATCCCATGATCTATTACTAGCGTAGGTTCCTTGTTTATGCGGTAGATTTTGAAATCGACGGACCATGTGAGAAGGTCATGTTTATTGTTGTGATAAACCATTGCAATGTTTTTAGAGTAGTCAATTGGTTTTGCAAAGGGTGCACTTGATTTGGACTATTTTCTAGAAGTCCCAGAAATATTGAAAGTATCGCGGGTATAAGCGTGATAGTACCGTAGGTGCTTTTGTGGTAGTATCGCAAGGCGAAAGTACCGACAAAGCAGTGGTATGTTTTTTCAGAGAGGTCCAGCTAAGGATTTACATGTGCAGAAGTGCCGCTTTCGAGAGCTATAGTACTGCAGTACGATAGTACCGGTATTAAAGGTGCAGTACTACCGATCTTCTAAGAAAAATATGGTTTTGGGAATTTGATTCATGGATTGAGTTGGGATGGCTGAGGTCATTGGATTAAGGTTGCATGATGCATGTCTTGCCTAATGTAGGTCAAGTTGTGAAGAACTTGTGTCTGGAAATAATTTTTATGTCTTTAGGTGTGTAGGGTTGCTAAAAGTCAATTATGGTCAACGGTGATAATCAGGGTTAGACTCATGAAGGAGTCGAGGCTCAGAACAATCGAGGATGCTGAGTGAGACAGTGAGCTCAAGCGTGGCACGAGAAAGGTGGGAAATGTTGAAGGCGAGTTCGAACGGCGGGATGGCGCTATGTGGCTTGCACGAGCCAAGTGAGCCGTCGTTCGGTGGAATCGGGACGGAAGAAACTTAGTGACACGTGGTAAGCTAGTGGTGCACCTACATATGGCAAGCACAGAGATTGCTTGCAGTGGTTGGTGATGATCAGTTCAAGGAAGTGTATTTTGGTAGTTTGATCAAGGTGGAGTGCTCTATGTCCTCTAAGGTGGAGTGGCTGTGATACCTTCCTTCTAAAGTAAGTAATACATCAATCTTTGTTATTCTCTTCAGTCTCTTATTTTTTATTGATGTGCTTGACTTTTGGTTGGTTTTGATCCGTCTTCTTCGCTTTTTGCGATCTTTCTGTGTTATGGACGTGTAAGAGATGAAGATAATATTTGGGAATACATCTACATCCATTTAGACATTTTGATAGGAAGATTCATGAGAAAACCCAGTATAACCCTTTTCTTGCCCTCATCGAGTGATTTCTGCTTCAAGGGGTTTTGAACCATGTTCATTGGTGTTTTTGCTTGTTGTGACATGTGGGAACACATATAAAACCATCTTGGTCATCATCCACCCATGAGCAAGTTGTATTCACTGTAGGGCCTTTTGATTGGTTTTGGCGCACTTTTTATTCGTTTGTAAAAAGGTTGGAACTTTGACAACGATATTCATGATTGTTGGACGGAATAGGTTCGTGTGATCTTAGGCAACGTATGTGTAAAGTTTCACACCCTCTGATTTAGTCAATCAAAAGACATGTGGATTTGGGTCTTGCGGTCGGGCTGAAAGCCATGTTCTTCGATTGGAAACAGAAGCACTGCATGCTGTGCAGCGTTTGTACCGTAGCCGTTGGTTTCGACCACGTTGGTCATGACCACGCTAGTCTCAACCACGCTGGTCTCGACCATATTGGTTTCGACCACATAGGGTTCAACCAAGTTTGTTCCAACTGCGTCAATTTTGACTATATTGATTCTTGACCATTCTCTTGTCGTTAACCACTCAAGTCAAAATTCGGCCGCATTGGCTTTTGACTACATTGGTTCTCGATCGTTTACTGATAATTAACCATACAAGTCATTTTCGACCACTCTGTCTTCCGACCAGTCGCGGTAGTACCATAGAAATAACAGCGGTAGTACCACATCTACAGATTTTGCATAGTGGCTCAGCGTTATGATTTCTCTGAAGGTTGAATAGAGTTTCTATCCGAATCTTCATAGCTTTATAATTATTGGAGCAACGGATTAGCGAATACTTAGCTGTGGTGAAACACGTGATACACATGTTACCCTCTATCTTATCTCTGGAGCGAGATAATAACAAGAAGAGTGGATAAGTTATTTTAAGAAGTCAATTGTTCGTATTGATTTTTGTTTTTTTTAAATAGAAGTCGGAAAGAGAGACTAATGTAAATAGGTCGTAGTTCGTAGCAACAGTGCTGGAGGCAATGGGAACATTGAATGTGACGCTCGCCTTCGCCTTCTTGTCAAATTGCTGTCGTCTCCGGCCGGCCGATCGAGATTCGAGAGGTACGTACTACTGATGCGAAAGGCTAGCGCGTGGCCCGGGTTGCTAGTTAGGAACTGTCCGTCAGCTCCGGCCGGCCATCGATGATCGATCGGCTTATCGCTTGCCGCTTGCTTGCCACCAGCCCCGGGTCTACGGAAAAAAATTCTCTACAGCGACGGACCAAACCGCATCCGCTGCATACGCACCGCGAGCTTGCGACGCGTGGCCTCCCAATACATCGGACGCTCGAGGCTCCTCCCGCACTCGTGCGCTCGCAAGTCGCAGAGATATCGGCTCCTCCCGTACCTGGCTAGCTCGTCGCTCGGCTTCGCCTGCACTTCGGCTTTCCGGTTGGCTCAGTCTTATCTGCCCCCGCTGCAGAGTCGCGTCGTCGCCGCCGACGCAGAGCCCTCGTCGTCGCCGCCGCCGCATCCCTTATCCGCTCCTGCTGCTGCGACCGACTTGGATATCCCCCGAGCCTTCGGCCTTCGCCGCCGCGTGTTCCTCCCAATCTGCTACCCGAGCGCGCGCCCAGTTCCGATGGATCGAAGCGCCCCCGGCCAGGCCTCGCCTCCATTCCCCCCTTCTTCTTCTCCCGCTGCTGCTGGTGGTACGATTTTTTTTCTTGTTCCGTGGTTGCTTCTTGATTTGCATGTCTTTTCTTTCTTCTTTGCTTTGGGTTTTAGTTGGGGGTTTTTTTGTGAGATTAGCAAGAAAAGAAATGATTGCTTGGGTTTCTGGTCTACGAATGCAGCAGTTCAATCATCTAGTTCTTTGCTATTTTGCTGTTTTCACATTTAATTCTTGTGCTTGGAAGAGAATGTCGTCCAACAAGGAATTGAAAGATGCCCATTCCTGAGGAACATCAATGAGCCTACAAGTTTTTCCTTATCGTCCGTTAAATTTCCTGTTCCTGTATGTCATTTACATTCCACCCCTCTTTACGTAATCATTATCATCTGTTTCTGAAAAGTTGTATACGTTATGGATGTGATTGCTGAACTGTATCATTTGCTGATTGTAAAGGCAAGGGGAGCCAAAGGTCCAATTTTCGAAGATGGACCCAACTTTGACATGGCATTTCGAGTTTTCCATGGTAGAGATGGGGTTGTTCCACTTTCAGAAGGATCCTTTCCACAGATTGAGAAGCCGTTGCCAAAGCCCAATCCTGAATTTAACCCCTTGGCAGCCAAAGCTGCTACCATCAGTCTCTCAGCATTTGGAGGGTTTTTCAGTTTTGGCGATTTCTCAAATAAGCACAATAAGAAAAACTCCAACAAAAAGAATCCTAACAACCTCCCCCAGGTAATTTGTGGTTTCACTTTGCTCAGACAATTTTTTTTTTCAGATTACCATGCTTGTCATTCTTTCCTATATCCTGTGTCACAATGTTGCAATATCCTCTCGAAAGATTTTTGAGATGAGACTAACTTTTTAGTACCAAAAGAAAGTAAAATTATCATTCCAACAGTAGATACACGCTACACATGATCTTTATGAACTGCCCTACGTAGAGCAAGCACTAAAATGAGCACAGAATAAAAAGTTTTCCATATACTTTGGCAAAGGAGCATGCCATTCATTTATCTGATTTTGCTCTTCCCTGGCATTTCAGAATGGAGGTCAGTCTAATTATCATGAAGCACTGAGCAACGAGTGGCTGGAAATGGGCCAATGCCCTCTTGCAAAGTCATATAGGGCATTAAGTGGTGTTGTGCCTCTCGTCGCAAAGATGATGACACCCCCAGCTGGTATGAAACTGAGATGCCCACCTGCAGTGGTTGCTGCGCGTGCAGCACTATCACGCACAGCCTTTGCGAAGGGGCTTCGTCCTCAGCCCCTGCCAACAAAAATACTGGTGATTGCGTTGCTTGGTATGGCAGCAAACGTTCCCCTTGTTATGAAAGTTCTTATATTCAAGGAGGATATACAATTTACAGTCCTTATATTCAAGGAGGATATACAATTGACGGTCCTTACATATGAAAGTTCATATGTATCGAAATTCTTCTACAATTGACGGTCCTTATATTCAAGGAGGATATACAAGTCTCATACTTGGAGTTGATCAAGCTGCCACAACTCAATCGACTGCTAGGAAATTACAATTTGGTGGAGTGCCAAATCATGAAAATAAGTAACATTGATGTGTTGCTCTGTAACATATTCAGGAATGTTACTACTGAATTGTTTCTTTTTATTTATCCAGCAATGCTTGTACTACTCTTTAAAATCTAGATGTGTTGCGTAGTAATGTCTCTAAGAGGCTTGCATTTATTTCACAATTCAGTCAGACAATCTCATTCCAGATTCCAGACAATCAGAGAAAAAAAATCAACTTTTCTAACACAGCCATCACATTCCAGATTTCAAAACCATCCAAAATGACATGTATTTCACATCCAAAAAATTACAGTGTACATTAATCATGTCAAACCATTTACAAATAGATCATGTGACACAACACTCATCAACACTGATCCTATCAATACAAATCTCGCTCTTGAAGATATGCCCAGCTTCTTGAAAGCCAAGCTTAATTGTACAGTAATTCCAAGAATTTGTTTGTGAGTTTCAAACTCCTGAGCACCTTGCAAACCTCCCTGTACATAGACAAAATGCTATGTCAGTAAGACACCCTGAAAGAGTTTCTTCCTGTATACAAAAGTTGTATCCACTTATGCAACAGACACATTTGCTCCTGCCATCAAATTGACAGTTTCGTTTTTTGAAAAATCCCAGTGCATAAATCTTACTTACTGTTGCTAGTACTGCTCATTTTCTGCATCACCAATCTTTGGTTGAGGGCAATGCCGATTCTTGTTTGGGTCCCATTATTCTGATCTATAAGAAAAATGACGAGTTACTCTGGTAGACTTTGCAACATATGGGGGATCAACATTTGAAATGTGAAAACAGCAAAATAGCAAAGAACTAAATGATTGAACTGCTGCATTCGTAGACCAGAAACCCAAGCAATCATTTCTTTTCTTGCTAATCTCACAAAAAAACCCCAACTAAAACCCAAAGCAAAGAAGAAAGAAAAGACATGCAAATCAAGAAGCAACCACGGAACAAGAAAAAAAATCGTACCACCAGCAGCAGCGGGAGAAGAAGAAAGGGGGAATGGAGGCGAGGCCTGGCCGGGGGCGCTTCGATCCATCGGAACTGGGCGTGCGCTCGGGTAGCAGATTGGGAGGAACACGCGGCGGCGAAGGCCGAAGGCTCGGGGGATATCCAAGTCGGTCGCAGCAGCAGGAGCGGATAAGGGATGCGGCGGCGGCGACGACGAGGGCTCTGCGTCGGCGGCGACGACGCGACTCTGCAGCGGGGGCAGATAAGACTGAGCCAACCGGAAAGCCGAAGTGCAGGCGAAGCCGAGCGACGAGCTAGCCAGGTACGGGAGGAGTCGATATCTCTGCGACTTGCGAGCGCACAAGTGCGGGAGGAGCCTCGAGCGTCCGATGTATTGGGAGGCCACGCGTCGCAGGCTCGCGGTGCGTATGCAGCGGATGCGGTTTGGTCCGTCGCTGCAGGGAATTTTTTTCCGGGTCTACTGGCTAGCTAGTAGCGCAATAGCACGGTTGGTGTGCTAACCGGTCTGGGTTTCAAGCCGTCCCTTCGTAAGTACGATGCGCGGGTGGAATAAGTCCACAACATTTTTTTTACTAGCGGAATTTTTCACATAATAAGTCGTGTAGATCTACTATTTTTCTCTCGATTAATTAAAAAATTTCTAGAAATTTTACTTTTTTCTGATTTAAGGATTGTTGTAAGATTTTCTAGACCTCTAAAGCGATAGAGGTACCTTGGGTATTACAGTCGTCTGTAGATATAAGCTCTCTTCTTTTTGGATTTTGGCTTATGGCTTATCTACAGTGACTAGTTTTCAAACGGTATGTCTTTTCAAAGTAGAGTCTACAAGTTGACTGTAGTAGACAATGTACTGATTCCATCTATATTGGCCAAAATCACACGCGGGTATCTCTCTTCGTACTCTCTCACAAACAGTCAAAATTCAAAAATTTAAACTAATAGTTATAAACCACAACCTAAAAAACCCATCCATATTACTGCCAAAAACCATCAACAACCTGACCGATCACTGTATGGCATCAAGGCCTATAGGAAAAAAGTGTAAACTGGGAATGGACGGCTCACATCACCTGAACACACCAATCATACTTATTTCCCAAAAGAAAAACAAACACCCATCATTCATGCAAAGCTAGCCTGCAAAGACTTGTGATTCAGTTTGCTCTAGCTAGACTAGTTCCATTGTGGAGCTACCAGTCGAACCAAGGCAACATGGTCAGGGGAGACATGTGATTCAGTTTGCTCTAGCTAGACTAGTTCCATTGTGGGCGGCAGCGGCTGCTGTGGCGCAGCCGGACACGGACGAGGAGGAGGGCGGGGCTGACGGGGGGCAGCTCTCGACGGTTCTTGACAGCCCACCATTGTTATGTATGAGATTTTATGAATGGAAACAATGGCGCGTGACAATCTATGCTGTTGCCGCGCGCAGCATGTCACGGAAGGCAAGCAGGAGGCCGCAGTGGTCGGCGGCGCGCGGAGGAGGTTGTTGTAGAGGTAGGCGGGGTGGTGGCTCCGGCCGCCATGACCAACCTGCTCCTACTCGCATCGACTACCAGCAGTGTGCACAACCATAAAAAAAAAATCCTCAAGTTTAAGCTGCATACGGCCCACCCAAATTTGGATCGCGAAAAAAAAACGTGACCAAACCGGGCCATCGAAATCCAAATTCATCCGAGTAAACTTCGTGCTACCTTCGCCGCTACATCAAATGCGGCCCGCGCCGCAACCCTGGCGGCGTCGTCGCTCGCCGTCACGGCCAGGGGCGCCGGGAGGCAGGTGCCGATGATGGGGCATGGTGGCCGGAGAGGGCGAACACCGTTGCTCTTCACGGCCTTCTCCGTCGGGACCATGTGCAGTGCAGGTTTAAGCAGAGTTTGTTGAGACCATACGCAGGTAATGATCAAGATGTATGCAAATGTTTATGGAAATCGTTTGTAAAATGTGCTTAAGGAGCCAATATACATGCACATGTGCTTTAAGTTTTACGGAATCGCTAATGTAGTTACTTGAAAATTTATTAAGTTTCAGCCGATTTTGCACATTCTTTGATAGACATGGAGATTCGTGCTGGACTCGTTGTCCTCCTCTCTAGTTGGTGTAGCGGCGGCGTCACCTGCGCCGCCAAACTATAGAGGGGGGAGGGGTGGAAGCTTGCAGTGGCGGTAGCGGTGGCACCACCTTGGGCGCAGGATGAACAAGGGCAGTAGGCGGCGGAGTTAGGGGGTGATGAGAACTAGAGTGGTTAGACGGTGGTAGAAGGTGATAGTGGATTCGGCGGCGATTGCCACCAGAGATAAGGAAGGAGGACATCGTGGGGGATCTCGCATGGCGATGATGAAGAAGGGCAGTGACAGCGAGATAGGGAGGTGGGGCGGAGAAGGAGGAGGCAGGCGGTGGAAGGTGATGGCTGACGGGCCTCTCTGGCACTGGGCGGTGGCGGCGATGGCTAGGGATGGGGTAAGAGTGCTAAAGGGTGAGTTTATATATGAAGTGAGAGAATGATGTAGATAGTTAGATCTAGATCCATTGATTGAAAAAAATGATTGAAAGTTACTAAGTTTTTATGCAACTGTGTAATAAACGGCCCCTAAGTTTTAACAATCACATCCCAACAGGAAAAAAACTGATCAACACTGCCTAAGAATGCTTACAACTGCTTTGCACTGCATCCAGTCTCATCAAACTGGTGTTAAATTTACCAGGTCAGGGAAAATACTTCATCCTCTTGTTGCTCGCTAGTCAGCTGCAGAGAACCACCAGCTGAAACCGCCCTGTGATCTTTTCCTCCTACTCTTCAGAATGCATCTCCAGAGCAACGTGAGGCATTGCTTCTTCCTTCGCAACTTCCTCGCTCACTTCAGGACATGGTTGCGTATTCTTGTATTGTCCTTCATGATTAGTGTTGTACGTGTGAGGCATTAGCTCTTCCCCAGGCTCCATAACGCCCTCCATTATCTGTGGGATACCATGTACCAGGTCTAAGATATATTTATGATGAATAATTAATATTTTGATTGAATTGAATTTGAATTTAGCAATAGTTTTAGAAAATTCAAATTTGTTGTCAGTGCTGGTGGTTAGATCGGTAGGGAGACCGATCGAACCGCTGGGAGGAAATGGTCGGACTGGTCTGTGAATAACGGTCTAACCGGTAGTCCGATGTGACCAGAGTTGGGAGTGATTAGATCTGGGAATCGGTATGATCAATTTTTTCGAGAAAGCATGTTTTAGAGTTGGTCGTGTACGATCGGACTGGTCATGATTAGTGGTCAAACCGGTGTGAGGTGCTGGTGTGGGCGACATTGAAAATACAGTTACATCGAGTGGCCAATCAGACTGTCCAATGGTCGGCGGTCTGATCGGGACGGTCCGACCGGTGTGAAGATAGTGGTCAAACCGGTGGATACAGCCAGAGATCATGGTGAGTTGAGCTGAGGTGGTTTGAGTTCGGTTCATGGCTTAGGAGCAATGAGGGTTTGTGTTGCATTGTATAATGCATGTGTTTAACTAATGCGAGTCAAGTGTATAAAACTTGTACTCGATATGGTTGTTTGGTCTTTAGATATGCAGGTGGCTTGGAGAACGTGGCGGTCGATGGCAATGAATTGGAACTAAGTAAGGGTGCTAAAATTCAGAGTGGTCATGTAAGTCTGGGTAAGGCTACGTGGCTCAATCGGGGAGCACAGAGAATACAAGGATGGTGGAGAGGTGAGCTAGTGCATATGGTACGCCAAGTGACGAGGTCAATATACGTAGAGACTATTCGGGAAAGTCCGAATGCGTGAAAACATGATGACCAGTCATTGGGGACTACGAGCTGCGTACCAAAGTATATAGAGATGCTTTGAGGTGAAGATAAAGATGGAGTCAAACGAAGGTGCCTAGAAGTTTCATTGGGGGTATTTTGAAAAAATATCCAAAGTCGGACTTGAGGCCTACCCCAAAATAGCTGCGCATGGAGATGCATAAGGAAGTGGTTTAGGGTTAGGATAGAATCAATTGTATGGAGTGGATTAAACACTAGTGTGTTAGTGAGTTGATTTTTGCAAACACTTTGAAAAGTGTACATAAGTGTGCAAAACTTATGTTAGTAGAGTTGATGGGTTCCCCGATAGGCTTAATAGGTTAGACCCATTAAGGGGTATTGCTAGTTATTTAGAGAGGGGAGAGGAGAAGGTAGACTTAAAGATTCTAGTGTTTAGTTTTTCTCTCTACTATCTTATCTCCTTCCATGGTTGTGAGTAAGAGATTTTGAGAGAGGAAAAGGTGGTGCTTTGGCTGCACCTTGTAAACCTCATCCTCCACTAAAATAGATCTAAGTTTTGTCTCAATCATGTTCTTGCTTGGTTTCTCTAATTTTTGAGATAGATTTGTGATTTTGGGTTTGTGGAGATTCTAGTCAATCTCTTGAATTATCTTGCTAGGACATGTGAGAATAGATCTGGAAGATCTTATATCTTAGATCCTCATGCGCGAGTAGTAATTTAAGAATTAGGGTTTTTGGTGTTTTTATGAGCTAGATTCAATTCTCCTCAATTTGGTGAAGTTGAGTTTAAAAACCTTATGATTCTTGATTAGCTTAAATTTTATCACCTTAAACAAGTCTTATGCAAAACTTGAAAGTATTTAAATGAGATTTGAATAAATTTTTGAGATTTGAGTTTTTGTCACAAAAGCTTTCAGATCTGAGATTAGGGGATCGGTTAGGCTAGCCCCAAACTGGCCTGCCAGTGTGAGTGGGCTCAAGCTAGCGGTCAAACTGGCCAGTGGTCTGACCAGCCTTGTGTAGAAGATAACTGATTTTGTTGGCTCTTGTTGCTAGCTTTGTTTTGCCTTATTGTGTTGGTATGATCTGAAATTGGTAACTATCATAATCACTCGAGTGAAGATTTTAAATACTTTGGGGGAAAAGGTTTTGGAAATCATTCACCCCTCCGATTGCTAGCATCGGTCCTACATTCTGCAAATGCATAAAACGTTGGAAAGATCAACACTAATGGACGGAATTGAAGTGGTAAAGTTGATGGAACAGTAAAGTTCATAGCTCAAGTTTACCCGTTTGGTAATTTAGAATAACCTCATAGTAAGTAACCCTTAGTTACTTTCCAGTCCTTGTTATCAAATCGGAATACAAATTGGTTAACCCTTAATTACTTTCCATTCCTTGTTATCAAATCGGAATATAAATTGGCTGTTGAACACGTCCCTTGAGGTTATCGATTCAGCTGCTGGAGCATTCCTTTGAACTGCAATAAGAATGAACATCACAAAGTCATCAGCATTTTACAGCAGTCAGTAGTCTTTTTTTTACCCCATTTAATCAATCGTCTTAGTGTGTGGATGGATCATCAGAAAAGCACTCACTAACAAGATGATATGCGTTGTCGTCCACATTTATCTCCACTCTTCCGTCCTTGACGAGAAACGAAAATGCAAATATGTTCTCGACTGTCTGTGCAAAAGACTGCCTGTTCAGAATGAGATTTTCCAGCTTTGCACAATTGTTCCTTCTCAAGATATTGAACATGAGTACATGACAGCAATGTTCTCATCAGTATCATCCTTTGATCTGGGTCTGGTATCGATCCATCAAGCTGGAAACAACAGAAATATGCAGTACTTAAGTACTTCGACAATACAAAAATATAAAGCGGACCCGCAAAAAGGAAAAGAAAAGAAAAAGATCAACAGAGACATACAGTGCGTTGCTTACTTAGAATTGAGAAAAATTAAGTAACACATGGACTAAAATTGCTTGTACAAAGCATGTTTAAAGATTCACAAATCAGCAATTAATAGGTAAATACTTCATTGATTATTGATTAAGAAGATGTTAGCAAATAGATAGATAGCAAGATAATCTGTTTTTTAAGCAAAATAGCACAACAGTCTTGCTTCTGTATTTTGGCTTTAGTCCAAACCCGTCAGTTAAAGTTCGATGGAAACAGGATGAACCATGCAAACTGCATTGAGAATTTGAGACCTTACATGCGATTTGATTTACAGGACTTTGGAAAATGAGATTGATGAAATTCACCCTTGCAGGTCTCCTAACAAACTGCTGAAATAGTCTAGCAACACGCTTCCGTTCCTTGATTGCGATACTCATAGGACCATGCCTATTATGACACAGGAGAAATTCATAAACAAGTGAATAATACGCAAATTCGTGAATTGATCAGTTCATGCAACATATTCATGTCTCTCGGGGGGGGGGGGGGGGACTCTACGGGCCTGTTTGGTTCACGTACGAGTAGAGCCTGGCTCGTATCTGAGAGCCAGGCTCTTGTGGGACAGGTTGAGCGCATGCAACGCTGTCGTGTTTGGTTCACGTACGAGTAGAGTCTGGCTGAGAAGAGATATTGTTTGGTTGCCTGTACGAAGATATGTTGCATGAGATAAAAATAATATAAGATTATGATTATGATGATGAAGATATGTTATATGAGATGTTCGTATCTTATAATATCTTAAACTTCTTCAAAACACGTTAATAATACTTGATATTTACTAATATACACTAATAACATCATCAACTGACTAATCACCTGCATCCCGTGAGCCTGGCTCCCCAGAAACGCCCGATTCCCACGTTTCTCCAGAGCCTGGCTGCAGGGGGAATCTTGCATGAGCAGAGCCAGGCTGAACCCAGCGACCAGGCAACCAAACAAGGAGACCCTGCATCCGGCCAGCCTGGTTCAACCGGATGCAGGCAACCAAACAGGCCCTACATTGTTTGGCCAGGGGCGGATTTGGAGGTGCATGGGGTGCAGCTGCACCCCAAATTTTTTAGAAGAAAAATAAATTTAAGAGATATGTTAGATATATGTATATATATGAGATTCTATTTACACTTCTTTGATTTCAGCTCAAAAATCTATCTTGGACGGGGATTGAACGAACTGACTTGTTCTGCGCGTCGTCTCGGGCCTATTTTTTATGTGTGATTTATAGGTTTTTTAGCTATTTATAAGAGAGAATATGAGAAAACTTGTATATGATAATTAACTTGTAAAGTCTATCTTAAAAAGATAATTTATTTAAAAACTAATTATTATAGAAAAACTAAAAAGCAGCTTAAAAACTGAAAAGGAGGGCCATCATCTCGTGGGACTTGCAAAAGGAATTGTATTCCTTTCGAAATTGTTGTTGTGTACAAGGGCGGAGCCATGGTGGCCCACCCAGTGTTATAGGACTCTGAGTCCAAAAAAGTTTTTAGTAGCTGTCAGCGTCTCTGGTCTTTGTGTGAACCCTCTAGTCCAAACTCAGTACACCTGGCAACCAGCAGCAATCTACAAGGAGACAGACTCACACCAGCCTATAAGGCAGCACTCAGCCCAAGAAAGAGGACTGCAGTAGACCGAGGCGTCCAGTGCTGCCCATGAGCGTGACTGCATGAGTCCATTTCATCGATACCGAAGCATCGAGCATGTCACAGCCCTCCTCAATACCTACTCGTCTCACACAGTCACAGGAGCCAATAGATGTGTGCCACGCCCCATGACTGCACCTAACCACGCAGCAACAGGTTGCCAAAGAATGGGAGAAATCTGCCGCCATTGGCTGCCCTTGGTTGCCATCTCGTGCACAACGTCTCCTGGCCCTGGTTCCCGTTGCCTCGCGCTCTCGCTAGCCAAAGGAGACTTTAATCCATCTGATATGTATGTACTTTACTCAAAATTTCTCTCAATTCTTTCAAGTTTTTAAGAACAAGGGCTAAATTTGTGAGTTAGAGTTTTGATGTGATGAATTTTGGTTTATTTTTGTCGAATTGTAGGATTAAGATTAGGGTTTCAATTTGGGTTTTTAGAATACCGATCTAATTCATTACAAATCAAAGGCAAGATTGTAGTGATCTGTGATTGTGATTCATGTACTTATATTGGATCAATATTTGGATTTAACTTAGAGTATTTGATTACAATGTAGTAAGTAAACTTCTGTATGTGTTTTTCTGTTATATTGTTCTTGAATTGTTGAACATAACACTATCTAATTGAGTTTTCAATTAAACGATAGGCAAATTTGTAGAACAGTTTCTACAAAGAAAGGCGTCAGATAATGCTACTAACGTTGGTAAGTACTTTGATAGCTATTTCTTTATAATCGTACATTTTCATTGGTTATGTTAAATTATTGATGTTAAAATTGTCCGACATGTTACTATTTATTATAATGTTATTTAAAAATTACATATTGTTATATATATGGTGAAACAGTGAATCTGAGTCATAGTCGTGTATGTTTGGACTGAATTTTGGAACTTAAAACTGAAGCGGAAACGACTGGCTCAGCAACACAAACAGACATCGCTGCGCACGCATGGAGTTGCAGGCTTGCAGCGCGCGGCATCGGTGCAGACGACGTAGGTAGAGATCAGTGATTCGGAATTTCGGATGCATGTGTAAGTATCACCCTCTCGAAATAATGCGACATCAACTACAAGCTACTCTCATGTCATCGTTTTCTTTAGGCGTCCTCCCATGTCATCTGGGACACGGAAATCAGAGCTCTGTAGCATTGTTATCGGCACATGCATCTGCTACAAATCTGGGCTGAGCTTTTCATTTCACCTGGCTGGCAAAAAAAAAAGTGAGAAAAAAAGGGTATGCGGTGAGCGTGGATCGAACACGCGACCTTCAGATCTTCAGTCTGACGCTCTCCCAACTGAGCTATCCCCGCTTCTGACAAATGGGCAACATTAGATAATACTGTTATTATTCTTATTCAGACCTAAGACCAGCTCCAATTACTAAAGGTAGCAGACGTCGACTGAAGTACCACTTCTTCACAGGGTTCATCCATGCCGTAGCAGTAGCAGTCCAACAAGATGCACTGTGGCATGCTAGATCTCTCTGTGTCGCTGTTGCAAATGGGTTCGTCCGGACCATTTTCCCCCACAAAGTCAGCCTGGCCAGCGGCAGCCAGATAGCTCGCCAAAAACATTCCTGGTCCATGGTAATGCCACTGAATATTGTACAATACTACATTTCCATTGCAGGTAGCCAGGTAGCAATGGCAAAGGACAAAGGATCTACAACCTACAGGTTCCAATCCTCATTTCTGACGAAGAAAAGCTAGTTACTTGACTTCTAACATATTACAGAGAAAATAGCATAACACTACCTGATGCGAAGGTGTCAAACAATACACAATTCCATCACACGGTTCACACTGCACGTCAAACAATACATATTGCAGAGCATGCATTCTTGACATGGCATTTTCCACAGAATCGCCCTTTCACCCGCTGTCTGAAGTGGGTAATCCATGATGTCCAGTTACTGCTTGTAGTTTCAAGTTCAACACGTCACTGGTAAGTGATGCCGTTGCCACCCATGTCACCCAACAGTAGTACCTATCCGGCCTTCAACGGGCATAATATCTTCTGTTGTATAAAGAGTGGTTAGTGAAATAGTTCAAGATCTGAAGTAATGCACAACGTTTCATGTATCAAAGTGGACGGGTTTTTCATATGTTCACCATGTAGCTAGGGCAGTATTTGAAGCTTCGGCTATGTAATCAGGTTTTGTCTAGAAGCAGACATCCCAGTAGCTCAGCTAACCTACATTTGCATTTGCAGACCTCCATAGCACTATGGTACCACTAATAATATTATTGTATGCAGTGTATTTTGGAGAGCATTTTGGACAAAGTAGCAAGACACAATAAATACATGTACCGAGTTGTCTCCCATTTTTGGAAAAAGAGAGAGATGAGAATGAGGGAAAGCTTTACATACTGTAGGAAAGAAATTCTTTATCTACACTACCCTAAACCTACATTTGATACTTGAGTTTTCATTCGCCACAGGTTCACCAACTTCTTAGACAATTCAACACTGGAGTAAAAGCTACCAGCACGTCTCCAAAATAATATATCGGTGAACTACATACTTCTGGACTATTGTTTCATTATACAAGACATATGCAACTCTCTGTTATATGCCACTATCTTTATGAGAAGTAAAAAATTGCTGCCGAGGACATAAATGATAGGTAATCTAGAGTTGGTATTTGAAAATCTACCTTGGCTGTTTAGCACATAGCTACTCATTTTAAACAGCACATGCTTGAATGCTAACAAAGCACGGTAACTTACCATTTTCACCATCAGATGCTTCATCAAGTCTTGCAATTGCATCAAGCAATGATTGCTCCTGATTCTACAGCGACAAACATTTACCTCATGATTTTCAAAGAAGAAATGAATGACAAGCATTTTTACTTTATCTTCTGCAAGGTATTACAGGGGGGGGGGGGGGTAAAGAAACTTACTCTAAGCAGTTTCCTCGCCTTTTCAATTTCAAACATATCTGGATTGCACAATACCTTCGCGACCTGTTGACAACACACATTTGCAAGAAAATGAGGATGTGATTCTCCCAATTAATTACCTTAAAATCTTAAGATATGTGTACCTCCTTTACAATATTGCCAACATTAGGTATGCCAATATGATTGAAATCCTTTGTGCCAATCCCATCCAATGGAGCATAATCCTTTATCAGTTCATTTGGGAGAAACCTTCCTCTTCTCCTGCCTGCAGCCAGCACAGGACCATTATTGCTTGGATGCCGCTTCAACACAGGATCAGATGCCCGCCAAGCACCCTGATTTGAGAGGCCTTGATTGGCAGAGCCCCATCTTATATCTTCAGGTGCCATCTGTCAGAGGACACTTTTTAACAACATTTAGGCTACACAGCATGTTACACTAACTACATAAATTATTGCTCTTTGTTGAATTTAGCTACAGAAACAATAAATGGATGTCGAAGCAGGCCCACTCAGCAAAAATAGCAGGCATTAACCTGGAATGAAATCACCAGGAAAAAGGAACTCAGCCAGGCTAGTTCAAGTGTTCAACAGTCATTTTGTAGTTCATACCATAGCAAACAACTAAAAAACTGTAATATGCAGATCAATACAACAGGTACAGAGATCGACCCTGAAAAAACCTATTCTAGCCCCTCATCAGCATTAGATTGAAATGAAAAAATGCAGCAAAAAAAATCTCTCATCTTTCATTTCCTGACTTGTCTATTTTTAAAATACTAATATGTGGTATCTGGTTGGTTTATGTGTGTGCGTTTGAAGGTGGGTGGGTGGTGCAGATGGGATGAGCAGATGTTTGCACAAGTGGCATGTCGGTAAATGCTTGACCAGAGACCAACAAAAAACAATTATAAGAAAAAGTCTTGCCAGCGAACAAGAAACAAGATCGACAATATTCCAAACATATAGTATGTACCTTCTTGCTTGCCACGGCATGTAAAGGCATGATGGGAGACTGGGGGGCCACAAAGGGTGCATGGACGGAATATGATTTCTTCTTCCTCTTGACAGGTACAGGATTTTGAAAAACTGTATTGCTACAGCGCAGGCTAGATTGTGTTCCACCTCCCTGTCTTGACTGCCTACAGAAGTTCATGAAATGTAAACCAACTTAATCATCCTGTGATTATTACTGAAGCTAAAAAATGTACATTTCGATGAATGCAAGTGCTTTATGCATGGCACCTTATTCTATGGACAGCCTCCTCTTCATTGACCTTGTTCAGTAGCACTCTGTGTTCCTCATCAGAAACTTTCAATTCTTTCCTTAATTCAGTGATTAGACTTTCTTTCTCCTGCACAAGGCAACTTTGTTTTGTTCTCAGCAAAAAAAATGGTAGGAAAGGAACTGCTACAACTTACAAAAGTCACCAAACGGTTTCCATTGTCGAAATTACCCAAGTTATAGCATCAGATTGCACTTTGAATGCTCTGAGAACACCAGTGTATGCTTGTTGCTCAATCTGATGCACTTCATTGTCCACCTTGCTGTGTGGCCTTTGGTGAGGAAGTGCCCCTGCAGATGACCTTCTGTTCGCACTGAAAAGTACTCTTGGTCCTCTAATTTGATATGCTGTGGGGAGATCGTCATCCGTCCCTACAATCAAGGGCAAGTAGTTGATGCCATCGACAAGTCAAATACACACCTTGTCGTGATTTTAGAGGGTTCATAAAATCATAAAAACTAATTTCTAGACAATGTGTGAAGATGTTAAACACTTAAACCTACCCTCCACACACCCAAACCCTATAAACTCCTTTCAAGTTATCAAACTGACAGTTCCACCAGAATAACTATCTGATAAGCTACCATTACTTTGAATGGAATCTCCGCAATAACAAACCCTCACCTCATACTACTTCAGACATGCTAGGCTTCTCAACTCTCCACAATGCGTTTAAGACATTTGAGATGTTTACTTTAGCTGGCAGCAACCAACTCTAATACCCTTTTATAAGATTTTTCCTCCCATTAATCCAAAGCCATGATTCATCAATGTCTCGAATCCATCAAAAGGCCAAATCACATCATACCCAATGTCCTTCATTAATCCACCGCTTTGGTTGCATATTAACGACAATTTACAGTGCATTCAAGGTGTAAATAATGCTTGCTCTTTCTGTATGACTAGTTTAACAATTTGCACCTCTTTTCAGCTACTATCGCCAAAGCAATAGTCACTAACATTCCAACAATAAATTACAAAAACATATCTGTAGCTCTCCTGCAAGAATCGTCCAGTCCACAACCTAGTGCTGCTTCCTTTGATACCACAAATAAGAAATGGACTTTGACGCAACCATGGGCATCGAATTAAGAACAACAGATTGATCAACTAGACGTGACTCACCGCTGCTGTCGTACTGCATGGTCTTCCGGGACACCAAGCAGCCAAGAAACCCTACGAATCGCCCGCGTTTCCTGCGGACCCGGGGTTCTAGGCCCACCGGAGCTCAAATCCGGCAAGATTAGGATCCACCAGCGGCCTAATTGGGAGCTATTAGAGCGGTTTCGAGCTCGATTTGGGAGGTTTTGTAGGGTGGAATCGGATGGGGATTTGGCAGACGCGAGGGTCGAGAGGTTCAAGGCGACCGCGAAATCTAGGAAGTAGCTTTTCGATTAACCCCGTAGAAAAACAGTTAATTGTATAAAAGAGATTTCGACGCCGTCAGACAAGTTTTGGGTTCCTTTGCATACTATCGGATCGTACGAGGAATGATCTCCTGCAGCCGCAAACTTGAGGCCACTAGAGCATATGCATCAAGAAGCCAGAGGAAACAGAAAAATGACGGCGTCGAAGCTACGAGATGAGGGGAAATTGCACATATACCCTATAGTTAGTAGGCACTTATAAATTTGCCTCACACTTAAGTGGCCTTGTAATTTTGCCCTATATTTGACATGCCCCCTTATTATTTTGCCCCATTGCCTATTTAGCTCCTATTTTAATTTCGTTTTTCATTTTTGGGTAGGAAAAATGCAGTAAAAAATATTTACAAAGTTGTCCATTAAATGCCTAAAGCATTCTTATTTTGTTTTTCATTTTTTTTACTGCATTTAGCTCCTATTTTAATTTCATTTTTCATTTTTTGGGGCAGGAAAAATGCAGTAAAAAATATTTACAAAGTTGTCCATTAAATGCCTAAAATATTTTAATTTCGTTTTACATTTTTTACTGCATTTTTCCTACCCTAAAAAATGAAAAACAAAATTAAAATAGAAGCTAAATGGGCAATGGGGCAAAATAATAAGGGGGCATGTCAAGTATGGGGCAAAATTACAAGGCCACTTAAGTGTGGGGCAAACTTACAAGTGCCTACTAACTATGGGGTATATGTGCAATTTCCCCGAGAGATGAAGCAATCGCTGCTAGGGCCGACCGATTCGTATGGTACCGACGCATTCTTTGACATCCGATGTTAGGTCGTGGATTTAAACATTTCTTCAGCTAGCTAATATCTTTACTTGAATTTTATTCTCTTGGGACAACTAATTACGACTACAGCCATTTCTCCCCTCCTATCTTTCTCTTAGCTCTGTTTGATGAGTTTTTATACAAATATATTAAGTCAAAACAAATAGTGCAACACTACAGTTTTTTACGACTACAGCGTAGCATGGCATCACTACAATTGACCATCCGTTGCATAGCGCAACACTACCATTACTTAGGGCCTGTTTGGATGGACTAGGACTAGTTGTTAGCTAGGACTAGTTGTTAGCTGACTAGTAGTTAGCTGACTAGTAGTTAGCTGGCTAAAGATTAGCCCAGTCCTGTTTGGATCCAAGGACTAATAAGTACTACTATCTCAGTACAAAATCTGTTATACCCCTGAGCCTCTAGCGCACGCACGTTTTCCCTGGCGTGGGTATCGGCGTCTTTTTTCCATCCGGCTGGTCC
Organism: Dendrocalamus latiflorus; assembly: GCA_017311315.1. Lineage (NCBI taxonomy): Eukaryota > Viridiplantae > Streptophyta > Magnoliopsida > Poales > Poaceae > Dendrocalamus > Dendrocalamus latiflorus. Next base: position 4,426,343 of record CM029654.1, read on the forward strand.
TTTAGCCCTCATTAGCTGGGTTTGGCCAACTAGTTGGCTAACAACTAGTTGGGGTTTTGGCTAAACTTTAGCCCACTCATTAGCCCTCCTGTCTGGATCCACAAGGACTAAAAATTAGCAACTAGTTGTTAGCTTATGGGATCCAAACAGGCCCTTAGTGTAAAGTTGAGGAGTCCGACTATAGGGGGTAAATAAACTTTTTTATTCTCTTTTTGACTAAAACCAAGTTTATGCGTGAAAGCGTAAATCAGATCGATTTTCTACAATTAAGGCATAAATCATCTAGGTCCATCTAAGTGCACCAGCATCCTAAATCTATGTCAAGGTTTGCAATCTTAGGGTGACAAACAATCAATTTAATTTATACGAATATAAATTACAAGTATATAAATTTGAGCTCAAGAAAACAAGCCACAATTAACACGATCACTTTTTTACCGTGGTGTTCGGAGACTTGCGATCTCCCCTAGTCCATGTTGAGGTAAATCTAAATGAATTGGACTGGCTCCACGAATTAAGTCAAATACCCTAATTTTCATAAGTAGTAGCTCTTTCCCCCTCCGAGTAGATGAGCTCTAACCTTCACATCACGCAGAGCCTTCTTACAAGCTTTATTGAGAAGATCACTGCTATAAGCCGTTTAGGAGTCGGCAACCTCTAAAAGCTGATGACTTTTGGCCCTAGCACAAGCGCTTGTGCAATTGTATCGAATGCCGATAAGCTGCTTCTAAAAGGCTATCTTGGTAAGTCACTTTAAAAAGATGGCAGAGAAGTTATCTTGTTTATTTGTGTTGAAGAGAGACATAAGTCATAAATCATAAACTAAAAGGAAGGAGGCTAATGGCGAACCATACTGTTACGACACGGCATTGTCACACTAGGAAATAACGGTTTCTTCTAATAACAAGCTAATGTGGGTAAATAAGCTCACACAGAACGGGCAGCTGCTACTCCTTCCTTTCTTAGGAGTGCTATAGCTATCCGGATCTTTCCGAGGAGAGCTCATTTCTGCTACCGATTGCGTGTCATCAAATGGACCGACTGCCAAAGCCATGTCACAAGCATTGTTCCTGGTCTCCATCTATCAACCAAGAACACAAAGTATAAAATACACTGAAATCAAGAATATTCAGTAGAATAGTAGTAGTAGTGCACTTACTACTTCATCTAGGTTGTAATGAGGTATTGGGGGGGAGGCACCAAGAGCTTGGTGTGGCGGAGAGAGGGGTGGCATTCTGTGGACAGAGGGTGGAGGCGACGGGTTGTACTCCACCACAGCCTTTCTGTCCTTCATCACCACCTTGTCGAAGGAGCTTCTTGAAGCAAGTGACGATGCTAGACGTAGCGATGTCGAGTGTGTTGATGCTTTTAAGGGCCAACTACTTGCTCTAGATTGGATGGAGGTTGCACATGGATAGAGCTTGATCACGGGATGGTGCAGGAGGGAGGTGTGGTGGCTTATGGAGGTGGCAGTGCTGCGGGAGCGAGTGGAGGCGTCTCAGGTAGAGGGAGGCATCGGCGCGACGAGATGGAGGAGGCATCATAGGGTCGTGAGGAGAGGGGGCTGGGAGACGACGAAGAGAGTGAGGAGCGACATAGGAAGAAAAAGGGCCGACACGTGCGAGGGGTCCCAAATTACTTTAGAACTGGGTTTTTTTTTGCAAAAGTGTGTTAGTGGTGGAGAGGAACCCTCCTCCATCTAAGTTGTCCGCGTCAAATCGGACATACCGGGTATACAATGGCTGCCTTCAGTAGGACTTTGAGCCAGCTTTAGTTTGTACGTGCTACAGTAACTACCTTTTAAATGGTGCGTTTTTTTAAGACAGGTCAACAGAAAAATTTTAGTAAAAAGTGTACTGAGTTCAGTTGTACCGATCAAAATCATATACGACTACTTTTTTCTATATGCTATTTCTAAAAAAATATTATAATTAAGAAATTTAAGTCATGAATCTCAGTATAAAAGAATCCACCAGCACGAGGAAAGGTCGAGAGCTGAGATTAAACTCGACCACGTGAATTTAACCGCTTGGTTAGAGGTGGCAACGGGTACATACCCGCTGGGTATAGCCACCCCATACCCACACCCGACAGATATAACTCTACCCGCTACAATACCCGTACCTGCACACAGGTATAGAAACTTACCCGTACCCGCACCCGCGCGGGTATTTATACCCGACGGGTAACCCATACCCGATAGACTAAATAAAATATGACAGAAGTTTTTTGACTAAATCAAAAGCACAGACATAGCAGTAGTTGTAATACCAAGTTCATGAGTTCTAGGACCACCACAGACATAGAGTCAGCACAATAAATCTACAAGAATGGTCTAATGGGGGTAAAGGACGCGCATGGATTTACTTGTCCGACTGGTTTGGGATGGTGTTGCAGGTGTAGTCAAGGATGCGGACGAGGCCAAGGTTCTGGAGGTTGCCGGAGTGGACCTCCGACGCGAAGTGGGTGGGGAGCATCGCCTTTATCTTCGCCTTCCCGTCGCTAGCCATGAAACTGCAAGCGATTTGAGGTGAGCTATTTGCGGAAGGAATAGATCCAGAAAGAGGGTTAGGGAGGAGACTAAGGGAGGAGCGCTCACGTGAAGCGGTTGCGATGGGCTTGAGGTCGATGACCTGGACGACGGTCTTCGGCACGTCGGCGGCGGAGTACGGCGATGGGTTCGCAAGGATGAGGACCACGGCGCCCGGCGTCACCAGCTTGGCGACATCCATGGCCATACCTCCTCTCCTCTTCCTCCCCTATCCCACCCAAATCACGATCGAATTGTCTCGGAAGATTTCACGAAAGCGGCGGCGGAAATGTTTTCGAGTTGCGGGGAGCGGAAGACGAGGGGGAGGCCGCAGGAATGGGAGACCGAATGGAATGGGATTAGGCACAGGCCGCAGGTCTCCGCAGTATATGGGCCATGAACCCATGAGTAGGCTGAATTGATAAGGTATGCAGGTATATTTTACCCACGGGTATGCGGGTACGGGTAATATACAGCCGTACCCGCACCCGCTCTACCCGATGGGTAGAGATTTTTGTCCATCAGTCTACCCGCGGGTGAAGATATCTTTCTATGCTCACCTCCTTATCGGGTAAAACACATCGGGTACTCTGGTTTTTTGCCACCTCTACACTTGGAGTAGAGGACGGATGTTCACGATGACTCAGCACTCCCTTATCCTTCCGAGTAGCGTGCTCTGTTACTGTGGCGTAGCAACCCCAGTAACCCAATTCCAGTTTCCCGGCGATGGCGTCGTCACGGCCGGAGGCGACGGGGGGAGCGCCGTGGGGAAGGCTGGAGGGGCAGGTGGTGCTGGTGACTGGCGCCTCCTCCGGCATCGGCCGCGAGTTCTGCCTCGACCTGGCGAGCGCCGGCTGTCGGGTCGTCGCCGCTGCGCGCCGAGCCGACCGCCTCCGCTCGCTCTGCGACGAGATAAACGCCCCCGCCTCTACGGCCACCGACTGCACCCGGGCGGTGGCCGTCGAGCTCGACGTCGCCGCCGGAGGGTCGGCCGTGGAGGCCGCGGTGCAGAGGGCCTGGGACGCCTTCGGCCGCATCGACGCCTTGGTCAACAACGCTGGCCTCCGAGGTATCCAATTTGCTCAATAGCGTGCATATCTTTTTGTTTCTTGTCTTGAATAAAAAAATCAATGATGCTATTTTAGGGATCTAAGTTTATATCTCCAAATGCAAATATTTCTCAAATTAAGCTCAAATGTGCAATCCTTTTGGTCAGGAATCAAAATGCAGGAATGATCTTAGTAGACGTGTTAATATGGCTCAAAAGTAGAAAATTTTATCTTGTTAGATAACCAAGTACATATTGCCTTCAATGGTATGTAAGAGTTGTGTCCTTATATACTTCAGGGGGTGTGCATTCAGCATTGGATTGGCCTGAAGATGAGTGGGATAAACTCATCAAGACGAACCTCACTGGATTATGGCTCGTCGCCAAGCATGTCAGTAGACGCATGCATGATGCCAAGCTGAAGGGTTCAGTAATTAACATTTCGTCTGTTGCTGGTCTTAACCGTGGGCATCTGCCTGGCTCCATTGGATACACATCTTCCAAGTCTGCTGTGCATTATGTCACGAAGGTACTATCCTTGTTCTTCATCAAAGGTTGTTTCGTTTCTGTGATCATAACGAACTAGATTGGATATGTTTATGTTGGTGCAGCTAATGGCTTTGGAATTAGGAGCATATGGCATTAGAGTGAACTCAATTGCGCCTGGAATCTTCAAGTCAGAAATAACCGCTCCTCTATTGCAAAAGAGATGGCTGAACACTGTCGTTTCAAAGATAGTGCCACTTAAGACAAATGGCACTACTGATCCAGCACTGACATCGCTGGTTCGTTTTCTGATCCATGAAACATCATCGTATGTAACTGGCAACATCTTCATTGTAGATTCAGGTGTCACCCTACCTGGTATTCCAATATTCTCTTCTCTGTAATCTTCATTATTAGATTACCAAAGCTAAGGTATATCTGATTGCATCAAAAAGCAATCGAAACTCAATGAGGGAAGTGACCTTTCTGTGCAGTTAATTTCTAATAATATTGTCCATCAGTTCTTTTTTTGTTATGATTCTTCAAACATATCCCTGAAGCACATTTGTTTACGTATAGCACCTCAAACTTTCAACGTTTGGTTCTCTTACTTTCTATCCTGCCAAAGTGTTAATCAAAATGATGTACCCATGGGCAGACATATGACCACATGGCCATTGTTTGCTCAGTAGATGATTTAAAACTTCTAATGGATCGTCTATTTGGAGCATTGCTACTTCAGAGTGATTTGTCCAGAACAATATACTTTGATAACCACTTCCAAATATTACAAAGTCCACATGGATAGTAGCACAAAATTGTTGCCATATGTAAACATTTAGGTTTTTAAGGAAATTAAATGGTGATGTTCTATATACATGAGTCATAATGTCTGCAATGGAACATTCTGAGCTATATTGATTGAACAGGTAATTTTCCCTAACAACATGATTTATGTAACATTCGGTTCAAAATACTAAATTAAATGAAGTCCAAATGACCGAAAAAAATAACAAAACAAGTTACTAAATACAGGGCGTTTATTGCAGATATTTTGCATGCTAGGAAAATGTGGACTACGAGCAAACAATTTCGTGATGCTATAACCAAGGAAAAATTATTGCCTGGCAGTTCTAGCAATTTGGCCAACGCTTCACGTTTCTGCATGCATAATTGGCGTTAAAACGAAAATAATTTCACCATGCTTCAAACAAATAGATACCATAGTGTTACGAAAACCTCTCTTAAAGCATCTGTGAAATAAATATGAAACTTAAAACAACATTGGTAGAGTTTAAAAGTTTGACCATGATGGCTTTATCCTGAGAACATATCTAAATAACAAGTTTACTAATGCAACTAATCACTAATGTTACAAACTGCAAAGAATACACCCGGATTCCATGCATCTGCCTTCCTCAAATCTCATACTGCATTCCAATATGCAAGGTTTTACCAGGCACTATCGTTAGACTGGACATGTTGGACCTGAAGTTCTTTTGCAAGAACCTGTAAAGGTTATCAATAATGAAGAGCTTGAAGCAGTTGTGCTTGGTGCTCTTCTTTAGAATAGTCCTTCCAAGCACAAAGGTTCCATTTGTCAAAGCTGAATCCATCATTGTGATCTCATTTTCATTCTCAGCTATTTCCTTGAGGGATACAACGATTGATGCAACATATTCATCACCCTCCATATTGTGATTGTCCATATAGCCATATTGGTCTATGCACCTGTAAACACCGACAGGCTCTAGTTTGTCTATGAGGAAGCGCTCTTCAGGAAGGACAGATCTCACTGGAAGAATCCTGACGGTGACAAACACCATTAGTTCACGGAGGGAACCCATATGTCGAACATAATGGCGCACAATTGGTGGGATGGCATTCATAAAGTCTGTGCAAAAGATGCATATTCCAGGTACCCGGCTGTCCATCGTTACTATTTTAATAAATTCCTGCCTATCCAGCAAGTTCACCGCTTCATATTCACTCTTCTTGCTTCTTCCATAAGTCCAAGAAAGTGTAATTATAAGGAAAAATGCAGTAATCACAAATGGAACCCAGCCACCTTGTAAAATCTTGTTTACAAGTGAGGTCATGTAAAGGCCTTCGATTGAGAAGAAAACCAAAAATAAGCCAACCTGTGCAATGTTAATTTGCCATATTATAACCATTACCACCGCCATCAAGGTTGTTGTAAAAAGCATAACCTATATCACTGTCGTGCCTGCAAACCAAAAAAAATAACATCCAATTAGATGACAACTAATGCATGTTAATTTTGTACATTATTGCCATTGCATCTAGCCAAGTGGAGATGTGTTTTCCTTCCAGTTTCAAGAACAATTATAATGGTGTTTCTAGTAACATGTAAATTGCATCCGGCTAACCATGGCTTCTCTACAAACTACTAATTTTATTTTTATTGCAATACCCAAATGTGCTTTGAAAAATCAAACACACAATCAGTTATTTGCATGCTAAAAATTTCAATATTAGATAGGTTTGATGCAATTTAGAACTTTTTCACATGTGTCAGAACCGCCACAATGTACATACCAAAGAAAAAGAAGGAAAAGTGACTATTAGAAATAACATGAGCATATCCTAGATTTCTCACCAAATGCTTGCCCAATCTCTGGTCCACCCTTGAAGCCAACAGTAATCAATGTGCACACAATCATCAAGAAGTAATTGACCACTGGAGAGTATACTTGGCCTTCATATTTTTCTGAGGTATGCTTCATGGTAACTCTTGGAAAACAACCTAAAGCAATTGATTGTCGAATGATGGAGAAACTGGCTGGTATCAATGCCTGGCTTGCAACAATAGCAGACAGAGTAGCCACGATAAACATTGGCCAAAATAAGGGCTCTGGAGTACTACTGTAAAACGTTGTGCTGAGCTTAGAAGGGTCCAGAGGATGATAAAACGTTATGCATGTCACCACGAGCAGAAATGTTTCCTGAGTCCCGCCATTCCACTACCTTAGAGTAGCTAATATAAATCGAACTACAAGTGCATTTGTATGTTTCAGAACGAAAAATGAAATGCTATATATATAGTTTACAGATTGTCAAAGCAATGCGTGACAATGCAACGACTGCATCGATATACGACCCCGGATTAGGATGAACCAGATTACCTGCGCGAGAATGTTTGCATGGCCAAATACGAATCACCATTTTCCCTTCTATCATGTCAGCATGTACATTACAGACTACATGTCACTTGACGCTTTACTTGTGCTACGCTACTCTACTTAGGTTTCAGGACAAGATGGCAACGGATGACATTTTACCGTCCCTGTGGATTGTCCCCCATGTTGCTCTGTTCTCCTGAACTAGGAGAGTAAATAATGCAGAAGGCGTCAAGGTATGGATATGATTTGCCCACACGATGGTGAAACCAACCAACGTTTTTACCTCTACCCGAACTCCTGAAGATGCCCCATCTGGTGGCGAGCATGTCTTGAACCAGTACAAGCGACCAAAAAAATGCTGCGCCTATTTTATGTTGGTTAGCAAGAGCCATCGTAGTTTCATTGGCAAACTAAAAGATTCAACGTGTACATAGCGCCATGACACAAATGGAACAGCCAAACACGCATCAGAAAGAACTGTAGCTCAAAAGTTACTAATTTCCTTTCAAACGTATCAAAATTTGCATACATTAGCTTCAGCTTTGCATCTAATACACGGAATGCTGACACAAGCAAGGTATGATGTTTTACATATTTTACAAAAATTCCCACTAGCTGCTCCCCCCTAAAAAACCATGCTTCCGAACTGAACATATATTTTTTTAGCTCCAACCAAGGCTCACTGAATACTTGTCGTGCAGTTCTTCAACCTTTCCCATTGCTCCAGTCCATCAGGATGAAGATTTACAAATTGATTCACAAACCTGGCATCTGAGCATGCCATGATGGTGCTCAAGATGACCATGGATTTGTTTACCTTGTTCGTCTGTCGGATCTTGACACCATTTTCGGTGAGCCACCTGTACATCGTGAATCTCAGCTTCATCTTCTCCAAACAGTACCCCAGAACCGCTGGAAAAACAACAAAAGATTCAAGGGTGCATCCGAGGTCATTCAGAAGGTAGTTGATCTTTTCTTGATCATATCCACTGATTGGTTCAATATATGGCCACTTTGATCATGCTTCAGGCCTTCTCATAGTCCAATCCAGAATCGACTAGGCAATCTAGCCTCTCCTGAAGCTGGTCACCTCCGCCGCAAAACTGGGACATTGCCTTTGCCCATGTCGTCAGAGTTCTCAACAAAGCCAAGCTTCAGCAAAAATTCGACCTTCTCTCCAAGATAAAAGTTGTCTATCTTTGGCAAGGCTGCAAACTTCTTCTTTGACACCAAATTGCCAAACTGGACAGGGTCATCCTTTATGATATCACATAACCTCTCAGCAGAAATGTTCAAGGTAGACAACACAATGGCAGGATTCTGACAAGAACTAACACCGAGGAATTCAGGGCAAGAAGAGGCAACCCGAGCAATGTCCAATGCCTCCATTCCTATGTGAACCAAAAAGTTCACTGACTTCTCTAAATTGTTCAGAAAATTCACCCGTATAACCAACAGGTACTGCACAAACAACGGCAGCATACTATCTATCTGAATGCCAAACTTACACAGCATGCTGACAAGACGATACAACCTCTTGCCAGATTCACCAAACACAAATCTTGGATGCTCTTTAACAAGCCTTACTAACAGAACCTTCTTGTTGGAACCCATCATTTCAATTGTTGGCTTGCTCAATCCAAGCTTCTCATACTCTTGTAGTTTCGAGAGCAACACGCCAAGTCGGTACCCAAACACTTCAATGGCCTCCTTGTACGCCTTGCCAATCTTGGTCCGTGGCACGCCATAGTCACAAAGGACTTGACAATTCTCCAGCACTTCGATGGCGTCATTCAGGTATATCAGATTACTTGGTAAGAACTTACCCAACTCCGATGGCCTGTGCCCAATGCTCTTGAAGAACGGCTCAAACTCATTGATCGGGTGGTACTGGAGGAACCTGGAGACCGACCAGCACACATTGGCGCCACTGATGTCCACAATGCCCAGGAGGCCGGCGAGGAACACCAGGGAGTTCTTGCTCATGTGCTCGGCGAGCGTGAACTCCAGGCCCCGGGTGGCAATATCCTATGTAGTTGTAGCAGTGAACTTTTTATGCTGTATCATCTCAGTCCATAGACTTTTAAAAGAAATTGCCACACTTTGAAAGTTTAAGGACCGGAATGACATACTTTAAAAGTTTATGGACCGGGATGACACAACATAAAAAGTTTAAGGACCGGTAATGGACTTTACTCGGTGGAGAAACTCGAACAGTGCAGTCTGCGCACTGGCACGGACAAGGCCATGCCGGAGCACGCGCGCCGGCAAAACGCCTCACCAGCCGCCGCGCAGGCGTCACGGGAAAAGCACCGGGCCGGCGGCTGGACACCAGAGTTCGTGAACAATTTCACACCACAAGAAACATCGGCAATTCCTCTTCTAAAAACCGATGGCCACCGGCAATGAATAGAAGAAGTCGAACATTTGCATAAATCCTCAGTCAAATTTGATTTGAACCCACAAATTCTTGCAAAGGCAAGCTGATTGCTCGAATGGGGGAGAAATTCTGCGCAAGCTCGCAGCTCTCGGAGGAACTGGCGCCGGAAGGAGCTTTTCTGGGGTACGTCCCCAGCTAGCAAAAGTGAGGTCTGGTTTCTGATGCCATATGGAACACGCATCTCAAAGCAAACCAGTAGGAGCTCTTCCCATCTCTTTTCTTCTTGATTTCAGCACTGTTCATGTTTAAGAAAGAAAGAACTCCTCGATGATACTTCCTTTTTCCTTTTGAAATCTAGAACTAGATGAGACTTCAAGTTAAATGGAAAAATCTGATGCTTTGGCGATTCCTTTTTTTTTTGTTTTGGAAAGAAGATTTTGATGTAAGATGCATTGGATTCGGCGTGATGAAGACTCGAAGAGCATGCATCAATAACCATCAAAATAACAGAGTATTCATAAACAATGTCCTAAAAAATCAAATAAAAAATTCCCCCTCTAACTCCATGCACCATATCACATATCATCTTTGAATATTGCAAAAAAAATTAATTTCTCCATGACTCTTTTATGCCAAAACTGATTTTGTAGGAGCGCAATAACTTAGATTGGGATTGTGCTATGATAATAGAATGTTGTGTAGGATTGTTAGGATTTCAATTTATTTTTGCCCTAAAAAGAAGGATTTCAATTTGTTTTGTAGTCTTGGCGTCTTGCTTTGTTTGTAGATTTGCCCCAGTTGTCTCGATGACATGTGGGTCCTGGACCCACATGTCATTGAGACATCAGTGGGGCAAATCTACAAAGCCACTCAACTGTGGGGCAAATCTACAATTTTTCCGGTGAGATGGGGATGGGGAGGGTGGGAAGGGGAAGAAGACAACCTTTTATCTGACTTGCTTTGAGATGTGTGTTCCATGTGGCAATATCAAAACCCAGACCTCGCTTTTGTTAACTGGGGTCATACCCCAGAAAAAGTTAGCTTCTAACAGTGTAGACATCAAGAAATTGCAAGAACAGAGGTTCTTGCGAATTTTTGTCTCCTCAGATGAGCGAACTGATCCATCTCTGCCTCCAGTGCTAGAACCCTAGTAGTGGCTTTGGGACCTGTTCTTTTCCTCCGAAGCCGGCGGCTTTTGGCTTTTGCTACAGTACCTAACTTTCAAACGGAGTATTTTCTCAAGACGGAGTCTATAGGTTAAACAATCTACACGTTAAAAGCCCAACATCTGTACTAGCCAAAATCGCAAGTGAGTATCTGTCTCTCTGTAATCTGTACCGTAAACAGCTAAAATTCAAAAATTTCAGCCAAAAGTCATAAGCCGCAGCCGAAAAGAACAGGCCCTTGGTCTGGAGTAGCCAAGAAGTGGGACCGTGGGAGGCATCAGAGCCGTCTAGTGAGCACATCAAACGGTCAGAACTCAGAACTAACCTCCCATAAAGGCGTCACCTTTTTTGTGCATAGTTTGGGACTTCTTACGGGGGCTTGAGAAGGGAGAGGAAGGAGACGTCCATCTCCGTCCATGGCGAAAGGAACTCCTTGCATGATGACACGTGTTGGAGCCATGGCCATAGCTTGGTAACAACTATATGTGACTCTCTATCCTTTAGTACCGCTAGTTAAGTGTCTATGCGTTGCAACAAAATTCAAGCTCCAACATGCAGGCATAAGGACTGTAATCCCAATCTTCAACGAGCGTGAGTTAAGAATGTAATCCTAATTCTTCAACGAGCATGCATCAACAACAAATCGTGCTTTAGATGAAATAGGAAAGCAATTGTTGATGTTTTCGTGCCTTTTAGAACAAAATCACTTCTACATCGCATCCCTACTACTTTAAAAAAGAATTGATGGTGCATACGTTCGTTCTCCCGCTGCTCCCTTCCCTCCTCACAGTAGAATTGAAAGATGAGAGCATATAAATAGCACGCCAGATTACATGCTCAAGTTCTATTAGATATTGACTAAAGAAGGCTCTATCTATTTCTAACGTCTTCCTTTTATATTCAGCAAATACTTATCAGATATTATTCGGAGATAAAAGAATGTGTAACACCAGATGTTGGACGAATGAGAATAGAACAGTAGAATCGAGAGATGAGAGCATATGAATAGCATGCCAGAGTACATGCTCAAGTTCTATTGGAGATTAACTAAAAAGGCTCTATCTATTTCTAAGTTCTTCCTTTTATATTCAGCAAATACTTATTATTCGGAGATCCTCCACAGACTAAGGCAATTGGCATGCCACAGTGATGTTAAAGAAGCTAGCTAGCTGAATCTGAGGACATGCCACCAAGGTCAGAACATGCTCAGATCTTTAAGATATCATTTCCCCCGTGATTATACTTAGCAAGCTGTCATGTACGGCATACCCTACCATCGTCTTGTAGATCGCGGACAACCAGAGCACAATCAGAAAACGTTTAGGAGTGTTAGTATTAGCCGAAACTTGTTCAGCGAGATTAGACAGTTTTGAGTCAAGTTAAAATTAGGAGTCAGATTTGGATTCATGCAGCGTTAGGCAGGGACTGTTCCCTTAGTCGGTTTTGTAGACCTCTATATATACAGAGGTAGAGATTATCAATACAGTTAAGCACGAGTTAATCAATTTTCTCCCTCTACTTCCATTCTGCTCCTTCTATCTCCTGCGCATCCTCTCCCTGCGCCTTCTCCTCTCTACCGAGTCTTACCAGCAACGCGGCTCCTGGTCGCCGATGCCCAGGGCTGAAACCACCAGTTTGGAAATAAGAAATAAGAAGAAAATGACATTACAATTCTGTAATTCAGAGAGTGGAAAATTACCGTCTAGTTGTGCAACTATTTTTTTTAGTGGCCGTTAAAGGTGGAAGTAGAACTGACATTGACCTGCTTTAGTTATAGATGTCTCTAAAGGCATTGTTCTGCAATAGCAAATTCGATTATAAAACTAAATGTACTGATGGGCTTTCAACCAACCCAATGACCTCTTTCAGCGCCACTGTTACAGTCCCATGACATCAATGCTCTTATTTTGAATTCAAAGTCTGTAAGGAGTTGATCAGGGCTGACAGGCGTTGGCCATTACAATAGAATAACATGGATAATGATTCACATGTTCATAAACTATATGCACAGAAATAACAATACAGATAAGGACTAGTGCTTCAGCCAACCTGTTGTGCATGCTTTTCGTCTATACGTGCATTGTTAAATATACAAAACCATATGCCCTTTAGGATCAGGTTTTTCTCCACTTCATCACACTACTCTATTGCTTGAACACCTACTTTCTTCATACCCCTATATTAAGGGAAGCACTCCACTAGAGTGTTTTGCCACTTAACCAAAGGAGAAATATATGGCAATCTCTAGCCTCCCACTATCCTATTTGCTTCCTCTCGTTTTGCTAGTGTTCCTCTCCAATGGCATCGCCTTGTCATCAGCCATCGACTGCAACAGCAGTGACCGTGCTGCTCTCCTGAAGATCAAGGAGCAACTCGGCAGCCCTGCTGAGCTATCCTCATGGCTCCCAGCCACCAACTGTTGTGCCTGGGACTATAGCATTATATGCTCTGAGACCGGCCGTGTCTATCTCGTGGCTCTATTTTCACTCAATGTTACAGCTCCCATCCCTTCAGCCTTCGGTGACCTGCCAATGTTGCAAACCATCCAGCTTGAGACCATGCCGGGACTATATGGCCCCATGCCCCCATTCCCTCCTTTTTCGCCAAGCTATCGCACCTTGAGCTTCTTGACATCACCGGCACATCAGTTTCTGGGCCACTTCCGGACTTCTTGGCGAAGACCAACCTCAGTGCTCTGTCCATCACCAGCAGCAAGCTAACCGGGCCTATTCCCCAGTCTCTGAGTCGCCTCTCCAACCTCAGATACATTGACCTCAGCGGCAACATGCTCACTGGGTCTATTCCTCCTGGATTACTGCATGGAAGCTTTAGATTCCTCATCCTGTCCAATAACCAGCTTGCGGGAGAGATCCCAGTGGATTATGGAAATGGAGACATTGACACCATTGACCTTTCACACAACCAGCTTACTGGCGACCCGTCGTTCTTATTTGACATTGCAAAGCCGATGACAAAGATTGATCTATCATGGAATGAGCTTGAGTTCGACATGACAAAAGTCAGGTTTCCCCACCACCTGACCTATTTGGATCTGAGCCATAACAATATCAAGGGTGGGGTGGCCAAGTCCCTGAAAGATCTAAAGCTTCAGCACTTCAATGTCAGCTACAATGATCTCTGCGGTGAAATACCGACCGGAAGGCTCATGGTATACCATGGAGCAGATTGTTATGTTCATAACAAGTGTCTGTGTGGCACACCTCTGCCCCCCTGCAAGAAACGCCTGTGAGACAGATTAGCTCGACGAATCAAGCAATAAATCAAACCATTTGTGTTGTCAGTAGTTTTCTGAACCGTCTTTCTAGTTTTGGTTTGATGTTTAGTGTACCGGTGTATTATGTTGGAGATATAATGTGAGATCTTCTGTTAGCATATTTCCTGTAGAAATTTCAAAACATATATGGTTTAGTACCATATTACTTAGCGAAGTGCAGAGAAGACAATTTATAAGGTGGAGTCATTGCTACTCTTTAAAACATGTGACAGTATATGGATGGCATGAGGATTTTCGCTAAACACACACGCATGCACGTGTGTATTCACGCATCTTCGCATGAAAATCACGTGACTTATGAAAACCGTGTGCCGTAGTGTAGTCGCATCATGAAAAGCTGCACGGATCTTCGAACCATTGCTACAGTGAGAACCTACACGGGACGGCAATAAGATTTCTAGGCAATGCGACCGCTTGGCTTCTTACGATTGCTTACTTCTGCTCTGCTTCCCTTTTCTCCAGCAACCCCACTGTAAGTCGTTTGAGCGATCGATCAACTCTACATAGTATTTTTCTTGTGTGTTTCTGAAGTATAATGAGTTGCTTATTGTTAGTTTCATTTATTGCATTATTAGTTATTTACTGTATTTGTCTTCTAGTAAAATTTAGAATTAAAATATTACTCATATTTCCAACATCTTCTACCTGGAAAAGCGGTGGAAATTATAGAGTATCTTCAGACTTAAAAAAGACAGTAATGGTAAGATTTTGTGACGCTTTCCTGCCGGATTATGTAGGCATGCCGAAGTGTTTGTATTCAAGCTCATGCTCTAGTAATTGTTCCTAAGTTGGAGGCTTGGAGCAGCTAGCATTGTCTTTTGGTAACTTAGTATACCTTTCTCTTTTCCTGGCATCCAATTGTCACTCGGATGCGTCAACCGATATGCTTCAGTATTTCATGTTCTCAATCTGTTTAAATGCAGCTATATCCTTACACCTAACATTTTGATGATGAAGATTCAGAAATAATTTTCCTCGCCGGTGATGTGCTGGAGTGTCAGGCTGACGCTTAATCCGTTGCTGGAGAAGGGAGTGTGGTGCTGTCAGGAATTCTGTTTTGATTCTTGAAAACACTGAAGTCTGTAGTGTGTTTCAGTTTCTTGCCCCGATGCGTGGGCAGAACAGAAAGCTGTGTTGTTCCTCTGTTTGCTGCAACCAAAAACTTCGTATTTCAGATCTGTTCTTTTAAATTACGGTTTATTAGTCTAATTCATTTAAATTACGGTTTATTAGTCTAATAAATAGTTATCGCGGAGAGAAGCAAAAAGCAGCTAAAAACCAAAAATAACAAGTCCTTCATTCACGGAAACAGAGTTGACCTTATAATTTATAGCTTATAATTTTTCTTATTTTTCTCAGCTTATTATTTATCTACTCTACTATATAATACACCAAAATTTTCTTTACTAAATCCACCCCTCTCAACCACTCCTACAATCATGCCTAATCTAAGTCCACCCAGATTTGTGTACCAAAGTAATCCAACTTCATACAAATGAATGGCCTGGATCTCTCCTCAAGCCTTCTTCTCTTACTCATTGAAGATCCTAAGGCCAAAATCATTCGGATCATGCACATCATTGAACCCAGAACCCACCCCGCGCCCACGCACACGCCCCCGACGCCCCCACCCTCCTCCCTAAACGCGTGCGGCTCTGCCTCCACCCCCCGCCCCCCCCAAATCTTCCGCCGACGCCTCCCTCCCACCCCGCGCCGCCGCGTCCTCCCCCGCTCCCACCTCGCCCCGCCGCCTCCTCCCCACCCCGCGCCGCCGTCGCCTCCTCTCCTCCCTCCTACCCCGCGCCGCCGCCTCCTCCTCCGCTCCATCGCCGCCTCCTCCTCCCCCCACCCCACGCCGTCGCCTCCTCCTCCTCCCTCCCACCTTTAGCTACTAGATCCACACCGCCTCCTCCTCCCCACCTCGCGCCGCCGCCTACTCCTCCTCACTTGCCCCCACTGTCTCCCTTTAGCCGCTAGATCTGCGCCACCACCGCCTCCCCCACACACCGTCTCTGCAAGCTCCACCCCCACCCTCACCATTCCCCTCCACCTCAAACCCCGCAAATGCTCCCCTCCGCTACCCATCTCCGCCTCCCAAAACCCTAGCCCCTCGCCTCGCCGCCCCCAATGTCGCCTCCGCAGCCGTAGCCGCCGGTGGCCAGTACGCCGGATCCCCCCGTGCCGGCGTGGCTCCGTGGCCTCCCGCGCGCCCCGGAGTACCGCCCCACGGAGTCGGAGTTCGCCGACCCCATCGCGTTCCTCTCCCGCGTGGAGCGGGAGGCGGCGACCTACGGCATCTGCAAGGTCATCCTGCCCTACCCCCGCCCCTCCCGTCGCTTCGTGTTCGCCCACCTCAACTGCTCCCTCGTCACCTCCTCCGACGGGCCCAATCCTACCACCTCCGATGCCTCCAACCCTACCTCCTCGCCTCCAGCCTCCGCCGCCGTGTTCACGACCCGTCCGCGAACTCGCAACTACGACCATGTCGGTGAGTCCCCAAACACCCCGCGCCCCAAACCTTCCCCTCGCCTCAGATCTCAATTTTCTGATGGTTTGACCGGCGCGGCTCGCAGATCTTCGAGTACAATGGTGCCGACGTGGTGGCGATGGTGGGGAAGAACTGCTTCGCTATTGCCAGCGACTGGAGGCTGGGCGTGCAGCTGCAGACCGTCGCGACCGATTTCCAGAGGGTGTTCAAGATCCACGACAAGCTCTACATCGGCCTCTCCGGCCTCGCCACCGACGCCCAGACTCTGTGGGTCGCAGTCAGATCCCCCCTTTTGGTTGTTTATTGGTTTGGTGACCGCTGATTCGGTGGCTTAGGGTTTGGGTTTTTGTGTAGGTACCAGCGCCTGGTGTTTAGGCACAAGCTGTATCAGTTGTGGGAGGAGAGGAACATGAAGCCCCAGACCTTCGCCAGCCTCGTCTCCGCGCTCCTCTACGAGAAGAGGTAAGGATTTCACTAGCGCAAAACGAGTTGAATTGTGTAGTATACGAAGTAGACTAGATTAAGTGGGGTGATGCGTGTATATAAATTTAAATGCTAATCTAGAATTGTCCAAAAAGATGCAAAATTTGGATATGTGAACTGTTTAGTGTTATATAGGGCATAACAATGTATTTATACGATGTTGCGTAAGAGCTTCATTATACAAAGGTAGAGTTATTGGAGGCTGACAGCTACTCTGACTCTGGTGTAGATATGTGCTGTGTTTTTTGGAGTAGATGGGAAAAAAGTATTATGACCATACAAATTATAGTTAAACATTTACTGCTTGTATAACCGTATTGCACTATTTGTGCTAAATGGGCATCCTAAGAAGTAATAACCATACCAGCAAAGTTGTTACATTGCCTTGATTATTGATTTGGTCATTTAGAGCCAGAAATAAGCACATATTACTATTTAGGCAGGATTACTAGCTTACTAATTGTTCAACTGTTTTCAATATCTTAATGCCATGATGATTGTTTAGGGATGTAATACTTAGGAGCTACACGTGGATATGCAATGTTTTACCTTTTATATTTGCCCCCATTTTCACTAAAGGAATAATTTTGATGAACTTTATGGACTTATGTGAGGATTATGTTGGTTATGTAATTGTAATGGTGCTTTTAAAGTATTAGTTTATGCAAATGCTTGTTTTTTATTTGCAAGCCAGAACTGAGAAGTTAGCTGAACATCAGTCAAGTTCATTTGTAACTTCTAAAATAAATTTTGACACAACCAGAAAGATAGGTCCAGAGGTTCCTGTTTTCCAAGAAGGAAAAAAGTAGGTGATTATCTGGGAATTGTGTTAGATATAAACCGACATTTCCGGTATGCACTAATTAACCTTTGTATGCACTAATTAGCTCTGTGATTAACCTTTGTATACTAATATTGATCTATGGTTTATCTATGCTAAACCATGTTTCTTCATTTTGTATGATTGGATTAGGGAGTAGGTTTATCTAACTTTTCGTGCCGCATGAAAATTTCAGATTCGGGCCATACTTCTGCCAGCCGATTATTGCTGGATTGGAGATTGCAATGAGCCATTTATTTGTACCATGGACTGCATTGGTGCAAAGTAGGTATCCATTTCATTTGTCCTTTGTTTTTCCACATGTATTTTTTATACCAAGTATTTTTTTCTTTTTGATGTATTTTATAGTTTGCACACATCTGGTTGACTATCTACTTCTCATGTGCTGCCATTTACTCCGCTGAGTGCTATGCCTTTTTTTAGTTCTTGTTGTTCATCTGGGGAAGATTCCACATTCCGAGGGTAGGGGGAAGTTTTTTTATACGATTTCTTGAATTTATGCATATATCCGTCAAATTTGACAAAGGTGACCTCTAAACCTAAAAAAATATTTAAGAAAATGCCCCCATATGAATAATATAATTTATGGGTTTCTGATTGTGGTTCATTTGATCCCCCATTTTGACACGCTTGAGCACAACGCATATGGTCTCTGTCCCAGTCTCCCAGACAAATGTGTATCTGCTGGACGTTGATAACTTGCTCATTAAACCAGAGATGTGCTTTATTTTTTTGTTTCTTTTCTGAATTTGATAGTTCTTTTTTCCTTTTCCATTTCATCGAGTAGTGAAGCGAAACCTTGATACTTCATTTCTTAATTTCTTAACATGCCACTTATTTACACTTGGGCATCTTTGTCTGCTATGCCGGGTGGGCTTGGGCTGTGCGCACTGGGCAGGGTTGCATGCGACAGGGCAATTGCCCGCTGGGGGAGGCGGCCAGCCGGTGGGCGGAGAGAAGAAGAAGCCAAGTCACCACTGCTTAACGTTCAAGCTTTCAACCGAGCTGCTGAACCAACGGTGATTTCCCAAATCCTAATTCCACAACTCTGAACGTAATTGGGAATCCCATATCCCTACTATTGTCCACAAATTTGCCCCCATCAACCGGCGATGACGGTGGGTCTACGGCTCATCGACGGCAAGGACGCGCAGATCTGCGATGTGAAGCCGGTGAGGAGCATCGCAGGGTCTTTTTGTGGTTTTCAGAAAATTGTGGTATTCTTTTTGAGCCTAAAATGTTCAATTTTTGTACTATTCCATCTGAAAGAAGGATTACACCTTGTGATTCTTGCCATCGGGTTGTTGCTAATTGAGCCCCTGTTTCCTCTCCACCTGCACAGGCTTGTGCTTGAAAGTGCTTCGGCTGGCTCTCTGAACTTCTGAAGGTAAATTTTTTAGCCACATTAGCAATGTTAGGTGACTTCAATTGTAGAGAATATTTGTTTGTCTTGGAACTCTCTGTATTTGTGCACTTACTGATTTGTGTGTGATTTCCCATGGGAAGGTGTAAGTACTCCCGACTCTTCCATGCTATTTAATCTAGCCATTCTACATGTTAATTATATTGTCTGACATGATCAGCAAGGCTATAGTATTATACACACACACATATAGCCTAGGCTCCATACTTATGAGCCATCGGATCACTTTAGAATCTGTGCAAATCAAAACATTGTATTTCATGAACTAAACTAGGATCCAACCTGTTAAGCAATTCATCTACATGTTTCGGATTATTTCCACGTTATTTGCATGCAGATCTTTCCATGTATAACACCCATGCCTTTGAAAAGAGATTGTGTCGTTGAATTTTTTCCATTCTATTTGCATGCCGGTCTTTCCATATTATTTGTTGCAGGTTAGAGCCTTAGCAGACTTTAGTACTGGTAATGTCTCGCACGCAGAAATTACTCTTCAATTAATCCCGTCTAATATCTCGCACGCAGAAAATATTCTTCCGTTTTGTTTTTCTTTCCATCTCGGGCGTCACGGATGTGTCGGACATGGGCATGGCAGAACGTGGGCGGTTGGAGCGCCGCAACCGGCTTCACTTGTGGTAGTGCTGGACGTGGGCTATTTGGACTCCGTCCGTCGGTTACTTGACTGATCGTGCGTTGCTCCAGTCGCGGTTGATGATTGAAAAATTAGTATGGACGAAACTATTTTGGGACGACACCCAGGACGCCTCCCCAAATTATCTGGCCGGCCCGGGCGGCCGCGCAGTCTCCTCCTTTGGGACGACGGTTCGCCACTGCCAGGCCCCGGCCTGCCACGCTCCACCGGTAAGAAGAAATCTCCCGACGCGCCGGGGCCGCAATCTAATTGGGCTGGTTACCGTTTTTTTACTTTGCACGCTTGTTTGTGCCGTACCGTGTGTACTCGATCATACAAATTCAGAAGCATTCACCTTACCTTGAGGCTATTCCATCGGTCTGCGCAGGGCGAACTGCCAGAGCATATAATAGTGTGACATACGAGGTGATATAGAGAAGAGAGAGAGCATACAGAATTAGTCCGTCTCTCATCAACGGTCGATTGTAACACAAGAAACAAGATATTTTATGTCATGAAAAAGCTATATATAAAGATATGTAAAAAGATAATCCATTGTAGAAACTATTTTTAATACCATCTCTATAGATGATATGAAGAATATTATAGGTAGCAATTGTTTATACTATTGTACATGCCATAAATTCTTTTTCACTTATATTTTGGATATTGATACTGTCTTTAATACACATATTTAACAATTATTATTTTTAAAATTATTGTTATAAAAATAATAAAAAAATATAATTATACGAAAGTATATTTAATAACCGATTTAGTGATATCATTCCTACTGATAAATTCAGATACTTTTGTGCAACCAGTCTAATCAGAGTACCAATCTGCTCATCAAGTCTACAAATGCAAGCTTGCCCCTCTACTTTCACGAGCATCGATCGATCTTCTACATCTTGATTGTACTCTTTTCGTACCGAAGCTACCAATCAGTGCATCGCAGATTCATAGTGGCTGGACAGGGCATCCGTGCCAACAACGTCAACCAATGGCGGATCCAGGAAATTTTTTTGGAGGGGCTGAAGTACCTTCAGCTCGACCTCAGCCCCTTCTACATTATACATCCATGGCTAAAAATTTAGGGGGGGCTCCAAGGGTCCGGTAGCGGTAGGGGGGGCTCGACCCCCCCCCCCGCCCCACCGCTGGATCCGCCCCTGACGTCAACGAGCCTTGACCACACTCGAGCTCATGTTTGAACACGAGAGAAGCGCACCGGATACTAATACGGCCGCAGAGAGTGACAGATCCTGCGTGCACGTCTGTCTGAAAACACAGCATCAAGACAGAGAAAAAACTTCGAAAGAAAAGAAAAAAAAGAAAGCAAGAAGGCATGGCACGAGCACGAGCACGAGCGTCCTCTGCAGGCTTCTGCATGCGGCTGTCGGCAACAGCAGCGGACACCACCTCCCTGCCTTGTTAGCATAGACGTGGGCAAGAAGAAGAAGAAAAGGAAGCAGACAAGATAGAGTTGGTAAGACAGGGGTTCAAAGTTGTTTACAATCTTCATAATCCATCCTCTCCTTCCGTACTCTCATATATACTCTGCTATTGCAACCAATCAGGGCCGGATACCAAGGAGTTGGGCTTGCGCCTGCGAATGGGCCGCGCACGCACAGGTTCAGCTTCAACACTGGCGTCCTCTTCAGTGGGCAGCGTTGTCGGACTGGGCATAGTGATAACACTCCCTCCCCCATGAGAACCGGCATGACCCCATGCCGGAGCGCGTGGAAACTGTTGTCGAAGCTGCTCATAAGGCTCCCAGGAGGCGAGTGAGGCAGGCATTAGCGACCATTTGATCAGCACCTGCTCCACCGGGTGATCTCCAGAAGTCCAGCGACGCTGTAATACCTGCTCAGGAACCTGAAATGCGACATCAGAAGAAGGTAATGATTCCGTTACCGGTGCTGCGCCGTGTGACTTCTTGAGCTGTGAAACATGGAAGACGGGATGCACAGCTGAAGAAGGCAAGGATAACTTATAAGCCACAGCGCCAACGCGGTCAACAATTTGGTATGGACCGAAGAATCTGAATGCGAGCTTCTGATGGGAACGCCGCGCAACTGAAGCTTGTGCATAAGGCTGTAACTTCAGGAAAACCCAATCGCCGATCTGAAATTGTCGTTTAGTACGGTGCTTATCCGATTGTCGTTTCATCCACTCCTGTGCTCTGAGGAGGTGTTGCCTGACCAGGTCTTGCATCAAGGAATGTTCAGATAGCCATGTATTCAGGTATGGGATATTAGCACCCACTAGGTCGGGAGACAGCCCAAAGTGCCGAGGGGAATAGCCATACAAGACTTCAAACGGTGCGCGGCTGAGAGCTGAATGGAAACTGGAGTTGTACCAGAATTCGGCAAGAGATAGCCATTGCTTCCACTTTGTTGGACAAGCATGAACAAAACAACGTAGATAAGTTTCAAGACATTGGTTCAAGCGCTCGGTCTGACCGTCGGATTGAGGATGATAAGCTGTGCTCATCTTAAGCTCTGTCCCAGAAAGCTTGAAGAGCTGTTGCCAGAAGGCGCTAGTGAAGATACGGTCCCTGTCAGAAATAATAGCAGTGGGCATGCCATGAAGGCGATACACTTGATCCATAAACAGCCGGGCAACTGTATTTGCTGAAAAAGGGTGATGCAATGGGAGGAAGTGACCGAATTTTGTAAATTTGTCGATGACCACCAAAATGGCATTAGTTGATCCAGAGGATGGCAACCCTTCAACAAAATCCATGGAAATAGTGTCCCAAGCAGAAGAAGGAACTGGTAATGGCTGCAGAAGACCTGGGTATTTGGTTCTGTCAGGCTTAGCTTGTTGGCATATAACACAAGAACGAACCAGGGACCAAATATCGGATTTCATTGTAGGCCAATAGAAAAGCTGTTTTACTCTGTGGTAAGTTGCTGGGGCGCCAGAATGTCCTCCCAATGCACTGGAGTGTAATGCTGCAAACACTCTGTCGTGGAGGTTGGTGTTACTGCCCAACCAAATCTTCCCATCATATCTGATAATGCCATTGACTAAAGAATAATGAGGATCAGCCTCCGAACTGACTGAGAGCTAAGACAATAGTTGTTGGGCTGTCGGATCAGATTCATAGCCTTGCTGGATGTCAAGGAGCCATTGTGGCTGCACTGAAGTTACTGCGAACAGTTGGTCAGAGGCTGAACAACGAGAAAGTGCATCTGCTGCAGTGTTTTCAACTCCCTTTTTATAGATGATCTTGTACTGTAGCCCCAATAATTTGGTGAACACCTTTTGTTGCCAAGGCGTGTGCAATCTCTGTTCATTGAGGTGAATCAGACTCTTTTGATCAGTGTGTATGTAAAATTCTCCTTGTAATAAGTAATGCCTCCATTGTTCGACAGCTACTAAAATAGCCAAGTATTCTTTCTCATAAGTTGATAGCCCTTGATTTCTTGGCCCCAATGACTTGCTAATGTAAGCCAAGGGATGACCATTCTGTAAGAAAACTGCTCCAACTCCGGTAGCACAAGCATCAGTTTCAATGTGAAATGGCAGATTAAAATCAGGGAGGGCAAGGCAAGGAGAAGAACTAAGAGCCTGCTTTAGACACTGAAAGGCTTGATCGTGATTTCCAGTCCATAGAAACGGTGCATCCTTGCATAACAATTCGGTCAATGGTTTTGCAATAATACCAAAGTGTTTAACAAACTTTCTGTAGTAGCTTGCTAAACCTAGGAACCCTCTGACATCTTTCACACAACGGGGTATGGGCCAGTTTTGAATTGCTGCTACCTTAGTGGGGTCAGTAGATATCCCAGATCCACTAACAATATGGCCTAAATAAGCAATTGATCTTTGGGCAAACTTACACTTGGAGAACTTTAATCGCCACTGGTCTTGTGATAGCCATTGGAATACCTGGGACAAATGAGAGAGATGACCATCGAAAGTCTTACTGTATACCAAAATATCATCAAAGAATACTAGGGCAAACTTTCGAAGTCCAGGTGCTAATGTTGTATTCATGGCGCCTTGAAATGTTCCAGGGGCCCCTGTCAACCCAAAAGCCATTACTCTGAACTCATAGTGTCCCAAATGTGTTTGAAAGGCAGTCTTGTGCTCTTCCCCAGGTTGAAGCAATATCTGGTGGAAGCCAGCTCGAAGGTCCAATGTAGAGAACCACTGTGACTGTGCTAACTCATCCATCAACTGATCAAAAATGGGAACAGGAAACTTGGACTTAAGAGTTATAGCGTTCAACTGCCTGAAATCAACACAAAAGCGATAACCACCATCTTTCTTGGGTACCAGTAGGATGGGAGAAGAAAATAGGCTGGCACTAGGCTGTATTATACCCTGCTGTAGCATATCTTGCACTTGTCGTTCTAGCTCATCTTTCAACTTTGGGGGATATCTATAAGGCCTGATGGCAACGGGCTTAGAGCCAGGAATCAATGGAATTGCATGATTACAAGCTCTAGTTGGTGGCAAACTTGTAGGTGGGTCAAAAAGGTGAGCAAAAGAATGTAATAAGGGATGAAGTTCATTAGGTATATTAGATAATTCCAATGAAGATGTGTCTGTAGTAGCATAAGAGATTTGCAACAGTAAGTTGTCAGAAGCTACAGGATGCAACCCTTGTAGCACGGCATGAGATCCTTCATAAGGAAGGAGAAGCCATTTCTGAGCCCAATGGACCTGCATAGGACTGTATTTCTCCAACCAATCCATGCCAATAATCAGGTCATAATGAGTTAAGGACAGCACCTTGAAATCTGACACAAATGTGCAACTATCCACACTCCATTGCAAGTTATGCAGGGTATTGGGACTAATAAGAACACCACCTCCAGCCACATGTACTGAGGTTGGTTGAGAGATCAATGACTGAGGACTTATCCCTTTAAGCACAAAAGTACTGACAAATGAAGAGGAACTTCCAGAATCCACAAGTGCAGTAACAGGAATGCCTTCTAACGTGCCAGGAAACTGGATGGTGCGCGGAGCAGGAGCTCCAGAAACAGCTGCCTTAGAAATGGCTAAAAAGAGTTGATCAGTAGCCGAACCTGAAGAAGAATCCAACGGTGGTGTTGTTTCCTCAATAGAGGCAGACTCCCAAAGGTCTTGGACTGCGTGTAATACTTCAGGTGCGCATCTGTGGTCTTTGGACCACTTGGCAGAACATTTATAACAGAGCCCCATAGCTCGTCGGTAAGCTTTCAGAGCAGATAATTTGGAATCCATAGCGGTACTGCTTGAGGAAGAATCATGAACTCCAGGCCCTGGTTTTTCAGTTTTGGGTGGTAGGGGTAGTGGCATTGGAGACTTCAGCAAGGGCTTCACTGCTGTCGCCAATGGAATCCGAGCATGATCACGAACACCCCCAGCTTCTTCCTGCAATAAAGCCAGGGAACAAGCAGCATCCAAGTTTTTTGGTCTTTGGATAAGAACAATAGAACGTATGTCAGCGCGCAACCCATCTATGAATCTAGTAGTGAAATAGACCGGATCAATGCCCCCGGCATAAGCGGTTAGCTGATCTACTAGCTCTGTGAAACGCGTGACATAATCAGTCACAGTGGATGTTTGTTTCACATGGAAGAGTTGTCGGATCAAAAGCTCATGCTGATCACGATCAAAGCGATCACTAAGTAAGCAACAAAACTGCGCCCACGACGCCTGTGCTATGTGTGGCTCAACAGATTGCAGCCAGCGCGCTGCAGAACCTTCCATGTGCATCTCAGCTACACGAACCCACATGCTTGGATCCACCCCATACATCTCAAAATATTTTTCACACCGGGAACGCCACAAACGAGGATTGTCGCCGTCGAACTTAGGGAATTGCAACTTCGGTAGTCGACCCGTGGAATGCGGGTGGAGGACTGGAGGTGGAGGAGGTCGTGGTTGAGGAAATAAGCGAGGAGCGGCATATTGATGGGATTCATTGTTCATACCATTGTCCGGGACAGAAGACTGAGTCTGAGATGACCCGAGCCAACCATCCCGTGTCGAGGGTGCAGCGCTGTGCCCCTTGGGCCCATCGGTGGAGAGTCCGGCAGATAGGCGCGCGGCCACCGATGCTGGAGGGGAGAGAAGTCCCGGCCGGTGCGACGCAGTGTCGAACACAGCGCGGTCCCAGTTCTTCGCGACTTTCTGCACTTCAAGCTTCAAGTCGTCGACGACGCTCTCCAACTCCGGACGCCACGAGCTGAGGTCCGCCGCAGCCATCTCGAGAGCAGTCACCCTTGCGTCACGCTCGTCGGCGATGTGCGCGACGCGGACCGACTCAAGATCGGAGAGACGCTTGGAGACGACAACTTCATGATCCGATTGGGCGGTCTCCAGGGCGGAGAGGCGACGGTCGACAGCAGCTTCGCGTTCCGCACGCTCGCGCTCCATATCGCCGAAGCGCTTCTCCCAGCGGGCTTCGTGATCGTCGAAACGGCGTCCAAATTCGTCTAGTACGAGCTTCAAATTGGGATCCATGGCACCGAGTTGCCGTTGCCGGCGGGTGTAGTAGTGGTGATCGGCGACGGAAGTCGGGTCCAGCGTGAAGCCAGAGGCGAAGGGAAGTGGGGATCGAGAAGGCTCCAATACCAGTTTGTTAGCATAGACGTGGGCAAGAAGAAGAAGAAGAAGAAAAGGAAGCAGACAAGATAGAGTTGGTAAGACAGGGGTTCAAAGTTGTTTACAATCTTCATAATCCCTCCTCTCCTTCCGTACTCTCATATATACTCTGCTATTGCAACCAATCAGGGCCGGATACCAAGGAGTTGGGCTTGCGCCTGCGAATGGGCCGCGCACGCATAGGTTCAGCTTCAACACTGGCATCCTCTTCAGTGGGCAGCGTTGTCGGACTGGGCATAGTGATAACATGCCTTCAGCTCCCTGTCTCCTTTCGGTTGTTTCCTGAAACAACACCTCATGGCGTCCCCTTCCACGCTGAAACTCGCACTCCTGGTTACTCGCTCACTTCTCCTGTAAATACGGGTCCGTTCTTTTCAGCTCTTAAAAGTCACATTTTAACTTTCTATAGTAACTAATAATTTTTAAACGGAGTATCTTTTTAAAATAGGGTTTACTAGTTAATTATAGTATATACTGTACTGACTTCATTTATATCGGCAAAAACCACATGTGAGTTTCTGTTACTCTGTAATCTCTCGCATAAACAGCTCAAAAGTTACGAACACAGTCAAAAGTCATAAAATTCAGCCGAAAAGAACAGGCCGTACCTAACATGGAGCATCTAACATCTGATTCTGACAGCGGCATAACAAAGCTACTTCTACACTGATCACCAAAGCTTACATTTACAGATTTACTTACATGTATACCACATGTGTTGTGCTGGCTGCTGCCTGCGTGAGAGATTGTTGTGTTCTTGACTAGCCAGAGGGAGCTAGCGTAACGAGCGTTTGGTCAGGAGTTGGACAGCAAGTGGTTAAAAATCAACAAGGTGTTAATACGTAGTACGTACGTACGCTCCTGACCTCTGTCTGTCCGGAGTCTATGCAATAGTGCAGTACTAGTTTAACTTTCTACATGTAGTAGTACGTATTTGTGGGGGTACACGTACATGCATACAAAAAGCTCGGCTCGTACTAGTGCTCAAAATGGCTTTTTTTTTTGAGTGGCTTATGGTTGAAAAGCACTATAGCTGATTGAAATTGGACTGCAGCTGATGATAACTTATTTGATGTAATTAAACTTATAAAAATTAAAAATAAAAAATAGGTTAACCCATCACGGACAGTACAAACGAATATGGAAAAAAAGAACCGGCAAAAAAACTCAAACAAACCAAAAAAACAAAATTATTGAATAGTGAAAAATAAACCAGAAGGTCCCTGCTCGGTTGGGCTGAAAAGCTGTGGCTTATGACTGAAATTGCACTGTAGCGGCTGAAATTTTACTATAGCTGAAGGTGACTTATTTAGCGTAATTAAATTTAAAAAATTTTAAAATAGAAAAAATATGTTAGCTTGTTACGGACAACACGAACAAATACGGGAAAAAAAGAACCGACAAAAAACTTAAAAAAACCAAAAGTTCAAAAAAAATAAAATTTATAAATAGTAAAAAAATAAGTCAAAAACTAGAAGTTGAAGCTGAAATGAACAGAACCTAGGCCGTTTTGAATGGACCCTAAAACACCAATTTAAGGCACAAGGACCAACAGATACGTACTACTAACAGGACATGAGTACTAAATATGATAGTATGGAACTATTAGTACGACCCGAACACCAATTTAAGGCGCAATGGCCAACAGGACATATGGTAGCATGGTACTATTAGTACGACCCGAACACCAATTTAAGACACAAGGACCAACAGGACATATGGTCGCATGGTACCATCGTAGCTAATTAAATAGCCTAACACTGTTTTCGCACAGTGTGAAAACTTAGATTTGGGTGATGTTCTGGGAGCACCTTAGCATGTTTTTCATCGTTTTTTATAGTTGGATATTAATGGAAATGATATACACCATTCAACTGTTTTGGAGGAAAATTAGTTAAATTTTATACCATTCAATTCACAACAATATTCGTGCTCCTATCCACCTCCATCTATGATGAACATCCAACAAGCCTCCCCATCGTCTTATTCTCCAACTGTAGGCGTCTTCAACAGATACGCCGAGTTCGGGTTTGGGTTCACCGGTTAAGGTTGGGGTTCATCGGTGACCACCAGTTTAGAGAGATGTTGAGGTGGCAGCAGACTGGTGATAGGCAACAGTAGCGGTGGAGTGTCGAGGCAACGGTGGCGTCGCCGAATGCAGGTGAGGAGGAAAGCAGTGGGCGAGGTTGGTGTCGGGTGGAGACAACAGATTCGGTGATGGGTGGTGGTGGGGACAGCAGATCCGATGTGTGGGCGGTGGCCGCGGACAGGGACGACCAGAACCGGCGAGTGATTAGGAAGTGAGAGAGGTGGCTGTCGGTGGTGAATCTGGTGAAATCATCGTCTCCAAAGCTAGGGAGGGAAGCGTGTGGCCATGGGGAGATAGAGCAGAGGAGGAGGGGGCGGGCGGTGCTAGCACCCCCCCTTGGCATCAGCGGACGCATAGGAGGTGGAAGCGGTGACGGGATGTGATCACCGACAGTCCTCACCGGCGCTAGGAGCGACGTCGGCGAGGAGGAGGGTGGTGGTACGCAGAGGTATGAGGGTGAGGAGGAGGAGTTAGGTTAGGGCTAGATTTATATAGGATTTGAGGGCTCAATCTAGAACGTTAGATCTCTATTCGACGGTTTAGAATCTGACTGGTTTTTAGTAATAAAATATAGTCAAATTTTCTATAGGCAAACCCTTTAAAGTAAATACTTTACCTTCAATGCCAATTCAAATAATTTCTGTATAAAATGGTAGTCCAAATAAATTACCATAAGATCGGCCATGTGCCTGAACGGTGGAGGCTATTGAGACTATTTAACCTCTTCGTCTGCCCGGGTTTAGACCATAAAACTGGCTCATGTGTTTACCTTTTTTTCTAATTGGTAGAGCCACGGAATGTACTGCGATTACAGCTAAACCAGAAAATGCTGCTCCACGTTACTAAACAATGAAAATAATTAAATAAATAACGGGCCATATAATTTTACCTCAAAATCAAGATGTTTTGGATATGATCGATTATTATTTTTATATAGATGGGCACGTCAAATCTCATCAAATCTTGTCTCTCTGTCTGAAAAACAGTGCAGCTAACCCGATTATGGTTGCCACTCCTCTGTGTGCACACTTCAAACCCACTCTCACCTGCTGACAGTATCTCAAATGGCCGCCAACCTATAGAAAACCCATCACCACACTATCTCCTTTGTCTTCATCTCTTGTATCTATCCTGTTCTTGTAGTTGTTTCAGATTGTTTCAGAGCCTTAGAGGATCTCTCGGTACAAACCCAGCAGTTAGTCCAAGAGGATATCGTTCTTGAGATAAGTTGATGGTGTATGAGATTCAGGCATCAATCATGGTACGGGAGAGGTCAGCTACTCAGCTCCATGTTCTTGCTCTTGTTTCCGTTCTGTTTCTGTTCTTTGATTCATTTTTGATGTAGGGTCCCTACTGGTGATGGAGTAATCGGTGGAGTTCTTGACATATGGTTGTTTTGAGGGATCCATGTTCTTATTTTTGTTCCTGTTCTTCGCTCCATTGATTCTTGGTATCAGGTTGTTGACCTGGCTCGATGTCCTTACATTCTTCATGGATTGTTCCATAGACATGCCATTGGTTCTTGCTCGGTGTTCACCAGTCAAAGCTAAAAAATTTCACGGTGCTAATGCAATGTAGCTTTATTTCAGCTCCAACATCTGAAATTATGAATATCCTTTTGCTGAATGCTCAACTACACGCTCTTCGGTCTGAAAAAGAATGCTCAAATAGGTACAGACAAATGGTTGATCAAAACAATCTCTTGGCTATTTGTAGTTGAAGGCCTCCAGCCGATTTTGAGATGTAGCAACACTACTACAAAAAAAAAGTCTATACTAGATGCCTCATCTCAAACGGTTCAACCGAACTGTCTGTGTTAAGATTACCATAGACGATTTTACAAGGCATCGCTAAAACCTTCTGTGATATATAATTATCACAGACGGTTATTCTTAAGAACCGTCTATAAATTATCACAGATGGTTCGGATTAAAAAAACAGTCTGTGATATCAGCAATTATCACAGGCGATTATTAACAAGAACCGTCTGTTTATCACAGATGATTATTACCAAGAACCGTCTATGATGCATGTATATCACAGACGGTTTTTAATCTGAATCGTCTGCGAAAATGCCCTGCCACGTCATCAATCCGCAGCATCTTCCTTAGGATCCTGAACTAACATGTCCATTCTCTCAGCATCGAATGGCGGGCACCGGGTCTCCTTCTACCTCTCGCCTCTTATTAACCCCCTATGCTTCCCCCCATTTACTCCAAGAACCAACACAACAGTTACGTACCTGATCCTCTACTATGATCGTAGAGTCCCCAATGAGCACGGCCTTATCGTCTCCTCCCTGATACGAATCCGTCCATCCTGAGTAGCTATCTTTCTTTAATTTTTCTGTCCCAAGAATTACAAATCTAATTATAGTTTTGATTAAGGCGACCTTTCTGATGCTGGTAGGAGAACGGCATAAAGCTGGAGTTCAGGCTGGCACTGTAGGGCGTCGAGCAGGCACGCTCCGCCGGCAAATTGCTTTGGAAGGTATCGTAATCGAATTGTTGTGTGTGTTTTCGCTATTGTGTTAGTGCCATGGCTTTTTAGTTGGGGCGTACAGTAGTGACTTGGG
This sequence comes from Dendrocalamus latiflorus, assembly GCA_017311315.1. Taxonomy (NCBI): domain Eukaryota; kingdom Viridiplantae; phylum Streptophyta; class Magnoliopsida; order Poales; family Poaceae; genus Dendrocalamus; species Dendrocalamus latiflorus. The sequence continues at coordinate 4,457,530 of CM029654.1, forward strand.
GTAGTGATCTTGTGTGTGCGAGAGCTAAAGGAAAGAATCCCCCGTGGTAGAGAAATTCCCTCACGGAACTTCGACCATGGCTTTGACTACGATGCTTCAACCATGACACTTCAACCATGGCTTCGACCAGACGCTTCGCCTATAGCATTTCGACCACGACGCTTTGACTGCAACTAGAACAAAACAAATAAATTGGATGCCTCTAGTTTTCCACTAATCAGACAATAAATTGGATATCAATTACAGACCGAACTTGGCAGAACAAAACAAATAAATAATTACACGGCAACAAAAAATATAACCAAAAATAAAATCATCTGTGATGGCCATATATCACAGACGATTTTTGGTAGAAGCCGTTTGTGATAGTAGGCTTTTATAGACGGTTCTTTATACAAACCGTCTGTGATAGTAGGTTTTTATAGACGGTTTTTTATACAAACCGTATGTATTGTGGCTTATCATAGACGACTCACAAATCGTCTGTGATAACTGTCTATTATCATAGACCCATAAATTCAGACGATTCAAAAGATCGTCTGTGACAATAATTTAGAATTATTCACTCTCGCTCTATTACCGTGTTGGGTCCGACAGTAGTAAACAGGGGTCGATTGTTGAAGAAGATTAGTAGTGCTAGCTCTTGAATGCTTAGCCAGTGAGGTGTCATGTGATTTGGGATACTTCTGATGCAGAACACCAGCCTCCAAATAGGACGAGTGCACAGGAACCTTCAGGCTGATGAGCAATCAAACTTCTATCTACTTTTGTGTAAACATCACCCCCGGAGGCGGAGCCTACCTTCAGTATTCTACCGTACCTTGCACCTGCCTCGCACAAGTTTGTGCTGAACTGTAGCATGCAAGGCTATTGTCGTTAGAGTATCTCTTCTTGATTTTTTCCGTTGTAATCAAAACCATGCAATCCCGGTTGTTTCGAACCGGGAATTGTCATCTATATACAAAGCAATCCCTACCAGTGAAACTTGTGGCAAAACCTTCAGCTTTTCATGGTATCAGAGAGAGGCGATTCACATGACGAACACCTCGAGCAATGCTTCCAGCGCAACCATGGCGTCCACGCAATCCACTTCCACTACGTCTGCTTCTCCTTTCGCCTTTGCGCCACCTTCCTTTTGTTAAGGGTATTAGAGATAAGGTATTAGAGATAGAATAGGACTCTTATTTGTTTCCTTATATCTCTTGTACTCTCCTATATATATGGCTCATTGGGTCTCATATCAATACACACAATATTCATAACATGGTATCAGAGCCTAGGTTAAAACCCTAACCTCGATCTACTTCCGCTCCGGCCGCCGCCGGTCACCGCCGGCCGCCGCCGTCGCCGCCCCCGGGAGGAATGTGCTCCACTCCCGGGGGGCGGCCACCTCCTTCCGCTTCTCGCCGGCGAGCCCACGTCCAAGTCGCCGACCGTCGCACGCTGCACCGGGTCGCCGACGTCGTTGCCTGCTCTGTGTTCCCCGAGCCACCCAGGGCTCGATCCGTCGCCGCTGCCGCCGTGGACTCCGCCCGGCTGCGCCGCCACAGATCCGGCCGTCTCCATCACCTCCGGATCCGGCCGCCGCCGGTCTGGCACTGCATGGATCCGGCCACCTCCGGGCCCGATCCGATCGTCTTCGGCCTCACCACGCCTGGATCCAGCCGCCTTCGCGCCGGATCCGTCCGCCGCTGCGCCGCTCGGGCCGGATCCGGTCGCCTCCGTCGCTCTTCATCGCCGCCCTGTCGCTCCAGATCCGGCCGCCGTGCCTTCTTTGCGTCGCCGCCAGATCGACACCTGTCACCGTTGCCGCCGCAGGGTCGCCGCTTCTCCGAGCACCGGCGGTGGTCCCTCTGCTCGGGCTGGCTCTTCTTCGCCCAGATCCGACCGTCTCTGGGCCTCTCCCGGTCCTCTCCATCGCGGCCCCATCCAGATCCGGCCTCTCCGCCGTCGGATCTGGCCACCCGCCACCGGATCCGGCGAGCAGGCCGCCGCCGTCCTCTTCTTGGACCGCCGCCGCCGCTCGCCTCTTCTGCCAGGACGGTCGCCGCGCGGTGTTGCCTCTCTCTGGCTTTTGTGCCCCCGGCCGCGCTCTCCCCCTGCTGCCCGGATCCGGCCGCATCCGGGCCGGATCTGGCCGTCTTCGCCGCCGCGGCCGCTCTCATGGACCGCCGCCGCCGCTCGGTGCACTTGGCCTCCTCCGCCGTCTCTCTCGCCGTGCGGTGCCGCCTCTCTGGCTCTTGGGCTCCGCGCCCAGCCGCCGCCGTTGGCCCCGCCTGAGGCCGCTCCTGGTCCGCCGCCGTCGACCCCGCCGACTCCACCCGCCTCTCTGCTTCGGCGACTCGCCGCGCCCGCTCCACCGTCGCGCACGCTCCTCCGCGCCTCCCGTGTCTCGCGCGGGCATGATGAGCGAGCGGGATCGGGTGTGAAGAGGGAGATGGAGGGGGGAGAGGGTAATTTTAAGGATTTTCTGCGGCTGTTTTCTTTTAGTCAGTCTTCAGTTATTTTTCGTGAGTCTTCCGTCGCGTCCATCTAAAATCCGTAGTTTCTGATCTTTCGTTCGTTTAAGCCGTGTGAGTCCACAAATTTATTGTCAGTTATAGAAGTCTAGGAATTTTCTTTTGCATGGCAGCAGCCGCTGCTCTTTTCCTTGAGCCGCTGCAGATTGTAGAAGTCTCTATGAGGCCGCCGCGCTTCTTCTGCACCGCGCCTCCGTTGCGCTTATTGTGCATTGCGTCGCCGCGTTTCTTTTGCACCGCGCCTCCGTTGCGCTTCTTGTGCATTGCGCCGCCGCGCTTCTTCTGCACTGCGCCTCCGTTGCGCTTCTTGTGCACTGCGCCGCTGCCGTCTCAGGCTTCGATCTGTGCCGTCATGCTTCTATCTATTCCTCTTCGGCTTGTTTTGACAGTTTATTCGACGACTGCACGCAACGACGACTTTATCACGACTCGGATGTTGGATATTTTTTGTTTTAGTATTAACCCTTTTTCAAATGCAATGCTATTGCATACGCCTTGCATTTGTGGGGGGTGTTAAGGGTATTAGAGATAAGGTATTAGAGATAGAATAGGACTCTTATTTGTTTCCTTATATCTCTTGTACTCTCCTATATATATGGCCCATTGGGTCTCATATCAATACACACAATATTCATAACACCTTTAAGCACTTCATTAACATCAAACTCACCCGTGAGAACCATCTCCTCTAGAAAGCCCAGATTGTTCCCTACCTACGCATCCAGCAATTGCTTGGTTATGCTGATGGATCCATTGAGGCGCCGTCTTTGTTCATCTCATAGACTGCTGATTGAGAAACCCGCCAAGTCCAAAATCCTACTTTTCTCGCATGGTTCCAGTAGGACCAGTTAGTGCTAAGTGCACAGCTTTCGTCGCTGACCAAGGAGATCCTTGCACAAGTGCTCTTCCTTGTTGGGAGGGGACACGATCACTCGGAACACCGATCTCAGCGGTCGTAACCCGTTCATCGTCAACAGTCGTAACTAGTTTACGATTACTCGAGGTTGGCCCTAGCTCTCTCAAACTCACGCTTTGGCTATGGATTCTAATACACACAGTCATGAACTGCTTGCCAGAGATGGAAATGACAAGGACTGATAACATGATTGAACACAAGAATTGAGGTACGATTATGTGATACAAAGTGATGCACCTTTTTCCTCCGTGTTTTCTTTGTTATATACTAGCTCAAATCTCTCAATGACTTACAGAGTATATATAGACATAGTCGGCCACTCAGGCCACTCACTCACTATGACTCTTGTCTCTACCGCTCAGCTCAGCTGCCCACGACTACTACAGAAACCAGCCGTCTGACCATGCCGCTTCACTCAGCTATCTGAGAGTGCTTCAGCGACCAGCCCATGTCGACTGCTATAGTTACCAGCCGCTTGCCCATACCGGGCAGTTAGCCGACCGAGGACGACCTGCATCACCCACGACCACCCATGCTGACGCCTGCTACCAATTGCTACAGTGATCGACATACAACCATGATCGCTGGCTTCATCCTCGGCTTATCTTCGACCACTGCACTGGAGCTTCGACCATGAACACGCAGGAGCTACGACCGCGACGCTAATGACTACGACTCTGGTCGTTACGACCACACACAATATGGTCGTAACTGACCACGCACACAGGCACTACGACACTGGTCGTTTCGACCACACACAACGTGGTCGTAACCGACCACGCACACAAGTGCCATGACCACGGCGCTATGATCACATACAGGCTTTGAGTCCTCCGGGTGCTTCAATACTCCTCCGAGTATGGCGTGCACTATACTCCTACGAGTGTGGTGTCTACAGTACTCCTCTGAGTATGACGTTCATAGTACTTCTCCGAGTATGCACTAATGACTATCGACCATGACTATTGACTATTGACCACGACCATTGACTATCGACTACGACCATCGACTACAACCATTGGCATCGACTATCGACCACGGCCATCGATAATAAACTTACGACTATCGACCATGGCGTTACGACCATGAAGTACTCGGAGTTACAATACTCGGTGTAGCTTTAGTACTGATCATAATGACAACACAAAAACTGGTCATATCGACCACAGAAATAGAGTACTCGCGCACACACATGAGCAAAACATACATGCAACAAGATTAACCCTACATTCCTCACCACATCATCAGCTGTGTGGAATCCATTGGAGGCCATGTTTGCAACCCAGATCAGAGGAAGAACAATGCAGATCAGGATCTGGTTGTATGAACCTGAAGAAAGAAATGGTCGTGGCTTCCTACTTCCAGAAGATGAAGGGGTTAACTGATCAGCTCGCATCTGTGGGTCGCCCATGGCATGAAGAAGAGATTGCATCTTACATTCTCACCGGCTTAAGCCTCGACTATGATTCGGTGGTCACCTCTGTATCAACTCGAACAGATCCAACCGGGATGAATGAGTTGTATGCCCATCTCATTAACTATGAGTTACGGGTGGGGCGCAATGAAGCCGGTCAGCAGATCAGTTCCTCCACGAACAATGCGGTGCATCAGGACAATCATGGAGGACGAGGCAGCCGTCAATTCCAGAAGCGAGGACGCGGCCAAGGCCGCAACTTTGGAGGGAGATCCAACAACAGTGGAGCTGCTGCAAGATCTTACAAGGTGGATCGGAATCGGTACTGGAGCAACTGATCATTTAACCAGTGAGGAGATCAAGTGTAGGTCACCAGTGGTTCAGGTTTGTCCATCTCTCACATTGGCCATTCGGTTATTGCTGGTAATTCTGGTACTTCATTGCACTTGAATAATATTCTCCATGCTCCCAAAGTAAGCAAGCATCTTCTTTCTATCCAGAAATTTGTCTAAGATAATAATGTCTATTTTGAGTTTCATCCAACCTTTTTCCTTGTTAAGGATCATGCCACGATGAAGATGCTTTTGCACAGCAAGTCTGAGGGAGGCTTATATCCTCTTCCCCGCACACGAAAATCCCGTTCATCCTTTTCTACAATCAAGCTTACCAAGGAGCAATAGCATAGCAGGCTTGGGAATCCAGCGTCAATAGTCATCCACACTATCTTCGAGTCCCGTAGTTTAGATAATCCAAAAAACATCAATTTCCCTATCAAAGTTCTAGTCGAGTCACTTCTTGTCCTCTTGAACTTGTTGACACCCATGTATGGGACCTACGCAAACCTCAATGCGAGGATATCGCTATCATGTTAGTTTAATTGATGATTACAGTCGATATACTTGGATTTTATCTTCTCAAATATAAATCTGATGTTGAAAGACCGAATATGGCAACAGAGGATGGTAAATGGTGCTTTCTAATTTCTCCTACATATTAAACACTCATTCACTCCAATAGCCACAAAGTTACGAAGATTAAAATGAGAAACCAACACCAAACAAGTAAAGAAAACATTTGAAATTTTGGAGAAAAATCAGGGTAATTGGAAATAATTTTGTTATAACTACGGAACTTCCGAAAATCGAGAGTACCTTTGTTATAACTGCAGTACTTGATTTCCTCGATGAACAGTGAAATCAGTCCAAATTCAAAAACTAAAATCGATGGAACTCTTGCCATCAAAATGCCTAGATGGGTGAAGATGCATTCTCAAGAATCATCTCCATCTCTTACACGTCCTTGGCACAGTATGATCACAAGAAGGAAAGAAAAGATATCAAAACCAACCAAAAGTGAAACGCATCAATCAAAATAAGAACTCAAAAGTTTCACAAAGATTGATGTATTGCTTATTTAAGAAAGTATGTCTTATAGCCACTCCATCTTAGAGGACAAAGAGCACTCAAGATACTCACTTTCAAACCCCTACCCAAAACCTAGATAAGAGAGCACAAGAGATGGGTTGGCTGGTTCACCTCATATGTCTCCATCTAACCCCTTTTTATAGGTGGACAACCAGTCACCTATTTGTCTTAGTGGATACTATCTATTATTACAATGGAAAAAATCCGTTAACCCTACACACACGAGTTTTACTCACACAAATTCACTTATACACGCTTTTCAAAGCGCATAATTGTGCATCCGCTAAATCCTTACGATTGATCTGTCTTGATCAAACCAGCTCTATCTTGACCTAAATCACTCTCCAATGCATCACCCATTAGAGATGGCAATGGGTACCCGATACCCGAATACCCGACGGGTTTTACCCGATAAAAAGACGGGTATGGAAAATTTTATGTACCCATGGGTACGTTATTGGGCGAAATCCTCTACCCGCCGGGTAGGCGGGTGCGGGTGTGGGTATATACTACCCATACCCGCCTACCCGCGGGTAATGAATACCCGCATTAGACAACTAGACATCCCACTCAAATGTTAATTTTATTATCTACTTGTTGTTGATTGTTTATTTGTTTGTCATATGTTGATATGGTCATGTCAAGTATGTTTATGTGATGTACTAATTTTGATCATTAGACGCTTTTGTGCTTGGCATGTATGATTAATGAATGTCTAAATTGATGATATTCTTATGTGTTGAACCGGGTATGCTTGTGGGTACGGGTTACCCGTCGGGTAGTAATACCCGCGCGGGTACGGGTATGGGTAAATTTTCCTACCCGCGTGCGGATACGGGTAACCCGACGGGTAAATTTACACCTAGCGGGTACGAGTATGGAATGGCAATACCCGATGGGTATTTACCCGTTGCCATCTCTATCACCCATACGCCATGGTTTTGATCCAAAATGGTTTTTGGTATTTTGGTCAAACTACCGAAACACCTTTTCTTGACTCGGTCATCACCAATCACTGCAAACAATCGCCATGTTTGCCATATGTAGGTGCACCACTAGCTTGCCATATGTAGGTCCATCACAGTTCCACCGAACCACAGCTCACTTGGCCTATGCAAGCCACACGGCATCATCCCACCGCTCGAACTCGCTTTCAACATTTCTTGTCTTTCTCGTGCCATGTTTGAGCTCACCGTCTCACCTGGTTATCTCGATCGTTTTGATCCGAAACCCCTTCATGAGCCTAGCCCCGATCATCGCCGTTGACCAGAGTTGACCTCAAGCGACCCTGCACATCCAAAATAAAGAAATTGTTTCTAGGCACAAGCTCTTCACAACTTGACTTACATTAGCCAAGATATACATCATACAACCTTAATCCAATGACCTAGGTCATCCTACATCAATCCATGACTCAAATCCCAAAACTCTGTTTTTTTTGGAAGGTTGGTTGTACCGTATTTAACATGCCGGCTTCGCTTCTCACATAGGACCTCTCTAGAAAAAATATGTCGTTGCTTCGTCGGTACTATCGCCTCGTGGTACTACCGCTCTGCGGTACGACCACACTTATACCTGCGGTACTTCCGATATATCTGAGGCTTCCAGAATTTAGTCCAAACCGAATATAATCTTTGTAAAATCATTTGACCACTCTTCAAGACTTGCAATGATTCATCACAATAGTATCATAGAGTTTCTCACATGGTCCTTCAGACGTTTAGCATACCTTCTTTCGGTTCAGTCCTATGCTGAACATTTTCTCAATAAAAAAATTCGTGCTATTCAATCTGATGGAGGGGTGAATTTTTTAAGTTGCGCAAGTATTTTAGTCAAACTGGTATAGTCCATCCAATCTTTTGTCCTCACGTTTAGTAGAAAAATGGTGTTGCTGAAAGAAAACATTACCATTTTATTGAAACCGACTTAGCTTTACTTGCTCAATCTTTCATTCCTCTTCGATTTTGGGACGAAGCCTTTTTTTGACAGCTTATTATCTTATAAATCGATTGCGTAGTGGTACTGTTGGAAGTTCACTCCTATTCAGCGTCTGCTCAAAACACCTCCTGATCACTCCATGCTATGCACGTTTGGATGTGCGTGCTATCCGAATGAGACGTTACAATACATAGAAACTGGATTTTAAATCCAAACAATGTGTTTTTGTTGGGCTAAGTCCCAGATACAAAGGATACAGGTGCCTAGACAAGGCAACGGGGCGTATTTACTTATCCCGGGATGTAGTTTTTGATGAAACAACATTTCCTTTTGCCTCTGACCATACTTCTATGTAGGTTCCCGGCAACTCTAAAACCACTGTTCTTGCACCAATAAGCCTATCTTGATGGCCCTCTAGGATCTCCTAGGGTTTAGATCTAGGGGGTTTCTATTGCGTTCGGGTTCTTGAGTGCTACACTGAGAGGGAGAGATGTGTACTAACCGTCCGACGGCGTGGAGGAGGAGGTGGCCATCTCACGTTCGCTCGGTGAAGTCTGCGCACGGGCAGCGACGGTCGGGGAAGAAGGAAGACGACGGCGGCGGCGGCGGAGATCCGGTGAAGGAGACCGGTGGTGCTTCCCGTCGCTTCAGCGCCCCCTCTTACAGATCGGGTCTTAGGGTTTGTCGGTGGGGTGGCGGCGGCACGGTCAACCTTGGGATGCGTGCCGCCCGGCCCCCGCCTCTGTTTTTATAGCGCTGGCGACAGGGGCCCACCAGCCATTATGGGCTGTGCGCCCCCGATCAGGGCGCGAGCAAGGGGGGGATTTGGCCGTTGGGCCAAATCCCCTGAGATCATTCTAATATTCTCCCCCTTGATCTCAATCTATACTTTATCTTTAATTACTTTTGACTTTACACATTCCATCACAGATTAGTGCATAGAACATGTCTCATCGTCACGGTCAATCGCCGATAGATTCAACAGTTACAATACACCTCTCTGTTCTGAAATAGTTACTTTAATCTTTGGGCCATCTTTTAGTCCAGGTATCATAGGCTTTCCCTTAAACCCATGCCGGCTACATGTTCTCTGAACACGTTGGGTGGTAAGCATTTAGTAAGCGGATCCGCTAACATCTTTGCGGTACTTGTGTGCTCAAGACTTATAATTTGATCCCGAACTTTATCTTTCACAACATAGTACCTTATGTCAATGTGTTTGGCAGCGCCACTTGACTTATTGTTGTGGGCATACGTTACTGCGGGTTCATTATCGCAGTACAACTTAAGTGGTCTATTGATGTCGTCAACCACTATTAAACCGGGTATGAACTTCTTTAGCCAGTTCACCTGCCCCGTTGCCTCATAACATGCTACAAACTCGGCATACATTGTGGACGATGTAGTGACGGTTTGTTTTGAACTTTTCCACGATATAGCTCCTTTAGCGAGAGTGAACACATATCCGGATGTAGACTTTCTATCATCTCCCGCAAAATCAGAATCTGTATACCCCACTATATGGAGTGAATCTGATCTTCTGTATGTCATCATGAGGCCTTTTGTTCCTTGCAAATAACGCAAGACTTTCTTTATCAATTTCCAATGTTCTATTCCAGGATTGCTCTGGAATCTGCCAAGTAACCCGGTAACAAATGCTAAGTCAGGGCGTGTGCACACTTGAGCATACTGTAAGCTTCCGACAGCTGAAGCATATGGAACCGCTTTCATTTGATCGATCTCATACTGGTTCCTGGGGCATTGAAAATCCCCATATCTGTCGCCCTTGACTATAGGTGCAGGTGAAGGACTACATTTATGCATACCAAATTTCTTTAAGACTTTCTCTATGTATGCCTTTTGTGACAGTCCCAATATCCCCTTGTTTCTATCCCGGTGAATTTCGATCCCTAGAACGAACGAAGCTTCACCAAGATCTTTCATATCAAAGTTTGAGGACAAAAACTTCTTTGTCTCCAGTAGCAGATTAACATCACTACTAGCTAGTAGGATATCATCCACATACAGGATTAGGAAGATAAACTTCCCATCTTTAAACTTTGCATAAACACAGTTGTCCTCAACATTCTCTTTAAACCCAAATTTTCTTATTGTACTGTCAAACTTCAAGTACCACTGTCTTGAAGCTTGCTTTAACCCATAAATCGATTTCTTTAGGCGGCATCCCATTCTTTCATTTCCTTCCACGACAAAACCTTTCGGTTGTGCCATGTAAACATTTTCCTCCAAATCCCCATTAAGAAATGTCGTCTTTACATCCATCTGATGTAACTCTAAATCATAATGTGCTACTAATGCCATTATGATTCTGAAAAAATCTTTACATGAAACTGGAGAAAATGTCTCATTGTAATCAATCCCTTCTCTTTGCGTAAAGCCTTTCGCCACAAGTCGCGCTTTGTATCTTTCTATATTCCCTTGGGAATCAAGCTTTGTCTTGTAGACCCATTTACAGCCTACTGTTTTGGCTCCTTTAGGAATAATTTCCAAGTCCCAGACTTTATTAGTCTTCATGGACCTCATTTCCCCTTCCATGGCCTCAAGCCATTTTGAGGAATTTTCGCTTCTCATGGCTTCTTCAAATGAGGTGGGATCATCCTCCATTTGAAATTCCTCTGTATGATAAATCTGATAATCATCAGAAATAGCTGATCTTCTTACTCTTTGAGACCTCCTCGGAGCCTCCTCATTTGGTACATCTTCTGTTTGAGGCTGCTGTTGCTCCCCCTCATCTGTGGCAATAGGTTCTATAGGATCCTGAAGAACAGGTTCCTCATTATCATTCATTGTTGCCACAGGAGGAACAATAACAGGTGCTGGCACCACAGTGTCTTGCACCGACGGTGCAGCGACAGCAGGTAGTGTGAAGAATGGCTCTTGAATCATCGGAGTGGGCGCATACGCCCGCTTCTCTTCAAGATCAATCTCACGAGCTACCATACTTCCTCTCATTATTTCATCCTCCAAAAAGACAGCGTGTCTCGTTTCTACAAACTTTGTATATCTGTCTGGACAGTAGAAACGATAACCTTTTGACTTTTCAGGGTAGCCAATGAAATGGCAACTTACTGTTTTGGGATCAAGTTTTCCAAGGTTTGGGTTAAATACTTTAGCCTCAGCAGGACTCCCCCACACACGTAAGTGATTTAGTGAGGGAACTCTTCCTGTCCACAACTCGTACGGTGTTTTGGGCACCGACTTACTAGGCACTCTGTTGAGAATATGAATGGCGGTTTTCAACGCCTCCATCCATAAACTCAATGGAAGTGTGGAGTAGCTCATCATGCTTCGCACCATATCCATCAGGGTACGGTTGCGTCTTTCAGCTACTCCATTTTGCTGAGGTTCGCCCGGCATAGAATACTGGGCCACTATGCCATTTTCCTGTAAAAACCTTGCAAAAGGTCCAGGAACTTGTCCATATGGGGTATGTCGACCGTAGTACTCCCCCCCACGATCAGATCGGACTATCTTAATCTTTAAATCGTGTTGGTTTTCAATTTCAGCCTTAAATATCTTGAATTTATCCAAGGCTTCATTTCTTTCTTTGATTGGATAAATATATCCATAACGGGAGTAATCATCTGTGAATGTTATGAACGAGTCATATCCATCCACACTTTTCACAGGAAAAGGACCACAAATATCTGTGTGAATAATTTGTAGAACTCATGTGCTTCTTTTAGCGTCTTTCTTTATTTTCTTTACATATTTTCCTTTAATGCATTCTCTGCATTGTTCTAAGTCTGAGAACTCTAATGGAGGAAGAATATCATTCTTTACTAGTCTTTCTATTCTCCCCCTCGAAATATGGCCTAAACGACAGTGCCATAATTTCGACGACTCATCTAGAGTTCTCTTTCGTTTTCTGTTTACATTCGTAGACGAGGATTCAATCACTTTCTCGCACGCAACGTTCGCATTATCGCATACGACATTCACATCATCACACAATGATAACAAATAAAGCTCATTCTGTAATATGGCAATACCAACACATTCTTTATTAAACATTATTTCGCACTTGCCATTTCCAAAATTGCAATCATAACCATCTTTGTCCAAATTTGACACACTAATCAAATTCCTCTGTAAAGAGGGTACAAAAAGGACATCTCTAAGTAAAAGAGTGGAGCCATTAGCTAATTCTAATGAAAGATCGCCAACGGCTTCAACTTCAGCTTCGACTCCATTTGCAACTTTAATGCATCTTTCTTTTCTTTGCGTAGTCCTCGTCGAACGGAATCCCTGTAATGAATTAGCAACATGAACAGTTGCTCCTGAGTCAATCCACCAAGTGGATTTCGAATATTTCACATACAGGCATTCATTAATAAAGGTAATAATGTTCTCACCTTTCTTTGCCATTATCATCTTTAAATAATCAGGACAGTTCTTCTTGTAGTGTCCTGTTTTCTTGCAGTGAAGGCACTGGTCTTTGTCTACAGCAAATTTATTCTGTTGAGGCTGATGTACAGAGGCTTTGCCCTTGTTCTTTGAGAAGGGGTTACTGTTGTAATTCTTTTTCTTGTTATCCCTCACAAAGTTGATAGAACCACCATGTGAGGATTTGATTCTTTCCTCCTCTTGCACGCACATAGCTATGCACTTTTCCATGTCCCATTTCTCGGGCTGCATATTATAGTTGACAACAAAAGTGTCAAACTCTTTTGGCAAAGAAGCAAAAATCAAATGAATAAGGAACTCATCCTTGAGAGCCAAATCCATCGGTTTAAGTTTAGATGCCAAGTTGCTCATTCTAAGAATGTGCTCTCTTATGCCATTGCCACCGCCAGAATACCTTTCTGTTACCAGCTGCTTAATCAGCTGTGTAGCATAAGTCTTTGAAGAGCCAGTGAACTGACTCTTTATTTTATCAAGGTATTCAGTGACAGTGTCACACTCTGCAATTGAGCCCAGAATCGCAGGCTCAATTGTGTTCTTTATCACAGCCATACATTTCTTGTTGGCTGTGGTCCATTTCTTATGATCAAGGTCATAAGACATCTGTAAGGGAGCATGATCCCTCTGTCTTTTCTGTCATGCAGTGTCATCCTCATTCTGTTCCCTCACTGGCGCCAAGGCTCAGTGGGACGTGCTGTAGCGAGGACCCAGTCCACCTTAGCCAAGATAAACGCTAAGTCTATCTTTTTCTTCCACTCTCCATAATTATCACCTTTGAGAGTGGGGATTTCTCTAATACAACTCATCAAGTTGTATCCTCCTGAAAAATAATTTCAAATACAGTGAGAACGTAACATCAAAATTATATGCCTTATTTCCAACGTTGGTCAAAAATACGACATACAATTTAAAAATAATTCTATCATACATTAAATCTACATCACCGTTGGGCAGAAATAGAAATAATGCATAAAATCATCATTAAAAAATTTATAATACTGTTATTAACAACGTTGGTCAGAAAATAACAATATCATAAATCTCTGGAAATTTTATCTATTTTTCCATAATTAAATTCTCCCGTTGGTTCGAATTTAATAATGAAAATCATTCAATCTTAACTTTTGCAGCGGAAACTGTAATTATTCTAAAATAATTCATATTTCAGAAGCATTATTCTGTACACTTTTAATCTCTGAAAAAATTAACACGTTGGTGCAAAATTTACAGAGATTTCAGTTCAATTTTCATTCAAATTCATCAAAAAATGCTTCTGAAACAATTAAATTTCATTTTCGGGGTTTACTGTGCAAAATTCCAATTTGGCCTGTTCGGCCTGGCCCACGGCCTACGGCGGCCTGCCCGCGCGGCCGAACGCGTGCGGCCTGCCTCGCCCACGCGCGGCCCATCTAGCCACCGCGCGCGCGCGGCCCATCCAACCGGCCGCAGCCCAGTCGGCGCTGGCTCAGCCCACGCCCGGAAAAGTCCCGCAGGCCAACGGCCTACCGGCCTGCCCCCGCGCGGCCGCAGCCCAGCCGGCCCCCGCGTCCATCACGCCCGTCCATCTGATCGGACGGCGCAGAGCGAAAAACGCCCGAACAAAACCGGCGCCGACAGCCAAAAACCCTAATCTCATTTGCGCCCGCCCCTTTGCGAGAAAAAACGGAGCGGTGGCTCCCGCGCGCTCGGCCGGCAGCGGCCCCGAGCGAAGCCGCGGCGCGCAGGCCACGGCGAAGCTGCGGCGGTACCATGGCGGCGCGCTCGCTTGCGCGGAGGCGCTCCGTCGGGGCGGCGCTCCATCGGCGAAGCAGCATCGCGCGGGCGACGGCAGCTCGCGCACCCCCGGCGGCGGCCCATCATCTCCCGCAGAGCGGCGGTGGCGCTCGGCCTCGGGGCAACGGATCGGCGGCGGGCGCGGCTGCCCTGGCGCACACGACGGCGGCCCGAGGAGCCGGGCGGCGGCCGTCCAACATCCGGTAAGCCCGATCCCCTTTTCCTCTCTTTTTTTGTTTCTTTCTTTCCGATCCGGGGAGCTAGGGTTCGGGATAATCTTTTCTTTTCTTTTCCCGCATAGATCTACGCCTAGGGTTAGGGCTCTGATACCATTGATGGCCCTCTAGGATCTCCTAGGGTTTAGGTCTAGGGGGTTTCTATTGCGTTCGGGTTCTTGAGTGCTACACTGAGAGGGAGAGATGTGTACTAACCGTCCGACGGCGTGGAGGAGGAGGTGGCCATCTCACGTTCGCTCGGTGAAGTCTGCGCACGGGCAGCGACGGTCGGGGAAGAAGGAAGACGACGGCGGCGGCGGCGGAGATCCGGTGAAGGAGACCGGTGGTGCTTCCCGTCGCTTCAGCGCCCCCTCTTACAGATCGGGTCTTAGGGTTTGTCGGTGGGGTGGCGGCGGTACGGTCAACCTTGGGATGCGTGCCGCCCGGCCCCCACCTCTGTTTTTATAGCGCTGGCGACAGGGGCCCACCAGCCATTATGGGCTGTGCGCCCCCGATCAGGGCGCGAGCAAGGGGGGATTTGGCCGTTGGGCCAAATCCCCTGAGATCATTCTAACATATCTCAGTATCCACCTTCCCAGCCAACTCTTGTTCAGGAAGAACCAGCAATAGTCGATAGCCAGGAGAGTTGTGATGTAATTGAAACTAATGCTACTGAGCCTGTGCTTGAGTCTCATATTGCAGAAGATACAGGTACCGACTCAAGAGAGAATATGTGAAGAGCCTCAGATTGCAGGAGATACAGGTGCAGTCTCAGAGCGAATCTGACGAGGAAATTCGCCAGCGACCAGTGCATCCAATGCAGACACGGCTGCGTGACAATGTGTGCCAACCCAAGAAGTATACTGACGGTACTGTGAGGTATCCATTCAACCGTCGTGCCTTCCTCACCGAACCATCCTCACATATACAAGCTTTAGAAGATCCACATTGGACAGAAGCTATGAAAGTTGAGTTTGCAGCATTACAGAAGAAGTCCACTTGGAAGCTTGTACCGAACAATAGAGGGCATAATGTTGTGGACTGTAAATGGGTATTCAAGCTGAAACAAAAACCAGATGGTACTGTGGACAGGTATAAGGCGCGTCTTGTTGCCAAAGGATTCAGTCAACGGCATGGAATAGATTACACCGACACGTTTAGTCGTGTTGTCAAACCGACTACAGTATGCACGGTTTTGTCCATTGCCGTTGCCAGGGGGTGGAACTTGAGGCAACTTGATGTTCAAAATGTATTTTTGCACGGAACACTTGAGGAGGAAGTCTATATGAGGCAGCCATCTGGTTTTGAGGATGTCAGTCGACCAGATTATGTGTGTAAGCTTCAGAAAGCACTGTGTAGACTCAAGCAAGCGTCCAGAGCTTGGTATTCTCGATTGAGTTCAAAGCTGCAGGAGCTTGGGTTCTTTCCATCTAAGTCAGACACCTCACTGTTCGTTTTTAGCAAGGCTGGAATTACTATGTGTATGCTGGTGTACGTGGATGATATTGTTGTTCCTAGTTCCTTTGCTGATGCCACCTCAAAACTCCTAAACAAGTTAGCTGCAGATTTTGCTATTAAGGATCTTGGTGACCTAGCTTACTTTCTGGGAGTAGAAGTACATCAGAACAGCGAGGAAATTGTTTTGACACAAAGGAAGCATATCTCTGATGTCTTGAGCTGGGTGAACATGCAGCATAGCAAGCTAGTTACAATGCCTATGTCAAGTTCTGAGAAACTGTCATGGGAGTCAGGAACTCCGCTCTCTGAAGATGCAATTTTTCAGTACCGTAGTACAGTCGGAGCTTTACGGTACCTGACCATGACAAGGCCAGATATCTCCTTCGCAGTAAACCGTATGTGCCAATTCTTGCAGGCTCCCACGGATGTTCATTGGATAGCTGTTAAAAGGAATCTACGGTATGTAAAGGGTACTTGTTCCACTGGACTGATGATTCAGAAAACAAGTTCTTTCCTTCTCAGCGCGTTCTCGGACGCAGACTGGGCAGGGTGCCCTAATGACAGGCGCCCTACTAATTGCTTTGTTGTGTTTCTGGGACCAAACTTGGCGTCCTGGAGTTCACACAAGCAATTGGCAATTTCTAGATCGAGTTCTGAGGCAGAGTACAAATCTTTAGCTGATGCAACGAGTGAACTAATTTTGTCGCGGCCATTGTTGAAGGAACTTAAGTGTACTAGTCAAGACCATCTGTACTATGGTATGATAATCTTCGGTGCAACATATTTATCAGTAAACCTGGTGTTTCATGCTCGTACAAAGCACATCAACCACATCGAGGTATATTTCCACTTTGTTCTGAAACGAGTTGCATGAAAAATGTTGGAGATATGGTTTGTTTCTTCGTCAGATCAAGTCGAGGACATATTTACAAAAGCTCTGCCACAGAAGCCGTTTGAACGACTAAATCGCAATCTCAACCTGATCACCGCTAGTTGAGATTGAGGGGGTGTGTTGAAATAGAGATAGAATTCAGTTGTATATATCTGTACCGGTTATAGAATCAAAACTGTAGCATGCAAGGCTATTGTCGTTAGAGTCTTATCTCTTCTTGATTTTTTCTGTTGTAATCAAACCATGTAATCCCTATGGTTTCCAACCATGTATTATAATCATTACTACTATAAAAGAACGAGTTGGTGGTTGTACGTCCATTCTTCTCCAACCACTCTATTCCCTTAACTTCTCACCATTCTCCACTTTCCAACCAATTAACGTAACTCTCTTCTATAACATGATTCTTTTTATATTCAATGAGTTCTGTTGCAACGTACGGGTACGTAACTAGTCTATATATACAAAGCAATACCTACGAGTCATTACTACTATAAAAGAACGAGTTGGTGGTTGTACGTCCATTCTTCTCCAAACACTCTATTCCCTTAACTTCTCATCATTCTCCACTTTCCAACCGATCAACGCAACT
Source organism: Dendrocalamus latiflorus (assembly GCA_017311315.1). Taxonomy (NCBI): domain Eukaryota; kingdom Viridiplantae; phylum Streptophyta; class Magnoliopsida; order Poales; family Poaceae; genus Dendrocalamus; species Dendrocalamus latiflorus. The sequence goes on from CM029654.1 coordinate 4,475,096, forward strand.
CTCTTATATAACATGATTCTCTTTATATTCAATGAGTTCTGTTGTAACGTACGGGTACGTAACCCGTCTATATATACAAACCTACGAGGGAAACTTGCAGCAAACCCCTCAGCTTTTCCGTTTGCATGTGAGTTGGGACTTTCGAGAGGCATCCTTCAGTTAGGCACTGTTTGCAATTTGAGATCCTCATAGAAATTACGCGGAAACTCCAGCGTTGGTGATGTTTTGTTTCCTCTAAAATTCTTATAAAATTTCCACGTTACAAATTGGACTAGCATACTAAACATGAAATTACGAAATATCTTGGGCACTGTGCAAAGGACAAAGGAGTAAATTTGCTGGAACTATGAGAGCAGGGGGGAAAACAGGGGAATCTTTCACTACGTGGTGCATAGTTCGGTGGTGACATTTTTCTCTCCGCTCAATCGATTTTTGTCGAACAAACCGGTGACTCTTCGGTGCACGAGCATGAAGCAGAAGTCCCAACTCCCTCAAGCAATGCGTACGGGTCAATTGACCTCACGGTTTTCCAAAAATATATTTTATATTTATTAAATTATATGTATAAAAAATAATTTTAATTAAATTCAATATATAAATCCATATAAGTTTATAAAATTACCTTTATTAATGTATATTACAACAAAATTTAACCCTGTAAGGTAAAAAATTTTGGCTCTACCATTGCTTACAAGTATTGAGTTGAATGCACCAGTCAGTTCATCCAAAAACTTAAAATGTGGAATAGAAGTGTGCTGTAATTTTTTTAGTTGCGCCAACTGGATCTTGAACTCAAGACCTCTTAGTTCAAATCCTATATTGAGTTGCATGCACCAACTAGTTCACCCAAAAACTTAAACTAATGAGGAAAAGTGGACAATTCATTTATACTTCAACAATAAGAAAATGTTATGGCCCCGCTCCAAATGACTTCTTCTTCTGGCTTTTGAAACGTGTTGGCTTCTAAATCTCGTCTTTCTTTATCTTTTTCTATCTTTTCTTTTACCCTTTATTTATTTACATTATCCGTGATGATGTATTTTTATTTTTTTTAATTTAATTACTTTAAAAAAACTACCAGATATTACAGTATATTTTTAGTTTCTATAGCACTTTTCAACGGTAAGACGGAGACCACAAATCACATTAAACACTACCTATGACTTACGAGTGGTTGGTGGCCTATATAGGCTAGCGCACGGTACTACACCACCACTTTCTCCTGCCGCCCAACTGCCTTCCAAATCGGAAAATTACCGAGGCTACGACAAGTACCACACGCCGCCGTACGCCCGTACGTACGCGCCACATGAGTCGCCAACCGCGGTCGTGTCGGGCCCCTCTGGTTTTACTAGGAGTAGTACCACCAAACATCCTTCCGAGCCGGCTGTACGGCCGACGTGCCCGTCCGTACCGACCGTTTCTCCGGTTTCCCTCTTGCAACAACATTTGCCAACAACAATGTGTGCGTCTCGGCTCGTCTTGTTCAGGCCGGCGCACAGTGAGCACCACCGAGCTCGTGGCCGGCTCATGCTACTCCATAGAGAGTACGTTTCTGGCAGCTGCGATCCAACACCTGGGTGAAGTTGGACGACAGAAGTACTAGTGTCATCTTCATTGTAGGATAGCGTTTCCTTCACCGATAAAACAGTAATAAATAGTAATTTTATATAAAATTTACTAAATTTTATTGAATTCACTGAACTCCAATGCTCATACGCTGGCTTCGCCCCTGACCAACGCTGGATTTTGGTACTGCAAGGCACGAGCAAGTATTGTTGCTGCCGCGGGCCTTGAAGAAATCTAGCGAGCGGAGAACAAAATCTCCTTTTGATGTTTGTGACGTCCACTCATGGAGGCAGGTGAGGTAATGCAGCAGCAGCAGTAGCCTGTGCACAGGCAGCAGCGTACGGCCTCTTTTTGCTGCAGCTGCGACAGGAGAAGCCAGAAAGAGCGTGCATGAGTCAGAGAGAGAGAGAGAGATCGCTGTGTTGCCTTTGGGGCTGGGCCCTGGCTGGCTGGTGAGGCAGGCAGGCAGGCAGGCAGCCCATGCAATCAAAGAGCTGCTTTCGGACGTCACAGCCCCTGAAAGGGCCCATGAACAGTCGCGTCCCGGGCTCTGTAGCGCACGCCGCTCCGCGCGGCCCGCCGATCCTCCTCGGGGCCCGCGCCGATCCGCGCTGCCCGCCCGCCTCCCCCGAGCGGAGGCGCGCGTATGCCGACGGCCGACGCGCGACGGTGCATGCAAGACTGCAAGTGGTGGTTACCTAAGCTTGTGCGCGGCGGTGCATGAACGCGGTATCTCGTCCAATCTGACACCCTTACACGTTGTAATTCCTCATGTAGCCTCCGACCAGTGGTATTGCTTGGGCACCGTGCGACAGGCCGGCTGCCCCTGCCGCGTGCGCGTGTGTGCGTGCAGCGCAGCCGCGCGAGCTGTCGTCGCCGGCCGCCACCGCCTCTGCAGCGCCAAAGCCGCCGCACCATGCGGCTGCATGCATGCGCGCGAGTGCAAGCGGGCGGGCAGACGATGCTGCGTACACTGTCGGCCGCCGCCGCCAGCCGGTGCCTCCTGCTAACGCGCGGGCAGAGAGAGAGAAAGAGATTGAACCTGGATCCGAAAAAAGAGACGTGCACGGAAAGAGAAGAGGGTCCTTTTTAAGGCCATGATTAGATTAGAATTTACTTTTATTTATTTTTATTAAATTTATTATTATTATATTATTATTATTTGAGTGCTACACTGTCCGTGCCATCCCCTTCCTGCTTCAGGTCGATGGGCTCAACGTCATGAATTTCATGAGCTATGAAGTTGCATCCGGAGGGAGTTCGCCACGGAGGCAAGAGCGATGAAACATGTGATCGAGGGGGATCACCTGTATGAATAGCATGTAGGAGCTCATGAAGGTGAGTGGCACCATAGCATGGAGGTAGTACATGCAAATTGCCTCCTAGCTTGAAGACGATACCACTTAATGTGTTGTATCGGAGGGACCAGCAGCCACAGATTTTGTGCAGAATAACGAGGCGGGCATGTGGTGGTCAACTCACATTGACTACCTTGAGAATCTACCAGAGCAAGCGCTCGGGTTGGAGTCCAACAAGGACATCGACCCAGGCCTCGACGATACCGATGATGACGCACAGCTGACGACTGGTCCACTCGGGGGAATTGTGTTATTGGAGATTCCCTATGTGTCTTCTAGACTTGATGATGGCGTGGTGCGTTGCCTCGTACTGCCACAAGAAGATGTATCCTAGTGGCGGTTTCAAGCTGACACCCTTTTAGTTGGGCTGTGCTTCCCTAACAAAGCGGCTGTGCATCAAGCTATTGTACGTTATGCCTTGTCTATCAGCCGTGTGTACCGAGTGCATCGGTCCAACCCAGCCAATTACGTAGTGAAGTGCATAGTGGAAGTTTGCCTTGGAAAGGTTAGCACTCAACGAGCCAATATTTTTGGCTCGGTCTTCTCGATTAAGGCAATGATCGACCACACTTGCGTCCGTAGCGAGCCCATGCGCCATCATCGGAATGTAACTTTTGCATATGTAACAAGCATCATCAGCCATTTAGTTGTGGCAGACATGTCCGTCTCCCCAAAAATGCTCATGTCAGAAGTCGCCATTATGGTTGGCTATCCAATTAGCTACAGTAAGGTTTTACGAGGCAAGCAGAAGGATCATCGAGTCTATGAACAGGGCGTACAAAGAGGCATACAATCTTGTGCCGAAATTGCTTCATCAGATAGCCGAAGCAAACCCCAGCACGTACATAAATAAGCTTAAGCATCTAGATGTTGATGGAGGGCCCAACTACTTCATATTGGACCAGTTATTCTGGGCTTTCGTCCAGACCATCGAGGGTTTCAAGTTTTGTCATTCCATGCTCACGATGGATGGTACTTTCCTAACAAGAAGGTATAAGGTAACCATTCTCACCGTGGTTATAGCAGACGTGAACGACCAGCTTCTTCTAGTGGCATTTGCCATTGTGGTGAGTGAGAACACATCCAGTTGGCTTTGGTTCTTGGTGAATGTGAAGCAAGTGGTGGTTGGTGATCGATCCAACGTCTGTGTCATCATGGATCACAATGTTGGGTTGATGGCTATGCTGAACACTATGCAACATGGGACCGAACCCCCCTCAGCAGGGGAGCGACATGCGAACTTGGTGGTGTATGAGGCATCTTGTATCTAATTTGTTCACACGGTTCCATAGCTATGAAGTTCTGAAGAAGGCATTGTGTCTGCAAAACCAGAGGCAGAAGTTCAAGTCCATCTGGACAGAGCTAGAAAGGCAAACTATGGAGGAAGAGAAATCACGCGGCGTCATAAATTTCTTGGAGTGGATTCGTCAGCATGCTCCTAAATTAGACAAATGGTCTCTTCTCTATGACACAGACGGTGCAAGGTATGGGATTATAACGGCCAATATGTCCGAGGTATACAACAGTGTCCTAAAAGGCATGCGGTGCCTCCCCATAACCGCGATCATGTAGGAGACATGGACTTGCACTGTTGGTTATTTCATCAATAGAACCATCGTGGCCAGGCAACAAATAGACGAAGATAAGAAATAGTTCGAGAACATGAAGCGGCACATGGACCAGAAGATGGAGAAGGCCCGAATGTATGACATCTGAGTAATCGATGACCTTCAGAGGAAGTATGAGATCAAGCTTCGGTAGAAATACGTGCATAGTTATGCCAGGGGCAAAATGAAACAGGCATGCACCCTTGGTAATGTCGCAACATGCACCGGCAACAACCCGAAGCTCCTACACAAGCCATACTCGCATCTGTACAAGGCATGTGTGCAAATGAGGTAGATATCCGAACCATACATCTCCTACACAATGTTACTACGATATTCTTCCCTGTCGAAACTAATATTTCCCGTGGCTATCGAATTTAAAGAGGAGGATATATTTATAAAAACTAATATGCTACCGTACTTCAAGTTCGAATAGATTATCAAATTTGAAAGGGAAAAAAAAGCTACCGTACCGGATATACTTCGGCGCCTTGGCGAAACCCCTTCCCCGTGACAAGGTGCTGCCGCGCCGCTGCTGCGCCACACTCGTATGCGCTCGAACAATCGCGACAGCAATAATTGGACAGTGAACACGCGCTGGCGCTGCTGCTGTCCTCACGTGCCCGTGCACACACGTACGCAGGAGCTCTGTGCGACGGCGTCAGAAAACAAGACGCGTGCACGGCATGGGGCAGGCAGGTTTGCCGCAATCGTGGTGGCACGCCGTGAGCAGCGGCGCGCGGCGTCCCGGTCTCTCCCCACTCCCCAGCGCGCGTGCGCTACGTAGCCGCTGCACGGCCAGAGCCACGCACGGTGGTGGTGACGGTGATCGTCCGATGGGCGCCGCCCGCGCGCCATTGTTCACACGATGTGCAAAACTCGGCCGATTACTTTGTGCCCTTGTACTTTAGAAGAAAGCGAAATTCGTCGCGATAAATAAACAACTGAATAAAAGATGGTGACATTACGCCGAAAGCAATTGCGGGGAAACGGCTCCATACAGGTGTGATCATTGGATCCGTGTCGAGCAGTACTGCTACTCGTCCTACTCGTATGAAATCTGTTGCGTTTACTCCAGTTTAATTACTGTAGTGGTTTCATCTTTTGTTTTAGTTTATAAATAATAACAGTTTATTGAGAAATACTTATATATAATTTTAGTTGATATAAATGAAATTATTATAGTGCGTACTATAATTGACTAGTAGACTCTATCTTAAAAAAATATTTCCTTTAAAATATAGACACTATAAAAAACTATTTACCATAGGAAAACAGTTTTTAAAAGTCCAATTCGACGATCATGGACTTATGGATTCAATTCCATGGTCATGTGATGCCGTGACCCTCCTCGACGAATCCGGCCCACGGGGGAGAAGTAACAGGAGGAAGCGACAAATGACCTCGGCTCGTTCTGTCCCCTGAAGGTTTAACAAGAAGCGTTGTTTGTCGCAAATGTCAAGGTCTTCATTGGTTAGGGTCTTGGTGTCGGTAAGGACACGTTTCAACCCATGGCGTCTGCAGCTCAGTACTCTAGCTAATCGGCTATTTAAGTGCAACTAGCTGTTTGGTCACGTCACGATTTAACTGAACCGTGCTACGCTACTGTTACGTGTTCGGTGTAAATAATTTTCTAGGTGCGATCATGTAGACCATCCCAATTACTACACAAAATCGACCTTAAGAGTAACAAATGAAGGGTCGAGGCGATGGTCCTTAAGTTCCGTATACCAAGCAATAAAAGTTTCAAGTTTCGACTCGACCTACCCTAAGAGGGGGAAGGCACAGGTTTAATGCGAACAAATAGCTTTTGTTTCCTGAAACCATCTCTTTTTTTTTTCCTTTTTAGTTTATCATTTGCAAAAGACTCATCACTCAGTCTGGATTGAGGTTTTTTAGGCAAAAAAAAAGGTTGATTTGATGTGTTATCCGCACATGCAGTTCTCTCTTTAACAGTGAGCTGATTTCCTACTCCACAGACCACACGGATGCCGGGTGCAGCCTTCTTAGCCCTGACAAAACTCTCTGCCTTGATGAACAATACCGTCATCTTTATGTCGTTTTTAAGGTAGTAATGGGCTCGAAACTTTTTCTTGCTGCATTTTCTCTCACCTGTCGTGTACTCACGGTGCGATGGTGGGGCTCTCCAGTCTCCATGCCCTCACGAGAGGTTAGGTGGCAATAGTGGAACAAGTTTGCACACCAGCCTCCTTTTTTCACAGATATAAGAACTCCTATGGACGAAAGAGTTCCGGCCACCTCGGTCGGTGACTTCGTGCACCTTCGTGCGGCGTGTGTCTCCTTCGACGTTGTGACGTGTGTCCTTGTCTTCGCCGCTCGGGAATCGGCGACCAGGTGAACCCCGGACGGAGCAGCGCCTGTAACTGTGAGCCATCGGATGGCAATCGTACAGTTAATACCGGGCTTTTGCAGAGCCGTAGGATCGTGGCCATCTGAACGGATGGTCTAGATCCATTTTCCCACCTCCGGCATGACCAAAGCCCTAGCTAGCTCCTCCTTGAGCCCCGCTCGCCCCCACACTTGCGCAAGCGCGCTAGCCACCTCGCCGCTGCCTGCGTCTCCTCTCCAATGCCTTCTTGGCGCCTCGCTCTCGCACCCTAACCCACCTTTGGCCCTACGCCATCCTCTTCTCAGCCTCCCTTCTCACCTCTCCTTGTTTCATCCCCGTCTTCTCCCGTGTCGGCATCGTGTCTATTTAAGCTCTAGTCCAAACAGTTTCAGTTTCTGACTTCTTAATTTCTTTTTTTGTTTTTTGCCTTTTTTTATTTTTTATTTCTTTGCATTGTACATAATGATATAACATATTTTTTTATTTTAAAAAACTTTTTAATTTAATTACTCAAATAAATGTACTACCAGCTACATTATATTTTTAATCACTTCAGTGAAAAAAAGTCAGAAGCCAATACGTAGAAACCACATTAAATAGGGCATTACTACTACTACCGATCCTACGCAAAGCGGCGCGGCGTAGTGTGCAACCCTGCTAGTTAACATTGCAACTGGGTACTGGCTCAGACAGCAGGAGTGTGCATGTGACTGCATCTGTCGTTGTTGCTGGTGCATGTGCGTGCAGATTCCACGTTAAGTTCGTTCCTCGGCAGGTCCAGACGCCGAGTACGTGAAGGACGTTCGTTAGAGAAGCCAAGATTTGCCCGGCTAAAACAGGGAAATAATCGTATCCACGCCCCCTAATTGTTCCGAGCATCTTCGATCCATTCCTAGCTAGATCTGCACGCAAATGTGACGTGCAACACTGCCGCGCGTAACGCCGTTGCTGGTACATTTCCAGTCCTAGTTTATTGCCTCCTCCTCCTCTTTGTTAATGCTACTCCCGTTCATTCTTTCCGCGGTGTGGGGTCCCTTTTCTAGAACGTGTCAATGCTATAAAAAAAGTTAATACTAGATGGTTTATCACATACAGTTTATCAAAATTATCAGTATTAAATATAATCACAGATGATTTAGATTTAGAGACCGTCTGTATTGTTGCTAGCACTAAAACCCATCTGTGAAAAGGTAATATCACAGACGGTTTATGGTGAACACCATCTGTAATAATTGTGCACGAAATTTCAGTCTCACCCCGCCATGTCACCGATCTGCAGCATCTCCTTAGGATTTCGATCTCACCTGTCCATTCTCTTCGCATTGAACGGCAGGCACCGATCTTTCTCACCTCTCGCACCTTATTAATCCCTCGAGACACACACCTCGCCATTCTCCTCATCTCCCTTTCCCACCTCGCATGACGTCGAGGGCCTCAAGATGCAGGCCAATGATGGGAGCTGGCTCACTGTGCCCCTTAAATCGGGCGTCCTCACCGTCAAGACCGGCGATCTACTCACGATGCGTACAAGCCCTATCCATCTTTTTTCCCCCTTTCCTCTGAAGGTTATCAAGAAGACAAGACGATAACTATAGCCTGTGAATATGATTGCAGGCCACGACGAATAGGAGGGTGCCATTCTGCATGCACCGTGTCAACGTCGTGCACGGATGCGCACAAAAGCATGCATGCAGGTACGGCAGCATGGCTACTTTTATTACTCGCTGTTACTCGTAAAGTTACTTCCTTACCACTCTAATAACAAAAGAGTAAAAAGACCGGATGGCTACGTAAAATTCTTGGTCCTGGTTCCAACGGTGGAATTTTCTTACACTGCAGATTATGTGAATTCCAAATGTTTATGTTAATTTCAAATGGGGTATAAGGATTATCTAACCATCTGGTATACCTATCGATCAATTGTTCTCCACAACAAATCAAGAGGTGCCACCTTCTTTTTGCCCAGGTGAACTTTGCAGGTGAAAGGTGCAAGATCTCCAAGAATGCTCACAGGTCCAAAAAGTGCTTTATTTTTAGGCAAAATTCAAGTACATCTCCTTCAAAAAAAATCAAGTGCATCTAATGCTTAGTAAACCTGTACAATCAAACAATTTATGGAGCATGTACTTTACATGCAAACATTTGTATTAGTTTTACCGTCTTATTTCAAAAGTGGATTATATGTATGCATTAGTTTTATTTTTATTAATTAGTGGACTAATGGCTCCTCAGTTGGAAGAGCACTTTAATTTCTGGAGTTTCCTGTTCGAAGCTTCACTATTGAGTCCTGTCTACAGTGCAACCTTTTTCTTCGATAATGGACTACAGTGCACAGTTGGTACATTAGGTGTACATTGTAAAGGTTCGTACATACACTCCTTGTCATAGAGAAAATTACGAGCAAATGGAGAGGGAGCACAATAATAATATGGGGCACATGCCATGACTGATATATTTGATATAGTATGGTACTAGTAGTACAGTTCTTGATGGAGTGATTTGCAAGAATGGTTAAGTGAGAGGAGACTATGGGAAAAATAGTATGGTTGGTGCACTAATTATAGCAAAAGAAATATTTTTCCATTCCCGAGTGGATATTTGAGAAACCCAACAAAATTTATGAATCAATATTATTTTAAAATCCAATAGATACACAGTACCTAACTTTCAAATGTAGTGCCTTTTAAAGACGGGATATACTAGTTATTGTAGTACACACTACAACGACTTCATTTATATTAACCAAAAGTACATATAAGTGACTCTTTACAAGCTGTTATTATTCATAAGTCAAAACAAAAAGATTATATGAATGAATCCTAATATTTAGGAGTATAATGGCCGCCACAATTGCATTTGAAAGACTCCATTAGTTAATATCGAAGGCAGGTTTAATTGGAACATGTTAGTTCTTTTCAGAATTTTGCGAGAGAGTTGAATTGTTTTACCTAAAATTTATGTGGTCCAAACATATCCAGATCGAACTTTATTTTTATCGGAGGATTGGAATGTTGCCATGATATCTTTCTTTTGTGCTTTATCTTTGCCTCTTTTGGGAGGGACCTTGGAAAGAGAGTAGCTTTGGGACTTTAACACTACTTAAATCACTTTAGTTAGGCGTCATCTGTCCATGCTTCTTTTCTCCCCTAGCTCTAGCTATTCTGAGGTAGGGTTTCTTGGTTTTCGCATATGAGGCTTCAGGTCAGTTTCCAACGGGCAAACGGAGCTGTACTAGAGGAGTGGGAGGAAGAAGTAGGTAAAATAGAAGCTCAGAGTCCTCTACCAATCAGTAATTATTTTGATGCAAAACCGAAAAGCTCACTCCAAAAGATTCTCCACCAATAGGAATCCACCATGGCAGCAACTCGACCACAGGCTTGAGCTTGAGTGAGGGGTTAACATAAGGAAGGTGCCATCTTGTCAAACTCAAAAAGAAAAAAAAGCCAAAGATAACCCTCTATTTCCTTTCAAAATCAATAATAAATAATCCTCATTTTGGAGATGCATAACACTATGGGCACACAAATAACTACTCAGAAACACCTTAGACTAAAAAAACCAGCATGCAATTGTGGCTTATTAGATGGCTTTAGCTATCATAACTTTATTCATTTGCATTTTTATGCAAAACTAAATAAAACCAAAAAGGTATTAGTTCTACCAAACCATAGCTAAATTACTTCAGTTAGGATATTTGTTAAATCACAAGAATTCTTTTTAAAAACTATGCATGTTTCATTTACACGGTATACAAATCTAAATAGATGATTACATGACTACAAAATCTAACATAAGAAAATTGTGCAATGAAACGACCTTGAAAAGCAATCCATTTCACATGATTGCTAAATTTGTCTAAAATAAGTAGCTACCGAAATAGTATGCATTCATATAGTATATATTTTAAGAAGACAGTACACCGAAAGACTACGGGTTGTTTGTATCGGCTTTTGCTAATGCTTTTTGGTTAAAAATAAATAGTAATAACTAGGGCTGGACGAAAAACTCGAAGCTCGTTAGCTCGCTCGGCTCGTGGCTGGCTCGACTCGGCTCGGCTCGTCTCGTTAGGATAACGAGCCGAGCCGAGCCAAGATTTTAGCTCGTTAGCTATAACAAGCCAACTCGAGCCAGCTCGCGAGCCGCTCACGAGCCAAACGAGCCATGCTTCCAGGAATTTAGATATGCATATGCTGCTTCCATGGACCTAATTTGTACTCTATTGCATGTGTTAATGTGTAAATTTATACTCTATTGTACCCAAACGAGCCATGCTTCCAGGAATTTAGATATGCATATGCTGCTTCCATGGACCTAATTTGTACTCTATTGCATGTGTTAATGTGTAAATTTATACTCTATTGTACCCAAACGAGCCATGCATGTGTTAATTTGTACTCTATTGTACCCAAACGAGCCATGCTTCCATGGATGAATATATGATGGAGACATTTTTTTGGCCCTGGCTCATGAGCCAAACGAGCTAGCTCGAGCTTGTCACCGAGCCGAGCCGAGCTAGTTTTTTAGCTCGTTAGTTATAACGAGCCAGCTCGAGCCAGCTCGTTATCCTACCGAGCCAGACCGAGCCGAGCCGAGCCAGCTCGTTATCCAGCCCTAGTAATAACTGGAAGAAAGTGACTTTAAAAAGGAGGACGCAAACATTGGAAAAAGTGAGACAGATACGTGCGCATGATAGGAGCGAGAGGAGTGGGATGCGTAATACACCCGTAACCCCTGTCTTACGCTAGAGTAAGACGGTAGTTAGATTAGTAAAGAAACCTCTTCAAGAAGTCAAATATTTATATTAACTTTTAGCTTTTCTAATCTGAAGCTAGGAACATAAGCAAACACCATAAGCAAATACAAAGAGGGCATATAAACACAGTAACCAAAGCACAGCAGCATCGAATAAGCACCTGAACTTTATCATAATGTCACCCTCTGTCAGACAGAAAGTACTCTGACACCTTTTTCTCATGTGAAATAGAAAGCTATATCCTACAAACAAATTGCATGTGCTCATATAGACGCAGAGCTAGCCTTACTTTCTAAGGCTCCATACATCACCTCAAGAGGGCTTGGAAGTTGAAAACCACTGGGATTCTTTCGTCAGAAAAGGGAGAAAAAAAAACCATCCCAGTCTACAGTATCCCCACTGTCCAATAACCCTGAGACAACACCTCACACCAACAGTAAACAGAGCACAGATTCACCCACAGGGACCACAATACCCACCTATTCTGCCTCCTACAGCACATGCATGGCCCCACATCTCCCATCTGTCCCACACGTCAGCGCCGGGTGGTGAGCAGGTGCCATGCCGTGCCTTCATTGCCTTCGATTTGAGGATAATTTAATTATTTGCCACTCTTATGAGTAGGGTGGCAACAGATTTGCCACCCTGGCCCGTTGTCAGTGACTCAGGCGGCCCCGTATGTAAGTGAGAGAGGTAATTGGCCAATCTTCAAAGTGGCAAAAAGTTGAATGCCCCTCGATTTGATGCCTGGTGTCTGTGTTACTGTATATGGTGGAGAGAGATCCGGAGGGATAGAGGGGTCGGGGCACTCAAGGGGAAGCATCTACCGTGGCAGTTCTAGCTGCAGCGGGCTGGCCCTGGCCCTGGCAGTCTGGCACTCGGGTGGGTATCTTCATAAAACCGAAAAACAGAACCAAATCTGACCGGAAAAAATATATGAAAAATACGGTTTTACGGCAGGAATTTTGTGCTATTTCGTATTTGGTGTGCATGCAGTTTTCCTGCTCTAAAAACTGAAATAGACGAAACAACCAAAATATTAGTAAAAGTCCGCTCTAACTCCCCCCACAAAGCCCAAGGCCCAACCACGTGGTGCCGCCCCCATATAGCCCATATTGGCGCTCTCAAGTCTCAACCTTTCACTCTCTCAACTCTCAAATTCTTACCCCAACCATTACTCGTCGATAGCCATATTCTAATGTAGTGACCCTAGCCGCACGCCATCGTCCGTACTGTCGCAGTGTCGCTCATCGCTTCGCTGGTGGTCGCCCCTAATCCCTATCATTCTTTACCGCCACGTTTTCTATTCCTAGTCGCTGGTTCCCATTATTCCCTACCGTCGTCCCCAATCCCCATCGTTCCCCACCGCCGCGTTCCTCACTCCACCAGGCCTCCACTCACGTCTCTAGCTCTCTGCTAGATCGCCAGCCTACGTCACAGGCGCATGGCACTAGTTGCCCAGGCCCTAGGGCATCGCACCATGCCACTGAACAGATCGAGAGAAGACTATGTGGTGCTCATTGCTTAATACTTGTGTTTCTTGAACTCTATCATTGTTTCTTGGATGCTTGTCTGTTGGATACAACCACTTGTACAACATTTTAATGTCTTTGTTTGATACCGTGAGAATATGTTGGCAATTCTTGAACTCTGGCTATGTTGCTATGTTGTATCAATTGTTGTTTGATACAACTGCATGCACCAGCTAATTGGGGTTAAGCTACATCATTTTTAGATTTTTGGTACGTCTTTGGCTAGCTCATTGTTTCTGCTTACTGTTGAACATTTCGGTATATAACCAACTACCAAAATATCGAACCGAATTATTTTGGCTTATTAGGTTCGATTTTTATTTTTCACATGGTAATTTCGGTTGGTAATACTAGAAAACCGAATTCAATTTATACGGAATAAACCTCACCGACAACCCCGACAAAAACCGGATGCCCACTCCAAACCGGCACTGCCACGCAGGCGTGCTGTTCATTCATGGCCTGTTGGGCAGCCGTGCTGGCGTTTGCACTCTCTCCCTCTCTCTCCCCCGCAGCGTCACTGTACATTTTAAGGCCTTTTCTTTTACCTCTAGCTCTGCGTGATTTTGATAACTGGAGGCAGGCAAGGCAGGCAGAGGAAGGGTAGTCCTGTGCTGTGCGCTAAAGATGGCATGGATTGGCACAGCCTTTTCTATACTTCTCTTCTCCCCAAACGTGCACTGATGCACAGCGCCACCGCCCTACAAAACCCCGCCCCCGCCGCACAGCCGTTTTACGCAGCGTATTGCAATATTGGTCGACAGACCGAGCAAAAGGTGGTGGCTAGCTAGTGTGTGAGAAGTTGAGCGGAGAACCACACCACACTGTCACACGCACAGGGGGAGGAGAGAGAGAGAGGGACGAGCACACAGGAGGGGAGTATTTTTTTATTGTAGGGGCAAAAGCCACCATTGTTGTGTTTTCTCTTCCCCTCGCCACCTCGCTCCCTCTCTTTCCTCTCCCTCCCTTGCAGGGGAGAGTAGAAGAGGGGGTCAAGAACCACTCTACCACCAGCACAGCCTGATCATCACCACGTCCAACCATATCACCGGGCCACCAAGAGGACCAAGAAACACCGAAATGGAGATTGGCAGCAGCGGCGGCGGCGGAGGCAGTGGCGGTGGGGACGACCAGCTCCACGGGCTCAAGTTCGGCAAGAAGATCTACTTCGAGGACGCCACGGCCCCTGCGGGAGGCAGCGGGAGCGGGAGCGGGAGCGGGAGCGCAGGTGTCAGCGGCAGTGTGAGCGCGTCGCCGTCGCCGTCGTCCTCTTCGTCCAAGGCGGTCACGGGTGCCGCCGGTGGCGGGAAAAAGGGGAAGGCCGCGGCGGGCGGGGGCTCGGCGGCGCCTGCGTCGCCGCGGTGCCAGGTGGAGGGGTGCGACGTGGATCTGAGCGGCGCCAAGGCGTACTACTGCCGGCACAAGGTGTGCGCCATGCACTCCAAGGCCCCCGCCGTCGTCGTCGCCGGCCTCGAGCAGCGCTTCTGCCAGCAGTGCAGCAGGTCGCTAAACTACTCACCATTGCCCACTGCTTCTTGGCCTCCTCTCTTGCTGCATTTTGCTGCGCCTATATTGTTTGTTGCCTTGTTCTTCAGATATTTTGTTCTTGCTGTGTCTTGTTTTGAGTCAGGTTTGTGTTTTTGGATTCTTTGGTTGTTTACGTTTAAGGTTTATGGTCACATTAGATGCGCTGTCAAAGTGTCTAGTACGACTATACTAGCTTAGCTTGGTGGGGCCTTCCATTTGTGTCAATTGCTTTGTGGTTTCTGCCATTTTCTTTCTTTGGTTGTGGCTACTATTATATTTGAGTGGTGCTCATGAGAATTTTTAAGTTGGTTGGTTGATTGATATATATGTTCGAGTGATGTGACTCGCCTGCCTGCCTGCCTGTCTGTTGCTTTGCATAAGACTCCTCTGTGCTAAGTTAGCATCTGTAGTAGTTGATTAGTCGTTAGTCTACAAAAATTCATTTGGCATGATTTGTTTTCCCATGGTCAAATCAAAGTAAGAACAGGGAGAAAGAACTACCCGTCGCTCTCGGTTTTTTTTTTTGTTTTGCTTTCGTTACAAATTGGTAGTCTAAAATTTGGTTGGCGTCTGTCAGTTGAGCACTGAAATATATATTCAGTCCTCTGACTATTCATATGCAACGTGTAACCTTCTGTTCAGTACTTTAGAACTCCAGACATTGCCTTCTAGCTGTTTCATGTGCTATGTCGCTGCTGTGCATTTGATAGTTGATAAGCTGATAGTTTTTTTAGTACCTTGTCTTATTAGCATACACATAGCATACCTGTTTTGGATTTTGCCCCTCTTATTCTATTCTATTGTATAATAGTCTATGGATAGCTCGGACTGTTTGGTGCCTTAACGATTTGAACGCTTGGGAGGAGGGGAAGAGCAAACCGATAGGCAAATATGGAGGACTATTCACTTTAGACTGCAATATTTGACATTGTCTTATTTTTGATAATAATTTCCATTTTTCGGAGCAAAATAATTTCTATTGTTTGTGTGGGGTCCCTGCAGTTCTTATCTGGAGGTTTATCAGCTAGTTTTGGTTATGTTGAAGCTTTTGTCATTTCCTTTACCGGTCAAGTTACCAACGATAGAAATTCATGAATACGTCGAGATCTTATGTTTGGCCTGTGCCAATGTCCACACTGTCACAAACTAGTGGCATATTGCATAATCAGAAAAGCTAAGTGGACCGTGTACAGTGATTTGATGGACACCTGCCTCCACATTAGCTGGATATAAGCCATTGGTGACCGTGTATTATTATGTTAAGCCCGACATCTCACATCTCTATGAATGATTACAGTCTTGTTTCCACATGGTTCCTTTCTCCTTTTGTTTGTTTGGAGTAGTTTCGATGTATGGATGTAATTATGAACGGCATTAAGATAGTGTTACTGCTTTGATGGAATGATTAGTACTAGCTGTTCTTCCGAGTAGCATTGTCACAGCCTTTTGACGTGAGCTGTGGTTTGCCATATTTGTCTTTCATTATGCTTATGCATGTTGCTCCTAAGATAAACTAGTAGCTGGTAGTACTTGCGCGGCTTACTATATCGCTTTAACTTATACTTTAATATTCAATATGGTGAGCACTTTGTGCCAGTGAGCTTCCTGCAGCCTGCTTGATTTGCATTTCTACTCGAAGCAACTTGTTTTACATAGAGAGAAAAACCATATTGATTTTATCATCTACAATGAAGAGCTGTGAGATTTAGATGACGTAGCTTTTATTGCGTCTAACAGTCACTATACCTCACTAGTACATTCAATTGAGAATGCTTGTACCACTAATTGTCTCTTCGCATTAATCGCAGGTTCCACCAGTTGCCTGAATTTGACCAGGGAAAACGCAGCTGCCGCAGACGCCTTGCAGGCCACAATGAACGCAGGAGGAGGCCACCCCCTGGCCCTCTTGCATCACGCTACGGTCGACTTGCTGCATCTTTCGGTGATAGCAAAGGCTCCTATTTTCTCGCAAACTCGTGTATTTCCTGACCACTTCCAATTTTATTTGCTGACGTGCTCTTGCAAATTCTTGGTTCAGAGGAGCCTGGCAGGTTCAGAAGCTTTCTGTTGGATTTCTCATACCCAAGGGTGCCGAGCAGCGTGAGGGATGACTGGGCAGCAGTTCGACCGGGCGACCGGATGCCCGGTAGCATCCAGTGGCAAGGGAACCTCGATCCTCATGCTCACCCCAGTGCAGTCGCGGGATATGGCGCCCATGCATACAGTAGCCAGGGTTGCTCCGCGGCAGGGCCACCGGTGTTCCCCGGCCCGGAGCTCCCTCCAGGAGGATGTCTCGCAGGAGTCGCCGCCGACTCCAGCTGTGCTCTCTCTCTTCTGTCAGCTCAGCCATGGGATACTACCCACAGTGCCAGCCACAACCGGGCCGCGACCATGTCCTCTTCCGCGGGCTTTGATGGCAACCCTGTGGCACCCTCCGTCATGGCGAGCAACTACATGGCGCCGAGCCCCTGGACTGGCTCCCGGGGCCATGAAGGCGGGCGGAATGTGCCACATCAATTGCCACATGAAGTCCCGCTCGATGAGGTGCACCCTGGCTCTAGCCATCATGGTCAGTTCTCAGGCGAGCTCGAGCTCGCTCTGCAGGGGAACAGGCGAGCCCCAGCGCCGCGCATCCATAATGGCTCCAGCAGCACGTTCGACCAAGCCGGCAGCTCGACGAACTGGTCTCTGTAGGGGCCATTTCAACTACCCTCTGTCGTAGTCGCACAGAGAGATGTAACTGAAGAGCCTGATGCTGCCTGCCGTTTGCTAGCTTTTGGTGTCCTGTATGAAAAGGAAATTCTAAAGTGACAGGTGATTAATTTCATTGTGATGCATTATGTGCATGAACTCAACTGTCGCGTCTATGTAAACCTCCATGAATCTGAAGTATCAGTATGCTTGTCGAGGACTTTTACTCGATGTATTACTCTCTAATATTGCTCGTCCTGAGCTTTGCTCTCCTCATTTTCAGGCTGCTCGTTGTTGACAAAAGATAATATGCAGTGTATTGTTAGAGATAGATGTTTCAGTATGATTGATGATTTATGCGGTTGATGAGAGTAGATGCTAGCTTAATTCTGCCATCTTTTACCTCTTGAGCAAAAATACTTTCAGAGCTGTCAGAAGATCCATGCTCCTTACCGGGAGTTGTCAGAGTGTTCATTTTGGAGCCGCGAGGTGGAGATCACTCATGCGGACGCGAGCTTACAGAGAATCTTCGCTGGTGCAGAGTCGTATCTTCGTGAGAAAGTTGGCCATACTTACAATGTTAGTGTTCATGTCATTCAGATTGTTGATTTTCGCTCACGATCATTGTCACCCGGCGGATCCTCGCTGCCGTCCGACGATATGGACGATAGCCACAACGGGCACCCTGGCAGGGGCTACGGCGAGTCCATAGACCATAGGCCAGGGGCCCGTGCTTAAGAGGTTTCGCTCCTCATCGGGCAGGTCCAGCGACGTCTGTCCAGCTGCTTCTTCCGGCAATCGGCTTGGTCGGCAGGTAGCCTGCTTAGCTCACAAGGAGGACCAACCCCTGCGCGGCCTGCACATGTGCTGAAAAGCTTCGCGGGTCGCCGGAATTCCTGGGCTGCTCGGCTCGAGGCGGCCAAGTCGCGAAAGCTAGCAGAGGCTTGTGCTAGCTCGGTATCCTGCTTGTTAGAGATATAATCATACTTTGTATTCAAATATAGATAGAGATAGAATTGGTTGGCTATAGATAGAAAGTATAACTCCGTTTCTTAATTGTATTAGGATTGCCAACCATGAGATCAGAGATCTCATCTATATATTGCTTTGTACTCTTGCCGGTTCTGGCTGTGAAGATTAACACGGAGTCGCCTCACCGTCAGGCGTTCATCCATCTGGCTTCCGCCCTCTGATTTCCTTCATGGTATCAGAGCCACCTTCAAGATTATGATTGATCGCAAAGCATGGCGAGTTCCTCCGTCGCTGCCGCCTCCAACCCGCTGCTCGGTTTTCAAATCTCTGAAAAACTGAGCAAGCAAAACTATGCCATATGGAGTGTGCAAGTCCTCGCTGCTATACGCGGCGCACGTCTGGACGGACACATCAATGGTGCTGCCGTAGCTCCACCAATGGAGATCGAGCAGAAGGAAGATGGAAGGGTAATGAAGATCTCAAATCCGGCATATCAAGAGTGGTTCACCACAGACCAACAAGTTCCGGGCTTCCTCTTCTCAACCTTGTCGCGGGAAGTACTGTCGCAGATCGCTGCGTCCAAGACGGCGTTGAGGCCTGGCGTGCCATCGAAGATGTTTACGTCTCAGACACGCGCGCGCTCCCTCAACGTTCGGCTCTCCCTCACGACGACACGGAAAGGCAACATGACGGTTTCTGAGTACTTCGGGAAGATGAAGTCGCTTGGAGATGAAATCACCGCATCCGGCAAGAAGGTAGATGAAGAAGAACTTGCGGCTTATATTCTGAATGGCTTAGATGACGACTTTGATCCGGTAGTTTCTGCACTAATGGCAAGAGTAGAACCTGTTACTTTGACGGATTTGTATTCCCAGCTACTACACTTTGAGAACAGGCAAGCGCTTCGCAATGGAGGTGCTTCGGTAAACTCTGCAAACCGTGGACGGGGAAGTCTGCCAAACCGCGGCGGCGCTGGACGAGGCCGTGGTATGTCACGCGGCCGCAGCAGTGGTGGACGAGATGGACGCGGTAGGGGCAGCAAGAATCAGCAGCGTGGAGACAACCGCACCGTCTGCCAGGTTTGCTACAAAAAGGGACATGTGGCCTCCGAATGCTGGCACAGGTTTGATCAAGAATATGTGCCTGATGAAAGGCATGTTGCTACTGCCACCCATGCATATGAGGTAGATACAAATTGGTATCTTGACACAGGAGCAACTGATCACCTCACCGAGGAACTTGACAAACTAACAGTCCGGGAAAAATACAAGGGAAAGGATCAAATTCATACAGCAAACGGCCAAGGTATGGAGATTAAACATATTGGCCATTCGGTTATTTCTACCCCTAGCCGTAATTTGCATCTAAAAGATATACTTCATGTGCCTCAAGTTAAAAAGAATCTCTTATCTGCTCATCGTCTTGCTATGGATAATTTTGTCTTCCTTGAAGTTTACCCTAAATATGTTTTGGTCAAGGATCGAGCAACGAAGAATACGATTCTTAGAGGGAGATGTCAACGGGGGCTTTACTCCTTTCCTTCTTCATCAACAAAGCAAGCTTTTTTGGTCAAGCCATCTTTCTCAAGGTGGCATAACCGCTTGGGACATCCATCAATTCCAGTAGTTACAAGAATTCTTAGTTCAAATAATTTACCATGCCTTTCTAGACCCAATAAAGAATCAGTCTGTGATGCATGTCAAAAGGCTAAAAGCCATCAGCTTCCTTATTCTAGGTCTTTGAGTATGTCTCATTATCCTTTGGAACTTATATTCTCTGATGTTTGGGGACTTGCCCCTAGTTCTGCTAGTGGAAAAAAATACTATGTAAGTTTCATTGATGATTATAGCAAGTTCACCTGGATTTATCTTCTTAAGAACAAATCTGAGGTATTTGATAAGTTTCATGAGTTCCAAAAGCTAGTAGAAAGACTCTTTGATCGCAAGATCATAGCTGTTCAAACTGACTGGGGAGGAGAATATCAAAAACTCAATTCCTTTTTTTTTGGAAAAATTGGCATATCTCATCATGTCTCCTGTCCCTATGCACATCAACAAAACGGATCTGCAGAAAGAAAACATCGTCACATAGTGGAAGTAGGACTAGCCTTGCTTGCATATGCCTCCATGCCGTTGAAATTTTGGGACGAAGCATTCCTTGCTGCCACATATACCATCAACCGTATTCCCAGCAAAGTTATCAATTTTGACACTCCTATAAATCGGCTGTTTAAACAACAACCAAATTATAATTCCCTTCGAGTATTTGGTTGTGCATGCTGGCCAAACCTTCGCCCCTACAACACTCATAAGCTTCAATTCCGATCCAAGCAATGCGTCTTCCTAGGCTATAGCACCCTTCACAAAGGCTTCAAATGTCTTGATCCTTCGTCTGGTTGAGTATATATTTCTCGGGATGTCACATTTGATGAAGATGTTTTTCCCTTTGCCCATATGCATCCCAATGCCGGTGCACGATTGTCATCTAAGATTTCTCTTCTTTCACCTGATCTTGTCGCATACAGTTGTGCTTCAGGGGGAGAATATCCAATTGACCATATGCTTAATTCTCCTAATACTACTGATGTTTCTTCAGGAGGCAATGCAGGCGATAATCCTACCAATGGTCACAGCAGCGACACAGAAGATCCAACGCTCCGGTCAAATCACCTTCCGACCGCTGATTCTTGGACTGGTGCTGGTTCCACACTGTGCCAGTCCACGTTCGACACGCCTGCGCCAGCTGCTACGGTTCCCGCTCCTCTGTCGCCGTTTCGGTCCAACAATTGGTATCAGAGCCGGTTAGCTCTTTTCAATAGATCTTAACCGGTCTCAAGAGCCATGGCGATGGACAAGTACTCGACCAAGCCGCCCGTTTTCGATGGCATCGATTACCCCTTCTGGAAGAGCCGAATGGAGACATACATCCAGGCCCAGGGGTATGCCATTTGGCGGAAGGTCAAGGTACGATTCGTTGTTCCTGCCGATGAGAACATCAATGCCGGGAACATGGCTGATGTTGAGGCGAATGCAAAGGCAAGGAACATCATCATCCAGGGTTTGAGTCGTAGCGAGTTTGACCGTATATCTCACCTGTCGTCCGCCTACGACATCTGGGTGACCCTCGACGCATACCATGAGGGCACCACCCAGATCAAGACGGTTCGACAGGACCAGTTCAAGCGCGAATACAACAAATTCGAGATGCTTGCTGGTGAGTCCCTGGACGAGTGCTTTTCGCGATTTCACAAAATCTTGAACAACCTCTGAGCGGTCGGTCTCACATACCCCGACTCGGACAACGCTCGTCAGATGCTCGCGGCACTCGATCTGCGTGTTTGGGAGATGAAAGTGACCACCATCAAAGACACGACAGACCTCTCGACCTTGACTCTTGACGCGTTGTACTCGCGCCTCAAGACTCATGAGATTGACGTTGTCTCTCGTAGGTCGAAGTCACAGTCGATGGCTTTGGTCACCGATCCCGTTTCTTCGTCTGGTCCTTCTTCTGATTTGCTTTGCGGTTTCTCCCTTGCTGCTCTATGTGACGTAACTGATGATCAATTAGAGCAGCTCGAGGATGAGCAACTGGCCCTCCTAGCTCGGAAGTTTTCCCATGCTTACAAGAGGAGGAGGGACAGAAAGAGGGGAGGACCTGTGATTTGCTTCGAGTGTGGTGGCCCCAACCACATTCGGGCAAACTGCCCCAAGCTGGAGAAAGGCAAGAACGACTACGGCGGTTCGGGCAAGAACGACTACACCGACAAGAACCGCAACAAGAAGACTCCAGCTCAGACGCCGGGAAAGAAGAAGTTCCGCAACTTCGGGAAGGCCAAGAAGCTCTTCCACCGCGTCCTCACCGCCTTCGACGACCTCGACCTCAGCGAGGTGGAGGAATGGAGCGACGACGACGGGACGGGTGACCAAGAGCCCAAGGATGGCGGCGACGACTTCTCCGGCATGTGCTTCATGGCCCTCGAGGGCGAACTCAGCGACAGCGAGCTGTACTCCGACTCGGATGAGGTATGCCCCACCTACGACCAACTCAATCATGCTTTTCTTAAGCTAGGTGGATTTCATGCTAGAGCTAGAGCTAGGTGTACTGAGTTAGAGAAGGAAGTAGACAGATTGTCACTAGAGATTATTGCTCTTACATCTGGTCCCTCTAGTGACGACTGTGATACATTCTCTGTCTTGCTCGGTGACATGGAGAAATTAAGGATCTCGCATGATATTCTGTCCTCTGAACTTGACATTGTTAAGGTGGAGAATTTTAGTCTCTTCGCTGAACTAGAAATGAGTAGGATTGCTTCTACTTCATCTACTCCTGTTGAGACTATAGCTTGCACCTCATGTGAGGATAAGGACAATGCTTTTAGAGGTCTTTACACCATGCTGTTAGATCTGCCCGAGTCTTGTGAAAACTGTAATAAATTGAAGATGAACCTAAAACGGGCAGATCACAAGATTGCTGAGTTGAGTGCTTCTTTACTTGAGCCTATTGATTCATGTTTGAACTGTCCAAAGTTAACTGCTGAACTTGAATCTGTCTCAAAACAGTTTCAAGAAATGATTGACAACAACAAGAAAATGGCTCAGTATGCGACTAAGGATCCTGTTAGCTCACCATGCATTAGTTGTGATAAATTAAAACTTGAACTCGTTGCATTGAATGACAAATGTGTGAAGCTAACTAAGGACTTACTAGAGAAGCCACAATCTGGTTGTGATGTGATTGATGGTGTAAGGGAGAAGCCCCAGGGTAAGGGTGAGACGCCTAGAGACGCGAACCAACCTGCTAGTAGTAGGACTGTCCCCTCAGAGTCGGCTATGCGTGCACAAGCCATTCTTTCCTCTACTGTTGGTTCTTCATCTGCTCCCTTACCTCCTGTTGTTCCCTCTTCCCCTTGCTTTTCTTGCACATCTCTCTTTCGGGAGTGTCAGCATCTTATGAACACTCTCGAGAGATTTGTAGGCGGCAAGAAGAAGCTTAATCTTATTCTAGACCAATCCAAGATTTGCAAGTTCAATCAAGGTCTAGGATATGATTTCTATGAGGATATGAGGAAGCATCCACCTGCTATTCTCTGACCCATCGTAGAAGGTGTCATCGATGTTGAGCCCAGATCTGATGAGGTTAAATTCAAATCAGCGGGCTTTGTCCAAGGGATCTCTGACAGCAAGGTGATTCCACCTGTTGCTTCGGCCTCTCAGAAGGCGAAGCCTCTTCGTGCTACTTCCACCTCTCAGAAGGTGAAGTACCACTGCACCTTCTGTCAGAAGGATGGGCACTCGATCGAGAGATGCTTCAGGCGCGCCAGGATTGCGCGAAGAGACCGTGCAAAGGCGCTTAGGCGTATTCAGGGTCAGCCCCAGATCCTAAGTGCACCTAAGACTAGCACGAGGTCCAAGTTTGCTTCTGATGGGTTTGGGCAGCATCGAGGACTTGGTTTTTCTGAGTCTTCTGGTTTTCGTCCTCATGCTGCTCGGGGTCGTGACTTCCGCCGTCCTGAGGGTACATCTCGTTTCCCCCGTCGAGACAGTTACCCACGGCGTGATCAGCGTGTTGCCAGTGTTCCGACTCGCTCTCCCGTAGCAGTCGGACCCCGCAACAGCTTCAGGTCTGCTGATAGACCTTCTGCTTCTTTGAGTCACGGAGAGCGTAGGGTAGATAGAGGTCAATCATGTTTGACTACTTCATCTGCTCCACGTGTTACTCGGTATTGGGTGCCAAAATCTCTCTTGATTTATCCCAGTACTGAGACTTTACTCTCTGTTTGACTCAGGTTCGCCGGGTAGGGAAGGAGAAGGTTTGGCTTGTAGACTCCGGTTGTTCTCGTCATATGACCGGAGACTCCCGTTGGTTCTCCTCCCTTGCCCGCGCTCCAGGTGATGAGACGATCACCTTCGGAGATGCTTCGTCTGGACGCGTCATCGCCAAAGGTACTGTGCATGTTAATGCTTCTTTTATTCTTAAGGATGTTGCCTTGGTTAGTAAGCTGCAGTACAATTTGCTTTCCGTTTCTCAGCTTACCGATGACGGTTTCGAGGTGAGCTTCAAGAAAAACGCTTGCAAAATTCTTGATTCTTCGGGTAGTCTGGTTTGCGGGATTTCTTGTTATGGGAGGATCTTTCGTGCTGATTTTTTTGATTCTTCTGGTGATCCTCTCCGGTGTTTGGTTGCCTCAGAGTCCCGTGATTTGACCTTCTGGCATAGGAGACTTGGTCACATTGGGTTTGACCATTTGACTCGAGTTAGCAGCCACGATCTCATTCGTTTTTTGCCGAAACTCAAGATGGTCAAAGATCTAGTCTGTGCTCCGTGCCGACACGGCAAGATGGTTGCCGCTTCTCACCCTCCGGTCACAGTTACTATGACCGATGCACCGGGACAGCTGCTCCATATGGACACTGTTGGACCAGCTCGAGTGCAGTCAGCAGGAGGGAAGTGGTATGTTCTTGTCGTGGTCGATGACTTCTCGAGGTATTCTTGGGTGTTTTTCTTAGCCTCGAAGGATGAGACATTTTCACATTTCCGAGGTCTTTTCAGTAGGCTTTCTGTTGAGCTCCCGGGTGCCTTACGAGCGATCCGCAGTGACAATGGCACGGAGTTCAAGAATTCCTACTTCGAGAGTTTCTGTGGTGAGACAGGTGTAGAGCATCAGTTCTCTTCTCCGCACGTCCCACAACAAAATGGTGTTGTGGAGAGAAAGAACCGTACCTTGGTCGAGATGGCCAGGACGATGCTTGATGAGTACTCTACACCGCGGAAGTTTTGGGCTGAGGCTATAGCCACCGCGTGCCATGTCTCAAATCGAGTTTTTCTTCGGGCACACTTGCACCGCACTTCTTATGAGTTGAGATACGGGCGAAAGCCCAGCGTCTCTCATTTTCGTGTGTTTGGTTGCAAGTGCTTTATTCTGAAGTCCGAGAACCTAGATAAGTTCGAGTCACGTTCTTGTGATGGGATCTTTCTAGGTTACTCGCCTTCTTCGCGGGCTTATAGGGTCTGGAACTGCGAGTCTAGCAAAATGGTAGAGACCTGTGAGGTGACCTTTGACGAGGCCAGTCCGGGGACTAGGCCTGATATCTCAGGTTCTTTAGAGCAGTCCGAGACCATCTTCGTGGATGACGAGGACGATGGAGATGAGGGTTGTCTACCCGATCCAGTCCCTTATCCACCCCTTGAGGTGCCGTCTTCTACCGCACCTCCAGGTGATCAGCCCATGCCTTCTGCTTCCTCTGGAGCTAGTGGCTCTGTTCCTACCTCATCAGCTCACGAGGTAGAGGCCACTTCTTCATCTCATCCTGGACCTCCCCGACATATCCAGAAAAGGCATCCTTCTGAGCAGATGATTGGAGACCTGTTCGAGCGTGTTACGCGCTCAAATCTGGCTTATCTCAATTCTGTCTCCACTCTGCTTTCATTGCCTCCTTTGAGCCCAAGGATATTTCTCATGCTCTTTCCGATGAGTCTTGGGTCAATGTCATGCATGACGAGTTAGAAAATTTCGAGAGGAACAAGGTCTGGTCACTTGTCGAGCCCCCGCGAGGTCACAATATTATTGGGACTAAGTGGGTGTTCAAGAACAAGCAGAGCGAGGATGGAGTGGTTATTCGAAACAAGGCTAGACTAGTAGCTCAGGGGTTTTCCCAGGTTGAGGGTCTAGACTTCGAGGAGACCTTTGCCCCGGTAGCTCGACTTGAGGCCATTAGAATCCTGCTTGCCTTTGCAGCTTCTAAGGGTTTCAAGCTCTACCAGATGGACGTCAAGAGTGCCTTCCTTAATGGAGTCATTGAGGAAGAAGTTTACGTCAGACAGCCTCCAGGTTTCGAGAACCCCAAATACCCACACCATGTCTTCAAGCTTTCCAAAGCGTTGTATGGACTTAAGCAGGCCCCCAGAGCTTGGTATGAGAGGCTTAAGTCCTACTTGTTGAGTCATGAGTTTGAAATGGGTAAAGTAGACAAGACCTTGTTCATACGCCGTCATGGCAATGACCTTCTGCTCGTCCAGATCTATGTCGATGACATCATCTTTGGCGGCTCTTCCCATACTCTGGTTTCACAGTTCTCGGATGTCATGAGCACCGAGTTTGAGATGAGTATGATGGGCGAGTTGACCTTCTTCCTTGGCTTCCAAATCAAGCAGACTCGGGAGGGTACATTTCTTCATCAGGGAAAGTACACTCGTGACCTCCTGAGACGCTTCGACATGAGTGATGGTAAGTCTGTGTCGACTCCCATGGCTTCTACAGCCTATCTTGACCCAGATGAGGACGGCGAGCCAGTTGATCAGAAAGAGTTCAGAAGTATGATCGGCTCCCTTCTTTACCTCACTGCCTCGAGACCAGACATACACTTCTCTGTGTGTCTGTGTGCTCGTTTTCAGGCCTCTCCTCGCGTATCTCACCGCCAGGCGGTGAAGCGCATCTTTCGGTACCTTCGAGCTACCATTGACTATGTCATCTGGTACTCTTCCTCATCTTGTCTTTCCTTGAGAGCCTTCTCGGATGCAGACTTTGCCGGCTGTAGGATAGATAGGAAGAGCACTTCTGGCACTTGCCAATTCATTGGCACTTCTCTCGTTTCTTGGTCTTCGAGGAAGCAGTCCGGTGTTGCACAGTCCACTGCAGAGGCCGAGTACGTTGCTGCTGCCAGTTGCTGCAGCCAAGTGCTTTGGATGGTCTCGACCCTGCGGGACTTTGGGTTAGCGATAGACAGTGTTCCACTCTTTTGTGATAACACTTCTGCGATTAACATTGCTAAGAACCCAGTGCAGCACTCTCGGACCAAGCACATTGATATCCGATAGCACTTCCTTAGAGATCATGTAGAGAAGGGTGATATAGTGATCCAGTTTGTGGAGAGTGACCACCAGTTGGCTGATATCTTCACCAAGCCTTTGGATAGCTCGAGGTTTTTAGCTCTACGGGGAGAGCTTGGGGTGGTTTGTCCTTATGGACTGTAGTGAGGGGGAGCTTTGGGCTTTACTGCTTTACTATATTGCTTATGCTTCTGTCTCATTTCTGCTGCTTTGCACACGGGGTGCATTTGGGTTTAGTCCTTCTAGCATAGGTTAGAGTACTTCTCTTGCCTAGTTGCTTAGACTTCCTACTCTTATCTTGTGATTCCAGGATGCTTCTTATTAGCTGCTTCTTATCTCACTAGATTGAGCTCACTCACTTCTTGTAGGTTCTAGCGAGGGTCGGGCCACTCTCGGGTAGACATGGTACGTGTTTACTCTCTAGTGTGTGTTTTACGGTCAGCTATTAGTCCTGGAGTCATATGGGGTAGATGAGAGTCAGTCTGAGCCATATTTGTCTCTATATCTTATCTATGCTTTAAGGACTGCCCGTTTGGATTTTCTTTGCCAGCTTCTCATTTTTATTGCTTTAGTTCAGGGGGAGTTCATTTGGGAGCTTCTGGAGCTTAATATTGACATAACTCAACTTGAACTAAAAGTTGCATCTAATGTTTTGGGGAGCTGGATTCTCCTGCTTTTTAGCATTTAGCATTGTAATGTAACTGCTTTGAGCCTTGATTATTATCCTGTTATGACATGTTTACAATGCTGTACACCTTGCCATGATTTGTACTTTATATGCTAGATTGATCATGACTTCATATGTGTAGACTAGTTTTTACCATGATAAGTTAATTAAAATTGCCAAACTTGAACTAAAACTTGTCATGCTCGCATTTGAGTCTAGTCTTGCCTTAGCTATCCCTTTATGATTCATGCCATGTCAAATAGGCTAAGTTGAGCATTGATTCTCTATTGAGCCTTAGATTGAGCTATTTTAGTCTCTTGATGATGCATGAGTTAGTACAACATGTTAAAAAGCAAAAAGATCTCTTTTGTGTGCGAAAAAACTGATCTCACCAATTCTTTCTCATGAGACGGCTTGCCATTGCACTAGGCATGAACTCAGGGTGAGTTTTGGATGACCTAGACTATCTTCTTAAGCTTATTGCTTGGAGTAGTCGCATAAGGCTTGAGATCTAGCACATAACAAAAATTGGGTTGGAAACGACCATGAATTTTAACAAGACAATGTTTTATGTGCTCAATTTGCTTAAGTTACAAAAAGAACGAAGTACTTTAATCAATGTTTCATTCTTGAGCATATAGCACTCTATTTGGACTCAATTTGAGCTTCTTGGTTACGCTTAGCTTATTGACATGGCCTGCATCATCTTTGGATATCTTTAGCTAGACTTTACTTGTTGATGACTTGACATTGCGCTAAATTTCAGATTGTCATCTATCTTGCTTAGCTGGCTTATATATGTGTCGTCATGATCTAGATAGCGTTTTATTTATGGCTTGGTGTAACTCATTATGGTCATTATGGATAATTCTCATGGCTCTAACTGCTTAAAATAATCAAACTTCAGCCATTTCATTCATTGACATGTCATATTCTCTCTTTTGCATCCTTGATGTGTTATTGCCAAAAGGGGGGAGAATAGTGGTAAAAAAAAGCCTTTTTGGAGCTTTGAGGAAAACTTGTTCTTTCGTTTGCTCCTTGTGTCGACATAGTCATTAGCTTCATATTCCTTCTTTGGACCATGTTGGATTTTTCAAACTCAAACTCAACTTTACGCTTTTTCGTGGGTTTGTCAATATACTCATCAAGGGGGAGATTGATGAACCATGTGGAAGTGACCACATGTATATGATGAGTAATTGACCGTGGTTTAGATAAGTCGAGTTTGGTTTGAGTGGTTCGGAGTCGAGTCGGTGCGTGGTGCATTTGGGCTCCGTCGGACTTGGTCATTCCTCGTCATTTGGATTTAGGTTGCATATTCAGATAATTCGA
This sequence comes from Dendrocalamus latiflorus, assembly GCA_017311315.1. NCBI lineage: Eukaryota > Viridiplantae > Streptophyta > Magnoliopsida > Poales > Poaceae > Dendrocalamus > Dendrocalamus latiflorus. Next base: position 4,504,280 of record CM029654.1, read on the forward strand.
CAGGTTTGGACTTCGGCATGAGTGAGTATGATGTACTTATGCTATTTTACGCTTTCATGTATCGAGCGGTGCTATTTGATGTGTTTCTTGTCCGTGTGGCTGCAGGACGTCGAGGCGGAGTCGTGGCGAGACACGGTGGACCGGACTAGGCGCAGGTGGCGCTGAGGTCAGAACGGTCGGGATGTGTCGAAGACGACGTGGACTCGAGGTAGTTGCGAGGCGTGCGAGGCAAGGAGCGCGGAAGCTTCCCGGAAGGTGCAGGAGGGGCGAAATGGGAAATTCGCGTGGCTGCACAAGCAGGAGCGGGCTCCGTTGGATTTAGCGGGCGTAACGGGACGGAAACCCGTTAGCCGGAGGCTATAAATAGAGATTGGTGGCTGCATGTCCACTTGAGCACTTGTGAGAGAATTAGGGTTTACACTAGTCAAAAGAGGCTTTGGGAAGGTTGTTTCCTTTAGCTCCTTAGTTGGTGAGAGTGGTTGGAGAGGCAGAGTTTGTGCTCCCTGCTTGTCCCCCATCGTAGCACTTTCCTCCCTCTGTGTGTTCCAGCATGTAGAGCATGTGAGAGTTCTTGAGTTGAGGAGAGGGAGTGGATGGCTTGAGTGTTTGTAATCATTCATCTGGTTGTAATCATGTATGGGGACGTCTCTTTGATCCTCAATATCAATTTGAGATGGTGGTTGAATCAGTTCTTTGTCTCTCTGTTATTTTTCCTTCGATGCCCCTTTTTGGAGATTTCTTGAGATTTTGAGTTTCTTGTTAGTTCTTGCTTTGGAGGTGTAAAATGGGTTGCTTGATGATGGGATGTTGGTTTTAGACTATTTGGTCAGGTTCCCCTAAGAGCAAACTCCATTTAATCATCAAATTTCATTTTGAGCCTTCTCTGTTCGTCAGTAGCAATTTCAGCCAAGATGTCCTCTTTAATACTGCAGTTTTCGGCCATCTTTGAGTAACATTTCGGCTGACTTTTTCAGCAAGTGCAGTGATCAGTTTTCAGCCTTTACTTGTTGCTTTCGGCCTGCAGTCTTGCTGCTGTTTTAGCTGCATTTTGGTCAACATTTCTCCTTCAGTATAGCAGCCATTCTCCTCTCCAGTTTGCTGTCAGTTTTTCTTGTTTGGCTGTTCACTTTGGTTCAGATTTTCAGCATGCAGTTGTGCAGAAATTTCAGCATTAAGAATCCAGTTTCCTGCTGCAGTTTTTATTTATGATTGGCTAGTTTTTTTGCTCTGTTTTCAGTCCTTGTTAAAGTAGTTCGCAACAGCTAATCTCCTCCTTTTTAATCTGTTTCTTTTCAGTTTTGGCTTGACTAATTTGTGTCATCTCTGTTCTTTTGTCGATCTAGTTTTGCTTCTCCTTTGAGCTTCCTCAGGCACTCGGCAAAAAAATTTTTCGATGTCAAGAGAGCAATCTTCTTCATAGCTTCTATAGCTATCGGAGATGAAAAATGCGTGAATACTTCAGGGGTGATTTTTAAAGTATCGACATTCACCCCCCTCTGTCGCCGTTTCGGTCCAACAATTGGATTAGAGATCAAGGAGCCCCTTGTTTTTTAAGGAGGAGATTTTTTTCAAGGAGGAGGGGGAGAATTCAAGGGGAAGGGGGAGAATTCATGCCCATTAGATTTCTAATCCAACAATCCTAAATTAGAATGATAGTTAGGAAGAAAACATCTGAATAATGTTTAACAAAACCCTTATATTAAATAAGACACTATCAAATATAGAACAAAATAAGCCATATATCTCCTGGGAGGATTCAGCTGTATTGCTATATGGCACACGCTCGGTTTTTTATTTGGCTTGGGTGATTGATGTAGCCGTGGTTCGCCCATGTAAAGTACAACGTCCTGATTGGATCTAAGAATTTGGACTTTGTTTGAAATGCATGAATTTTACAGAAAGTTTATATAAAATAGTTTAAATCCTTCACAAATTAGGGAGAAAGATCGATGCTCTAAACAGGGCCTCAGATTTTTCTCTTAAAGATGTATTTCCATTAAGGGATTTGATATTTAACGCGTGTAACAAATTATTATCAAATTAGATTATTAATGCTACTATAGCTAGCCAGCTACGTACTATTTATGAAGCAATATATATCAAGGAAGAATTAATATGTTAAAGTAAATTAGAAGTACTGACCTATTTTTAAATTGTAGCAAATTACAAATTAAGCTAGATCTAAATCTAGATACCATCTCTCTTTATTACAAAACATATAAATTAGAAACAAATACTAACTTCTAATCATTAAACTAGAACAAATCAATCTACAAGCAGCTAGAGTTACAATCGGAATGCTTCTTAAAGCCGTCCGCCTCCTTCAATGCAGCACAATGAAGATAGATCTGTCGGGACCGGTCTGGCTTGGTATTAATTAATAACGCGGCGTATCCCAGACACATCTAACCACAAACCGTTTGTAATACGTAATTACACAGACGGTTCGTGTTAATAACCGTCTGTGAACTGTCAGAAACGGTCCATATTAATAAATGTCTATGATGTGTACAAATATCACAGGATGGTTCATGTTAATAACTATCTATGAAATATCACATATGATTTTTAATACGAACCGGATGTGATATCTTCAACTATTACAGACGGTTTATATTAATAACCGTCTATGAACTATCATATACGGTTATTAATATGAACAGTCTGTGATAGTAGCTCATCACAGACGGCAAACGGTCACTCGTGTAAAACTATCTATAGTAATAACAGAATAGACGATTCTCCATGAACTGTCTGTGATGAGATATCTAGTATACTTTATTTTATAGTAGTGCCTTCACTGTCCTTGCTCCCGGTAATGATGATGATGAGGAGGCGCTTGCGTGAGTGGCCAAGACTAGTGCGCCACCATGTCCACCATCATGCACAACCGCCACCATAGACTGCCTCTGCTCACACAGGCACTGTCCGAGAGTACATGCTGGGCACCAGTAGCCGCATCCTCATCGACATTGAGCTGCTTCTATAGTTGTCTGTTGCTTGAAAGGAAATGGGGAGAGAAAGAATGGACAGGGGGAGATGGGGGGGGGAGAGAGAGAGAGAGAGAGAGAGAGTGGGTGATTTGGCTAATGAAATGACAATTTGGTGGCATGGATACTAACGGAGATGCCACGTCAGTAAAACTAGAGTGTTTTGGTCTTGTAGGTAAAGTGAATGATATTAAGAGTTTCAGGATGTCAAACATACGGTTTTTTAGTTAGAAGTTGATTTCTAGATTTTTTAGAAGATAAAGTAGACTTATTCCTTTGCTCTAAATTAAAGAACGTGATATTCATACGATCGTCCGATAGGCGATGGATCAACCACCCCATCTTATTTATACAGGCCAATTCAGCTTTATGCACTCCCAGTACCTTCAGACTTATCAATGATAAGTCAAACTAGATGCTCAGATCGATCAGATGGACGTGCTGTTGGGGATGCCCTTGCCCGTAACACCGGGCTGGGAGAAGGGCTTCATGAGCTGGTACGGTACGATGCCGGCGCCGCACCGGTTCTTGAGATTCCTGTCCTTGTTCCTCCCGTCGATGATCCCCTCGATCTCCTTCAGCCGCGCGTTGAACCCCCTGTACGCCGCCTGCACCGCGGCGTCGTCGTTCCACGGCGCGGTCTCCATCCCCCCGAGGTACTCCTCGTCGGGTGAGTGGCTGGACAGCACATCCAGCACCGCCATCACCAGCGTCGCCTGCACCTGCGACGGGAAGCACTCCCGGAGCGCCTGGTCCGGGTTGTCCAAGAACTTTGAGAAGGCAGCGGCGTCCACGGGCTCCTCCACCGGCATGTTGGTGCGCGCGATAGAAGGCCGGTTGGGGAAGTAGCCGCCGAAGTCGTACTGCCCGAAGTTGACGGCCGCGTGGTGCGCTGCCGCGACCCAGATGATGGTCGTCAGCGTGTGCGCCAGGCTCTCCGGTGTGTCCAGCGTCGGCCACCACGGCGCGTCCTTCTTGTCGCCGTGGCCCTTGGTGCGCACCTCCGTCCAGAACGCCTGCAGCTCCACGTCGCCGGCCACGCTGCCGGCGTCCGGGTAGTACCGCGAGACGTACGCCTGCACCCAGCCCTTGATGGCGTCCCAGATCAGCAGGCCGTCGTTGGCGAACGGGTAGTCCTTGATCGTGAGCTTCAGGCCGTGCTCTGCCTTGGGATCCTCCAAGGCCATCCCCCTGCGGACGAGGTCGGCGGGGAGGGCCTCCATGTCGAAGCGCCAGAGCTGGTCGTAGGCGACGGAGCTGAGCTCCATGGAGTACTTCTGTGGCGAGAAGGAGAGCTCGATGATGCCGCCGCCGTTTATCAGCGCCGAGCGGGCGAGCGCATTGATCCGCATGGTGTACCGGAAGTGCGGATGCAGCAGCTGGTAGATGGGGTGCATCTCGCTGAGCTGCCGGTTAGCCGCGATGATGTAGGGCTCCACCGCGCAGTGCGTGCGCAGCCAGTGGCTAATGAGCTCGTGGTGGCCGGCGTCGTGCGCGCGGACGTGGGATTTGGCCATCCTCCACAGCCAAGACTTGGTGGTGTCCGTGGACGGGGTGAACACCTGCCTCCACTGCGGCTGGGACGGCGAGGCCGGCCGGGTGAGCTCGATGGCGAGCAGCTGCAGCGTGCCGCCGTCGGTGAGGAAGAAGATGGTGCGCGAGCCGTACATGGTGGTGCGCTCCAGGGCCCGGATCTTGTGCACGTAGGGCAAGAACAGGTCGTGATAGTCCAGCATGAAGAGCCTCTTTTGCTTAACCGCCTCGGCCACCGTCATCACGCTCCGCATCTGCGACTCCAGCAGCTCGGCGGTGATCGCGGACTCCGAAGGCCCGTAGACCGCCGGGTCGAGCTTGCTCTTCAGAGGAAATTCCTGCCACATTTTGTGCAGAAGTGAATCAAAATCTTGCAACATTCCATCCAAGTATCGTATAAGATGAAAATGTACTACTTGACGTTGGCGAATGTTTACTCACCCTGACCAGCTCGATGGCGTATGGATTGACACCGGCGAGCGTCTCCCTCGCGAACTCCTCGTCCCTTAACCATGCAAACTTGTCCTCTGCGTGCAGTTAACGACACGCATTTAAATCCGTGCAAATATATGCGTTACATTGCTGATCAATATTTCGCATGTGCATGTCGATCGACTTCATGCATGTAACGTACGTACTTTGGACGTTGGCCGGCCTGTCGAAGAGGAGGACTTGCTCGGCGGGGCCGTCGCGGAGGACCTCGAGGAGGCGCGGCACGACGCTGCGGAGGAAGCCGAGCTGGTCGGGGCGCGGCAGCTCGACGCCGTCCTCGAACAGCTTGTCGATGACGAAGAAGGACGGGAAGGCCTGGTTGGGGTCCACCAGCGTGGACTGGACGGCCGGCACGGCGGCGTGGAGCACCGACGTGAGCGTCTTGACTGAGAACTGCACGTTCTTCACCTCCGAGAACGCCTCGTCCTTCGGCACGTAGACGCTGCCGCTCCTCGTCTCCGACTTCGGGTCTGCACGCACAAGCCATATGTACACATGACTACTCGCTACATGCATATTGTGCACGAACATGCATGATATATCTCGATTTGTTCGTGCCTACCTTTGGTGGATCGGGGCCGGCCGGTGCGGCAGCGGCGCGGGTAGGGGAACTGCTTGCTGCCGCCGAGGACCGGCCGGGCCTTGCCGGCGTCGTCGCTGTCGGGGTTGCCGAGATCGTTGTACACGTCGTAGTCGTAGATCCGGTCGGTGGCCTCCCTCTCCCCGCGGCCATCGCCGCGCTTCTGCTCGAGGTCTTCCTTCCGGTAGCTCTCGAGCCCGGGAGGCGTCTGGTTCGGCAGGTAAGGCTGCAGGCACGGTCAAGGTTGACAAATTTCAGCCATTGTTTGAGGAGATTGATACAGTTTCAGTCGGTAAGTGTAGTTCAAAATCATCAGCCTGGCTAGGTCATGGGCCGATTGCTCATGGGCCAGCCGGCCTTGGGAGTCGAGGCGGCAATTTTGATAAGCCTGGACAATTCGGCTATCCGGCCCATTAGCAGCCCATTCAGTAAATTTGACAAGGGATAGACTATTGCACAGGAGACTGAAATTTTTTTATCTTTTAGTCACCTAAAGTTACACTTTGAATCACCTGAAGTTGCACATGTTGTTTTTTAGAGGGGGGCTGCAATTTTAGTTGATTGAGAGTGCAATTTCAGGTCACCTGAAGTTGCACTCTGAATCACCTAAAGTTGCAGCTGTTTTTTTGGAGGGGGGCTGCAATTTTAGGCCCCGTTTGGCACGGCTCCACTTCACAAGTGGAGCTGTTTTTTTTTTACTTCACAAGTGGAGCCGAGAGAAGCTACTTTTTTCAGCTCCTTGGGTGGAGCTACTTTTGTCTCGGCAGGTTTTAAGGAACTCCTTGGGTGGAGCTATTTTGCTTTACTCCGTTTGGCACAAAACAGCTCCAAACAGCTCCAAGGAGCTGGTGGTGGAGCTGTGCCAAACGGGGCCTTAGTTCATTGAGAGTGCAATTTTAGGTGACTGAAACATAAAAAAATTTCAGTCACCTGTGCAATAGCAAAACTGATTTGACAAAGCTGTAACACGTCCCAAAATGTTTAGTAGCAGTACAAGTTAACTTTCTCTCAGTAATCACTGTTTATTATATTAATAAATCATAACTAAAACATATAAGAGCAAGTTTAATAGAAGAGGTGACTGCTACCTCTAGGACTAGCCAAATAAGCAAAAAAGAGTACACGTGGCTCATGGTGGAGGTAGCTAATACAATAAGTTGAGTAGAGGTTACCTCTACTAAAGCACTCAAACATTTAATAGTTGCATAAATATATCAGGGGTCACCTCTTGCATGAGGGGCAGCTTGTATCTCTCTCCTCGTATGATGTGCTAGAGGTTACCTCTTATATAAGGGGCAGCTTGCCTCTCTCTCCTCTTTTCTCTCTCTTTCACATAGGATTGTGTTGATGTGGATTTCGCTAGAGGTGATCTAGTCAGCATTATTATACTTGCTCTAAGAGCAAGTATAATAAGGCTTAGTCAGCAGGCTATAGCAAATATAATATCAACCAAATCTTACATGGCAGAGAGAGAAAGGAAGAGAGAGAAGGAAGCTGGCTACTAAATTATAGCTAGCTATAGCACGTAAAAATATGCATTTTACTCTCTTACACATGGGGCAAAATAGTTATTGTAATAGCTACCTTATTGTATGAACTATTTTTTGAAGGCTATAGATGAAATGGACAAGTGTTATAGCCACTAGTTGGCTATACTATTGTACTTGCTCTAAGAGCAAGGCTAATAATATAGCCTTCAGCTGGCTGTATGGACACTTACAGCCCACTTATCAGCCCATTCATATAGTAGTTTACAGCCAGCTGAAGGCTGTATGACCCACCCCTTTCTCTCACAAAGTTTCTTGGTTCTTGTGCTTCAGTTGGCTATAAACTTACAGCCCACCTCTCTTCTCTCTCCTCCTCTCTCTCCTCCACCTCAGCATACAGCCTACTAACAGCCTTAGGGCATCTCCAATGGTCTGTCTGAGTCAGCTAGCTATATGCATGTACACATCAGCATATATCCTATGTGGAGGAAAGAGAGTATGTAAAAAAAACCGAGCCAGCTTTTCCTTAAGCACTAGTCTATAACGCAAAACGAGGCAGCCTCTATAAATGATAGTCCTTTTCTGTGTGTGTGCATGTAAGCATCAAATAGCTATCCTTATAGATAGTTCTTTAGAATGATAGCTTTAGTGTGTACTATATAAATGATGTGGAAGTCTTATAGTTAGTTGCTAACTATAACCATTGGAGATGCCCTTAAGGAAGAGCTGGCTCGATTTTTTTTGCATACTCTCTTTCCTCCACATAGGATATATGCTGATGTGTATATGCATATAGCTAGCTGACTCAGACCATTGAAGATGCCCTAAATTATACTTGCTCGCATCTCCAATGGTCTGAGTCAGCTAGCTATATGCATGTACACATCAGCATATATCCTATGTGGAGGAAAGAGAGTATGCAAAAAAAAAACCGAGCCAGCTCTTTCTTAAGCACTAGTATATAACGCAAAACGAGGTAGCCTCTATAAATGATAGTCCTTTTCTGTGTGTGCATGTAAGCATCAAATAACTATCATTATAGATAGTTCTTTATAATACTAGTTTTGGTGTGTACTATATAAATGATGTGGAAGTCTTATAGTTAGTTGCTAGCTATAACCATTGAAGATGCTCTAAGTGGCAGTCAAAAAGCAGGCCGTTGAAAGCTGTCGTGAAGGTATTTAATGGGGTTTTTGAAAAAAGTAGTACTCGTAGTACAAGAAATCATGATTCATGCTCGGATGTGAACCTTTTTCCTGCCCTGACCTTTTTGCTTCAAGCTATCGCCGTCAAGACTAGAGGAACGAACAAGTCATGGCAGTCACACCCTTCATAAATTAGCAAGAGTTGTACTACTACTACTAACTGGCGTGATGCCTGTAGGCAACACCTGGGTCCGACACGCGTACAAGTCGAACGATCGTACGGGCCACAGGGAACTTATCAGAAAGATCATGGACGTCGACGTACGTGCTACCCAACTTACCCATCAAGTAATGGACTTTCTTCGCCTAAATTTATAAAATGTATTTTTTATGTGATTTTATCTATACATATAAGATGTATTTTATATTCCAATACAAAATTAATATGATATTTACTTTATACATCTAATAAATATGTAGATTTACTTGATATTATCTACATACATACATTGAATATAGTATTTAGAGATAATAATTAGGGGTAATCTATTCATTTTTATTATCTCTTTGGTCTATGTGTCAGGAGAAAATACGCCTTATAAACTTAGACAGCGTGAGTAATACACAAAGCGCAGGTATTTGTTTTTCAAAAACCCCCAATAAATACCTTGTTCATAGTCACAGATTGCTGTACTAACTAATGCGAAATATTAATGAGACTTGACCTCGCTTTCAATCCGGCTTTAGCGTTCCATCTATCCTAAGACTATATGCCTCACGCACATGAAACCTGCTTGACTTAGGATATGTTTGGATGCTAGGATGGCTAAGGGATGGAACCATTCTATTCCAATTTTGAGCTCATTCAGCTGTTTGGATTGTGGGATGGAGAAGAATGAAGTGGAAGCAAACGGTTCCTTCCAAAGAAATATTCCTTCAATATTCGGGATCACTCAATCCCCCAAAAAATCCCGGACGAGCACATTCCACAAAAAAAGCTGCGCCCTGTCTCCCACGCCGCCGGCCTCTCCAGATCCAGATCGGGGCGCCGGCCTCCCCTCCCGCGCCGACCTCCCTCCCGCGCCGGTCTCCCGCGACGGCCTCCGACTCCCGCGCCGGCCTCCTCCCGCGCCGAACTCCCGGCCGCGCCGACGTCCCGCGCGGACCTCCTGCCCGCGCCGGCCTCCCACGCCCGCGCCGGCCTCCCGCCCGTGCCGACCTCCCGCGCCGCCGCCCGTGACGGCCTCCCTCGCCGCCGCCCGACCTCCCGCCCGCACCGACCTCCCGCGCCGCCGCCCGCGATGGCCTCCCTCGCCGCCGCCCGACCTCCCGCCCGCGCCGACCTCCCGCGACGCCGCCGCACGCTCGGTCCCCCGATGAACGCATATCCTATTTTTCATCCCCATCCCATCAACCAAATAACAGACGGAACTGTTTCATTCTTCTCCATCCCACTAACCAAACAAAAAACAGAACCATCCCATACTATGAACCAAACATATCAACGGAACCATCCCGTTCCATCCCATCCCAAAAAACTGGAATCATCCCATCCCATTCCTCCCCATTTCACCAACCAAACACATCCTTAATGATCACGTTCAGGTTTTCCTAAGAAGATGTAGACCGCGCACGAGCGTTTATTTTCCTAAAGCGATTTGACTTTTTACCCAGCCGCCACATTAATTAATTTGGATTTACTAGTACGTGCTCCAGTAATTTACCTTGTTGGCGAAGAAGACACGCTTCGCCGGCGCGCCTTCGTCGCCGGACTTGGGCTGCACCCAGGAGTTGCACCGGATGGCGAGGAGGGTGGAGTTGCCGGCGGCCGTGATCTTGACGTCCTCGAGGAACATCTCCGTGCGGTGCTCGTTGGTGACCAGCACGGCGCCGATGGGGCCGAAGCCGGCCGGCACGTCGAAGTCGGCCTCGTAGCTCACGTTGTCGTGGTCGTCGTCGGCCACCTTGTGGGCGTAGCTCCGGATTGTTCGTTTCTCCTGTCCCGTCTCTTAAATTCACAAAAGCAGCAAGCACACAATTAACATATATAGTGCAACATTAAGATCGTCATATGATCGATCAGATAAGTAAGCTAGCTACTCTTATGTATATATGCATGTATACATCCCTAACTAGTTATAAATATCGAATATATTAACCTATATATATATGTATATATATATATGTATATATATATATGTATATATGTACTGCTAGCTTTCGCATGTGATTTTAGTTGGTATAATTGAATTCAGTACTTTATTTTTTGTCAATGAGACGTACTGACCTTCCTTCCAAATTGCATTTGTTGGACTAGTTGGTAGTACTCCAGGTAGCATGCGTGCACGCACTATGCACGTTCTACATGGGGAAAGTATCGAAGTTTTGGTGAAACCTACCAAACTAAACTAGCTTGTGATATATCTGACCTAAGCTGCCGATGAACAGAAAACGTGTTCTAGCTCCCATCCTGCGGATCGAAGCATGCATATTGGTCTTGCAACATAATGTCACTAGCATTATCCTCCACCAAATTTGCGGCTACCAGCTACTTGGAAGAAATATCTGCAGTTACGAATTACAACCCATACTGTCGCTTTCTCGTACGACTCAGATACTAGACCTGAATTCGTCTACATGTATTGGTTTATTTTTTTTTAGGCTTTTGGTTTGTGGCTTCTCGAAAAGCCATAATAAATATAGTGGATTTTTCAAACGGTTCTTCAAATCTAAGATCATTTACGTCATTCATATCGGTGTTTCTATCACCCGTTGCCGTATCAAAAAATACAAACAAAAGCTATCAGCTGTAGCAAAAAAAAAAGCCTCCAGGATCATATGCCCAAGCGTTTAATACCAAGACGAGAGCAGATTTGTTTGTTTAGTTTTTGAGAATCGCAATCAAATGTACTACGTGATCGTGACCGAGTCCAACAATGAACCATTCGGAAACAACGACGGACACGAGCTAGCTAGTGACAAAACGAACTGAAAGCATGCATCCTGCTAGTCAGGCCTAGTGAAAAAGAGATGCAAATGTCGTGGTAGAAAGCATGGATTTGCATGACCCTTTTTGTGGTCGAAAAACGTTAATTACATACCGCTGTACATGTCTATTTCGTCTCAAACCTTTACTTGAAGGCTTAGCTCATCTGCTCGATCGTACGAATACGATGCATGTGAATTAAGCTAGTTAATTAGGCGTTGTGTGTACGTCATGTGTCGGGAAAATAAATATGATTTTGTGCATAATTTGCTTGGAATTTGGACGGTTTGGTTGATTCCTTTGCTTCGTGATTAATTCGATCGTGAAGGGGTCGATCATCTGGTTTAATTTTGCGTTGTGGTAACAAAGAACTGTTCCTTCTTAATTTCTCTAATTTGACAAATGAGTACTGGATCTTTATACTGTATGAGACTATATATGTTGTGTCGATCACTAGATCAAAACACTCTTAGATCTCTACCATGCGTGCATATATATGCTCTTAATTAATTAGGTCATGATATTTTGTGAATCAAATCAAATATATAAAACCATGCAAAAGTATACGGATGCATGCATCCCATGCAATAGATGTACTAGTACACTTACTTGCGTCAAGCTCGGAGCTCACGAGCTCCAGGTAGAGCGACTTGCCGATGAGGTCCTTGACGTCGTCGATCGCCCTCGACGGCCTCAGGCTGTTGAGGAACCCACCGACGGTGACCTTGATCGTCGCCACCGCCTTGACGCGCACCGAGGCGCCCCCATCTGCACCTCTTCTCGCCATGGCCGAAGAAGCACTGCTGCTGCTACTCGGCGCCTCCGACGACGACGCGCACCGTATGATCTGCCTACCGCCGCCGCCGCACAACGGAAGTCGCCGTGGCCAGCCGACTGAGAGCAAAGACGGGAAGCTACAGGAGGAGGATGGGAAGGGGAGAGGCCGTGTGGTGCTAGTGCTACGACTTGTGCTATTGCTCTGGCTTGATGGTTTGAGCTGAGGACGCAACATGATATGGGTATAAATCTTTGAGGTGTGCGCGATTAATTCAAAGAAGCTTACGTCTGCGTGTGCTTGCTGTTACGGTTGGTACCATTTGAGATGGTCATGGCTATATAGCGGTCGGGGGTGGGAAATATTCTTTTCCCTTTTTATTTCGTTCTCTTTTATTTTCCGGTCGAAAAAGGACTTGTATGACTAAAGCCCTAGCTAGATTGTTTGAAATGTGTTACACGCTTTCCCAAGTTTGCTTGTTAATTAGAAAAGTACGTTGCGAAAGAAAGGAGAGTTAGGGCAGTCCCAATGGGTGGTTTCTATGGCATTAAATAAGGTGCCAAGTAGGCGAAATGCTGATGTGTCCTTGGAGTTAAAGAGGAGAGATAAGGAAATGGTTTCTTATACAAGAAACCATGTCTACACGGGAACCAAGATAGAAAGAGCTGTGATAGGTAGATGATAGGAGAGAGAAGATAGATGATTGGATGAAAAATTTATTTGTAGAAACTATCCATTGGGAGTATAGTTTTCATGAGTAGTGTCTACATTAATTGGCAAGTATAGAAACTACTTCATAGTTTCTGCACTAGTGCCCTTAGCTTCATGGTGTAATTGGGGCTTGTGAATTGATGTGGCTTCGTCTTGCTTGATAGGTTATTCCATTGATTGATGAAATCTTTTAGGCGGGTTTGAGCTTGCAGTTATTCCTTTGTGGAGCTACAGCTTTCTCAAACATGGTTTATGTAGGATCGTCGATGCCAATCAAAGAAGGTGAATGATTGTAATCCACAGCGAAAACTTTCTCCTTAAATTTATTGTCACCAGTGGCGGAGGGCCTGATAGGGCAAGGTAAGGCTTGGGACATACCTTGATTTTTTGCAGCAGGCCCCCATATACCCCCCTATCCAGTATCCAATAGCCCAATAGCTATTAGCTAGTCAATGTAAATGTAAACCCTAGACTGCTCCTTGCTCCCTGCCTCGGCTGCTCCCTGCCTCCCTGGACGGCTGGACCCTGGGCGTAGCCGGCGGCGGGCGGGCGGCAGCCACCGGTGGGCAGTGGCGCTGGGCGCTGCCGCGCTGGGCAGTGGCGTAGCCGGTGGCGGGCGACGGGCGACGGGCGACGGGCGGGCGGCAGCCACCGGTGGGCAGTGGCGTAACCGGCGACGGGCGGTGGGCGGGCGGCAGCCACCGGTGGGCAGTGGCCACTGCTACAGACAGCCCTATCACAGACGGTTCGGAACCGTCATCACATACGGTTCCTGAACCGTCAGTGTTTAGGTGTCAGTGATAGTTGGTGGTTATCACAGACGGTTCCCGAGCCGTCTGTGATAAAAACATTACAGACGGTCTTGATTACTAACCGTCTGTGATAGGCGAGTATCACAGACGGTTTTTTATAAACAACCGTCGGTGATACTCGTCTATCACAGACGGTTAGTAATCAAGACCGTCTGTGATATACACAATATCACAGACGGTTTGTAGTACTAACCGTCTGTGATATTGTGTATATCACAGACGGTCTTGATTACTAACCGTCTGTGATAGACGAGTATCACCGACGGTTGTTTATAAAAAACCGTCTGTGATAGGCTATCACAGACGGTTAGTAATCAAGACCGTCTGTGATATACACAATACACAGACGGTTTGTATTACTAACCGTCTGTGATATTGTGTATATCACAGACGGTCAGTAGTAAAAGCCGTCTGTGATATCAGTCACACCACAGACGGCACTCTTTGAAACCGTCTGTGATATGGTATCACAGACGGTTTTTAACAACGAACCGTCTGTGATACCAAGTGCATCATCCATTTTATATGCTGTTTCTTGGCTAGCCTCAGGATATGCTAGCCATGCCCTCTGAAAGCAAGCAGATTACAGATAAATGACAGATATAAGTTAATTGCAACTCATAGTAAATTACAACAAAATTCGATACACAGATGAATGTAACAATATCACAATATCACATATATAGAATGAAAATTGTTACACAAAATCTGACAAATGAATTCAATTGAAGGAATTGTTTGATTTGTACAGTTGAATCCAATGTTTCAACATCTAATTATCACCATCGCCGGCGTGGAACTCTCCCCTCTTATTTATGACCTCTGCTAGCAAGAATTGGGAGATGATTGCACGAATATCGACGAGATTGTCAAGATCATATGCACTTCCGTCGAAGTTCACCCGCTGTCGCTAGGAGCAATGTTAAGTCATTAATTAGCATGTGTGTGTAATATAATCAGAAAATAATAATTATTGGAAGGACCTGACAAGCCTCTGGATCATTGATCTTAGTACCCATGATTTCCATCATATGGCGGCAAACGTAGAATCCACATACGTTACCCTGTAACTGCTGGTGGCACTGCAAAAATAGAATTACATACATCGGTATTGTCAATTCTAGAGGCATTATTACAAAGTATGATATAGGATTGTTGTGTTGTAGCAGGTACCGGAAATCGCGTGTTGTGTCGTAGCGTGTCACTGGATTTGTCGTGTGTTCCTCCTTGGGCAACATATTTGGCAAACGCCCTACGTGATTCAAAAAACTTAGCCTCGGCCGTGGCAAACAAAAGAAATATTACAATAGAGTTATGTATGGAGGAAATGAGTTTACCTGTTAAGTACTTCTTGCACACGACTGAAGTCGTGGTTGCTCCTAAGGAGGGAATCAAGGTATATTACCTTGCTCCACTTTGGTACAATCACAATCAAAATCCAGTGATTCCTAGTCATATGTGTCGCCATAGTGATTAATCCTAAGTTCATGCTGCATGTAAAGTACAAATGAAACATATGTGTGGCAACTAGTGAAGCACTTACCCTTGGTTGAAGGGTACCATGACGTACTCCTTGTCGGTGTGAGCAATCAATCCCCTCGTTATGTAACCTTCCACGAAGGATGCATCTGTGTTGATAGATTGCTCGGAGACCAAGTGAGGGTCGAGGAAACCCACCGGTCGTCACAATTTCCGGGCTTGTTGGATCATGTATCTATACATAAAGAAAGAGTAATGACATTTATCTGTATAACGTGAATGTAGAACTTTATTGTACAGTACACTTACAGTGTCCAGCATCGTAGAAGTGAGGCGTCGAGTTCGTCGAGATTGAATAGTAAGAATAAATCTTCGAATGTCACGACGATGTAGCCCAAGTCATGGAGGAAATGCGTCTCGTTATATTTCACAGTGAATGCACTCTGCCGGTTTGGCTTCATGTTGGACTTCTCCATGTACCAGGCATGCAATGTATTGCAAATCATACCAAGCTGGCGTAATTGTGAATCGGGCACCAACGACACTCCTAGAATAAACTTACATGGCACGGGACCCGGCTTAATTTTCTTCGCATGAGCCTTGGAGGCCTTGGAGCCTCGCTTATGATATGTTCTCGGTGGCGTCTCGGCGGGAGCTGATGCAACAGACTTTACTGGATTTGGAGGTGGAGGTGGAGCCACCGGAGCTGATGTGCCAGGTCCAGGGCGACGTCCCTCTTGGGCCACTGGATGTGAAGATTGTGGGACGGACATGTCGAGGACGATGTCCCTCTTGGGCCACTGAATGAATGTGTGGACGGCATCCCCTAATGTCTTAATCTCTTCGTTTGGGGGCTTCTCAAGAGGGACGGACTTAAAAATATCATTAATCATGTCCACCTGGACCTTTATGAAACCGGTGTCTACTTGTACACCGTGCACCAGCGTCCCTGGCAGCAATGGATACACCATGCCACGCCCAGCGTCAACGGGAATAGAGCCAACAAGCCTGACTCTGAGGCTGCAAGGGATGGGCTCCTACATAACGATACAAGAGATGAGTTAAGGCGTCCACCAGAGAGATCTATGTACCATTCTAAAGAGATACATTACCTGAATGTCATCAATACGTAAGTGGTCGTCGCTATGTTCAGAAATTGGTGTGGACGCGCAGCTACTGCGACGTTGAGGGGGACTGGGTACTGCAGTACTAGGAGTGGGTTGCGATTGGTTGCGGACTTGTCTCAGTTCTTCCCGCAACGAATCTATCTCTCCTCGAAGTGAGGCAGTCTGCTCTTGAAGTGAGGCAGATAGTTGTTCCTCAAGTTGAGCACGAAGCTCCTGTTTTATTTGTTCGCCGCGGTACGCCTTGGATCTCTTCCTACTCCTATATGTGTCGGAGTAATCTGGAAATCCGTGCCTCCAAGGTACATAAACCCCCATGCCTCGTGTGCGACCTGGGTGCTCCTTGTTTCCCAAGGCCTGTGATAGTAAATCTATCTCCCTATAATCTTCAAAGGAGTCACGAGAAGATTCGGTAGTCAATGATTGCTGCAAGAGGCAATTAATCATGTTATTTTTGAACCCATGAATTTCAAGAGGTGTTAACAACTATGTTGTTTAACATATTTTACCATGCGTTGGGACACTTCCTCATCTGCGGGGTTTTTGAAAGAGACACCCGAAGATGTGGTTGATGACCTCGCTCTTAACCAGTTTCGAGCGCGCTCGTTTGCGATCCCGGTAAATGGCGGAGAGGCCTCCGATCGGATTGCGACCTCATCCTGCATCCTCCATTGCGGGATTTTACCCGCGTACCCAGCAGTGCCGAGTCTGTGAGGGTGCGTGTTTTGTGACTGGAGATCCTTGTGCGCCGCACTTTGTTGTACAAATTCGGTCGTCGTCTTCATCTGCACAAAGGCCTCCCATGTTTCCGGCGACACGAAAGGATACTTCGTGAAGGGCGTGACATCCTCGGCCACGTACTTCGTCACAAGAGTGCTCTTAAAATTCTTCCATGCTTTTCCCATCGCGAGGAGCGCCTGCCGTTGCACGAGTCCATGTGCTTCTGCTGGGATCTCGAACGAATTTGTAAGTTCCTCCCATAGCTGATTTTTGTGATCCTTTGTCAAATCTTTCCAGCTTGCTATGGTGATGGGGACCCGTTGCCTTCCAATTATCCCGCAGGTAGTCCGAAATGATGACGCTGCTTTCGTCGGTTCCAGAGGGACCCCATTCGGAGAGACCACCGTGATGGTCATTCGGCCCTCTGGCCTTTTCGATATTCCTCGGCCACGTTTAGATTTCGCAGTCTTGGGAGCGTGAGACCCAGATGACGACGATGAAGACTGTGCAGACGCCATCTCTCTTCTAAGAAAAAACTAACTGAAGTGAGCTATGGACCCAGCTTGTCAAAGTTCTATGAATCAAGTGACACAAACCAGTGCATCAAGTTCATTGAACAAGATACACTGGAGTGTGTCACTTGCTTTATGCCCTTTGACAAAGTTCTAACGATTAACTAATTGCAGTGAGCTATGGGCCTTCTAAATAGACCTTGCAGCTAACAAGTGCAGCATATATTATTGTTACAAGGTTCTATGAAGTGCCTACAGTGAGCTAAACAACTGCAGCATATATTATATGCTACATAAAATACATGTGAAGCATATAACATAAAATTCATGTGAAGCATATAACATAAAATACATGTGAAGCATATAACATGTGAAGCATATAACATGTGAAGCATATAACATAAAATTCATGTGAAGCATATAACATAAAGCTAACATGTGAAGCATATAACATAAAATTCATGTGAAGCATATAACATGTGAAGCATATAACATAAAATTCATGTGAAGCATATAACATGTGAAGCATATAAAGCGGCGTCGGGAGGGACCGGCGGCGTCGGGAGGGAGCGGCGTCGGGAGGGAACGGCGACGTCGGGAAGGACCGGCGGCGTCGGGAGGGAGCGGCGACGGGAGGGACCAGCGGCGTCGGGAGGGAGCGGCGTCAGGAGGGACCGGCGGCGTCGGGAGGGAACGGCGGCGTCGGGAGGGAGCGGCGACGGGAGGGATCGGCGGCGTCGGGAGGGAGCGGCGTCGGGAGGGAACGGCGGCGTCGGGAGGGAGCGGCGGTGGGAGGGAGCAAAACCTAGCTAGCAGGGGCGCTGCAGGGTGGAGACAAGAGACTGCGCCAGAGCGGACTCCGCAGACCTAGCTGCGGGTATTTAAAGATGAGCTATTACAGACGGTTCTATCAATATAACCGTCTGTGATATGACATTATCACAGACGGTTATATTTATAGAACCGTCTGTGCCGTGACGGAGGCGCTAGCTCACAGCGGAGGGGAAGCTAGCTAGTGGATGAACTCACGCGTGACTAGTACCACTGGAAAGGTCGATGGGGTTATTAATAAGGGCTGAGTAGTGGGTGAAACTGCTGCCTGCCATTCGATGTGGAGAGAACGGACGGTCGAGATAGAAATCCTGGGTATTCACCAATTTTTGGTGACATGTGATTTTTAGAGACGGTTATTAACACGAACCGTCTGTGTTGTCCAGATTATCACAGACGGTTCGTATTAAGAACCGTCTGTGAAAGTTCATAGACGGTTCTTAATATAAACCGTCTGTGATGTTTCAATTATCACAGACGGTTCGTGTTAATAACCGTCTGTGAAAATATCACAGACGGTTGCGAGTATAAACCGTCTGTGAAAGTTTAATCACAGACGGTTCCGTATAAACCGTCTGTAATGTAGCGTCCAGTATAGCCTCTTTTGTAGTAGTGGGCACTGGCACTGCCGCGCTGGGCAGTGGCGTAATCGGCGGCGGGCGGGCGGGCGGCAGCCACCGGCGCGCAAACTCCGGCGTTGACAGGGTTGGAGGAGCTTGAATGGTATTGCTTTCGATTCGCCCCCACCTCATTTTTTTCCCGTCCTCCGCCACTGACTGTCACTACTACAGAAAAGGTCATCACAGACGGTTCGAAAACGTCATCACAGACTGTTTTGTGAACCGTCTGTATTTATGGGTCAGTGATAATCGAAGGTCATCACAGACAACCGTCTGTGATAATCAGCTATCACAGACAGTTTTTGAGTAAAAACCGTCTGTGATAGCTGATAATCACAGACGGTTTTTAGTTAAAAACCGTCTGTGATACTGATCATCACAGACGGTTTTTACTCAAAAATCGTCTGTGATATTCCCTTCGACCCATACATATATTTCTGTTTATTGGCTAGCCTCAGGAAATGCTAGCCATGCCCTCTGAAATAAGTAAATAATCACAGACAAAAAACATACAATTCACACATCTCATTTCCTTTCAGATACATTTCACAGACATAAAACATCCAATTGACATCGCACTTCATTTCACAAACATAAAGCATGCATCCATTTCGCAAATCAATTAATTGAATTGAAATGAAATATCCATTAACAAATGCACAGTTACAAAAGATCTACACTGCATTTGCACTTAGTGATAAGACCAATAAGAAATCATGGTGCGCAGTGGAACTGTCCTCCTGACTTTATGACTTGAGTCAGCAAAAAGTACGCCAACTCTCCTCAAATCCCTCCAAGATCAGACTGTTTCAATGCAGTTGACGGGATGTACGCAGCCTGTCGATAGGAATATTAATGTGCGTATATATGTAACGTGATAAGTATAAAGTAATTATGGGAAGAGTGACAAACCTTGCGATTGGTGAGCCTCGAGGATTCGAGGAGTAGTTCCATATATTGGCAAACGTAGTATCCACATGTGTTGCCCGGCTGCTGCCTCCCGAGTGAAAAAGTGCGCAGCAGTGGCTAGATTTGGATCGAAATGAAGACAGATGCGGTCTGAGCAGCGCAATAAATGTCTTAGAGCCATTATCACAGACGGTTTTTTATTAAAAACTGTCTATGATAATCTGGGATTATCACAGACGGTTCTTAATATAGACCGACCGTCCATGATAATCCTTTTTCCCGCCACAAATACCACAGACGGCCTCCAAATTACAACCGTCTGTAATAGTGTTAATCAGATACGGTTTCACAAAACCGTCTGTGATGAGGCGCTACTATGAGGCTTTCTGTAGTAGTGTGTCTTCTGATTTTTCAACCTGTCACACAGCAAAAAAACCAGGAAAACAAAAACAAAAAGAGACCAGATAGAAATAGCAATTTCTCTCTCTTCTTGTACTATAGCGCCAATTTAGCAATAGTGATCAGGTTCTTTAGCTACTGTTCATGTACAGTAGCATAGCACTATAACAACTGATGAAAAAGTACAGCCGCTGCTTTCGGACTGCAGCGCTGCATGCTGACCTTTCCTGCTGATTTGCCTTTGCTATCTTACCTCTAAATATTGTTTTTCTTCATGTACTATAGCATAGCACTATAGCAAC
This sequence comes from Dendrocalamus latiflorus, assembly GCA_017311315.1. NCBI lineage: Eukaryota > Viridiplantae > Streptophyta > Magnoliopsida > Poales > Poaceae > Dendrocalamus > Dendrocalamus latiflorus. The sequence continues at coordinate 4,524,687 of CM029654.1, forward strand.
CGATAAAAAAGTAAAGCCGCTGCTTTCGGACTGCAGCGCTGCATGCTAACCTTTCCTGGTGATTGCCTTTGCTACCTTACCTCCAAGTATTGATTTTCTATTGGTTTTAACGTGAAGTCCTTCCAGATGGTGTTATTGATCTTTGCTCGTGTGAAACAATGGGATAAAGTCTCGGCATCAAAGATTGATTCTCTCTCCTTCGAATTAATGTTCGGCCGTGAGAAGAAAAACGCGCCCAAATCAACTGATTGCCCTCCTCGTCAAGCTCCTCACCTTGATCCACGCAACATGTAGATTAATCATGAGATGTGTTACTTCGTTCGAGAGATGCACGATGACCAAGGAACCTGAGCTCGGGACGAAGAAAATCGAGACATGCAGATGTATAATCCAAAGCAAACCGAGATGCCGGACGACGCGAAACGAAAGTGCCTGCGATTTCTTTTCTTCTGAAATTGATCTAAATTTTATTTCTGAATCATGATGGTTATAAAGTGCCCTATTAGTACCCTCAAAACCCTAGCACGAAATTAATATCTCCAAAAGCCACAAGGTTAGCCTCCAACCCCGTCTCTATTTATAGTCTAGGGCCAAAAATCTGGACTTATCCTAAGCCCACGAGTTCTTATCCAATTCCAACAGCAAAAGAACCCGAAACCCTTTCTAACACAGGTTTTCCAAAATTCTAACTTTTCTAACTCGTCACATGTCGAAGCCTCCAGGACTGCACCTCCTGTAGTTTCTTCACGCACCATCCACCATGTGTCATAGCCTCCGAACCGCGCCTCTGTAGCTCTAACATGTATCATCCATCTCTGATCTCCATATGCCCCAAGCATGAGCCCGACCATCTCATAAAATTCTTGACCGTCTAAATCTAGGATCTTCCATCCTAGTCCCGGTCCACCTCGTCATTGACCATGATCGCCTCTATACTCAACCTGCACATGCAAAGGCCAAATAATATTTTTCCGGCACAAGTTCGTCTCAACTTGACCAACATCAGTCCACACACACCACACACCTCAAGTAACAGTAAGCAACATCATCAATTATTCATCACAAATTTACTATTGTCAATTATTCATCACCAAAATATCCTAAATCAAGCCGCATAGTCTTACAGTTTTCTAAACATCCTTTTACCTGTTCTCAATTTTTGGATTCAAACCCAAACCATGCTGGACCTCCATCAGAAACTTTTGCCCTGAAAGCAGCCATGATTTTTCCCAAGTTTGCTTGTTAATTAGAAAAGTACGTTGCGAAAGAAAGGAGAGTTAGCTTCATGGTGTAATTGGGGCTTATGAATTGATGTGGCTTCGTCTTGATTGATGCAATCTTTTAGGCGGGTTTGAGTTTGCAGTTATTCCTTTGTGGAGCTACAGCTTTCTTGAACATGGTTTATGTAGGATCGTCGATGGCAATCAGAGAAGGTGAATGATTGTAATCCACAACAGAAACTTGCTCCTTAAATTTACTGTCTTCTGATTTTTCAACCTGTCACACAGCAAAAAACCAGGAAAACAAAAACAAAAAGAGACCAGATAGAAATAGCAATTTCTCTCTTCTTGTACTGTAGCGCCAATTTAGCAATAGTGATCAGGTTCTTTAGCTACTGTTCATGTACTGTAGCATAGCACTGTAACAACTGATAAAAAAGTAAAGCCGCTGCTTTCGGACTGCAGCGCTGCATGCTGACCTTTCCTGCTGATTTGCCTTTGCTATCTTACCTCTAAGTATTGTTTTTCTTCATGTACTATAGCAACCGATAAAAAAAGTAAAGCCGCTGCTTTCGGACTGCAGCGCTGCATGCTAACCTTTCCTGGTGATTTGCCTTTGCTACCTTACCTCCAAGTATTGATTTTCTATTGGTTTTAACGTGAAGTCCTTCCGGATGGTGTTACTGATCTTTACGCGTGTGAACCAATGGGATAAAGTCTCGGCATCAAAGATTGATTCTCTCTCCTTCGAATTAATGTTCGGCCGTGAGAAGAAAAACACGCCCAAATCAATTGATTGCCCTCCTCGTCAACCTCCTCACCTTGATCCACGCAACATGTAGATTAATCATGAGATGTGTTACTTCGTTCGAGAGATGCACGACGACCAAGGAACCTGAGCTCGGGATGAAGAAAATCGAGACACGCAGATGTATGATCCAAAGCAAACCGAGATGTCGGACGACGCGAAACGAAAGTGCTTGCGATTTCTTTTCTTCTGAAATTGATCTAAATTTTATTTCTAAATCATGATGGTTATAAAGTGCCCTATTAGCACCCTCAAAACCCTAGCACGAAATTAATATCTCCAAAAGCCACAAGGTTAGCCTCCAACCCCGTCTCTATTTATAGTCTAGGGCCCAAAACCTGGACTTATCCTAAGCCCACGAGTTCTTATCCAATTCCAACAGCAAAAGGACTCGAAACCCTTTCTAACACAGGTTTTCCAAAATTCTAACTTTTCTAACTCGTCACATGTCGAAGCCTCCAGGACCACACCTCCCGTAGCTTCTCCACGCACCATCCACCATGTGTCGTAGCCTCCGGACCGCACCTCCGTAGCTCTAACATGTATCATTCATCTCTGATCTTCATGTGCCTCAAGCATGAGCCAACCATTTCATGACATTCTTGACCGTCTGAACCTCGGATCTCCCATCCTAGTCCCGGCCCACCTCGTCACCGACCATGATCGCCTCCATACTCAACCTGTACATGCAAAAACCAAATAATATTTTTCCGACACAAATTCGTCTCAACTTGACCAACATCAGTCCACACACACGCCACACACCTCAAGTAACAATAAGCAACATCATCAATTATTCATCACAAATTTACCATTATCAGTTATTCATCACCAAAACATCCTAAATCAAGCCACATAGTCTTACAGTTTTCTAAACATCCTTTTACCTGTTCTCAATTTTTAGATTCAAACCCAAACCATGCTGGACCTCCATCAGAAACTTCTGCCCTGAAAGCAGCCAATGATCGGCGCTAGTCCAACCTGTCTGGCGCCCATGCCGTGTGGCTAAACAGCCACCGGACTTCCGGGACACACCATGTGCAAACTACTACATATTTCGGGTGTTTATTTCTAGGGATTTGATCGTGTGACTTCTTGATTTCTGAGCCACAACCCTTCGCAACGAAAGAAAAAAAGAAAGGAAACACGCGGTAGAGAATAGTAGGCGTGGATTTGTAATTCCTGGTCCACCCGTGTACAAATCGACCCTCTTGAACACAACAGCCAAGTCGTCGTATACGATGATATACAGACATGGACTGTGACATACGACTCGACTCTAGGGAGAAGAGAAGTTAGTTAGAAGGTTCCACACCTGTTCCTTCATCTAGATTGCAACTTTGTGCCGGAACATGGCTTTGTGCCGGAACCGGCCGCGGATTCGCCGAAGACGAGGTAAAAACGTGGACTAGTCGTCGCATCGCATGTGTCCATGTGCGGTGCGGGGTTTCCTTCGATGCGCCAACGTCGTAGTCGGCTAGTACCGTGCACATCGCGCAATGGTTCGGTGGTGTGGGGCACATGTAAGTCGTGCTATATATCGTGCACATGTAAGTTGTGCTATATATCGTTCGTGCCACTCGCTTTATGATGATGCAAGGACGGGGCTAGTACCGTGTAGTACACGCCTAGCTGGATTTGATTCAAAATCGTGCATGAATTCTCTTCGCGTCGATACGATGCCCGTAGGCCGTAGCAACAGTCAGTGCAACTGTTGCTGAACGTCGATGGGTGGCGCGTAAGACGAATCGCCACCAGATGCTCCGATTCACGCCCGACTGCAAGAAAACTGTAGTATGGGTTGGTGACTTGTGGGATTGTAGTACACCCCGGAGCCGGGCCTAACAGGCCGAGTCATTCTGTAACGTACAAGGCGGACGGTTAGTTACTAGGAAATCTCAGCCTTCGCTCGTACCTGACAAGGCCCAGTCAAGAGGCAACTGCCGGAGCCGGAGGCGGCGGGGCATGCATGCGATTCAGATGGAGCCCTGCTCCGCTCTGTTAATGCCCTTCGCACTTGTTTTCTTCTTTTCTTTCGTACAAGCTGTTTCAAGTGCCCAATAAGAAAGTTCTTTTGCAGTAGTTGTGCGTGGCAGCGATGCACTTGTAGAATCAAGCGACCGGCGGCAGTAGAGAACAAACTCTACACTACAGCAGGCACTATAGCTTTGCAAGTTTTTGCCAACTCTGGTTTCTTCTTGGCAACCCTTCAGCACGGCACGTCCAGTAAGCATGAACTGTAGTATTATTATGTCTGTAAAACTGAGCTACAATGACCATGTATCAGGTCAAAAGATCACCCTACAAATCGTTAACTAGCTGTAGCAGGGCTAGCAGCAAACCAGCATTTCATGGAAGTCCTCTTTACAGGCCGCACACCCCTTCTCCGTGATTAGCTTCTGAACGCTGCAAATCAAGAGAACAAGCACACATTACCAAGACAGCTCCTAAAAGTAGCTTCGACAGCTTCGACAGACGACAGCATGAGAACTGAGAACAAGACCGGGTTCTTTTAGGCTTAAAGTTGACTTATGCTTATACTGTTTATAGTAACTAGCTTTTATACGATGCGTTTTTTTAAGGTGTGGTCAATAGGAAAATTGTAGTAAAAAGTGTATTGAGTTCAACTGTACCGGCCAAAATCGCATGCGACTATTTATCTCTACGTACTGCCTCTCACGAACAACCAGAATTCAAATATATAAGCCATAAGCTATCAGCCTAAAAGAACCTACCCAAGACATGAATAAAATTTTCAAAGGTAGAGGAAAATAGCAGTGGAGACGGCACTGCTTAAAAGTGCGTTGCAAGCAGGAGGAGTAACGCTTGCTATTGAGCTCAACTACTATGCAAGTTGACCAGAAAAATCTCAATGTTTCTTTTCCAGACATCTTCATAGAGACTTCCTAATTCAATCTTAAACCACCCCACCTCTCACATGCATGGATATTGGAATTCTAACAAAATATAATTTCTGAGAAACAGGTAAACAAGATTTATAGCCTACCTTGTAGGTATATTAAAAAAAGGGTGAGTCTAAGTAACCAAAGAAGTTAGAAAACAAAACAACTAGATAAGTTCAGAAATTACCTATGTTATGTTCCCAGGTATTGCATCAAATCATCATCATCCATCAATTCATCAATGTCAGGGATTGGACTACTAATACCAATGAAGTCTAAAGGCAGTCCTTCAAAAGAACTGCCTACAAACTTATCAGCGGGGTCATTATAGAAAGGAGCACACATGATCTGATGCGTGTCACCAGCAACAGAAGTTGAATTCCCACTGCCTGCCATATGATAACCGTAAGAACTGTTCTCGGCCAATGCTCCTGTTCCCATGGTAGGCACATGATGATCCATACATAGTGGTAGTGATTGTTTCACTGCCGAAGTCTGGTAATCAAGCAATGAAGAACTAAAACCAATAGGTCCAAAACCAACATCCTGTTGAAAAGTGTTTCCAGACCATGAGTTCATGTGGTCACTACTTTCACAAGCTAAAGGCTGGTCTCCCATATATATGCTTGACGGAGTAACATTCCTAACCTGGTTACAGTTATTAACCGCAGAACCAGGAGATAGGCAGTTCCCTTGAGCATCTCCTTGGTGTTGTAAAGCTCCACTTGTACTGACATGGTTGAGGCTTGTCAGCTGGTTAGCCATACCCTCCACCTCCATTTGGTTTATTCCGTTCACATCAGGAATTACATTGCTCAAAATTTCTGCTGGGTTATTATTTCTTTGTGTTACTTCAACCTCATACTCAGCAACGGGAGAATGGCCAGTTGATCTTTTTCGCTTTGGTGATTTATTAGTTTTGTCATTACTAGGAAGTACTTGATTGGAGTGTTTCTCATAACGTCTTCCATTCCCTCTATTTGAGGTGTTCTCCTCTCTCATCTGCACAGCTGGCTGATGAGTTCCCTCATCGTCTTTGGATGATGTAGAGTGAGGAGGCTCCTCCAAGCAGTTGACATCATACTCATCACTGCTGCTATATATGTCCTCATTTCTGTCCCCTAGAGCACTATGGTGAGTAATCTCTGATACACCCTTGTCAATACTGTGACCAAACTTCTCCTCTCTTTGCAAAACTCCCAGCCAAATTAGGCTCTCTTTTGCAGTCATTTTGTCCTGCAAGCACTTGGATTTACGAACATGATTTCTGATCTTATCGAAGTTCGGTGCCATGTGCTTGATCACACCCGTCAGCACACCAACCTTCCAAACCTTCTTAAGATCATGTGGTTTTTTGTATGGAGGCGCTTTTCCCTTCGGAAGGCCTAAATCAATCCACCAATCCTCATTGCCCAACGGCCACCATGGAGGTGGGACACCCTTATCCAGTGGGTACTTGCGCTGCTGTGGGCTGCAGTGCTGCATCAATGCTGAAAGCAATGAGCCCAGAGTGGCGTCTTGGAGATCCATCAAGCTATGCTGACTCGTGGTTCCACTTCTGTTTGCATTAGCCAGCATCGAGTTCTCAACCTCATATTTTGCAATTGCCGCTGGCCCGTTCTTATCAAATTTCACCTTCTCCTTCCACCAAGCTCTAATGTTGTCCGATGCTCCACTGACAGGCTTCCCTTTATCAGGAATGATCCCATAAACAAACCCTCGTGCATTGCACACCTCCATCAACTTGAGCATGTACTTCAAAATCCCATCCTGGGCTCTCGCCGTCCTCTTGCGGAGGGCCTGATCGGACATCTTTTTCGGCGTGGACTTCTCCAGTTCTGCCTGCTGCAAAGCAAGTTTCTCCTGCTTCTCCTTGATCCTCTTGAGCTTGATCTTATCTTTCCACATTCGCCGGGCCAGCTCCTCAGCGTCAATGTCCTCGTCACTGACATCATTCTCGGTGAGGTTCTGGATGCCATCGACCTCAAAGTCAGACGCATCGCCTAACTCCGTTGCAAAAATAGAAAGATGGTCCATCAAATTATTACTTCCTAAACCCAACTATATCACCCCCGTCAACTTCTCACGTTTAGTTGCTTTGTATCATCAAATGAGGAGTCACATCAACCTGCCCAATTTATGCATGTGGTCAAAATCTAAAAATGCAATGCTAGTCAACTAAAAAGAGTAACCGTCGGATTGCAATCATACTGTGCAAACAAGTAGTATATGGCCCAGTTCTTTTCAGCTTGCTTTTGACTTTGATTTCTTTCATCAATCACTATTCATTAGACTAATAAGCTGTAGCCATAAGCCGTAAGGTCCAAAAGAACGCCCCTACCACGGAGATGTCAAAGAGGCAGCCCAATTGGCGATTATCTGCTATCTTCGTGCCATATATAATGTCTAATGTGAACATTAGTCAGAATTGAACATTATAATGCCTAATGCTAATTTTATGCACAGTACAGAACTGAACAAAAGTACGGATAATCCTAAAGAATCCAATCCATCCATTCAGCAACTTAATGCTGATCGGGGCAAAATTACGACCATGAGAACTAAAAGCAAGATCGATATTTGAAGGTCATCCATTTCAAGCCATTGGCCAGTCCAGAGACGCCAATCATTTGGGAAGGATCCCACAATCCTGCGCGTTTGTGGAGGACACGCTAATCTGAACCCCAAACGAACCCTAAAAGCGAGAACAACAAACGGAATCAAGCCCAACAGGGTAACAACTACCTATCTCGGATCAAGGCGAACACAGGGGAGCAATCCCAACGAAAACTCCTCTCAAAAAAAAAAACGAGGACGAATTGAAGGCGTCGATTGGTCCGTACCTCGTCAGAAGAAATGATCGCGGCGGCGGCGGAATCGGGCGGACAAGTTTGGGGATTCGGCTTTCTGCTGATGTTGCTGCTGTTGTTTTTATTTGGGAGATGGAAAGAACCGAAAAGAGGAAGGAGAGGCGGTGGAAACAGCAAGGAAACCATGACGCGAGGACAAGTTTCCTTTTTTCCTAAAAAAATCTTTTTTTGATATTGCTCGGGAAAACACGGTTGGTGCTGGGATGCTATGCTTTCCGCTCACTCTACACGGCTTCCTGTGGCGCGATTTTGCCTTGGCCCTGCACGCGGGTTCACATGTCCTCCGCCGCGGAAGATCTCCATTCTCCTACTGCGCGGAGTCACCGATGACGTGGTTCGCGCACCGTTCTTCGCTGAACCAACCGAGTTTCTTTTCTTTTTGGGTGCATGCACCATGCATCCTTGTCCGTCAAAAGTGAGATATCGACCATCTGATTTGTCCCCTCATGTTTGCTACCGATGCACCACTTTGGGTTGATGTAAATGAATTGAAAATGAAATAGGTTGGGGGAAAAGACTCGAGTTGAATGGCATGTGCAGAAACCTTGTCTTCTTACAAATGTAAAAACTGAAGTTTTGATCAGTGCAAGGGAAGCCGGAACATGGAACAAAATTCATATAACCAAAGCTGTACGTTTTTTATTGAGAAAAGCTTCAGAATCAGATGGTAAAGGGCAGAGTTGTCTGATCAAATTCAATGCGCCCCAAACCAACTCCTTTGGATAACAACCGTCCCTTCTCCATCACACGGCCACCATCTCTCTTTTCCTCCTCGATCTCTCTCGTCCGCATCCGACTTGGAAGGGCAATCGGAGTCGACAAAGGCAGACGACCCTTCCCTTCCTTCTTCACCTCTGATGCCACCTCTCCACCTCTTCTTTCAACCCCGGTGCCGCCCTCCCCTCTTCCTTCACCTTCGGCTATGGATGTGGTGGGGGGGGGGAGGGGCGCGGTGCTTCACAGCTTCGGATCTAGCGATGGTCGACAATGGTGTGGCTAGAAATCACGGGTTCGTCAACGGTGCAACTTTGGATAGCCAGATCAAGTAGCAGTAGGTATGAAGCTCGGGCTAAAGCCGGGGAAGAGAGAGATGGAGGCTCTATGCGAAGCTCAAGCACAGATGGATCGGGTGAAGCAGCGTCAGTTGGCTTTGTGGGGCAAGTGAGCTTGCAAAAACTTCTTAAAACTTTGGTTGAAGTCTATTGAAATTTTTTAAAATTTTTAGTTGAAACTCTTCATCTAAAACTTGATGTAACTCTTCGGCAGAAACTAGAGTCCAAAATCTGAAACTCGATGAAACGTTGACTTGAAATCTCCTATATATATATATATATATATATATATATATATATATATATATATATATATATATATATATATATAACTTGATGTAACTCTTCGGCAGAAACTAGAGTCCAAAATCTGAAACTCGATGAAACGTTGACTTGAAATCTCATATATATATATATATATATATATATATATATATATATATATATATATATATATATATATATATATATATATATATTCCGGCTCTCGTCTCTATCCAATTTTGTGTGTGAAAAAGGTATAGACTAGATGCTAGAATTAGGATAGGATCAGCGCTGTTGATTCAGGCTCCATTCCATATCCATGCTTCTATGTATAGTAAGTAGTGGTTACCGACGTTCATTTAATCTAGCCCCCCTTGAACACACAAACAGTGAAGCGTCCAGGTTCGATGTATCCTCGGTGGGAACCCAGCTAGACAAGACTAGCTGTTGTATGGATTTTTGCTTTTGGCTTTTACTCGAAGAAGCCAAAAATCAGTGAGTGTTCTTTTTAGTTTATGGGTTATGATTTTTCTCGAACAAATAAATATGATGATTTTTATATAATCGTTTCGAAGTGGTTTATTGGGATAAAGATTCCCATATCTTTACTCTGCATGTGGATACTCTAGATTTATTAAGAGAATTCTCGAATCCAAACAAATTATACGTAAGATCGATATTAAAATATCGACAAGTTCGTTCGCACAAGCGTTCGCACTAGAGCCAAAAGTCATAAACCACAGCCTAAAAGAACATGCCTATTAATATAAATACCCAGCTTCCCGAAGCGATTTCTCTACTCGCCTTGTTCCCGTCTCGCATATGCATCTCTTTTACTTTTTTCACCACTCATGTCTTTATTCTTTTAGTCACTTCCTTCGGTCACTAATATTTATTTTTAGCCAAATAAAACATCAGTTACAGTTAAAATATATTAGCCGTAGACAATGCAAACACTCCCTTAAAGAAGGCATTGGTCATCTAGGCCCGTAGGTAAGGCCGGCCCAGGATTTATGTCGGATCCGATAAGGTTCGGCCCATAGTTCCTTATACTAGGACATTAGGTTTGGCCCAATGTATGGAGTGGTAGCATAAATCAGGCCCAGTTGGTATGAACGAAACGATGAGTAAACACGGTGACGTGTCACAGGACTGAACAGCTCGTGGGAGTAGGCGGTAGGCATGGCCAGCAAGGCAGGCCAAGCCAAAGGGCGCGCGTCAGTGTCTCAAGTCTCAACCCGTTTTCTGTGATTTTCTTTCAAGACAAACTAACGTGTACTTACAAAAGCACATGCGAAAAAGGAAGAAGCTACGGGGTACTCTGAAATGGATAGGTTACAGGGGCTTGTAACTTTACTCTCGAAAATTGGAAAAACATTGGGCAGATACAGGACGGATTTTTTTGGTGCGTGGTTATAACTTTTCGTTTAAAAATTTGAATTCTATACATTTATATAAGAAAGTACGAAGAGAAATACTCATATGTAATTTTAGTTGATATATACGAAATCAGTATAATATCTACTACAAATAATTTATAGATTTATTTTAAAAAAGATGTAACGTTTAAAAGTTAGTTACTGTAGATAAATCTAAAGCTATAAATAAAAAAAAGGGTCCACTTACTTTTTTATGTGCTGTGAGCAATTCTTGATCCCGAGTAGGGCTGTAAAAAAAGCTCGAAACTCGCGAGCTACTCGAGTTCGGCTCGCTCTAGGCTCGATTCGAGCTCGGTTCGAGCTTTAAACGAGCCGAACTCGAGCTTGATCTCGAGCTCGCGAGCTTCACCGAGCCGAACTCGAATAGTTCGCGAGCCCCGATTCGAGCTTAAATAGTAATACATATTAATTCTTACCGAGCTTACTCGAGCCGAACTCGAGCTCGAGCTTGTCTTATTATTGAAAACTAGTAGTGTGCCCGTGCTAACGCTACGATAAAATACAAAACAAGATAAAATTTGTAAAAAATAAAACGAACAATCAGATTCATTAAGATTCACGTCTCATATATTGTATAACCAAAATATTTTTTGAACCTTGAGTGTGTTGTGCGTCCTCCAGGCAATATTGACGCCGCAATACCGGAAGTTGTCGTTGCAATTGCTACTTTTATTTGGCTTTCTAAAACCGACGAGTTTAACAACAAAACTTTTCTTTATTTCTTTTATTCTTCCTTTGCATTTTAATGGTATTACACCTATAATCTGTGACCTCCAGATGAACCATCAACAAAACTCACCACCACACAACCAGATGTAGCTAACCTAACTCAACGATCGATGCTGTGTCATTCAGCTAAAAATGGAACAAAGCCGTAAATATGTTGAAAGTAAAACAATTTATAGGCTGTAGCATAAAAAATGATGAAAATAAACCCCTGACCATGACCCATAGCATGGTGAATCTTTAGGATGGCAGAGCAGAATCACAAGAAAGTAACATTATATTCAAAACAGAGCCGAATGTGTAAGCAGCCAAATGATAAATCAGATGGAAGTCATGGAACTCATGATTTAATCAACTGAGACAGGAAAATTTCATGACCACAGGAAATCAGTTCAGAATCCAGTGAAAAATACACAAGTCACCGACAGGGTACAACCATCAATCATCATCCTCAAGACTATCTGGTGCAGGATCAACAGAAAGATGTCGATATTGGCAACTTGAAATGGCAGAACAGCCCCAAATGTAACAACTTCAAAATCAATAATCAGCATGTGTCAAATGGTAACAAGAGCAACTGAAACGGTTCATGCTTTGTGTTCGCTGAAATTGAATTGGAATTTTGAAGTTATAAATTAGTAACAAAGCTACCATCTAGATTCCAACAGAAGGCCAAAAGCAAAGGTGAATTGCAAACTATTGGGCATGTTACAGTGATACCAACAAAATAAATGCTGCCAAGCAGCAAGATTACTCTAAGACATAGTGCACAACTGAACAAGGTTATAACAGTTCATTTGATGAAAAACACCATAAAGCAATTATATACCTGTACACCTTGCTTTGCCCTTGATTCCAGAAGAATATCAAGCCTAGAGGACCCATGATAGTGGAAAGGACGTTGAAGATACAATTCTGGGCAGAGCCACCAGTCAGTAATAAATATCTGCATTAAACATTTAATTATCTTCCATGACATGGCCGAGATTTTAACTTTCTGCAAAAGCTGTAGTGGAATTGAAGTAAACTGACCTCTGATTTGGCTTCCTCAATGGAACAAGCAATAGCATCAAACGCAGCTTGCCCATCTATAAACCATTGTACGATACTACCATCTTCAGTCAAGCCCCTAGGTGGTGCAAATGAACCAAAACGATGTGGGTGACACCAGCCCTCTGGGGGTCGCCGAGCAGCATTTATTGCAGTAACCCAATCTTTTACCTTAGAAGAACTTCTTGTTCTCAACTTTATTGCCCGGCCCCCAGAAGATACCTACCACAAGAAGCAGCATTAAGAAAATTGGGCTGAAAAAAACAAATGCCATATTTATTCTGTATTACCATGTTGCTTGCCCAATGCCCATAGAAATATCAAGACCAGTATCAAATAAGAGCTTGAGTAATTTTTATTCTTTTCTATTTGAGATACATAAATGCAATGTAAGAAGACTACTAAACATTATGTCTTGTTCTCCAACGATCAGATACAGCGATCCATTGCTGGCTGAACACCCTACTATTTAATCTGTCGAGAAATGTATAAAATGAAGGCTTGCTTGCTCAAACATATCACCGAAGGTCTGACCATTTGAAATTGCATATGAGAAGTTCATTCCCACATTTTTTTGATATCATAATACCAATAGCCATAGAAGAAACATACAAAGGATGAAATCAACAAGAAGACAGGGCAAAATCAAACTTGCAAGCATAATAACTAACATATATTAGATTGCAAGGCAATTAACAACGATACAGGCATTACTCAGTAATTTCCCCTGTTAGAGTTTTTTCTTTTCTGGCAAGTTTTTTAAATTCTAAATTAGCATTACTCAGTAACCATTAAAGTACAATTTTGGTCTCTCAAACAAACAACCCCCAGGCATCCAAAAGTAGCACAACCAGTACAATATACAACAGCAAACAGCACACGCGCTGCCCTGCATCTAGAAAACAGAGAGATAATCCACCGCACAATTGCACTAAAGTTGCCATCGAACAGGTCAGATTTACATTTTAGGGGTCTAAACCACCAATCACACATTCATCTTCCTACTCAAATGCCTAACAACTTTAACCGGGTGGGTGACAAGCCAAAGACAAAATCGGCATAATTCAAACGCAACAACGGCATCAAATCCACCGCATTAGGCACGGGAACGAACCTCTTGACGACGAAGAGCGACCCCCCCCCACGTCCTTACAGCTCTGCAGATTGAAAAAAAAATCAGGCCAAATCGGCATGGAAGCGAACCCAACCGGATGGGACGGGGGCGGGCACCTAGCACCTACGCACTGGTTGAGGTCGGTGTCGAAGTCGTAGAGCGTGACGTGCGCGGTGGTGATGACGATGTCCTCGACGGCGGGGTCGAGGCGCTGGAGCACGGTGAGGTTGAGCATCCGCGTGCCCTCCTCGTCAATAGCCAGGTTCGGCGTCACCTTCGCCCTCCCACCGCCGCCGTGGGCCATGGCCGCTCCGCCGCCGCGGGTGGAGGAGGAGGAGGAGGAGTCCCTAACCCTAATGGAGCAACCTGCAAAGCGACCATGGATCAAAACCCAATTCTATAGCAAGACGGCCGACGCACTGCGTAGTAGAACAGGGAGATGGGCATCGCCACTAAACCTAGGGTTTTGTCTCTCACTGGGAGAAAGCATGGCGTGAGCAGCTAGATCCAACCTAAGCAAACCGCGAGGGAGACGCTACCGCAGGGGTGGGGAGGAGGAGGAGGCGGCGGCAGAGTGGAGGAGCGGGGGAGGAGGCGGCGGCGTGGGGTGGGGTGGGGAGGAGGAAGAGGAGGCGGCGGCGCGGGGTGGGGGGAGGAGGAGGCGGCGGCGGAGCGGAGGGGTGGGGGAAGGAGGAGGCGGCGGCACGGGGTGGTGTGGGGAGAAGACGGCGGCGCGGGGTGGGGTGGGGAGGAGGAGGAGGCGGCGGCGCAGGGGGTGGGGGGAGGAGGAGGCGGCGGCGGAGCGGGGGAGGAGCCGGAGGAGGAGGAGCGCGGGAGGCGGCGATGGAGGAGGAGCGAGGGCGGAGCGGGAGGAGATGGGACGCGGCGGGGGGAGCAGCGTCTCGGGCGTGGGCGAGGGCGGATCGCGGATCGGCGGAGAACGTGGGGCCGAGCGCTGTGCGTGGGCGCGGGGGTGGGTTGGGTACCGATTCAATGATGTGCATGATCTAAATAATTTTGACCTTAGGATCTTCAATGAGTAAGAGAATAAGGCTTAAGGAGAGATCTAAACCATTCATTTGTATGGAGTTGGATTACTTTGGTACACAAATCTGGGTGGACTTAGATTAGGCATGACTGTGGGGGTGGTTGAGGGGGTGGATTTAGTAAAGATAATTTTGGTGTATTATAGAGTAGGGTAGATAGTGTGTATTTGAATTATTTTGACTGTTATCGAGCTTATTAGAGCCGAGCTCGAACTTAAAATTTTCTTATTATTGAAAAATAGTGCATAATAAATCATTTTAATTGTTATCGAGCTTCAACGAGCCGAGCTCGAGCCCAGTTCCAAGCTCGGACCCGAACTCGAGCTCGGCTCGAGTTCTACCGAGCTCGAGCCTGGAAGGCCAAGCTCGCTCGAGCTCGGCTATTCCCGAGTAGTGGCAATAGCATCTGTCGCTTTTGACCTTTCTAAAATTTGACAGGGGGAGAAATCTGGTGACGTGGAATATCTACACCCGTCGTTCATGGCTGTCCAAACTACCATCGACACACGTAAGCTTACGGCATTAAATATCTCACCACTAAAATTACACAAAGCACCCTCAACATCAACTAGCGTTTAGTGGCGGACCTGATAGAGGTGCATGAGGGTACGATTGAACCCCAATTTTTTTTTCAGATATTGCGAAGAACTAAAGATCATTTCCTTGTGTTCACATAGGCATAGTTGGCCCCATGGATAGCACCTTCTACGCTCAAGCCTGAGTGCAGGGTTTGAGCCTTGAGTGGAGCAATATATTTTATCTTTTCATTTATTTTGTTCTTTGGGCGATTCAATGGCTTTAAACAATATGATATTGTTTCGTATTTTGTGTGTTCTGATATCACGACCCTAGATTATGATGGGGGATAAACACCGTTAGAGAGAGATCGGATAGCAATGGCTTGAGATAGAATGATGCTGTGTGAAGGGGGCACTGCTTGGAGGAAAGATGGATCTAGAATAGTTGGTGTATAGGAGAGATGAGAGCTGGACATAGGGATTTAGAAAATACTTCTTTATTATTGATTGATAATGGATACATACTTCTTTATTATTGATTGATAATGGATACATGATGTCCTTTTTTAATAGAAAATGGTTTACTTGGTCATTAAGTAATAATCCTATCTATAAAGAATCTAACTCGATCTCTAATAAATTATGATAACATAAAATTTAATTAAATAGATATTTGCTACACTTCGTCTTATGCACTACCGGCTGGGGCCATGGTCTACACCTAAGACATCTGTATTGAGGCTCAAGACGGGGTCTACAAGTTAAACAATCTACATGTTAAAAGTCCAATATCTGTACCAGCCAAAATTGCTGGTGAGTATCTGTCTCTCCGTAATCTGTACCATAAACAGCCAAAATTTAAAAATTTCAGCCAAAAGCCGCAGCCGAAAAGATCAGGCTCTGATTGATGTCACATAATTTTATTAGGAATTGGGTAATGTAAATAACTTTTGTGCATGATATTCTTGAAAAAACAGAACAAAATAGAGAGGATGTGAGCAGTGAGCATAGGAAGGATCGCTGGCAGTGACAATGCTTCTCATATGTTTGCACTCTATTGTTAAAATCCTGACTCCATCACTTTCAGCATTACATTCTTTTCAGAACACTTTTTTTAGCACAATGCTGTAGGATGATTAACCTCCTTTTGGAGGCTGTCAAGGCTCTGCTCGGTCAACTCGTAATCTTCTGGAACTTACTAGAACAATCTTTCTTACAAGGGCCCACCTCGCAATACTCCCACGTTCACCAGCCGTTCACACAAAAAATATCTTACTGGAAAATATCTGACTCGGTGACTCCGACTAGGAGCGAGGGCACAATCGTAAATCCCCGCCTCCACCTCACACCCGCACCGATCAAGCAGAGCAACGGCCACGTGCACCTCATTCGGGGTCCCCAGAAAATATCTCCTCTCCCCACTCCCCACGCACCTCCGCTTTTGCGCTTTTCCCCGGAGCTCGCAAGCGATGGCCACCGGCGAGCCGCGGGCGCCGGAGGCGGGCGGGGAGAAGCGGGCGGCGCTGCTACGGCAGATTACGGTGGAGGGGGGCTTCGCGTTCGTGGCCTCCGTGGAGAAGGCGGCCTCGGGGGACCTGCGCGCGGCGGAGGCGGCGCGGGAGATGGCGTGGGAGCAGCTGCACTCGGGGCCGTGGAGCGAGGTGGGGCCTGCCTGGAGGGGCGCCTACGCGCTCGCTTGCCTGCACGTGGCGAACCTCCGCGCCGGCGACGACCGCCGCGGCGCGCTCCGGGCGCTCGACATGGGCCTCATCATGGGTGGCGACCTCCTCCGCGCGGAGCTCGAGGCGGCCATCGCGCGGGTCCTCGCCGAGCGCACCCGCGACAGCGACGGCACGGGGGACGCCGGCGGAGATGTGGAGAGGTGGAGGGAAGGGCTCGGTAGGAACCGAGACCTCGCCGATGTGAGTGTTTCTATTGCCTTATCGCCTTTCTTAAATCTCATCACTGCTCGTGTGTGAATTGTGAGCCTTTTGGGATTAGTGCGTGAAATTGTAGTGCTATAATTAGACAGAGTGAAAGGTATTGCGGATTTTGCACCACCGTACCAGTGGTATTGCCGGTGAACTGTTCTGCGAAGTGGTTCACATAAGAGATTTTCTGTAAACGTTCGCTGCATCACTGGCTGGGAAGCCTCGACTGTGCCACTATCTTCAGTAGTTCAGTGCACATTGCAGGCAGCGTTGGTTTTTACGTGAGAAAATTGCATCCCAGGTTCCCTAAGCTTGTGCAATTGCGCTTATTTAGGTCCCTAAACCTCAATTTATCTCATAAATGGTTGAATTTGTTCTGTTAAGCAGGTTAGTCATTTTGGCAGAAGGCGGTTTGTGGCAGTTGGATTAATTTCCATATATGGGGACCTAAGTGGCATGATATATTAAGGCCCTGTTCGTATTGCCTTTTGCTTGGAGAAGCCCGAAGCCAATCGCTCCCGTCTCTGAGGATAGGTCAAGGGATCACGGGAGCATCACATACCCCCCATTCTTATTGCTCCTGTCTCGTGCACACATATCTTCTTCATTTTTTGCACCACTCGCTCCTCTTTCTAAAAGTCACTTCTTTCAACCGCTTATATTCATTTTCAGCCAGAAGCCTTTAGCCATATTCAAAAGCCATTAACAAAAACCAATATGAACACTCCCTAAATTTAGAGAAGTATCGCAAATTCCAGCACCTAGCAGTGACTTAACAACCATAACGACCAAAATGACTAACAACGACCAAAATGACTAACTTGTTGAAAGGATAGCAGTTTTAAGGACCTGCTAGATTAAATTTCAGGTTTAGATACCTAAGTGGCATGATCGCATGGGATTTGGGACTTCTGAGTGGAGTACTCTTTTTAGGTGACGGATGTCCAAAAAAAAGATAATGTATGTCCTATTAGATTAGGAATATTAATGGTGCTTTGGTGCCCTAGGCATGTAACTTGATATGTAGAGCACACTAGTTACTGATGTGTAGCTTTGTGATTGGAACATGACTGCAGTGAATCATGTTGTAAGTTGTGGGTGATCTATGTCAAGGGAAAGTTAGAGCATGTTGTTCGGAATAGTGATAAGATCATGTTGTAAGTTGTGGGTGATATATGATGTTTCATTACCTATTTTGTTATTGCACCACTCTCAATGATAATTTGTTTCAGGTACTCAAAGTTCTGCCGGTGAAGTCCCTATCTTGTAAGCAAATTGAGAGGCGATCATGCATTTCTTTGGAGGCATTTATACATGATTACTTTTTATGTGAGTCCCCTGTTATACTCAGTGGCTGCATTGATCATTGGCCTGCAAGGGAAAAGTGGAAGGACATAAAATACCTAGAGAGGATAGCTGGAGACCGCACTATTCCTGTTGAGGTGACTACATGCACAGTTACACTTTACATATTGACCTATCATGTAACAAACCACTTCTAACATTTTTGTCAATTAAAAACTTCGCAGTTGTGAAGCCCACTTTGCCTCTTTCAGATAATATTAAAACTAAATAAATAATGATGCTGTTAATTGAAAAATAAATAATATGGCATTTCATTCAAAATTGGATCTTCAGGACTTAAATTCAGCTTATCTCAGGAAGTATTAATAATTTCAGTGGCTTTTCTATCCCACATTTATCCTTTTTATTATTTTACCTTATGGTCCTGTTTAAGATGTAAAGTTGAGATGTGCAACCTAGACTAATTTTAATTTGCATGTTGGAAAACTAATATTCTGCCTTGCAAGTTAGAATACTAGGCAGAATTTATCTCTTTTAAACAGATCGATTCACATGTTTTACATTTGGTATTGGCATCATCTCCTAAGTTCTAGTTGTTGGAACCTATTTTGTAAGCCATCCATCTAATACTGTTGTTTCTTCATATATGTCTACTTTTGATTTTGACATCATTTTGCCAACCTATGTTTGTATCATTTTCCTTACCATCCAGTACTTTATGCATATCAAAACCCAACTTCCTGAAAGATTCAGCTTTAATATCTGATATATCTTCCAAACATTTGTATAAAATTTTCTGTTCATGCTATGTACAAAAATGCCTATCTTTTGACTATTGTTCAGTTATCAAGTCCTGTTCATAAGCAATTGCTGCTTTGTATTGTCCGAAAGAGTAGCTTGGTTTGAATAAGTTAGGTCATCCTTTTTGTTGAATATTGTTAGTACGCATCATTTTCCCTTTTGTTATATATGTTATCAGTGCACTGATATAACTAATGGTGTCTCAGGTCGGAAAAAATTACGTGTGTAATGAGTGGAAACAGGAACTTATCACAGTTTCTCAATTTCTTGAGAGAATGTGGTCACCTGATTGTTCTGCAAACTTGACATATCTAGCTCAACATCCATTGTTTGACCAGGTGACCAATTCTCTAGAAGCTTGACTTTTGCATATGCGGACTTAACAGTTACTTACCTAATTATTGGACTTCATTTTACAACATTTGGCAGATAAAAGAGCTCCGTGAAGACATACTGGTTCCTGAGTACTGTCTTGCTGGTGGTGGGGAACTCCAATCGCTCCATGCTTGGTTCGGCCCTCATGGGACAGTAACACCATTGCATCATGACCCACATCACAACCTTTTCGCTCAGGTATCACATGAATATCGTTTTATATTAGTTACGTTGAGTAATGTTGATGCACGGTAACCAAACAGGTGTTACTGCAAACGAGTGTTATGATTCTTTGTTATGAACAATAATAACTGTTTTGTGTGCCGTTTTTCAAGATGTCCATTTCATATATTCCGCCCTTGCTCTTTTTTTTTTGTAATGTGGTAATACTCTTTTTTCATTGTATTGTAACGTGGTATTGTTTTATGAATAGTGGAGTTGTTATTTACTCTCTGCATAGTTATACATGGTGATGAGATTTTTGAATGAATGATTATTCAAGGTCCATACTCCATATAAAGGATTTATCCCTGAAATATGGGTTTCAAGAAAGGTGCAGTCATGCAAAAAGTCCCATGTCGATCGTGGGATGAGGGATGGATGGATTAGATTGGGGTGGTTTTGAGAAGGTGGGAAGCCTCATAGATAGTTTTGCAACATGTGAGGGGGTTATTTTGAAAATTATCAATTATGTGACCCTTAAGAGTCAAGTCCCCCAGAATCTGATCTATTCTTCCCTTATCCAACAATCTCAGTCGATGATTGCACCTAGATATGAGTTTGCACTAGATATGCCCCCTTCAAGAAATACATTGAACCAAGTTGCCTTCTTTGCTGTTTTCCCTGCTTGTTCAGTAGGCAGGTGTCCTACAGAAAGCAAGACCTTAGAATCAACTCTGACAGAAACCACCTATCTCAGTTAAGTGGGCTAAACTTAAAACAATAGGCCTCTTAATACAAACAACCAACCCTTCTTATCACTGTAATATGTGTCTTATCTTCTTGGCACACACATTTAGGAGAATGGTATGCTTCACTTGTTTCCATTGATGATCTAGAGTTCCATTTTGGAAAATCAACACATATTAAATAAGACAAGGACTGCATGATTACTATTGCCAGCTGCCACAACAAACCACGTTTTCCTTAATTCTTGTGGGACCATTTTGCTGGTTATTTGAATGTGCATGAGAAAATCTTCCTTTCTTGGATTATAGTTTGACATTTATGGGGAGTTTTTCCTCCAAAAGGGAGTTTTTACCCGTATTCATCCAAGCCATTTAGGTGATTTGCGCTGTTTTATACACTGAAATGTGTTAGCATGTTCTCATATTGTGCTTAAGTTTAATTTACTCCAAAAATGGCTGCATGTAGGCACCTATTCCTAATGGATTGTGGCCATATTAAATCCACTGAAATATGTTAGCATGTTCTAGTACTGTGCTTAAGTTTAATTTGCTCCCTAAGTAACTGCATGTAGGGCACATATTCCTAATGGGTTGAGGCCATATTCTAAGATTTTGCTAGGCTATAGTAAGTTTGTAGCTGCTGTCAGTTCCTTTATCTATTTAAATTTGCCACTAATTAATTGTAAGTAATGAGAGTGACAGTTTTCATTTAGGTTCTAAATAAGCTGATAACTCTGGTCATTGCTGCTTGACAGGTCTTGGGCAGGAAGTATATTAGACTCTATTCTGCTTCCATCTCTGAGGATTTGTACCCTCACACAGAAACTATGCTAAGCAATACTAGTCAGGTGCGTAGTCTGTCTCAGATAACTATGTATTTGGAAAAGAAGCATTTTCATGAGCAGTGATGTTCACAGTCTAGAGCAGTATATGAGTGAAAAAATTGACTGGCAGAGAAATAAAAGCTGGACCTCTACAATCTAGTACATAACTATTTTCTTTGCCTGCCTTCTGTTATTTGTTTTTGAGGAATAAAGCCGTCCGTTCTTTTCCAGAAACTGCAGTTGCACACTTTCATCTATCCCCAAATCTGTTTCATATCCACTGTGAGCATGAAGAACCATGTTGAGAATGTTCATAGTTTAATTGTGCTGAACAATTGGCAATCGTATCGAGTTGAAATTTACATTTGCGAAAGTTTACAGTTTTTCAGTCCTGCCTGCCAGCGGTGGTTTGACCATTGGTTAGAGTTGGTTAGACTGGCCGAGTTGCCCATCGGCATTTTGCTAGGCAGCGGTTTGACCGGCTTGGGTCAAGTGGTCAGATCGGCCCTACGGATTTTTGGCTCTCGGACACCAAACTATTATGCAGGAGTGTCTTGAGATGTCTTTGAACTAAGTTTCACCTCAAATAGAGGTCTTGGCTAAAATTAAATAGCAAAATACTGAATTTCTGGAGAGGGTCGCTCTGGTGCTCTACTCTAGCGATCTGACTAGCTTGAGGAAAGCGGTCAGACCGGCCGCCCAATGGCGGTTAGATCGACCATTTTAGAAAGTGGTCGAGGGGGTTTTGGGAAATTTAGGGATTTGGTCTTGGATTGAGTTTTGTGGTTCTAGATCATTGTATTCATAATGCATGAAACATCTTTGGATTAATGTGGTCAAGCTGTGAAGAATTTATGCTTGAAAACAGTTTCTAGGTCTTTGATGTGCAGGATGCTTGGGGGCAGCCATGGTCGACGGCGTGAATCGGGATTAGGCTCGGGGGTGAGCTGAGATACGGTCAAGAAAGCCGAGCAGGATGGTTGGGCTCAAGTGAGACACAGGAGAAGATAAAGGATGTTGATGGGAAAGTTTGAGCAACAGTTATTAGTGTTGTTGGTGCAAATGAGGCGTGATCGAGGGAAACTGACATGGAGAGACTTGCCGATGTATGAGCTATTGGTGAACCTACACATTGCAAGCATGTGGATCGCTTCCAAAGGAGGAGATGACCATAAATTAGACTCGAGGAAGAGGTGAGATCTACGATCAAAGTGAGGGTGTTTTGGTGTGGAAGTCAAAATACCGGAAGCGATGAAGGAATCAAAACTGCGGCACTTGGAGGGCGTTTGAAGAGCGGTTTAGGCCAAGGAGGTGTTGGGGAGGCCAAGTGGATAGAAACTTGCTCCTAAGCGGGTTAGGGTTTATGCACTTTGAGAAGCGTGCATAAGTCGTGTGTGTAAAATCCGGTGTGTGCGGGATTAACAGGTTTCTCCGGTTGTGCTAATGGATAGTATCTGTTGTAGTTATGTGCCAAACAGTGAAAAAGGGGTTATGGGAAGACCATAGAGGGGCTACCCAAAGCTGGATACATAGTAGAGAGTAGTATAGAGAATAAGTACCATGATGCTAGCATTACTCAGACTTGTTCTTACAAAAAATGAACTCTGTTCCTTCACGGTGCCCAAAAAGACATATTTATAGCCATGAGGAGGTTTACACAAATGCCCCTACTGGGGTTGTTGACAGTAAGGGCAGAAACGTCCTTTCCTTGGCATAGTCTATTTGGGTTGGCCATGTAAATTACATCTTAACGGGCTTCTAGCGTGATGGGCTGATTGGGCCTAGGCGGGGGCCACTCCCCAATAGTAGCTTCTCATGGTCAAGGCCTGCGTGATCGGTGGGCTGGGGCCATGGCACCTACTTTTGGCCCCATTTGTCCTATCGGCCTTCTGGTTAGTTGTCTAGCTTTTGAAGGTGGCGTCATTTGCGGTTGCCTGGGATTTCCCAAGCTATACATGTGGTGGCGATCCGAGCGTTATACATGCAGTGTGGTTTGCCGCGCCTGTTACGAGGGTGCGTGTACCTCCTGCAAAGGTGCGCTCATTCTATCGCCATTAATGTTGTGTCCCATCCTTAAGCTCTCGCGACGCTTGAGTTGCAGTTTTCTCCCTCTTCCATGTCATTCTCACCCGTCACCATTAGTGATCGCGTTGCACTTCCTGTAGTCTTGCTTCATGCTTATCCTACTCCTGGTGGTCATGATGGGTCGTCACAGTGAGCGCGGCGGTACTTCGGCTCCCTCTAGCCGCGGCAACGGCAACTCATGGTCCAAAGTGCTCACCAACAAGCGATGGAAGGTGTCTAAGAAGGTGGCCGGCACGTGTGTCATCACTTGGGCCGTCAATGGTTGTGGTCAACACTCGGGCCGTCAATGGTTGCGGACAAGTTCCTTTGACACGCTCGTTCGTGACGGGAAAGTCTACGACCACTAGCTCGTTTGCCGTTCATCGTCCAGTGAGGTCACTCCGCGACTGCGGGAGGGCGAGATGGTCGTTTTCGTTGCATACTTCGACGCCGGGCTTTGCATCCCCGCCGCACGCTTCATTGGTGAAGTACTACGCACATACGGTTTGGAGCTCCCACAACTTTCGGCAAATGTCGTCGCGCGGTTAACAGTCTTCTCTTGGGCGGCCCAGTCGGAGGTGACCATACCCAGCGCTCCACTCATTGTTTCTTTGCATGACCCGAGGGGCCAACCGAAGTGCATTGGGGATGGATAGTACTCCAACCTAGCGAGCGTGAACTTCCAGGTGCGCTCCGGCTGTACAAAGGACTTTCCCTTGAACTTGACGCAAACGAAGTGGAAGTTAAACTGGCTTCGGAAGTGGTTTTACCGTAGCATCGAGCTGGGGAGCAGCCTTCGCTGGACCGGATGCCTCATGGACTTCGTTTCGTCGCCACAGATCACTCTTGATCGGGACAACGAAGGGCACGTGCGGAGTCTCTATGTGATCACGCACCGTATGAACATGCAGGACCTCACGAAGGAGTTCTGCATGCTTTACGTGTTCCCTCTCTTGTGCTAGTGGGGCATGAGGACCACCTCCGCCTGGGATGATTGCATCGACAACCCTCTGATGCAACTGGTGAAGCCTACTGATCCGGGTAAGCAGTGTTGACTTTTCATGTTGCGTGTACGCCTATTCGGCCCTCTGGCCTAGTATGGTTGTAATGCGAACCAGCTGTTATTGTTGCAGTGCTGTCGTTGGCTTAGGTTGAGAGGGCGACAGTGGTGTTCCTAGGGTTGTACATATTGAAGAAGCATAGCCTTTGGGTAGCGTCAACATCGAATGGACCACACATTAATCGCGTTTGCGAGGCCCTTGGGCTTCCTGTGCCTGATTGGCATATTCCTGCCGCGAGCAACGGCCGGGTTGCTCACGGCTCGTGCGGAAGCGACGGCGAGGATGGTGGCGAGCGCGACGATCCCGACGAACGCAAAGACACGCCTCCGCCCATTGCAGTCGTCCCCCTTTCGTCGGCCCCCTGGCTCCGCTTGAGACAGGCGTGAGCCCGAATGAACTTAGTGGGGGCGTAAATGTTGAGGCGGAGACGGACGATGGGGCCAGCGTCGATACTGGCGATACAGGCCGCCGAATCGACGACGGGGAAGGGCGTGAGCTAAACGATGATGAAGCGTTACGAGCGAATGATGATGGAGGGTGCGAGTCGGTCGACGAAGGGCCTGACGTGGACGCGGATGAAGGGTGCGATGCGGACGAAGACAAAGGACGTGACATGGACGACTACGAAGGGGGGGCGATGCGGATGACGACAAAGTGCACCAGGTGGACGACCCCGAGGCCTACATGCTCGGTGCTGAGGAAGTCATCGTCGCGGATGCCGCTCTACCCCCGCGACATCTTTGGGAGGCCCCACAGGTAGGGCTGTAAAAAAAGCTCGAAGCTCGCGAGCTACTCGAGTTCGGCTCGTTCTAGGCTCGGTTCGAGCTCGGTTCGAGCTTTAAACAAGCCGAACTCGAGCTTGATTTCGAGCTCGCGAGCTTTACCGAGCCGAGCTCGAATAGTTCGCGAGCCTCGATTCGAGCTTAAATAGTAATATATATTAATTCTTACCGAGCTTTCTCGAGCCGAACTCGAGCTCGAGCTTTTCTTATTATTAAAAATTAGTGTGTATTTGAATTATTTTGACTGTTATCGAGCTTATTAGAGCCGAGCTCGAACCTAAAATTTTTTTATTATTGAAAAATAATGCATAATAAATTATTTTAATTGTTATCGAGCTTCAACGAGCCGAACTCGAGCCTACTCGAGCTTAGGCCGAGCCGAGCTCGAGCCCAGTTTCGGGCTCGGACCCCAACTCGAGCTCGGCTCGAGCTCGGCTCGAGCTTCTACCGAGCTCGAGCTTGGAAGGCCGAGCTCGCTCGAGCTCGGCTCGTTTACAGCCCTACCCACAGGGGCCGCATCCTCCTCGCTGCTAGGGCGCGCTACGAAGCGTGCGCGGTTGGAGTCCCACAGGGGTTGGACGAACGGTACCTCTAGAGGTCGATGTACGTATGCCACCACCAGCACCCTCGTATCTTGGATGCACTCCCTGCCATGCTTTTCACGGAGTGCCGCGATGGTGGGGCAATCACGTTTGATGTGATCTCCCCGGTCGTGCACTTTGCACCATGGCCCTTGCTGACGCCCATCTTCTCAGCCCCGCCCCCTTCCGTGTCCGCGACCCCTTCGCCACGACCGTGAGCTCTAGGAGCAGTGCTCTCCTCGGTGCCCCTTCGATGCCGAGGACGTACCTGGCCCAATGTCCCTTTCGCTATTTGTGGCTGGGGCCCTCCTTCGGGTCCGTGGGGCGGGCTTAGCCTCAGGGGTGGGTGGTACGGTGTTGGCCTCGCGCCGCAATAGCTTAGGGTCTGTTTGATATGGCTGCGGCTTATCGTTTTTGGCTGAAATTTTTGAATTTTAACTGTTTGACAGAGATTACGGAGAGAGAGATATTCGTTTGCGATTTTGGTTGATACAGATGTTGGGCTTTTAACGTGTACTACAACTAACTTGTAGACCCCATCTTGAGAAAATACTCCGTTTGAAAGTTAGGTACTGTAGCAAAAGTCAAAAGCCGCTTTTAGAAACCGTAAAGAACAGGGCCTTAGCCACCATTCTTATGGACTTTTGCGTGTTATACTCTGCGAGCGGTCCCTTCTGAAGGCCGCGGATGGTGGCATTGATGATAGTCGTCTCATTGACATCCTTCACCTGTCAGTAGACCTTTGCAAAGTGCCTGAAATATTCATGCAGCTTCTCCCCTGGCCTTTGCCTTACTGCGAAAAGCTAGTCAGCATCGACCCGCTCTGTGTAGTTGCCTTGGAAGTTGTTGTGCATGAGGTCCCGGACCTGCTCCCACGCATACATGAGCTAGGCACGACTCCTTGGAGGGTGAGCGGCAATCCCTTTGCCTTCATTGAGTTGTCGCCCCCACGGCTTCGATGGCTATTTCATAGACGCGCAGGAATTCACGGGGGTTCGCTTCGCAATATACAGCTCCACCGTGGGCATCTTGAAGTCCTCCGGCCAAGCGCTTCGCTGCAAACCTGCACAAAAGAGGGGACTCAAGAGTCCACCCGTCGGGAGAGAACTCTTGGGGGAGAGAACTCTGTCCTTCATGGTGGAGTGGCTGTAAATCAAATCTCTATAAGTTGCCATAGATCAATCTTGTTCATCCCTCATGGTGTGCTCTTGATCTTATTGGTTTTGCTCTTGTTTTGATTGATGTTTTTGCCCTCTCCTTTCCTTTTGATCTTACTGATTTTAAGGACATGTAAGAGATAGAGAAGTCTCATGAGGATCATATGCTAGTCATTTGGACTTGTATTGAGGATTGTGCCATTTTGGGTTTTGGCTCAGGCTGATTTTCAGGTCTAGATCGGGGGAGCGGTCAGACCGCCCCGCACCAACGGTCAGACGTCACTCACAAGCGGTCACACCGACCGCCAGCAGGCCGGTCCAACCGCTCTTTCCATAGCAGTCACCGGTTAGATTGGTGTTGAGGGGTTGAACTCCGTTTTGCTTCTGTGCTTTGGTGATTTTTTTTTGTTAGTGGGCTAATATAATCTTTCTAGCTTCTAGTAGCTAATGGAGTGAAGATTTTGGAATACCATCTGGGGAGGTTTAATTTGAAGGCATTATTCACCCTCCCACCTCTAATTGCCATATTGGGTCCTACAGAGCAACCTTCATGCTGAGATTCTGAAAAGAGAGCTAGTTTAATAAACAATATTTAACTAACTATGGTACCAGATCTTCTTCTGGTCCTCCTGTTCAACCTTGCTTTCTAATTGTCCAAGTTATCCATTTCTCTGGCCTGAAGCTCTGTGCTCTATCATTTACTTTATGAAATTGAGTAATTGAGTGATATTGCAAACAAAGCTGATCTTCAAGAGACTTTTTTTTTTTACGAAATCTTCACGAGACTACTGTCTAATCAATGTCTCTGCAGGTAGATCTTGACAACATTGATGTAAAGGAGTTCCCGAGGACAGAAGGTCTTGAATTCATGGACGGAATATTGGAGGAAGGTGATCTGCTTTACATTCCACCGAAATGGTGGCATTACGTGAGATCTCTTTCTGTTAGTTTCTCTGTCAGCTTTTGGTGGCGAACGTCAATTCTTCCTTCACAGGGTTCATAATGTTTTGATCATCCATGATGTTTCCATAATCAGATGTGGTAGAAACTTAAAAAAAAACTTCATTGAACCCATGTTTCATGATCCACTTTGTGTGGATATGGCCTTTGTTACCTTGGGTGTATATCATTATTTTACGACAATGATTTAAACATTTGACTGCTAGCATACTAAGTTACTACTAGCAGATACTAGCGTGCGTTTTGCCCTTTTCAACTTGAATATCCCTCTAAATTATGGCTTAAATGTGCTCACTAATCTTTTCTCTCTTTTTTTGGGAAAGGGTCCACTCATCAACATTTTTAAGACCAAAATTACCAGGATAGTAGAAAAATGAGATGTTTAAGTTGCCATATCTGGCTTTTAAAGATTTGAGTTAAATGTAACTTGAGGAAGCTCCTACATGTGAGAATAAGTTATTAAGACATGTTGGAGGATAATCAAGAAATGTTATCAAGCCAGAAAGGTTTCGTTCAATTATTCTGATTATATCTCATGTCTGCTGCTTCATGTCTTTCAGATGAACTATGGAGCAGGTCATTTATTTTACTTGGCAGTGGATTTAACCTTTGTAATTCCTGAGGATAAAGTGGTAACCATATTGTCCACGTTCCATATCTCTTCTGTCGATGATGTAGTTCATATCTGGGGAGTTCAGTATGGCAGTGTGAAGTAATTCTGGCTTACGTACCCTCAATTAAAGAAATTTGAAGCTCATTTGCACACATTAGTAAAATCATTTAAATTTGACCCCCGTCTTTGGGTCTCATATCGTCCCCATGTAGTGGACACGTAAGCCCTAAAAGCCCATTTGGTCCGTAAATGGGCCCATGGTTAGAATTTGTGAGTCGCCTCGTCAGCTCTAAACACCTTCAGCAGATCTGTAGACGAGTCGTCTGTGAGTGACACGAAACTTGTTAAGAAGCTTCTGTCACAGTAGACTGATACCGGATGAACTTCGATCAATAATAGTTGGTAGTAATTAATCTGTTTAAACTTGTTCGTCGAAACCACGTACAAACAACATTTCAGTTTCAGGCCCCCTATGTATCTACAAATAATTGGTGATATTTAAGATATCCCTATTCACTTTGGAGATATAGAAAATTTCACGATAATTTTTAAATCAGGAAAAATAAAATTTATAGAAATTCTCTTATTAATCAAGAAAAAAAATATACACTTAATTATTTTGTTAGGGTCATA
This sequence comes from Dendrocalamus latiflorus, assembly GCA_017311315.1. Classification (NCBI taxonomy): domain Eukaryota; kingdom Viridiplantae; phylum Streptophyta; class Magnoliopsida; order Poales; family Poaceae; genus Dendrocalamus; species Dendrocalamus latiflorus. Next base: position 4,553,692 of record CM029654.1, read on the forward strand.
TCGTAGAAATGTATATTAATCATGTCTAGATATTATAACTATTACAATTGTATAATAGATATAACTATATTTTTAAAAAGTAATAGAGTTATATACAAATATAATATGTTGTAATAGCTAGTCTTGTAATTGCGCAAGAAATTCAACTAGTTTAGGTGAACTTTAGAAGAATAACTTGCCCCCGATAGGTGGTTCGTGTGCGAAGAGAGCGTGGCATATCACGTATTCACATAGGAGCCGAAAACAAACATTAGCCAGTAAGCTTTACCACCACTTTTCGAAACGAATCATACTTGACGACCACCATGCTCTGGCCTCCGGAGACCCACCAACAGCGAAGCCGCAGCGGGGCGGAACAGATCTTGGGCCTGTTTGGCAACGGCTGCGGTTTATGGCTTTTGGTTGAAAATTTTGAATTTTGGCTGTTTACGGTACAGATTACGGAGAGACAGATACTCACTTGCGATTTTGGCTGATACAGATGTTGGGCTTTTAACGTGTAGATCGTTTAACTTGTAGACCCTGTCTTGAGGAAATACTCCGTTTAAAAGTTAGGTACTGTAGCAAAAGTCAAAAACCGCCAGCTTCGGAGGAAAAGAAGCGCAGCATGCATCGGCAGCGGCAGCATGATGTAGGACAAGGCGGAAGCGAACAAGCGAAGAAGGGCCTGCGACTCTGGGAAGACAAAGGGCCGTGGAGCAAGGAGCCGCTCTAACAATGTAGCGCTGTTAGTTTTTTTTAAAATCATTTAATTAAAAAATCGTTATAACATCACAGATAATACAAAGGAATAAAGTAAAAAACTAAAAAAATTTAAAAAAATCAAATTTAAAAATTCGACGCGTTTTAAGTAATCCGGCCGGAGCATCGGCATCTACCTTGGCATCTATCTTTTGAGTAGTATCCTAGTTGCATCTGCTCCCCCACGCAGCACCGGAGCACTGGACCCGACCAGTCTTGATCGCCCAGGGGGCCACGAAAAAGAAGCCGCACCACACGCCTTCACGACAGCGCTGCTGCTGCCTCCTGCCTGCCTTCGCCCACCCCGCCACCACCGCACGCTTCCGCTCCGGTGATCTACCCCCAGACCAACCGGTGCGTACGTCTCGTCTCGTTCGCGGCGAAAGGCTGCCACCGACGCGTGCGCCTGGCGCCCCAGCCCACGCACGAGGCTCTTCCTCCCTCATCGTTCTCTCGCGCGGTGTTACGCTTCGCTCTCGGTGCAGCAACCCGCCAGACCTCAGCTTTTGTTACGCTAAGCCATGCTGTACTTAGCGAAGATCTTCAGCTTTTCGGAGCGTTCGAGAGGCCCTGATGATGGTCGCCACCAACCTCGTGCTTCGCGAAAGAAACGGGCTGGGCGAGTTTCAGGAAGGTGATGCTTTTTCTGAATTCTGAGAGCACGCAGGCACGAGATCTAAAGGTGGCTTGCTGATACGCATGGGTATTTTTCTTCTTTTTTATCGGGAGGAAACCAAAACAAGGCCCAGGCACAATTACTGGCCACTCACATGCGCGCTTTGTGGGGTGCAATTTGGAGTGCTTCGTCAGAATGTAATGGCGCCTTCTTGTTAAATACTACCAGCCCGGACAGAACACGACTCAACGCCTGTTTTTGCTGCATTTTGTAAGCAGTTTCTAATAGATTTAAGCAAAGTTTGCACTGTTATAGCGCATTCCCCTAGGCTAGTGGGCGGTATCATTGGGTGGCATTTTGGGTTAAACGACCGGAATCATCGTCAAGCAGAGCAGACACACCCTTCCACGTAGAACAACTCGGAACTCTGCCCCCACCTGCATCTGCTCAGATTGCCTCTCATCCTGCTGCTCTATAGCTGTTGTTTTGGTGCTTAGCCTGTGCCATGACCCAAAAAAAAAGGTACTTGGTTTGGATTTTTGGAGGTTGCGAGTCGCTACTCCATCTTGGCCAGTGCTGTTGCTCTTAAGCCTCACGAGTCATGAAGCTCTAAGATAATAAAAAAGAACTAGGCATCATACACAGCTTGTGAGTAAGCAGTGGCCAGCAACCACGAGCCTACAGTACAGGAGGCTGAGAACAAGCAGAGTCGTACACATGCAAAACATTGATTGGTTAGGCGCATGTCCTGTTGCATTAGTGCTAGTTAGGGCGCTTTCCTAACACCAATTATTTCTCAGTCCAGCCACAACTTGCAACGGCCTGCCTGATTGAATTCCGGCAGGTACCATTGGCTCATGATCCGTTCTTATTTCGACCGGGATATATCAAGTCATTCATGCAGGATAAACTCTTCAAATAATTTTAGAGGCGGTTCTGATAGTGATATACTCGTATGCTGCCATCGTATGGAAGATGTCAGTCAGACAAGAGCCATGATTCCTGAAGCACGCATTACCTGAAAGTCAAGAGCACACAGTGGGCACTGGGCAGTGTCACCACTCAATTCACTGCTCATGTGGGAGCCATCTGGCCGTGCTTTGCCTGTCCCCCGTTCCATGTTCTGCTTGGTTGGGTTGGGTTTGGGTACCCCAGTTTGCTGCCATTGGCTGCTCAAATGCAGTGGACAGGTCCTTTGCTTGTCGATGACAAAGGCTGTGGATGACTAACGACAGTTGCACCTGCAAACAGTCCATATAAAACTTCAACTGCCTAATTAGTTCATTGCAGAAGAAGCAACCAAGCACCGCCTACTCTACACACTACCACGCAGAGAGGAAATGAAATGTCAAATGTCCCAGATGCTAAACTGTTACTACAATATACGACCTAATTAATTCATTGCAGAAGAAGCAACCAAGCACACAGCATTGTGCATCCTGCGTCCTGCCCACTCTACAAACTACTCTACACACTACCACGCAGACAGAGGAAATGAAATGTCAAATGTCCTAGCTGCTAAACTGTTACTATAAATCTATAATATACCAGTAGGTTAACAAAAAAAAAAGAAAAAGAAACTGGAGTAGTGTATAGTAGAGTTCACCTCAACATTCCTTTTTTCCTTTTAGGTAAGATGCCACCATCTCATCTGTAAAGCCAAAGTTCTCTGTTTTCTCATTCTGATGGTCTCCACTCCCTCAGATGACACGCAAACATTTCTTGTATATCCAAATCCAATGCAATGCTGGTCCCTGCATTAGTACTGCTACCAAGTCTGATTACTATACTACATCACATGTCACACACAAAAAAATACATATCCAACCATACACACAACCGACACTTGGTTTCTTTCTTCTTTGAAAACAAAATAAACAAGAATCCATTATTCCTTTCTTCCCTCCACATTTCCAGCCTCCCAAGAGGCCGCACAGCCTCGCTCTGCTATGACCAGTAGTAGCAGCACAGCTCTGCACAAAGCCGAAGCCAAGACGCAGCCTTTGACCCTCTCCTCTCGCCGGCGCCGGCGCCGGCGCGACCGCCATCGCCATGGCCGCTGATGCCACCACCTCCTCCTCCTCCCACCAGCCTATCCCAATCCCAGCCACACGCCAGGGCATCCAGGCGGCCATCGCCAAGGCCACCGAGCTGCGCGCGCTCCACGCCGCGCTCCTCCAGGGCGGCGCGCCCAACGCCAATGCCAGCGGGTATGCCGCTTACGCCAGCGCCAGCCGCAGCCCCGCCGTCATCCGCCTCCCACCGGGCGCGTCACCGGCGCTCCCCAGGGCCGCCGCTGCGGCTGCGGCCGTCGCCGAGGACTACCCCCTCTTTACTCCGGTGAGCAAGCTCTTGAGCGCTTGGCACTTCTTGCAACCATGTGTTATGCCTTCGGTTGTACTATTGTGTACTGTTTCTTGGTCTAGGAGCCATCATGTGTGTGAAAGGTGGCTCCTTTGGTGCTGGATTTGCCTGTTCTGCCTGCAACGCTGATGTTTTGGACATTTTTCAACTGTTTGATGCTAAGTTGGTCCAGGATTTGCTTGTTCTTAGTGTGAGGATGTTCTTGTGTAAGGTGGCTAATTCTCACGAGCCAAGCACCTTGTGAGGTTTACTTGCATTCTAGAGTAGGCTCTGGTTTTACTGGTGGACGTTGGTGGAAACGAAAGCTAAACCAGTGTTGATTGGACTTTACTAGGGGGAAGCTCTAGCTTGATTCTCTTTTTTAGGACTGCTCTAGCTTGATTAATACGGTGAATCTACTGTCTAAGCATTTTCAGTTACCATCAAAGACAGAGAGAAACCAGGAAATTACCAAGATTATTATTTTTCTGTACTTCGAGTTCCAAGGATCTAGTTAGCTAAATAGATGTCAGAACTGTGCCGAGTCTGGTTTAGTTTGCAACATTCTAGAGCATCCTACTTATGCAGCTTGCAAAACATTAACCGAATTTGTACTAAGTTGTTAGGGTCGGCCGGGAAAATTTTTGTTTTGCTACAAGGTGGTAATCAATATTCAATAGTGACTTGAAAAATCAAAACAAGGTATGGATGGAAACCGTCAAATGCCAGCTTTTTTCAATTTCATGGACCTGTGTTCTGAAGTTGTGCATAATTGTTCGACTTGGTACTAACATGTCTCTGCTGAAACATTACACCTAAATTGTGTTGCCTGCTGGTATCCCATTTTTCATGTGTCATGCTCATTTTGCCCAATGTTTATTTGCTTTCCGATTCATCTTTTGACAATAAAACTTATTACTTGTATGATGAATTCTCTCAGACTTATGATGAAGAGCCCTTGGGTGGAATGAACTATATTCGCCAAGACAACCGGAGCCTATCTGAGAACTGGAGCGGCATTGGTTTGGACCATGAAGGCCAGGAAGATGAGGTGGCCTTCTCAGACTTCGACAATCACAACACCTTCTCTTCATCAAATAGCGAACTCCACTTCTCTTCATCAAACGAGCATCTGCGGAACAGAAACGCATGCAGAAACCATCCTTCCTTTCTTCAGCCTGCTCTCTCTGTTGACAGTTTCCTCAAGTCGGCCAGCAGGAGGACAGATTTGGCAGAGTTTAAGGCTGTGACGACATGCAACACTTGCAAACCTGCAACAATCAGTAGGGACACTGAAATTGATGCCAAGTCTCTGAAGAACCTCAGCAGTGGAGTGCCGCTGTCGAACTACCACCCCTCCGTCTGCTCGAGGACAAGGCAAAAAGGGCCACACATTCTCTCATGGCTCTTACCCAAGTCAAAGAGGAGGCCAAAGTCAGAAATGTCGCCAAACACCATCGAATGCGAGAATATGTCACAGCGTCTGAAGGAGTGGGGGGTGTTTTCACTGGAGTCTCTGAAGAAAGAGCTTGTTGATGCCAATGAGCATAGGGATGCCGCTGTGCAAGAAGTCACAGAGATGAAATCATCTTTGGGAGAAATGACTACCAAGCTCGTGAGCTTGGAAGCGTACTGCTCAGAACTTAAGAAGGCTCTAAAGCAAGCGACGAGAACGAGGAACATGCAATCTCACTCAAAGAGATCAGCAAGATCAGTTGGTGTCAGTAGAGACAATTCGTTGCCCGTCAGTCACGAAGTAATGGTGGAAGGGTTCTTGCAGATAGTATCGGAGGCCCGTCTTTCCATCAAACAGTTCTGCAAGGTACTGATCCAACAAGTTGAAGATGCTGACAATGGACTATCAGATAAGCTAAACTTGCTCCTACAGCCATATCAACTCACGATCACTGACAAGCGCTCGAAAGTAGTATTGTATCATCTCGAAGCTCTCATGAACCAAGCGATGTATCAAGACTTTGAGAACTGCACATTCCAAAAGAATGGGTCGCCCAAGTGCCTTGACCCTAAGGAAGATCGCCAGGAGAACTTTGCTTCATTTGTTGCGCTGCGCAACCTTAGCTGGAACGAGGTCTTGAAGAAGGGCACCAAGTACTACTGCGAGGACTTCAGCCGTTTCTGCGATCAGAAGATGAGCTGCATCGTGTCCACGCTGAACTGGTCACGGCCATGGGCCGAGCAGTTGCTGCAGTCCTTCTTCGTTGCCGCGAAATGCATCTGGTTGCTCCACCTGCTGGCGTTCTCTTTCAACCCGCCACTGATGATACTGCGGATTGGGGACAACCGGGCATTCGATCAGTGCTACATGGAGGGCATCCAGCTTGACGAACAAAGGTCTCGGAACCCCTCTCAAGTGAAGACCATGGTAATGCCCGGGTTCTATGTCCAAGATCGGGTGCTCAAATGCCGGGTGCTCTGCAGGTACAGCTAGATCCGTAGCATAATGCTGAGCTGAGATGCCTCTTAGTTTTCTTTTGACTGATTGCTGTTAGTGTGATGTAGCATTTGTCCGTTGAGTTGCAAAGCATACAGGAATGTCAGAATGTTGGTTCGCGTGCCTGCTTAGTGCCAATAGATTGGTAACATATTTGGAGTAAGCAAGCCATCTGTAAGAAAGATTCATGCAATAGCTTAACACATTCCTCCAACATTTGTTAATTGTGATGATCAACATGAAACCCTGACGTTACAAAAGCTTCTCAAACCGCTTATGCGAGAAATTTAGAAATTACTAGAAATTAGAAAGAGATGTATGGTTTTGGGTGAACGCAAGTGAGGATAGGGGATAGTTGAGGATTTGCCCCTCCACGTGTCACTAACATGTGGCCCTAGGACCCACCTGTCAATGACACATCGAATGCAAATCCTCAATTGTATCTACGTGGGAATGAGCAAATCTTCCAACGCCCCGAGCCCTAGGATCTAGATGGAACTAGATGTCACGGTTTGCCCCATGTATAGTCACCGCTGTCATATAGTGAACAGTGGAACTCACGGCAGAATGCCTATTCAGGACACGGTTGACGGTGGAGCCGATCTGGTGTCGCCTTCTTCTTGAAATGTATCAGATTTCTTCGGCAATGCATGGGCAATGGGCAAGCAGGCCCTGTGCGGCCACAGCCGAGCCGATTCGCCCTCTCCCATGGTCCCACCTGCCCGCAAGGGCGCAATCGGCAGCCAGCGTGTCTACCACTGTCGATGACCCCCACGCCGTGCCCACCCTGACCGTACTGCCATTAGGGATGAAAACGGATCGGATACGGACGGATATTGCTCATTCCGTATCCTTTTTCATATTTTTTGTCGGAGTCGGATAGTGCCGGATACGAATACGAATGCGGATATTCTCGGTCACGAATACGGATCGAATACATGCCGCTCCGGATACGGTTAGTCTCGGTCATGAATATTTAGTCGGATAATACGCGGAAGCAAATTTTACATGATGATAAAGACAAATTAAGCAACTAGTAAATTCTAACTAGCAAAGTAGTAACTAGCAAGTAAATTGTAGAGCCTAGTTAAACAAATAGTAGGCTAGTAGCTAACTAGCTACATGCAACATAGTTCAAAAGTACCAATTGCTCATAAAGTAGTCTAGTGCATCACTAGTTCATTTAAGTTCATTACATTTACATCACATGATAAGTTCACAACGTTAATCTTGTCTAGCAAAAAGCCAACATCGAGCCAGCGAGCCATCTCTAACCATGTTTCAGTGGAGCTCAACATTGGTCATTATCTCGTCCTACAATAAAATATCAATTGGAATCCAAAATTATTAAATGAAGAATAGAAACATAAAATTAATACTTGTATAGTTCGGTTCTACTCACTGTCCTGTCAGTATGTCATTGACTCATTGAAAGTAAATAAGCATCAAACTAGAGAAACAGTAACAGTGTATATATGTGTAGAATTATCAAACCTTCTCATTCATTCACTCAAAATTATATCTTTAATTCTTTACTGAACAGTGAAGCATGTAAAAAAGTATGCAAACATCTGATTTTGACATTGGATGGTAAGCCAGAAAACATAACGCAATGAATTATAAAGAGGAAGGTAAACTTATCAACACAATCTCAAAAGAGCAACAATAATGGGGACAGCAAGGGAAAATTATTTGGACAAACACGACAGCCACACTGTTCCCAGACTGCCTGATTTAACGAAAGGCTGACCTAAACTATACTGATCTAAGATCACTACATTTGTAAACACATTTGTCAACACATTTGTAAGATCACATTTGTAACCACATCTGTTTTATATGATATCAACTGACCATTTTGTTCTCCACCAAATGCAGATTGAGAACTACAATGAACCCTATCTCAATGCTTTGACTGAATATGATGATGGGAAAGACTTGACAAAATATGATTTTGAGGCCAACTGCTTTAGCTCTCCTTGTGATGATGTGAATAAAAGGAAGCTTGCTTATAGGCATCGTGCTATTGGAGACAAGTATGCAAAGGTGTCACAAGAATTACCTTATCTTACATTATTTCCCTTAAACTTTTGCTACATGAGATGAAACAGCTCTGTAGCATTTAAGAGTGAACCTTTTGAATATGGTCTAACATTTCACCGGATGCTCTTGCTGACTAGAATAAAAAAAAAGTCATCACCAACTGACCCAACCATGAGGTATTACAGGAATCAAATAACCCACATACCAACGCAAGAAATTAGCTCCACCATTTAATAGAACCCTTACAATTTGCGAGACTAGAAAGAATATAGGGGAGCTCTAACTAGCACCGCTTACAAAAGATATGCCCAATAATCATTTCACAGGGAGGTCCCATAATATCAGAAACTTACCAACCTCAATATCAGAAACAAAAAACTAGAAGAAAACTAAATTTCACAGGGAGGTCCCATAATCATTTCACAGGTCAGTTAAACTAAATTTAAAAACGATAATTGTCATTCGAGCTCTCTATTAGATGATTTTTATTCAACCATGGAATTCAATTTGCAGATTGAGAATGAATATAAGTTGGTTGAGGCTGTAAACCTCTAGACACAGACAGGTGTTCCATACTTCCATGGATGATGTGCAAGCAGGATGATGCCCCAAATCCAATTGTCAGTGTCCTTTCTTATAACATTATGCAGGATTACAAATTTGCTAATATTATGAAATCAGTGTAACATTGATTACATATTTACATGGCTGATAGTTACATGCCCCAGATCGGCAGATCCAGATTTTCTGCACTTGTACTGTTGTACATGCACCAACTATACTCAGTAATCAGTATACTGCACATACGGGGTGGAATGGAAAGAGCTCACTGCTCAGTGCTCACCGAATATAGGGTGTGGAAAGAGCTCACCGGAGGAGAGACGGGCGGTGACGGCACCTCCAGTTTGTGGGGGCGGAGGCGGGCGCGGGCGGCGGCGGCGCCGATCTTTGGGGGAGGAGAGGCGGGCCGGCGGCGGCGTCAGTCTGTGGGGACGGAGACTCGGAGAGGCAGGCGGCGGCGGCGCCGGTATGCGGGAGCGGACGCAGATCTGCGGGGGAGGAGAGGCGGCCGACGCGAATCTGCGGGGGAGGAGAGACGGTCGGACGGTGGTGGACTGGTGGAGTGAGGGCGCGGAAGAAGACGGCGAGGCCGTAGAGGGAGCATACCTGGAGCGGTGCGGTGGCGGAGGGCGAAGCTGGGCGGCGGTGCGGTAGGAGAGAGGAGGCTAGGCGGCGAGCCGGCGACGCGGTGGAGACGAAGACGAAGCGTCGAAGGGCCGAAGGCTTGAAGCTCGGTCGGCGAATCTGCGATCCAGAATTTTTGGCCGCCACTCGGCGCTCGGTCGCTAGGGACGAAGGGACCTAGGGTTAGTATTGGGCCGGTGATTGCGCAATGCTTGGCGGGCCACCGGGCCGTGGGCGTTTCCGGATAGTTACCGGATTATTATCCGGTAACTATCCGAGAAAATTTCCGGATAATTCCGTATCCGTCGGATACTGTCATTTCCGAATCCGTATCCGAATCCGAAAAAATATCCGAATCCATATCCGTATCCGAGAAAATATCCGGATATCCGAAAATATGTTCCGAATTCTATCCGAATTAAAACGGACGGACGGTCGGTCGGGAAATATCCATTCCGTTTACACCCCTAGCTGCCATCATGTTGTTATGGCGCCTGATGGTGTGAATGTTAACCGAGTGATGGGTTCTGCTATGCCTGGGAGCTACAGGAGAAGTTGGCGCTGGCTGGCGGCAACCAAGTCGTCGATTTTTTGCTTTAGATTGGGGCCATATGTAAGAGCATCTCCAGCAGGAGCCCTCAAATCAAGGCCCCTATTTTTGATTTGAGGGCTCTCCTAATATTTGAGAGCTTGATTTTTTGCATCTACTCCAACAGCAGCTCTCAAATTAGGGTCCTCAAATTCATCCTAATAGACACTGCCATGTGAGACACATTCATCATCCTAAACCAAAATTTGAGGGCTGAGGACAAAAACGCAGGTCCAGCAGGGCCCCTACTCAGGCCCTCAAAAGTAGGGGCCTCCTCCAGGGTCCCCAGGAATGAGGGCTTGATGGGTGAATTTGAGGGCCTCCTACTTTTGAGGGCCTGAGTAGGGGCCCTGCTGGACCTGTGTTTTTATTCTCAGCCCTCAAATTTTGGTTTAGGGGCTTGTTTGAGGGCCCTGCTGGAGTTGCTCTAACTGCCAGGGCACAGCCCATGTAATAGAATTCCATAGCCCAATTGGGGAATAGAAGTACTTGGGCAGATGCCGGAAGAGGGGTATCTAAGAGCTGAATAGTGTTGAACTTACCGAAATTTTACAAAAACTTTCTATAAAAGCATGTGGGGCCACGTGTACGTATAGCTCTACCAATTTGAACAGAGTGGCTTCTCTGCACGTAGAATTATTTGCAAGAAATTTCAATTGATTCCGTAAAAAAATTATAATATGAATGCGAGGTTAAACTTCAAAATACCGAAGTTTTATGAATAAGGGCATGTTCTTTTGGGCTTTTAAAATTGGCTTTTGGCTTCTGCTACAGTACCTAACTTTCAAACGGAGTATTTTCTCAAGACGGGGTCTACAAGTTAAACGATCTACACGTTAAAAACCCAACATCTGTACCAGCCAAAATTGCAAATGGGTATCTGTCTCTTCGTAATCTGTACCGTAAACAGCCAAAATTCAAAAATTTCATCCAAAAGCTATAAGCCGCAGCCAAAAAGAACATGTCCTAAGTGGGTTGGGAAGTGGATTGAACCCATCGACTCGGATTGGGTTTAAGTGAAAGGTGGTTCGTGTTGAGTTGGGTTCAAGTAGAAAATAGTTTGGGTTAGGTGGTGTTATGAAAAACCTTTTGTGGGTTCGATTCGGGTTAGATTAGTTTTAAGTTGGGTTTAAACCATTAGCAGGCTAACCGGATGGCTTCAAACCTCACGCCCGCACGGGTGGGCGCGCGCTCATCTGTTCCCATTCTCATCGTTTCGGCATTTTGGGGTACTGTAGCTAGCTAAAAAAACACTGTAGCTGATAGAGGCTTATTTAGCATAATTAAATTTAAAAAAAATAAAAATATATTATTGAATAGTGAAAAATAAACCAGAAATTAGAAGTTCAAATCAAAATAAACGGGCCTTAGACCGGCTCGTCGGCACAGGCGAGCCAACTGTCCAAGCAGCCCATCCCGCGGAAGCCTCCCTAGCCGCACGCGCGCGAGCCTAGAGAAGGGCACAGCCCACCGCGATGCATCGCGGCATCAGCCCATAGCACCCACCCGAGTACTCCGGCCTGCCGCGCGGCGCCTCACCAGTGCAACTCTAAGCGGCGGCCGCTACCCAACTCGCGCGGCCCCCTAGTCCCCGATTCCTACTCGGCCAGCTCGCCGCGCACCCGTCAGATTTCGCTTCGCGACGACTCCCCAAACAGCCCAGCCCTGCCGACTCCCACGCACGCGCGTCAGCCTAAAAAGCTGGAAGGGCTTCAGCGTGCAGTCCGCCGTAACGGCTCCCGCTCGCACGGTTCGGCCGCCGCGCCGTGCCGACCTAACTCTCGCCGACGTCTGCATTCCCAACCCGCGCGTCCGCCGTCCCCGAATCCCGACGTATTCCCGCAGCCCAGACGGCGGACGCCGCTGCGTGCCAATGCAGCTTGCCGTCAGATTTCGTTTCACGCCGTATGGTGGAGTCTAGAGCTTTGCTGCGTGGATCTGTCATCAGCCGTAAGCCCGTGATGTACAGTAGTACTTCCTCCGGTCCAAAATGAGTAGGTTTTTTAGCACTTGTGCATAGTAAGGGAGAAGTTGCATTCTAAAGGAAGAAGCCCATGCTTAAGCTCCTGATTAGCGCAAAGCTCACATGCGTTTGCTAGTATTTATGCTCATTTAAGATTGTCGGTTATAACCTGCACTTGATCCCAACAAACTCTGGTTCAAAACCAGTTTTCTTCCCAGACTGCGATTTTTCTACTCGGTTTGTTTCTGGACCAGTCCAGAAAATCATAGCATGTGCCGGTTGGAGATCAGGAGATGGCCGCATCTCTAGTGCTAATTCTCATAGGGTACCGTGCAAGGGCGGACGATGAACGCTCCAATGCTGTTTATAAAGTAGTGTAGACATTGTTTGCCTATATGAAGTAGGAAAAAGTTCATATGATATCTTGAACTTTGATTGAAAGCTTATCTGGTATCTTGAACTATGAAATTGGATATTTGATCATCCGAACTTTATAATCTAGTTAAAATATCACCTTTGACTTGGTTTTGGATGGTGATATTGTCCGGGTGGCACAATAAGTGGGCGGTTTTATCACGTAGGTTGACGCGCTAGTCAAGTTTAAGTAAATGATAGGTGGAACCTATAGGGCATTCTCTCTCAAATCGTAACAGAAAGGGAGGTAACTACAGGGGGCGGTAGCCATAGAAGCATGGCTGGGAGCTCAGTTGGAGATAAGCTCTTTGTGGGCCTCACATGTCATTGACCCAACTTAATCAGCGTATCATCCTAGGTGGTAAAATCACCCGCTCATCATGCCACGCAGGCAATACCACCACGTAAAATCTGGTCATAGTGTTATTTGAACTGGATTGCAAAGTTCGAGGGATCAAATATCTGATTTCATAGTTCGGAGTGCTGGACGAATTTTCGAGCAAGGTTTAGAGTGTTATATGGACTTATTCCTATGGAGTATATACCGATCTCTCTAGCACTACTAGTACTAACTAGCATGGTGGTCCACGCACTTGCGCGGGCATCATTCTTAGAACATATTTAATTGATTTAGCGGTACATATGTAATGAATAATAAAGAAACTACATATAAAAAATAAAGGGTTTCATATCACATGAAAGAAATCAAATATAAGAATTTTAGAACATTACCAATTCGATTTAATTTCCATGTATGTAGAATTGTTTTTATTTGCAATATTAATGTATAGTAGTATATGTTAAAACAAAGAATATAAATTATACTTTTGAGAGAAAATACTTGTTCTTTATAATTCTTAATCGGTATCTGTAATAATAGACACGATAGTTGTATCCATATTAATACAATTGAAAAAATACAAATTATAATAGATATTGTAGGCAAGTTCATGTTTGTGTGTGGATCGCTTGAGTTCAATTCTATCTCTAGCATCTCACACTTCATTTCATATAAGAATTCTCTAACTATACATGTGTGTGTACATATAATGTATGTATGTATGTATGTACGTACGTATGTACGTATGTATGTAGGTACATATGTATGTATGTATGTATGTAGGTACATACATAACGTACGTACGTACGTACATACATACATACATACATATGTACCTACATACATACATACGTACGTACGTACGTATGTATGTGTGACTTCGCCCCTGATGGTCCTGCAAAAAAAATTATCTCCTCTCCTGACAACGATCACCGCCTAGCATCTATTATCTACTCTCACAGTCCAGCAGTCTACTAGCTCGCTTACCTATAGCTCTAACAAATTCCGTCAAGAAACGTTCTCATCTCCATGTCCGTGGTGCCAAACGAGGCCAGGTTAACTAACACCTGCTGCCTTACTACGCAGTTCGTTGAAGAAAAAAAGAGTTGCTCGATGGCACAGCATCCGCATGTTGCCTCCACGGCTCTGCAGTGGACAAAGAACTCATTGCCGGCTCCACTTTGGCGGCGGCCGCTTTCGCCGAGGCCATCATCGCCCGTGAGAATGCTTCCGACGGATGCAACAGCCGCCATCGAGCATGCATGTGGCCACATCGGCCTCTCCCACTGTTCACTGTTAGTTAGCAGTACATCGCATGCATGCGCGCGTGCGTATACGATGCGCTAGCTCCATTGATCGCTCTCCGTCCAAGTGCAGTGCATTATCGTCCAACGGTGACATGGAAAGACACGCAGAATACAGGGTTTCGTTTCCATTATGGAGAGGAGCTATCTCATTCTGGAATCAACTCCTCTGACGTAACTTCCCTCTGACGTGGGTCACTACGCGTGGGCTCCCTCGCTGTGTGACCCCACGCGTTAGTGACGGGAAGTTACGTCAGAGGATCTCATTTGCTCATTCTCGCGTCTATTCTCTTGCGAGTACGTACGTAGGATAGAAAGTAGGTTGCAGTGTACACTGTGGGTTGGTGCTGTTGCGAGCTTTCTTCCCCTTCCGGGCAAGAAACGGAAGGTGCAGGAGCCAACCGGCCAAGTTTGTTGGTGCTGCTCGTAGCCTTTGAGTTTGTGGCTGCACCTCCCTGGCAGGTTATCAGCTGTGCCCACCCACTTTAGCTTTATGTGGCACAATGTGGACTATGAGATCTTGCCGTGTCATGTCGTCGTCGATCGAGCTGATGGGCCCTGGGTAAATAATCACAGCTCCACCCTTAGTACTAGTGGCATGTAGGGTTTATTCTTTACCTCACAAGCTAGCGGTTTTTGGTTTTTGTTACAATACCTAACTTTTAAACGGAGTATTTTCTCAAGACGGGGTCTACAAGTTAAACGATCTACACGTTAAAAGCCCAACATCTGTACCAGCAAAAATCGCAAGTGAATATCTGTCTCTCCGCAATCTGTACCGTAAACAGCCAAAATTCAAAATTTTCAGCCAAAAGCCGCAGCCGAAAAGAACAGGCCCGTAATCTGTAATGAATTTCTCATATTTTTTTAAGATAATGAATTTATTGTATTAAGCTAAAAAGAGCATATAACAATAGCATATATGAACAGTTTTGTTATTATTTGCTAGTTGTCTTTTTTTGTTAAAATTAAGTCGTTTTTCATGGTTGTTGGATTAGGTCTGAGATGTGCATGTATCTGATTCTAACTTTGATCGAAAGGTTCAAAGATGTGACTTATACCGAGAAAAATCAGTTCTCTTACATAAATTTGTTTTAGATATCGGCACAAACCCTAAAACAAGCTTTTGATCATAACTATTAATACACATATGAAAAATATCATGGAAGCACTTTTGATGAAAATCCACTCGTCTCATTTTTACATGATAAATCTATATATTTTGTCTGTATCAGCGTCCAACGTTTTAAAAGATTGGTAGGACTTGTTCCGGAATGATTCTGCGATTAGGAGGGAAGGGAGTACTTGAGTTACGGGTACATCACATAAATATCACTCTAATTTGCTAGAGAAACTACCTAGAGTGAGCCGGAATGATTCTGTGATACGTATCTGTCGAGCTAGAGAAACTCAACAGGCTAAGCATATTAGCCTTACCGAGCTCCCCCAACTTAGCAGATGTCTGCCACACGATAGGTCCATAGAAAAGATTATCTTGAAAAAAAAACAAACGTTCGAGACCGAGTTTGATGAAAAAATTTGTTAGAATGATATTTGCGTGCTCAATTCCTCCCTTGCTGTCTAATTTGCCATTGGACACCACACCCTACCTAGAGTGAGCCGGCTAAGGTAGATGAGTACGGTAATATGCAGTTTGGAAGATCTGGACCGTCAGATAAAATCATGGACGGTCTAGATCGACTGGAGCTAGCTCAGATAACTTGCTAATATATCATGATATACTCAATTTCTTGTATGGCTTTGATTTGGACCGTCCGATCTCGATTCACCAGTTTGTGACTTAGCCGGATCCCACTCAGAGACAATCCGTTTCGTCCGGGGGTCCACACGGGGAGGGACCACACACCTTGGATGATTTTCCACACCCCGCTGGTACACGCGAGTATACTACGAGGGCCCTTTTGGCATCGCTCAGGTACTCGCGTGTGTGTTAAAAAAGCACCCATAATATCTTGAGTTTTTGCTATATATATACTATCTTTTTAACACATATTTATAGAAATAGCCGTAACGAGTGATATTGACAAAAATAGCACTTCTGTCGTCCAGTTACCGGATGACAGCGCCCAACAGTTGACACGTGGCACCTGCCGTCCGGCGAGCAGACAGTAGACACCAACCGTCCGGCCAGCAGATGGCAAGTGGCCTACCGTCTGCCCACAAAATGGCAGGTGATTAAGCTGGCTACCTGCCTAAATTCATAATTTTATGTTATAATTTTTGAATTTGTAAATATAGTAAATGAGCTCAAAAAAATTACAATATTTTTTTGGAGCTTTCCGAGCATCATGGTTTGTTGTGTAATTTTTTAGGTCATTTACTATCTCTAAAAATTCCTGAAATGACGCATAATTAATCAGGCGATTAAGCATTTATGCGATGCTCTAAGAATTTTCAGAGGTAGAAAATGCCTCAAAAAATTACGAAAAAAATACACAACGTACCACAATGCCTCGGGAAGCTCCACCACGATATGCGAGGAGGGATGTCGAGGGGCCACATATCGCTAATTATGATTATATTATCATGAGTTAACATGATAAATTTAGAGCACATAAAATTCTAAAAAATACACAATTAGATTGACTGTGTTAAAAGGCTCCGCATAAAATTTTATAATTTTTGCAGCTCGTTTATTATATATAACAATTCCTATAAATATCAAAATTGTATGAATTTTTGTGCAATATTCAGAAAGGATAAAATTATTAAAAAATTCACAATGAAGTACATTGTGTCAAGAGTCTGTGCATAAAATGTCATAATTTTTCAACCTCATTTGCTATATTTAAATTTTCAAATAAATGTGATGTAAAATTACGAATTTAGGAAGTGATTAATCTGGCTTAATCACCTATCGTCCCGTAGGCAGGTGGCAGGCACATGCCATCTGATGGCAAGTGCATGCTGTCTACTCACGGGGCGGCAGATGCCCACGCGTCGTGGCCCCCGCGCTACCACCTGGCCAACAGACAACAAAAACACTATTTCTGCAAATACGTTGCTCATATGGCTAGTTTTGTAAATACCATCGTAAACAGCGCCAAATTCTCTAAAAATTCTAATGTCTGATCCTACTCTCCATGCTAGTCGGGTAGTCATACCTAGAAATACCGAAATTTTACTTGGGCCTTATTTGGAAGTAAGAATTTCCAAACAAAGTCTTATTTTTCAATATCATAGGTCGCTAAGACAGGGGATGTCTATTTCTAAGGTGATTTATGATTTCTTTAGTATAAGTCACATTTTCGAACTATTTAATCAGTCTAGAACCACGCACACATTTCAACACTAATCCAGAGTAAATAAAAATGCAAAGTTAAAATTAGAGGCAACTTACAAGAACCCGTTAAAGACACGATATTTTTCACACTCCATTGGCGTTGGCCTCAAGCTATTGATTTCACGAATCAGGTAGTCTCGTGTATGCCCTCTCTCTGCTTAAGTGCTTAGCTTCCCCTGCTCTCCATATCTTTTCCTCAGCTCTCGCTATCCTTGTGAAACAAAGATTTGGTGCATTGTGAAAATGGATGCGGCTGCTTTCACAATCGACACCCATCCCTCTCTTGTCCTCGCTATTCCATCAACTTTTTCTTTCTTTTTTTTCCTCCCCTGATGGCAAAAACTACTAGAAAGATTATAGGAGTATGGACGAATAGATAAAACCGTAGCCCCAAATACTTAAGAGTTTGTAGGTTTCCCACTGCGCCCATAGGTTTCGAGATGAGAATTGAGATGGACATTTGTTTTGGAGTAGACGGAGGTCAAGATACACAAGAAAAAATAATTGGCACAAGAACCCTGTATAATCATCAGTTCATTGAACCTTCTTAACGTTCCGTGAACTCACCGGCCGACCCTTTCAGATCCGGCTCGGCACCACCCAATGGAAAAGAAATGTCCACAATCTCACTGCCTTTCCTTGTCAAGCCGGTCTTTTGAGCAAGACTATTTTAAATAGGGGTGGGCAAAAAGATCATATTTGCCCAGTTCAAAATTACTACATTTATACTTATTAATTAGTTAAATATTAAATAAGTCAATTTTTGATGAAATTAAATTTTGCTTTGACTCAACTCAGCTCATTAGCTCGATTCTAAAAATAATTTTAAACTATCAATAAAATAACATTAAATAAAACTGTGTCAATTTCGAGAAAAACTCGATAGATAAAGCTCAATTCTTTTGAACTTATGCTTAGGTTTTGACTTTTATTTATACAGAAACTCGTCGTTAAACGGTGCGTTTTTTTTAGACGGGGTTTACAGATAAATTGTAGTACAAACTGTACTGAGTTCACCCGTACTAACCAAAATTGTATGCGGCTATTTTTCTCAGCGTACTACCTCTCACAAACAGGCTAGAATTTAAAAACCATAGCCATAAGCCTCTGCCCAAAATAGCATCTTGCTCATCATCCACCCCTAATTTTAAACATCTGAGCCAATCGTTCAACTCAGCAAGTGTAAAAAAAACTGAGGAAAATGACACTTTGATCTTGTTAGTAGAAACTAAAAAGCCTTTCACCACTTCATGAAACCCGGATCATATACTACTGCAACAACTTGACCGCCGTGCAAGGAACTAAAAAGCCAATGCAATACTTATTGGTGTCAGTGATGGTGTTCAATGAGAGGCCACATCCTACAGCTAGTGGCGGTACTAGTAGTAACTTTCTATGGAAATGCACTGGACATGGGCATGCAGGGTATACATAGCAAAGTTACAACAAAACTATACAATTGTTTCTTCTCCCATCTACCTCCCTTCTTCTCCTTTTGTCACCTGAATCCTTGACGATGCCACTGCTCCATTGCCATTTGCTTATACACTGCCTGGTACACAAGCCTTTCAGCTGCCTACTCACACCAAAGAAATTAAAACAACCATTACATCTCTTCCTCCTCCCCAAAATAATCTTGCTTCTAAGGTCTCCAGGTCTTGTACAACGCGGGGTCTACAGCTTTCAACCAGAGTACCGTTGATGCTTGCTCGCTGAGCAGGTGCAATTAGCGCGGCTTTCGTTTAATACCTTCAATGAACAGACAGATTGCGATGAGTTACTGTCAAACTAAGGCTCTGGATCATGTAAGGCACGCTTCGCCCTCATAGGGCAAAGCGGCTTCTTGCCAGGAATGGTTGACCCCCTAATTAAGCTACAGATAAGAGTTAAATTTTTTTTATGCGGAAAATTTATGGTGATCCGATGATATGCCTACCTTAGCCTGCTTCTGGAGATCCTTGATGTAGTCGACAGCCAAATCCAACATGTCAGCAGTGTTGGTTTGCTGCAGGAAGTGGAATTGCAGGTTGTAGATAAGTTAATTTTGGAGTGGTCCTTGCATAGCAAATATGCTAACCATACGCTGTTCTATTGCCAATTGAGGAGAGGTGAGTGGTACAGTGTGTGCAGTACCTTGTCCATGTTTGGGACGAGTTCTTGCAGCTTCCTGATTCGCTCGCTGATCTTTGTCCTCCTCACCTGGCACAGATCCCCACATCAACCACTTGCTCTGCTTGATGGTCACGAAAAAATTAGAAATTGTGTGCAAGAACAGCGTCAATTTACCCGCTCGGCGATGCTGCGCGGGTGCGTGGCGCATCCCCGCTTTGCCCGGATCTTGCAGGGGACGGCGTCCTGGAACTGGAGGAACTTCTCGATGGCGGCCATCTCCGACGACGTCTTCGGCAGGCTGAACTGGTGCGTCAGGCCGTTCTGCACACAAATCCTCCTCAATTCAGTGCTTCCGAAGAATGAGATGAAGTGGCCGTGACGACCGGAGACGCACCTGGGCAGGCTCCGACGAGTCCCGTGGGCGTTTCATCCCGGACAGGTTCTCCGACATCAGCGACGACTCCTCCCACCCGGAGCTCATCGGGTACCCGATGTAACCCCGGCCGCCTCCGGCCGCCTCAGGGCTGCTGCCTTCGAGCTCCTCGCTGCCCATCTCCGAGATCTGCGACATGAGCGAGCCCTGCCGCGACGAGAAGCTGAGCTGGCCCTTGAGCCTGCCCCCTCCGCCTCCGCCGCCGGAAGAGTCGGCCGCGGCGGCGTTACTGCCGTTCCTGAAGCCCACGCCCACGCCCGCCCTTAGCATGCTCCCGTATCCTGAATTGAACAGTGTAGGACACAGGACTCAGTTCCGGAAATAGAAATGTTTCCACGAATAGCTCGTCAAGAACTGTAACAACTGCTGCGTAGCAAGTAGGAGCGGCAACTACTACTAGTCGTACCAAAAGAAGGCCGAATTAAGCAAGTACCAACCGTTGTCCATGTTCAAATGATTGAGGAATCCGGCAGGGGAGCTGCTCTGACGGGTCAAGCTGCCGGCGCCGCCGACGGTGGCTGCGGCGGCGTCCATCCCAGTGGAGCTGACGGTGCGGTAGAGCCCCTCGACGGAGGCCATCTGCTGCTGTTGCTGCTGCTGGGAGTGGAACATCATCTGCTGCTGCTGCTGAGAGGCCATGGCGGCGTCATCCGGGAAGTGGGCCGCGGCGGCCGCAGGGGGAGGCGGCGCCGGCGGCTTGTCGCGGATCTGGTGGTCGGCCAAGAACCGGGAGAAGACGTTGTCGGCGCCGGCGTCGGGGCTGGCAGCGCGCGGGGCGGCCTGGAGGAAATCCTCGCAGACCTCGCCGAGCAGCGTGCTCGGCGCCGATCTGTACCTCAGCAGCCCGGACGAGCTCATCGGCGGCGGCTGGACCGGCAGGTTCAGATCCTTGGACACCGGCGAGCCGTACATCACCTCTCCCACCTCTCTCCTTCCCAAACACCAATTCTCCCCAGAAACGACCAAATCAAGCCCACTACCTCCGCCTCCTCGCCATGACCGTGCACACAGGACCTTACGCCAACGAATCAATCCACCAATTCAGCGACCCCAAGAAGCAAGAAAAGATTGGATACTTTCCAGCCGACGAACAGAAACACTAGATTACTTTTTTCGCTCGATCTCTCCAGTATCCCAAGCTACACCCTCTACCCACCTATCGCTTCTTTACGGCGAGGGAAGGGGAAGAAAAGAGAGCAGCAAAACCAAGGAAGGAAGTGGTGGCGGCTTCGGGGGCCTCTGTTTTTTTTTTGGGAGTAGTTTAATTGACAGATTGGGGTCCGTGATGGTGCGTGCGTGGAGCAATTTTTATATGTGTGGAGTGAGAGTTCTCCGGGTATCGTTACAGAGGCGGAGGAAGTTACAATAGTGCCCTCGCCGTCGCGGTTAACGCGGCTCTTCGGGGGAAGACGATAGTGTGGAACTGTGGATCGGTCGCTGCGCCGATGCTTGGGGGCCTTTTTCTGGGTTTATCGCTCATAGGGGTTTTTTTTCCGGAGCAACTATGGAACGTATATTGTTTGAAGAATTTTCAATGATATAGAATATATCTCGTCATTAGCCGTCATCGTCGTGTCGCCCTGGATAGCTTTGCGTGCCTCTCTTGCTGCCCCCCTTCCCTCCACCACCACCTGCGATCAGTGGCGCCGTCGTCGCCTCGCTGTGTAGCCCCCGGCTCTTTATCCACCATGCCACTCTATCCAACCTAACTGTCATAGCCACCAGCACCACTGCCCTCTGACTCCGCCCATTGTCCTCCTACTCCGCCCATCGCCTCCCCGCCGCCCACCGCCTCCCCTCTCGACCTCCTTCTACACCCTAGAAAGGGTGAACCTGTAGCGGGGGAGGTGGATTTTCCTCCTCCGATGCCAAATCCAGCGACGGCACCCCTCCAGGGCGCTGGATCTAGCGTGTGGCGTGGTCGACGGTGGAGGAGATTTGAGGGGAGGGAGAAGGAGGAGCGGGGGAGAAAGGAAACGTGTTGCTGCGGGAGCGGAGGAGCAGTAGTAATGGAAGAGCTTTGAGATCGTGCAGTTTGGATCCAACGGCTACCGTATATCCCGTCGGAACGGTATACAGTTGGATATTATTTTTGTTTTTAAAATAAATAAATATGATGTTTTTGAAGCAGTTTATCGGGACAGTTTTTTAAAGTGATTTATCAGCATTTAGTTCGTTCGCACATGTGCTCATTGTAGAGCCAAAAGTCATTAGTCTTAGCCGAAAAGAACCCATCCTTTCGCTTGGAGTGACCACCTGGGCATGGTTTTACCGAATTGCCCCTCAGTTGACAATGCGACATAAAGGTGTCTGGTGTGTTGAGCTCCTCCATTTTGTGGCCCTATTCTTTTCGACTTTATAGTTGATTTTTTACATCAGTTTTTTTCAGTAATCACTATTTATTACACTAATAAGTCGTAGCTAAAAAAAAGGCTACGTTGTTCCCGTGTAGCCTCAACGTCAATGGGTGGTCTTGTGCCGGATCAATTTGATTGGTAGAATTAGTGCGTTTTGCTAAGGCGAGTAAAACTTCTGAAACTAGGGTAGCGACGAAGTTACGACAGGAAATGACAGTTTGTCAGCGAGCTCTTCATGTCTGGTACTGACGACGACATGTCCACCAATGAGCTCTTACATTTGGGATCCATATGGCGTCGACCAGAGATTGTTGACCGTGCAGGTCGTTGGACTGGTTATGAAGTGGCGAAGGATGATAGGGCGCCGAGGGGGCACCGTTGACTATTGGTGTGTCGACAGCCAATGGGTGAAGCTGTTAATGAGCTCCTTCCATTTGGGATTCACATGGCGTCAACCAGAGATTGTTGAGCGTGCGGGCAGTAGGGCCGACGATAAGTGGCGACGAACGATAAGAGCTCATGATGGGCGAAGTGGCCTAATGATGAGGAGATAATCAAGTTTCGAAGTCCTAGGGTTCCGGTCAGCAGTGCAGACGAGGCCAAGTGACAATGGATTCTCTTCATTTTTCTCACAAAACTAGTTTCTTGATATACCTGTAGGTGTTGAGTGTCACAGTAAACGATGATTGAATACACTCGATGACCATTTTTAACATTAGTTAATGTGAAAGAAACACCTGTTTGTTCAGAAGAAAGGAGTATTGTAGCACTTTCGTTTAATTGAAGTGCATATTCTCTCACTGGACAAACAATTAACCAAGAAGGCTAGGAACAGAACAACTAACAACAAAAAAAAAAAAGGAAAAGAGAAGTCCACTAGGAAGGCTTTAAGCAAAATGCAAGTAGGGCTGTAAAAAAAGTTTGAAGCTAGTGAGTTCGGCTCGTTCTATATTCGATTTGAATTCTAATAAACCAAGCTCGATAGCTTCAACGAGATGAGCTCGAATAACTCGTCAGGGCCCAGTAAAATACCTAGCCCACCTACCCTAGTCCTTCCCTCCGACCTAATTTCAAAATTCACTCTAATACCTCATCACCCCGATGCCCAAGCCAACCCTAGCCGCCAACCTCTTCATTTTTTCCCCATTATTTCCATTCCCACCCGCACAGACACAATCATAAACTCCCTCCACGGCCTTTCCTCCTAGTCCCCCATCCTGTCGGCTAGTGCCTCCCATCCTGCCGGCCACCTCCCCTGCAGAACCTTCTCACACTCCACTGCCTCTCCACGATTCCTTCCACCCTGCACGCCTCCTACCTCGATTCCTCCCACCATATTGCTTCCCATCCCGCCACCCCTCCTCCCATCCCGCCGCCTTCCATCCCACCGACCCCTAGCACAACAGTACCATGGCGAAGTCCACCCTCGGCCACCACCCGCGATGCTGCTCTAAGCATGATGACATGGTGAGCTAGCGATGCCCTCCAAGCATGATGACATGGCCATCCTGACGCAACGTCTCCAAGCATGACGTCCTCTACTCCTCTCCCCCATCGTCGTGATGAGCTCAATGTAATGCCACCATCTATCCTCTTTCAACCAAATCTCAGTATGAACTATTCGCCTCATAGTTCTCCTTTGTTTGTTGTTGTGACGAACTTAAAATTTGTGGATGTTTGAGCTTCTCATCGTTGAAAATTGATATATTCTAGATTGTTAACTGTTATCGAGTTTACTCGAATCGAGTCCGAATCTAAATCCAAGCTCGAACCATAATTTAGACTCGTTCGAACTCGGTTTGTTTATAACCTTAAACGTGAGTGACTAAGAAATGACTTAACAAGAAAAAAAGGTAGTAGCCAACAGGGCTTTAAAACAAACAAAGTTAAGGATGGTAGGGTCAATCACGCCCACGGGCACATCACATGAGTATGTTTGTTGTGCTGCGCGGCGTCAGGGGCAGAGGACCAATCGGCAATCGTGGCCATTTTAAGCAAAGGCAGCGCAGACTATTTTCGCAGCAAGCAAAGGTTTGACATTATCCAAAAGGATTGACTGCACGTGTGGGGGCGGGAGAAATTCTATTGTGCCCTAGTGATACAAAGCCGATTGTGTCACGAGCTAACCGGACGTCGACACGTGGCGTGCAAGAAATAAAAAATTATTTTTCACTGTTTTGCACTGTAGCAAATCAATAAAAAAAATTTTTACTGTTTTGCTACAGTAGAAAATAGTAAAAGAATATTTTTATTGATTTGCTACAGCGCAAAACAGTAAAAAAACCTTTTTTACTTCTTGCGTGCCGCATGTCGATGTCCGGTTGGCTCGTGACATAATCGGTTTTGTATCACGGGGGCACAGTAGAATTTTTTTGTGGGGGCGGGGATGGGATTATGCTGCCCCCAGCCCCCCAAGCTTTGCACTTGCAGGGTTAAGGTTGGTGCAAGTATCTCATTCTCTCGTTCTTCGCTCCCCAGGTTTAGGCCTATTTGGTAACAAGTCTCGTAATTCGAACTGAGGCCGGTCTTGCCAAGGATGTGAGGTTCGCAATAATGCTAAGGGTTGGATGATATGAAATCAGGTAACATCATGATTCGGACAATAAAATATATTAGTATATAAAATTTAATATTATCTGTTGCTAATTTAAATTAAATTAGTTTATTTTGCTTTGTTTTTATTGTTTACATGTTATTCTAAAGTAAAAAAGTATTATTTTTAATATGTTGGACTTTTAGATTATTAGTTTATTAAAAAATTAAATAAGTTTCAAAAACCAACCTTAATTCAATATAACATAAATAAGTGCACTCAAATTACATAATTAAATTCAAAAATTCTACTATAAACTTATATATTTAGAAATAATTTAATTTTTATATAAAATACATGTGCTTTTTAAAATCTGATAGAATCGTAATTCTACAATCTGATTCCTCAAACGAAAAAAGATCCTATCTAAGATTATGGTCCTAACAACCTTGGTCCCTGGCCACCACTTGTCCCAAAATTTGCATCGGAGGGTTTGTTTTGGGGGTCTGTTCTCTATTTGGTTTTGGCAAGATTTCAGAATACAGACTATCACCGTTGATGGCAAATATTAGGGAAACTACCACCATTTCTTTTTAAATCAAGGAGAACACACATCTATTTACACCACATGTACACACATGTGTATCAGACTATTCATGCTAGGGGCTATACATGTCACTACTATAAAACAAGTTATACCAGACGTCTCATCACAGACGGTTCATGTGGAGCCATCTGTGCTTTGATTATTACAGACGGTTCATGGCTAAAACTGTATCTAAAACTATCACAGACAGTTAGGTTTAAAAGCCGTCTGTGATATATGCATTATCACAGACAATTTTTAATTACAATCGTCTATGAAACTATCACAGATGATTTTTATTTCGGAAGTGCTATACCACATCTGAATGTTTTTTGGGGGCAAAATTAGTCAAATTTATGACCTTTCGATCTTCATGGAGATTTGTGCGCTGTCTTTGCCATTGGCATCTTTGTCCTCTTCGATGACGTCATCGTCTTCGCACACCGCTGCCCCTTGGGATTAGGGCTTGGGTTCATCGTTAGGGTTAGGGTTCACCTAAGCCCCCGAGCTTAAAGGGATGCTGGGGCGGCGGCGGACCAGCAGTAGGAGGTGGAGGTGGTGGGGCGGCAAGGCGGTAGTAGTGCCGCCTCGACCGCTAGCGGGAGGAGGGCAGTGGGTGGGGTAACACGTCGTGGAATCCATTCGGTGGCGGAGGATGGCGCTGATGGATCCAGTGGCGTTAGCTAATAGAGACGGAGAAGAAGGGCATGGCGGGGGCATTGATGCTGGATCTGGCCAGAGATGGAGAAGGCTGCTGTGGGGAAGAAGGAGGCGAGGGAGGGGGAGGTGGTGATGAGGTGGCCTCGCCAGTGCCAGGGCGACGCCGACAAGGAGGCTGGGGCAGCAAGGGGAAGGAGCTGTGGGAGGCTGGGCGGCACGCTCGAACGGTGGAGGAAGACAAAGACATCGTGTATAGAGAGGGAGAAAACACGATCGTTAGATCAAATCTAACGAACCCACAATTTGACTGTTTTTGGGTCAAGAAACATGCGAAAGCCCAATAGACAGATCCTTTTATTTACAATCATCTGTGTTTTGTCATTTGTCGTATGAACTATAGAAGCTACTGAGACAAGAGACAAATTCAAGGTAAATTTATTACAAAAATCCCAAAAAATGATTCCCAGATCTTAGTCTTCTGGGCTTCATATGCTTCTTCGTCGACTTTTGGAGTTGGAGGATTAGCCGCCGAGTTCTCAAATGTTGTGAAGATTATCCATGCCCTTTGCACTTCCTCCTTCAGCCTGGGCAAATCATTAGCACGGTCCATAATCTCATAGAGGATGCTATGATAAGATTCCTCAGAATCGGACGCTTCTGCTTGATCGGTAATGTTATCCATATGTCTCTCCACTGCTGCAAGAGTTTCTTTCGCTTTGTGCACATTGCAGAGAAGAACAAGGCTGAGGGCAGTTTCCCTTTCCTGAGTGGCAACGAGACACCTTCGTCGACGGTGGATGATGAGGTCTAGCTGACGGATGGAAGCGAGTCGAGGAAGGAGAGCAGGGCGTGAGCGGAGGAGTTGCTCCAGACATAAATTATTGGCAGCCTGTGTAAGGTTGCGGCCGGACAACTCAGGATGGAAAGACGAGATGAAGGAGATCAAAAGAATATTGGATACCATTATTGAGAAATCTGATGAAGATGATGAGAGGACAATTTAGAAGAGCTGGATTAGGGCGCGCATATTTAAACGTTACCACGGACGGTTCGTATATCAAACCGTCTCTGATATTAATATCATAGACGGTTCGTATAACAAACCGCCTCTGATATGTGCCTTATCACAGACGGTTCGTATAACAAACCATCTCTGATATGTTCATTATCACAGACGGTTCATATAATAAACCGTCTCTGATAATGACACATCATCGATCCGTGGCGTATCCCCCAGGATTTCAATCTCACCCGTCCATTCTCTCCATATCGAATGGCAAGCACCGGTCTTTCCCACCGCTCGGCCCTTATTAATTACTCCCCATCTACCTTTCCACCGGCAGTTACGCGTAAGTTCATCCACTATATAGCTTCCTGCATCCTCCCCTCGACGACGCCGACTACCACCGTGAGCTAGCGGCTCCGTTGTGACACCACGATCGACTGCACAACATACTCTTGTCGTAAGCGTCGTAAGATTGTCTTCTGTAGTCTCATCGTCGTGCCACAAAGGTGGCGCTACCACCACCTCTCCATTGCCTGTGACATCCAGCCACCATCCGATGCCCTCCCCTCTCTTCCTTGATGGCAGACGTCAAGGACATTGCACGATGCATCTAACTTGTTTCTCGATAACGCCAACTACCGCCATGAGCTAACACCTCCGTTGTGACACCACGGTAGACTGCACAACACACTGTTGTCATAAGTGTTGTAAGAGTGTCTTATGTAGTCTCACTGTCGTGCCACAAAGGTGGCGCTACCACCGCCTCTCTATTGCTGGTGATATCCGGCCATCATCCGATGCATCCAGCTTCTACTGTCTGCTAGAATCTCTGCTTTTTATATATTCTTGACGTGTTAAAGAGTTGAATTCGTTATCTTGTTATGTTGTAATGGTGGATTCTAATCTTAATAGAAATGGAATGTGCTATTG
The DNA here is from genome assembly GCA_017311315.1 of Dendrocalamus latiflorus. NCBI lineage: Eukaryota > Viridiplantae > Streptophyta > Magnoliopsida > Poales > Poaceae > Dendrocalamus > Dendrocalamus latiflorus. The sequence continues at coordinate 4,581,603 of CM029654.1, forward strand.
TATTTGCCATTGTATTTGCTTGTTTTTAAAGGTCATATGTAACATTATTTTGTTGAGGCTGGCCAAAAAACAGAAAAAAAAATTTAGGCATAGAATGAACTATCACAGATGATTTTGTGGTATAAACCGTCTATGAAAGACTATCACAGACGGTTTTTGGTTCGAGCTATCTGTAATAGTTTTCTTCACAGCCAGTTCTAATTACAAATCGTCTATGTTGTCTTTATCACAGACGGCTCACAAACCGTCGGCGATAACCTCCGATTATCACTAACATATAAATACAGGCGGTTTAGAAAACCGTCTATGATGATAGTTCCAAACCATCTGTGATAATTCTTTTTATAGTAGTGTAAGTTTCAAACCTTCTTCGGCTTTTTAAAAATAAAATCTTTCTTGCGTGTTTTTCACTACGGGGTCACTGAGATGTATACTTTGGCATCTAGCAATGTAACGTGTAGAGATATACACATACGTTACCTTCAGAAATACAGTCGAAGGATGATGAAAGGACCACCACCACCAAATACGATGGGATGGGTACATGCAAGCAAAGTGCCACCGAGCCAATCAGATTAGGACCAGACAACCGCACACACCATATTTAGAAGCAACAGGCGCAGACATAATCATTCCGCAACAAAAAAAAAAAAAAACAGGGATTAATACTACTACAGACCAAAGCATGACAAACCTGAAATCTCCTGCATGCCGGCCAATCTCGGCATAAAACGCCTGCTAATCCTGGCAGTTAGGGCTGTTAATTCTTGCAGTTTGCAAATGATTAGCTAGGGGCATGGCCTCTATGGAGGCGTTAGTCAACGGCTCGATGCTCATGGATGCGCACTTGCATGGAACTACCATACTACTCCGGTTGTTTTTATTTGTCACCACGAGGAGGGAATGGGTATTTCTTAAAGTCATCCGTGTGCAGCTCAGAGTTGACTAGCCAGAAAAGATTGTTTTTTTTAGAGCACCCCAATTTGCAATGGATTTGATCACATCGGTGGGCCTAATATCCTTGTTTCCAGGCTCCATTTTAACTATAAGAAATTCAAATGAATTGTATCCCATTTCGATGGTGATGGAAGTATAAGAACTTTTCGCAAAAGAAACCTAGAGCATAGTCCTCTTCGATTTTAACAATTCTTAATACGTAAATCAGAAGCCAAAGGTCTGTATGACATGCTAAAAATCAATTAGTTTTATCCGCTCTAAACCGTCAATTTACAGCTTTAAAGAATATTTTCTTCAAGTTTTTGTCTCATCCCTATTAGAGCATGTTCAATGCAGGCTCTTAGAGAGATGCTTAGTAATAAAAAACTGATTTTTCTTATCACATAGGATAGATAAGGTGCTTATTTTGAAACATCGATGCTTAAATAAGCACCGGTGCTTAGTAGGTGCTTATGTGTATAACTATATCTATTAATAGATAATATAGTATCTAAGCACCTATGGAAGAGATGCTTGCATTGGAGGAAATAACTTTTGCATAGATGCTTGATGATGTGGCTATATTATCTCTCTTTAAGCACTCATACATAAGCATCTTGCATTGTACATACTCTTAGCAGCACCCCTTATTGCGTTCTCGAAAAAAAGAGAGCAGCGGCTCTTATATTTCCTATCAAGCTCCGCTACTTCCTTTAGCAATGCAAAAATTAAAAAAGAAATAGGCTGCACAGACATTTCAATTCCAGCTACATGGCGTGCATCGCACGTACGCACGCCAAATTAGTCCGCATTAACTGTTTTTCCTCGTGTTAGCCCTGCTCAAAGGGCTTATTTTAGGAGACTTTTGACTAAAAATTACTGTAGCTGACTGAAAAAATACTATAGGTTAGTCCGTCATGGACAGTATAAACAAACACGGGAAAAAATAGAACCATCAAAAAAGCTAAAAAAACTAAAAAAAGAATAAAATTATTGAATAGTAAAAAAATAAGCCAAAAACCCAAATCGAAATGAGCGGGACCTAAACTCGTCTGGAAATCATGCGTCCCAATTAAACGTGGAGACGAGTCCACCCCCTTGAGCAACAAAAATCTGCGTCAAGCAACTCGCGTGCAAAGACGGCGGGAGAGATCGATCGACGGCGTGATCCCTCCCTCCCGCGGCTGCCGCTCACGGGGCGCCTGCCCGACGGCGGCCGTCGCTTTTAATTTTCGCGCGTGTGGCGCGTCCGCGCCCAAAAGGCGGCCGGCTTTTCGCGTACTTTGCAGATTCACCGCACGGGTAGCCCCACGCATCTGCCTCCATCGTTCTCGGCTCAACTAACGTAGCATTGCAATCCAGGTTTACCCTGTCTAAACTAGCATCGATGATCCAAGCATGTGCAAATGCGACGCAAACCATCTTCTGGATGAAACATGCAAGGCAATTGAACTGCTGAGACTGTATGAGTCGCATCTGCAGCTCTGCTTCTCTGAAATTTGTAGCACTATGTAGATCTAGTTCTGAATCTATTTCAGTTGGGAGATTTGATGACCTACGACTTATAATTTATGGAGTGAACAGGCAACAGAAGTCGATTGTCCCAATGATGGATGGTGGCAATGTTCCTGACTTCCTGTTAGAAGATGAATCTTCTCCAGTTTCCTCTCCGCCTCTGCCTCGTACTCAACAGGGATTGCATCTTGCCTTGGATAGATGGATTGCGCTGTTATGAAACTAATCCCCCAAGGGGTTGCGGTTAGTCCGTAGGTCTCGCATAGTTTCTTTCTTTAGACTTTAAGTTGGAAATCTGAGCATACACCAAAAACACTATACTATAAATATGGGAGAGAGACTTTCATCATAAATAAATCAATTGAGAGATCGCTGGCTGCTCTTACTCTCATCTCGTGTCAATTGTTCATCTTCTTTTACACTGTTTGATTGTGTTATTATTCTTACTTTTCAGTTGTGTTGATTAGCTATTAGATCACTTGGAGACACTAGTTTTACAACATGTTATCAGCATCGACTGCTCTACAGGCCATGGCATGTCGTTTAATTAACCTCCTAGATTAGTGTTATTTTCCTAATTTCTTTGCATGAATCGATAGTCGCTCTCGTACCGCTGGTCATGTGAGTTCATTGGTTGGCCGTGCGAACGTATGTTCTACTGTTACTATTTTGATCTAAAAAAAACAATCTATTCCAGCCCATACACTGACACGGCCACAAACCTCCCTGATCAACTCGGCTTCGGCTTTTGGCTTTTGGCTTATTTTTCACTATTCATAAGTTTCGTCTTTTTCTGAACTTTTGGCTTTTTATTGAACTTTTTTGTCGGTTCTTTTTTTTCCCGTATTTGTTTGTATTATACGTAATGAGCTAACATATTTTTTTTATATTTTTAAATTTTTTTAAATTTAATTATGCTAAATAAGCCTCTGTCAGCTACAGTGCTTTTTTCAGCCAGCTACAGTGTTTTCAGCCATAAGCCATGAGCTTTTCAGCCGAATCGATCACCACCTAATCGCCGGCATGACCATTAATCCATTATCACCATAGAATGGTTAATAATTTAGTGATACAATATTAATATCCACTTGGGTTTTATGTCTAGTATACTTAGTCATGCTTATTGATACGTTAAACTCATCATCATATTGATCAATTAATTTTGACTTAATGAGATATTGAATTGTAATGGTAACCACAGTTATAAAATTTACATACCATGATATGGGTGGTGTCATTGGTCTTGGTTAAATAAAATGGTTTTCATCTGAGTGAGTGATCATGCAGTAATGGTAGACAACAATTTAACAACAATCTAAATGGCCCTTCAATTCCAGAAGAAAAGGTAAATCAAAAGATGTCATTTGTTTTATATCTTGTGTTTGTTCAAGAATTCAAGTTGATTGTGTTAGCTTGATATTATTTAAGGCGATTAGTTAGTCCTTCAAGTAAAGAAAAGATATGGTGTGTTTGAAATATCAAACACGTATGGCTATTATGAACACACATTTTTATCACCAATGTTATTTTTCTTGTTACTATTCATGGTCTTGATGGCTCTGTTATAGGCACTGGCGGAACCAAGTCAGGGGCCCGGTGTTATAGGACACCGGGTCCAAAATTATTTTTAGCAGGTATCAACATCTCTAGCCTATATGTGAATCCTTCGATCCAAACTCAGTGCACCTAGTTCTTTCTTCGAAGCCCAACAAAGGGAGCACTAGTAACCCAAATTCCCAGTAGCTATCAGCAGTTCACAAGGAGTCTTCACTTTCCTCAGCCCATGAGGCAACTACAATAGGCTAAGACAACCCAAGAAAGAGGATTGCAATAGTCCACGATATCCATTTGATCAATCCCAAAGCGTGTCACCCCGTAGCAACCCTCGACGCCTGTTCGTCTCGCATGGCTAGCCAAGAGATGTGCACTGCGTCCACCATACAATCACACCTAGCCAGGCAGCGACCAGTCGCCAGAGAACGAGAGAAATCGGCACCACTGGTCACCTTCGTCTGCCATCTTGCTAAGGCGCCACCTGGTCCCTATTTCCTCACACCCTTGCCAGCCAAAGAAAGCTTAGGTCCACCCGATCAGTATGTACTCTACTCTAAATTTCTCTCAATTCTTTCAATTTGTTTCAAGAATAGGGGCTAAATTTATGAGTTAAGGTTTCAATGTGATAATTGTTAATTGTTTTTATCGAATTGTAGAGTTAAGACTTAGGATTTCAATTTAATTTTTGGAATACCGGCCTAGCTCGTTGCAAATCGGAGGTAAAATTATAGTATTTGACTATAATGTTAAGCCATGTACGCATTTTTCTATTATATTTTTTGAACTGTTGAACATACGAATATCTAATTGACCTTTTCAATTAATTGATGATAGTTTTATGAATGATATACTTATTTGCTATATGAAGAAACAACAATTGATGAAAATTACCAATGATATTGTGGTTCGTTACTTTATAAACTTGATAAAACGTAAATACTAAAATATATTGCATTGGCTTGCATTTGATCGTTCTAGTAATTTTTACTTGAAACTTTAAGTAATTTTTATTCTCTTTTAATAGGCCATTGAGGTCGGATAATGTATTTTACCAATGTCGACCAAGTTTTATCTATGATTTTGCCCTCAGTTCCTTCAGTTTTTTTGCAACTAACTAATATTATTATCATGCTTCTTTATGTTGGTAAGCATTTTGATCAATACTTTTCATCATCATGCAGTGTCATCAGTTATATTGAAGTATTGATGTTAAAAATTGCCAGACATATTACTATTTACAACACTATTGCTTAAAAATTATATATATTATTATATGTATAAGGAAGTGATGAACCCTAGTCATTTTCATTCTAGTTCCACCTCTGGTTATAGGATTGTCCATTTGTACATTAGAAATTAGACTACACAGACCTGGCCGCTTTAAAAATAACAAATGTTCATATACTATTGTCTTAACACGAATTGCAAGTGGGCATTGCTGCCTAATGGCTTTGCTTTCTATTTTTGATAAGGAAATAATACATCAAATTTTTCCTTCTCAGATTTTGCAGATTATGTGGCGGATGCAAGCAAGAAACTCCACATATGTTGTTTGCGCCAAACTAAACATAGAAGGTGATCAACTGATCATTGAAGAATGTTATAGGATATTTAGTCAAATGCCTTGTTCTATTATCTCTCTCTCTCTCTCTCTCTCTCTCTCTGCTTTTTTACCTTTCATGTGAGACTAGGATCCCATGTTAATTCTAGGGTGAAAGAGCCCTCATAAGATGGACAATATATTGGAATTTGTTTCAAAGTTGGCTATGAAGACTTCTTCGCATCCCCTCCTAGGATGGCACTGAAGAGAAAGTTGGAGATGGAAGGGTCTGGTTCTGATGAAGAGGAAAAAGAGAAATCCTGAAGAGAAGAAAAAGCTTTGATGTTTTGCAAAAAAGAATGTTAGCGTGTTAGGAAGAGTAGTAATTAGCTCAATGGAGCATGTTTTGCAGTCTAATTTGGGAGAATTTGTAGTAGGTAAACTGGGCAAAGCTTGTGGTGGTCTTTGGGCTATAAACTGAGCAAGCCTCTGGCTGCAAAATCTAGAAGTTCCATTTTCTATAAAAGGGAATAGGGGGAGTCATTGCGGTTTAAATATATTTGAATTTGGAACTTTGCAATGACTTGAATCGAAACATGTATTGGTAATTTGATTAGAATGACGGATAGGTGCTAACTCAAATACCTTATACCTAGTTTAGTCTTACATATATTTTCTTGGAAGAACAATTATGTTTGTGCAAGGAACCGAGAATAGTCTTCGAGGTGACTCTCCCTTTTCGAGCTTTGCCGCCACCTTCAAAGAGGTTTTGCCAACGAAGGAAGCAGAGCCTAGACACGCCATCGACACCAGGAGTTTCACCTAGGCTTCGCCTACCTCGTCCACCCCTCCAGGGGCGTAGCCAGCCCAAAGCTGTGCCTCGGGCCCAGCCCACTACAAGAAAAAACAAAAAGAAATTGTCAGCTGGGCCTACAATATAATATAAAGGAAATTGTCAGCTGGGCCTCGGGCCATTGCCCCAGCGGCCCGAGGCCCAGCTCCTCCTCTGCACCCCTTTGTCGTCAAGGAACGTTGCCATATCCCAACTTCACTAGAGACCAAAGCTGTGCTGCCGCCTTTTCCTTTCTATCAACCACCTCTCTCAACTCTAGAGCCCACATCAGGTGATTAGACTCCATGTCTCTCCCTCTCTTGATTGTGTGCTTCACCGTCCACCGCCATGCCCCCAAACACCGATGACCATCAGTCCTAGTGAGCCGCCACTGGCAGCAAGCCACATGGTTGCTACGTGGGGGCCACATCACCGCCACATCAGTAGCCCGTGTCTAGTCAGTGCTACGTCAGCGCTTGCGTGGCAATGCCCCATCAGCCGTGAGCCCAGTCTACTGTGGACCATGTTCCTTTCTCGTGGGCCCACATGTCAATGATTTCTTGTTCTTTTCCTACAGAAAAATAATTCTGGCTTAAATTCAAAATTCTTGCTGAATTAATCATTGCACAATAAGTTAGATTTCCTTTAGAAAGAAAATAGGATAAATTGGGGTCATTCCAAAGAGTGTATTCTCTCTCTTTCCTTGAATTAAATCTCCGAAAGCCCATTCTCCTTCGTTGTAACTCTGATTGACCCCGTTATTTTTCCTAAATGCATCTAAAATCCTAAACTTACCTCCAATACCAAGTTTTATAATTTTGCAATTTATTTGAATTTGGCTATTTTTGCGTTTAGATACCAACATTCTGGAATTCATGAGGCTTCGACAACCTGTCAAATGAGCAAGGCAAGTTACATATCTTAATCATGGTAATCTTAGTTTGTAAATAAATGAGTAAATTTCACAAAACCATGTGTTTTACTGTTATAATGTTAGAAAACGCTGGGTATATTAGCTTGTGGCACATAACTCCAGGGATTGTGGTCGCGTGGTTTCACAAAACCCCACCCATTCAAATCTTAGGCTATCTTACATACGAGTCCCACCTGCTACAGGCATGTTGCATTCCTCACTCCTCCAACATGGCATGACGACGTGGAGATGACATGCGAGACGGGTGCCCACACTGAACAACCCTAGCACGGGAGATGTAGAGTACATCAACGCCACATCGCTGCCTTCGCTTCGCACGACTGGACGCACTTCGCCGCCTTCGCCTCGCACGACTGGACGCACTTCGCCAAAAATCGCACAGTTGGAATGCCGTTAAGTGCCACATGGACCTTCAGGTGGGCCATACATGTAAGAATACCTTTGGATTAGCTAGGGATGAGGTTTTGTGAAACTCCAGTACCATAATCTCCAGGGTTTTGTGGCACATGCTAAAAACCTATGATTTTGTGCAACATGGATCACAAAATCTGAGGTTTTGTGAAATTTATTCGAAATAAATTTATATTGTTTTAAATTGTTGTGCATGCTTATGTTTATGGAATGTACTTTAAATCCCTGTTTCAAAAGTGTAGTTAATGCCCACTTGTTATGGCCTCATGTGATATTGAAATCCTACATTAGACACCTTAAGTAAAACTCACTAGTTGGTACGCTAATATAGTATTAAGTAGTAAATTTTCTTGTAGCAAATTACTTAGACATATTTACACCTGAATTTAGGTTGGTTGGGGAATTTACCATGTAAAACCCTTTTGCTTATACAATTTATCCTTAGCAAGGTTATTTGCCTAGGAAGGTTATAAAATGAATTGCAAAATAAAATGAAAAAATAGTTTAGACTTAGGTGAGTGTTTGTCAAGTAGGTGCTGATGGACCATAAGATTTTGGTTTGTAGGTAGTCTCGCCTAAGTCAACTAAAGATCAGTCTATGAGCTGCTATTGCAAAATCTTTTCGTACTACCACAAGTGTAGTATAGAACAGATCTAGCCACCTAATTAGCAACACTTCAACTTCGGTTTCACCATCCGGTGGAATGTGGTTGTGATTGGAGCCACTAAAGACCCACACAACACAAGAGGGGCACACATTTAGTTGTAACTATTTGGTGGTAAAACTCTAGTAGACAGAACTAGGATAGGGTGGAACTTTGTAAATGACTTGTGATAATCACTTAGTTGCATAGCTTAGAAAGCGTGTATTGACTGACATTATAAGTTGATTATCGCTTGTGATAAAGCTGTACCACATCTGTAGAGTGTAGAACTATTCAAATAGCCGAGTCGGTGATCATGGGCATGCTGAGCAATACATTTCACGTATTAGACTTTGGTTTTTAAAATGTTTTAAAAAATAATCTATGGATGGACGGAATCTATATGGGAAAATTCGAGTTGGGGCCTGTGTTTAAGTTGGTTTAGGTTGGAGCCAGCACCAGCTTTATTACTTTGTTTAGAATTTAGTTTTTACTTAATTGTATTAAATTATGCCTGTACATATATTTATTCTATTTAAATGTCAATTATTATTTTACGCTGAAATAACACTATTACACCTATTTTGTTATTACCCCCGCATTAATATTACATTTTTCATGTAACTTGTTGAGTACTTCATGTTATCTCCCTTGTTCCATACATTGTTGTCCAGAATATAAGGACTTTACTAATGATAAGGAGTACGACGGAATGACCATTGCCCTAACTGATTGTCTATGGCAAATTGGCCAGACCCACTGCTACTTTGGCTTTTTTCCGCTGTAACGATAAATTTGGCCTATGAACCGGTGATGCAAACCTTAACTATAAAGCTCGTATTCTATTATTTAATAAATGCACATTTATAGATAATATTTATCTTTTATAACTACTATGTGCACTAATGAATCTTGGACTATTGTGATTTACCTGGATGATCCGGAATACGTACTCCCGGGTCCGACATTGGATCAACGAAACAGTGTATGGCGTGCGATTGCAACCTTTGAGTTTCGTCCCCAACACCTGAGATGTATATCACATGTGGAGGACGCTTAGAGGCCATTTTGATCCAAGTGAGCGTTCAGAGTATTTTTCTCCTTTCAGACTTTTATGGACACTTTATTTACTGAGAACTGATTGCAAGATGCGATCTTAAGATCTATTTTGAGAGGGGAAAATAAATATATTGGCTGCGTTGTACAGTTAGCGTGACTCTGAACTGACAAATTTGCTGAATTGTCCTTAACTAAGACGACGCGTTCCTGAAGCATAGGTTAAATAAAAAAAATACTAGTACGTTAACAAGAACAGAGCTCCCATCGCTCACTCATGGTCTAAACCAACAAAGAATAAATGAAAAGAAAGAGAGAGAGAGAGAGATGAGCAATGCGGACACGGAGATCCAATCGCCTAGATCTCACAAATTATACCTATATTACACCTGGGCAGAGACGGAGCTAAACCCCGGGTAGTATAGGCTTTAACTTGAGGTGTAAAAAAATATCCAGTATACAGTCTGGGTAAATTCAGTCTAGTCTGGGTAACATTTTCATGGTCCAGTCCAGATAGCCTATATCATTCCACTACTGAGCCCAGGGCGTAACTAAATCCTGACTCTGCCACTGCATCCAGGGATGCACCCCAAGGTGCCCAGCCACGTCGGTGAATTTGCAAATAGGCCCTCCGGCTTTTCCTAAATCACATGTGGGTCCTCAGTTTGTGCACAAATACCCTGCCACGTCATCTTTTCACAGAAAACTCTTCCACTTTGGCGAAATTACGCATGGCTCCTGGGTTTTTTTTTCCAGGGAGCCCCTCCTTTTGCAAGATAACGCCCCACGGTTTCCCTGAAATTATGTACAGTTCCTTGGTTTTTGTTTATGAAAAAGACCTTCATTTTTTAGAATTATGTACGGATCCTTGATTTTTCGAGAAGAGCTTCTCCACGAATTATCGGCTCCTTTGCTTTAAACCACACGGTAAATAACGCGGCGTGACATCGCGCTTTCGCTGCTAGTTTTTCAATGTCCTGAGAAGCGGGATGTCCACCTGAGGAGGGGAGATTCATGTTTTTGCCACTCTTAAGATTGGTCAATTACCCCTGTCACTTACATGTGGAGCCGCCTGAGTCACTGACGATGGGTCAGGATGGCAAATATGATACCACTCATCTCATAAGGGTGGTAAAAAGTTAAATTATCCCAATATTCTTAGGGGCCCATTATATTCGATCGCAAGTACTTTTAATTAATTGCTGAAATGAGTTTGATGGTAGAGTACAATGCAGGTATGCATGCATGCCTAGATACAAGCTCCAAGCGTCTCTTTGGTCCTCCAGTAGTACCCTCTCCTCAGGGGATAATTTAACTTTTTACCATCCTTATGAGATGAGTCCTTAGCAGAAAGTTCAGACATGTTCATCACCTGCAGTCAGCAGTAAAAAGTGAAAGGCTTAGAAGTTCATTTGATACAATAATGTACATTTTTGCTGGCAGTTAATTGGATTTGCTCTCTCATGAACTGTTTACTGCAGGAATTGAATTGTTTCACGTGAATTTCTGCATTCTAGGCCGGGCTTTAAACCTCAAACCTCGCACTAAGGTTATAACTCATAGACACCGTGGAGCCAAACTTTTCTAACTTCAACTACACTAATATAGCTAAAAGTATCATGATTTGTTTAGTGATAAAGTTGTATCTGTAAGAGAGTAAAAACTCCTGAAATGCTTGATTTTGCCTTCACCAACTTTCGTATAAAAATAAGATAATTTCTTATTTGCCGTACAAAGTTACCAGCTTCCTTAATGTGCCACTAAATGTTGTTCTTTCCTCCGGTGCCATGGATGATATTAATGCCCTACTCATTTCAGCTTCAGTTTCTAGATTTTGATTTCTAATTCACTATTTCTTGATTTCGTTTTTTTTAGTATTTTAGTTTTTAGAGTTTTTTCTTTTTCTTTTTTTTCATATTCTTTTGTATTATCCTTGATGGCCTAACTTTTTTCATTTTTCAAATTTTTAAAATTTAATTGCGTTAAAAAACACCATCAATTACAGTACAAAATAAACTAACTACAATGTAAAATAAATTATAAGTCAGTTTATTTTAGCCAAATTGAGCGGCCCCTTTGTTGCCTTCCCATGCCACTTCTTTACCCCATTAGTTCAACTCACCGTTAACACCTTGAATCTTGTCAGTGTTTTTAGAAATGACCAAACTACCTACCATGCACGTTATCTTCTTCCTTCACCATCATCTCTCTCTCCATGGCTGGGTTGCTAATTCAGTCCATGGCGAGCCTCCGATGACCTCCAACATAGGTCCAGTGAACCACAGGCGAAATCGATTGGTGGAGGTATGGATCTAGAGATGGTCGAGCTAGGGGAGGAGTGGCGGTAGGGACCGAAGGGAGGCCGGAGATGAGGGGCGTCGAGTAACCGAAGGGAGGTGGAGATGGAGGCGGCTTTGACCCAGGGGAGATAGCGGTAACTTCTGGAAAAGATGGCATCATTTTGGATGATTACATTTCGCCGTCTTCATGGATGCCATTGCCTTTGCCCTTGCCATCGACCATGCTCCCACCATCTTCTGCCACCGTGGACCCCTTCCTAAGACTTCCTCCACCGGGATGACCTCGACCGCCGAACAACACACACATGATGCGACCCCAATGACAGCCAGCCATGGCGCCTCCTCCTTCCTCCTCTCTCACTAACGAATGGGACCCACCTGCCAACCCATTTTCTCCTTATTTCTGTGTTGGAAAATCTCTCTCTTGCATGTGGGGCCCAACCATCAGAGAATGAGGAAGAGGAGAAAGAAGAAGGGTATTTGGGTCTTTTCATAGCTCACTTAGCATCCCATTGGCGGAAGATGGAGGCAAGTGACATGAGAGGACAACGAAATTTCATTCGGTGGCACTTAAGGAAAGTGCAACTTTTTAGTGGCATATTAGGGAAAGCTGTTAACTTTGTAAGTAAAGAATTTTCTCTATAAAAATAGATTAGTTCCAAGGTAGGTAGTCTTTGTCTTAGTGCTACAAAGAACAAAGAACTAAGGAAATGCTGGCCGCGCCGTACTTAAAAACGTCGACCCCATACCTTGGCACCATCATCATGTTGTTGAGAATTCGCATGTACTTGTGCCTAACCTTTTCATGGGTTCCTAAGCTCTACTAACCCTTTGCAGTGACCCCACGGTGCAATATAAAACAGCCTGGATCTTGCCCCCAGATGCTTGATAATGATGCATGATCAGCTATTGTTATCTTCTCCGACGAGAGAGATCAGAATTTTAATACGATTCTGCCCAGATGGAATCCATGAATCTAAGTCGTGTCCTTTCCATCCTAGGCGGATGGGTTCTATTAGGCTGCAGTTTTGATGTTTGGTTTATGATTTTTTTTGAATTTTAACGGTTTATGAGAGACAGTACTATGAAGAAAACAGTCATATACGATTTTAGTCGATATAACTAAACTCCGTGGTGTCTATTATAATCTTTTGTAGACCTCGTTTTAAAAAAATGCATCATTTAAAAATTATTACTTTAGCAGGAAGTGATAAATTAAAACCAAAGTAAAAAAAGAATCTAGTCATAGATATTGCGAGCCATGTGGCTCCACGTCTGCATGTTCGTGTGAGTGAAACCCCTTTAACAACCTGTTCCCATACTATAGTATTGACGATCGGCTAAGCTTGTGTTTCACTCATTTTTCTGCACCGAAAACTGACCAGTTCGAAGAGGAGAAGAAAATGTAAGCAAAATTGGAGTGAACTGTCCTATGGGGCACCGCACTTTAATTGGTGATCTAATACTAATAGAGACAAAATTCAGCAACATTTGCACACACTAATGAAGCACCACATCATAAAGCCCAAGCAAAAGGAAGGGAATATATGTGTCAATATTCCCTATGTGGTAGATGGGAATAAGTTTGATGATAGTGGCTGCTCCGCCCATGATCGATGTTGTTCCTCCTCAAGAGGTCGATCTACTTGTTCTTTGGGGTGTTCCAAGATTTGTGCAACTTATATTAATTCATGAGAGGCGGAGGAGCGTGGAAGCACTAATCTAGGATTAATATGTGACATGAAATTTATAGCACATTGCGGGGTCTTCAGGTTAAAGAACTGACGCTTAGAGCAGTCCCAATGGATAGTGTCTAGTAGTAGTTTCTTAAGGAGAGAGAGAGCAATAAATTGTCTTTTAGACCTAACCCCTTCCAATACATGGTTTCTAATGTAGTTTCTATGTAGATAAAATTTTAATTATCTCTTGCATGCTCTTTAAGAGAGGTGTGCTCAATTGTGGCAAGAATATATGTAGCTTTCATGTGGCCATATAAAGTGAAATTTAATCAACACACAAACAGCATTCAGCACATAATGAAAATAGCAATAAAATATATAATTGAAGTTTAAGCTTCCAGGCTAAACGACTTTAAGTTCATGCTGAAAAAAAACAGATACTAGTTTATAGGGTAGATGTTTTATATGAGGAGCAAATGACATAATCCACATAGCAAAATTTCATCCATCCTTGAAGCAGCAGAACAAGATCACATTTCTTCTAGCTGGAGCACTCCACACGAGTCAGCCACCATCCATCCTCCATACAGCAAAAAGTCCATGTCCATTTGCCTATAAGAAAAAATATTGTACAAGAGATTAATATGAATCACATTTGAACCACTATCAACAGCATACACCACAACAGTAACAACATTGAGGTAATATTATTTTGAATGAACATTATCATAAAATAATATATGTACCTAATCAATTTGAATTTCCAAACATGTGTCATATACATAGTTCCTCTAGAACTAGGGCCAATTGGAGAATTTGGTGGCTGGGTTGCCATACTGCCAACAAAATGGAATTTTTCAGGACAATTATTTCCATTAGGATGGTACATCCTGAAAAAATTGGCAAATAGATGTCATGCAGAAAAATACACAGATTAAGAAATAATATAGACTGCATGTAAAAAAAGGAGCAGAGCTCTTCTGTACAGCAATCATCATCTGGAATACAACATATATTAAGCATTTCAGTTGAATTCAGATGTCATATCACACACACAGGTTTAAGCAACAATAAGAAAACACGACTGAAATTAAATTAACCCATATTAGTTCACATAGGATAACAAGATTAACCCAAATTAGCTGCACTTCCATTTCAAATTCAGATAACAAGATTGTTTTCAATAGGTGGTATCCAATCAGCTGCTGCAATTCCATGTCAAAAGGATGTCTGGCAGATGCTCCCATGCTCCACTTAAAAAAAATACTTATGAAAGCTAGAAGTAACACCTTGACCTGAAATGCAAAGAACTCTTATTTTCTGGCAGAGCATGAAAAGTGATTTGTTTACAGGTTATGGATCAAAATGTAGAGGCTACTGCATTGGCAGCCTTGCTGAAGTATCTGTAGAGACCAAGGCTACCACAAAATATAAAAAGTCACTGATCACCTGGAACTCACATGATACAGAAATGCATCAGCTTTCGTTACTATATACGTGGACATGAGGAGATATCTTTTGATCATGATTCATACATTCTAAAGTAACCGAAGCAATAAACATTGACCTTACTCGGCGCATTCCGTAAAATTATTCAGTTTAAGAAAAACAATGGAACTTAAGTTTGTCCTCCGCAGAAATTTAACTGTGATAAATTTAGTAAAGTTGAATTTACAAGTCACTGGTGCAAATTATGACCCAATATGGAAATAAAAAAATTATACACTGATTCATTCCTGAAAAACAACTGAAACTAAACGTGTTTATCTACAGAGAATTCAGCAGCTGCTAACTACGGACTGTAAACTGAAGTTTCAAGTGCTGAAGCAAACAGTAAACTAGAAAGAAAAAAACAATTATTTGCCACAGTACCTGAAGCAGGCGCGCGGTGGAGGAGCCGGGCGCCGCAGTCGACTCGGAGGCGGGCGACGCGGGCGAGCTGAAGCGGGCGCGCGGTCGCCGCGGTCGGCTCGGAGGCGGGCGACGCGGTCCAGCCGCGCACGACGCGGGCGCGCGGGGCCGGAGGCGACGCGGGCGCGCAGGGCCGGATGCGACGCGGGGCCGAGACGAGCGCGCGGTGGCGACACGGGCGAGGCCGCCGGTGGCGACGTGGGAGAGCCGAGGCGGGCGCGCGGTGGTGGAGCCGGGCGAGCGGCCTAGCGCCGCCAGCGCCTGGATGCTAGGGTTTCAGTGGATGTGGATATCGGGCCCGCACAGGCGGGAGAAGTAGGAAGAGAAGCGCGGGCGCGCGCGAAGGAGAAGGAAAAGCGCGGGAGGGAGAAGGAAAAGCGCGGGGGCGCGGAGGCGTCGACGGTGGTGTACGGGATCCGCGCGCCCGGAGATAGAAACGACCGAAGTCTCCCCATCGCGATTTCACCGGTTTCTTCGAGCATCGATACTAGTGAACACGTTGTTTCTAGTAGAAGAAACGATTTCTTCATTTTTTTTCCTTCTCTCTCTCTTTGTTAATTACATTGCCACATCATCAAAATGCTGATCTGTCAGTAAATTTAATTGGGATAGAAACCACCATCAATGTCCCATTGGGACTGCCCTTATTAGAAGTTATTAGAACCTCCCGATGGGAGCAGGACAATCTCTTGCGCTGCGCGTGTCAATTTTAAGCACTTAGGGCTAGGGCTGGGCTTTCGGTCTTTTCGGTCTATTCGGTTCGGTCTATTCGGTCTTTGGAAAATTCGGGTTCTAAAAAATGAGGACCGAATTTCTAGGAAAAAAATAAGGACCGAACCCAAATAGACCGAATTTTTTGTTCGGTCTATTCGGTCCACCGAATTGACCGAAATAAGATGGGGACCCTTGTCACCCCTCAAAATCTTTGTAAATTATAATGAGCTAAACAAAACAAATAATATTCATGCATAAAGCAATGAGTAGATAGCCAGTAAATAGATGATAGACATATCAAATAAGTACATACATCACATATTAAGTTCATGAATTCAAGAGACATATCAAATAATTCGGGTTATTTGGTCTATTCGGGTTTTGTAGGCCAAAAACCGAACCCGAACCCGAAAACCGAATTAAATGAAAATATTGACCGAACCCGAACCCCGAAACCCGAATAGACCGACAATTCGGTCTATTCAGGTCCGGTTCGGTTCGGTTTTCGGGTTTAAAGTGCCCACCCCTACTTAGGGCTGCGAAACTCCTATCAGATGACCTGCTTAGAACGTGTGCAGTTCATAAGAGCATCCATAACGTGAGATGACTGCATAGACGCCAAGAATTACTATGTCATACAGACACCAACTTTGTCTTTTCTCCTATAAATAATGTTTAGTACCTCCCTCTCTACAATCGGTCCCGCCAGATTACAAATGAAACCCCATCCTCCCCTGTCCCCTCCCCGCAAGATTCCCCACCCATTGGAGTGGGCGCTCCTGCACCTGCCCCCGCCTCCTTCACACTCGTCATCCTAGCCAAACCCACTTCGTGCCAGCCGCCTCCGCCTCCACCTCCCGCTCCAGTGCTCCACGATCTAGAGGTGACGAAGGTCACCGGATCTAAAGGCACCGGAGGGCATGAAGATTCGATGGCGACACCGGCCTCCTTGTCCTCGTCTAAGACGGCGGCGACGGCCTGGCTTCCTCGTCCTCCACCAAGATCTGGCTACCTCGTTCTTGACCTTGGCTAGCAGCGGTATGACTTCCTAGTCTTCAACCTCGATCGGCTTCCTTGGCCTTGATCGGTGGAGCAGCGGCTTCGGTGTGGGCGAGGACGACCATAGCAAGGCTAACCTCTCTTGGCGCGGCAAGGACAGCCGATGCGCTCTGATAGGTTCCATTTGATTTTTCCCTCGTTAGTTGTGGTACCTTGCTTGGGAGCAGTACCAAGATTTGCTTCAATATATGGTACTAGAACCAATAGGCATGGAAAATAGATACAAATTATCCATATTATCCGGTTACTATATTCGATAGGATACGAATATGGTATACATTTTTTATCCGATTAACAATTTTTCTTCTATTTGAATTCATATAAAAATATAGATACAAATATGGTATAGATTCTTAGTATCCGAAATGTTATTTATCCGGACTATTCTATTCGACGAAGCAACACACACATATATATAGGATGCTGAAATGGAACACCATGGTGTCTGGGCACCAAGCCTCCCTGCCTTTGAATTACTTTTATATGCCTGCAAGTGCAATGATATATAATATATCACGTAAACCTGTTAACATTCATTAATTCAAAAAAACATCGATTTAGAAAGGAATTCATTGATTTAGCATGCTGAATAAATCATGGATAGAAAGTCTTAATTATGGATGGAAATTCTCAATCATAGAGCCTGAGTACCATGGTGCCCCTGATATTTATACTATACACACACTAATTAGTTGGACTAGTTTTTTAAAGTTAATGTTAATTCGTGTTTCTTTAGGTGAAGTAAATGAATTAAAATAATTAAGCGTAACTGTACGAGTATAAAATATCATTAATATCTTTATACTATATAAGTTTTGGGGATATCCGGATTCTACCGAATTGAGTAGATATTATATTCGAATTCATATTTGTTAAAATATTTTATTTGTATTCGAGAATATTCAAATTTATACTCGTATTCATTTATAAAATACGAATACAAATGTGATAAAACCACTATTCAATTCATATTCGATCAGTTTCCACTCTAAATACCAACACCCTCTCCCTTCTTAGTGCTGGTAAAAATCGCCCATTCGAGTTACAAGAGGATCTTTTTGAGAACAGAAAATTTTGGCATATACGCATCGCCTCCCAAGAACATGCACCTTGAGAATCGTGTGCCGTAGATAAAAGGTTGTGTGTGTCATATACCCGAGGATGCTATTCTTCCTTTCAGAATGTTACTAGTACAAACCACCGGGCCAGGTCCCCATTTATACATGCAATGCTCAAGAACATAATTATTGAGAGAAAAAGAACTTCCCCATGGCACGAGCCGTCTTGATCCAAGAACGACTTTAGAAGAGAAATTATCTGACGAATAATTAGCCACTAGAGAGCATGTTATGTAGCCGTGTGATTCGTTATTTTTTGGAAGCTTTCGCTTTCCCTTTTTCTGTCAGGAGCAATGTTTCGTTTATTCCTGCGAAGGGATATAAACACCACCAATGGTAGCACAGCCATCAGTACCAATGGCTAGGGTAGTGAGTATCATTTCTGGTCGTACAAATGTAGGCGAATATGTCTCTGCATTATCGTCTGAGTTAGTTCATACGCTATGTCACCAACTCACTGCTATATTATCTGTTTATATGGACTCTTACTGATAGTTTTTTCTGTAGCAAATGAATAGTAATAGCTGGTAAAAGCGGTTTATAAATAGTAGTGACTGATGAATAGTAGCTTATTATGTAAGAAAGACAGTGTAACAATAGGCAGTATAACATTCAGACCGTCATATGACTTATAGAATTGTAATATAATAAAATTTAAAGTGTGTTACAATATGTGAAGTAAAATATAGTAACTGGTAGAAATGGCTTATAAAAACTGAAGCATCCGTATTGGTTTTTATTTTTAAAAACAAAAATCAGAAGTAAAAACTAGTAGGAACAGATCCATGTATGTCAATGCTGTTCCTAGATGCTCATATTCCTCACGGCTGATAATGCTCAAGGACATGTTATTGCGTTTTTGCTTTTTTTTTTTTTTTGAACGGTTGTTCAAGAAAGACACTCGTCGAGGACACTGTTCGTGTGGCCGTTCGTGGTGAGTCGTGGCAGGAATTGTATTCTTCTCACCACATATAAGTATGTAAATAATATTAGAAATTCTCGGTATCTTGTATTGGTAAATGAATCATTGTTACTGTCCCATCGCATTAGTGTCACATCCAGCCCATGAGCTACAAAAAAAAAAGAGAAAGGCTTTGCAAAGCTATGGCTAATTAGGGCTAAATTTCGGACAATTCAAGCCCAAAGCCCAGCTTAAGCCATCAGAGCCCATGAGGCCCACTATACTATCCGTACGGTTTCACATGGACCTTACCCCGGACTAGTGAGCGCTCGGAGGGAGGCCGCCGCCGCCGTCGAGGGAAACGAAATGGAGGTCGGCTTGCGGCTGCGCGCTCTCGGCCACTGTTGGCTGCGGCGGGTTCCCGACGGCGCATGGAAGCCGGCTTCGCCGCCCGCGCCGCGCGGCCTCCTCCTCCGCTGCCTTCTGCTCCCGTGCGTGACGGGCTCGTCTCCTCCCTCTCGGTACACCTCTTTGCAAATGAGTGGCGGACTGGAGGGGCATTGTACATTGGGTTTGTTCTAGTGAATTATTAGTCTATCACTGCAAATGAGTGGCGGACTGGAGGGGCATTGTATAGCATATCCTACCTGCATCGCTCTTCTGCTATGTGGAAATGGAGAAGTAATGGATAATTGGCAAGTTAAATTAGTGAGTTGGTCATTTGGGATTTTTAGGTCTAGTTGCTGGTTTCACTGAACTGTAATTATACTTCACAGATCCCAGGAAATGCAGGATCAATTGTGAGGACGTGTGCAGCGTCGGCTGCTGGCCTGCATCTTGTCGGGGTAAGGTTAGTGTTCATTGTTATGTCCTATAGAGAAAAGTTATATAACATCTAATATTCTCTTTTTCCCTGTATTGTCATTTATCTGGTATTATGTGTGAACTGAAACAATATTTTTTGAAAATTTTCCAGCCATTAGGTTATAAGGTAGATGACACAAAACTGAAGCGTGCCGGATTGGGTTATTGGCTGTATCCTATGATTGGATGTATTCCATTTATAGGATACTCTATGATTTGTAAAGCACTAAAGCTTGAAAACCCAGATCCTTGAACCTACTGGTCTGTTCTACTTTTAACCTTTCATTTGAAAGGTAGCAAGTCTCTACCTTAACTATTTCTACTAAGATATGTTGTTGTCAAGATTCATGACTCCTAGGATGAGTTCCGAGATTATTTCGTGAAGCAGGTACTGCAGTTTTCTCCTCCCGCATCAATATAACTACTGAAGAAATGTGGAGTTTTGACTAGTGTTTTTCTTTACATCAGGATGGAGAAAAAGGTTGTTGGCATTTACCAAAAGAAGCACAAACATCCATTCAGTGGGTAACTATATTAATCATTTCCGTTTACTTAAAGTAAATCCTCAGATATTTAGATGTACTTCTCACTGTAGCAAATACTTCAAAACATTGAAATAACAGTTAGTATGTGGATTTTAGTGAACCGTAGCTAACAGATACAGGAACTATTACATATATGATGATTTTCTTGCATGACCGATATGCTCAAACGGGAATTGTATTGGAGCAAAATTGACTTGAATATCTAGATTGCCACATTGATGTACGAATGCAAAGTAATGTAAATGTGCAAGATAGATTCTTCAGTTAAATGGTTGCATTTGTTTGATTATTGTTCACATTTTGGTTTAGAATTTGTCATATTCAGTTAAATGGTTGCATTTGTTTGATTATTGTTCACATTTTGGTTTAGGACGTATTCCGCTCTGAAACAAAAGGATCACCGCAGTCTGCCCTCGATGATTGCTGTAGAGATTGCCTAGGTGGTGGGACAATCCGAATTCCGATAGTGGAAACCTATGTCCGGTGCTTGAATCTCAGAGTCAGCGTTGGAATAGCGCTGTATGAAGCAGCAAGACAGCTGAACTACGAGCAGCTCCAGTATCAACCAGAGCTCCCAGAGGAAGCACAGGGACTATTCCCAACAGAGGATATTTATTCATGAAAACACTTATCTGAGAATTATTTGGTGGTACATTCATTAAGTTGAAAGAAACTCTGTGCTGTGAGCCTGTGACTTGTGAACATTTGATGGGAGCAGGAGGGCCCCATCGGATTCTCTTAGCAAATTCAATTCCAAACCGGTTTGGTGTCGAGGTGCTCTTCACATGCTCATTCAAAATGTGTACTGGACTGCTGGTGTCATCAAAGAAGCAGCAGCCAATATGTGACTTTTGGAAGCTATTTTTCTACTCCTCTAGCGTTAGAGATGAGATAGAGAGCCATAGACGTATCACGTATGTTACTTATCTCGCTTCCGTCGCATATACATCTCTTTCTTACCGTCCCCACCTTTTGCATTTTCCTTCTAAAAGATACTTCTTTCGGTCACTGCTATTTATTTTCAGTCAGAAGCTATCAACAAGTCCTTCACATATCTCCCACCGTAGCTATTTTTTTAAAAAAAAAACTCTAGACGTTTGTTTTTGCAAATCTAGTTCTCTCCTTGAGCTCGGTAGGACGATATGCCAAGCCGACTGGCGTGGCAGTGATTAATTAGTTTAATTATACTTAATTAATACTAAACATGTAATGTGCCACTTAATTAGTGCTAATTATGCTTTAAGTTAATCACTTAATTTCCTATCGCTCTGTGGTTGCTTGGCAGCTCATCCTACCAAGTCATGGTTGCTCGGCAGATCGAGGACCTGATAAGCTGTGGTTGCTTGACAAATGCTGCCGTGCTGTGGTGGCTTTGCAGGACTATCGAGCTGCTGTAGCACGGTGTTGTCTGTTATGGCTGTCGAGCTTAGAGAGAGTACTACATTTGCACAAATGAGTGTTTGAAGGCTAATTTTTTAAAAAAATTAATTACGGTACCAGTTATACAAAGGATTCGTCGGCAGGTAATTAGATATATGATAAGATGCGAGGCCTCTTCTCTTCGGACTTCTACACTGAGCTATACACTTGTACCGAACCACGAGTAACGAGTTCGTTAAGACCATCTCCAATGTTATGTTTTAGCCGGTTTAAATGAGAAGAGAGAATGCACTGAATCGATTCAATACATTAGAGAGGTCGATTTCAACAAAAAAATGTATGGAACTGAACTCTACTTATGAGTCGATTTAAAGTATTAAATAATTCATATGAGCATTAAACAACTATATAGGGGAGAGTACGATTGAGAGAGGATATTATTATTTTATGGTTTTTTATGTAACGTGGGTTCTAATTATTAGTAGGAATCGGTTCAATATACGGGAGAAAAACAAGCTTAGTTCCTAAAATATTTGCGTGACATGACATTAAATCGATATCGGTTCAACACACTAAAACGCTCTAAGTTGCTTCAGATGTTGAGTTGTTTTGTTTTTGTCAAATATGGTGAGAAGGTTGGTGAAGAAATTTACTGCTATTTATAACTTCTGTCTGCTCACGGATCAAATGGTCCCCCTCTCAGTGGATGTCCTGTTTTAGTGAATTATTGGACCATTGGCTGCTCTGGATGAATTAGTAAATGCCTAGTTCATCAACAGTTGGTAACTTTGATGAACGGCTATGATTGCGTGTAGTGTTTGTATTTGTATCTTTCAATGTTTTTCCTGGTGTGTAACAGTAACAGACTTTCTTCTTCCTGGTGTGTAACAGTAACAGACTTTCTTCTTGTAGGGGTGAATGCACCAGAAATTTGCATCTCTATCACGATTAAACATGATTACATCGTGTCTAACCTAGCTTGACATAACTAGATTTGCTCCAAATGTCCAATGATTGTGTCTTACATTGGATCCTGCCAGTGTCCATCATGGCATCAATGATCTGACCATCCTGCAGTGCAATGGCCAGTATTTGGCCAGTATTCAACAAGAATCCCTTGTTGTTAAAAAGGATAACTTTTCCCTTTAACAACGAGATGTAGGGTTTTTTTCAGTTTTTTTTAAACTGTTTTTCGGCTTTTACATGATAACTAACTTTCAAACGAAGTATTTTATTAAGATAAGGTCTACAAGTTGATTATAGTTACACTATAGCGACTTCAATTACATCGGCCAAAATCGCACGTGAGTTTCTATTATTTTGTACTCTCTCACACAAACAGCTCAAAAACCATAAGTCGAAACCAAACAGGCCCGTATTAGACCAGATTTAGACTTAGACCCGGTTTAGAGCATGGTATTTTCTCATATTCTTTTAGATAATGAACTGCTTCTATTGAGATAGTAAACAATCTCAAGGAATCAAAATTCGAGAGGCAAGCAACTAGATTCCTAGATAGATGGGGATTGATCTCTAGGAGTCATCTTCATGTCTTACACGTCCTTGACATAGCAAAATCAAGAAGGGGAGGGATAAGATCAAAACCAATCAAATCAAGAGTAAACCAACCAAAACAAGAGAAATCCATTGGAGAGGAACATAGTTGATATATTGCTAGTTGAGATGAAGATATTACAGTCATTCCACTGGAGGACAAGAGAGTACACCATAGCACTCAACTTCTATAATCCTAAATAGCAAGAGTGGGATGGTTGGATAGTTTTCTAACAAGTCTCTATCCTAACCCATTAAATAGATAGGCAACCAGTACCTATATAACCATAATGGATACTATTCACTTAGCACATATGAGAAAAATCTGTTAACCCCAAAAAAAACATGGGTTTTACTCACACGCTACACCTATGCACGCTTTTAAAGCACTAGAGTCTGAATCCGCTAAGTCCTTAGTCTTGATCTAATTTGATCTTCTTAGCTTCTCCTTGACCTAAACCGTTCTCCCAAGCGCCGTGATTTTGATCCAAGATAATTTTCGGTATTTTGGATAATTTACCAAGATACTCTTTCTTGACTCAGTATTTATCTTCTATTGCAAGCAATCGTCATGCTTGCCTTGTATAGATGCACCATTGGCTTGCCACGCGTCGGCAAGTCTCTCCCATTTCGGTTGCATTGGACCACGTCTCACTTAGACCAACCAAACCATATGGTTCAACCCGTCGCTCGAATTTTTTGTCAACATTTTCTACCTTCCTTGTGCCATGCTTGATCGTTCTGGGCCTCAACTCCTCTATGAACATAGTTCTTATTCTCGCCGTTGGCCATGATTGACTCCAAGCGGTCCTACATATCTAAAGATAAAAAAATTATTTTCAGACATAAGTTATTTATAATTTGACCCATATTAGCTGTAACATGCCTCATACAACATATATGTATTGACGTAGTTCAACTAAAATAATCCAAAACTCAATTTTTCCAAAAAAAAAGTCATAAACCAACCGAACTGAAAAATTCTATGCCGATCAGACCACCTCCCCTAGTCGGTCTAACCGCTAACGGTGGTCGATCAAACTACCAAAGGCCTTTAAAATGGCAATAGTCTATCACAACATAATTATAGACCTTCTCAGAGTGTCCTTCACATGCATTGTTGCCTAAGAGATAGCACCTAGGTCTGGTTCCAAACAGTTTTTAGTTTCTGTCTTCCAACTTCTAGAAAACGAAAGCTAGTTTAAACATATTGCTTTCTTAACTAGGGTTTTTTTGTCTACATTATCCGTAGAGATATAATGGTTTTTTTTCTCTTTTTCTATTTTTCTTTAATTGAATAAAAGCTAGCGGCTCTGCGGTGTTAATTTCAGCCGAATTGAACGGGGCTGAGAAAACGAAAGCTAGTTTAAACATATTGCTTTCTTAACTCCGTAGAGATATAATGGTTTTTTCTCTTTTTCTATTTTCTCTTTAATTGAATAAAAGCTAGCGGCTCTGCGGTGTTAATTTCAGCCGAATTGAACGGGGCGGATTCGCGTAACCCTCCCTCAGGACCGTGGACCTATCGGCTATCTGGTTCTATGAATTGGTCTGTGCCATTGTCGCATCTTCCCAGAGTCAAATGAGTAAAAGGTAAATAGCACACTGCTGTACTCTCCATTCTCCGAGTTCCAACCCCAAGAAAGCGAGGCTTTTCCACTACAGAAGTGTAACAATGCACGCCAAAAAGGAAGGGGAAATAAAGCAGGGAGAATTGTTCTCCATTCTACATAAGTGCTCTCCGTTCTCCGAGTTTCAACCCCGAGAGAGAAAGCGAACGACGCATCGATTACACGGCTGCAAAGGTTGCAACTACAAAACATGATTCTTACTAGAGCAGATCAGCGAATGGCTCTTGCTTGCTTTTACCATCTCTGACCTCACATTGGCAAATGCTAATCTACAGAATTAAAAGATTTTACGCGCTACTGATTGCTACTGAGAACGCTGGGTCTTTAGCTTGTATTTAGCCTCGATCAGTGAAGCTAGCGGAGCAGCAGCTGCGGCGGTGGATTGGATCGCCGGGTTAGCCGATCCGGTCGAGGCTCTCGGCGACGGCGCGCATGCGGGGGCGCAGGTCGGGGTCGGGCTCGGTGCACCCGAGCGCGACGTGGAACACGGCGAGGACCTGCTTCTTGGCGTGCACCTCGCCGAGCAACGTAGGGTCGACCACCTCCGACAGCGGACGCTCCTCCTTGAAGGCGCGTCGCACCCACGCCTCCAGCTCCAGCCCGCCCTCCCCCTCCGTCGGCTCGCGCCCGGTCACCGCCTCCAGCAGCACGACGCCGAACGCGAACACGTCCCCCTTCTGCGTCGCCGCGGCGGCCGCGCCACCGGGCGCGCGCAGCTCCGGGGCGACGTAGGACAGCGCCGACAGCGCGCCGCTGCGCAGCGCGCAGGCCGCGCTGCCGAGCTTCTTCGAGTGCGCCGTCTTGTGCATGCCGGCGACAAGCCGGGCGAGGCCGAAGCCGGAGACGTGTGCCCGGAGCTCGTCGTCAAGGAGGATCTTGGACGACTTGATGCAGCCGTGCACGTACCGGCGAGGGCTGCACTCGTGCAGGTAAGCCAGGCCTCTCGCCGCGCCCTGCACGATGGACAGCCTCACCGACCACGGCAATGGCGTCGGGGACGCCGTCGGGCCACCTGAACAAAATAATACGGTGTTAGTTCTGGATCAAATACAATGGTGATTAGCAAGACCAGATTCGCGCGTGACATTACCGTGGAGGGCGGAGTGGAGGGAGCCATTGGGGAGGTAGTCGTATATGAGCAGCTTCTCGTCCGGAGCGTAGTAGTATGCGCGGAGGCGGGCGACATTGGGATGGCACGCGCGGCCGATGGCGGCGGCCTCCGCCTCAAACGCGCGGTGCCGGCGCCACCCGGAGTCGGCGCCGTCGCCGTCGTCGGGCTCGCTGAGACGGCGGACGGCCACAGCGGGGCCGTGACCGGGGACGACCCTGTAAACGATGCCGCCGCGGCTCTTCCCCACGACGTAGGCGGACGCGCGGAGGAGCTCCTCCAGCTCCAGCCCGAACCCGTCGTCCACCGCCACGAACACCTCCCCCTCCTCCCCGCCGTTGCGCCGATCTTCGCTGCCGGCGAGCGTCACCGCCCCGTTCTTCTCCTTCGTCGACTCCTTCTCCTCGTCCCTGGTCGTTGCAGCACACCGCCTCCGGCACTGCCACTGCAGCACTACCCCGGCCACAATGACCGCCACCACAATGACAGCAAGAATCGGCACCGTCGGCGAAGACCGCCGCTTCAGCGGCCTCCCCGCCTCCGCCGCTGCACCAGGGTTCAGACCAGTATTCGACTCCGGGATTCTTGGCTCTTCACTCTCTCCGACACACTCGACCTTAAGCGGAAAGCCGCAGAGCCTCGGGTTGTCGTCGAAGGCGGTAGGCCCCTGGTTGACGAGGGACCCCACCTGCGGGATCTCGCCGGCGAGGTCGTTCCCCCGGAGGTCCAGGCTCACCGCCACCGGAATGCCGCCAAACTCCGGCGGGATCCCGCCGGTGAAATGGTTGTAGCTCAGGTTCAGCACACCGGAGAGACGCATAAGCCCAGCGATCGCCGGCGGCAGCGACCCGTTCAGCTGGTTGGAGGACAAATCCAGCCGGGACAAAGACGCGAGCCTCCCAATCCCGCCTGGAATCTGGCCAGACAGGAGGTTGTGCGCCAGGTCAAGGGTGGTGAGCTTCTGCAGCGCCGTGATAGCGACTGGGATCTGGCCGGAGAGGCGGTTGTACGGCAGCGAGAGCGTCTCCAGCTCGGAGAGTAGGGAGAGCTCGGAGGGTAGGTAGCCCGCGAGCGAGAAGTTCGCGAGCTCGACGCCAGCGACCCGGCCTCCGCCGCCATCGGCGCAGGTGACGCCGGGCCAGCCGCAGGGGTCGGCGTCGGCGTCCCTCCACGTGCCGAGCGCGCCGTAGGGGTCGTCGGACACCGCAAACTTGAGCGCAAGAAGCGCCAGGCCGTCCGTGTTGAGCGCCGCCGCCGCCACAGCAACGGCCGCCAGCACCACCCCCACCGTCACCGCCCGCGCAGCCGCCATTCCGATGGAAGCAGTGGTTTCTCACTGAGCTCCTAATAAATTACAACCCTGCCATTTCTTGGGAGTATGTGAGGTTGCAGCCTTGCAGAGAAGGGGAGAAGAAGACAGTCGAGTGATAGGGGAGGAGGGTGGGCTTAGGGGAGTGAGATTTAGGCACGAAATGACGGAAACGGGTACCTCGAGGGTGTTGGCTTGGGTGAAGCCCTGGGTTTTCGTAGTAATTTTGGGGCAAAACTAGGGGTACTTTCGGGATGAAGATTTGAACGCAGTGGCGCACGGGGAATTGCGCTGGAGTTGAGGTGGACAAGCAGTGGATTCGAAGCTTTTGCTAAAGTTACATGTGGCAAATCTCAAGGATCATAGTTGATCCCCAGGATTAATGTAACATGGAAACTATTTGTGCGTGGCAACGGAAATATAAAGACAATGGGGTGTTTGGTTGCCAGCCACACTTTGCCACAGGTTGTCACGCCTAAGGTTAGGCAAGTTTGACTAACTTGGCAGCTGTTTGGTTGCAGCCACAGTTGTGGCAAGATTCCCTTCCAGCAAACTAGGTCCCACGCGTCAGTGACTCAAAAAAGTGTGGCAAGATTCCCTTATGCTTGCTAAGGTGTGGCAAAGAATTTGAACACCTCAACTTAGACAAGTGTGGCAATTTTTGTTGGCAAATAGTGGCAAAGTGTGGCTAGCAACCAAACAGCCCCAATATATGAATTTATTTAATATTTACGATGATTCACTGATTAGATATACATACATCATTTAGATAGAGCCAAACAATTAAATGGGTTTGACTTTGTAAACTGCCGCTATAGTATATAAGTTGCATGCGTTTTTAGAGAAAATAGCTCATGGAGACGGGCACAACCTATGCCATCATTTTGTAGAAACTATCTCTATATCTTCCTCAATTAGTTCAATCCACGGCACAAATATGAAAGGAATGATTATTACTCTTCTAAAAATCAAATGATTATTCTTAAATTGGAGTGCAAAATAATATCAACAAAACGCAGCGCAGATCCAAGAGCAAAAGCATTAAAACAAATAGAATGAAAACAAAGTAAAATCGAACTTTATTCTTTCTAAGAGCAAAGGACAAATACCTATTGCTACCTTGAGGGCATATCAACATTTTTTTAAAGCAAGAAACATACTAAGGCCCTGTTTGGTACAGCTCCTACTCCCAGCTTCTCACTAGATTCTTGTGGAGCTGTACCAAACACCCAACTTCTCAAAATAGTTGGATTCTGATTCTCGCAAGGAGCAGAGCTAGAAATGAACTAGAGTAGAGAAGCAGCCTTTTGCTGGATTCTCGTGGGGAGCCATCCAACTAAAAGGCCTCCCCCCATCTCTCGCTCCTCGCTCGCCCCGCCGCCGCCCTCCCGCTCCTTCTCTCGCCCCGCCGCCGCCCTCCCTTCTCTGCCTCCTTTCTCTCGCCCCACGCCGCTCCCTCCCAATCTCGCCCTTCTCTCACCCCCGCCGCCTCCCTCCGTCCGATCCACGGCACCGCCACCACCTCCCTCCGGTCCCCAGCAGCGCCGCCGCCGCTTCCACCATCTATGTGTTAAGTACAGGTGAACAAAAACCACTTCTTTGGCTAGAATTTTGATTGCAAATCAATGATGGCTTGACATAGTTTGCTGTTTTTTCCTCAGCAATTCTCCTCTTGGCCGAAGATCGGATGTTAGTTGTGTGTTGATTGCAAACCATCTGTGATGTTTGTGTACAAAGTTAATAACAGATGCGTGTTATTATGGTGAATCTTGTTGTTGCCTGGGATTTTTCATGTTATTATGGTGAAGTACTTGTAAGAATTATTTGGTGAATCTTGTTGTTGCCGGCATTAACACCGAGGAGATGTCATGTATGATACGTAAATAATATGAGCTTGTGCATACACTGCAGAATGTTAGAAATTGTAAATAAGAAGTTTTTGTATGCGACATCGTATGATGTAAAGACCTGCAAGATATGGAGATCACTACTGCCTATTCATTGCGGTTCATGAATGATATGAGCTAAGGACATGTGTTGTTTCAATTTTGCTCACTGATTTCCTGTTTCTCTGAATCTTTCATTATCCACTGTGATATGTAATTCTCAAAACTATGCTTCTGTGGTCATTTCGTATCTATTTTTAGCTATCGAAGAGATTAGGACAAATGCTTTTGATCTTATGCACAAACCATTTACCTATATCATTGTGATCTCATACAATAATTGTTATAATTATATCTACATCATTTACCTACGATATTGTCATAAATTTGCATATGTATAAGAAAATTGCTCTTAAACTCTCATAGGTATAGCTACTGGCCGAGGTATTGCCGACCCTAGTTCGCCATGAGAATGTTCTACATAAAACTACACCACCGGTCAAAAAGGAAAAAAGAGAAAGAAAATCTAGTTAAATTGAAGTGTCAAAACTAGGGGTAACATGGTCTATTTCCCTCAAATCTCCTCTTTTATGAATCTGGAGCCAACTCACTAGCCAAACGCTTTTCAGAGGCAGCTCCAAATTCTCAGAGAAGTGGATTCTCGGATAATCCAGAGCAGAAGCTGAAAAATGAGAATCTGGAGCTCTACCAAACAGGCCCTAAATTCCAAAAAAAAACAAAGAACTACAGATTGACATGTGAGTAAGGTGTAAGATTTTTCAGTTTTGCTTGGCTTCAGTTTCTTCTGCCAATTGACAACTTAATCTTAATTCCTTAAATTATACGAAAGAGAATAAATAGATCTACGTGTGATAACATTCTTTCTTGATCTTCTCATTTGGTAAATCCATCATAAACCCTGAAAGCAATTCTTTCTGTGAGAAAGGAGAACATGCAGGTGCCTCCTAATAATTGAATAATTAGCTGGAGTAGGTGGGTGCAATAAGGAAGAAACAAGACACTAACCAGAAAATTAAAACACTGCTAAAAGATTTTTTTTTGAGAAACCAATCCATCCCATGTCGACCGACATCGAGTCCACCCTAATGCCAAGATATTAATTAAGCTGAGCACAACCTGGTTGGAGCTTCGGCTAGAATGCGCCATGTATAAAACAACTCAAATGGTATTGAAGACAACAGTCAAGGAGGCGGAAATAGAACATAGCATTCACCCAGCATGGTATGTCTAAACTGAACATCACAAATATATTTATGTATCACAACTCCACAGTACAGTCTAATAGATGATATGATGCAGTATCACAACTCCCTGTTCTTTGGGGGCGTTTGGTTCACGGGATGAAACCATTCCTTCCCGCTAAATGAGATGGTTCCATTTAGTTGATTTTGGCCTTGTTTGTTTTGGCTTAGACCTTGTTTGTTTTGGCTTAGACTTTTTGGCTTATAGTTTAAAGCTAACCTTTAGGCTTAATCAACTTATAAGCACATAACTTTAAGCAAATCATGTATATGTCCTGTTTGTTTAGACTTAGGCTTTCTGGCTTTTCCTTGGTCTTCTATCATGCATGAACACATAACAAATTCGCAAATAATGCATGAACACACAACAATCAGCGCCGCCAGCGGCGAGCGAGGGGAAAGGAGGCCGGCAACGTTGGGCGCGGGGAAGAGAGAGGCCGGTGGAGGTAGGGCACGGGGACGAGGGAGGCCGGCGGAGGTGGGCGCGAGGACGAGGGAGGTCGGCGGTGTCAGGGGGCAAGGAAGAGGGAGGCCGATGGAGGTGGGCGCAGGGACGAGGGAGGCCGGCGGCAGTGAGCACGAGGAAGAGGGAGGCCAGCGTCGAGCGTCGTGGGGAAGATGGTGAAGGAAAAAATGAAAGGATTTGGAGTTATATATATGAATGGCATTTGATAAGCAATTTTAGCGAACTTGAGTGGCAAAGGGATATTCTATTCCACAAAAGCCAAAAAAAGCATTTCTCCAATGACTTTTAACTTTTGGACTTAAAATGGCTTAAGCTTTTTATAAGCTGGATGAAAAGGCCATCTCTTTGTTTAGGTTTTGGGTTTTTTTTTGCTTATAAACCAGATAAAAAGCCAAAATAAACTGGGCCTTTGTAAGGAATACTCTATCCAGATGATATATCGCGTCGCTCGACAAAATGAAGCGAACCACACTGTCTCGAACGGAACGGTTCCATCCAACTTGGTACATAAACCAAAAAAACCGTCTTTTAGATTTTGGCTTTTGATTTCTCCAAAAAATCGAAATAAATAGGATAGTTTCTTGAATAAAATTTTTCAAATGGTTTTCTCAAACTAAAAACAATATACATCATCTATATCTTTCCCTAACGTCTTAAAAACCACATATCAAATCTATCCGCTGCAGTAAAAAAAATGGCGAATGTCAACGTCCAGAACAAGGTCCTTCAAAGTGTGCATTGCACAGCATTTGGAGTTGCCTTCTCACTTTTTTTTTTTTTTGAACTCGTTGCCTTCTCACTTGTCAAGGTCTCAGGCGGAGTGGAGCCGTGGCCCGTGCTGCACCTGCGACGCGGCATCGGGAAGCGCGACGTGGTAGCGTGTACAAATGCGACGCACCAGAAGAGAAGGTGCGGCAGCACGCACAGGCACAGGTCACGAGGCACAGATGCAGAGGTAGTACTAGTACCAATTTGATCGTCCCTTGTGTTAGGAAACATGCACTCTATCTAGAGTTCTGATCTAATTGGGCACCCTCATCGTAGACTATAAATAGGGACTTAGACCCCCCTCATTATGTACCCCGATGCAATCTAAAGCAATAAAGAAAGAACAGGAGTTCTCTCTATCTCTCTGTGTGTTCAATCTATTCTTCTGTAATTCTGTGATTGATTCGTTCTTCTTCTAAACAGAGGAATCGCTCGGACTGGTCGCCAGCGACGGTTCCTCAACACGTTATTAGCACGACTTCGCTCTGGTGAACGAGGTAATCATCGAAGCACAGATTGAATTTTCTAGATCGCTTTTGAATCTGTATTTTCTTTTCGCGTTTTAGATTGAATCTCTACGGTGCAAATCTGTCCTAATCTACGGCGAGCAGACTTGAAGTCGCCGGCACAATGCCGATCGGTAGATTGTGAAACGGGGTAGATGTTGATTGCACTGTAGATTAGAACGATGCAAATCCGCCCCAATCTACCGCGAGCAGATCTGAAATCGCCGGCACAATGTCGATCGGTAGATTGCGAAACGGGGTAGATGTTGATTGCATCGTAGATTGGAAACGAAATTTTGCATGGTTTTGTTTAAATCTGCATGATCACTGCATGAGAAAAAGAAACTAGCATTGCCCTTTTCTGTTCGGCCTCTGTGCGGGAAGAAAAAAAAATATAGGCCAACGGCCTGCCACCGGCTCGACGCCGGCCGACGCCCCGCATGTACGCCGCCGGTCACCGGCTAGCAGCCGCCCGAACGTGCACCGCCGGTACGCCGTCTCGCCACGCGTGCCTCGGCCCGAAGCTGAACCACCTGCTCGGCCGCTCCGCCCGGTGAAGCGTCGCGCCCCGCAGGGCGCCGCCGGCCGCACGGTCACCACCCCGAAGACCGGCATGAAGCCGTCGCCGGTGCCATCGATCTCGCCACTCGGACTCACCGCGCCAGAACGCGCGCCCGCGCCCGCACGCGCAATGCCCGAGGAAGCCGAAAACCCGCGTCGCACTCGGCCGGCCGGCTGGCCCGCACGGCACCAGCACACGCCGCCGGCCGCTCGCTGGCCCCGCAGCCCGGCGCGGCCGCCCCGCCGGCCAGCAGCCGTGCCAGCGCCCGCACCCGGCTCCGGCCTCCCGCCTCGCCCCGCTGGCCAGCAGCCGCACTCGTTTGGACCGCCGCCCTCCCGCCTCGGCTCGCCAGCAGCCGCGCCCGCCGCCGCACCGGCTCCGCCTTGCGCCCGAACGCGCCGGCCAACCCCGCCTTGCGCCCGAATGCGCCGGCCATCCCCGCCGCTGCACCGGCTCCGGCCGCAGCCGCCATGGTTTTTCCCCGCACGCGCGCCGCCGCCTGCACGCAGCCTCCACCTAACTCGCCGGCCGCACGTGCCCCGCACGGCGCCTCCGCCGGCCCCAGCCGTCCGCGCCCGCCTGGGCGCCTCCCGCCGCGCGCCTCCCGTCGCGCGCC
Source organism: Dendrocalamus latiflorus (assembly GCA_017311315.1). NCBI lineage: Eukaryota > Viridiplantae > Streptophyta > Magnoliopsida > Poales > Poaceae > Dendrocalamus > Dendrocalamus latiflorus. The sequence continues at coordinate 4,615,164 of CM029654.1, forward strand.
GCCTGCGGCCGACACCCTCCCGCCGTGCGCCGCCCGCACGCCGGCGCCTACCGTCGCGCGCCGCCTACGGCCGACGCCTCCCGCCGCCCACTCCCGAAATTGCCGCCTCCCGCTCAAAAGAGCCGCCGTCGCTCGGTGACGTGGCTAGGGTAAACCCTAGCCACCGGGCGTGATGGGCTGGCCGGGTGGGCCGCGGGGGGAGAGGGAGAAAAGGTGGGCCGCGGGTGGGGGGAGGGAGAAAAGGTGGGCCGCGGGTGGGGGAGAGGGAGAAGTGGTGGGCCGCGCGGTGGGGGAGAAAAGATGGGCCAGGGGGGAGGAAAAGGGGGGCCAGCCGAAAAAAAATTTACCGAAAGGCCCCTAAAACTTGCATTTAAGTCCAGAATTTTGCAGAAAAGGTCTCGTAGTTCCGAAAATTACGTGTAAGACCTCAAATTTACGAGTGGGTCCAGAATTTTACAGAAAACCCCTCTGTAAATCAGAAAATTGCGCAAATTTTTCTCTGAACTGAATATTTGCGTAAAAACCCTCTGGAATTGCAGAATTTGCTGAAATTTCATATTTTACCATAAAAGGGCCTCGGGAATCCGAATTTTGAATCAATTTTAGCATTTGAAGCTTATTTATTTATGCCATTATTATTCTCTGTATTTTCTGTATTTATTTACTGTTTTGGTTAATTGTAATTGTTTAAATTGCTTTTAATCACTGAAATTAGTAGTAAAATTATAGAAAATGCATAGAAAATTCTGAAACATTGCGAGAACCTTTTGTACCATTTATTTACCTGCAGTGAATTATTCTGTGCATGTCTACCAGCAGTAGACTTATACACATTTAGATGACTAAAATAACGAACTGGAAGTTCGGGGAGCTGGCCCAGCATGGCCAAAATTATCTGACGTAGGCATCCGATGTCGAGATTGTGCTTGGAGCCAGGAAGCTCCGCGCGATTATTGGGATTAGCGGACTGAATGACGCCAACCCATGCCTAAAGAGAATGATCAGGCACTTCATTTTCTTAGGCACCACTTCTGCCTCACTCTCAAGAATGAGTACATGGCGGAGAAGAGCGCGCTAGCACTCTAGACCGCACTCAAGAAGCAGGTTTGAGAGGCTAAAGTACACCATTCTTCCTCGAGAAGAGTAGGAGTGGATTAGACTAAGGTTTGCCGACTTTAAGACGGTCAGGGAAAACAATTCTGCCTTGCACAGGATTTGTACCCGAAAACAGAAAATTGAGAAAATCCTTCCACCCCAATGCAGCACAATCCGCACGCAACTATCGTCAAGATGGCTATAAGGAATATGCCGAATTGATTGATATGATGCAAATTGCGGAGGCTCGGGACTAAGTTCTCCGCAAGAACTAAGTCACTCAGCCATCTGGTAGCTCCACTGGCCGTGAAGCCAACGCCAGGAGCAACAAGGTGCGAAAGCCCTTGATAGAGAAAAGGGGAAGGAAGGGTAAGACTGCAGCCAAGAAAGGCAAATCAGATGCTCCACGTGAGAATAAGGCTAACAAGCCAAAAACGGGATGGCAAAGGGCACATGAAGCCCACTCTGCATCGGTTGAGGGGGAGCATTCTGAGCAGCTGCCTGCGCTAATGGTGTTTGAGACCATTACGACAGCAGCACCCCTCTCGACCTAGAAGCAGTCACCGCCACGATTTCTCTTGAAGAGAATGTCACCCCCGAGAAAATAACAGAAGAAGTCAAGTGCACTGAATGTATTTCGACTTTAATTGTGATTTATTTTGTGTGGAAGAATATGTTAGAATTTGCATGGATGGTACTCAAGAATTGTTATTTTCTCGTAATGGTTGGATGATATTTGAAGAATTCATTCATTTATTCAGTTTATGATGGCATGATATGTTCTGATATTGGAGTATTTTATTTATGTGTTGATTGACTTCTCATACATGTTAATAAATACCCTATATTAGAACACGTGTAGCGCCCTATGGAGGGAGTGTGCTTAGCCAGCAGCGGCACAACGCATATCATCTTAAGAGAGAATAAGTATTTTTAGTCGATTCGTAAGAGCACTGGCAGCCTTACGACAATCGCGAGAAGCGATTCATGTATAATTGGTTCAGGAAGAGCCACAATGGGCACAACTTTGGTCATTGAAGAAGCCTTATTGTACCCAGAATCGACTTGAACTCTCCTAAGTTTTAAGGATATTCGCGCCAATGGTTTCCACGTTGAGACTAAAGAAGAGTACGGTACGGAATACCTGCTCATTACTAAGCGCGACGAGAATGGAATCAGAAAAACTCCCTTCACTAGAAATTGGGCTATATTATACCAACATTAAGGCGCCTGCAGCGCACACTGTTCTGAAAACAGTATTTAGAAGCTCTGAACTCTTCTGTCTCTGGTATGACAGATTAGGCCACCCAGGTCTTAGGATGATGAGAAACATAATAAATAACTCGCATGGGCATAATATTAATGAGAAAAATTTCCCGAATCATGAAGATTTTGTGTGCCCTGCATGTGCCACCGGGAAACTAATAACTAGACCCTCCACACTGAAAGTGAAGGATGAAGTTCCTGCATTCCTGGAACGCATCCAGGGAGACATTTGCGGTCCCATTCATTTAAGTATTTTATGGTGCTCATTGACGCTTCCTCGAAGTTGTCATATGTGGGTTTTATTGTCTACAAGAAACCACGCTGTTGCAAAATTGGTCTCGCGGATCATTCGCATCAGAAATATTTTTCCAGATCATCATATCAAGTCCATCAGAATGGACAACGCCGGAGAATTTACTTCGAAGGCATTTGATGATTATTGCATGGCGATGGAAATTGCAGTTGAGCATTCGGTACCGCATGTCCATACCCAGAACGGTTTGGCAGAGGCTTTAATCAAAAGAATTAAATTTATTGCCCGACCCCTCTTGCATAATTGTAATTTGCCAGCTACATGTTGGGGACATGCAGTCCTTCATGCAGCAAATCTCATCAAACCTTAGACCTTCGGCCTACAACATCCACTCACCTATGCAACTAGCGCAAGTGTCACCACCGAAAATTTCCCAACATTAGGGGGAGGAAATCAACCCCTTGATGAAGAATGTCGGGAAATTACATGGCAAGCCTGGGGAATCCATGCAGATGACCCGCGCACTAGAAAAGTCTAGAAGACAAGAGAAGTCCAGAAGACAAAATAGATTTGCAAGCATTAGCAAATTAGCTGCCTAATCACTTTAGTGATTTGAAGAGCGTGATTAAGTTGCATGTGCCTGCACGCACTGCACCGGAGAGGGTTGAAATACCAAAGAAAGCAGAAGGTATCCCTAATCTCGTCCAGAGGCCTCAAAGAAAAAAAATGAGGACGAGAACTCCGGTTCCTCGAATCCTTAGTAACCGGGGACGCCTGGTGAAGAAGGATAAGAGGGATTTATCACAGCCGATCATTGAAGTTCCCCAGAATGAGAAGGGAAACCAGTTGAGACCTGGCACAAGTATGACACCTTCCGAAAAGGGCATACCGGATCTGAATATCCCCATCGGCATGGATGTGTGCACACACATCGGAGCCGAAAAACTAAAGGGACTTGCTACCGCAATTGAAAGAAGCGATGTGCAAGGTAAAGCTCCAGCAGAAGCAATCGCTCTAGAAGAAGCAACTCATGAAAAAATAGCTATAAATTATGTGCACACGGGAGAGTCCCTGAATAGGACAACAGTTAATATCGATATCTATTTCGCAAAGAAAATTGCCACCATCATCGATCTTGATCCTGAGCCTGCATTGCTCGCTGAATGTGAGAAAAGATCAGATTGGGAAGATTGGAAGAAGGCAATAGCAACTGAATTGCTATCTCTGAATAAAAGAGAGGTGTTTGAGCCCGTATGCCACACACCTCCCCACATACACCCCGTTGGGCACAAGTGGGTATTTGTTCGAAAGAGAAATGAAAGAAATGAAGTAGTGAGATACAAAGCAAGGCTGGTAGCCCAAGGTTTCACTCAACGTCTTGGAGTTGATTATGAAAAAACCTACTCCCCAGTCATGAGTGGAATTACCTTTAGATATTTGATCTCAATGGCAGTGAACTTGAACTTAGAAATGAAATTGATGGATGTTGTGACTGCATACCTTTACGGTAATTTGGATTCGGAGATTTACATGAGAGTCCCTGAAGGAATTCCTCTCCCGAACCAAGACAGAGCAAATAGAAATCTGTACAGTGTGAAACTCAGAAAGTCACTGTATGGACTGAAACAATCTGGAAGAATGTGGTATAATCGCTTAAGCGACTTTCTCTGCAAGAAAGGCTACACGAACAATGAAGACTGTCCTTGTGTATTTATACGGCGATCCCAGAATGGGTTCTGTATAATATCTGTGTATGTAGATGATCTGAACATCATCGGGACAGCCGAAGACATAAAAGAAGCAAGCTCATATTTGGAGTCAGAATTTGAAATGAAAGATTTGGGCAAGACCAAGCTTTGCTTAGGCCTGCAGCTTGAGCATGTCCTTGAAGGAGTCTTGGTACATCAGTCGACCTACACCCAGAAGGTGCTTGAAAGGTTTGGCTTCGAGAAGGCATTTCCCTCGAAAGTACCGATGATCGGGAGGTCATTACAGCAATAAAAAGATCCTTTCCGACCTAGGGAAGAGGGGGAGGAAGTCCTGGGACCGGAATTCCCATACTTGAGTGCAGTGGGAGCACTCATGTACTTAGCAAACTGCACTAGACCGGACATTGCATTTGCCGTGAACCTCTTAGCAAGGAACAGTGCAGAGCCCACCAAAAGGCATTGGCAGGGCATAAAGGACATTTTCTGATACCTCCAAGGTAGCAAGGACCTCGGATTGTTCTATAGAAAGAATCAAGATCTGAACTTGATTGGCTATGCAGATGCTGGGTATCTGTCTGACCCGCATACCGCTAAGTCACAAACAGGCTATGTATTCCTGTGTGGTGGAACTGCAATTTCATGGAAATCGTCTAAGCAAAGCCTGGTAGCTACTTCGACGAATCACTCAGAAATTATAGCACTGTATGAAGTCGCACGAGAGTGCGCTTGGTTCCGCTGAACGGATCACCCCATCCAGCAGTCATGTGGAATGAACATTGTGCAAACCCCCACAATTATCCAAGAAGATAATGCAGCTTGCGTTGCGCAAATGCAGACGGGCTATGTAAGCATATCAACCCCAAGTTCCTCTATGCTCATGAATTGCAAAGATGGACAAAATTGAAGTACTGCACACTAAGTCATGAAGACTTATTCACTAAGTCACTCCCCGCATCTAGCTTTGAAAGGTGCGTGTGAGGGATTGGAATGATGAGACTTAGAGAAGTGCAGAATTCAGGGGGAGAATTCTCTCAAGCCCGTTATTAAATCTTGATCATGAAGATTAAGTACTCAAAGGAATAAAGTCCTGAAGACCAAATGAAATTGGGTGAGTTGTACTCTTTTTCCCTTGACGAGTTTTCCATGAAGTTTCTCGATCAAGATTTTTAATGAGGCAATTCGTGCATCGCAGCATCACATGTATCATGTACTCTTTCTCCAAAATTTTCCCACTGGGTTTTTATGGAGTTTTGACGAGGCATGAGCATGTTGGGTGAGTGCCCAAGGGGGAGTGTTAGGAAACCTGGACTCTATCTAGAGTCCTGATCTAATTGGGCACCCCCACCGTAGACTATAAATAGGGACTTAGACCCCCCTCATTATGTACCCCGATGCAATCTAAAGCAATAAAGAAAGACCAGGAGTTCTCTCTATCTCTCTGTGTGTTCAATCTATTCTTCTGTAATTCTGTGATTGATTCGTTCTTGTTCTAAACAGAGGAATCGCTCGGACTGGTTGCCAGCGACGGTTCCTCAACACCTTGTTTGTTTTCTTCGTCGCACGGTTGCTAAACAATCTGCCGCACAAGTAACGCTACCGAGCAAAACTGAACAGATCGCGAAAAACATTCATGCCAAGCGTTCCGTTGCATATCGCAAATAGGAGTGCACAACCACATTACATTAGCCTGTCTGATTGACTGCCGTACTGTGCCCCGCAAATGGAGTATAGAGCTGGCCAATAGGCTGTGCCAGGCCGGCATGGCCTGTTAAGGCCCGTGTAATAAACGGGTCATACCGTGCCGGCCCGCGGGCCACATTGCAAGCCCAGGCACGGCCCGTTTATTACACGGGTCGGCCCGGGCACGGTTAAGGCTAAACGGGCCGTGCCGACCCGGCTAGCCGAAAAAAATAAGAAAAATTGTAAGAAATTAAGAAAATTGTAAAAACATTGTAGAAAATTCAGAAAAATATAGAAAATTGTAGACATTATTAATTATAAATATAAATATTTGCAATGACATAATGAGGTTTATTAATTTATTAAATTACATGAGATGGCTGCCTCATTAAAAACTTTACCAAGTAAAAACTCAATTTGAGAAAACCTTAGTAAAGAAAAAAATACAGCCTATAAAGCTCATTATTGACTACATGTGAAAGAAAAATATTGAAAATCCTATTCATTGCTATCTAAATATAAATTCTCAAAAGATTCTTCTAAATCTTTATTATCTGCAGTATGTTGGAGTCTTGATTCAGGTTGTTCCCAGTCTTTGACGGTCAGAAGTATTTCGACCATCTCGTTGGAGAGACTTGTTCGTCGCTCCTCGATTATTCTTCCGGAAAGACTGAATGCTGACTCCGAGGAGACTGTAGAGATAGGAACAGTCAACACATCCCGCGCTAATATGGATAGCACTGGATATGACACCTTCTGGGTTTGCCACCATGAGAGGATGTTCAACTCCTGCTCGAAGCTGACGCTATCACTGTTGAGATAGCTTGATAGGTCTCCAGCGCTTTGTCGCCTTCCTCTTCCTAACTGCTGTGTACCTGCACGAGAACTAGACGAATAACCAAAAATCTTACCCCATTGCATAGCCCCCTAGAGGTGCTAGGGACTACCGGGGGTCTTTCTAAATGCACAGACCCAAACTTATTTTCATATTTATCATATACCTCATATAATTTATTCTTAACTAATGTAAAGTATGAACAATAGTCTAAATCGGTAGCCTCACTTAAAACTTGTAAAACATTTATAAATCCTTGCAGTTTGGCCCTAGGATCCAAAATAAAAGAGAATGCATATAAAATAGAAATTTCTCTCCAATATTTTAAAAACTTAGTTTTCATGGCAACTACAGCATCCCGTAGTATAGGATTATTTTCAAAAGCCTTTAGGTGAGTGGCAATTTCAACAATATTATGAACAATCATGGGAGATGTAGGGTAATATACTCCAGAAAGACAAAGTGTAGCTTTATGAAACATTTCTAAAAAGGAAAATATTTTTTCACCAACAACCCAATCATCCTCAGTAAGTTCAGGGTCTCTAACTTGGGTTCTACTAGAGGAGCTACGAGATTGATGGCTTTGGGTGTGAAGGAAAACAGATAAGGTGCTCTTATATGGCAATATATGTTTATGCATAAGGTAAGTAGAGTTCCATCTAACAGGCATGTCTAAACTAAATTTTCTATGACGAACATTCATTACTACACAAAAACTCTTATATGCGGCTATTCGTTGGTTAGAATAATTAATAAATGAAATTGCATCTCTAAAAGAATCAATACAAGCATTTAATCTTTTTAAACCGAATTTAACAATAAGATTAATAATATGACAAGCACAACGTTGATGCAATAAGAAAGACTGTGCATAAGTATTAAACAAAGGAGTAAGAATTTCCATAGCTTTAGTGTTTGCAGCTGCATTATCTAAAGTTATAGAAAAAATCTTATCCGTGAGACCAAAATCTTTTACAACTTTAATAATGCTTTCTGCAATATTTTCAGCATTATGTGAAACATTAATTAATTTAAATCCTATAATTTTTTTCCATTATCCAGTCATCATTAACATAATGAGCAACAACACTAATATAATCCTCTCTAGCCCTACCACTCCATATGTCGAATGTCAAAGCAATAGAGAATGCACATGTATGAAACATTTCTTTCAATTTATCACGACAATTGTTATAATATTTAATTAAATCTCTAGTTGTTGTTTGCCTAGATACAATACTAAATTGAGGATTATGAGCAGTCCTAATATATTTTTGGAAAGCATCAGATTCACCAAAATTTAAAGTTAATCTTGAGAAGCAATTAATCTACAAAGAGATTCCCGAGCTATCTCTGGGTTGTACTCCCACGTACGTACCGAGCCGTCGGGGTTATATTGCAGCTGTGTCTGGCGCATTTGTATTCCTTGCCTTTTCTTGCAGCTTGCAGCATGTCGTTGTAGATGACCCGTCCCACCTGAAGATTTTGCACTCAATTCATTACCACAAATTTTACAAATAGCATACCTCACTTCAGTTCCATCATTGTCGGTCTTGAACTTCTTGTCGAAATCGTTCCAAACTATTGATGTACTAGCTCTTGTTCTTTTTGCACCCGTGCTTTGGGTCGTGGATACACTTGTTGAGTCAGCAGAAGATGGATCGATTGGACCCTGCGCCACCGGGGTCGTCGGTTCTTCGGCATCTCCAGTTTGTACATGTGGACCTTCCGCGGATGGATATGCTTGTTGAAACGATTGCATATCCTTCGCCGAGAGGCCGAATTCGGAGAGTTGAAAATCGTAGTTCTCCATTAAATTGACTGCAAATTGAAATAATAAAGAACGATTAACTTACTATTAAAGTATTAAACCAACAAATAATAGCAAAAAATTAAACCAATAAATAATACCAAAAAATTAAAATAAGAGTATAAGACAGCATTATTACCTCCTTTGCAGCTCTCACAAAAATCTTTGAAGATTTTTGAATTTTTAGAATTTTGCCCGAATTTTCACCAAATTTGCGCAAACACTTTCGAATTTTTCAGAGCTAAACCGAGAGAGAAGAGTGAGGTTTGAGGTGTGGAGAATGGAGACCGGATGCCCCCTATTTATAGAAAAAATTTCAGATTTTTTCGAATTTTTTGCTATTTTTTCGGATTTTTTACCCCCCAACGGTCACAAAAACGGCTAGTTTTTGAAATTATCCGGGCCAGATGGGCCGGGCGTGCCGCCGGGCCGTGCCGGCTCGGCCCATTTAAGTTTCGTGCTGTGCCGTAAACGGGCCGAGTCTACAGTACCGGGCCGTGGTGCGGCCCGGGTAGGCCCGGCCCATTTGGCCACCTCTAATGGAGTACAAGCCTGCGATTTCGGCATATCTGACTTCTTCGAGTTGTTTGGTTTTTTTAAGCCAAAACCTATTTAGAATGCGTCAATTTCTAATATTGGCTGTTTTGGTTTTTCTCTTTTTTTACTTTTGCTTTTTTAAACTTTTTTCTTTTTGCATTGTCCATGGTGTTTTTAATTTTTTTTCTCTAGTTTTGTTTAATTGAATTATTTAAATAAGCTAATAGCTACTGTGGTGCAATTCCAGCCTTTTCGCTTAATTGAATTATTTAAACAAATTAATAACTATTATAGTATAATTTCAGCTAATAGGTAGAGGTCATGGCTATAACATGCTTTGAGCGGCCCATAAATTTCAGTGACGAGCATGTAGTACAGTAGTAGGTCCACAGTGTACGATTCGCGGCCGGCCGTTCACCTTCAGGGACAACGGATTGTTAGGCTGCTTTAAGCATCCAGGACCTACCTTGGTCGTTGGCAAGTTTGTCAATGGGTTAGCTCGGCCTCTCTAGGACACAGCAGATATTAAGGGTAGCCGAGATTCGAGTCGTACCATGAAATGCAAAGTAAACACGCGGAACTAACTCTGGTCGGGATGTTCACGTGTAACTCTGGGTTGATGTTCACGTGTAACTCTGGGTTGGGTTATGATGCATAACTTTTCAATGAGATTAATAACTTTTATCTATATTTTTTAATATGATAGTGGATGGTAAAAACGTTAACGTACATAGCATATATGATTTCAGGCTTGAGAAATCATTTTGAAAATCTAATTCAAAAGAGCATCATGTTTGAACGTTTGGTTTTTTAACTTCTGAAGAAGCCAAAAGCAAAAAAAGAAGGCTCTCCTTGAAATGGTGCGGTGTAACATAGCATTTGGAAGATGATTTTTTAAAAAAATAATCTATTTTTAATCGAAATTATAAAAATATGTCCGCGCCTAAATTTTTTACAGGATTGGTCTCCAGTCACCCAATAGCCGAGCGACACGCATGCAATAGGTGGGTCGTTGGGCGACAAGCTCCAGTCGGCCACTGCGTCCTATCGTTGAACCGTTGGCAACTGGATCCTATCGTCTGACCGTTGGGGACTGCCACCTCCGCCCAATTTTTGCGCAATCGCCTCCCCCCCCCCCCCCAAACCCACCGCGCATGGAGTTAAATGACAATTACTATAGGTAGTTAACATTTATCAATTTTTGTTTGTAAGTTGTATTTTTTTAAAAAAAAATAAAATGATAGATAATGTCGGTTGATCCAATTGTAATTTTTGTAGATTGTAAATGATATAAAATCTATTAGATTTGCAATAACATTTTGCGATCGTCGTATTTCGTTGTAGTGCAAGAAATTTTCTGAAAAATTATGTGAGGATGATTGAGATAGCAACAATTGGTAAGTACTAAGTACAAAGGTAAGTGATATTGTGATGCAACGGAGAATTTATACATGGAGGAGAATTTCGAATAAATGATGTAAAGAAAATAACACAATTGTTTATCGGACATGGGGGTTTGATGTTGCGAAAAGACGACGAGATTTGATGTTGCGAATTAAAATAGACTTTATAATAAAACTGGGAATAACACGGCGCATAGGGTTTGGTTACATGCATAAGAAATAACATCATGCACGATACAACAAACCGAAGTACCCCTACGATACATATGCGTCTTTTTGGAATGAAAATAAATCCGACTTTTGGGGATAGTGTGAAACAGCCCGACCTACTGAGTGGATCAAGGCCATCTTCTCTTCCTTGCGATCTCGGCATTGAACTCCTCGGTGGCCTCCTCAGTCTTGGCCGCTATTTCTCTCTTTTTCTCGCATTCCCTCTCACGAGCCTCGCACTCCCTGCACGTGCACGCCTCGAGATAAGTTTTCGTCTCCCGGTGCATACACTTAGTTTACTCATTGTTGCGTCACTTCTCTTCGTGGATCTTGCAAGCCCTTTTGACATTCCACTCCTTGTAATCGAGAGTCCATTGATCATGTATGTGGATCTCTAGGTCGATCTACTTACGGTAGCCACATAGCGGTTCCGGGCTCTACGGGTAGACGGAAGAGGTTGTTAGTGTGTACTTTGAAACAGAAATAGTAGAGGTAACACACTGTAACTGGTCCTTATTGCTTATCGATAGCTGCTCGTATCCCAATGGTGATCGGGATAGTTAGAAGTAGTAGTTCACACAAGCTTAGCAACACATGCCTAGACTGAGCTACTGTTTAGACTTAAAGAACTTGCATGGAGCTCTGCAGCAACACAGAGACGACGTCTTCCCTAGAGCGAGTATTACAGTGAACGCTCGATTGGGTACATGGGGCCACCACAAAAACGCCCTACATCTAATAAAAACGGCGAATCGGAAATTTTCACCAACCTCGTGGAAAGCGACGTCGCAGTCGACCGATTAGCTTGCCGGCGACGGCCCACGACTCGACGGCCACCTGCCCGCTGCAACCAACAGGCGCTCATCTTCTTCCTCCGGCCTGAGAAATCCCAATCGGGAGCTGCGATTAGGGCAACGCGGATCGGAGAGCGGAGGCAGCGAAACACGCCACGGAGTACAGGATGCGACGCACCTGCAGCTAGCGATATTGTTCTATACAATTTTGTCACACCAAGGCTTTTTTTTTTATCTAGCCTCTAGGTGTCTAGGTGGATGACTGAACATAATGCAAGAAGATGATCCATGCTTGTTGAACTTAAACATCCAGGAAATGCATGGTACCAAACTTAAGCGCTATTTCCTGGCACTTGGCAAATATAAGAACAGGCATACTTACGTTTTACCTCTGCAGGTATGTTCTGTCTGAATGGTTTGTGAGACCAATAGCACGATTAAAGTTGAACTTGCTTGAAGTCCAGGCAAAAAGGGGTACTCTCTTGACTGAATCGTTGGATGCTGCAACAAATGCTGTCCAGTTCAGTCTGAATCCTTGCAATGAGAAGGTTGGCATCTGCTCCCCAGTGCATCAGAAAAGGGGATAGATACCTTCAGAGAACAGGTTGGTGTGCTGCTTTTAACCTTTGCAGCACCTAGTTATGCCAGTATGTCAAGAGGCCAGCTTGGCCTTTCCAGGACAGAGCAAACATCAGATTGAAGATCTACCATGAAATAGAAGGTAGGATAATGGTACTAACTAGATCTTAATGAAGAATGGTGTAGCATGAAGACTTGGGCAAGGAACACCGGGGTCATTGGCGGGAAGAAATCTGCCGCCTTTTTATTGTAATAGCATAAGTGAAGTTAGCAGATTACAGTAAACTACAGGTACGTACAGTGAGTGCATGAACAACCAACACGAAGGATTCGGTCATCTACTCTAACGATGTTGCCTTGTTGGACGTTTCATAAGCATCTGGGATTCTGGGGACAATGGGCTGCACCGGTTTTTGTTCTTTCGGCAGCTTCATACAGAGAATGAAATGTCTTGCATAGTTGTATCTCTTTATCATCTCGATTCTATGAGCCCGTGCCTGAAGAAAAAGCCATTCGAGCAATGCACTTGATCAAATACTTTTGCAACAGTGCCTGCCAGCAAAGTATGGCAATGAGCACAATTTTCAGGGAATAATTTTGCTCCATTTAACAACATAAGCAGTCTCTACATCAGAAATTCAGGATTCAACACTTGTACTGTACTAGATATTTCACTCACGCACTAGATTGTGTATAAACGAGGGGTGGATATGGACGTAAACATTCATGTGGTAAAATCTCCAAGCTCTAGATCGCTCAAGAAAAGGAAAACAAATTCTATAGGAAGGGCACAAAAAGGTTTTCAACAAGGCCATCTTGCATATCAAGTTAGAGCTGAAAAGCTTGGAATGTTCATTGAGGTCATATAAACAATTGAAACAAATTCACTCCCATGGTCTCACCCATCAGTACTTCAACAACATATCTACATGGAAAGAAGGGAAAAGATAATACTTTGAACTTACCATTTGAATCTTGAACTCCAAAATTCTACAGTCTTGTCTTTGGGCCCCTATTTGCCGGAATCCGTAGAGCATCATAATGGCCAAAACCATGATATAGAACTTGGATTGGATCTTCTTTACCATACTGTTGGCCATATTCAGCGATTGTTATTAATCCACCAGCTTCTTCATCATGCATGTACACAGTTATTGGCATCCTGTGAACAAAGTGATGGTGTTCTTACTTCTTTAGTACTTCAAACCGTACTGCTTTAGTACTTGATAACTGGAGATAGATCAAATTGAGAAGGAACCTTTTTGTTTGCATTGACATAAGAAATTCTTGGCTATCTAATTTTAACTGTCATCCGAATTTGCATTTGTGGTTTAGAAAATGATATAATATGAACATATTGGTAAAATTCGAAACAGCTATACGGGCTACTTTAAAAAAGAAGGAGCAATATAGGTGAAAAATTAAGAACTGGTACTTTCCTCTCATACACTCACAGAGAAAACAAAGGGTCATTTTTTTACATTATGTGCTCTTTTGTCATAAAGCTACTCAGCTTACGAAGATACCGCACTAAGATACATTTTAGCTAACAAGAAATACGCAAATCTTATAATGGTATAGCTGGAATCTATCTTTGATATCCGTGTAATTAAATGCATAAGAAATCCAATTACTTACTGAAGAACATGTGAAGCCATGAACAATTCTGGCTCACCCCCCCACACATGTGGCTGCCTAATCTGGGAGACATATGTATCGAAATCCCCCTCAACAAACCTGCAAATTGGCGTGACAAGGAAATGCAACAGTTCAAAATGTATCAGCAATAACCATTCGTGGTTTAATCTCATTTTAGACTCAGAAGAACAAACATCACAATAAGAAAGTGTCAACTAACCATTCAGTCTCTGCCCGTCTCTTAACCAATTCATCGGCAACCTATACAATGATGAAGTTATATAGGAGCTTCAAAGAAGAAAGTCAATAGCACTAATAACCAATTACCCATAAGCATTCCAGACATACCAGTGCCCTCAATTCATCAGCTAGCTTTCTCTGAAGATCCTCATTAGGTATGGGTTTCCCCAACCTAACGCATGCCCCATGAACCACAGAGCGGAATAAACATCTTCCATCTCCAGGAATGCCTAGGGGGTCATGTAAATCAGTCACAGGTAGTCAGCTAAATGTTATGCTATGACCATGCCCAAGTTGTACATTTGAATCATATGATAACGAAGACACTCCAAGAAGTTTTTCTTTTAAAAAAAATCAATTTATTAAGCTAAAAAATTTGCATTCCTTTCCTCACCAGTCACAGAATAATCTGTGTAGACTTTCTTCCCATGAGTTGAACTGGTAGATGATGACCGAGTTTGGCCACTGTTGATGTTTCTATCCATAGGACCCTCAGCGCTTGCTGCTATTTCAGATACTGAAAAACCTAAGCAAAGTCCACCGGCTGTACCTCCTATTTTTCGAGTCATTCCTCTCCAATTCCAGCTAATATTAGAAAGTTTTTCGCGTGAAGGCATGTCAAGCTTTATACTTAAACGACCCTCTCTGGTTGACACTCCACAATGGAATTGTTGACCCACTAAACTGACAAAGTACTTTAGACTTTGCGGATCAGAAGATTTTATATTCTTGTTAAGAGAAATATCAACTAATCCTGACTTCGCATGGTAACTGCTTGACTGTGACAGCGAACACTTCCGTATGGCCATACTTTGTGAAAATCCTCCTTGATATTGATTAGAATGGGAAAGCATGCTACATGAAGCAGATCGCCGCAAACGGAATGCAGGTGAATAGAGCCTCATCCAGTTTGGATATAATCACCTGCATATGATATGTATGGACAACTGAAATGTAAGAACTAGTACAGCATGGTCTCATTGTTCGTCTTGAACTTAAAATAAGAACACGCAACCAATGCCCAAACTAAAGTAGATCAATCCTATTCCTAGTCCAGCACCAGCACAGCACTGCGTGATGTATTCAGACAAAACACTACCCCCACAAACAATTTAGGATGGCAAAACATACGCAAGTAACCGAGAACAACAAAGTTGCGGACTACATGGCTTGTTAAAGAATTACAAGCTTCTGCCTTATGGAGTTGTTGCCTGCTACACAAAGCAACACTCATATTCTTTGCTTGCTCTGGAGAAGTTAATTCATGAAAACTTGACGAAACATGAAAAGAAACGACTCATCCACGAACGTTTGAAACATTGAAAGCGAAGGATTATCGTAATGGTGTCCAACATTCAAATGATATCACATTCAAAAATGAGATGGGCACAAACAGGAATGTTATTAGATGGCACGGTATCCACAATGCCAACCGGACCAACTCCGTCCATGGCTCTAACCACAAACGCAACCAACTAATGTACGAAAACACAGCTAGAATCGCTTCTAAAGAACATCACACCATGGGTCAAATCCAAATTACTGCGAAAGAATACATACCCGAATCAGTAGTAACAGCAAGTAGAGGAGATACACCGCCGAACTGAGCAAATCCAGGGAGAGAATTTCCCAATGCCGCAAGAGCAGGAGGAGGAGGAGCGGAGGCTCCCGGTCTATAAGATTTTCCTTCCTCTTCCTTGGGTGGAGGGGAGAAGTGAAGGAGAGGTGAAGGGAAAGTGCTCAGACGAGGCAACGAGACAAAGCAGATTTTGCTTCGGGCCGGAACAATGGCGGGCGGGGGAGAGGGAGTTTTAAGGGAAGGGATGCCATGCGGAAGGAAGCGGAAAGCTCAAGTTCCTTCGCGAACCATCCAACGCGACGGCGGAAAGGAACTATGGGCCTTACTGGGCCAGATAGGCCCTAAAAGGCCTCAACTTGGCAGGATTCGTGATTACGTTTTCTCGACCGTGTAAGCCGTATTCGGCCTTCGAATGGGTACTTGGCAGGGCCGATGCATCGCAGTTAGTTGTTCGGCCTGATATTAAGCTTGCCTATGTTGTTTATAGTTGACATGTCGGTAGGCCTGGTTCAGGGATTGGGCTGAATGAACTTGCAGGCCCATGTTATTCACTGTCGTGAACATGGCTCAGAAATCGACATGTGGAGTGACGGATATGTGTGGGCCCAGATCTAGATCCATGCATGATGTCCAAACCTCAGGTCCCTTTCGAATTTCAGATCAAATCGCAAGCCACAGCGACCGGCTGAAGCTGTGAAGCATCTGCACCTCGGCTTTGTTTTTTTTTTGCTTTTGATTTTTAATTTCTCTAAAAATTAAAATAAATAAGACGATTTGTTGATCCGAATCTTCAAACGGTTTCTTGCTCTAAAACCGTGTGCACCTTCTGTTATCATCTCAAAAAACGCAGACAAAACCAACAGTCACAGCTAAAAATCATCAGCCATAGCCTAAAAGAAAAGGACGCTCTATTTGTATAACTGTATCATCATATTAACTCCTTATATTGGTAATGTTCCTTTTTAGCTTTTCAGTGGCTTTTGCTTATCTCAGAAATCACTATTTATTAGATTAATAAGCCACAACTAGAAACTATAAGTCACAGCCCAAAAGAATATGCTCATTAACATATATACACTTGATTTGTGTTCTAACACTTATGTATCAGAATCTTAGTGCTGAAAAAGCACATTGTAAAAGTTCCAAGAGAATCCCAACTTCGTGTAGCTACATCATTAAAGAAATGCATTTCAAAGTTGGGCCTGTTCTTTTCCTCCGAAGCTGGCGGCTTTTAACTTTTGCTACAGTACCTAACTTTCAAATGGAGTATTTTCTCAAGACGGGGTCTACAAGTTAAACGATGTACACGTTAAAAGCCCAACATCTGTACCATCCAAAATCGCAAGTGAGTATCTATCTCTCCGTAATCTGTACCGTAAACAGCCAAAATTCAAAATTTTCAACCAAAAGCCATAAGCCGCAGCCATTGCCAAACAGGCCCGTTACCTCCTTTGCCATCACCCATCAATTTTAGGGTGGGTTTTTTTATACAATTTATGGTTTTTGACTATAGTATAAATATCTATATAAATAAATTTAATGCCAATAAGCCACTTCAAAAAGTTGATGTCTTATTTGTTTATTTGAGAAAAATTATAAGTCATAAATTGAAAAGAACTTAAACTTTGCGAAGGAAGGATAGTCTAATTACTCCCTTTGTTTTTTTACCTAACATTTTTAATTTTTTACGGTTTTCAAAATGTAACTTTAACCGCTATTTTTTATAACTTTGCACTAAGATATATTAATAAAATTACAATATTATAAAACTATTTTTAACGATAAATCTAGTGATATAATTTTTATGTTACTAAAATAGATAGTTTTAAATTTATTAATAGTTAAACTTTAAAAAATTGATGGTACGGATTTTAGTCTCTACCCCTCTATAATACACCAAAATTTTCTTTACTAAATCCAGCCCCTCAACCACCCCCACAGTCATGTCTAATCTAAGTTCACCCAGATTTGTGTACCAAAGTAATCCAACTTCATACAAATGAATGGCTTGGATCTCTCCTCAGGCTTCTTCTCTTACTCATTGAAGATTCTAAGGCCAAAATCATCCGGATCATGTACATCATTCAACACCCAGAACGCCGCACCCACGCGCACGCCCCCGACGCCCTTCATTCTCCACCCACGCGCTGCCACCGCCGACGCCTCCTCCTCCCCACCCCGCGCTGCCGCTCCCCCCGCCTCCTCCTGCCCCCATCCCTCCGCTCTGCCGCCGCCGCCTCCTCCTACCCACCTTGCGCCGCCGCCGCCTCCTCCTCCTCCCCACACCGCGCCGCCACCTCCTCCTCCTCCCCCACTCCTTTGCTCCGCCGCCTCCTCCCCCTCTCCTCCACTCCGCCGCCGCCTCCTCCTCCCCCACTCCTCCACTCCACCCTAGCCTCCTCCTCCCATCCTCCGCTCCGCCCTCGCCTCCTCCCCCGCTCCTCCGCGCCGCTGCCTCCTCCTTCTCCCCCACCCCACGCGGTCGCTGCCTCCTCCTCCCCCCGATAAAAATTGCTTCACCTCGCCGCCGCCGCCTGGGAGATGGCCGAACGGCGGTACACCGAACAGGAGGAGGCGCTCGAGATCAAATCCCTCCGCCGCATCATCGCCGCCTACGCCAAGTACGCAAACCCTAATCCCCATCACCCCCTTCCCCCTCTCCTTCCTCTGCCCCGAGCGAACCCCTCCTCGCCCTCGCCCCTGCCCAACTTGCCCTTAACCAAGCCGCCGCCGTCGATCTGTCCTGCGTCGCCAATTTGGTCACCTCCTTGCCTTCCCCTATGCCCTCGCTGGTCACCAGGAGGGTTTTGGCTAGGCCGGCGATGAGGCGACAAGGATCGCATCGGGGGCACAACAGGGCCGTTGAGCTCATTAGGGTGTTGGCCGAAGCGTTGGTGCGCCACCGGTCTCCAAGAAACGTGAGGTAGAGAGGATATGCCATGGTTGTCGACCAGCCATCTTGCTCTGTTACACCCCTCAAGACGACGCCCCTTTTGCTACTTCATTCTTGATTATGCCGCTCTACAACGCCGATGAGTTCTCCGATCCTTGGTTCCAGACGGTTGTCGGTGCTGCTAGGCTTCCTCTCTCTTGTGGCCGATGACAGGGTCAGGGTGCTCCGTGGCAACTTTTTAGAATTTTCATCAAATATGTTCTTGTGTTCCTTTGCCTTGTGTCTTTTTCCCCCTCTGTTTTTGGATGCTATTTGTTGCTGAGATGGGAGAGAAGATCAAGAACGTAGAGGAAGCAAAAGTATAGACCTACTTTTTGCATAGGTTGAATCTTCCCCTTTCCGTTTGTCTCCTCACAATTTATAGAGTTTTCTGGTTTTGCATTCACGGTGGTATGCTGTAATGCAATGGTTTTTCCATTCACAGTTGACAGAAGGATGCAGATGTAGAAAAACCATTGGGTTGCAGTTGCTTTGCTGGCCCATATCTTTGCTGAGCTTCGTGTTTCTTGCGTCCAGTGGCGGAGGACTCGATAGGGCAAGGTCTGGCGTGCGCCAGACCTTGATGCGGGCGGCGGGAGGCGGGCGGCGGGCGGGCGGCGGGAGGCGGGCGGCGGGAGGCGGGAGGCGGGCGGCGCGGGAGACCGGCGGGAGGCGGGAGGCCGGAGGCGGGCGGCGGGAGGCGGGCGGCGCGGGAGGCCGGCGGGAGGCGGGAGGCGGGTGGCGCGGGAGGCCGGCGGGAGGCGGGAGGCCGGCGGGCGATCCGCCCCACCTCATTTTTTCCCCGTCCTCCGCCACTGCTTGCGTCTATTGCTCAGGTTTATCTCTGATTTTCCATCTCATATGAATTTATCTATATATTAATAGCATGATAAATGTTAATGACTGTGCTCACTTTACAGAAAAAGACAATATTTTTATCCTATGGGGAGAGACAATGGGCTAGCAGACCATTACACATTCATGGATACATGTCTTTACACATAAATAGGTCTTTATCGTTATCTATGGACATTCTCTGGTGCCCTTTTTTCCTGTGCGTTTGATAGTGCAAGACTCTGAATGTGTTCTTGAATGGCAAAGGATTGTTATCTAAAAGTTGGCAAAAGATTCCTAAATAGCACCCAGGAAAAGAGCAAGTTTGCTTTTGTCTCTTCGATGTACATATCTTAAATTCACGCTTCATTTGCTGCAATGAATATAAACTAATTTCTTTGCATTCAAATTAAATTCTTGTGATGGAGTGCAAGAATGGTTAAAGCTGCTACAGCCAATGGAAGCCAGAAAAAACCAGTTAACTGATGTTCATTAATCTGCAGTTTGTTCATCCTAGACATGCAGGTTGATGGAGAAGAGATGGGATGCAAGAAAATTTCTTAC
Organism: Dendrocalamus latiflorus; assembly: GCA_017311315.1. NCBI lineage: Eukaryota > Viridiplantae > Streptophyta > Magnoliopsida > Poales > Poaceae > Dendrocalamus > Dendrocalamus latiflorus. The sequence goes on from CM029654.1 coordinate 4,635,122, forward strand.
TTTTGCTGGAGTTATGTCATCTCTTTCTGCAACAGAGGGGAGTTTGGCTGTGGCAGTTGGTCAACAATAAGGCGGAGATAGCTCTTCAACTACCCTGTTTACATTTCACTCACGTGCAAGCAATAGCATACTTTTCTCACTGTCTAATCATCTGATGCATTGTAATGTTCCTTGCTACATTTCTTCAGGCATAACTATAATAAATTACTTCACTTTTTGCAGTTAAATATTGGATTCCTGGATCTTTTGCAAATGGTACCTGTCTCTCATAGACTGTAGTTCAGCAAGTGTTGATTTGAACTTGTGAAAATAAAGATGAGTTCTCTAAGAAAATCCAACAAGAAGGCTGTCTTAGACTTTGCAGTATGGAGTTTCAATATTACTACATCTGTTGGAATCATTATGGTCAAGAAAGCTTTAATGGCTACACATGGATTCAGTTTTGGTATGTTCGTGCTTTAATAAAGATTTTTGGAATCACATCCCTGATTCTCGCTCTCAATATCTTGTTCTTCAATTTGTGTGTAGCGAGTATTATCTTATGTTGTATTTTGTTATGTGCTCTTCATTTCTGCCAGACTTTTTATGGAATATTGTAGGCTTATTTCTGGTTCTGAATACACATCAGTATTAGCCCTTTGATTTCATAATACATGTTCGTCAAGGCCTGCAATTGGAGATCTGACAGACATATTTTAAATGTTTAGTAGTTTTTACTTTTTAACAATGTCTGTGCAAATTTCATTCATTTGAATTCTAGATGCTCTATTGTCAATAAATCTGTAACTACACATATCTACTTGGCCAACTAATACCAAAATGTTCAGCAGATTTGCTTTGATAGTGATCTCAAAGAGTAAGTGGAATATGGACTCATGAGAATTTGGCTTTAGACTATCATAGGTGCCTGCTGAGCCTGAAATCTACCCCCTTCTAGCTGCTATACTGAGACTTGCTTGACATAAGTTGGTAATGTGTCTGCTGAACATAAAAAGGACCTTAATGGAAGCACCAGAGACATGCTAATATAATATGATTTCTTATTATATATTACATAATTATAATATCTAGCATTGTTTCTGCACTGCCCCTCAACGAACTGCACATGTATGGTGATTTCTTATCTATCTGCTAGCCAATAATATTCCTTGCTGTCGCTGATCTTTGGTAACCATAAATCTCTTCTCTATCTCTACTAATATGACAGAGAAGTTTGTTTGTCATCCCACCCCTCCTATGATCCTTCCACCCTACCCAAAAAACCAGCCAAAAAACCCAAAAAAAAAAGGAAAAACAAAAAATCCCAAAAAAGGTAAAGAAACTCTGAACAGTCAGCCGTTGGAGACTGGGAAGGAGTGGTGGCAGTGGGGGAAGTGGAGGTGGGGCAGGGGAGGAAGTCGTGGGGCGACGCCAGTAAGGCGGTGGAGGCGAGCGTGGGTGGAGGCTAGACGGCGGCACTCGGGAAGTTGGGAGCAAGCAACTAGATCATCTGGTTCTTAAGGATTGGGGATTTGGGGGAATCGGTGGATCGTTGATGGGCATCGGACGGCCGAAAATTCGAACGGTTTTGTATCCCCAAATATTCACATGATGGACAGACAGACCCTTGATTCTTTTGCTGAAATTGCACCTCAATATATTTCAAAATTTTCCATGTCAGCCCATTTATTTTTAAAATTAGTTGGTTCAGTTGATCCTCAAGTAGAATATTCTTAACAGGAGGAAAAAACAGCTGGCTTCTCATATGCTGGCTCTTTTAAAATTGTGGTACATTGCATTCAAATCAGTGTATGTATTCATTCATGTAGCATAGATAATGGTGAATTAAGGTTATCAATTGCATAGATGTACGGTAAACCACAATTATTTCTGGTTATTCATTCGAACTGCTTATGACTAAGACACTACTTTATATATTCATATACACATTTATCTGTTCTTTGTAAGTATGATAGTCACTGCGAAATTGCGAATATCGTTCTTTTGTGATAAATTACCAATCATTTCCTGTCAATTTTTACTTTTTTGTATTGTCTATATCGACATACATGAACTACCCAGTGTATACAAAGAATCTCCTTTAACCCGTGATTAGCCAAAATATATTAACTACTCATGAATCATAGTATGTGTCAGCATTTGTTGGTTCCAATCCTGTGAAAAGAAACTACCTTCCTACAGTTCCTTTTGGCTCATGGTCCCACTTGCTTGCTGCAGGTATCTCAGGCATTTTGTTACTGCTGTGCTTACCAAGCAAGGAGTTCTTTTGTTGTATGTAATGCTGCAACTGCCCGCTATATACCATCCATGTAAAAGCAGTGATGTATGGCTTGCCAATGCATGGATGCAGGTATGTAACGCAAACAGTGATGGCTTATGCACTTATGCTCCATCTAAACTAAGATTGTGACCTATGAGCAGCGATGTATGGATGGCCAGTGCATGGATGTAGGGTGGACCATGATGGTGTATGTTTAATTCGAGCTGCATGTGACTATGTCCATTTTGATTTTTGCGTTTAAGCCATTAGTACTTGCTTGATTGGTATCAATACATCATTGGCTTCCTCATCATATAATTTCGCATTCTTGAAATACATGTTTCTATGCTGCTCATGGCAGCAAAAACGCGCAGCGAAGCGCGCATGCCATTAGAAAGCGTGATGATATGTATCACCCTCTTCTTGCCGCACGTAGTGCTTATTCTATCATGCTTCACTAATGTGATGCTTATATATACATATGTGTGTGTCATCATCTTTTAATTGGTTGACTTGCTTTATGTGTCAAAGGGAAATATTGTTATTTGTATAAAAGTTTAGTATTTCGTTGCAACGCACGGGCATTTGTGTAGACCTGCAGCACTGATCAATAGTTCCACTTGCTTGTGTTGAAGTATTGTGAGATAAACCTCTGCCGTAGATCTATTCGTCATGTTCTACATCATCTAAAAGTCTAAAACAGTGTACATATCTTATTAACTGTAACTTACTGATTAATTTGTTCCATATGGCGTCACCAAAGCTCTTTTCCAAAAAAATTGAGATTTGTTGATGATGCTCTGTTCCTCTATCTTCATGAGTCAGGACTCATTAGCTCGTTATGAAAAATCAACCTATGCATTTTTAGATTAGTTCTGGCCATGCTTGTTTAATACCTGGCCTTTGTTTTGATACTCCTTTGCATTTTAGGTATGTTTGAAACATGTGCTCTAAATGGGTACCAGATGTGGTAATTCCATGTAGTAATTTATGTATAGAAGCCTTTGTGCTTACTGCTTAGTTCTGATAAATATGACTACTGTTATTTGATACATTGTTACTTGACAGGTGTATATCCATGAATGCATCTTTTATCATGAACATGCTTGAGGTGTGATCTTTTGAGGACCATATATTTGGTGAAAACTGCAATGTACACCATCATATACTTAAAAAAAGAAAGAACTGCAGGCGTTTGAACCTCCTTTCGACATGAGTCAGTATGTAGATGTTGATGGTCATGATTGTCCAAAGAACATGCATGGACATTATCATGTGGATTGTGCTCATTCCGGCGAGGGGGGTGATTACACGAGAAGTTCTATCACCGCGAGCAATTCCTCATTGCATTATTTGCATGAACAGCATGATTGCCCCAGGGAAGATGCCAAGACTGATGAATCCTCAAGAGAAACTGACAATAAGGTAGGCCTTTTTTCTGAATCATTTTGTCATTAAAAAATAATGGGTGCTTTCATGTAGAAGTCACTTCTAGATTACAACAGTGGCGATATGTTGTTGAAGAGTCCTTTATGTTGTGTGTAGAATTTGGCTGATTTTAAATATCAAACAGGATGAGGTAGTTCACATGGCAGGTTGCGCTCATCCTTTCCAAGGTGTAGATAAATCATGTAATGGTGATAAAGATGCAAGTGCAGCAGCTAACTGTCAAGATACAAATTGCTTTGCATCTTCTACTGATGAAAATGTAAGCTCCCCCGGCAAGATGTAAGCTGCTGTTTATTCTCGTAATTCACAATTGCATGATGCAAAACATAGCTTTGCTTTCATGCTTGAATTTTATTATCGTGACTCATGAGTCTCATGGAGTAGTGCACGAACATAGAGTTCTTGTTATGTTCTGGTTGAAATACATCGCAGAAACGTCAGTCAATATAATGCAACTAACATTACTGTTAAAAGCCCAATTTGTCTGATTATGATAGATGTTCTACTAGCTGTTCATTCAGCTATTACTTATTGTTGGCATTTACGACCACTTTGGCATTTACGACCACCTTTGCGCTTACGACTACGTTGGCATTTACGACCACCTTGGCGTTTACGATTACGTTGGCATTTACGAGCACCTTGGCGTTACGACTTCGGTGGCATTTACAACCACCTCGGCGTTTACGACTTCGGTGGCATTTACGACCACCTCGGCGTTTACGACTTCGGTGGCATTTACGACCGCCTCGGTGTTTACGACTACGGTGGTATAATTATTATATATATATATAATATCATGCATATGTAAATTTTGTTAATTTAAAGATAGAAGAAAAATTTGAGATAAAACTCTGTTAGTGCAGGTGTTCCTTCCAATTAATATTGAGAAGTTTCACTGGTACGGTGGCATTTACGACCACTTTGGTATTTACGGTATTTACGACCACGTTGGCCATTTTGTTTGCAGTCGGAAACTAGCTGAAGCATTTACGACCACTTTGTTTGGAGTCGGAAGCTAGCTGAAGCCTTTACAAGTGGTCGAAAGCTATTACGACCACGTTGGTCATTGTCAGAAGCCAGCCGAAGGGTTTACGACCACATTGTCAGTGGTCGGAAGTTGGTAGTCGTAGTTTCGTCTTCGACCACAGCGGGCTTCGACCACGTTATCGAGAGCTGCGGTCGGTAGTCGAAGTTTCGACCACGTTGTGACGTGCTCAGGACATGGTCGGATGGGACTTCGACCACTGTGAGCCCATGTATGTGGTCAGAAGGGGCTTCGACCATGGTGAAACTCGTGCACATGGTCGGAAGTGGCTTCGACCACGACGAAAAGTGTTGTATGTGGTCGGGAAGGGCTTTGACCAGCGCGAAACTCGGTGCACATGGTCGGAAGTGGCTTCGACCACGACGAAAAGTGTTGTATGTGGTCGGGAAGGTGTTTAAATCACGCGATAAACGGTCGTAGCTTCTGTTAACCGGTCGTATGGTCTCGCGAAGCGGTCGCAAGACCTGGGAATCGGTCGTAGGCTTTTGAGCATTGCGTGTTAGGTGGTTCCGACCGGCCATGTATTTATATGACATTCATTATGTGACAAAAATATTTTGTTATACAATATATGAGACGTGAATCTTAATGAATCTGATTGTTCGTTTAATTTTTACAAATTTTATCTTATTTTGTATTTTATCGTAGCGTTAGCACAGACACACTACTAATAGTAATAAGTGAAGTAAAAGAGAACCGAGGGAAAATGGTGCATTCATTCATTCATGTACAGACTGAGGCTGTGGCACACGAGAAAATGCATGCATGTACGTGTGGTACACGACCCTACACTAGTGCGTTACGGTTGAATGCACTAGTCAGGAGTCAGGGCAGGGGACGCCTAGGCGCAATTGAATACGCACCTGGATCCTCCTAGTCTAGGTGCCGACCCTTAACTCCGGGCCCGCGCATCACATGAGCCCGGGCCCACCGGTCCGGCTGTGCCCGGTTTCCCATGACCCCCATGGCCCGGTACACCGCCGCATTGACGTCGCTGCCACGTGGTCAATCGCTGGTGAATTATCGATGTCGGACCTTTTCACCTGCGCCCTTGGTATTTTTACATACCAGCTTCGCTCCGCTCATTTGAGTTTTGACTGTGGCCTCTGGTTTTTTAATTTTGTTTTTTAGTTTTCTAGTTTTTTGTATTTTATTTTTTATATTATTTATGATAATATAATTTTTTTATTTTTTTTATATTTAGTTACATTTAAAAACTAACAATAGCTACAGTAGTGAAAAAAGTTATAAGTCTGAATTTAAAAGCTCAAATAAGCACCACCTATTGCTAGTTATTTTTCAAAAGATATGCAGGCGGTTACCATAGTTACCTTTAATGCTTAGCAACCTAGAGGGCACGATTCACTCTATTCATTTGGGCTTCTTCGTTAGGTTTTTGACTTCTAAATTCTAATTTTTTAATTTCATTTTTCTAGTTTTGTGAATTTTTGGGGCTTTTTAACTTTTTCGTATTCCTTTGCATCATCCATATGAGCTAACCTTTTTATTTTTAAAATTTTAATTTTAATTATGCCAAAAAAAATACCAGCAGATACAGTACAAAATAAACCAATTATAATGCCAAAACAGTGAAAAATAAGCTATAAGCCACCAAAAAATCCTAATGAGCATGAATTATTCTAACTTTAAGCTTAAAACTTTTTTGGCAATGTTTTGAGCTTATTTTGGTACTATAACTATTGTGAGTTTTTTCCGCGTAATTAAATATAAAAAATTACACCATCACGGATGATGCAACGGAATAAGAGAAAAAGAAAATACCAAAAAGCTAAAAAAATTAGTAAAAACCTAAATTAAGAAGTTAGAAGCTAGAGACTAAAAGTTTAAGCCCAATTGAGCAGGTATGAATGAACGTACAGAGCTTCATCCGTTCCAAAAAAAAAATAGGGAGAGCTCGGTTCAAGTGCAGAAAACACGCTAACAATCCATTAGGGCTCGAAACACGACTTGTAGACACGCACGTACAGTTGTACTGGTCACCGTATCCTAGCTACTCCTGTGTACACGGACCATGTCACGCCATCCATGTTACACCATCCATGTTCGTGCAATAATGCATGTTAATTACGCTCGTAATCCAAGTCTTATGGTTTTTGTTTCGCCTGCTTCCCGCTACATCTGCATGTGGTCGCCGAGACAGACCCACCATGTCGGAACGCCACCTGCTTGTGCCTGCCTTCTTGCTGCATGCAAAGCCATGGAGACGCGAGGTGAACCGATCCATGTGCGTGGTTACGTGCCGCCCGGCCATCTCCGACGCAATGCAACGGACCATGCACAGCGACGAGAATGGCAACACATGCCCATGCCCATGTCGCAGTCCCACCACACCTCTGTTAATCTGTAGCGTGGATCAGTGGCGGAACCAAGATTTAGTTACGCCTCAGACTCAGTGGTGGAATGATCTAGGCTATTTGGATTGGACTATGAAAATGTTACCTAGACTGGACTGGATTTACCCGAGCTATACACTAGATATTTTTCCACATCCCGGGCTGAAGCCTACCCTGCTCAGGGTATGGTTCCGCCCCTGGCGTGGATGGCTATACAACCGGTCCAGCTTGTTTCCGCTTCAGTTTCAGCTTTAGTTTCTGATTTCTAACTTTTAATTTATTATTTATTAATTTCATCCTTTTTTATTTTTTTAGCTTTTGGGATTTTTGCTTTTTCGTTTTTTGGTATTCCTTCGTATTATTCGTGATAGGATAACCTATTTTTATTTTTAGATTTTTTTAATTTTAATTATACCAAATAAATAATTAGCAGTTACCATAAAAAAATAAATTAGTTATAATAAAAAATAAGTTGTTGCTAAATTAAGCACCATTTTATCTCGTTGTTAACTTGCCACTCCATTGCATGCATTGATGTCTCCAGAAACCTGTTAGGTTGTGTTTGGTTTAGGGACAAGGTGGGACGGGATGGTCTTGTCCCTGGTTTTGGGATGGGATTATCCCATTTTTTGTTTGGTTGGGGGATAGAGTCATTCCAGTTTTTTGTTTGGTTGGAAGGATAAAGTGGGATGGAATGGTCCGATCCTTTGTTTGGATGGAAGGATGAAGGTGGGACATGTGTGGCATTTGAGTTTTTTTTTAAAAAAAATTGAAGGCTATTGTTGATATGTTTCTACACATAAGCCTTTGAGTTTTTTTAAAAAAATTAAACAAAACAGTACTTAAAAAACAAAGAGGTGTGATGACTCTATCACATGTGGGATGACTCCGTCCCATGAAAAAAAGAGGATTGCCTGGTCCCGGATCTACAAGGAATATTCCTAGTGGGATGTCCTTGACTCTGCTTGTCTCCCATCCAAACACCTATAAAAACGGATCTATCACATCCTGTCTCACCTAGTCCTTGCAACCAAACACATGGTTAAGGTCGGCGAAGAGACGCTTCTCTGGTCCCGTACTCGTCAAGATTCCTGAATGCGGAGTGCAAAAAAAAAAAGATTCCTGAATGCGACGTCAAGAGCCAGGGACTAATCCGCCATCATGCGTGATAGATTTGATGGCCATCGGTCGCCCTCGGCAACAGATCATTGTCCCATCGAGATCCGACGGTACGAGAGCGTGAGGCCGAGTGTCATTGCGTTGGCGAGTGGTGATCAGTTCGGATTAAGGGGGTGTTTGGTTGCCAGCCACACTTTGCCACAGGTTGCCACGCCTATGGCTGAAAACACTATAGCTGGCTGAAAAAAGCACTGTAGCTGGTAGAAACTTATTTAGCATAATTAAATTTAAAAAATTTAAAAATATAAAAAATATGTTAGCCCATTACGTATAATACAAACAAATACGGGAAAAAACCGGCAAAAAAGCTCAACAAAAAGCCAAAAGTTTAGAAAAAGACGAAATTTATGAATAGTGAAAAATAAGCCAGAAGTCGAATTGATCAGGGTGGCTTTCGATAAGCTCATAATTGTTTTGAATAAGTTTGTTTTTTAATGTGTGTTTTTTTATCGTTTTTAAAGACATAACGGTTTTCTATATTTTATTTTTTAATTTAATGTCTCAGTGCCTATTTCAACTAAAAAACAACAAACACAGCTAAAATCCATTTTGAACTGCTAAAATCTATTTTGAACTGCGTGAATAGGGTTAGGTCCAAAGCAGATCACGCCATCATTTTCCTCTCGGTAGGAGATCTCTGATCTCTGCATCCTGCGATGCGTTGCGTTGCAAAGCAAACACAGTAGCGCACACACGCTGACACTGTGGCGCAGACCGACTTGTGGCAAGGAGATAAAGGTAGTGATCAACATGGCTGAAAAGCCCGTGGCTTATGGCTGAAAACACTGTAGCTGGCTGAAAAAAGTACTGTAGCTGACAGAGGCTTATTTTGCATAATTAAATTTAAAAAAATTTAAAAATAAAAAAATATGTTAGCCCATTACGTATAATACAAACGAATACAGGAAAAAAAAGAACCGGCAAAAAAGCTCAACAAAAAGCCAAAAATTCAGAAAAAGACGAAACTTATGAATAGTGCCAAATAAGCCATGCGCACTGTTTGGAAGCCATTATGATCGGTGCCAAAGGCGCTCTGAATGCCCCTCACCGGCACTGCACGTGCCCCGCAGAGACTCGTGTCCCCACCTCTTCATATGACGCTTGTACCCTTATAACCTCCTCTTATTTACGGCTGGCTTATTTTTCACTATTTATAAATTTCATCTTTTTTCTGAATGTTCGTCTTTTTTGGAGCTTTTTTGCATGTTCTTTTTTTCCTGTATTCATTTACGTTGTCCATGATAAGCTAACATATTTTTCTATTTTTAAAATTTTTAAATTTAATTACGCCAAATAAGCCACCTTCAGTTACAGTGTAATTTCAGCCAGCTACAATACAATTTCTGCCATAAACCACTATTTTTTAGCCCAACCAAGCGGGGCCTTATTCACAACTTTACTTATAAACCGGAGTTTATGGCTTATTTTATATTGTACATGTTATTATCTTTATTTTATGTAATTAAATACAAAAAATATTGTATTAGTACAGATAATACAAAGAAATAAGAAGAAAAAAGTAGAAAAAGATGATAAACCAGAAACTAAAAACTAAAATTGTTTGAAGCATGACCAAAACCAAGCATTCATAAGTAACATAACACACTGCAAAGATGATGAACGTAGGAGCTGCGGGTCGTTAAGGTAGAAGGAGGGGCTCGAACATACAAAACACACAACTGATAGAAGAAAACGGGATAAGTTGGACTCTGGACACGAGACATGGTGGTGCATTTCCATGCGCATGGGACATCTGGTTGAAGTTCAAACTGTGAGACCAAAGCGATAAAGGTACTGTTCTAATGAACTGTTAGTGGTTCCCCTCGTCGGTCCAGTGCTGTCCACCGCCGAACCTACCTGCTGCCAGTGGCGGAGGACGGGAAAAAAATAAGGTAAGGTGGATCGAAAGTAATACCATTCAAGCTATAATACTAATCAAACCTATCAACAATAATCCAAGTGCAAAGATATTTAATACTGCAAGATATTGAAAAGTACCTCTAAAAATTAAAGAATCACAATAATATATCACCAATTTAACATATAACCTTGTAGAACATAGTAATAAAAATAATCTGCCAAAGAAAGAGCAAACATAGTTAATATTGTTATGTATAGTGTAGACAACACAAAAGAGACAAGTGGAATCAAATGAGAAATACCAATATTAATCTTGTTAATTGCGTCTAGGAGACTTAGGCAATTGCATCTGCCTATCTTTTTTTTTTCTGAAACATCTTTTTAATTTTTTCAAGATCAAGTCCTTTAAATATCTCCCTTTCAATGTAGCACACCATCAAATCATTAAGCCATCCATCGGACATCTTGTTGCGCAATTCAGTCTTGATAATCTTCATTGCTGAGAACGCCCTTTCAACTGATGCCGTCGCCACCGGTAGTAGCAATGCCAACTCAATGAGGCGATAGACAAGTGGAAATACAATATGCCTCTCAAGTTCAACTAGTTTTTTGGCTAGACTTGCAAGATCGTGACAAACTTTAAACTTATCAAGCCTTCTTACATGAATAATAAATGTCTTTAGTTGATCTTTTATAGCCTTGCGGTCATCAAAGGAAAAATCCTCATAATAAATTTCCGTAAGCCGAGCAAGCTTATCCACATCAAACTTAGAGAAAGAATCTCTTGGATCAAGACAAGAAAAGCAAACAAGCAATTCTGAAGATACCTCGTTAAAGCGATGATCCAACTTGATAAGTGATTCTTTGCTATAGCTTGAAACCTTATGTTTTACACTTGACCTTTGGTTATCAAAATCATCAAAAGCTGTTCTAGCTTGATTATGTATGCTATTAGCCCCACCAACATGCACTCGAAGTGACATGTATGCATTCTTCCATTTTTGAAACCCAACTTTTGTAAAGACATCATAACCAAATTTATCATCCATTCGCATCATGTTTAAAAAGATAACAATAGAAGCAAAAGGCCCTATCCTTCTCCAAACTATACTCCAACCAATTATATTGCTTAAACCAATTTTTTTTTAAAGGAGCTTTTATCCTTTGAGGGGGGGGGGGGGGAATTATGACCGGTTGGTTGAGTTGGGCCCTTAGCTATGAAAGCCCTCCTAACTTCATCTCTAATATTAGGAGCAAATCTATCAATTGGAATACGAAGCCCCTGATCAGAAACAATATAATCTGGGTTGAATTCAGTTATAAGATCACCTTGCACTGTCTCTTCTTCAATAACCTCTTCCACTTGTACAGAGCCTAATTGTATTTGTTCTTGCAGCTCTTCCACTTGCCCAGCACCAACAGACTCTCCCACCTCCACTTCAACATTTCCACTTTCACGAGTGCTTGGGTTTGTGACACTTGAACCCCGATTAAAATAGCTCTTCAAATCTAAACACATAAAAGCAAATAGACAAATAAATTGACCTATGAATTTGCAATATGTAAATTGACAAATGGAAACTGCATATCAATTATCAAATATCAAAAACACTCCTAATATATGCCTCACCTCTCTGTGATTTTCCCTTTTCCCTTCTATCCATTGCTCAAGCCTCAAATGAAAATTCACAAATCACAAATTTATTTTAGCCTAATACCAAAATTCACAAATCACAAATCCATTCACATCACAAATCCATTCACAAATATCTGCCTCTGGACCTCTGCGTCTGCGCCACTGCGGGCAGCCCGCCTCCCGCCTCCCGAGTGGCCTGGCCGCCTCCCGTCTCCCGCCGGCCGCCCGCCCGCCTCCCGAGTGGCCTGGCCGAGTCCCGCACGCCGGCGCCGGTCGCCCGCCTCCCGAGTGGCCTGGCCGAGTCCCGCCCGTCTCCCGCCGCCCGCCTCTGGCCTCCCGAGTCCCGCCCACCCCGCCGTCCGCCCGCCTCCCAAGACCCGAGTGGCCTGGCCGAGTTTCGGCCGCCCGCCTCCCGCCGCCCGCCCGCCGCTCCCCCAGGCCCCAGTTCCGTCGCCGCCCGCCGCGCTCTCAGGAGACAGGCGCAGAGAGGACTGAGGAGAGAGACTAGGGTTTGGGTTTATGTTATTGGGCTATTGTATAGAGGGGTATATGGGGGTCCATTGCAAAAATTTGAGGTCTAGCTTGGGCCATAGCTTGCCCTATCGGGCCCTCCGCCCCTGCCTGCTGCAGAGGGGAAGTCTGCCATCGTTGTTGTGTACTCAGCTTGATCTAAGGCAAGCAGAGTAGACCCTCTTGAGTTCATAGTGTTTAGTTGAATACATATTATTTTAAAAAAAATTATAGTAGGTATATTACACATATCTACTTTTAATTGAGCCAAAATACTACATATTTGTACCTAAAAAATAAAAATCAACCTAATACAACCCATACATCCCTCTCTCAGCCTACTAGAACTCTCTCTATGCCCTCCAGACCCATCATAGTCTAAATTCCCTAAGGCCCTAAAAGGCCACGCAAGTCCTAACCATAATTGGCTCATCTCTCTCGCAATGCAGCGATGACGTGTATGTGGAGGGTGAGAAAGCCGGCCAAATGGAAGGGACGAGGTAGTGCCGCAGTGATGCGAGTCCACAATGGCCCCATGCGGCAATGCCAAGGAAAGGGAGAGGGAGTGTATAGTGTGTAGTGGCGGCCGGCGCCGACGAGCCAGTTAGAAGGTAAACCAATTCTAAAATCAGGGTCACAGGTGCGCTCTAGAAGCAAAGCGAGGGCACAAGGCGATGAGGGTGAGCAGAAAAGTGAAGTGACAAATTGGATAGTGACATGGCGAGCAAGGAGATATGAAACGCACGGTGTTGCAGCGAGGTCTCATTCCCAGGTGAGTTGTGTTCGGTCTCCCACTCTCCCTCTTAATTTCAAAGTCGGCAAATCCTAAATAGTTCATTGGATGATTGTGCCTTTGTGAAATATAGATCGTAGAAGTTTCAAAAATGAAGAAGTTAACAGATTTAAAATCTCTGTAGATAGTGTTGGTTAGATTAAAATAATAAAATGAAATTTTCTTAAACTTTTAAATTGGTTAACATAAAATTTTGAACAAATTTAGCAAGGTGGTTCTAAAAAACGATAAAATGGTTATCCCTAAAATTATGTGAAGGGTCATAGAATTAAAAGTGTATTTTGCTTAATTATTTTATATTTTTATACATTATTTTGAGATTGTTTGGTGGGATAATTTGTTCTTTGATTTTTTTTCTATCGAGGACTTTTTCCCTTTGAATAATATTTTATTAACCTCAAACATCTATCTTGAAAACTCTGGATACGCCGCTTACGATGAGCCCACTCAATAGACATTCTTAAGACTCGGAACACCACATTAGACTCTCAGGCTGGCGCTAAACCTCACCGTTGACCCAAGGGTAAGACGACCATTTGCATTTTGTCACCATGAACCTTGCTCTGGGCCTATTCTTTTCAGGTTCTAAAAACTATTTTTTTGTTTTTTCTATAGTGACTAGCTTTCAAACGGAGTGTCTTTTAAAGCGAGGTCTATAAGTTGATTGTAGTACATACTGTAACGACTTTATTTATATCAGCCAAAATCACTCGTGAGTTTTTGTTATTTATACTCTCTCATGAATAGCCCAAATGCCATAAACTGAAGCAAAAAAGAGACTTTTTACAGTACATTATACTGGTAGTAGAAATATGGTAGTAGAAATAAAATCTAACCGTTGATTTGTGAGGGTATTATAGACTTCAGGATACCTGTGTCGAATGTCTTCGGCAGCAGCACGCCGGACTACAACGACGTCGTTGCTGTCAAGTCCCCCCGACAAAAGTAGCAATCTTTTTCACCAAATACTACCTGATTTGGGATGCGTATCTTGGGCTAATTTGTACGTATTCACATTTCTTTATTGCAGTGGATGGAGCGATGGTCAGGGAGGACTACGTGGAGCGAGACGACTTTAGCTTCAGGAACAAGGGAGCAATGGAGTAATTTGGTTGCGTTGCGCACGCAGGGCTGTTCATGGTGCTGTAGCTGCAAATCATAACGTGCGGGAACAAGGTGGCAACATACACCATGGGCATGCGGTTCCTGGCTAGCCCGGCCCTGATGACTGCCATGTGTGGCCATGGCGCTCGCCATCCACGCGCAAATAGCATGTGATCCCGACGAGAGTGTCATCGGATCCCACATGATCTTCAGCGAGATCAGGCACACGAGGTTGTGAAAATTAGTTTTATGATATTTTTTCATTTGTAATTTTATCAATTTAAAAATTCTACTATTAGTAATATAGATATCAAAATTAAACGACTCATACTTATTTCAAAATACCGTAAAAAAGCTTAAAAAACCAGGCCCTCCATCAGCCAAGATACTACTTTATAGTAGTATTATGGCTCACCTAACTAAAGCACGCATAACGTACGCGCTTGCTGAAGAGCAAAACGGTCATTTTAACACTGCCGGCCTCTGCCAAAAGCTTAGCTCTGCAAGTTCACCACTCAGCAGTCAGCATTGTCCGTCCAGTCGAGCCGAAGCAATGGCATCTCCCGCTCCAATCCCGGCCACGCCGCTCCTCGTGCTCGCCACGCTCGCCGTGCTCTTCTCCGCCGCCGCAGCCACCGCAGCGTGCTCGCCGCACGATCGGGATGCGCTGCTCTCGATCCGCGCGGCGCTGTCGGAGCCGCACCTCGGCGTGTTCTCGTCGTGGACGGGCACCGAGTGCTGCACCAACTGGTACGGCGTGAGCTGCGACCCCACCACCGGCCACGTCGCCGACCTCACCCTCCGCGGCGAGGCCGAGGACCCCGTCATGGCCCCCGCCGGCCGCCCCGCCTCCGGCGTCATGTCCGGCTACATCTCCGACGCCGTCTGCCGACTCGACCGCCTCTCCTCCCTCATCCTCGCCGACTGGAAGCAGATCTCCGGGGCCATCCCGTCCTGCGTTGCCACCTCGCTCCCCTACCTCCGCATCCTCGAGCTCCCCGGCAACCGCCTTACCGGCGAGATCCCGCCGTCCATCGGCAGCCTCTCCCGCCTCACCGTGCTCAACCTCGCCGACAACCTCATCGCCGGCACCATCCCCGGCTCCATCACCTCCCTCGCTTCCTTGAAGCACCTCGAGCTCACGAACAACCAGCTCACCGGCCGAATCCCTGGTGACTTCGGCAACCTCGCCATGCTCAGCCGCGCGCTGCTCGGTCGCAACCGGCTCACCGAGCCCATCCCCTCGTCGGTGGGGTCCCTGGACCGGCTCGCCGACCTCGACCTCGCCGAGAACCAGCTCACCGGTGCGATCCCGGACCTCCTCGGCTCCGGCCGGGTGCTTACCTCCCTGTACCTCGGCGGTAACCGGATCTCCGGTCGGATTCCGGCGAGCCTTCTCCAGAACAAGGGGCTCGGGATCCTGAACCTGAGCCGGAACGCCATGGAGGGGCCCATCCCGGACGTGTTCACCAGCCAGTCCTACTTCATGGTGCTCGACCTGTCCCGGAACCGGCTCACCGGCAGCGTGCCGCGGTCGCTGGCCTCGGCGTCGTACGTGGGGCACCTCGACGTCAGCCACAACCGCCTGTGCGGCACCATCCCGGCCGGCCCGCCGTTCGACCACCTCGACGCCGAGTCGTTCGCCAGCAACAGCTGCCTCTGCGGCGGCCCGCTCGGCAAGTGCACGTGAACGTGACACACGAGCGAGAGCCGTCCGATAGGAAACCGACGTCGGATGATCTACTACGGTGTGGTGTAATGTAATGATGTACCATGTACGATGTACCAACTCTGTGTTCGTATATGAGCGTGCGTACGTACGTGTGACGGTGCGAGGTTAGTTATTTATTAACTTGGGTTATAGTTTTCGGTATAGAAGAAGATAAATATTGGCCTATGTTCTTTCCGGTTTTTTCAGCCGTTTTTGTTCAACTTTTTTAAATAATTATTATTTATTGGACTAGTAAATCATAATAAAAAAACACATCAGCCCAAAAATCTATTACTGTTATAAAAGGAATTGGTGGTTGTAGATCTATTCTCCCCTAATCACTCTATTCACTAAACGTATCACCATTCTTCACTTTCTAACTAATTAAAGTAACTCTTTTCTATATAATAATTCTCTATATATTCAATGAGTTCTGTCGTAACGCACGGTACTAACTATAACTTGAAGTGCTCTAGTGTTGGCGTCCGCGCGAGGAAAAGAAGAATGCCCCCCGGCGGTCTTTGAGTCTTCGCTTTTTAATTTACTTGATTTACAGTGCTGCAACTTTAACAATTCCTTTATTTCCGGCTTTGCTTTTTCTTGTTTTTCTTGTATTTTGTTATATTATCCATAATAGATTAACTTTATGGTCTAAATGACCTTTTAATCTCAAAATCGCGTGTGTCATTCACATTGACGTTTCCCCTAGTCTGCCACTATTTTGAAAAATATAGACAAAGCCATTGTCCGGCAAGCTAAAAGAACATGGTCTTAGATTTTGCTCTAAACGGCTTAAAAGCCTTAAGCTAGAAGTCACTTAAAATAGGTTTATCTTCTTAATTTTGGCTTTTTAGTATTTTTTGGTTTTTTCTTTTTTCTCATTATTGCTTTAAAATGTAGCAGTGTTTTCTATTTTTTTTATTTTTAACTTAAAAAATTTAATAGCTATTATAGTATGCTTACAACCAAAGACGAAGAAGCCAGAAGCCGGCTTCTTCTGGGCCTGTTCTTTTCCTCCGAAGCTAGCGGCTTTTGGCTTTTGCTACAGTACCTAACTTTCAAACGGAGTATTTTCTCAAGACAGGGTCTACAAGTTAAACGATCTACACGTCAAAAGCTCAACATCTGTACCAGCCAAAATCGCAAATGAGTATCTATTTCTCCGTAATCTGTACTGTAAACAGCCAAAATTCAAAAATTTCAGCCATAAGCCGCAGCCGTTGCCAAACAGGCAACCTGTGCTGCATGATCATCGGATTGTGCTTTTGTCCCATCTGTCATTACTTTCAGTTATCTAGCCCCGCTTCCCGGCCATCCCTCCTCGTTCCCCTCGCCTCTGCCCCGTTGTCTTTGGCTTATAACTGTGATTTATAAATTTTTAAATAAAATATTTATTGTGATTTATAATTTTTAAATAAACTATTTAAATTTTAGGTTATTTATGATAAAGATCACAGAAAGATATGCTCGTTTATAATTTTGACTAGTATAGATATTAGACTTTTAATATGTACTATAATTATTTGTAGACTTCGTCTTAAAAAACACTCTATTTAAAAGTTAGGTATTATAATAAAAAATCCAAAAGCTAATTTTAAATACAGTAAAGAACATACCCTACTATACAGTAATTGAACCAACCGCTCAATCCATTGTTAAACAAGGCTGTACTACTAGCCACCACAAAGGCAGGGGCAGACACAGCAGAGACGGCAACAACGAGGATTCGAAGTTTCAACACGGTCAGTAGCAGCTGCTTGACCAGATTCATTTTACTTTGAGAGATTGTTGACTCGCACAGACGATCGACTTGGGATGTAGGGTTGTTCTTATTGTCTTTTATTAGTAGTTTTTGTTCTAGTTCATATTTTTTTAACTGATAATAAGTAGTAATAGTTAAAAGAAATAATTTTTAGAAGAATAAGATGAGTAATGCAAAAAACAAAGGAGAGATGTGTGTGCATAATAAGTATGGAGTATATGATGTATCTGTGACTTCTTACCTTATCTTTAGAGCGAGACAATAACGAGAGAAGTAGAAAAATCATTTTTAAAAAAAATCATGTATTCGCATTATCTTTTAACTTTTCTAAATGAAAATAAAATGCAGAAGACAATACAAATATGTCGTGGATGTAGGACGGCCTGGACGGGTGTGCTTGC
This sequence comes from Dendrocalamus latiflorus, assembly GCA_017311315.1. Classification (NCBI taxonomy): domain Eukaryota; kingdom Viridiplantae; phylum Streptophyta; class Magnoliopsida; order Poales; family Poaceae; genus Dendrocalamus; species Dendrocalamus latiflorus. The sequence goes on from CM029654.1 coordinate 4,653,189, forward strand.
AGTCTCTATCATTTTTACTGCTCTTCCTGGCCAAGCTGCAATTCACAACTGGGCATTTCATTTGATGAACTTTGACAGCCTATCGTTTGGTACTATGCTCTGTTAGACACTCCTGCCTATAGCTGGAGATCTGAGCAATGGCCCGTGCTTGCGATGGACCACTCTTGCTTGCAATTACTAGGCACCTTCGCAGAGCAGAGCAAAGCACAGCGGCTTCAGCGAAAGGACAGCTTTGGCAGTAACGCCATATAGAACTATTTCTACAGTGCTATTGCCTTGTACCGTTTTACATGGAGTAACTCCTCACAGCCACAAACCTCCCAGCCGGCTCGTTATGCTCTGTTTAAAAGTGACTGGCTTTTATTTATTTTTTGTTGATTGTGAGAAATATTAAGAGAGTAAGTGACACTTACGTTAAGAAACCATCCCGTATAAAGTGGCAAATAACTTATAAAACTAATTAAGAAACCACATCGTTTAAAAACTGATTTCTAAAATAAAGCCGTTTTGAACGGCCCATTTATCTCCTTTTTGAGCCATAGCGACCCAGTAAAATCACTCGCTTCTCCTCATCTCGGCCCAACCCGGCCCAATGTATTTCCCAAGGCCACGTCTCCACAGACCACAGCTGCACAGCACAACTCTCCAATCTCGCAGGCCACGCACCCGCCGGAGAGCTTCGATGCGGGCGATCTCGACGGCCGCGGCGGCGGGGAGCATGCTGCGCGCTCGGCTCCGCGCGGCGTCGCGCGTGCGCGGCGGGGGAGGGGACGGCGCGGGGCGCTGGAAGACGCCGGGGCACGAGGAGCGGCCCAAGGGGTACCTCCTCAACCGGCCGCCGCCGCCGCCCGGGGAGTCGCGGAAGTGGGAGGATTGGGAGCTGCCCTGCTACGTCACCTCCTTCCTCACCGTCGTCATCCTCGGTGTCGGCCTCAACGCCAAGCCCGACCTCACCCTCGAGACCTGGGCGCACCAGAAGGCCCTCGAGCGCCTCCAGCAGCAGGACCTCGCCGCTACCGCCGCTGCCGGAGACGCCGACGCCGAGTAATTTCACCGGTCAGGTCTCCCCGAGCTCTAGATTTTTCTCTCTGTTTCGGTTCCAATAAGACGGTTGGTGTGTGTGATTCCACAAATGAATGGACCTCGGACTGAAAACTGTATCCTTGTTCCTGTTTCCCTGGAGGATTTATAGCATGAGTGTCTGTTGTTTATTCGATAGTGGCGAACATGATATACAATTTGAATTTTTTTAAATGTATTTCTTCCATGCTTGTTGCAGTTGAATTGTTCGTGGCTATACTTAGGCTTGCTATCTTCCCTCGTAGTGTTCTGCTGAAATGCTTCCAGTTAATGGAATGCATCATTAGTTTGCACTGTCAGATGCTACGGGGGATTCACTCTCCCTGCTGAAATGTGACCAAATATTTTTTTTGTTACAGAAACCTAATGCTATAACAAGTCACAATAGGTTATACATTGCTCAAAAAAAGTTCTTGTCAGTTACAGATGAGCAGGGAAATGTGATTGTTCGTATAGTGTTAGATAATTATCGGTAAATGTAAGCTCTTGGAATTCTGCAAGAACTATGTTGTGGTGGATGTTGTCATCCAAACTCAATAGTTGTTACACTGCACAGTCGAATTTAGGCTATCATACGAAGTTTTGAGTATAAGCTATGTTGAATTTGATGATTATTTGTGAAAGTGGTTGGAACCGTACTAAATCATGCATGCTCCAATGTGTGTCCATGATGAATCTGTATTATCCTTAAGCCTGGCCTTTATAGGGCATCGTTCCCTATTGGTTTAACATAACCGAAGAACAATGCAGTAGATCACGACATTACTGTAATGATACTACCCCCTCTCCCCTTCCCCTCTTCTGCTAGTGGTATGGCAGTATACTCCTGAAAGACCGGTTTGATAAAAGGTGAACTAGAAGATCTAGGCCCTCAACTGGGAGTCTAGGATATGTTATATTAAGGTTGTAGAAATAGTATCATGTTATTCCATCAACTGGCTGAAAAAAAAAACTCGACCTGCGGGGGGAAGAAACCCCCCGGGCATCATGCTTAAGAAGAAGGTCTTCTCACGTAGACCGAGAAAACCCCCGAACCCCTGCTCCACCCTTACACAGCGGCACCAACGCCCGACCTTTGTGAGACGACCGGCGGATCCTTTGGATCAACGCCCTGGCGGGTCCTTAGACCTGTGTTTTGGTGTGGTAGCAGGCGAGGGGATTTTTTTCCCCCAAGCCTGAAATTCGCTCCCACTGGGAGTCGAACCCAGGGCCTGGGGGGTGCTACTGAGGCGCTCTAACCACTAGGCTAGAGTCCCTTTCGCCATCAACTGGCTGAAAGAAGTGGAGGTTTTGAGTATGTGTGTTGATGCAATTAGCAAGCAAAAGTAGATTCAGGTGGCTATGGTAAATAGCAAATATAAGGAAAATGTGACTTTCCAATTGGATCAAGGATGGTTTGACAGGTTTATCCATTTTCTTGGTTAAGAATCTTGAAATAGGCTACAAATTAAGAAGGGAAAAGGACTTTGCTGTACCGCCCCCAGTTTTCGTGGTTTATTCTGTTAATGGGAATTAGAGTTAATTTTATTCTACATGATTGGTGCCAACTGGTTCATCCATTTACCGAACCCCTTGCATGCTAGCAAGCTAGTCACTTCGTACTTCTTAGTATTTAATCATATCTAACACAGTATTCACTTAATTGTTCTATGAAACTAAATGGAATCCCTCAGTTTTCGTATTAGCCTTAAGACTACTATTACCCAAATTTACTGATTGTGTATGAGTAGTTTTGGACCAAGGAGGCAAGGGACTCTCTGGTTTAGTTTAGGCTTCTTCGACAACAACCTATAGAGCTTTTCTGATACAAGCTGCCATGCTGGGTTTGTTATGACTTATGAGATAAGCAATAAAATAGTCGGGAATTTTTGGTGAGAAATTAAAACCCACCAGATAGAGAAGTTCCACATGTAAGCGAGTCAAACTCTCCTCACTTCCTCAGGTATCTGTGGCTAATCTGCATAAGCTGCATGAGATTACTAACTAATCTGCATAACTTAATAAGCAATTTGGTCTTGGCAAAGGGCCCGTCTATGTTGAATATGATGGGGAAAAAGCTTCGCCAAATGTTAAAGCTTGTAGATAGGCAGTCTGCCTGTCTATTGTATATGCTTTGGCCCAACCATCGTAACCCATGGGAATATCTCTAACTACAAGATTGTGCTATATTTGAATATTTATTTGGCCCATATAGGTTCTAGAGAAAGCCAGAAATCTGAAAAAGGTCCGTGTTATAATCCTGGCCCAGCTAGTTTCGGTGCAACAGCTCAGAGGATGGATAAGTTGGGATGCCTTGAAAAGTTAACCCAAAGTCATGATTGTTTATCCCAGGGCATCATCGGTTATGCCAATGCTTAGCTGCTGTTATCCATTTGAACAATGTTAAAACATGTGTTAATGTAGTAATGTACCCTCCTTTTTGAGTCTTCACATGCACATGCTACCCTTGACCAAAAAGGCTAAAAGGAATAACCCACTTACTTAGACAGGCCTATGATGTATTACTACTTGTGAACCAAAACTTACCTGAAACATATTGTTTATGTCTGCTCAGTTGGTACTTGATGCATGAAGTGTGGGTGGCTCAGTGGCTGCCAAATCGGTTGTGCAGTGTGAAAAAATTTCAAATTTTGCAGTTCATGGTCTCGATCTTTCTCTGAACTTTTGCCCATTTGTTGCCTCTCGGTGATCATTGTTAGAGCTACATAATTTTCTCCTGCAATTCATCTACTGTATTTCTCATGCTTTAGTAATTATATTGTGCCCTGACACCTGAGCATCATGTGGTTTTGTTAGATTTGAACGGTGCCAGCATCTTTACCAACAAAAGCATTTTTATACTGTCACTGCAGCTTTTGATGTCTAGGCATGCATTGCTCTTGCTCATGCTATATGATTATCCTCTGTAGACACCAATGCTGTCCCTGCAGCTTTGGTAACATAAACTTCATACCCTCTGAATCCATAACCCTGCCTGAATTTCCATGCACGCCTCTTTATTTTTATGATTTGGCGTATGAACGAAGTTGCTGTTTAGTTAAAGCTTTAGATGATGTTGAAGTTTTGCCAACCAAACTGCTAAAAATGAATTCAAGAAGCCCCTTCACCAATTGTCGAGATTCTTAGAACTGTCAGTCTCTTACTAGTTCTGATAAATGCGTTTAAGCTTAAATTTTAACCATAACAGAATAAAATTTTAATACATCAGCAAAGTGTTACCCGATATGATGTTCTTGAATTGTTGACTTTTTACTAAACAAAGTAGTGAACATGATGGATTTAATTCCACTTGTTAGGGACCACAAGCATGAACATGTGGCAGTGGCCTTTTGTTTAATGCCTAAAGTAGTCAAGTTGAAATTGGGTTACAGACTATATTTTAATTCTTTACATTCTGTTAGGTAACAAGCAGCTACTCATAACTAAGACCACACCACAAATCTTCATATATTTAATCTGAGTGGCTGTGTCTAAATTAGGGATGAAAACGGTCGGAAACGGTCGGAAAACTCCTCAACCGTTTTCTACTTCTACATTTGAATACGAAAACGAAAGCGAAAGCGGTAAAGCCGGACACGAAAACGAACGCGAACTTACGGAATATCGAGAATTTCGAAAACGAACCAATTCGAGCGGAATTATGTCGAACACGGTCGGTATACGAAAATTCAATACGGAATACCGACCTGTAGGACCAAATGCATAACAATTAACAAGTGACCAAGTACATAACAATTACCAAGTGCATGATCAAGTTCAAGTGCATATAATAATTAACAAGTGCATGACCCTTGGTCTTAAGTATTAACACAATAGCCGACACAAATACAAATACAATACAAGTCTAGAACAAGCAATTAACAGCTAGCAGAACATCTACAGTTCATCAGCATCATCCATGAGGTCAGGATCGCTTTCCATATCTTTTGCTTCCTCATTGTCCTCCTCAGAGTCCTCATCCCCCTTCTTGTCCTTTTCCTACAAGTTTGCAAAGTGAATTAAAATTAGATGTAGCAATAGCATATTTCAGAGCAAGCAGTCAATAAACATACACATACCTCAATTTTCAGTTTAGCCACAACATTAGCCAAAGCCTCAACCTCAAGATCACTCACAATTGATCCAACCATTTTAGAATCTGAACAAAAAATTTGGTATTCCGTATTTCGAACCGAATTTACAATACGGTATATTCCGAATAAAATGTAGAAAAGTAGAAAACGGTCGGAAAACGCCTAAACTGTTTCCGCTCCGTTTTCGAATTTGGTATTCCGTATTTCGAACCGAATTTACAATACGGTATATTCCGAATAAAATGTAGAAAAGTAGAAAACGGTCGGAAAACGCCTAAACCGTTTCCGCTCCGTTTTCGAATTTGGTATTCCGTATTTCGAACCGAATTCGAATTTGTCCGAAAATACGAATTCAATCGGGTCAAATATAGAAAACGATGCGGTTCGGTACGGGATATTTCCGTTTTGTTTTCATCCCTAGTCTAAATACTGTTGATTGCCATTCAGAATTTTTGATGAATAGTACGATAGGATCGTCAATTGCAATTAGAGAAGTGAATGGTTGTAATCTCTAACGGAAGCTTTTTTCTCTAATCTACTATTTTTTGATTGTCTATCCTGCCAACGTAGCAAAAAAAAAGTCAAAAGAGGGGAAAAGGAAAATAATTTTTGGTACTGTAGCTATAGTGTTTGCACTGCAGCCACAGTGTTTTTACCGTAGAAGATAAAAAAAATTCAGCAGCGTCGCTTTCGTTGCATGCGTCTACCGCTTGGCCAAAGAAAACAAAAACATCAAGAAAAAAGAAATTTGGACACTGTTGGACCCATAGCCCTCCGAAATTCCATTTTTGGCCCCCTAAAGAAAAAAATTCCAAAAATAGACCCCGTTTGAGCGTGCGTTTACGGGAGGCTGCCACGTGGTCACTGTTCATCCGGTCGTGCGGTCAGCGACCGCACGACCGGCTTGGCGCCGCGCCCGAGCGCGCGATCTCGCGCCCAGCGCGCGACCGCCTCGCCCACCGCGCGACCGCCTCGCCCCACCGCGCGACCGCCCCGCCCAGCGCGCGACTGCCTCGCCCCAGCGCGCGACCGCCCCGCCCAGCGCGTGTCTTGACGCCCGACCGCGCGAATCTTTGCCATTCGCGTCCCGTCCTTTCGGCCAACATGAAAAAAAGCAGCAGCGCACACTGGGAATTTTTCTTGTACCCGGCCGCACACGCGTCAGGAGCCCAAAAACGGCCCCCTCAGGAGCACACGCGCATGCAGACTTAAAAGAGCAAGGAGAGGGAAGAAATGCTTGGCCAGCCAGGAAGCTCAAGCACAGCTGAAACGAAGCCAGAGCGAGAGAGTGAGGAAGCGAAGGAAAGTGACGAGTGAAAACCTGTAGATTTGAGTTGTGTTTGTTCGGAATCTGCGGTTTTTGCAAATACAAAAATTGTAGATCGTCCCGTGTGCTTCAAGAAGAGGTAAGTCTTGTGCCCCCGAAACTAAAATTTTATGTATGTGATTAGTCCATAATTAGTCGATTAGCACAAACCATCGTTTGGTAATGTTATTTTATGTGAATGTGTGATACGCGATGTTAATATTTGGTACGTTATGTATTTGTAGGTAATCTTTATGTGAACATATGTATTATAAGTCAATGTGTCATACAGTGTGTATGTGTAGGTAAAAATTCACATATGATGCATGCTTTATTGTAGTGTAGATAATGTTGTATTTTATGTTGAAGTTACGTATTGTAATGTAGTTAGTTTTTGCTGAAGAAAAGAGAGGAGCGAAAGCCGGAAGAGTTGAATTGTTTTCGTTTGGAATCAGTGGACTTGGCAAGTAGAAAAGTTGTAGATCGTCTCGTGAGCATCAACAAGAGGTAAGTTTTGTGCCCATGCAACTATAATTTTATGTATGTCATTAGGCCTGAATTAACGAAACCATCTTGTGTTACTGTTATTTGATGTCAATATTTTATACGCTATGTATGTATAGCAAATCTTGCATATGTTTAGCATGATGTATTGTAGTGTATATAGGGTTTCATTTTTTTGTGAACATACGTACTGTAAAGTAGTTTCAGTTAGGTGGAAAATATGAAGTTGTAGTGTGTAGACGTTGAGAAAACACATATTTATGTTAGAGCAATTGTAGGTGATAACAATACTACTAGGATTAAAATAAATTAGAAATAAATTTGGTAGATTAGAAATAATGGAGGGTGAAAGGTACAGAAGTGGTAACTGAGGAAAGTAACAGGTATGGTGTGGGGAGGAGCAGGTGAGGACTGTGCAGTAAGTTTGCAAGTGGGGAAGATCTTGGTCTGCGTGCTAGTGCACTTGTTGGCTGTACTGTATCGTATAGAATCGAGGTGGTGGAAGGAGAAAGAAATCAGAAATGGCATGGCACCCGCCACCACCTCTACTCTACTCTAGGCCAGCATCTTTTCGCTTTGAACTTATCCCAAAATAAAAATAAACGGATACCTTTTGAAGTGAATTTTTCGAATGGTTTACAGACTTCAAATCTATATACGCTGTTTATGTCGTTTGCTGCGTCTCGAAAAATGTTGACCGTAGTTATTTGTAGTGTTTATGTCGTTTTCTATCTATATACCACTAGAAATTTACATAGACATTTACTTTTTCAGAAATATTTGCTGCGTCCAAATGTCGTTTGCTACATAGACTGTTTATGTCTATAGTTAGAAAAGATTGTAGTTTAAATAATATGTATGTGTTGAAAAAGTAAATATTTATGTTGGAGCATTTGTAGGTGGTAAATTTGTAGTAGTTAGATTAGAGACAATTTGTATAATTAGTATGCTTAGTGAATTACCGTAGTATGAAAGTCATTTGATGGAAAAAATGATAAGTATATTTAATTTGATGTATGGTACAATTAGAAAGTGAAATAGTTACAAATAAATCGTAGATTTAGAAATACAAAACATATAATAATCGAAACTGTTAATTACATGATACGATTGTTACATGCTGTGTACTAAAATGGTTGATTATGCACTTATGTTAGGTACGCAATGGCTGGCATTGAACAATTGATGGTGTTTTATGGGAGTGGTCTCGTACGTGATGGGCCGTATGGGGCGGACCTGTCAAATTGCGAGCGGACCGTGATCCGGGCACCCGGTCTGAGCGCCATGAGCTTGTCTGAGCTACGGAGGTGTGTCCGTTCAGCGTTCGATCGACAGACCGCAAGGAAGAAGTTACGGATCGAGGCAGTCTATGCCTCAATGGTGGACGACGGAAGGGGGAGCATATGGCAACTTCTGAAGGTGACCAATGACGCCTCATGGGCGAACTACATGGAGGTCGTGCGCAACCGTGATGCTGCGATATATGGGAGGCCAATGGTGTATGTCGAGTTCGTGGAGAGGGCAGAATCATCAGGTATGGTTGGTTCAGATGCCGCTGGTGGAGATGAAGTGGCCGGCGGTCATGAAGACCCTTCTGCGGGAGAACATGTGGGCGAGGAAGTGGGTGATGAAGACGACAGGAGGCGTGCGCAGAATTTCCAGCCCAACGAAGGTGTGCACGACAGGTGGTGGGCCGCCCGTATTGACTGTCATGAGTATCTTGGGGACCGGGTGGAAGAAGAGGACAGCGAGGAGGATGAGGAGGTTGACACAGGCAGCTCTGGAGAGGACGAGGATGGCGAAGGTGCAACTGGAGGGGTGGTAGGTCGTGTTGTGACCATGGACGATGCGTACGTGTCGTCCAGACTGGACGACATCGCAGCGGCAGCCCTAGTTCTGCCACAGGCGGAGGAGGGAGAATGGGGGTTCAGCGAGGGCGCACTGTATTTGGGGCAGTGCTTCCGTAATAAGAGTGTTGTCCAGCAGGCTATTGCTAGACATGCCGTCAACATAAGCCGGACGTATCGGGTCCACAAGTCAAAGCCGGACACGTACGTCGTGAAGTGTGTTGACGGGTCATGTGGTGGCAAAGTCCGTGCACAACGGTACAAGGGCGTTGGCACGGAGTTCCGGATAACGGTGCTCCAAGATCACAGTTGCGAGCTTGCGGGGCCAGTACATAGGCACCGCAACATGACATCACGTTATGTTGCGGTGGTGGTCACGCACCTCGTCCAGGCGTATGTGTCAATTTCCCCGAAGGTTCTGATGGCGGAAGTAGCGAACACGGCGGGGTACGAAGTGAGCTACAAGAAGGTGTGGCGGGCGAAGCGAAAGGTGCTGCACGGTATGTATGGGACGTACGAGGAGGCGTACGACCTGGTCCCAAGAATGCTGAATCAAATTGCACAATCAAACCCAGGCACTTACATAAACAGGCAGGAGAGGGTCCATCCTACGGAGGGCCCGAACTGTTTCATTCTTGACAGTGTTCTGGGCCTTCCATCAGGCGATACAAGGGTTCAGGTGGTGCCGTCCAGTGCTAACCGTAGATGGGACGTTCCTATCCGGCAAGTACAAGGGCACTATCCTTACCGCAGTTGCAGCCGATGCAAATGACCAGTTACTCCCAGTGGCATTTGCAATTGTGTAGAACGAGAATACAGATAGCTGGCTTTGGTTTCTTTGCAATTTGAAGAATGCCGTAGTGCAAGACAGGCCTGAAGTGTGCCTTATCTCCGACCGCAATGCAGGCTTGCTGTCTGCGTTGCGAACGTTGCAGAATGGGACGCAGGCCCCCGTCCAGTGGACTGATGTGAAGAACCGCTGGTGCATGAGGCATATTGCAGCGAACTTCCACAGAAGGTTCCATAGCAAGGACCTCATGAAGATGTTCAAGAAGCTATGCATGCAGAATCAGAAGCGGAAGTTCGACGCCCTGCGAAAGCAGCTCGATCAGGAGGCTACGAAGCATGTGCATGCAGAAGCAGGGGCCGTGGAGGGAGGCTCCACAAGAGTCGGGGTATTCTCACAATGGGTTCAGTCCAATGCACCTGACTTGGAAATGTGGTCTTTGTTGCACGACACCGGTGGGGCGAGGTATGGGATCATGACAACCAACATGTCCGAGGTTTACAATGGTGTATTGAAGGGCGTCAGATCCCTGCCGATCACGGCAATTGTGGCCGAGACCTGTAACCGTACCGTCGGGTACTTTGTGAATAGAGCCAGGATGGCGCAGAAGCACGTTGAGGAAAACAAGCAATACTCTGAGGTCATGCAGGCCTTCATGGACAGGAAGATGGAGAAGGCTCGAACCCACATTGCTCAGCCCATTGATGGCTTAAGGAGGAAGTTTGAGGTCCGCCTAAGGCAGAAGTATGTCATAGGTCACATTAGAGGGGAGCGCAAGCAGGTATGCACGATTGGTGATGAAGCATCTTGCACCTGCAACAAGCCCCAGCTTCTGCACAAGCCATGCTCCCATGTGTACGCGGCCTGCGCTGTATGGAACCAGGCGTCGACACAGTACATCTCCAAGTACTACGACATGCAGCACTTGTATGCAACCTGGAGTGCAGAGTTCCATTCCTACGGGGTAGACATGCACTACAGGGAATTATGGCCGGGGGAGATAAAGTGGGTGCCCAACGATGCACTGAAGCATGTCGGTCGTGGAAGACGACAAAGCCGTCGCATCCGCAACGACATGGATGAGAGCCAGCGAGGGGATCGTGTTCGGCGCCCGAAGTGTAGGCTATGCAAGACCTTTGGCCACTCCCTCAGTCAGTGCCCAAACAGGCCGGCATCAAGCAACGCTCCGTAGTACCAACCACAATCCATATGTAATGTATTATTCAGGAGGTGTACGCTTAATTGTTGGCTCGATGGTGTAGCTATGTATTGCACATTACCATGTTATGTATATTTTCGCACATTCCATATGTTTCCTTGTCGTGTGGGTCATATTCGTGTGCACATTTTATGTATGTTTTTGTACATTCCGTACGTTTCCCTGTCATAACATTTGTTGTTAATTATGTTGTTATTTGTTGCACATTTTGTTGTAATGTACACTAACTTGTTATCCTTCTTTGGCAGGACATGGCGTTCGAGCTGCTAGAGCCCCGTTGGGACGAGCACCACCGATGCCATGTGTGGTTGTCGGCACCCGCACAAGGGCCTCCTTGCTTCGTCCTTAGGGGCCCCCGAGAGAACTGGCGTCTCGACCATCGGTACATCCCACTACTGCGGGACACCGGTCTGCTGCCCATTGCCCGCATGTTGGATCTACCGCATGGGTTCCAGTACGATGCGCCACTGTTGTCAGCTCTCGTTGATCGATGGAGGCCGGAGACTCACACCTTCCACTTCCGGTGGGGGGAGATGACGGTTACTCTGCAGGACGTCACGATGATTACAGGTCTACCCCTCCGTGGTGCTGCTTTGGTGCCACCCCCGAAGGCAGCAGATTGGAAGGTCCGTCTGGGTCACCGGTTCGGTCATGCGATCCGAGACAACGCAGCTGGGGTGCCACATGGATGGCTTCGTCGCTTCATGACCTGTCCTGCAGACGCAGATGAGGTCGCGGTGCGGACGCACTTCGTTGCATACCTGCTATATCTGTTCGGGTACGTCTTGTTCCCTAGCACGACTGGAGACTCCGTGCAGCCTAGCTACATACCGCTAGCGGAGTCCTTGGCGGATGGCTGGCCTGGTCAGCAGCCACAGTATAGCTGGGGATCAGCAGTCCTTAGCTCCACATACCGAGGCTTGTGTGACGCCTCGCAGCGCACTGCGGCCAGCGAGCCGGTCCTAGCCGCTTGCTACCTTCTCCTTCAGTTGTGGTCATGGGAACACTTCCCCGTTGGCAGGCCTGACTTTGGTCGTCGTGTGCACCCTTATGACCTCATCCCGCAGTTGTATGGTGGTGACGACCCCGTTGATGCGCCCACAATGGGTACACGTTGGACGCATGGTCAGTTGAGGTGGGCCAGGGAGAGACCGAGACGTGCGTACTCGGATTTCCACCAGAGGTTCGAGCTTCTGGCGTTTGGCGACGTAGACTGGTGGCCATGGTCACCACAGTTAATTGCGAACACGGCCCCCCACGGGTTTTCACACCAGTGCGAGCGAGATCAGAGGTACTGGATGACGACCTGCCACTTGGTGTTCGCGCACTGCGTCGAGCCGTACAGCCCACACCGAGTCATGGGACAGTTCGGGCTGTACCAGCATGTCCCTCCCATGGCAGGACGCCCTCTTGCGGAGGAGTTCCACCGGTATGTCAGTACACCCCAAATTTAATTACTGCATTAGTGTCAATGTCAGTACCGTACTGATTGTGTAATGTCTCAATGGACTTGCAGGCAATCGAGGAGAGGGCGAGCGACCGAAGACTGGAGAGCCACACAGCGGACGTGGACAGACATGTGGTCTGACCATGCGCATACGATGCTTGTGGATGAGACACGGCCGTACGACCCGGACGACCCCGCGCCGTACAGGGCGTACCTTGACTGGTACGCTCCACGCACCCGCTGTAGGCTTATTGCAGGGGAGCCGCCACAACCTCCACTTCATGCTGTTCCCGAGGCGGCTATACAGGAAGGTCCAGACCGTCATCTAGCGGCACGGGTCGACGAGGCGGTATGAGAGTACTGTGTCATTACGCAATGCAGGATTACATTTGAAGTGACTGTTTGTTTCACTGCAGGTGGACCGGCTACATCGTATCGACATCGAGGCTAATGAGGCTATACGACATAGGAAGTCAAATACCGAATCTCGGTGGGTAAGTTATATGCGCAGCATCAGCGAAAGGGCAAGGGGTGCGATACGGGGCTTGAGTTGTGGTCGCCACCGAGATGACGTTGTTGCTACACGCGGTGGCGGACGTGGCCAGGGACCACCACCTCCCTCCGCGCCTCCGTCAGCACCAGGATCAGCACGGCCATCCTCGGCCTCCACGCGCTTCGGCCCGGCGGTTCGACAATTGTCAACTATTTGTTTATGCACTCATTTACCATTTATGTCTAACCACATGTTCGTCTTGCAGCAATTGCGACAGGATAGCACGCTGCTACGGAGGTCGACATCGCCGCACGAACCAGAGGGGCCGTCCGAGAGTCGTCCAAGCTACGGTCGCTCGGCCTCCACGCGCTTCGGCCCGGCGGTTCGACAATTGTCAACTATTTGTTCATGCACTCATTTACCATTTATGTCTAACCACATGTTCGTCTTGCAGCAATTGCGACGGGATAGCACGTCGCAACACGCATCGTCATCACGGAGGCCGACGGACGAGCGACCGCGCTCTCCAGGACGACGGGGGCCCACTCCAGACAGCGCCCCTGACTCGCCGGACCAACCAGAGGGGCAGATGCCCTCGTATCTCCCGGGACAGGTGCAGACCAACCTATATGACCGGGACAGGTGGGTTGTGCCGACCTATCAAGGCATGACATCGCACGAGTACATGGGGGACTACCCGTCGACATCCTCATTTCACCAGCCACATACCCCGGTATGCACTAACATTGTAAGCTAAACAGGTGTATTTCATTATGAACAATTTTCGTACTTTCCATTGCCTAATTCAGTTGTACCATCTAAGCAGGACGTAGCCACCTCCTCCGATTGGGTGAGCTCTATGCTTTATGACCAGCCGTCACAACAGTCCACAGAGTTGTACCCACCGCCGCCTCGGCCACACCCCTCGCACTACGATCTTCGCGATGCACCACGCTCCCCTAGTAGGTTCACCTTCTCAGAGGATCATATGCGCCGTACGAGGCGGCGACGAGGAGATGTTGAATGAATTTTTTAAATTGTGCTTTTGTAATTTTTGTGATGTTTTTCACGTGCTTGATGGTTTGATGTTCAAAGATGGTTTCCAGTATAAAAGGGTTGCTCTAAGTTCTTTGATTTACTACGGCATACAACCAACTGAGAGATGACAACACGGGGTAGCGGGAGACAACATGAAACAACTCATACATTTCACGTACATGACATGTAGCAAGTAGTACAACCACCAACACACCAACGAACACACCAACTAAAATACAACACAACCGTACATAAAACATTACCAAAAGAGCGGTACGACAACATAGCGTAAAACATTGCGAACATACACGAGGAAAACCTCCAGCACTACAACTTGAGGATAACAATACACACAAGAAACAAAATACCACACAACATAACATTTATCTTCCACTCTAGTCTGTCGAAACGATGCCGCATCCCGACGGGGTCGCAACCCCCCACGACAACTCTCTCACGGCGAACACTGTCTGTCCTATTTCCCATTTCATCCTCCCACACCCAGAATCGGCAACCACCATGAGCTTCCTGCGATTCCATGACAAGAAGTTTTTTAAACATACAACCATGATTTCAACGAACCCGAAACAATCTGACTCACCGAGTGATTGGGGCACTTGTAGTAGTGTCGCCCAGGATTCGCGGCCGTCTGTGATGTCCTACGTCTAACCAAGATGTTGCAATTTGGGCACATCACCGTGGGTGCCCATGAAGACGTGCTGAGCTGACTCATTGCCTAGTCTGGGGGAATGAGCACGAAAGAAAACTACACAGATTGTGAACAACTAACTCAGGAGGTGACTGATAACATGGCCAGCAAGTTATGTGAGGGATGGCTCCGTTTTATAGGCTGTGTGGGGGGGGGGCAGCCTCACGCACAAAGACCACATACAACACAAATCTGGACCCCACACCATGCTGAGTGCGGAGACAAAACATGCCAGCTTTGCGCAGTGACCTCATAAAAAAGGGGCAGCTTTGCTCAGTGACATGACAAAAGAGGGCAGCTTTGCCCAGTGACATGACAAAACGTGCAGCTTTGCCCAGTGACTTCACAAAACGGGCCAACTTTGCGCAGTGACTTGACAAAACGGGCCAGCTTTCCGCAGTGACATGTCAAAAGAGGCCAGCTTTCCGCAGTAACTTGACAAAAGAGGTCACCTTTGCCAAGTGGGATGACAAAACGAGGCATCTTTGCTCAGTATTGCATTTTTTCTAGCTTGTGATAACAACTCCACGAAGATAACAACCAATCCATCACATACTTAACAACGTTGCACATTACATTGCTACGGAAAGAGGCCACATCATATGAAGGTCACATAAAATGAAGGCGTCACACACTTATAACACGAAACAACACATACATTGCACATACAGAATTTATGGAAAGTAGTACACCCAACATTTTAATTCAACGCATACATGAACTACAATACGACACAATAATAACCCTCGTTACCTACATGCCAAACGAGCCTCGTGGCACCCACATGGAGAATTGCTGGGGGGGCCGCCTCGGACGTGGCTGGCCGTCGTGGGAGTGGCATGCATATATGCAGCTCGGGTTCGCGCAGCAACATGTGGGATCATAAGAGCTTGCTATATTCACGACCTCCTCGTTGCCCCTCTCGCGTTGCATCTGTTCGCGGAGGTCGTTGTTCTCCTCAGTGAGGCTCTCCATTCGGTACTCCAAGTCCCATATTCGAGCCCATAATGTATCCACATAACGATCAACATACCGTTCATGAGGAGGGTCGATCCAGCGGGAGAAGTCGCATTTTGCCATCTGCAAAAAAAAGGACGGTTAACTTCGCGGGTCCATAAGCAATACAAAAATGTAATATTACTAAATTGTACCCCGGAGCGTGAGCATCGGAAGAAACGTCGCCCGCCATCGTTCGGGGAATCCAAGATCTGGACGACCGCGTACTCATTGTGCCTGCATTTCGGCCACGCTGGTTGAGCACGCCGACTTGGCATCAATCGGTACTGTGGACCGAACATATCCCTCCTTTCTAAGGGAATGTCGTCCTTCGGTGACCCAAATCCCACTGGCCCCTCGTCTTCCGACATGGTTTGTTCAAGGTCGAAAGACAGGGTACTTCTTTGTTCGACTCAACAATGTGCTGGGACCCCAACCGTGCTACTTATACCAACCGAGACAACTTCCTGCATTCCCCTCAAACGAATAAAAGGACGGTTCTTCGCATAGACGTGACATAACGGGGCATCTTTGCTCTGAGAGATGACAGAACAGGTCTGCTTTCGCAGTGAAATGACAACACGGGGCAGCTTTGCTCAAAGAGATGACAGAGGACAGCTTTTCGCAGTGCCATTACTAAAGAGAGCAGCTGTGCTCAGTTAAATGACAAAAAGAGGTCAGCTTTGCTCTGTGAGATGACATTACATGGCAGCTGTGCTCAGAGACATGACATAACGGGGGAGCTTTGCTCAGTGAGATGACAAAAGATTCCAGCTTTGCGCAGTTACATGATAAAACGGGGCAGCTTTGCTCAGTGAGATGACAAAAGGTGCCAGCTTTGCGCAGTGACATGATAAAACGGGGCAGCTTTGCTCAGAGACATGACAGAACGGGGCAGTTTTGCTCAGTGAGATGACAAAACATGCCAGCTTTGCGCAGTGACATGACAAAACGCCGCAGCTTTGCTCAGTGGGATGACAAAACATGCCAGCTTTGGGCAGTGACAGTACTAAAGAGGGCATCTGTTCTCAGTGACATGACAACAAGAGGTCAGCTTTGCTCAGTGAGACGACAATTCAGGGCAGCTTTTCAGTGATACCGCAGCACTCCCATCTTTACTCACTGCTACCACCACGCGGACCAGCTTTAGACGTACGAGTAGAGACAAAACGGCCCCTATAAATTCGTATGCATTCCATTTCCCAGCGAACATTGCCCATCCAAACCCCATACTACATCGCGCTTCCCTCACCCAACCGGGATGGACAAAGGCAAGAAGAAGCAATGGGACAAGATGGTGAAGGATTGGGAGGAGACCCGTGACATAGCACGGTCAGCTGCGGCCCGCGATGCCGCACGCGATGAGAAAATAAGGGCGATATAGGCCCGGGTAGAACAAGCCCATCGTGCTACGATGAAAGGTCCCCCCCAGAGCGCCCGCGTAGAAAAAACCCCATCCCGGACGTCCCCACCGAGCGTTCGCCACAACTACCACCTGAGGGGGAGACACCTCCCCTTTGTTGGTGCGGGGACGTGTGCAAGTTCTTCAAGTCTAAGCACAGCATCAGTCTAGGTATGCGTTACTGGGGTTGCGCAAACTACTCCAGTGACTACCCCAACCGCCGTTTTGACACCGCAACCTATCGGCAGCCGGTAACAATATCTTTTCTCCTTTTCCCCTACCTTTTCTCCTTCACAGCACGCACTAACAATATCTCCCATGTATTTACAGTCTCCGGAGCCCCTGTGTGGCTACCGCAAATGGATCGATCTTGAGATCCACCCTGAGGACCAATGGACCCTCGACTTCGAGGAGTGGAATGTCACAAAGGAGAAGGAGTTGCTAGAGGAGGAGCGCCGCAAGCACGAGCACACCCTGCGTATACAGCGCGAGACGCAAGCTCATCTTGAAGCGTGCACGCGTAGGGAGCGGGAGGCTCGCGAGATGGAGCGCGAGAGAAAGAGGGAAATTGCGGCTAAGGCAAAAGAGGCCGCGGAGGAGTTCAACGCCGAGCGAGCAAGGAAGGGAAAGTGGCCCCGGTCCACACAGTAGGTCGTACGAGCAGTTGGGTGGGTTAGTCGCATATCATGCTATATGTTATGCATGTAATAAAAATCTACGCGGCATGTTACTCCCAACTGTATTATGAAGTTCAATATCTCGTATTTTCGCATTCCATGATTCACGTATCACCTCATTTAACAATATTAACATAGCGCTCCTCACCGTACACGAATTCTCACTAACCTTCGAAATATCACTTACCACTTTATGTCTCGACCGTTCTACGGTCAATCTTTCCTAAAAAAAATTTACCAAAATTTTTTATGCATGTACAACTTACAATGAACATAAACTTTTATTACAACTTTATCTGATTTTTACCCAGTTTATAACTACAAAATTGCCAAATCCGAAAACAATCACGGAGATTGCAAACCCTAAGAAACAGACCAAACCCTAAAATTCACTTACCACTTTATGTATCGACCGTTCTACGGGTAATCTTTCCTAATAAAAATTTACGTGGGAGGATATCTTCACCATTGACACTAGCTCAGGGACTGAAAATCAAGCATGTCAAAACCTTGTAAGTACATAAAATTCTCACCAACCTTGGGGGCTTGCAGGACCCTTCATTCCACGTCAAAACAGGGCAGCTTTGCCTAGTGACTAGACAATACGAGCCAGCTTTCCGCAGTGACATGACAAAAGAGGCCACCTTTCCTAAGTGTCATGACAAAAGAGGACAATTTGCGCAGGGACATGATAATACGGGTCAGCTTTGCTCCGTGAGGTCACAAAAACATGCCAGTGGTGCGCAGTGACATGACAAAACGACGCAGCTTTGCCCAGTGACTTGACAATACGGGCCAGCTTTCCGCAGTGACATGACAAAAGAGACCACCTTTCCGCAGTGACATGACAAAAGAGTACAATTTGCAGGCTCTGAAAAGCCTTCATACGGACATTTATTACTACACTGCAATCCTGACTATCCTCAAAAGATTCTCATGTCGTCCTCTCCATGGACTATGCCCACTGCACCAGATAACCTGCCTACATAAAGGCCTCTCTCCTATGTCTTCCATACCACATCTCCTCCTCAAGGCATCACAATACTACTACACAACAATGTCTTCCTGGAGGTCCGATCCATTTGGAGTGCCGGAGTGGCATGAGCGCCCGAAGTGCCATTGCGGCTTTAGGACGATGTTGGGAGTCTGGACTGATCGAGTACAACGAGCCAAATACGGCCGTAGGTTCTTCAAGTGTCCTGACCTGGATGACGACTTCGTGGTAACGACCATAACTAAATCATTTCTTTTCCGTTATCGTTTTTCAACTTGATCCATGACATCTACCACGCCACACATAGGCTTGCGGGTTCATGGAATGGGTGGATCGCGTGCCGCCGGCATGGCCAAATAACCGGGCAGTGCAGGTGGAAAACAAA
This sequence comes from Dendrocalamus latiflorus, assembly GCA_017311315.1. Lineage (NCBI taxonomy): Eukaryota > Viridiplantae > Streptophyta > Magnoliopsida > Poales > Poaceae > Dendrocalamus > Dendrocalamus latiflorus. Next base: position 4,672,146 of record CM029654.1, read on the forward strand.
GGACAATACTTTGTCAAGATGACTCAGGCTCGCGAGGTGGAACGACAGATGCGGCTTGAGCAAGAGCGCCGCGTGAGGGTGGACCACATGCGTCTAAAGGGCAAGGAGGATGAGCTGCAAAGGAGGCGGGAGCAGTTAAGTCTGCGTGAAGCTGCCATCAAGCGTCAGGAGGAGGAGCTTCAAGCTCGGGAGGCAGCTCTCAAGACCAAGAGTGACAGGAAGAAGAATGCAGCGGAGCCATCTTCAGGGCGCGACAAAAAGGGGAAACAACCACGCTACACCCAGTAGACAAAATGTAATACACCCAGCAAGTTATGCATGTTATGCATGTAATAAAAAAGTACACAGCATGTTGCTCCCAATTGTAGTATGCAGTTTATTTGTATTCACCGTACACGAATTCCTATTACAATATCGTCATATTTTTTTCCAGTTTATAACTACAAAATTGACAAAATCTAAACAAATCACAGGGTTTGCAAACCCTAAAAACACAGCAAACCTTAAAAGTCACTTACCACTATTTGTATGGATCATTCTACGGTCAATTGTTCCTAAAAATTATTTACCAAAATTTTATTAGCATCTACAAGTTATAATGAATATAAACTTTTATGACTACTTGGTCAGATTCTTTCCGAGTTTACATTTACAAAATTGACAAAACATACAAAAAAACATGGTGATTGCAAACCTCAAAACCATACGAAACCCTAAATATCACTTACCACTTTTCGAAACGATCGTTCTATGATTAATCGTTTTTTAAAAAAATTTATCCTAATTTTTTATACATCTGCAACTAACAATGAACATAAATTATTATTGCAACTTTATCTATTTTTTCTCAGTTTACAACTACAAAATTGAGAAACTATACAAATATTCACGAGTATTACAAACCCTAAACAGACCAAACCCTAAAAAACGGATCGCAGTCGGGGGATCATGCGGTCGGGGATCAATCGCGCGCTTGGGGACGCAGACGCGCGCTCGGGCGACCGCGGGACGGCAGACGCGCGCTGGGAGGGGCGGTCGCGCGGTGGGGCGACGCGGTCGCGTGGTGGGCGAGGCGGTCGCGCGCTGGGCGCGAGATCGCGCTCTCGGGCGCGGCGCCAGGCCGGTCGTGCGGTCGCTGACCGCACGACCGGATGAACAGTGACCACGTGGCAGCCTCCCGTAAACGCGCGCTCAAACGGGGTCCATTTTTGGAATTTTTTTCTTTAGGGGGCCAAAAATGGAATTTCGGAGGGCTATGGGTCCAACAGTGTCCAAATTTCAAGAAAAAACAGCCTGATGTGTTGGACTTGCTGGTCTCTGCTCAGTGGCGAATCCACCGGGTAGGCTTCGTCAGGCTGAAGTCTACCCTCCACCGGCCGGTTGACCGACACCCCCCCTTCCTAGACTCCTGGCTCTCTCGGCGAGCGGCTGTGCCTGTGAGTCTGTGAAGAAAGAACAAGAAGCCAAGAATGAAGAAGCAAGGCTGAAGCAGCAGCGAAGCCAGGCCCAATTCACGTCCGTGGTCCGCCCACCGGCCCACCACCCACATCCCCACCGGTCCACATGGTACCTGTTGGCTTGTTCCCGTGTCCAAAATTCCCCAAATCCGAAATCCCCAATCCATTCCCTTCCCCGTTCCCCCAAATCCCCAATCAATTTTGCTCACCCGTGCTCAAGGTTTGCCCGCGACGCCGCCCGTGTAGTCGTGCTCAAGCCGAGGCGAAGTCGCAGGGAGGTGCCGACGAGGCGACGACGACGAGATCTGGAGGTGGGGAGGCCGGAGCTGGATGCGCCGAGGCGGGGAGGCGCCGAGGTGGGGAGCCGGGGGCACAGGGCCATGCCGCGGACTGAGACCGGAGGCGGGGTTGCGCCGGCCGCTGGGGTGCCGGGGAGGGCTGGGACGCCGAGAGGCTGGAAGCGGGAAGCGAGCGAGGGCGGAGTCAGCGAACGCTCTGCGGGCTGCGGCTGCGTGCGTTGGGATTAAGTGAAGGCCGGAAGGTGTGAATCGCATGTTGCGTGAAGCTGCTGGTATTTGACTCGGCGAGTAGAGTACTGCTGGTCTGATACTATTCCCGGATTCCTCCGTAAGTTCACAACTCCATCTCATTGTCTCATTCCTCATTTAATCGATTAGCAATTTATTAAAAAGTAAAAATAGTGTTGTATTATTGTCTCACTACCGGAATCATATTTACATGTTTTAGGGATTCACTTGCCATTAGCGAGGTACCTCTATTGTATCTCTCTTTTTTCTTTGCTTTTATTCATGTATAAAACTATGAACTTGATTGCATAAGAATACAAATCTATGTTTCTTACAAATTAATTTAGTCATTCGAGGTGTAGGGCCAACAATTCTAGAAAAAAAACTTATGATTTGATAGAAAAATACAAAATTTTTAGCCCACCTTCATTTTTCATTCTAGATTCACCACTGTCTCTGCTCGTGATGTGACTTGCAACAGTGCCTTGAACTCTCAGACACGAAGGAGCAGCACTTGCTTCCTCACCTGCACATGATGTAAGGAAAGCAATGCCTCTGTAGTTCTCTCATGTGATGTGTGTGCACGCTTCTTACCTGCACCGGAGAGAGAACAACAGAGAAAACAAAGTCGCCTGAGTTGATCCGCTAGCTTCACGTGCGAGGACCGAGATCGAGGGATTTGGTGCCGTGAAGTAATTTGCTTGCGCATGAGACCGCCGAACAAAGAGTTGGCTTTCACACCAACTAAGGAGGAGAATTTGCTGCGTGAGAGACGCGATGACGCCGATTTTTTCTTCTGAATACATCTAATTTTTATTTCTGGTTCAGCATGTTTTTGGCTACAAAATATCCTACTGGCACCACTCAAACCCTAGGACAAAAATTTCATCTTTTCAGCCTCGAGGATAGTTCTTAACTCCATCTCTATTTATAGTCTAGAGCCTAAACCATGATCTTATCTTTAAGACCATGAGTTTTTTTCCAATTCTAACAAATAAAGGACTGGAAACTTTTACGTAACAAGATTTAGATTGGGTATTTGAAATATTTGACTCGAAACATGTAGAAGAATTAAACTTGGGCTTTTCAATTTAATCATTTGCAAGTTTTAACTTTTTATCACAAGAGTCATGCATTAATATTAATTCATTAAGTTTAGCAGTTACATTAATAAGTTGAACCATATTTGATGTATTAATTATTCTAGCAGATTTCAACTCAAAATGTAAAACTTGACAATATTCATAAGATTCATCATCATGAGTAGAAGCTCTAAGTCTATTAATTTCAGAATTTAAACTCTCAACAACAAGAGCATTATTTTTAATTTTCTTTTTATACTTATTGAGCTCTTCTATCAATCTAAGCACTACATGAGATAAATCTGTATAAAAAGGTTTTATCCCATCAGGATCACTGTAGAGACCATTATTAAGCTCCTCATTGCCTTCCATAAAACACATTCCTGTGAAGTCCACCTCCTTTGCCTTCTTGCTATCGTCTTCATCGTCGGTTCCAGAATCAACATCACTCAAATCAATCTCATCAAGTGCTGATCGCCCTACGATAATTGTGCTTCTTGCTTGGGTCAATCTTGAATTGAGAGCGATGAGTTGGTGCCTTATTATCCTTGACCTCCTTGTTCCTTAGTTTGGGGTAATTTATCTTAATGTGGTTTAGCTCACTACATTCATAGCATTCGATTGGACCTTCTCTTTACCTTGATTTGATGTTAATTGTCTTAGTCACCCTATTGAAGAAAAGTACAAGCTGCTCTTCTGAAATCTCTTCTAACTATTCATCTGAAATAAAACACAGTGCAGGCAAAGAAATAATAGTGGAACTAGAAGAACTATCAGCTTGGTTAGTCACTAAACCCAAAGAATTAGAGTTGTTTATTCTGGCCAAAATATCAATCTCATGTATTTTCATCTTGGAGTAAAGATCATTCAAGGTTAGTGTTTCTATGTTAACAGAATGATTAATACTAGCGGCTAATACATTTCAAAGAGATATATCCAAAGCATTTAAGATTTGACGAGTATTGTCAAAATCAGAATATACGACATCAATATATTTCAAATTACTAACAATTTTATTAAAGTGATCAAAAAGTGCATATACTAATTCTCTAAGTTTCATCTTAAATTTAGAATACTCCTTTTTAAATTGCTTCTGACGAACACCTTTAACAAACTTAGAATCTTCATGATAATCAGTTAGAGTAGTCCAAAATTTATTAGCAGATTTAATATGACCAATTATGAAAAACTCGTTTCTACTTAGACCTTGTAATAAAATATTTCTACCTTTAGTATTAACTTCAACATGCTGTATTTTCAGTAGTAACAACAGAACACTACATATGGATTTTTAACTTTTTACCAAATAGCATTGTCTTGTACTTGTAGAAAAAAAACCTCTATGCATGTTTTTCAATAGACATAATCTGATCTATCGAAGAACGGTGTCATACCTGAAAACCGATCTCGATCTGATGCCATTGCAACATACTCTGATACCACTTGTAGAATCGTTGATGTCAAGTCAAACAGAGGGGGTGAATGATTAAGCTTTTTCTCTAATCCACTGTTTTCTGATTGTCCAACCTATCGACGCAGTAAAAAAACAAAAATGAAAATAAAAGAGAAAAAGAAAAATATTACTTTTTTCGGCACTGTACCTACAGTGTTTTGCACTTTAACCACAATGTTTTTACTGTAGCAGATAAAAAATTCAGCAGCATCGCTTTCGCTGCATGCATTTACTGCTCGACCAAAGAAAACGAAAATATCAAGAAAAACAACCTGCTGTGTTGGACTTGTTGGTCCCTGCCTGTGATGTGACTTGCCACAACGCCTTGCTGTCTTGACATGAAGGAGCAGCACTTGCCTCCTCGCCTGCACGTGATGCAAGGAAAGCAATGCCTCTGCAGTTTCTCTCGTGTGATGCGTGTGCACGCTTCTTACCTGCACCAGAGAGAGAGAGAGAGAGAGAGCAACAGAGAAAACAAAGTCACTTGAGTTGATTAGCTGGCTTCACGTGCGGGGACTGAGATCGAGGGATTTGGCGCCGTGAATTAGGGGAAAATTGAATATATAGAACTGAGTTGGGAGTGCTTTTGTAAAATAGGATCGAGCTATTTGTCCTCGTAAATATAGGACTGAGTTGAGCATCTTTTTGCAAATATAGGATTTTTCCCATTTTAATTTCATTTTCATTTTTCAGCAATTTTTCTCCACGCGAAATGACTGTTTTGCCCTTCTTCTTCCTCCCGCTCCCGGCCGCGCCACCGCCGCTCCCGGCCGCGCCGCCGCTCCTCGCCTGCCCGCGCCGCGCCGCCGCCGCTCCTCGCCGCGCCGCCGCCGCTCCCTCGCTGCCCGCGCCGCGCCGCCGCCGCTCCTCGCCTGCCCCGCGCCGCGCCGTCGCCGCTCCTCGCCTGCGCGGGGCAGGCGAGGAGCGGCGGCGGCGCGGCGCGGGGCAAGCGAGGGAGCGGCGGCGGCGCGGGGCAGGCGAGGAGCGGCGGCGGCGTGGCCGGGAGCAGCGGCGCGCGGCCGGGAGCGGGAGGAAGAAGAAGGGCAAAACAGTCATTTCGCGTGGAGAAAAATTGCTGAAAAATGAAAATGAAATTAAAATGGGAAAAATCCTATATTTGCAAGAAGGTGCTCAACTCAATCCTATATTTACGAGGACAAATAACTCGGTCCTATTTTACAAAAGCACTCCCAACTCAGTCCTATATGTTCAATTTTCCCGTGAAGTAATATGCTTGCGCGTGAGACCGCCGATCTGACAAAGAGTCGGCTTTCACACCAACTGAGGACGAGGATTGGTTGCACGAGAGACGTGATGATGCCGATTTTTTTCTTCTGAATAGATCTAATTTTTATTTTTGGATCATGTTTTTGGCTATAAAGTACCCTACCGACACCCCTCAAATCCTAGGACAAAATTTTCATCTTTTCGGCCTCGGGGATAGCCCCTAACCCCATCTCTATTTATAGTCTAGGGTCTAAACCATGATCTTATTTTTAAGACCATGAGTTCTTTTTCAATTCTCACAAATAAGGAACCCGAAACTCTTACGTAATACATGTTTTTTTTTTAACTTTTATCACACTACCTAATTCTGGACACACCAAAATTAAATTATCACGTGTTGTAACCTCCGTACCGCACCTTGTACCTTCAACACGTATCATCTATCTTTGATCTCTATGCACCCCAGCTCGAGGACGATCGTCTCCTCCAGCATTCTTGACTCTCTGGACCATGATTTTGCACGAAACTATCTCTTGGTTCTCGTCATAGACCACAATCGCTTTCGAGTTACCCCGCAAATGTAAAGACCAAAGCAACATATTTTTCCAACATAAGTTCTTTCTAACTTAACTGACCTAAGTCCATACACGCGACACGTCTCAAATAATATCAATAAGTAATATTGTCAATTATTTGTTATCATAAATATTCTAGATTTAGCCATATGGTTAACACAGTACTGTCAGTTAATTGTTGAGTCGATTTCCTAGAATTTTTAGTCTACCAAATAAAGATGTGTCCCTTCACACATTTGCTGTTTCTTAACGTCACAGTCTACAAACCTTGCTCGCTTGGGCGGCTTATTTAACACAATGACGTAGATTTGTTCTGTGTGCTTTTTTTAGAATGTTTCAAATTCGAACTATGTATGAACTTTTTGGTGGTCTGTACATATCTACCTTCATACAGGTACATGTTTCAACTTTTGCATTGATCGAAATCTATGGCGTGTGCATTAGAAAGGGCTTCAGTACTTTACCAGATACCTCTTGTTGCATCTTGATGAGGCACATCAGCACATCACCATCTAAAGTTAGACATGGGGAGTAACTTATCTTGCAAGCTTACAATTTTTTTTCTCTGAAGTTACGAAACGATCTTCTTGCAGTGACACTAACATCTTACCTGACGGTAGCTTTGAAAGAATTGTAGTTGCCCCGTGTCAATGAGGAACAATTTATATATCTTTAATTTACAATCCGAGTTATCTTCGCTGTTAGCTAATCTTCTGCCTTTTCACTATGTTAGTGAAGTGGACTGATTTTCACTTCAGTGATGTTATTCTCAGGGAGTCCCAAAATGCAAGTTATCTTTCCAAACAGATCGTGAGATGCAATCGTTTCAGTTGCGATTTTCCGTGGGAGGAAATTTAGATGTGCAATGAAAGTCTGATTACAGTTTTCTGGTTAGGGAGTCACTGCCCATTGCTCCTGTAGTCTCAAAATAACACATAATTGTAACCAAAGGGTGGATAGAATCATCATGCTGTTCCTTCTAATGTGCAACATATAATTTCCCTTTATTTTCTGTTCCCTACTGCTTCACTCTCTTGTTGTCTATCATGATTGCATCTGGACGGATTAGCTATGGCTCAGCTCTGTTCATCCCTAATGGAAGAAAATGAAACATTGCTTTCTCACCATCATTCTACTGATAGTATTTGCTCTGAACATGTGTGTTCTCTTGGTCCTTTCAGCCGGTGTGCTTCACCCTCCGAAGGTGTCTCAACTCTCAAACGTGACTCCAGGTCAGTACCTGGTTACCTACTCCTGTGGCTATCTATGGTCAGGGCGTTTTTATTCAGAAACAAGCATAGGGATCAATGTACTGTCTATGGATTAATTGTGAGGTATGGAGCAGCCATTGACGTTGAAGCTGTATAGGCCAGAGCAATACGGTGGCGGTGGTTGGCATGTCCTTCTGAGAGCAGTCGCAGTCCTTATATGCCAATATTGCTCTTTAGCCAAGATAGGAGTTTTTTTTTTGTAATTTCTTTATTCTGATATGGCCTGCCGTCATGCCGTGCAGGTACGTATACTACCGTATACAAAGCTGGGGGAGTTCGCCGTCGCTCGCCCCTGCCACGTCGTCCGCGGCGCTCCGTCGGCCGCCGCGTGTCCGCGGGAATCTTGGTACGGCCGGGTGAGCTTTTTTGCGATAAAGTCCCTGCGCTTTCCGGTAATTGCGTTTACGTCCCTGGTTTTCGCAAAAAGGCCCCTGGATTCTTGCAAAAAAACCCTGTACATTTTTTTGCTGGGTAGCAGCCCGCGGTTTTATGTAATTACGAACAAGCCCTTATTTCTTCCGAAAAGGCCCTTGATTTTTTTTCCCGAAAACCCCTGCGCTCTCCTTTTATTGCGAAAAGACCTTTGCTTTTTCCCAGAAAAACCCTACGCTTTCTTTTTCCTACGAATTTTCGTCTCTTTTACTTCGGTTCACATAATGGCGTGGCGTTGCGCCACGCCTACGTGGCTAGTACGCCGTCAATTACGCCAGGGGGAATGCGCGCGCGGAGGGAGCGGCCACGTCGGCGTTTTTTCCCCGCGCGAGCGCTCCGTCGGCCGCGTGGCCCAGGGAATTTCGGTACGGCCGGGGGAGGCACTTTCCCTGTGCTTTCCGGAAATTACGTAGAGGTCTTTTTTCTCGCGAAAAGGTCCCTGGCGGTTTTTTTTTTGCGGCGCTTTTTTCTGAAAACACCCCTCCAATTTGCAAGATAGCGCCCCGCGGTTTTCTAAATTGCGTACGGGTCCTCGATTTTTTACGAAAACACTCTTTAGCTTTTTCGAAAATGCGTATGTGCCCTCGGTTTTTTTAAAAAACTCCTCACGGATCATCGCCTCTTTTACTTCGGTACACACGGTGGCTGGCGCGGCATTGCGTTGCGCCTATGAGGCTAGTTTTTTCTATGTAGCGACATGGCTGACGAGCGTTGTAACATCTGATGGATGGATGGGTATGCTGACACTTGCGCTCCATGTAGAACTTTTGTGAGGAATTCCTGAGTACACGTATAATTCCATGTGCCTAAACACGCTTTTCCAAAGGCTCTTCGGTCAGGATGAAAGGGATATTTCATGCCATGATAATGAAAACTGAAAATGCTCTCTCACCGACCGTTACCAGATCTACTGTGTGGGGTTGTTGGTAGGGATGCAATCTGAGGAGATACTGACGGATATCGCGTATCCTATATTATATTTCATATTTTTTTTCTTGGAGTCAGACGGATTATATCGGATATCTATTTTTTCATTCCGTATTCGCTCTATAAGTCTTTGGACGGTCGGTCGGATAGAAATTATTCGCTTATTTTGCATTCCTACCTAGGACATTGAATAGTTGGAATGCAATCAGAGCGAACATGGAGAGACTAATCGTCGAGATGTCAAAGGAAGAACACTTAATATTTCTCAACTGTTTAGATGCGATAATCCGTTTATCTATTATTTTGTTTCTAAGTAAAGTCACAACAGACTTATTCGTATAATTGACATACAGATATATACGGACATATATTACTTATCTTGTATCATATTCTATATTATTTTCTCAGTGCAAAGTCAGTTATAAATAGTATCGAATATCTACTTCTTTTTTTTTATTTGTTTCACGAGCCTTTATCGATCGAACGGAAATTATCTATTTTATTTGCACTCCAGCTGTTGGAGCTGCACCACCAACAACGAACGAGTACACAAGGATGTGTATGTATAATCTGTCTGCAGGGACCACGTGGCACAACATGGTCTACTTTGAACACCATTAGCAGCGATTGGACATCCTTAATGAGACTTGACAATTTGGTTGTTAAGTGTAATACTCTGGTGCTTAATTCGAGTGTCGACTTGTTTCTTGCACAATGTTGGTTTTGGAGGGCTCAGTTTCTTTTAAAACCTGGTTTCTGGTGAAAAATGGAGATTTTCGTATAGCTTCTCAACGTGAGTTTCATCTTACATGATGAATCTTCGAGCGCTTAAGCTTTTGATGAATTTAGGACCTGTTTAGTTTTTATTTCATCTTTTAGCTTTTAGAAATAAAAAGGTATTTGCAACGTGTTGGTTTTTTTGCTTAGCTTCCCCCCCTCTTTTTTCCTTTATATTATCCGAAGAGATATAATAATGTTTTTCTTTATTTTTAATTAAATATTTTAGAAAAAAAAACTAACAAGTCGCCGTCACGCTATTTCAGCAAAAAGTAAAAAAAGCACTAGAAAAAAAGCCGAATTAACCGGACATTAAGTTGAAGCGAAAGCTCCGCAAAACATCTCTAGGCACTCTCCTGGGCTGGTTAACTCCAGACATTCATGGGTAACGTACAACCTACAACGTTATCGTTGGAGTAGCGTAGTACTTGTACAACACTGACTTGTGCTGCATACCGTATTTATACACCTGTACGGGAGTGGTACCTATGTCCGTTCTACGGACCAGCAGGCGTCATGGTAACCGTCTGGGGGCGAATCTCATACCTATGAGTGTAGATTTTAGCCTACAGCTTAGGATTTTTACCAGTGTAAAATTCAGATAAATTTACCGTATCATCTTTTCTTCAGTCTAGGTAAGTAATTGTCTTCGGTCCTTTCATAATCTAAGGCATGACAAAATTCTCGATGCGCAACTAGTCTAGGTAAGTAATTGTCTTCAGTCCTTTCACAGTTTAAGCTCTGATCAACTCGGCTTCAACTTCTTGCTTCTGACTTATTTTTCACTATTCATAAGTTTCGTCTTTTTCTGAACTTTTGGCTTTTTGTTGAGCTTTTTTGCCGGTTCTTTTTTTCCCCGTATTTGTTTGTATTATACGTAATGGGCCAACATATTTTTTTTATTTTTAATTTTTTTAAATTTAATTATGCTAAATAAGTCTCTGTCAGCTACGGTGCTTTTTCCAGCCAGCTACAGTGTTTTCAGCCATAGTATGTGGGCCCATGCCACTTTGAGCGCTCCAGTTCACCGGCAGCGGCGGGGCAAAACGGTAATTAGCCTCTTTTTGTTTGATCCTTTTGCAGCATACGCCAATTCTCCGATTTGATTCGCACGGTGACCGGAGCCGGCCGGTGGTCACCGACAGCCCGACAGCTTCTTCCGGTTGCCCCGAACCGGACGCGCTTTGGTCGCATCGGAGTCCGGTTTCCTCCCTTTATAAATGAGCAAAAAGGTGAAAGAAAAAAAAAAGAAAAGGAAAAGGGCTTCCTTTTTGTTTTTCTTTCGCACTAGTGTGAAGAACATGTTCTTCCTTTTCTTTTGGTGAAATAACTGGGACGGCCCGATTTGTTTGTTCTTTGTTTGGTGCCAATGGAGCACGCAATATGTGCGATAGGTACTGGAGCGGAGCACAAGGGTAACATGGAACGTGTTGGCCAGCCTAGAGTGGAGAGAGAAGCCCTGGCATGTACATGTGGAGCACTGGTCTCGGAGGAAATGCGAGGTACCGGTTCGTTTCGGTTTCAGCTTCCGGCTTATTTTTTACTATTTATAAATTTCGTCTTTTTCTGAACTTTTGTCTTTTCTTTAAGCTTTGTTGCCGGTTCTTTTTTTTTCTCGTATTCGTTTGTGTTGTCTGTGATGAGCTAGCATATTTTTTTCTTCTATTTTTAAATTTTTTTAAAATTTAATTACACCAAATAAGTCACCTTCAGCTACAGTGAAATTTCAGCCGCTACAGTACAATTTTAGCCATAAATCACAGCTTTTCAGTCCAACCGAACAGGACCCACTCCCGTGTATATTTCACATGCAACATCGCATAGAGTAAATGTACTAGCAAGTAGCAAAACATTGCAAGGATCCAGATTGTCGGGTCATTTTGTCAACGCCGTAGCTTATCGTGAACGTGTACAAAATGTGTCCTGCTCCGTGAGGCGACGACTAAACAAAATCGTCTTCTTTCGGGTGGTAGATTGTCGCAGGTAATTTGGTGAGCACGTACGATTGGAAGGGAATGGATGCGTTATTTTCGGCTACGATTAAGGCGGATACCTTTTGGTTCTAGAGTGTTTATGTAAACGAAATGAATGTTAATAATCTGCTTAGAAAAGACTATCTTAGTAAGTTATCTCAAAACAGCGATAGAAAAACTGTTTCGTTTATTTGTTCGAGAAAAGACATACGATGAAAAAGAATGGAGCCAATATCTTTCGGCTGGTGCGTAAATCAGAAAAAAAAGTATAAAAGACTGATGCACATATTCGGTGCATGAATGAGTGTGGAAGGATTAAGGGGAAAAAAATAGCACGATGCGGCTAAGAAAATATAGGAGCAGAATAAAGGGTCAAAGGAACATTTAAAAGAGAATGGTGATCACTAAAGGTGAAAAGAAAGTAGTTTAGGACCCACTTCAAATTAGCAATATCTTCCTTGTCCGTTTATGGTTATTAACTATGTAATCTCAAGGTCGATCACTTCATATGGTTCAAATACATATATCACTTCTGTTGATGTGAATAATGTGTTGAAGAATTTGCAGATAAAGATAAAATTATGGTTCTTTCCTTCCCAATTATATGAGCGAGAATAATCAGGTGATAAATCAGCCACCATAAAATGTTCCTAAATTAAAAATGGAAAATACAAGAGTAACACAATTAAAATAGGCATTGATAATGTTATAATAAGAACAGTTGTGCCACGAAAATTAGGAAAACAATATAGAAAGGTTTCAAAAATAAACTACAAATAAAGGAGAGAAGAGAAAAGGAGATGCGACAAAAAAAAACAAAAACAAAAACAAAAATGCGCACATCTATAAAAGAAATGGAAATATACTATTTTATTGTTGCTGCATCTCAGATCTTAATAGCTGCTTGTAGCAGATCCACCACAGCTAGAATCTCAAACTACCGCTACAGCAGTAATATACTCCTAATAAACCTGGAAATACGCGACAGGAAACTCCATTTAATTTCATGCCATGAGTAGAAATACATATCCGACAAAGTCTCACATGACATTCATACCTCATCATGTGAAACTGCAAAAAGAAGAAGAAAAAACTCCTCCCAAAGAAGAAGAAAGAAAGAAAGAGAAGAAAAGAAAAGCACACAGAAAAAGTCATGCTTGAATCACATGAATTTCACAATAGTTTTGCATAAAAGAAGTTAATTTAGGTTCTATTCATATTGATTTCTGTTTATGTCTTTTACTTAGAAAAGCTAAAAGTAAATACAAACATTCGGCTTCTTCACTCCTCTCGCTCTAAGGATAAGGTAGGGGATACAGGTGCATCATACACCTCACTTCTCTTACTTCCGTTGCATGCACGTATTTTTCCTCTACTTTTTCACTGCCCCCCTCTCTTTCTAAAAGCTATTTCTTTCAATTATTACTATTTATTTTTAACCAAAAATCATGAGTCACAGCTAATAGTCATGGGCAAAAGTCTATACAAACACTCTCTCACATGGGAATCAAAAGCCTAAAATAAAAAAATAAAGGTTTGTTCGAAACATAGAAATTTAAAAATTTCTGTAAGAATTACGTTACATCTTACAAAGTTTATACGAAATTTCAGTAAAATTATCGCGTTCAAATATAGGGCGGGTTTAGAAGGACTTCAGTTTTTAGCTATGCCATTTACTACAGTAACTCGTTTTTAAACAGTGTGTTTTTTAAGGAGAGGTCTATAGGTAAACTGTAATACAAACTATACTGAATTTAGCTGTATCGATCAAAATTATATATAATTACTTTTTATATATACTACCTCTTATCAATAATACAGAATTTAAAAAATTTAGCCGCGAAACGTAGCACAAAATGACCACTACACCACTAGCCGGTTGCCACCGTCCCTCGACCTCACCAAGCGGTGAGCGGACTCGGCCGAGTCGGATGCCTCTCGAGCGAAAAGAAAACACACTTGGTCGATATAAGCAGCAACTCTCCACACGACCCACTCTCCACGAAGACCACTTCGCCCACCTCTCCGCACCGGCAGCGCCAGTAGAGCCACGAGCCAAGCACGTCACGCTTGCCGTGGGCGTGCGTCGCCTCCCGCGCCGACGGCCGCGCGGCCACACGCGGGAACCCCCAGCAAGCAAGCTGAAGCTGCGAAACCGCGGATTGCTACTGCTCTGGAAAGAAATCTAAGCGCCTAATTCCTCTCCCGCTCCGCATTGAATCGCGCGGCTGGCTCTCGCCTGGAACACCACGCCGGCGTGGTTGCTACTGCTGTCTGCGCTCGTGCACGTGCAAGAGGCGGTGAGCTCTTCTCTTCTCTTCTTCTCTTCTACCGCTCTGCTCTCCCGAGCCTTGGAATCTTGCTGTGCGAAGCCTCCGCCGGATCTCTGGGGGGATTCGTGAGCGGCGTGGTTCGTGGTTTGTTGCTTTCTGCGCTGGATTTGATCTTTTTCTTAATGTATTTCTTGTTGTGGCTTCTTGATTTCTCGGGGTGGTTTCGTTTGCAGTTCCACTGCCCTGTTAGTGACTGGGATCTTTGATTGAGCACAGCAGCATTGATTAGTTTGTCTCCCGATAGTCCTCGGGTTTTCGTGATGAATTGTCACTTGGGATGTCGATTACGTCCGATTGATGGTAGCTTGTGAATTGTGATCCACATTTGTGAGTTCTGCCGACTCACCGCTACCAGGAGAACTTGGTTTGTCGACACTGCGCTCATTTTTTCTTGCCATCGACGACAAGCTTTTCTTGTATCACGAGCGAGTCGGTTGCAGATTAGGAATCTCGGAGTGGCTGTGTGGTTTGATTGGTGATGGTTTGCCATCCGCATTTATGAAGGAATTTCTTCTTTTAAGGTGTTCTTTTCCATGTTATTGATCAGTGAATTGACCATTTGCTGCAGTTATGGGAAGTCCTGCGCCTTCCTAACTAGTTGTTTCTGCTGATTATTGGTAATTCTGGGCAATGTTTAAGATTTGCTAATTAGTGTAAATTTTCTGTTTTCGGGACCTCCTCTCCTACTCCAGTTACCTGCGCATGCAAAGAAGTTTAGTGGCCTACTTTTTGATCTTTGCCGGGAATTTAATTTACTTTGATATATGGTATTTGCTACCATGGTTCCTAGTATCAGGAAGTAGCAATTTCGATTTATATTCATTGTAAATCTGCAGAATGAATGAACTGGCCATTCCGGCACTGTAAACAGTTATGGACTTGTTTCTAACTTGGATCTCCAAGGTAGAGTTACCACCCAATATAGCTTTGTGGGTTCACGGTGACAACCTTGATCGACTTGGTCATCGACTTGGTCAATTACATAAGATAGATGGGACGCTCAAGGACTCTTATCAGTTATCAGTGGAGTCCTTTGGCACCTTGATTTCAACATCACATCCTAAAGTTGAAGGTCCAAAGGATTCAATTGTATGGAAATGAGCTTGGTGCTTGATTTGGGTTCAGAAAGTTGTATCTTCACTGGTATCAGGATTAGACAGCATACTTTGAAGGATTACTGCCTATCCCATATAAATAATCACTCCATACAGAATATGTATTGTTACAGCCTTTACAACTGCTTCTAGGACCTTACGACTACTTTGTAGCTGTTACGACCACCTCCTGTAGCCGTACGACCACGTTGAAGAGGCTACGACTACCTCCTGTGTTGTTACGACCACTCTGTTGGTTCACTGACCACGCTACGTTGTGACCCCTTCGATCACTCCTCGTTGCTCCGACCACGTAGTCGTAACTTCAGCAGAAGTTACGACCACGTTCACTGCCTCTTCGTTGCACTTCCTTCGACCACGGTCGATCACCATAGTCGTAATCCGATTACGATCACGCTATGATTCTGTCGACTGCTGTTGTTGTAATCCTTACGGCCACGTCTTCCTGCTGCATGACCGTGATTGTAACTCCTTTATGATCATGTCTTCAGCATCTGCGGACACCTCCACTCTCTTTGCCGTCGTGGTTGTAACTCCGTTTACGACCACATCCTTTGCTATGTGATCATGGTCGTAACTCCTTTACGATCACGTCAGCTGCTCCTGCGGACATCTCCGCTCGATCGCTGTGGTCATAACTCCTTTATGACCACGTCTGCGATCCTCTGCTCGCCGTTGTGATCATGCCGGCTGCCCTCTGCTCTGCGATAACGCCGACTACTTGCGACCACACCGGTCGTCTTCTTTTCTGCGATCTCCTCGACCGTCTGCGACCATACCGGTCGTCTTCTTCTCTGCAATCCTCCTCGACCGCCTGTGACCACACCGGTTGCCCTCTACTCGACACCTCCTCTCGACTACATCGTCTCAACTCAGTGCTCTGCTCTCGGTACAATGGCTCTGCCTTTTATACCTGACTCTTTGACTACGACTCCGAGAAGGACTCGAAGTCTGACTTGCACTGGGACTCGACACCGGCTCGGATACAACGTCGTACTCGACTACGACCACAACAGCTAACTCGAACTCCGACTACGATAGAGTCGTACTCGTACACGGACTCGACTATGACGAGTACAACTTCTACGACTAGAAACAAGATTATTCTAACATGTATTAATAAGTTTTTTCTTTGGGTGGTAACCCTGAGCATGCTGGAAATTTTTCTGTTCATTTTTCATTCTTTTTCAGTGGATTTTTTTTGTATCTCCTTTTTCTGCTGGGTGCTGACATTGATGTTTTCCTCAGTGTCATCAGCGTTGGATCTTATTTAGTCATGCTTGGTTTTGCTAAGTTGACCAGCTTGTAAGTTGCTAGAACAATTTAATTATCTGTGCTTATGATTTCTCCAGGCATCAAGTTTCTAATAAACTAGAAGTATTCCGAAATGGGTGCCAGAGAGAATGGGGAAGTGAGAGATGAGAAGGGAGTTGGATCAGATTATGAACCGGCTAGAGATTCTCTTTCATCACAAGGTGAGGTTCATGGTAATGAAGATGTTAAACTGAAAAGAGTTTCAGGTGTTCCAAAGAAGCTCATGAAAAAAGAAACAAAAGAAAATAGCCCCCGCATGGCCAAAAGCAATGCCAGCCGGCAAGTTCAAAACAAGCTGCAACATAAAGCATCAAACGACATTCAGAACAAATCTCAGAAACCTAGGAAAGCAGTTAATGCTGCTAAATCTGCTGAAGTTAGAAAACCAGACATTGTAAGAGTTCCTTCTCACCCTCCATCGGAATTGTCTGAGGAAACAGATGATATAGTTAGTGAGGCTGGAACCACTGATGATAAAGGCAACGAAGAGGCCAAAGAGATTGATGTTTTAGATGAAGCTCCACGTTGTGACCAGAGTACTGGTACTGATGATGAAATTGCTGATATTGAAGAAAAGATAGTAGATGATGACAAATCAGTTATATATCAAAGGAATGAGGAATTAGAGTCAAAAGTTGACAAGTTGGAACAGGAACTTCGTGAAGTTGCTGCACTTGAAGTTTCTCTGTACTCTGTAGTGCCTGAGCATGGAAGTTCAGCACATAAGTTGCATACCCCAGCTCGGCGTCTTTCTAGGCTGTTTACTCATGCATCCAAGTTTTGGTCCTCAGATAAGAGAGCTTCAGTAGCAAAAAACACTGTTTCTGGCCTTGTGCTTGTTGCGAAGTCATGTAGTAATGATGCTTCAAGGTAAAATCTGGCTATCCTTTTGTCAGTTTTAACTTCAACATATGACATAAGAATCAAATTCCTTCCATTAACAATCTACTCTTGATGTAGGTTGACATTCTGGCTGTCCAATACAGTTGTTCTCAGGGAGATAATTGCACAAACTTTTGGCATCTCACGTCAATCGACCCCAACCATGACGACTATCAACATGAATGGTGGTGCAAAAAAGCTTGATGGGAAATCCATGCCAATGCTATGGAAAAACAGCACCAACGGCAAGGAAACTGAACTTGCTGTCATGCACATACCAGATGATTGGCAGGAAACAAGCACACTTTTAGCTGCATTAGAGAAGGTTGAATCTTGGATATTTTCTCGAATTGTCGAGACAGTGTGGTGGCAGGTAAAAGTTTGCTTAAGTCTATATGTTCTTGTTGACCTTCCATGAAACTGAGCATCCCTTGCTCCAAACTGCTCCATGCAGTCCTAGTTCAGTGTTTCACTAAGAAATACTTTGCAGTGATTCCCTTACAGCCCTACTCCTCTGAATATGCCTGATTTCTCCAGGCTGTGAATTTTCTGAAGAATGTTTCTTTTCCAGGCACTAACTCCTCACATGCAAACCCCGGTGGAAGGTTCATCAACCCCAAAGGCTGGGAGAGTGCTAGGTCCTGCTTTGGGTGATCAGCAGCAAGGCACCTTTTCTGTTAACCTGTGGAAGGCTGCATTTCACGATGCATTCAGCAGAATCTGCCCCCTTCGTGCTGGTGGACATGAGTGTGGCTGCTTACCAGTATTGGCAAAATTGGTATTCTTTTAGGGAAATTTTACCATCCTTGAGGGGGAAGAGGTACCAAATTAGAGCCGTTGATCACACTGATCGGACGGCTGAGATTTGGCAGTACCTAGTGGTACCGGACGCGAGGTACCAAGAGGTACCAAATTTTGAGCCGTTGATCACACTGATTGAACGGCTGGATCTAATTTGGTACCTCTTGGTACCTCCTCAAGGATAGGAAAACTGCTCATTCTTTTACATCCTTAGTTCGAAAAGTATGCATCTTTTGTTATTGACAATATATTTCTGTATTTCATGTGTTCTGCTATTATCAGGTGATGGAACAATGTGTAGCCCGCTTGGATGTTGCAATGTTTAATGCCATTTTTCGTGAATCAGCCAGTGAGATACCAACTGATCCTATATCTGACCCAATTGTTGATCTAAAAGTCCTGCCAAGTCCAGCCGGTGATCTAAGCTTTGGGTCAGGCGCGCAGCTGAAGAACTCTGTATGCACCTGATTCACTACTTTTTTTAAGTCATCATGAAATAGTTTTTCTTTCTATTTTTTTATGAAGTTGTTTGTCAGGACAATGCTTGCATGGGAAACTAAATTATTGTGCATTAGCTAGATTATGAATGTGTTACTGACTTGCCATTGCACCCCAAAAAACTAATTTATATGAAATAAATGCCTATGCAGATTGGAAATTGGTCGAGATGGTTGACAGATAACCTTGGTATTGATGCTGATGACTCTGAGGAGGATGGTATTGACATAGGAAATGATGACTATGAAAGAAGAGGTGCAGCTGAATCGAAGTCTTTTCAACTGCTCAATGAATTGAGTGATCTCCTGATGCTCCCAAAGGATATGCTTCTCGAAAAATCTATCAGGAAAGAGGTCAGTGTTCACACATAGCTCCTGACTATTTTTTTTAAGAACACGCAGTAGACCTGCGCATCATTGAGTTAAGGGAAAGAAAAGAACAACAAAGAGATGTATTGTACAAAGAACAACAGCCATACAGCCAACAACACCTTTGGCTAACAACAACACACAGAGACTAGCGAAATGAGAGAACAACTTCCCAAGACAGCACCCAAAGCTAGTGAGGCAAGCTGCTAATGCCCCTGACACCCGCTAATCTCCAAAATTCGCAGTCCTCTTTAATTTCTTTAACGACTAAGGAAACATTCTTATGAGCATTCCTGAAGATTTTGGCATTCCTTTCAATCCATGTATGCCTGAGAGTAAGAATTGTAATGGAGTTACACCCATTAAACTCCCTTGAACGCAGGCGATTTCTCAGCAACAACCTCCAATCCATATATGCCTGACGAATTATTGTACTGTTTTCTCTTTTATCTAACCATCAATTGAGCTGTGGTAAAGATTTTGATCTCTCTATCAGGTCTGCCCTTCTATTGGCCTTCCATTAGTAACAAGAATCCTGTGCAACTTCACCCCTGACGAGTTCTGTCCTGATCCTGTTCCTGGCATAGTCTTAGAGGAGCTGAATTCTGAGGTGTTGTTTCTCTCTCACTAAAATGTTGTAGGCTTCTAGCGTTACAAATATTATTTCGCTATCAATGTCGAATACATTGAGATATGGGCATGGTAGCAGTAAACACGATACTTGATATCATGCAGAGCTTGCTGGAGAGTTGCACTGACAAAGATGTGATCAGCGCATTTCCATGCATCGCTGCTCCTGTTGTGTACCGCCCTCCTTCACAACTGTGCGTGGCAGAAAAAGTGGCAGATACTGGAGGCGGTGCAAAGCTAGACAGGAGAGCGTCGATGGTCCAGAGGAGAGGGTACACCAGTGACGACGATCTGGATGACCTGGACTCTCCCCTGGCTTCCCTACTTGACAAGAGTGCTCCACCTTCGCCATCTAACAGTATCGCACATTTTACTGCTCAGAGAGAACCTTCCATGGGGAATGCAAGATACACACTCCTGAGAGAGGTATGGTCGGAGCGGCAGTGACTGGTGAACCTGTAAAATCTGAAATCTCTTCTAAAGCTACCTCATAAAGGTTGGGAAACCTACTGAGGTGAAAGTGAAACCGTGAAAGAAGCTGCTTTGTAGCATAACTAGTTCTACTCCCCCAAAATGGACTCTTTCTGTAGGTCCTTCATATATATCTTTACATTGGAAATGCAACCCGTTCTTGTACATTCATATATATGTTGTTCTTTTGAGTATAGAAGCAACTCGGAAATGAATAATTCTATTGTCATTAAGGTTCTGATCGTATTGGCTTCTGCTAAAAAAGACAAGCTAATATAAACATCTGACTTCTTAAAACGATTTCTTTACTCTTCTTACTCTCATCTCGCTTTAAGGATAAGTCAGGATCACGCTCATATCACGTATTCCATTCCTTTTATCCGGTTTTGCGCGCATATCTCTCTCGTTTTTTACATCACTTGTTTCTTCCTTTTAAAAGTTACTTCTTTTAGTCACTACTATTTATTTTCAATAAAAAAAATCATCGGTCACAGTTATCTAATAAAAACGTCCCCTAAAGCTAAAGAATGAGATGTCTATGGTCTATGATGTGTTAGAGATATATGTATAGTTTGTTATTCCCCATTGTTATGAGGGGTTCTTTGCATATTTACCATCTGTACTTTGTGTATATAAACCGGCCCATTGGCCTCATATGAATACAAGCGCTATTCATAACATGGTATCAGAGCATCACCAGAGGGCTCATAGCGCTGACGAAGATGAGTCCACATCTGAAAAGCCGAAGGGAGTCCCACAACCTCAGAAGAGAACTGAGGCTGGACACTGGCGATGAGGACAGCAGCAGCCCGAGCATCGTCATCGTACCACTGAGTGTAGACGGACAGACGATCCTTGTAGGAATCCAGAGCCTCCTGGTAGGCAGAGGCAGCTTTATCATCAGCGGCCTCAGCAGCAGCCTTATCGGCTGTCGGGGGCAATGCAACAGGCGTAGGCTCCGTCGGAGAAATAGGGCAAGGCGGGCAGGTGACATCGCCAGAGAGGACGCCCCAGAGACGAAGACCACGCATGTGAATGCGCATGTGAGACACGAAGTCGGTGTAATTAACACCATCAAAGATCACCGGGCAGCGAGGAAGAGCAACGGTGCCCATTGGTAGGCGGCGCTGGACGGCGCGGCGACCAAGGCAACGAAGTCTAACAGGCGGCGCTGGACGGCGCGGCGGTTAGAACGTAGTTTTTTTTCTTTTTTTTTCTTTCTTTCTTTTTTCTTTTTTTTTGCTTCCGGTCGGTTTAAACCGACCGAGCCACTACACGGCCTCGGGCCTCAGACGACTCGGGCACCAGCGGCAGAGGGGGGCAGAGGCCGGCGGGACGGCCGGCGGGGCGGAAGCCGGCGGGACAACCGGCGCGCAGAGCCAAAACTAGGGTTTACCTAGGGTTCCGCGCCTGCGTGCCGCCTCCGGCCTCCCTTCCTTGCCGCGCCGCCGCCTCGCCTCCCCGGTCGCCGACGCGGCCTCCGCCTCCCCTCTCCGGTCGCCGACGCGGCCTCCCCCGCTTGTCGACGGCGACGTGCGGTCTGCTGCCACCGACGACTCCAACCGCTGCCGATCCACCGCCTTCGCCGAAGCGCGCCGCTCGGTCTCCACCGCCGTCGAGCCGTCCGCTCGGCCTCCATCGCCGTCGCCGCCTGCTCGGCCGCTCAGCCGGCGTTGCAGTCGCGCCGTCGCGCGCCGCTCCCGACGCCACCGCTCCTCGGATCTGCAGAGCCGCCGCTCGGATCTGTCGATCTGCAGTCGGAGCCGGACCGGCCGCCGCTCCGCCCGCTGGCCGTCGCTGCCGCCCGTTGGTGGTCGCCCTGCTCGAGGCCGCCGCCGCCGGCTCGTCTTGTAGACTCCGCCGACCTCCGCCCCGCCTCGTTCCGTCGGCCTCCCTGCCGGCCTCCGCGCGCCGGTTGTCCCGCCGGCTTCCGCCCCGCCGGCCGTCCCGCCGGCCTCCGCGCGCCGGCCGTCCCGCCGGCCTCCGCCCCCCTCTGCCGCTGGTGCCCGAGTCGTCTGAGGCCCGAGGCCGTGTAGTGGCTCGGTCGGTTTAAACCGACCGGAAGCAAAAAAAAAAAAAAAAGAAAGAAAAAAAAACGTCGTTCTAACCGCCGCGCCGTCCAGCGCCGCCTGTTAGACTTCGTTGCCTTGGTCGCCGCGCCGTCCAGCGCCGCCTACCAATGGGCACCGTTGCTCTTCCTCGCTGCCCGGTGATCTTTGATGGTGTTAATTACACCGACTTCGTGTCTCACATGCGCATTCACATGCGTGGTCTTCGTCTCTGGGGCGTCCTCTCTGGCGATGTCACCTGCCCGCCTTGCCCTATTTCTCCGACGGAGCCTACGCCTGTTGCATTGCCCCCGACAGCCGATAAGGCTGCTGCTGAGGCCGCTGATGATAAAGCTGCCTCTGCCTACCAGGAGGCTCTGGATTCCTACAAGGATCGTCTGTCCGTCTACACTCAGTGGTACGATGACGATGCTCGGGCTGCTGCTGTCCTCATCGCCAGTGTCCAGCCTCAGTTCTCTTCTGAGGTTGTGGGACTCCCTTCGGCTTTTCAGATGTGGACTCATCTTCGTCAGCGCTATGAGCCCTCTGGTGATGCCCTGTACCTGTCCGTGGTCCGTCAGGAGCACTCTCTTCAGCAGGGTGATGCTACTGTTGACGCTTTTTACGCTCAGAGTTCTGCTGTCTGGCGTCAGTTGGACTCACTTCGCACTGCTGGCTGTCGTACCTGTCCGTGCTGCCTGGAGGTACGTGCTGATCTGCAGTTTCAGCGGGTTTACGAGTTCCTTACTCGCCTTCGTCCTGAGTTCGAGCAAAGGCGTGCCCAGCTCCTTGCACGCCACCCTCGTGTCACTCTCCTGGAGGCTCTTACCGAGATACGCGCAGAGGAGACTCGTTTGAGTGGTGCTGGTCTGATGCCACTCCCCTCTGTGCTCGCCGCTCGTCCGCCTGCTATACTGCCTCCTCCAGCGGCTACCACAGGTGGTGGTGGCCGTCCTCAGTCTGGAGGTGGCCGTCCTCACTGTTCCTACTGCGACAAGGATGGCCACACTGAGTCCCAGTGCTACAAGAAGAAGCGACATCTTTCACGCCGCTCTTCTACTGGCACTAGTGCTTCTACGACGACGTCTGCCTCGACCTCTTCAGCAGCTTCTCTCACCGAGCAGGAGATAGCCAGACTTCGACGCCTACTTGCCGCTTCAGGTTCTCCCTCGACAGGTTCTGCAGGATCTGCTACTGACTCTTCAGGCACTGAGAGACCACCTCCTACACAGTCAGGTACCTCCCCGTGGATTCTTGATTCTGGAGCATCTTTCCACATGACTCCTGATTCTTCCACTCTGTCTTCTATTACACCTCTTGTTTCTCCTGTCAGTGTTCTTACTGCTGATGGTACATCTCTTTCTGTCTCTGGTCGAGGATCTCTTAGCAACTCATCTTTTCATGTTCCTTCTGTTGCTCATGTTCCTCGTCTTACCTTGCAGCTTCTTTCTGCTGGGCAGATTACTGACCTTGGTTATCGAGTTATTCTCGAATCTGACTCTTGTTGTGTTCAGGACTGCCACACGGGAGCTCTGGTTGGTTCTGGCCCTCGGCGCCATGACTCACAGCGTCTCTGGGAGCTTGACTGGCTTCATCTTCCTTCCGCTGCCACCACCGCCGCCAGTCTCTCCGCTTCTGCCACTTCGTCTACTGGCTCTTTCCAGCAGTGGCATCACCGTCTTGGCCATCTGTGTGGATCTCGCCTGTCGTCCTTAGTTCGTCGTGGTCTTCTGGGGTCTGTCTCAGGAGACGTGTCTTTAGATTGTCAGAGCTGTAAGTTAGGTAAACAGATTCAGCTTCCTTATTCTCATAGTGAGACTGTGTCTCAGCGTCCTTTTGATCTTGTTCATTCAGATGTTTGGGGTCCGGCTCCCTTCGCTTCGAAAGGGGGTCATCGTTACTATATTATTTTTATAGATGATTTCTCTCGCCACACTTGGATATATTTCATGTCTTCTCGTAGTGAGGCCTTGCCTATCTATAAACAATTTGCCAAGATGATACACACACAGTTCTCCACTCCTATTCGTGTTTTTCGTGCTGATTCTGCTGGCGAGTACCTCTCCCGTCACCTACGCAGCTTCCTTGCTGAGCAGGGCACTCTCGCTCAGTTTTCTTGTCCTGGTGCTCATGCTCAGAATGGTGTCGCTGAGCGCAAGCATCGTCACCTCCTTGAGACGGCTCGTGCTCTCATGATCGCCGCCTCTATTCCACCTCACTTTTGGGCCGAGGCTGTTTCTACTGCCACCTATCTCGTCAACATTCAGCCCTCTTCTGCTCTTAAGGGTGCAATCCCTGTTGAGCGTCTCTGTGGTCTTCTTCCTGACTACTCTGCCCTTCATCTGTTTGGCTGCGTTTGCTATGTTCTCCTTGCCCCTCGAGAACGTACCAAACTGACCGCTCAGTCTGTTGAGTGTGTCTTTCTGGGGTACAGTGCCGAGCACAAGGGCTATCGGTGCTGGGATCCTGTTGGTCGTCGGATACGGGTTTCTCGGGATGTGACTTTCGACGAGTCTCGTCCATTCTACCCACGTCCTGCCTCTCCTTCAGATTCCTCTGTGGAGTCTCTGTCTTTCTTGACCTTTCCAGATACTCCTATATCTGTTTTGCCCTCGTCCACCTGTCCCACTGAGTCTCCACATATTCCCCCTGTGGCCTCTCCGCCGTTGTCGCCGCCTGTGTCGTCTCCTACGACTCCCCAGGCTCCTCCCACTACAGTACCTCCTCCCACTATCGTCTACACTCGTCGACCTCGTATTGAGGATCTTCCAGATGAGTCATCTTCTTCTGATGTTCCTGATGCTCCATCTTCCCCTGCTGGGTCATCTTCTCCTCGCTACGCTCTCCGCGATCGCCAGTCGATTCGGCCTCCTGCCCGTTTTTGCTTTGCTGGCGCAGCTACTCGTGAGCCTGTCTCCTACCGGGATGCTGTTACTCACCCTGAGTGGCAGCTTGCCATGGCCGAGGAGATTGCTGCCCTCGAGCGTACTGGTACTTGGGATCTTGTTCCTTTTCCATCCCATTCTCATCCCATCACATGTAAGTGGGTCTATAAGATTAAGACTCGCTCTGATGGCTCTCTTGAGCGCTATAAGGCGCGTCTTGTTGCTCGTGGTTTTCAGCAGCAGCATGGTGTTGACTACGACGAGACTTTTGCTCCTGTGGCCCACATGACCACTGTTCGCACTCTTCTTTCGGTGGCGTCTGTTCGCCACTGGTCTGTTTCTCAGCTTGATGTCAAGAATGCCTTTCTTAATGGCGAGTTGCGTGAGGAGGTCTACATGCATCCGCCACCTGGGTATTCTGTTCCTGAGGGCATGGTCTGTCGTCTTCGTCGCTCTCTCTATGGCCTTAAGCAAGCCCCCCGTGCTTGGTTTGAGCGCTTCTCCTCTGTGGTTACTGGTGCTGGATTTTCAGCTAGTGATCATGATCCTGCGCTCTTTGTCCACACTTCGTCTCGTGGTCGGACTCTTCTTCTCCTGTATGTTGATGATATGATCATTACGGGAGATGATTCTGAGTACATTGCCTTTGTTAAGGCTCGTCTTAGTGAGCAGTTCCTTATGTCGGATCTTGGTCCTCTTCGTTATTTCCTTGGGATTGAGGTTACTTCCACTCCAGATGGTTTCTTTATGTCCCAAGAGAAATATATTCAGGATCTTCTTGATCGCGCCTCTCTCACTGATCAGCGTACTGTTGAGACTCCCATGGAGCTCAATGTTCACCTCCGACTCTCTGATGGCGAGCCTCTTTCTGATCCGACTCGCTATCGTCATCTTGTTGGGAGTCTTGTCTACCTTGCTGTTACTCGTCCAGATATCACTTATCCAGTTCATATTCTGAGTCAGTTTGTTTCAGCTCCCACTCAGGTTCACTACAGCCACCTTCTTCGAGTTCTGCGATACCTTCGTGGGACTATCTCTCGCCGTCTCTTCTTTCCACGTTCCAGCTCGTTACAGCTTCAGGCCTATTCGGATGCTACTTGGGCCAGCGATCCCTCTGATCGCCGGTCTATCTCTGCTTACTGTGTTTTTCTTGGTGGTTCTCTCATTGCCTGGAAGACGAAGAAACAGACTGCAGTGTCCCGTTCGAGTGCAGAGGCTGAGTTGCGAGCTATGGCTCTCTTGACAGCAGAGATTACTTGGCTACGGTGGTTACTTGAGGATTTTGGTGTTTCTGTCACTACACCGACCCCTCTCTTGTCAGACAGTACAGGTGCTATCAGTATTGCTCGTGATCCTGTGAAGCATGAGCTCACCAAGCACATTGGAGTTGATGCTTCTTTCATGAGAACTTGTGTGCATGATCAGGTGATTGCTCTTCAGTATGTGCCCTCAGAGCTTCAGATAGCGGATTTCTTCACGAAGGCCCAGACTCGAGCACAGCACAGCTTCTTCCTCTCCAAACTCAGTGTTGTTGATCCACCATGAGTTTGAGGGGGGGTGTTAGAGATATATGTATAGTTTGTTATTCCCCATTGTTATGAGGGGTTCTTTGCATATTTACCATCTGTACTTTGTGTATATATACCGGCCCATTGGCCTCATATGAATACAAGTGCTATTCATAACATGATGCAAGCGTGGGAAATGGAAGGACGTTTTACCTGTCCACATTGTGTAGAACACGTTCTGATGCATGATCTATCAACAATTCTATATCATTTCTTCTTATCGACAAATTTGATCAGGACTCAAGACACTAAAGTGTGAGCTTTTCTACTAGTCTACATATCAATGTATGTAATCGCAAAAAAAAAAATCAATGTATGTGATGGCCCAATAAAAATGGTCATCATCAGACGGTCGCTGGCGATGGTGGTGACTCGCCATCCGCAGATGCAGATTATGCGTACCTATCAACCGCGGTGCTTCTGTAGCAATGCTTTCACAAGATATTCATTGAACAAGGTCTATTTTTTTTACATACACACAAACTTAGCCTTTTTTTTTACTGAAGTTTATAACTTTTGGCTGCGACTTATGGCTTTTAGTTGTTTATACGAGAGATTACAGAGTAACAAAATCTTATGTGCGGGTTTTGCTGATATGAATAAAGTCGGTACAGTATGTACTACAGTTAACTATTATACCCTATCTTGAAAAAATACTTCATTTAAAAGCTAATTATTATAAAAATACCGAAAGTAGCTTTTTAAAACTGAAAAGAACAGGCCTTCAATCGTCACCATTTGAAACGAAATCGGTCAAGATGAAAGCGGGTGCACCCATCTTCCCAGCTGCGCAATTTTAGGGCCATTTGTATATAGGGAAATATGAGGTGGGAATGAGATTAAATATGAGGTAGGATAAATTTAACAGTTAGATAAAAAACTAAGAAGTAGATTTATCACATTTAGGGTTTGTTCATATTGAATTTTGCGGGTAGCTTTTGGCTGCGACTGAAGAATAGTAGTAGCTGATAAATAGCAAATTAGTAGTGTATTATGTAAGAAAGACGATGCAATAAAAGACACTATAACTTTCAATCACCATGCGACTTATAGAATTATGATATAATAAAATATAAATTATATTATAATATATAAAAATAAAAAATAGTGACTAATAAATAGTAATAGTTGATAGCAGCTGAAACATTCGTATTGGTTTCAAAAGTCAGAAGATAACCTTGTATTTCCTTGTATCCATACGCCCCCCCCCCGGTAAAATTTTTGCTTTTTAGCCCAAATTTTGAAAGTTTTTTACATATAGACCCCTGGAGAAAAGATTTGCAAAAATAGACCCTTACCACGGCGACAAAGTATATGGCGCCCATAGTACACAGCATGGCGCCATATGTTTTGGCGCCGTGCGTGGCCACGTAGGATCCACGGTGGCACAGCTCGGCGCCAAAGCATATGGTGCCGTGCTGTGCACCAACGGCGCTAACGGCCGTGGCGCCGTGCTCTGGGACTTAAACCCGAGCGCGCCCCCACCCCCTCACTTTGTTCAACCCGAGCCGAGAGCAACCGCCGCCGCCGCCACTCTCTTCCCCCTCAAAATCTACTCAAATCCATCCTTTTTCTCGCGATTTTGCTTCCAAATCGAGTAAGCAAGGTGAACCCCTCCTTTCCCTTGATTTTTTGCAATAAATATGGATTATTTGAGGTACATTTCATGTGGCAAGATTTGAAACTCTAGATAAAATTAGTTCAATTTGGCTCGGTTTTAGGTTGGATTTTTAATAGATATGCGTAATGTAAGAGTAGTAATGTGTATAGATTCGTTTTTAGGGTTTGATTTTTAGAAATACATATGTTTTTAGGGTTTGATTTAGAAATACATATATTTTTAGGGTTTGATTTGAGCGAGATTGATGAATGTTTAGATTTAGGGTTTGATTTAGAAATACACATGTTTTTAGGGTTTGGTTTGAGCGAGATTGATGAATGTTTAGAAATACATATGTTTTTAGGGTCCATTTTAGAAATATATATGCTTTTAGGGTCCATTTTAGAAATACATATGTTTCTAGGGTTTGATTTAGAAATACATATGTTTTTAGAGTTTGATTTAGAAATAGATATGTTTTTAGGGTTTGATTTAGAAATAGATATGTTTTTAGGGTTTGATTTGAGCGAGATTGATGAAAGTTTAGATTTAGGGTTTGATTTAGAAATACATATGTTTTTAGGGTTTGATTTAAGCGAGATTGATGAATATTTAGAAATACATATGTTTTTACGGTTTTTTGTTATTCTTATCATTAACGTACTTTTGAATGCACAGGATGGCGAGGTACTGGCTGCTAGACGAGTTCTACGAGAGGGAGCACCGCGGCAGGCTCACGGAGGACGGCCAGGTACGTGTGTTGTCGAAATATACATGTGGTTTCATCACGCATCTAACTTTTATAGCAATTTTTAGGAACTTCACATACTTCGTTGTCGAACCCATGATGGGTTCCACTTGATGCGATACGACGACCGTTATACCCCACTGCTTGGCCATGCTAGGCTTCACACGGTCGCCAACCTAGTACGGCGGGGCATGCCGGTCTTTAACCCCATAGCTTTGATCGCACTCGTCGATAGGTGCATTTTCTCTATTAGGTCTGTTTGTTTTCGTGTTTATATTCTTACGTACGTAACTAATTTTTTCTCCATGTACTATTAACAGGTAGAGGCCAGAGACTCACACGTTCCACCTTCCCTGTGGGGAGATGACCGTCACACTGCAGGACGTGGCGATGATTCTTGGACTTCCCATTAGGGGACAGCCGGTGGTCGGCCCGGTGGTGTCTGAGGGCTGGAGGGCACGTGTGGAGGCCTTTCTGGGCACGGCGTTACCTCCTGTCCCAGAGAATGCCAGGCGAGGCCGCGTCTCGGGGGTCCACATTAGATGGTCACGGGATACATTTGGTGCATGCCCTGCGGCCGCGGACGACGCCATGGTGACCTACCACTGCCGCGCTTGGGTCCTCCACATATTCGGGGCCGTGCTTTTCCCAGACGCCACGGGGGACGCCGCTTCGTGGATGTACATCCACTGCCTCCAGGACTGGGGCGACGCTGGACAGTTCAGCTGGGGTTTGGTGGTCCTCGCATTCCTCTACCGCCAGCTTTGCGAGGCCTGCAGACGCACGGCGCCCACGTCGACGCTCGGTGACTGCGTCTTCCTCCTGCAGGTGTGGATGTGGACACGCATTCCTGTGGGACGCCCTCGAGTGTTCCAGGCGCAGCCTTGGCGTCCGCAGGGTGTGGATGACCTCGGCCCCACAGTGGTGTACCTGTGGGATAGCGTCTCAGTCCCGTTCGCGACCACAGAGCGGGCGTATGTGGATTTCAGCAACGAGCTGGACACCTTGTCTCCCACGATGTTAAGAAATTGGTAATGCATTTATTTTTCTTACAGTTCTTGGTTTTTGTACATGGCTAATCGTGTGTTTGCCCGTATGTTTGCTTGCTAGGTCTCGTGGGAGCCTTATTCCGAACCACAGGTTGCAGCTCTACCACTCAGCACCATGTGCCGCAGGGACTACCATCTTTGGAGGATGAGGTGTCCGCTGATTTGCTTCTACGCCATAGAGATTCACCTCCCCTACAGAGTTGTGCGGCAGTTTGGCCTCGTGCAGTTCAATCCCCCCGAGGCGGTGTCGACCTCTGTTGATTTGCACAAGTAAGTTACAATTTTTTGCTTTATTTTAAATTTTGTTGGTTCGTACTCTAACACCTATTGTTGACATCTGCTATATGTACAGGTTCGACAGGGTCCGCCAACGAAAGGTGACGGACTTCGCTCATCACCACCGAGAGTACGTCGAGTGGTGGAGGAGGATGGAGGAGAACTGCGAGCGGGACAATACCCCCCACAGCAATGCCAACTTCCAGGAGTACTTGGCCTGGTACCACACTGCCACCCGCTACAGGCTAAGGCAGCAGTGGACCGATGTCGACTACGCGGACCTCGCTTCCTCCGAGGACGAGGACACTGCGTACGACAGGCGTACGAGGGAGGGCATAGTTATCGAGGCCGCTCCGATTCTCGATCGAGTGGTACGGAAAGCATGATATTTGCAATACTCTGGTTCCATACGTTTATCTCGCACTTATGTTTACTTATTTCTTTAGGGGACTTCTCTCCAAACCTCGGTGCGTGAGATCGACGAGGCTCTCAGCCATCTAGACAGCGAGAGCCACCCCCTGAGGGACTTCCTGCAGGTACGAAGATAATTCGTTAAGTTAGATCCATTCAGCATGTATGCAATTATGACATATCATTACTTGTAGAGACTTCGACGTCGGCTCAGTCGGGTGGCAGGTCGTTGTGGTTGCCG
Source organism: Dendrocalamus latiflorus (assembly GCA_017311315.1). Classification (NCBI taxonomy): domain Eukaryota; kingdom Viridiplantae; phylum Streptophyta; class Magnoliopsida; order Poales; family Poaceae; genus Dendrocalamus; species Dendrocalamus latiflorus. The sequence continues at coordinate 4,703,085 of CM029654.1, forward strand.
CGCACGCTCGGATGTGATCATACCGGCGGCCTCCTAGCGCTCGGGTGCCTCAGCCGCTGCAACCTCGTCATCACACGCCGGCAGGCGCCAGTCCACAAGGAGCTCGTCACGCACTCCGACTTTCAGTCAGGGCGATGACGACGACGACGAGGCGGAGCAGGATGACAAGGAGGAGGAGCACGAGGACGAGGAGACATCTACCCACGACGAGATTGGGATGTCGTAGATGCCCGACGCACCATCTACTCAGGCTTCACAGCGGCCTCGTCGTTCGGCCCGTCCTCCGAGCACGTACACTCCAGGGTCTGATGCCCTGGCCAAGGGCAAGGGAAAGGACAAAAGGCAGTGACTTATTGATGTTTTCAGACTTTTGACAGTTATGTGATATTTTGAGACTTTTGATACTTATTTGATGTTATGTAATATTTTGAGACTATTGATAATTATGCGATGTTGTCATTTGCGTTTTCAGATGTTTTATGTGTGAATGTATATGTTTGTTGTTTTGTACATGTATGTGCATATGTTTTGCAAAAAAACAGCAAAACTTGCTGTTTTTTCTAGTGTAGCCAGTACGGCGCCAAATCTGCTGACGCCGTATATAGAAGTCTCGGCGCCAAAGCGTCTGGCGCCGCATGAGGCACATACGACGCCAAACAGTCTGGCGCCGTGATATGTGGCCTTACACCAAAACTATTTCGGGCTAAGTCCCAGAGCACGGCGCCACGGCCGTTAGCGCCGTTGGTGCATAGCACGGCGCCATGTGCTTTGGCGCCGAGCTGTGCCACCGTGGATCCTACGTGGCCACGCATGACGCCAAAGCATATGTCGCCGTGCTGTGTACTATGGGCACCATATACTTTGGCGCTGTGGTAAGGGTCCATTTTTGCAAATCTTTTCTCCAAGGGTTAATATATAAAAAACTTTCAAAATTTGGGCTAAAAAGCAAAAATTTTAACCCCCTTTGTGTTACGTGCACTGCACCGAAATTTTGCGAAAAATCTCCCGTGGTCGTCTTCCTTCCCGTCGCATCGCTCCCTGCTCGACTTCCATTCCCAAATCGAGCTAGGGTTAGCCACGCCCTCCGCCGCCCCTGCCGGCCCCGTTTCGGCGACGCTCCGCCAATCTGCTGGCGGCTCTCCTCCATCCGGGCGTCGTCCGCCATAGCCTCAACGCGCCTCAACTCACTGCCTCCCCTTCCCTCGGCGCCTCGCCTTGCCCCTTCACAATCCGGCCTGAGCACCGCCGCCCTTGCCCATCCTACCGCTGCCCCCTTGTCAAGCTGCGACTCCGGCGAACGCGCTCGTCTGCGACTTGGCTCACCAAGTGGTTTCTTGTGCAGTACTTGAGCTAATGCTGCCAATTTTTTTCGTCCTTTTGGTGTTAGCAGCAGCCAGCACTAAGCTAGCCGAGCAGCAGCAGTTAGCAGCTAGCACCAAGTTGTTGCTTCTCAGACTGCCACTTTGCTGTGTGCTGCCAGTAGTCTCTTGTTAAAATTGTGTAATATGGATAAGGCATGGTGCCAAATTATGACTTAGGTGCTGTAATTTTGGTTTCAAGGAATGTTGTGTAATAACTCTTGTGCACCAGTCAAGGTTAAACGTAGCGCTCTGTAATTTTGCTTGTACAAGTGCTCGCAAATGAATTGTTGAATGCAAAATGGTTTCTTTGGCACAATCTGCTGTTGATGTATTGGTGTATTGTTGGTGCAAAATGGTTTTCAAGCAATGGTGAAATGCTTGTATGGCTGGTCCAGTGCACTGCACATTTTTTTTATTCTTTTGACAACCTGAGCAATACAAAGCACTAGGATTGAGTTGAGAACAAGCTCAAGGATTGATGAATACAAGCACTAGCATCAGCGCATGCGAGGCAGATATTGAATAGTATCAGCATGTCACAAAATGGAAGCACTACTAACTACTTTCTGAAACTGAGCAACTTTTCTGAATGGATGCCGTGATGCTTCCATTTTGCAAGCTAGGTGCATGAAAGCTTGGCATTTCCCAAGTGGCGATTGGCCTTTCCTTGCAAGCTAGGTTCACTGACAGTATTAGGTTGAAGATGCATCCACTAGATTCTTGAACAAAATGGCAGCACATTCATCTCCAGTTTGCACTTGAACAAAATGTAGCAACAGCAGCTTGCTCGCCTGATACTGTTGCATCCACTCTTGCATCCATACAACACAAAACAAATTCACGTAATTTACTAATGCTTTAATCCTTCCATTCACACCACACAAAACAAATCCAATTGACAATTTGTATGGAATCAGGTTCAAAACATGCTTCCGTTGATACAGCCCAAAGACATAGTTCAAACATCCTTTCTGAAACTAAAACGAAACTAAAGCTAATACAAATACAATAGAACTTGAGTGGCCAATCTTCCCAATGCACATTTCAAGCAGCAAAAATAAAAAAAGCAACAATTCACATCAAGCCCTTTGAACTTCACAGATTGATGGCGGTGGAGCACCCCGGCAACCTCGCCGGCGGGGGCTTGGGAGTCGATGGGGATCAATGGGGGCGACAAGTCGGCCAAGAGGCGGTGGCAGCGGCGACACCCTAACCCTGGCTTGAGATGGGTTCAGGAGGATGGGAGCAGGAAACGAATGGTGTGTTTGGTTAGTGAGATGAGGGTGAATAGGATCCCATACAGTACCTGTGTTTGGTTGGGGGATAGGACGAAGTCATCCTGATTCCTGAATGAGTTGATCCAATTTTAGAAAATATTCACTCAATATATCGGTTGGCTTGGTTTAAGAAAAAAACCAGATGAGCTAGTCCAGTCTTAGTTAATTGTGACAATTAGCGATTATTAGCATGTTTTAGTGCTAATTATTGATTATTAGTTCAAAGCTAGCGTTGATAAGTATAATTATTTGTAATTAGTGTTAATGAGGGGTTGATTAGTGTATGGAAAAATGTTATTAATGAAAGTTAACGATGTCTAGTTAATTAACGACGATTAAAATTAATTCGTAATTTATATTAGAATTTTAATTTTTTTTTCTCTAGTCTAATTTGTTTAGCTAAACATTATCTATAATCATCCTGTACCATCTTATCTATCCAACCAAACATATTCTTATCACATCCACCAACCCAATCAGGCTACTTAGATCATGCTATCCCATCTCATCCCACCAAATTCATGGATCATCCTGTCTCATCCAACCTCATTCACCAAACCAACACACCCGAAGGGGATGACGGGCTGGCAAGACGGAATCTACTAGTTCAGCTTGATGTGGGACTCCGCATTTGATCACAGTACACAGTAATCTGATCGATACTTCTCTGGGGCACTTGTACAAGCAGGCCGACTGTAGATCGGGTGGCAGATGAGAGATGGCCGTAGAGGATTTTTTTTTGACGATATTTCACACGTGTATTGAAAGCAGTTATCATGTCATCCATCTCTGTACCCTAAATCCATGTGAGGAATCCATACAAAATCATTCTCACCATTACATTTATCCAATGACCAACATGCCACAAATTATATTTCCGAACTGTCACGGCGAGTGCCAACTTAAATGTATATCGCTAGCAATAACGAGCATGACATGAACAGACAACTAAGCCTTGGAATTTGGATGAAGGAAAGTAGATAGCTTGCGATGTACCATAGTCCAAAACTTCTGTGGGATACGAAAAGTTTGCAGTCGCAATACAAACTAACTAATTCTAAAAATGTAGAAAAAGTGAGTTTAATCCGCTTCATCAACGCCCTTGGTTCCCAGCCCCTTTAAACCCTCAGGAGGGATCTCAGCAACGGTGACAAGAGAGTAGAGTTCTTCCTTGGCATCCTCCTCATCGTTCCTCTTGCGGGCAATCCTCACGCGAACCCTCCGTGGCACACTTCTGATCCCACTGCTCCAGATATGCTTGTTGAGCTTCACGTCGACCCTGACGTCTGTGGTGCCCATAGCCTTCTGCGCAAACTTCCTGATCTCCTTGATGGCATTGGGTGCCTTCTTCTTGAATGTACTGTCCAACATTAGAAAAAGTGTTGAATAAAGAGGAGGCACAAGGAAGAATCTTCATAGGAACTGGTTGTGGTACATATGTACATAAACAGTTTCGTGTGATAATGGCACCATGTTGTGTTGGACGACAAAACTCAGGGCTGAACTACCGAATGTTAAGTTCAGTAACAAAACAAGGTGCGTAGGCACTAACTAAAGAGATGTCATGTAAGACAGCGAATATGTAGAATACAAAGTTTACCACATATAATGTTCAGTAAGCGAAATGGATCAATCTTTGAATCCATTTGATATAGCTAAAACTTAGCATTCCCAGTAAGGGCTAGTTTGGATGGGTAGGGATTCGTCCCAAACCCTTCGGATGGGCAGGGAACCTATCCCTTTGGATTGCCAGGGAAATATCAATAGTTTAAGACCAAAATACGGCTTTTTTGCTTAGCAAAGCTTCTTGCTTCGTACTCAGTTACTATTGTTGGCACTTGCTAACGGGGAACAAGCAAGAAAACAGAGGAGATAAGTTTTGAGCAGCAGTTGGAAGAAAACTACTGAGAGACACAGGTTTAAACTTGTTAGGTCTACACACACATATACTTACTAGCTCATATTGCTTTTCAACACATACAGAGACTCCATATTCCAGTTCATAAAAGTACACAGACCTATCTATAAACTACCAAACCGACTCACTTTTCTGCTCTACACTCCTGTATATGTTGATAGCATATGCTTCTCAAGATAATGACCAAGATATCAATGTCTACCAACATCTAGATAGTTCATGCACTAGATAACACATATTGTCCTCTTTCTTGCCGATGTGCTTGCTGCTGAAGCACCCAGATATATGTTCCCTTGGTTTCTAAAGACATAAACGTACTTACCGACATAAACTTGGCATATATGGCAGAGTTAAGTATTGCTTGTGTTCAGACTTTTATAGTGACATCAACTAGAAACATTAAGTAACTTTCTTACTTTGCGGCTGCAGATCTTTGCTTTTGTTCATATTAGTTAGCTGGATATGTGACATGTAATAAGATTATCACTACGTTCACTCACTTAATCTTGATGCTTCATCTTCACATCTTGTAACCCTTTTATGTCGCATTTACAAAAACTTTACACATCCGAGCGGCTTGGTTAATATATCGGCAAGCTGATCATCAATCCTCACATATTCTACTGTTATATTGCCATTCTTAACACATTCACGTATGAAGTGATAATGAGTATCGATGTGTTTGCTCCTGTTATGATGAACGAGATTCTTACAGAGAGAAATTGCATAATTATCCACCATCAATGTGACTTTAGTACTTTACTCTTCCTTTGTTCTTCATATCACTTATCAATCGACTAAGCCAGATGCCTTGACACGCAGCTGTTGTAGCGGCAATGTATTCAGCCTCACATGATGACAATACCACTACATTCTGTTCATGTGAAACCCAAGTAACCAGGCTTGAACCAAAGAAGAAACTCTTCCGATCATCAACGTCTTCGGCCAGATCACTATCATTATACTCGACCAACTGCAGTTACCTTTCTCCATTTTTTTCATAATGACAACCAAAACTCAAAGTGCCTCTTACATATCTTAGTATATGCTTCACGGCTGCCATGTGCTGTGTTGTGGGAGTTTCTATATAGCGACCCACAATTCCCACAACATAGGTTATATCCGGCCTTGTGTTTACTAGATATCTCAAGCTACCAATAAGTTGCATTGAAAAAAGGATTAGTGCTCTTCTTACTTAACTTCAATCTTGCTTCCATGGGAATTTTACTTGGATTGCACCCGTTCATACCACACTTCTCCAAAATCCTAGTTGTGTAGCTGGATTGATATAAGGAAATTCCAATTGGAGTTTACTTCACTTCAATACCGAAATAGTAGCTCAACAATCCCAATCACTCAAGTTGAACAAACTCTTCATCTCCATCTTGAATTTGTCAATCTGTTTAAGATTTGATTCTATGATAATTAGATCATCGATATATACAACAACAAGCAGGCTTGATTCTTCACGATTTCTCTTGTACACCGCATGCTCTAATAGACTTCTTTCAAACCCAATTGACACTTTGTATGCTTATAAATTGGTCTTGTGTATTTCCTTTTATGAACTGAAATATGGAGTCTTTGTATGAATTGGAAAGCAATATGAGCTAGTAGTACATGTGTGTAGCCTCAACAAGCTTAAGGGCCTGTTCTTTTTGGCTGCGGCTTGTGACTTTTGGGCTGTTTGTACAAGAGATTAAAGAATAACAGAAACTCACGTACGGTTTTTGCCAATATAAATGAAATCAGTAAAATATGTACTACAATTAACTAGTAGACCCTATCTTGAAAAAATATTCCGTTTAAAAGTTAGTTACTGTAGAAAAGCCGAAAAATAGTTTTTAGAATCTAAAAAGAACAGGCCCTAAGCCTGTGTCTCCCTGTAGTTTTCTTCTCAGAGCACATGTAGTAGTTTTCTTCTTCCTACTGCTACCCAAAACTTACCTCCCCTGTTTTCGTGCTTGTTCCCTATTAGCGAGTGCCAACAACAATAGGCAGTGATGAGAGCCAATCCCTTTGGATGGGCAGGGAAATTAGTTGTATTAAGCAATCGAGCACCAAGCAAGCAGCTTTATCTGGTCTTAAACTATTGATTACTGACCATATGCAACCGTTCCACTCTTATGAGGACTATCTAGTCTAAAATGGCTTGTCCACAAACAATCACTGAGCTTATCTAACAAGAAAGCTTATTGAGCTTATACGGTACTTATAATTTCCTAAGCTAGGCCAAACATCTCCTTCAGCTACCCGTAGGCATATCTTACTTGTTGGAAAGTTAACGAGGAGCAGCAATTGAATCACAACTAGATGCAATTCTAATAGGAAATGGACTGTGATACTACAGCCCTATTAGCTTCTGAGTCTCGGCTAAACAAGATTTGGAAGATATCAAACGAAACATAGTTGCCATTGCGCAAAACATATAACAAACCATAGCAGCAATATCAAATAGTCCCATCTCTGCGTATTAAAATACAAGAACAATGAGAACAATTTGACATCGCAAATCAGAATCTTGCTAGTGTTCAGGGCATACACACAGCAGAATCGCGTGATCAATCGGGTCAGATCTTGTAGCAGGAACAGAACGCGTCGTGAACAGCAAGGGTGGCAGGAAGGGGAATGAGAGGTACCAGCCATGGAGGCGCTTGTGGAGGTTGATGGTGTACTCCCTCGTCACCACCTCCTCCTTCCTCGCCGCTCCTCCCTTCTTCTCCACCATCTTCCCTCCTCTCTTCTCCTCCACTCACCAGATGCTCCGGGTAGAGTCGATTCGGCACGGACCGTACGGTGGTCTTCCGGCGGCGCGAGAGGAAACCCTACCAACGACGGAGGCGGCTTTTAAGAAAGCCTAAGGTGACATTCACGACGAGGCCCCTACGGTTGTAGAAAATGCCGTATTCCTTCCCTACCGCTCGCTGGCAGGTGACTCTAATGCATGGGCCGTGTTCTCGCGCAGCATACCTACCGGCATAGGCCGGCGCTACGCGACCGCCGGAGTGTGCTACGCCGGCCGGCCTAGACCACGCGGGCCCTGTTTGCTGCCCGGCCAGCGGATGGGCGGCGTTTCGGCAACCTGACGGCTGATGGCCGGGCCGCGTCGGCCATGGGCGGCGGCGTCGTGAGGTGCAGAGCGAGCTGTGCGGCTTGTGCCGGCTGCTGGGTCGCGCGTTCGGTTCTGGGCCGCGCACGGAGCGTGCTGTGCTGGCCAGACGCTGGACCGCGCCGATGCGCTTGCCCGTGCGGTCGCCCTTGGTCGATTCGATCCACAGCCCACGTACACCGGCGGATGGCAAGTGCCATGCGCGGTGCCGCACCGTCCAGCCGTCGGCGGTTGGCCTCACTGTTACTGTATAGAAAGGATTGCACGTGTCACTCCATCCGCCCAAGTTTCTATGGCGTATTTTTGTAGGTAGTGTATCACGAGCACTTAAGTATTTTTTATGATTTAGGGCACTCAGATTTTTAAAAAGGATGTATACATAAGAAAATAAGGATTTGAGTGTTTTTTATAGTTCGGAGTACTCATATTTTTTCTGATGGGTGCATACATGGAGAAGGGAGATTCGAGTGTTTTTTGTGGTTCGGAGCACTTATATTTTTTTAGAGGGGGTGCATATATGGGAGAAAAATCTGAGTGCTCCCTCGAGTGCTGTTTAGCGTTTCCCTTTTTTGAATGACTTTATCCATAAATATATGATGTATTTTATATTTTTATGTAATATGAGTGTGATATTCCCTTTATACTCCTAATAAATATATAGATTTATTTGCTATTCTGTACATGTATACACTGAATATACTGCTTAGTGATAATAATTAGGGGTAATATAGTAATTTTTACTATCTCATTGATCTATGTACCAATAAGAAATACGACTTAGAGCATCTCCAATGGTTATAGCTAGCAACTAACTATAAGACTTCCACATCATATATATAGTACACACTAAAGTTAGCATTCTAAAGAACTATCTATAAGGATAGCTATTTGATGCTTACATGCACACACAGAATTTATGGAGGCTGCCTCGTTTGGCGCTATAGACTATCTCTAGAGCTGTAGAGAGTTGCGTTCTCTTTCTTCATTTAATATCTTCCACGTAGGACAGTTGATGACATGGACTCTCTTGTAGATAGCTGCTATAGACCCATTGGAGATGCCCTTATAAACTTGGATGTAGGGAGTACTGTACTACTACATCGTTTTCGTCCATCTCTTAGAAAAGGAATTTATTTTTGAATTTTGGTTGTTTATGGTATAGACTACGGAGAGACAGATACTCACTTGCGATTTTGGCTGGTACAGATGTTAGACTTTTAACGTGTAGATCGTTTAACTTGTAGACCCTATTTTGAGAAAATACTCCGTTTAAAAGTTAGGTACTGTAGCAAAAGCCAAAACCGCCAGCTTCGAAGGAAAAAAACAGGCCCTATGCCCTGCAGTGGTGTTAAGCTAGCTGCAACGGTACGGCCTATCATGCTAAGACAATAACTTGGGTTATCCTATAGGATCTACGCACGTGGTGCAGTGCTGCTGCAATTGATAGCTAGCTTAGGCACACCCTTCTGAGATTCTCGACAACTTAGCCTCGTCAGCTCTTGGATATACGTGTTGGTGCACGGAAACGTGCATGTAAACTGTGAGTTCAAATGATTGCCATGCATATGTCCAGACTCTGGATCAGACTACATATCACATCTAGCTAAACTCGAGCTAGCTAAGTGATCTCTAGGGACAAAGCAAGCTAGCTAGTGTGGTGTCTTCTGATATAGGTGGCTGGGCCTCGACAGTGGAACATTAGAAAGCCATGCATGCATCTTAGCTAAGATTAGTAATAACATTTTGTTATTTAATAAAACAGAATAAATTTCTACTTTATCAACTAAAAAGTCACATCAGACCATTATAGAAAAACAATAACTAGACATTGTCCCAAAATATTACAATAATATTATCACGCAGGGCTAAAATCTTTAACAAGGCTAAATAGTTGCCTGATTATTACAATACCACTAGGAACATGAGTACTTCTAGCTAATAATTATACAAATACTGAAACTAAGGATACAAGTATGCTATTATACACTAGGTTCCACATATTATCTACTTGTAGCCGGCTACTCATCCCAGTCTCGTATAGGGCATCCACTTCATAGCGGCATATTTAGGGTCAAGTCCATCCCCTCAGCATAGCTGCTCTCCACATAGACATCATCTGTACCGGATAGATCTCTGGACGGACTAGTCCATAACAAAAGAGAACAGTAGCACGAATGAGTACAACGGTACTCAACAGCATTAATAGCAAATATGCAACTTTATGGACATCAACCACATCCATGGATTCTATCTCAGCTCACGTCATCTCGAAAATAAGTGTTTTTATGTTGAAGAAGATTTTAGATTTTAAATTTAGAAATCTACTAATCACCCGCATGACAAGATAGAACCCCTATTTGGTTCCCATAGCCTCCAATTTAGGAGATATGCGTGAATTCATAGTTTATATAGCATTGCGCAAGTTTGTACCACTTTACTCATAACTACTCTGGTTTTTATTTCAAATGGTTAATTGTATTTCCTTAGATGCGATGCTCAAATTAAAGAACATAAATTTTCCCTCTATTTTCGTATAGTATACCTCTACCCGACTAGGGTATCTCTAGTCATTGGTCAAGCTAGATGTATCTTCACTCGACACTCCATTGCGCTAATATAGGCGTTAGGGTTATCCTTTATGGCCCTGAGTCTAATTGAGATCATGCTTGTGAAATCCCCTAGATAATCTATATACACATTGTGGAGTGTACAATAACATGATAGAGTTACTAATTCTACCCATCTTAGATAGGACCATAGTCGATACGACAGATACGACCCATTACATGAGTAAAAGCGGGCAAGTCCTTAGATTATATCTATATGCAAAAGGTCCCCACCTGCCTCCCTGCACTTTTCCAAAGGTACCCTTTGCCTACCAGATACTTCACTATAGGTCAACTGCTCCTTTAGTTGAGCCCGCTAAATCTCCATCCACCATTCTCCCATCATCAATTGTATGTATTCGCGTGATCTTAGACAGTGCACTATTCACAGAGAGTCCGAATTTATATATTCGGGTCCCGACACAATGCTATTGATTTCGAAGAAATTTGTCAGTTGCAATATTACTGCGTTGTATTTGTTCATGTATATGGATATTTACATGTAGTCTTTTGTATGCACTTGTGTGTATGGAGTCGTAGAATTTATGAGTTGTATATTATTATTTCACTAGAATGAGACTTGTGAATATATTTTGTTTATTCAAGGCTCTTGTAATGTAATCTGGTCCTGCGTATGCTCATAGAAATTTCCTCGCCATTCAGTCATTAAACATTAAATAAATTTCATTCCAACTCTCTAAGGGCCTGCTCTTTAAGTCAAAAGCTGGCGGCTTTTGGCTTTTGCTACAGTACCTAACTTTCAAACGGAGTATTTTCTCAAGACGGGGTTTACAAGTTAAACGATCTACACGTTAAAAGCCCAACATCTGTACCAGCCAAAAATCACAAGTGAGTATCTCTCCGTAATTTATACCGTAAACAGTCAAAATTTAAAAATTTCAGTCAAAAATCATAAGCCGCAGCCGAAAAGAACAGACCCTAACTCGCCGGTTAGGTTAGGGTTAGATTTAACTGACAGTGTGTGGTGTTTCACTTCACGAAATTTGGACCTATTTGGACCCCAAAATACCAAGAATTCCGTTTTGGCCCCCTGTACAAAAAAATTCCACTTTTGGACCCCTTCCCACCGCGGGATTCCCACGTCGCGCCACGTGGGCCGGTCGTGCGGAACGTGGCCACACGACCGAGCTGGCGGCGCGCCCGGGCGCGCGTCTCCCCGCCGACCGCGCGTCTGACGCCCCGAGCGCGCGTGTGCCGGCGCGAGCGCGCGTTTGCCCGGCCGACCGCGTGTCCCGCCCCCGCCCGAGCGCGCGTCTTGACACCCGACCGCGCGTCCTGTGCAGCCGACCGACAAAATTTGTATTGACTGTGTATATATATTTATACATATATAAAGTTATTATTTAAAAAATTTATTTGTATATATAAAATGAGTGGAAAAATATGAATTTGAAGTGGAGTCCACTGTACTGCTTGTGTAATTTTTTGTGCAAATTTGAAAATTTAAAATATTGTTTCGTAGAGTACGAAAGAAATTTGTGTGAAGTAACGATTAGCGTATTTGTGATTTTCATATATTGCTTACCGTGAAAAATGTGTTGAACTGACAATAACAAATTTCGATCATGGTATGTTGTTTTATTGGAAGTAATTTAAAGAAAAATTTTTTGAGCACAAATGTGATATGAACAATTGAAGGAAATGAAGGAAAGTGATATTGAACACGTATGATTATAAGTTTTGTTAATTTTGTAGTTGTGAATCAGAAAAAAATTTGAAAAAATTGTAAAACAAGTTTATGTTGATTATATGTTGTAGATGCATAAAAAATTTGGGTAAAATTTTTTTAGGAACGATTGTGCGTAGAACGATCGATATATAAAGTGGTAAGTGATGTTTGTATGTTTTGTTAATTTTGTAGTTATAAACGAACTGCGTAAAAATCAGATAAAGTTGCAATAGAAGTTTATATTCAATGTAAGTTGTAGATGCATAAAAATATTTGGTAAATTTTTTTTAGGAACGATTGACCGTAGAACGGTCGATACGTAAAGTGGTAAGTGAATTTTAGGGTTTGGTCTGTTATTAGGGTTTGCAATCTCCGTGATTGTTTTCAGTTTTGGCAATTTTGTAGTTATAAACTGGATAAAAATCAGATAAAGTTGTAATAAAAGATTATGTTCATTGTAAGTTGTAGATGCATAAAAAATTTTGGTATATTTTTTTTAGGAAAGATTGACCGTAGAACGGTCCATACATAAAGTGGTAAGTGATATTTTGAAGGTGAGGACCGCTATGTTAATATTGTTAAATGAGGTGCTACGTGAATCATGGAATGCGAAAATACGAGATATTAAACTTCATAATACAGTTGGGAGTAACATGCCGCGTAGATTTTTATTACATGCATAACATATAGCATGATTGCGACTAACCCACCCAACTGCTCGTACGACCTACTGTGTGGACCGGGGCCACTTTCCCTTCCTTGCCCGCTCGGCGTTGAACTCCTCCGCGGCCTCTTTTGCCTTAGCCGCAATTTCCCTCTTTCTCTCGCGCTCCATCTCGCGAGCCTCCCGCTCCCTACGCGTGCACGCTTCAAGATGAGCTTGCGTCTCGCGCTGTATATGCAGGGTGTGCTCGTGCTTGCGGCGCTCCTCCTCCAGCAACTCCTTCTCCTTTGTGACATTCCACTCCTCGAAGTCGAGGGTCCATTGGTCCTCAGGGTGGATCTCAAGATCGATCCATTTGCGGTAGGCACATAGGGGCTCTGGAGACTGTAAATAAAAGAGAGATATTGTTAGTGCGTGTTGTGAAGGAGAAAAGGTAGGGGAAAATGGTGCATGTGGTCGTTACCGGCTGCCGATAGGTTGCGGTGTCAAAACGGCGGTTGGGGTAGTCACTGGAGTAGTTTGCGCAACCCCAGTACCGCATACCTAGACTGATGCGGTGCTTAGACTTGAAGAACTTGCACACGTCCCCGCACCAACAAAGGGGAGGTGTCTCCCCCTCAGGTGGTAGTTGTGGCGAACGCTCGGTGGGGACGTCCGGGATGGGGTTGTTGCTACGCGGGCGCTCTGGGGGGACCTTTCATCGTAGCACGATGGGCTTGTTCTACCCGGGCCTGTATCGCCCTTATTTTCTCATCGCGGGCGGCATCGCGGGCTGCAGCTGACCGTGCTATGTCACGGGTCTCCTCCCAATCCTTCACCATCTTGTCCCATTGCTTCTTCTTGCCTTTGTCCATCCCGGTTGGGTGAGGGAAGCGCGATGTAGTATGAGGTTTGGATGTGCAATGTTCGCTGGGAAATGGAATGCATACCAATTTATAGGGGCCGTTTTGTCTCTACTCGTACGTGTAAAGATGGTCCGCGTGGTCGTAGCAGTGAGTAAAGATGGGAGTGCTGCGATATCACTGAAAAAAGGCCCCCGTTTTGTCATGTCACTGCCCAAAGCTGGCATCTTTTGTCATCTCACTGAGCAAAGCTGACCTCTTGTTGTCATGTCACTGAGCACAGCTGCCCTCTTTAGTACTGTCCCTGCCCAAAGCTGGCATCTTTTGTCATCCCACTGAGCAAAGCTAACCTCTTTTGTCATATCACTGAGCAAAGCTGCCCCGTTTTATCATGTCACTGCGCAAAGCTGGCATCTGTTGTCATCTCACTGAGCAAAGCTGCCTCGTTTTGTCATGTCTCTGAGCAAAGCTGCCCCGTTTTATCATGTCAGTGCGCAAAGCTGGCATGTGTTGTCATCTCCCTGAGCAAAGCTGCCCCGTTTTGTCATGTCTCTGAGCACAGCTGCCATGTTTTGTCATCTCACTGAGCAAAGCTGGCCTCTTTTTGTCATTTGACTGAGGACAACTGCTCTCTTTAGTAATGTCACTGCCCAAAGTTGGCATCTTTTGGCATCCCACTGAGGACAACTGCTCTCTTTAGTAATCACGAATTGGCTATACTCATGCCTTTTGGCATTGTTTAGGTGTTTAGCTCTCGCCAATGGCCTCTTATCTCTAAATACAGAGCATCAGTGCACACTCAGTCACCCAAGCTAGAAATGATGTCCTCCTTATTCAAGCCACGGGGAACCGAAGATGATGGCCTCATTCGGTAAGAGGTGTTATTTGATCCAATATAAAATTTATTTCATTGTCAATATTATGTACATCTGTCCCGGTATGCATTTTATGCTTTCTTATGTAATGCCTTTTGAATGTGATGTGTATCATTGCACTTGGGACTTTCAGGGAATGACTTATTGACTTTGACACTAGCTCAGGGACTGAAAATGGATAATTGATGAGATAGGCTCGTCCCCTGAAGACCTGCAGGAATTTGTGCATTCACTCTCTTACGTGTACGTAGAAAATTGTACCACACGTCATTCTGCCAAGTTAAAGTATTAGCCTAATATGTATATGTCGTAATGGCCTAGCCAGAGTCATCAAGCAGCTCGGTAGGCGGTAGCTTAACAGCAGCCCGTTTTGTCTAGTCACTGAGCAAAAGCTGACCTGTTTTGTCTAGTCACTGAGCAAAAGCTGACCTCTTTTGTCATGTCACTGAGCAAAGCTGGCCCTTTTTGTGAGGTCACCTCAAAAGCTGGCATGTTTTGTCTCCTCACTGAGCATGGTGTGGGGTCAAGATTTGTGTTGTCTGTGGTCTTTGTGCGTGAGGCTACCCCCCACACAGCCTATAAAACGGAGCCATCCCTCACATACTCCCTGGCCATGTTATCAGTCACCTCCTGAGTAAGTTGTTCATAATCTGTGTAGTTTTATTTCGTGCTCACTCCCCAAGACTAGGCAATGAGTCAGCTCAGCACGTCTTCATGGGCACCCACGGTGATGTGCCCAAATTGCAACTTGGTGGTTAGACGTAGGACATCACAGACGGCCAAGAATCCCGGGCGACACTACTACAAGTGCCCCAATCACTCGGTGAGTCATATTGTTTCGGGTTTATTCAAATCGTGGTGGTATGTTTAAAAATCTTCTTGTCATGGAATCGCAGGAAGCTCATGGTGGTTGCCGATTCTGGGTGTGGGAGGATGAAATGGGAAATAGGAATGACAGTGTTCGCCGTGAGAGAGTTGTCGTGGGGGGTTGCGACCCCGTCGGGATGCAGCATCGTTTCGACAGACTAGAGTGGAAGATAAATTTAATGTTGTGTGCTATTTTGTTTCTTGTGTTTATTGTTATCCTCAAGTTGTAGTGCTGGAGGTTATCCTCGTGTATGTTCGCAATGTTTTATGCTATCTTGTCGTCAAGCTCTTTTGGTAATGTTTTATGTACGGTTGTGTTGTATTTTAGTTCTTGTGTTCGTTGGTGTGTTGGTGGTTGTACTACTTGCTACATGTCATGTACATGAAATGTATGAGTTGTTCGTGTTGTCTTTGCCTGATGCCTTCTCCTCGTATATGTTGGTAATTTTTTATGGAATTTTTTGTACGGATAATCCCTTTTTTATTTGATATATACATTGGTAAGTGATATTTTTATGTTACTAAGAATTAGTGTACCAAGAGTATGTTAATATTGTTAAATGACTTGCTATCTGAATCATTGAATGCGAACACACGAGATAATAACCTTATGTGAATAGAAATAAACTTCATAACATGCTGCGTACAATTTTATTACATGCATAACATATAGCATGATATGCGACTAACCCACCCAACTGCTCGTAACATTTTGTCTACTGGGTGTAGCGTGGTTGTTTTCCCTTTTTATCGCGCCTTGAAGATGGCTCCGCTGCATCCTTTTTCCTGTCATTCTTGGACTTGAGAGCTGCCTCCCGAGCTTGAAGCTCTTCCTCCTGATGCTTGATGGCTGCTTCACGCAGACTTAGCTGCTCCCGCCTCCTTTGCAGCTCATCCTCCTTGCCCTTCAGACGGATTTGGTCCACCCTCACGCGGCGCTCTTGCTCACGCCGCAGCTGTCGTTCCACCTCGCGAGCCTGAGTCATCTTGACAAAGTATTGTCCTTTGTTTTCCACCTCCACTGCCTGGTTATGTGGCCATGTCGGCGACACCCGATCCACCCATTCGATGAACCTGCAAGCCTATGTGTGGCATGGTAGATGTCATGGATCAAGTTGAAAAACGACAACGAGAAACAAATGATTTAGTTGTCGTCGTTACCATGAAATCGTCATCCAGGTTTGGACACTTGAAGAACCTACGGCCGTATTTGGCTCGCTCTTCTTGATCCGTCCAGACTCCCAACATCGTCCTAAAGCCGCAGCGGCACTTGGGGCGCTCATGCCACTCCGGCACTCCAAATGGGTCGGACCTCCAGGAAGACATTGTTGTGTAGTAGTATTGTGAAGGCTTGAGGAGGAGATGTGGTATGGAAGACATAGGAGGCCTTTATGTAAGCAGGTTATCTGGTGCAGTGGGCATAATCCATGGAAATGTCCCTATGTAGGCTTTTCAGAGCCTGTATCCTGTATTTATGAAACAACAAGGAAAGGTGACATGAAAACTCACTGGAAAGGATACATGCCTATGACGTGAACACTCACTGTAAAGGCTACAGCCTACGCCCCTATTTTGTTGGTTTCTGTAGCGATAGGCTTTTCAGAGTAGCAATAAATGTTCCTATGTAGGCTTTTCAGAGTAGCAATAAATGTTCGTATGAAGGCTTTTCAGATCGTAGTCTTTATGTAGGCAGTTTAGCTGGCATGTGTTGTCATCTAACTGAGCAAAGCTGCCCCGATTTGTCATATCACTGCGTAAAGCTGGCATGTGTTGTCATCTCACCGAGTAAAGCTGAGCGCTTTTGTCTTGTCTCTGGGCAAAGCAGCCATCTTTTGTCCCGCCATTCGATATAAATAGCACGGTAGAGGTCCCATGAAGTTGTAGCCAGAAAACCCTGTAAATCGAACAAAGTACATACCATGGCGGAAGATGAGGGGCCAGTCGGATATGGGTCACCGAAGGAAGACCTTCCCTTGGAAAGGAGGGAGATGTTCGGACCACAGTACCGCTTGCTACCAAGCCGGCGTGCGCAACCAGCGTGGCCGAAATGCAGACACAATGAGTACGTGGTCGTGCAGGTCCTGGAAGGGCCGAACGATGGCGGGCGCCGTTTCTTCCGATGCCCACGCTCCGGGGTACAAATTACTAATAGCACATTTTTATTGCTTATGGACCCTCCATGTTTACTGTCATTTTTCGCAGATGGCGAAATGCGACTTCTCCCGCTGGATCGACCCTCCTCATGAACGGTATATTGACCGTTATGTGGGTACTTTATGGGACCGAATAATGGACTTGGAGTACCGAATGGAGACTCTCAATGAGGAGAACAATGAGCTCCGCCAACAGATGCAACGCGAGAGGGGAAACGAGGAGGTTGTCAACATAGGAAGCTCTTATGATCCCACATGTTGCTGCGCGAACCCGAGCTGCATATGTGCGTGCCACTACCACGATGGCCAGCCCCGTCCGAGGCGGCCCCCTCAGCAGTTCTCCATGTGGGTGCCATGAGGCTCGTTTGGCATGTAGGCCACGAGGGTACGGAATGTGTTGATGCTGTGCCAGTAGGACTGTTGTGTTGATGTTTTGGGTGTAGAACTTTCCATAAATTCTGTCTGTATGTGCAATGTATGTGTTGTTTCGTGTTGTAAGTGCATGACGCCTTCATTTTCTGTGACCTTCATATTCTGTGCCCTCTTTCCATAACGATGTAATGTGCAACGTTGTTAAGCATGTGATGAATTGGTTGTTATGTACGTGGAGTTGTTATCACAAGGCAAAAAAATTGTCGTCAAGCTATGTCTTCTCCCGCTACCCCGTGTTGTCATATCTCAGTTTGTTGTATGCCGTACTAAATCAAAGAACTTAGAGCAACCCTTTTATACTGGAAACCATCTTTGAACATCAAACCATCAAGCACTTGAAAAACATCACAAATATTACAAAAGCACAATTTAAAAAATTCATTCATCATCTCGTCGCCGCCGCCTCGTACGGCGCATATGATCCTCTGAGAAGGTGAACCTACTAGGGGAGCGGGGTGCATCGCGAAGATCGTACTGCGAGGGGTGTGGCCGAGGCGGCGGTGGGTACAACTCTGTAGACAGTTGCGACGGCTGGTCATAAAGCATAGAGCTCACCCAATCGGAGGAGGTGCCTACGTCCTGCTTAGATGGTACAACTGAATTAGACAATGGAAAGTACGAAAATTGTTCATAATGAAATACACACGTTTAGTGCATACCGGGGTATGTGGCTGGTGAAATGAGGATGTCGACGGGAAGTCCCCCATGTACTCGTGCGATGTCATGCCTTGATAGGTCGGCACAACCCACCTGTCCCGGTCATATAGGTTGGTCTGCACCTGTCCCGGGAGATACGAGGGCATCTGCCCCTCTGGTTGGTCCGACGAGTCAGGGGCGCTGTCTGGAGTGGGCCCCCGTCGTCCTGGAGAGCGCGGTCGCTCGTCCGTCGCCCTCCGTGATGACGATGCCCGTTGCGACGTGCTATCCCGTCGCAATTGCTGCAAGACGAACATGTGGTTAGACATAAATGGTAAATGAGTGCATGAACAAATAGTTGCGAATTGTCGAACCGCC
The DNA here is from genome assembly GCA_017311315.1 of Dendrocalamus latiflorus. Lineage (NCBI taxonomy): Eukaryota > Viridiplantae > Streptophyta > Magnoliopsida > Poales > Poaceae > Dendrocalamus > Dendrocalamus latiflorus. The sequence goes on from CM029654.1 coordinate 4,721,893, forward strand.
GGGCCGAAGCGCGTGGAGGCTGAGCGACCGTAGCTTGGCCGACTCTCGGACAGCCCCTCTGGTTCGTGCGGCGATGACGACCTCCGTGATGACGTCGCCCTCCGTAGCTGCGTGCTATCCTGTTGCAATTGCTGCAAGTCGAACATGTGCGTAGACATAAATGGTAAATGAGTGCATGAACAAATAGTTGCGAATTGTCGAACCGCCGGGCCGAAGCGCGTGGAGGCCAAGCGACCGTAGCTTTGCCGACTCTCGGACGGCCCCTCTGGTTCGTGCGGCGATGTCGACCTCCGTGATGACGTCGCCCTCCGTAGCAGCGTGCTATCCTGTCGCAATTGCTGCAAGACGAACATGTGGTTAGACATTAATGGTAAATGAGTGCGCAAACAAATAGTTGCCAATTGTCGAACCGCTGGGCCGAAGCGCGTGGAGGCCGAGGATGGCCGTGCTGATCCTGGTGCTGACGGAGGCGCGGAGGGAGGTGGTGGTCCCTGCCCACGTCCGCCACCGCGTGTAGCAACAACGTCATCTCGGTGGCGACCACAACTCAAGCCCCGTATCGTACCCCTTGCCATTTCGCTGATGCTGCGCATATAGCTTACCCACCGAGATTCGGTATTGGACTTCCTATGTCGTATAGCCTCATTAGCCTCGATGTCGATACGATGTATCCGGTCCACCTGCAGTGAAACAAACAGTCAGTTCAAATGTAATCCTGCATTGCGTAATGACACAGTACTCTCGTACCGCCTCGTCGACCCGTGCCGCTAGATGACGGTCTGGACCTTCCTGTATAGCCGCCCCGTGAACAGCATGAGCTGGAGGCTGTGGGGGCTCCCCTGTAGTAAGCCTACAGCGGGTGCGTGGAGCGTACCAGTCAAGGTATGCCCTGTACGGCGCGGGGTCGTCAGGGTCGTACGGTCGTGTCTCATCCACAACCATCGTATGCGCATGGTCAGACCACATGTCTGTCCACGTCCGCTGTGTGGCTCTCCAGTCTTCGGTCGCTCGCCCTCTCCTCGATTGCCTGCAAGTCCATTGAGACATTACACAATCAGTACGGTACTGACATTGACACTAATGCAGTAATTAAATTTGGGGTGTACTGACATACCGGTGGAACTCCTCCGCAAGAGGGCGTCCTGCCATGGGAGGGACATGCTGGTACAGCCCGAACTGTCTCATGACTCGGTGTGGGCTGTACGGCTCGACGCAGTGCGCGAACACCAAGTGGCAGGTCGTCATCCAGTACCTCTGATCTCGCTCGCACTGGTATGACAACCCGTGGGGGGCCGTGTTCGCAATTAACTGTGGAGACCATGGCCACCAGTCTACGTCGCCAAACGCCAGAAGCTCGAACCTCTGGTGGAAATCCGAGTACGCACGTCTCGGTCTCTCCCTGGCCCACCTCAACTGACCATGCGTCCAACGTGTACCCATTGTGGGCGCATCTATGGGGTCGTCACCACCATACAACTGCGGGATGAGGTCATAAGGGTGCACACGACGACCAAAGTCAGGCCTGCCAACGGGGAAGTGTTCCCATGACCACAACTGAAGGAGAAGGTAGCAGGCGGCTAGGATCGGCTCGCTGGCCGCGGTACGCTGCGAGGCGTCACACAAGCCTCGGTATGTGGAGCTAAGGACTGCTGATCCCCAGCTATACTGTGGCTGCTGACCAGGCCAACCATCCGCCAAGGACTCCGCTAGCGGTATGTAGCTAGGCTGCACGGAGTCTCCAGTCGTGCTAGGGAACAAGACGTACCCGAACAGATATAGCAGGTATGCAACGAAGTGCGTCCGCACCGCGACCTCATCTGCGTCTGCAGGACAGGTCATGAAGCGACGAAGCCATCCATGTGGCACCCCAGCTGCGTTGTCTCGGATCGCATGACCGAACCGGTGACCCAGACGGACCTTCCAATCTGCTGCCTTCGGGGGTGGCACCAAAGCAGCACCACGGAGGGGTAGACCTGTAATCATCGTGACGTCCTGCAGCGTAACCGTCATCTCCCCCCACCGGAAGTGGAAGGTGTGAGTCTCCGGCCTCCAGCGATCAACGAGAGCTGACAACAGTGGCGCATCGTACTGGAACCCATGTGGTAGATCCAACATGCGGGCAATGGGCAGCAGACCGGTGTCCCGCAGTAGTGGGATGTACCGAGGGTCGAGACGCCAGTTCTCTCGGGGGCCCCTAAGGACGAAGCAAGGAGGCCCCTGTGCGGGTGCCGAGAACCACACATGGCATCGGTGGTGCTCGTCCCAACGGGGCTCTAGCAGCTCGAACGCCATGTCATGCCAAAGAAGGATAACAAGTTAGTGTACATTACAACAAAATGTGCAACAAATAACAACATAACTCACAACAAATGTTATGACAGGGAAACGTACGGAATGTACAAAAACATACGTAAAATGTGCACACCAATATGACCCACACGACAAGGAAACATATGGAATGTGCGAAAATATACATAACATGGTAATGTGCAATACATAGCTACACCATCGAGCCAACAATTAAGCGTACACCTCCTGAATAATACATTACATATGGATTGTGGTTGGTACTACGGAGCGTTGCTTGATGCCGGCCTGTTTGGGCACTGACTGAGGGAGTGGCCAAAGGTCTTGCATAGCCTACACTTCGGGCGCCGAACACGATCCCCTCGCTGGCTCTCATCCATGTCGTTGCGGATGCGACGGCTTTGTCGTCTTCCACGCCCGACATGCTTCAGTGCATCGTTGGGCACCCACTTTATCTCCCCCGGCCATAATTCCCTGTAGTGCATGTCTACCCCGTAGGAATGGAACTCTGCACTCCAGGTTGCATACAAGTGCTGCATGTCGTAATACTTGGAGATGTACTGTGTCGACGCCTGGTTCCATACAGCGCATGCCGCGTACACATGGGAGCATGGCTTGTGCAGAAGCTGGGGCTTGTTGCAGCTGCAAGATGCTTCATCACCAATCGTGCATACCTGCTTGCGCTCCCCTCTAATGTGACCCATGACATACTTCTGCCTTAAGCGGACCTCAAACTTCCTCCTTAAGCCATCAATGGGCTGAGCAATGTGGGTTCGAGCCTTCTCCATCTTCCTGTCCATGAAGGCCTGCATGACCTCAGAGTATTGCTTGTTTTCCTCAACGTGCTTCTGCGTCATCCTGGCTCTATTCACAAAGTACCCGACGGTACGGTTCCAGGTCTCGGCCACAATTGCCGTGATCGGCAGGGATCTGACGCCCTTCAATACACCATTGTAAACCTCGGACATGTTGGTTGTCATGATCCCATACCTCGCCCCACCGGTGTCGTGCAACAAAGACCACATTTCCAAGTCAGGTGCATTGGACTGAACCCATTGTGAGAATACCCCGACTCTTGTGGAGCCCCCCTCCACGGCCCCTGCTGCTGCATGCACATGCTTCGTAGCCTCCTGATCGAGCTGCCTCCGCAAGGCGTCGAACTTCCGCTTCTGGTTCTGCATGCATAGCTTCTTGAACATCTTCATGAGGTCCTTGCTACGGAACCTTCTGTGGAAGTTCGCTGCAATATGCCTCATGCACCAGCGGTTCTTCACATCAGTCCACGGGACGGGGGCCTGCGTCCCATCCTGCAACGTTCGCAACGCAGACATCAAGCCTGCATTGCGGTCGGAGATAAGGCACACTTCGGGCCTGTCTTGCACTACGGCATTCTTCAAATTGCAAAGAAACCAAAGCCAGCTATCTGTATTCTCGCTCTCCACAATTGCAAATGCCACTGGGAGTAACTGGTCATTTGCATCGGCTGCAACTGCGGTAAGGATAGTGCCCTTGTACTTGCCGGATAGGAACGTCCCATCTACGGTTAGCACTGGACGGCACCACCTGAACCCTTGTATCGCCTGATGAAAGGCCCAGAACACTCCGTCAAGAATGAAACAGTTCGGGCCCTCCGTAGGATGGACCCTCTCCTGCCTGTTTATGTAAGTGCCTGGGTTTGATTGTGCAATTTGATCCAGCATTCTTGGGACCAGGTCGTACGCCTCCTCGTACGTCCCATACATACCGTGCAGCACCTTTCGCTTCGCCCGCCACACCTTCTTGTAGCTCACTTCGTAGCCCGCCTCGTTCGCTACTGCTGCCATCAGAACCTTCGGGGTAATTGACACATCCGCCTGGACGAGGTGCGTGACCACCTCCGCAACATAACGTGATGTCATGTTGCGGTGTCTATGTACTGGCCCCGCAAGCTCGCAACTGTGATCTTGCAGCACTGTTATCCGGAACAACGTGCCAACGCCCTTGTACCGTTGTGCACAGACTTTGCCACCACATGACCCGTCCACACACTTCACAACGTACGTGTCCGGCTTTGACTTGTGGACCCGATACATCCGGCTTATGTTGACGGCATGTCTAGCAATAGCCTGCTGGACAGCACTCTTATTACGGAAGCACTGCCCCAGAAAGAGTGCGCCCTCGCTGAACCCCCATTCTCCCTCCTCCGCCTGTGGCAGAACTAGGGCTGCCGCTGCGATGTCGTCCAGTCTGGACAACACGTACGCACCGTCTGTGGTCACAACACGACCTACCACCCCTCCAGTTGCACCTTCGCCATCCTCGTCCTCTCCAGAGCTGCCTGTGTCAACCTCCTCATCCTCCTCGCTGTCCTCTTCTTCCACCCGGTCCCCAAGATACTCATGACAGTCAATACGGGCGGCCCACCACCTGTCGTGCACACCTTCGTTGGGCTGGAAATTCTGCGCACGCCTCCTGTCGTCTTCATCACCCACTTCCTCGCCCACATGTTCTCCCGCAGAAGGGTCTTCATGACCGCCGGCCACTTCATCTCCACCAGCGGCATCTGAACCAACCATGCCTGATGATTCTGCCCTCTCCACGAACTCGACATACACCATTGGCCTCCCATATATCGCAGCATCAGGGTTGCGCACGACCTCCATGTAGTTCGCCCATGAGGCGTCATTGGTCACCTTCAGAAGTTGCCATATGCTCCCCCTTCCGTCATCCACCATTGAGGCATAGACTGCCTCGATCCGTAACTTCTTCCTTGCGGTCTGTCGATCGAACGCTGAACGGACACACCTCCGTAGCTCAGACAAGCTCATGGCGCTCAGACCGGGTGCCCGGATCACGGTCCGCTCGCAATTTGACAGGTCCGCCCCATACGGCCCATCACGTACGAGACCACTCCCATAAAACACCATCAATTGTTCAATGCCAGCCATTGCGTACCTAACATAAGTGCATAATCAACCATTTTAGTACACAGCATGTAACAATCGTATCATGTAATTAACAGTTTCAATTATTATATGTTTTGTATTCCTAAATCTACGATTTATTTGTAACTATTTCACTTTCTAATTGTACCATACATCAAATTAAATATACTTATCATTTTTATTTCCATGAAATGACCTTCATACTACAGTCATTCACTAAGCATACTAATTATACAAATTGTCTCTAATCTAACTACTACAAATTTACCACCTACAAATGCTCCAACATAAATATTTACTTTTTCAACACCTACACATTATTTACACTACAATCTTTTCTAACTTTAACTTAATATAGTCTTTTCTAAATTTTTAATTCTAATCTACCAAATTTTTTTCTAATTTATTTTAACCCTAGTACTATTGTTATCACCTACAATTGCTCTAACATAAATATGTGTTATCTCAACGTCTACACACTACAACTTCATATTTTCCACCTAACTGAAACTACTTTGCAGTACGTATGTTCACAAAAAATGAAACCCTATATACACTACAATATACACTACAATACATCATGCTAAACATATGCAAGATTTCCTATACATACATATCGTATAAAATATTGACATAAAATAACAGTAATACAAGATGGTTTCGTTAATTAAGGCCTAATGACATACATAAAATTATAGTTGCATGGGCACAAAACTTACCTCTTGTTGATGCTCACGAGACGATCTACAACTTTTGTACTTGCCAAATCCGCTGATTCCAAACGAAAACAACTCAACTCTTCCGGCTTTCGCTCCTCACTTTTCTTCAGCAAAAACTAACTACATTACAATACGTAACTTCAACATAAAATATGACATTATCTACACTACAATAAAGCATGAATCATATGTGGATTTTTACCTACACATACACACTGTATGACACATTGGCTTATAATACATATGTTCACATAAAGATTACCTACAAATACATAACGTACCAAATATTGACATGGCGTATCACACATTCACATAAAATAACATTACCAAACGATAATTTGTGCTAATCAACTAATTATGGACTAATCACATACATAAAAATTTAGTTTCGCGGGCACAAGACTTACCTCTTCTTGAAGCTCACGACACGATCTACAACTTTTATACTTGTAAAATCCGCTGATTCCAAACAAAAACTACTCAAATCTCCGTGTTTTCACTCCTCTCTTCCCTTCACTTTCTCCCTCGCTCTATCTTCACTTCAGCTGCAACTGAGCGTTCTGCCTTCCACAACAGTTTTTCTCCCTCCCTTGCGCTATGGTTCCGGGTTTTGAAGTGTGCATTCAGCACTCATGGAGGGGGGCCGTTCCTGCCCTAAAGACACGTGTGCGAGCGAACAGGAGAAAGTAATGCGCACTGGGGGCTTTTCCTTCTTTCGGCGGACGAACGGGACGTCGCAGAGGGATTCCCGCGGCCGGCAATTATTCGCGCGCTGGGCTGCACAAGACGCGCGGTCAGCAAATGGGACGCGCGGTCGGCAAAGCGAACGCGCGCTCGGGCGGGGCAGACGCGCGGTCGCGCGGGCCGCGGGACCGGACGGGCGGGCAGACGCGCGGTCGCGCGCGGCGCGGGACCGGACGCGCGCTCAGCGGGGGGGACGCGCGGTCGGGGGCCGGTCGTGCGGTCTGGTACCGCACGACCGGGACAGCTGGCGGCCTCTGGTGATCGCGCGGTGGAGAGGGGTCCAATTTTGAAATTTTTTTGCAAAGGGGGCCAAAAACGGAATTCTTGATGCAAAGGGGTCCAACAGTGTCCAAATTTCTCACTTCACAAGAAACCTAGATACATAGGCACTGTTTGCCATGATGACATACAGCATGCAACTGCACTGCATGCTCGACGCTAGGTAGCCTAGCTAGGCCGCCACTGCAGCAGGTTCTTCCCATATCAAGTACACGTGAGGAGGCCAAAGTAATCTTAGCTAGCTAGGTGCATCGTATCACAAAGAAGGTCGCGCGCGCCCTTTGTTTTTTTCCCCACCGACAGGAAATAAAAGTTGATGAGCCGGCAAAGTGTGCAACCACGACGTGCATGGAGATCAGTACGTTCGTGTACGCACTGGTTGTACATTCGTACGACTTGACTTGCATGACGTATTGACGTAGTACTGTCCAACTTGACGTCCAACTGCTCCGTGTGAGGCATGCGTCGTGCACAGGAGAACAAGAGGACAAATGAAACAGACAGGCCCACTGCCCATGCGGCACGCATGCGTGTAAGGAGAAGTTATGAACAGAAAGATTAGTATGCATCTCTGCTAACTCGGTGGCTGCGGCGAGCTCGGGCAGCCGGCCCTCGGCCGTCCGTCCTTGTGTGCCCCCTTCTAGCTAGGCTCCCAGGCCCCAGCTACAGATGATGTATGCATGTAATGTACATAACATGCGTGTAGGGTACGAGCGGCAAAGTTTGTACGTACTGTAGGCGATGCAGCGTTGGGTTCCTTGTGAGCAGTGGCGGAGGACGGAAAAAAATGAGGTGGGGCGGATCGAAAGCAATACCATTCAAGCTCCTCCAACCCTGTCAACGCCGGAGTTTGCGCGCCGGTGGCTGCCGCCCGCCCGCCGCCGCCCGCCGGCGGTTACGCCACTGCAGAATTTACATAGCAGAATTTCAGTTGTCCAAGTATACAATTAAATTTGAAGTTCTCACATGCTAGAATTTATCCATGTAATTAAAGCAAATTTTCTAATCAAGTATCTAGAAAGTTAGATGAAGCACCTTGATGCCCGGGAATGACATGCCAAGCTCCTCCTCGGACCTCAGGGATGCTGGAGTGAAGATGCCTGTGCTAGTCAAGAACGGGACGATGACAACCTCCACGCCCAGGGATGATGGCCGCGAAGACATCGACCTCCACGCCCGGCGACGACTCCAACCATGACGACGTCCGGGAGGAGGAGGCTGACGGCCGGGTGCAGGCGGAGGAGGCGGTCGGGTGGGGGGCGGAGGAGGAGGCCGGCGGCCGGGTGCGGGCGGAGGAGGAGGCCGGCGGCTGGGTGGGTCGGAGGCGGCAGATTTGGGGGCGGAGGAGGAGGCCGGGTGGGGGGCGGAGGAGGAGGGCGGCGGCCGGGTGCGGGCAGAGGAGGCAGATCTCGGGGCGGAGGAGGCGGCCGGGTGGGGGGCGGAGGAGGAGGCCGACCGCCGGGTGCGGGCGGAGGAGGCGGTCGGGTGGGGGGCGGAGGAGGAGGGCGGCGGCCGGGTGCGGGCGGAGGAGGAGGCCGGCGGCTGGGTGGGTCGGAGGCGGCGGATTTGGGGGCGGAGGAGGAGGCCGGGTGGGGGCGGAGGAGGAGGGCGGCGGCCGGGTGTGGGCAGAGGAGGCAGATCTGGGGGCGGAGGAGGCGGCCGGGTGGGGGGCGGAGGAGGAGGCCGACGGTCGGGTGCGGGCGAAGGAGGCGGTCGGGTGGGGGGCGGAGGAGGAGGCCGGCGGCCGGGTGCGGGTGGAGGAGGAGGCCGGCAGCTGGGTGGGTCGGAGGCGGCGGATTTGGGGGCGGAGGAGGAAGAGGCGGCGGCGAGACTGAGAGAGTGCGAGAGGGGGCGGACGGAGAGTGGGGGCAGACGAAGAAAAAAATCAAGGTATGGCTTGGGCCCTACCTTGCCCTATCGGGCGCTCCGCCCCTGCTTGTGAGCTTCAGTTCGACGGTCCTCGCCATCGGCTAGAATCAGATTCCACTAGCATTGGCAGCGGGCACTTCCACGTTCATCTCAACATTGCCATCATTCTTCGGCGACGGTGGCGTGGGCTTGACTACGTGACATCCTCGGCCACTAGCGGTGGAGCCGATATCAACGTCGGCCATGGACGTGAGGATGATGCCGATGACCCAGGCTTTGCACAGCTCGAAAGCAAGCAATAGGAGCAGGAACCACACCATGGCCTGCACGACGGCGATCTGCACGATGAGGTCCAGCGCCCACTTGCCGTACATGGCATTGAGCAGCGGCACACCAATGACGAGCGTGTTGTTGACATGAGCAGCACAGCATGAGGGCAATGGCGTAGGCTGTATTACGGTTGGACCGAGATTGCAACATAGGCCAAGAATGACTATATAGACGCAACAGGAACCACGACGAAGCTTACCGATCATGGTGGCGGAGCTAAGTGTGCTGTAGGTTGAGGACAATGTGGAGGAGCAATGCGAGCCAAGACGAAACTCAACTATTGGGGCCATGGTGGAGCTAAGGGCATGACGTAAGTGAAGCAAGAAGGCACCAACTCGACTTGGTAATATGATTATTTTTATCTATAGTAACGCATGAATATTCAGCCAGTATATCACCATGGGTATTGTTGATCCTCTAAGATTAATCTCTTCAATGCTTTTCCTTTTACTTATGTACGTACTCCTTGTCACATTTCAATTGAATAATCACCTCCCTCTCTATCTCTCTTACACACACAAAGCAGCTGTTCAACAAATTGAAGGTTCCTCTCGCAAACAGGGGCGGAGGGCCCGATAGGGCAAGGTGTGGCATGGGTCATACCTCAAATTTTTGCAATAGACCCCCATATACCCCTCTATCCAATAGCAATAGCCCAATAATGTAACCCTAGTCTCTTTGTGGCACTTCACCCTCAGGCCTCAGCTGCCGACTGCTTGTCCTCCATTGGCGACGGCGACCGAAAGCAACTCTAGTTTCCAGAAGCTCGGGAGGCGGGCGGGCGCCGGGAGGCGGGCGGGCGGCGGGCGCCGGGCGGGCAGTCTGCTCTGTGCTCTCTGCTCTCTGGCCTCTGCATATATTAGGATTTGTGGATTTGTGTTGTGGCGACAGGCTGGCAGCATATATTAGGATTTAGCCATTTAGGAGTTTGTGGATTTGTGGATTTGTCTGCTCTCTGTAGCTCTGCTGACTTGTGGATTTGTGGCATTTGATTTGAGGCTTGAGGCCATATTGTGGCATACTAGCATTTGATTTGAGGCTTGAGCAATGGATAGAAGGGGAAAGGGAAAATCACAGAGAGGTGAGGCATATATTAGGAGTGTCATTGATATTTGATAATTGATATGCAGTTTCCATTTGTCAATTTACATTTTGCAAATTCATAGGTCAATTTATTTGTCTATTTGCTTTTGTGTGTTTAGATTTGAAGAGCTATTTTAATCGGGGTTCAAATGCCACAAACCCAAGCACTCGTGAAAGTGGAAATGTTGAAGTGGAGGTGGGAGAGTCTGTTGGTGCTGGGCAAGTGGAAGAGCTGCAAGAACAAATACAATTAGGCTCTGTACAAGTGGAAGAGGTAATTGAAGAAGAGACAGTGCAAGGTGATCTTATAACTGAATTCAACCCAGATTATATTGTTTCTGATCCGGGGCTTCGTATTCCAATTGATAGATTTGATCCTAATATTTGAGATGAAGTTAGGAGGGCTTTCATAGCTAAGGGCCCGACTCAACCAACCGGTCATAATTTCCCCCCCTCAAAGGATAAAAGGTCCTTTCAAAAAAATTGGTTTAAGCAATATAATTGGTTGGAGTATAGTTTGGAGAAGGATAGGGCCTTTTGCTTCTATTGTTATCTTTTTAAACATGATCGAATGGATGATAAATTTGGTTATGATGTCTTTACAAAAGTTGGGTTTCAAAAATGGAAGAATGCATACATGTCACTTCGAGTGCATGTTGGTGGGGCTAATAGCATACATAATCAAGCTAGAACAGCTTTTGATGATTTTGATTATCAAAGGTCAAGTGTCCAACATAAGGTTTCAAGCTATAGCAAAGAATCACTTATCAAGTATGAGACTCGTTTGGAAACATCCTTGGGTATTGTGAGTTTTCTGGCTTTGCAAGGTGAACTATTCCGTGGACATGATGAAACTGATAATTCTTTGTATTATTAAATATCTTTGCACTTGGATTATTGTTGATGGGTCTGATTAATATTATAACTTGAATGGTATTGCTTTCGATCCGTCTCACCTTTTTTTTCCGTCCTCTGCCACTGCTCGCAAACGAAGAATATTGCAAACCACAAGATGTAGAGTTCCACGAAGCTGATAAATCTCTACTAAGTAGTATCATCTGAAGCCAAAGGATTCAAGGATAAAGATTCAATGAACGCAGATCTAGTAGCTTACATCGATCCGTCAACATCCGAGATCATCGACTGCATCATGATCAGCAGTATATGTATGCATGAAGAGTATTAAAAAGAAGGCTCGCATCATGATCATACATGACAAGTGGCGCGCGCGCAGACACTCCTTTGATCTCAAACTTTGTGGCATATGAACCAAAGTTTTTTTTTACGGAGCATATGAACCAAAATTGGTGCTAAAAGATTCCGGCCAGTAGCTAACCAAACAAAGTAGCCAACCAGAAAGTTAAGTTTCCGAGAAATTACTGATAGATGAATGTTCAATGTATACAGAGATCTTGCTAGTAGCCTTATATATTGAACCGTCGGCATCCGATATCGACTATACCGTAATCAGCAGTGCTCAAAAGGTGATCCGCATATAATGGTCACCATGAATTACATGCATGCATCGGAATATTCAACAAAAAATGGGTATTGATAAACATCATCTGGATGTTTTCTTTCTAAGTTGGATCTCTAATCCAACGGTCCGAAATTTGGATAATTGTTGAGAAGAAAATATCCGGGTGATACCTATATATATACACACCCACAAAAAATATCAAAACGTACTAGTGTGCTTTAACCAAAGGAATGAGCATTAGAGGAAGAGCAAGGTAACACAACTAAAGATCAAAATTTTGCATAATTAGTTCCCAAATAATATTGGATAGTGCAACCAGGCCAGTTTAGCGCCTTGGTTTTCTGGCTAATGATCATGGTCGATTTTCACTAACTACATGTTAGGTGTGTTTCTTCGAACTTCAATTATGATTAACCCGTGACCTCTTGCGTCACAACCAAGTGCTCTACTTACACGTAGGGCCACCCACTAGTATAAGATTAGCAAAATGCTTTTAGGAAGATGGCTACTAGCCCTGAATTTGCGTGTAAAGCAAGCCCACATGTCTCCTAATCCTTGAACATTCTCCATGAAACTCTCTTAACTGCACTACTAAGTTACCACTCCACCATTAAAATAGATTAGTAGCAGGGCCTGTGCTATTGGGCCGGGTTACAGCTTATGACTGTGGTTTATGGTTTTTGGCTCTAATATAAGTACTTGTACGAACGAACTGTGATGAGGACATCCCTTCTATGGATACGACTCGTCCACAACAAGTGTTGCAAGGACCACTTACTCGAGCTCGTGCTCGTCAACTTAATTACCAGGTGAACTCATTCCTAGGTTCATATGTTACTGAGAATAGACATCTACCTAATGCAAGTGATTTAATTGTGCTTATAACTTAGGAAAGGATGAAGGAAAGGGACATGGAGTCATGGACATGCATGGAAGGAATAATGGAGGTCACCACGTCACTTGGGGCCAAGTCAAGCACGAATTCGAGTTGGACACGTTTTGGAATCAGACTCGGACTGCTGCGATGGTACCAAGTTCAAACGGGCATAACTTCATCATACGGACTCCGTTTGGGACGTTCTTGTACTTCATGGAAAGCTTATGAAGTCTACTTTCCAACGGATCCAACCTCATCTTCAAATTCCATCTGAGCCTACCGAAATCATTAAAAGAGTCCACATTGGTTTCTAAGTCCGAGTCAAAAAGGGTGCTGCGCCACCACCACTTGGGCCCATGGGCCTTGTAACCCTAGGGCGTGCACTTGGACACCACCTCTGGTCGTTCTCCCTATAAAGGAGCCGCCGCCTCCTTTGGTAGGACTTGGATTTCGTTGAGTTTAGGTTTAGCCATTGTGCAAACTTTGTTTTTCAGTTGTGTCGGACGACCACCTGTCAAGACAGCTTCGAGATCCCATCTTTGTTATTCGCAATACAATTTATGCTTCATTCATATTTGCAATATCAGATTGCCTACGTCTTATTCTTGCTAGTTCTTCGATTATTGCTCGCAGGGATTGAACTTCGTGTTCAGGTTGATCGCGCCTCCAGCGAGGTCAATAACACTTCGGAGTTGGTTCAGCGATTACTAAGGCGCAAGCGTCGTCGTACGGTTGTAGTCGAATCGTGAGAGTCACCTCCACCAAAATCGATAGTTATCAATCTCATCGAAAGATTGGGCACCTCGTCTCCATCAAACTGAAAGATAATAAACTGATAATCCACTTCTAAAAGACTATCCTGAAAACCGCTTTGAAACACCGATGGAGAAACCGTCTCATTTATTTATTCGAGAAAAACATAAGCCATAAGCTAAAATAAACTAAAAAACAAGTCTGCACCACCACGAGCACCGCCTATTGGGACACGCATAGAGTGGAGCTGGCCAGGGTGTTTGAGTTGGTCGCATCAGAGGTGCTGAGATAGAGGCTGGACGCCGTCTACATGGAGCCGGAGTGACGGGACGTTGAAGCCGACATCGAGGCCGCCATGCTTGAGGAACTGTTGCAAGAACTAGTCCTAGATGTAAGAATAGATCAAATTTGCTAGGGTGGAATTTTATAAAACTACGATACTATAATACTTGAGGCTATATGTCACATGCCAAAAACTACTGTGGTTTTATGCAATTGGACCGTATAACTGGCGTTGTGTGAAATGTACTCCATGTTTTTTTGAGCTGGACCCACCAATTAATTATGGATCGATGAATCACACTAGCTAGCGACGATCAAACAAACTGCCGAACGAAACCTTTCTTAACCAATTTGTAGTTAAGGCATTTATCGATCTAAACGACCATATGATTGTCCTTTCAAAAGCAAAAACAAAATGAAAAACAAAAAACAAACGGCAATACAATTGCCTTGATTACAAGTGAACGGAAATTAGGCGGTTACAAACTAATACTGTAGGGGCGTTCAATTTAATGATGGCTTATGACTTTTTTACTTAGCTACTTGTTTGGTATAATTAAATTTAAAAATGGAAAAAAGATAATATCAAGGAATGCTTATTTAGCCTATGATAATATAAAGGAATATGAGAAAAAAGACAAAAAAATCAAAAGCTAGAAAAATAAAATTAAAAATAGTGAATTAAAATCCAGAAATCAGAAGCTATCATGAAAACAAGTGGGGTTAAATGAGAAGGAATCAGTTTATTGATGTTGTTCACCCAGCCTGAAATTAATAGAGTACATGTATGATCAATTGATCATGATAGATAAATCAATGTCCAAATTAAAAAATCCCAGGGCATGCCTGTCGACTGAAAATTCTGGCACCGTGAGAGTGCCAGAGAGAGAGAGAGAGAGAGCGCATCTGACATGGATTTCAACAACCAACAGCTCGAAACAGCACAGACTAATTGTTAGGCATGTGTACGAACCGGATGGGCGAAATAAATAACCAACGATGCTGGCGAAGCATTGGGTAGGTTTTTTTTAACTGGCGGCTTATAATTTATGTCTTAAATATTTAAACTATGTCTATTGTAAGAGATAGTATATATAGAAAAGTAACTGTATGTGATTTTGGCTGGTATAATTAAACTCAATACACTTTTTATTACAATATTCATGTTGACTCCGCTTTGAAAAAACACACTATTTAAAAGCTGGTTATGTAGACAGTACAAACATAAATTGGCTAAAAGTCGAAAAGAACTCAGCTAATAGCTATTTTTTTGAGAGATACAAAAGCATTCAACCTAGGCACTCCAACTCACACCACAAGCATATAAATATAGGTATATCCTTTATACACGTTAGAATCTAAACGGAGGCTCAACAGTCTCCAAAACATGGACACATGTCATCTCACTGAACGCATACGCATGTATGTACCTCCTCTAGAGGTTCAAATGAACAATACCCCTAAGGTAATAGACAACCTAGGATTGAGCCCAGGCGGATGGGCTGCGCACCGACAGACTCATAAACCGAGCAAGCTCGGCTCTCGAATAGATGCTATTGGGACGAAAGGTAATGATAAACATCCTCTGTAATCTTTCTCAAACATAGTGCTTACTAACTTGGGGTGGGTTATTTTGGGTTGTGGTTTATGACTTTTGAATTCTGACGGTTTGTGAAAGAGATTATAAAGAGAGAGACAGTTACATACGATTTTGGCATGTATAGCTAAAGTCGGTACATTATGTACTACAATCAATTTGTAGACTTTGTCGTGAAAAGACCCACCATTTAAAAGCGTGCTATTGTAGTGCCGTACATAAGCCATAAGCGTCTTATTCTAGGGCAGCTATTTACATATAAGCTCTATTCTTTTAGGGTACGGTTAATAAGTCTAATAAATAGTATTTATTTAAGAAAATCAAAGTCAAAGCTGGTTAGAAAATAAATAAATAAATAAATAAATAAACTGAGACCATAGCCCTATTCATTCGCTGTTGTAGAACTAGGATTGAGGCAACTTCTGCTTCTACCCCCGACTGCCATAACTTAAGAAAAACTAGTGATCTTTATTTCTCCTAGAGGTTTCGAAAAACTTGTGATCTTTATTTCTCCCAGAGGTATCGCGTTTTTTTACGTCACATGCCCTTTCTCTGTCGCCAATTTTTAGTTCCACTCTTTCGGTCGTTTCTACACGAATCAACCGGAGAATTGCATGGTTCGATCGAACAATTGCATTTTCAATCAGTGCGATGCACGAGCTACAGTACTAATCAAGCAGTAAGCGACACGGTTTGCATCAGAAATTCAGAATCCTCTCGTGAATGAATTCATCGTTGCGTAACACTTTAGCAAGAAGTAGAATACGCCCCAAGTCACATAACCTTTTCAGCTCCTCGCCTTCCAAGCCAAGCGAAAAATACACCCAAAAAAAGAAGAGCCTTGGACCCAACGTGCATGTGTGAGCGCGCACTCACACGTGCACCAGCCCTCTTAAAAATGTTTGCGCATCTCCACCAACACTACACCGAATTTACAGCATCACCCCCTCTCCATGTATATACACTCACCCCCGATCCCTTCGTTACAAAAGAGTAATCTACCGAGGTCCAAAGTGCAAAAGAGCCAAAAGGACCGAAAGAAGAGAAAACGGCCACGTTATAGAACTCAGAACTCCGGCAACTCCGGCGAGGTCTCCGTCTCCGGTGGCGGTGGCTGGTGAAGCTTCTTGAAGTGATCTCTCACGTCAAACCCTTCGCCGGCAGCTACTTCGTCGTCTGCCGGCGGCGGGATGTAGGGCGGCCGGGACACCTCCGCGAGCATGTCCCACGCCACCCCGGCGAAGAACGGGTGTGCCCGGATCTCGTCGGCGCCGCCGGCGTACCCCAGCCTCCTCTTGGGCTCCCTATCCAGCAGCCGCGAGATGAGGTCGGTGAGCTCCGGCAGCCGTCGCTGGCTGTCTCCCGGGAACTCCAGCTCCTTTTGCAGCACGTTCCGGAACGTCTCCTTACGGTTTTGGCCCTTGAACGGCGTGCGGCCGTACGCCATCTCGTACATCAGCACGCCGACGGCCCACCAGTCCACCGCAAACCCGTGGCCCTCGCCCCTCACCATCTCCGGCGACACGTACTCCTCCGTGCCGACGAACGAGAACGACTTCCCCCACGCGCCTGCCGCGCCCGAGGAGGCGGAGCTCGCGGGCTTCCGGCTCACCGGCGAAACCCGCGCCGACTTGACCTTCTTGACCAGTTCGAGCCCGTCGCTTCTCATGACGAACCGAACCAGGTTCTGAAGCTGTTGCCTCGGCGACGCGGCCGCGGAAAAGGGCTGCTCATGCTTGACCTGGCCAACAACGGAGTCGCTCCTCGCGGAGACGCGCGTCCGGCGGTGGCCGTGGAACACGGGCGGACGAGGAGGGGACGGCGACGTGGATGTCGTCGTCTTGGGAGGGAGGAGCCGGGAGAGGTCGAAGTCGGTCAAGGTGACGTGGCCGTCTGCGCGGATGAGCACGTTCTCGGGCTTGAGGTCGCGGTACACGACGCCGGCTGCGTGCAGGTCGGCGAGCGCGGAGACGGTCTCGGCAATGTAGAACCGTATGGCCGCGGGGGAGAAGACGTGGTCGGGGAGGGAGTACCGGAGCTCGTTGAGGTCGCCGCCGGGGCAGTAGGGGACGGCCCAGGCGAGGAGGTCGGCCGTGTCGATCGAACCGAGCAGGGACGGGAGGTGCGGGTGCGCGAGGCGGGAGAGCACGGACACCTCCCACCGCGCGCGGCGGTATGCGTCGGGCTTGGAGGCCGCGGAGGAGCGCTTGTCGAAGACCTTGAGGGCGTAGCAGCTGGGCAGCGAGGGCGCTGCCGCCGGGTCCGCGACGAGGAAGACGGTGCCCATGGCGCCGCGGCCGAGGACGCGCAGCGCGCGCGCCCGGTCGAGGTCGATGTCCATGGGTGGCCGGCACGGGCGGGGCAGGGCCGGGTTTGTACGCCGCGCGCGCCTGTACGTGGTGGGGCGGGGCGTGCTAAGAATAGGGAGCAGCCCTGGATGGACTAATGGAGAGGCGAGGAGGGTAATTTGGAGGCGAGATATAAGAGGTCCAAGGGAGGACGAAAAGGCGACACGTACTGCACTGCTTGAATCAAGGGTACTTGCAATTTTCTCCGTACTAGTTAGAGATCCGTGTGTTATAACGAAGTTATAAAAATAATAAGATAAAACTTACTACCTGACCAACTTCACACATCAAACATGGGAGAGCAAACGATAGAGATAGAAGGGCGGCCGAATGCGCGAGGAGATAGGGAAAATGGAGAGGGTAGGCGGTTATATCCTGAGAGAGAGGAGGAGGAGAGAGACGAATCGTCCAGATCAAATCGGATAGCTGAGAAGAGATGAGTGAGAATGGACCAACCACCAACTCACACTTTTATAATAGTAAAGATCTTGCAATTTAGGCCCCGTTTGGCAGAGCTCTAGCTCTAGGAAATCTGTAGATTTCCTAGAGCTGGTCATCTGTAGCTCTAGGAAATCCTGGATCTAGAGTTGCAGGCATGTTAAGTGCATTTACATGACTCATTTCATTTATATTATATATTAAATAAAAATATTTAAATCACTTTAATTTAGTCAACAAACTACAGATCTAGCATAGATCTCGGAGCTAGAGTTGTGCCAAACGGGGCCTTAAGATGTAGGATTTTGAGGAGTTAAGGGTAGACATCGCGACTCCTAATTTTTGCTAGACTCCTAATTTTTGCTATCACTCCTAGATCAAGCTCTCTTTGGAGCAAAGGATTTTTATTGGAATATTGGAGGAATTGCGCGCCTTGTTTTCCCGTAAAATTCTTGTGTAATTTCTGTGTTCCAAACGGACTCTAAGGTTATTCATAAAAAAACTTTACGGTTAAGTGTTAATCTTGTTTTATATATAGTTAATAATGCTACTATGCTTTTATGACTATAATTTTTAATGTCAATTCAGTATAGTTTGATACCCCTCATTTCTGTTTTACTTATCGTTTTAAATATTAACATGGTTTTTGATATACACATTTTGCCACTACTTTTTATAATTATATATTAGTATAATTAATAATAATAATATAAAAGTACTTTTGATACTAAACCTATTAATATTATTTTCATATAACAAATCTAAATAGTTTTGTGTATGGTAGTGTTCAAAGTTTTGAAATTTTTACTACACACGTTCTAAGGCCCTGCTCTAATCAGCTTTAGCTTCCAACTATGGTTGTTGGTTAAAATTGCACTGTAGCGGCTGTTCGCTTTTTCTAAATCATTCAATTAGAACATAAAAAATGATAAAAAAATACCGTTATATTTTCACAGACAATGTAAAGGAATAAAAAAGGAAAAAAAAGAAAAAAAGAAATTAAGAAACCGACGCGTTCCAAGTGACTTCTGGCTTTTAGAAGCCGGAAGCCGCTTGATGCGGCCCTTAAAACCATGTCTATTTGAGAACGGAGTACTAACAAAGTCCAGAGCATAAATGACATGTTTCCTGCAATCGTACACCATACATGATACAGGAGTAGTTTCTTTACAAGAATGTTACACGCTTGCACCAACCGGAGTGAGTAAACTTTTGGCGTGACTGTAAGAAGAGAAGTGCTCATTTTCTGCTGGTGATTAAAATATAACATGCACCATTGTTGATCCACTAATCCTGCGAGTTGGATTATGTAAAGAATTATCCAGGAAAGGGAGCATTGGGCGTGGAGCTCAAGGAGGGAAAGGCGGGGTTTCCACGTGTGGAAGGCAACATGAATCGAATAATTCCATTAAAGAAAAAACTAACCAATCATATGATGCAATGGATTGGACGAGGGAGGGGAATTTGGATGTGATGAGCACGGGCTATTTTAGGAGCTAAGTGTTTCAGATAGACACGACAAATGGATGGAGATTTGATAGGATGCGTCGTACACAAATTTTGATAAGATTTGATAGGATCACAAGTGTTGCGATGCGTTCGTAATTTGTCTAGATCTTAATGCGTCCGTTTGTAAAGAATCTAAAATTGATACAATTCTGAACCAAATTTCAGTGTAAGATCGACGAAGTCGCGCGACCCTAATAATGCGTGAATAATGAGCATGAAAACTCTGAGCTAGCTTGTCACTATCTGACGCCATTAAAATGTTTTAAGCTGGAATCAGCTGTATTCACTGATATGATAAGTTGCAGCCATACGTGCATTGATATCATATTCTATTCTTAACTGAACTACTCATGGTGTTTATTTGCAGCATGCATACGTGGATTTTGTTTGATCTTTGCTTGTCTACTTGCCAAGCAGCTAGATACTGCCCAGACGGCTATCGCGAAGAAGTGTATCGATGGTGACTTAGCAAGGGCATAAGTTCGTGTCATCAGCGATAATTCCAACCAGTTCCTTTCTGGCCTTTTTGTTTAATTTCCCAGTGCCGAAACTAATCTAACAGTTCGCCATATAGTGACATTTGGCTGCATAATTGTTGAAGATTTTACAAGTAATTCGAGTACAAGTTTGTGTATCTAAGTATTTCTGAGATTGTACGAACTGAAAACAAGAAATTAGACAAATCAGATGCTATCAGGCAACCAGCAAATGTGCTCATAAATAGTGCTGTCTTGTCAAAAGTGCAGAGCTTAAAGAACATGTTCTATTACTTGCATGGATACATTTCATTGTCTATACATGGCGCATGGAAAGCTCTTCGGCAGGAGATCATCAAGAGGAGATTCAGTACACTTAAGGCAGGATCTGATTGTAATTCCTTTACTTGGATCCTGCCTTAAGTATAGATAGACTGAATCTCCTCTTGCTGATCTCCTGCCGATGAGCTTGCTATGCGCCATGTATAGATAATGAAATGTATCCATGCAAGTAATAGTCTAACAGAACACCCTAAAACACTAACCCTGTTTCAGATCAAGTGAGCAACTGCAGTAACCCAGAAGGAGCACATATACATAGTTAAATCGAACGGCAGCTGCAGACCTGCAAGGACTAGTTAGCTACGTACACTTGTACGGCAAACAACAAATCAAGTGTCAGTTCACTATCCCAAATAATATGCACAGCTACTACTGTAACCTTTCCTTCTAATAAATCGCCAGTTTAGACTCCATTGTTTAAGTTCAAGCATGGTTTGCTTTACTGTTCGAATCTCCTGCTGCCTTTTCCAGTTATGAATTCAGTCGCTCGATCCCCCCGATGAGCCGCATGTGATGAGAATCATAGGGTTGGAAGTTGGAATTATTATTTGGCGACACCTAATCACAGTGTAGAATTAGATATATAGGGCCTGTATTATATTACCAGTTGTGCAGTTTTAGTTGCTGTGTCTGCTACTAGTACTCATCCTTTAGTGTAGTTGCTGTGTCTGCAATTTCTGGGTTTCGAAGAGGTAATTGAGTTTTCTTTCTTCTGTTTTGTTTTTGGCGACGCGCAAAATACATCATGGTGCACTGAACAACTCTGATAAGAGTCTCAGCCCTCAACCAGGGAAAGAGGGTCAGCTGCAGTGGAGCAAAGAATTTTGTTCCATTTTCATGCGAGGTCTAATCGTGTAGGAGTATCAATTCGAATGAAGATGCGATGACTCTTCGCTAGAAAACTATTGCCTCAAAATTTTGCTGGATTCCTGCCTGAATTTGAGTGGCCTTATCCGTAGTATTTCTTATATAGATTTGTAGAACCAGTATAGCAACAAAGGAGGTAAATGGTGCCTTCAATTTTTTTCCTAATTATTTATCAATCCTTCGCTCCAATAGCTTGGTTGACCACATCAGCACAATACTAAACATAGGCTCAGTTGGGTGCGAGTGGCTCGGGTCAGGCATGCTAGCTAGCTTGGTCAAACCACGTCAGCATAGTGCTAAGTGGCATTGTTCTTCTTGTCTTATTGAGCAGAGGAAAATAGAGAGAGAGAGAGAGAGAGAGGAAAGGACGGCGATAGAGACACGGCAGCAAAACGACAATAATGACGTGCACATGGAATGTTTCTGAGCATAGCAAACTCATTTTGTGTGGTTTGGGAGGACAACAAGAACTGTAGTGGTCGAAGAAGGTAATGTAAAGGTGCCAGCTGCAGAAAGGGGAAAACTCACCGGCGGTGAGCTCCGTGGTCTCCAGTGCAAATGGTGTGTGCATGAGCACAGTGTTGGCATGAGAAGTCCTTTGGTGAAGATGGCTTAGCCTGGAGAGCAACAGGGAAGGCTGGTGGCAGTGGCGGGCATGGCAGTGAAGTGAAGCACGGTGGTAGTTGTGCACGGCACATGCGGTGGTCGACGGAGGTGATATTTGGCAATGGTATGCTGAGATGCTCCTCGTGACGCAGATGGTGATGAAAGGGGATGACAGGGGTGATGGTGATGACGACGAGGCCGACAGTGCAACAAACGGCGACGATGACTTCGATGATGTCTTGGCTCGGGCAAGATGATGGCACAATTAATTTGGGGGAAGGAACGACGATAAAGGCGAATTTGGGTAAATTACCCGGGCGGCCAAAAAGAGGGGCAATGCTCTCGCCGGATTTGCAGATGATAACGTGGCTTAGCAACGATGTGGTTGGGGCTTTGGGGGATGAAGAGGAAGGAAAGAAATTAGTTGTCATTGCTTCTTCGGCTTTATAGGCACTCAAAGGCGGTGGTGCACAGGGCATAGTAAATGGCAAAGATGACGCATTGGTGCGGTGTGGGCGAGCGAGCGTGTCTCGTGAGCGAGCTGGCTTTCGATAGCATGGAAGTCGTCACGTGGGAGTTAAGGTGGCACTAGCATAGGAGTGCGGGTGCGAAGATGATGGCGCATGGTTGGCGAGGTGGCCAAGCAGCGATGCTTTGGCTTCAATGTTTGACTTGGTGAGTGGGATGACATAGGAGTCATGCCAAGGTGCGGGCGATGCAGTGGAGGAGCCATGCCATGGGAGAAGGCTGGGCGATGGGCTAGTGCAGTCCTGGGCCGAGAGAAGACATGCTGTGCGAAGAAAGAAGGAAAGAAGAAAAAGGTCGTGGGCCAGACCAGAAGCGACGCAAGAGAGAAAAGAAAATATTTAAGGAAAAACGATTTTTCAGGATTTCTAGAGAAAGAAGATAGCATTTTTCGCACACGAAAAACACAAGAAAACCAAAAACGCAATAAACAATTTGAGAGATTTTACAAAAAAAATGTGCATTTTTGAAATTTTTGGAAAGTTTACCCAGATTCAGTTGAATCTAAGCCGTGGCCATCGACTTGTGATGCAAAGGTGGTCGATGGCAACAGTCGGCGACACAGAGGCGATCGATGGCGACGACGAGCTTACGGTGGCTCCCTAGTCCAGATCCGACCACCAGCAATGGAGGAGGAGGTGGCGCTAGAGTGGGAGGGATGGGGCGATCGCCTCCCATGCCGCATGTGGCACACGTCGCCAGCGCTCACTTGCTCCTCCTCTCGGCATCCTCTCCCCCTCTTCTTTTCTCAGTGATGGAGAGTGATGGAGGTCGACAGCACGAGAGCCAGTTGTGTTGCCGCTCTTTGGGCTAGCCTCACCTCCCGTTGTTGCCACCATGCCCTTGCCTCGCCAGTACGCCACCGCTGTGCCATGTCCACGAGGGTGAGAAGGCGATGGAGATTGGCTGGGAAGAAAAGGACGCCCAGGGGTTATCCATGAAAAGAAAGTGCATCTAGGTTTTTGTTACTGCAAAAGGCCGTTTAGGTGAAGGGGAAACAATTTTCAATTTTTCATGGTGTGGGAGTTTTCACCATGTACGGCGCCTACTTGACCCGTCATTATATATTGGTTCTGCACCTGCACGCCACCATCTGGAAATAACATGTTCTATATTCCAATCCAGTAATGGCCCAATTTATAATTAATGCTTAAAATACCTTAATTATGTGCTTGTACCATGTAGAACAATCAATCTTGTCATGCTACAGCTTTCAGCTGATCTGTGGAAACAGTCCTATCTCTGGCAGTTGGAATATTGCAAAATAAGTCGGCCGAAGTACGTGCTTAAGCATGGCAGATATGTACGTGTCATGTACTTGCATAAAGCCTCAGAGTTATATACGTCGTTTGATGTTAAATATACAAAATGTCTACATGCCAGGGAATGTTCGATATGCACGGTTGTGGGAGACATGCTTCAAAGCTGCCCGCCGTCTAACCTAACTCTAAAGAAATCTACACCTCGTTATACTAGGCTGCAGCCAGCAGCCTAACAGTTCATTTGCCACGATGTGTAGTGTTAGGCATGTCTCAGTTTTTTTTTTTTTTTGCGTTGAACTATTCCAGTTGATCAAGAAAAAAATGCTGTTACATCACATCACTTGGTAATTTGCTTTTGTGGACAAGTTTTTTCTGCCTTCTTTGTTATAGTAGTAGTTAGGAGTTACTGAACAGTCTTCAACTCATTTTTCTACTAGCTCATGTACTTGCTAGTTGCTACCCAAGAGTGTTGCATTACTTGAGTTCAAGAAGCACAACCTTGTTCGTTGCTAAGCGAGGTACAGACGGAGAAATGTGCCCAACCTAACTAGGAAAACAAAACTAATTATAAATGAGGATCTTCTAGTTCTTCACAAGGAACTGTAGAACAGCCTGACATGTCTGACGATTCTTGGTCACAACGAATCAAGGAAGAGGATCTCCACTACTCAAAAAGTTTCTAGATTCATCAGAATCGCTAAGTACCAGTAGTAATGATCATCAAGAAGCCGAAAACATAGCAGCTAGACTACAACTGTTCCACTTTCTTTTGGACTTTCGGTAGAATATTTTTCTTGTTCTGCCTCCTTGTAATTGAAACAACACAAGGAAGAAGCCAAATTGCACAATAGGTAGGGTCCCTGCTTTGGCTGGACATGATTTGCTCATACAGCCCCACCACTACACTTCCCAAGTGAAATGCAAAAGGTGTAAAGCTACCATATATATACTTGCAAGCATGTTAGCCCACCAATGCAGAGGCCTAAAGTAGGAGAGACTTCTCATTTTTGTATGGGTGGCTCGGTCGGCCATTACATTGCAAGCTATTGGCCATTTAGGGGTAAAGGAAGGGCTTAATATTTGCGCATCATTTGAATAATGGTTCTTGGCCATGTAAAGGGGGACATGAATGGTAAAGGTGTTGATTAGGGCAAAATTTTTGTTTTGATCTCTCACTCTGCTGTATGGTGCTTGCTGATTAGTGCCACTAAGCAGCATATTTTTAAGCTAAGCAGAGGGGCCCTTCTGACCATTCGGAGTCACTAATGTATGTCAAAAAATAGAGGTCACATGTAGCCCTTATTAAGGCAGTTGAGAGCTGAGATGAACATGATGGATCTTATAGCTCCGGAGAAGTCAGAAGTAGAGCTGTTAAATACTCCGAGCTCTGCTTCACAGAAGTAGCGTAAGGTAACTTTTACTAGATATGTTTACATACTTTGCTTTATAATGCAGTGGCATCTTTGGCCGCAGTGGGTTAAGCAAGGGTACAATTGTACTGTATCTCTGATCACGCTCGAGCTGCCTTTAGTATGATTGCTACCACAAACGAGTTCGATGGTATCGTGTCGCCTGCCATGACAGGTAATGAGCAAACGCCTCGTTGCAACGGCGCCAATAATGATTCAGCCCACCCCATGCAACCATGGTCCATACATTGAACCACACGCACCCACACACACACCGAATCAAATGGCTCACGAAAAATTGATCGAGCTAGTGTACAGCTCCCTAGAGTGGTGCAAGCGGCCCAGTGAGCAGTGTAGTAGCAGTCGGCTCGAACAAAAGCAGTCGTGTCCGTGCCGTGCTGTGTCGCTCGGGTGGACTAAGGAAATTTTATGGAGAGGGCCTTAACCTCTCCTCTTGAGATCTTTCCCTAGATCCTGTCGTGTGTCTTACCATGTGTTCGTCACTAATCCTGAAACACCTATAGATAACTCATCGACTTTGAGACCTCCCTCACGCTCCCATTCGAGTCTTCCAACATCACCCGCCTCGCTGCCTCCCCCTTGGGCAACTTCATCCTCGCCGTGGACGACGCCGGCCGCGCACCCGGCCCATGTTGGTCCATGTGTGTATGCACATGAATTTCTGGATTAGTCTCACCTTGCTAGCTTACCTTGAGAAGCACTTACATATAAGCCTAGGAGTTCCAATGGTAGCACTCTCGGTTAACCGTTTTGCGCGAAGCGAGGACAAAAGTGCAAGCGGGTTGCTACGTGTGCGTGGCCTATCCAGAATGTGGTTAGGTCTGAGCCGGTTTGGACCCTAGGGCGTTACAGCTTCTACCCCGACGGCGAGCTCATCGATGTTGCCGTCAACAAGCTCATCTAGATCTGGCGCTCGCCCGCCTTCCCTAAGGAGTTCGTCCCCTTCCACTTCCTCCACACCTTCCCTAGCTTCGCCGTCGGGGTCACAGCCTTCGACCGGTCCCCTGACCGTGTTACTTCCCGCCTCCTGCAAGGATCTTCTGTGGCGAAGCCTACTTGGAATTCACCGGAAGCCAGCGTTCCTGCCACACTGACCCAAAATTCTTCCTAGATGCTGGTTGCATGTCTGTTGATGATGTAGGCTTCTCTTGGGACGAGCCCTGCGCATCTTGGGACAGCTACCTGTTCGTCGCCGAAGCTGGCATTGGCCTTGGCCGCCTACCCCCACCGCTATCCCGCCTCCCGCCCATCCTCTTCGTGCTCGAGGACTCCCTGCCGACATTGTGGAGCGCTTCGGCGGTCAAATCCCTGAGGAGGATGACTCACAGCCCGAGCTCGACGGTGATGCCAATACCCTGGTGGCTCGGCACAGAACAAGACTTCGAGGAAGAAAAGCAGATGAATTATCTATAGTAGAAATTTTTTACCGTGGACTAAGACCATGTTCGTATTGTTTTTGTTTGACTTCTACTTAGAAAAACTAAAAGCCAATACAAACACCTGGTTTCTTAAAATGGTTTCTCTACTTCTTTCGCTATCATCTCGCTTCAGAAAATAAGGTAGGCAGTGGCGGATCCAGCATTTTATCTAAGGGTATGCCGTCCAAAAATTTTCATATACAATTTGGTAAAATCATTTGGCAATTCGGTAACAGTTGTAAAATTTGCAACGTAATTCGGCATATATGCACTAAATAACACGATAAGTCTTAAATTTGAAGATTAAGTTGAAAACATCCACAAATTACAATATGAATAGTTCAAACGCCATACTGATAGTTCAAAATATAGGAAGGCGGAAGGCGATTGATGTCATAAACCTGGATCATGCGGAAGGCGATTGATGTCATAAACCGGCGGTGGCGGTGGCGGGGGATTCATAATTTTATCAATTACTCTCTCTTGCTCTTGAGTTTGCTTTTCCGCCACAGTTTCAACCGGAGATGGGGCAGGATTTGAAGTAGCAGCCGCCGCCTTCTTGGCTGCATGTTTCTGAAAAAGAGATACAATGTCTCCGCTTCTCTTCATAATTGAACAATTCCAAAAAAACAATTGCTCTGGCCCTGCAAGAGAATAAAGAATATTATATATCATTTTGAAATTTGAATGCCAGAACTTTTCTTGGCCATATGTTTCTGTTATAGAAGTAATGCAAGATCTTCAAGATTTGTTCCGCCAAATTAACCCGCATCCTCACACAGAAATTATAGATTTCAAGCAATTACTCTTACAGAAATTATAGAGTTTTCTTACCGACTCTACTAATGCCGATTATTGTTATGGCTGCAACCCGAACAAGAAGTATTCATCTCAAAAGTACACTAGGGCGGTGGTCTCATCCGAAACAAAAAAATCACAAGAATTAAGAAATAGCATCGCTCTTCATTACCTGATTGATTTCGCCAAACGATCGAACGATTCAACGATTGGATTCAACGACTCAACGATCAAACGATTATCTGTCATGCGGCGGCGGCGAACGATCGAACGTGGTCGGCTGGAAGTTTGGAACGCTGAGGCCTGAGGAGTCCGGCAGACTCTCCAGATGGCAACCAGTGCGCTGCAAAGAAGGATTATCTATCATGCGGCAGCGCATTGCAAAGTGTGCAAAGAGCGGAGCGGCGCGTTACGCGCGGCGGCGCAGGCAGGCGAGCGAATCAGCGAAGGTCTCGGCGCGTCATGACTCACACCGTCACGCGTGCGGGCTGGGCAGGCAAGGCGAAGCTGCGAAGGGCCGAAGGCGTCAAGGCCCACCATCGAGCGTCAAGGCATCAAGGCGTCAAGGTGTCTCGCTGAGTTGCTGTTTGTTCGATCGAGCCAGGCGTATACACGGTACTTCGACTAATCATCCCACCGCCACAGGGTATGCCGGGGCCTACCCGGCATACCCTGTAGATCCGCCAATGAAGGTAGGGGTCGCAGGTGCATCACGTACCCCACTCCTCTCATTCCTATCATGAGCGCATATTTCTCCCTCATTTTTTCAACGCTCATTCTCCTTCTAAAAGTCGTCTCTTTTAACTATTACTATTTATTTTTAACTAAAAATTATAAGATATAACTAAAAGTTATTAAGTAAAAGGTGGGAGCGTGTGTGCTGCAGTGGTGGACAGCGGATTGGGTACGCGCCACGCTACGCGCACTAGCACGTTTTGTGGCGTTTTAGGTGGGGCAGCCTTCTGCGCCTTTCACAGGCGATCTCGGGCGCGGCTCGGCCGGCGCCGTGTCCCGAGGGCGAGGGCACGCGCACGGGCGCGCTGCAACGCCGTGGCACCACCGCGGCATCGGCAGGCGCGCGCACGCCCGCCCGCCCGCCTCGAACGAAGCGGCGATATTCTCTGCCCGTGGGGGGGTGGGCACGGCTGCCTACGCCCGGAACGACGAGCGAACGCCGTGGCCTGCGCGGCCACGTACGTCGCCAGATCGACCGACGCTGGCTGTCGTGCGGGAGACCGGGAGAGGGCAGCCGCGCGGATTCACCGGAAGGCGATGGAGACCTATACCGGACCAGTATCATTGCCGCGATGGGTAAAGTGGGCGATTTGGGCCATATTTCTGGGCGCTTATTCGGCCGTGGGCTATATGTTGGGCGATTACGTGGGCCCCACCTGCGAGGTAAGCTGGGCCCTATGCCCAGTGCGATGGCTACGTCGGCCCAAACTGCGGGCTGCCCAACAGTATGATTCTCTCTTGGATTTTGTCATGACGATGAACCAGTGCTACCATTTCTAAACCTTTTGTATAGTCTAATTGTAGTTAAGTGAAGTCATCTCTTGTTCATGCAGCCTCGCTCCCACTTCCACAGTCGAACCTCTCGCTGTCTACCCTCTTTTCGCAAGCCTATTTCTTTCCCAAGTACATTGCATAGTTCATGCTGCTTCTAGCAGTATATCGGCCCTTCCAATCAGTGTATCTAGTCAAAAGTTGCATTGCACCAAACCACTAAATCCTAACATGAGCAAATGCACTGAAACACAACCTATCAGCCTCGAATCAACAGGACGCAAAGGTACAGGACCTGTTTCTTTAGATTTTTTACTTTTTCAAACACTAAAATAAACCGAGTCACTTCTCTAAAAAAGCTTCGTTATCCGCGTCAGCCGTTTCAAAAAAAAAAGCTGTCGTGGCCGAGATAAACAGGCTATAGCTTAAAGACAGGACGGCGAAGGAAATGGAAGGCTGTCAAGCAAGGGCGAAATTCGTTGAACCTGTCTTTCAGAGCTGCCCGAAAGAGCGCCCCCCTCCCCCCGGTCGATTATTATCCTTGACGAGAGCCTTTGAGAAAAGATAAAGAGGGAGAAAAGCGTGCGTTAGGTATGTGGTGCATACTGCTATTCGATTTTATTGGCTATCTACAATAATCTTTCGTGCTGTCACTATAACAGTAAATGAATCACTCTCTGGAAGTCTGGATCACTACTACCTTGCAATGGATCACACCAGCCTGTAATCATCATGTTCAACAAAAAAACTAATTGGATCTATTTATTTAAACTTAAGCTTTTTGGCTTATAATTTAAAGTCAGCTTTTTGGCTTAAACAGCAGCTCAAAAGCAGTTGGCTTTTGAGCTAAGCTAAACTATTAGGCATTCTAGCTTTTTACTAGGTAGAATAGTGTAGCTTATTACCAGAAAGTATAAAATACCTCTATTATATTGATTGGCAAAAAGTTTGATATATATTAGCTTGTAGCATGCGAAATAAGCCACTTTTGTTTTTTTTTGGGGTTTTTTCTTTTCCTTTTGTTTCTTCAGATGTCATGGCATATGTATTTCTCGCATACTTCAACCATGAGGACTAAGTACTATTACTCTAGCAGGCTCTCAAATGCATTAACATTTTTCACACTAGAACAAAGTACGATCAGGATGAGAGGAAAAAATATTCACCATTTGCAACAATCACAACATCAATAGTTTTTGAAATCAAACTTTTTCTTACATTCTAGAAAAAAAGAGCACATAAAATTAAAAAATAACAATTTATGTACTTGGCTATTGATCACATCAGCATTACATCAAAAGATAGCATTACATGAGATGTAACTAGCCATGTTCCTATCCTGATATAAGCATTACATGATTACATCAATCAAGAGCTGTCTTGCAAAAACACCAAGGCAAGATGAACCTTTTAGATAAACTAGACAGACTCAAGACGAACCTTTCAGAGAAACTAAACAGACCCCAACATTTAGATTCTACAACATCCATTGCAATTTGCAGTCCTACACAATAAACTGAATCATATCAGTGACCTGCTAGAACCATTGCAGAGCTTAAATGCATGCCCCCTGCCAAAACATTGATAACCTTTCTTTGCTTTCCATAGGAACACACTGCCTTGTAATG
Organism: Dendrocalamus latiflorus; assembly: GCA_017311315.1. NCBI lineage: Eukaryota > Viridiplantae > Streptophyta > Magnoliopsida > Poales > Poaceae > Dendrocalamus > Dendrocalamus latiflorus. The sequence goes on from CM029654.1 coordinate 4,752,290, forward strand.
GACAATATTTTGGTTCTTGATGACAATCTGGCATCCCTATTGATCATCTCCAAGATTCTTGCCAAGTTCAAGTTTAAAGATACATTATATTTTCCAAGCATACAGTAGTATATCCATTTTGGAATCCCCCCCCCCCCCCCGTTTCAAAGAAAGAAGTGTTTTTACTACAAAAACAAAATGCAAAATTTGTGAAATTAAGAAATTGGATTTGTAATTCCAGTCTTCTTAGTTCTCATCCACAAAAACCTAAGGTTTCCCATAAGACTAGCATTAATCATAGGAGGTTAAGTGAGGGGCAAGTACTGGACCGGCTTTGGCGTTGGGGAGGAGACCGACGGCAGCGTCAGGTGAGGCGATAGCAGCGTCTTGGAAGGTGGCGGCAAATGCAACAGGGGAGAAGAAGGCGATGGGGGGCGGTGGCGTCAGGGGAGAAGGAGGCGATGAGGGGGCCATGGCGGTGAAGGCAACGGAGGAGGTGACGTGGGGGGGGGGGAGAAAGAGGTGACGAGGGGCTGCGGCGGTGAAGGCGATGAGGGCAGCGGCGTCGGGGGGAGAAAGAGGTGATGGAGGAGGTGACATCGAGGGAGAAGGAGGCAATGGGAGCGGTGCGTTGGGGGAGAAGGAGGCGACGAGGGGCCGCGGCGGTGAAGACGATGAGGGCGGCGGTGTCGAGGGAGAAGGAGGCGACGGGGGCAGCGTTATCGGGGGAGAAGGCGGCAATGGGGAAGGCCGCGTCGGGGGAGAAGGCGGTGACGAACGAGGCATGTGGGAGCGGCTTGGGAACCCTAGGTGCCGGATGGGTTCTGGACATGGGAGATGAGATAGAGAACTATTTATACGTGGTAGGAGCGGGTAATTTTGGCGAAGTTCAATGGCAACAGGCTATCTCCATCCCACAAAAGCCTAAAAGAGCACCTCAAAACTGGCTTTTGGCTTTTAGTTATATGGTGGCTTAAGCTTTTTAAAAACCAAGTAAAAAAACATCCGTTTATTTAGGCTTTAACTCTTTTGCTTTTAATCTAGAGAAAAAACCTAAACAAACAGGGCATAAGCATATTGGCCGGCAAGAGCCTATTTATACAACGCTTGAAAGCCACAGTTTATAATTATATGACACATGAACTACAGGCAAAACCAGTCAATACTCAATTACAGGTGATCTGTGCAACTTGCAAACCATGTTGACATGATCTCAATACCCGCACCTTTGTAGGCTACAAATTGCAAGTGTTCTACCTCCACTCTCCAGAAACAAGGGACCACAACCAATTCGCGGCTGCATCGATCATTCGGGATGTTTCTCGTGAAAGCCCAATGGAAACTTCAAATCCATAAAAAAGAACACAGGTTCGTCCATCGCCACCAGTTGTTCACACTCCAGCTACCGTTTTGCACGCCAAATACGGGAAGCCGACGGGTCTGTCTTTTCTGCTATGGTGGATGGTGTATAGCTAGGACTGATAAAATATCTATATGAACGAACTAAATACTGATAAGCTATTTTAGAAGGACTGGTTCGATAAACTGTTTTGAAACGATGGATAAATTATTTTATTTATTTCTTCGGAGAAAACCATGGACGTGTTTGAAAGGGTTGTGACTTAGTTTTTGTATAGAGCTACAGTAAGTCGCTTTCAAATGGTGTGTTTTTTTAAGGCGAGATCTACTAGTCAATTATAGTATACACTATACCAGCTTCAGTTATACCAGTCAAAATCGTATACGACTGTCTCTCTTTATACTCTCTCTTACGAACAGTCAGAATTCAAAAGAAAAAAGCCGAATCTACTCCAAACGTAGGGTTTTTAAGTGTATTTTGGCCGTAAAATGTAATGTGACGGTGGTTAAAATTTTCAAAGTAAAAAAAAAGAAAAATTGAAAACACTGCTAAATCTTTTAGAACAATATAAAAGAATAAAATGAGAAAACCAAAGACAAAAGAACCAAAATTTAAAAGCTAAAAAACTAAAACCATTTGAAGCACGGCCGAAAACCACGACTAAAGAACCCACTCACTCCATAAGTCCCGGGCTGAAAAGTACCGAGCCGAAGCCGAGAGGGCCCTCCCTGCGCCCCCTGCCAGCCTGGCCCACGCGGCATCCACGATGGCAAATTGGCCGCTCGGGTCACTAGAAAAAGATACTTGATCGAACCATGATGCTCCTGCTGCCGACTTGTGCCGGTGGCGGTGATGCCCTCGCAAGTGGGGGCCGCTGTTCCGGATTTGCACACGGCGGTGGCAATCGCGAAAAGATCCGCCTCCTGTTTCGGGCGGAAAGGTCGACGCAGATCTTCTGTGAGCTCGGAACCTGATGGATGGGATGCCGCTGGCCGACCAAATTTGGGGCATGTTTGGTACGACTGCGGCTTATGACTTTTAGGTGAAAATTTTAAATTTTAACTGTTTGCGATAGAGGTTATGGAGAGAGATACTCGCTTGCGATTTTGGTTGATACAGATATTAAATTTTTAACATGTACTACAATTAACTTGTAGATCCCGTCTTGATAAAATATCCTGTTTGAAAATTAGGTACTATAACAAAAGTTAAAAACCGCTAGTTTCAGACTAAAAGAACAGGCCCTCGGCTAGCGGCAGAAATGATATGGAACTGGGTGGTGTTGGTGTGTTACTTCCGATCAGTGCAACAAATGGGGCGTCACCGTCCTTACCACTAGCGTTTGTTACATGGATTATGGATGGTCGGATTTTTCATCTTTGCGTTTAAGATTTTTAGGAGCACTCCTATTCGCACTCCTGCTACCACAATATAATGTATTGAACGCGTAGAACGGCTATTTGAATCAACAGAAAATGAATTAGTATATATAAAAGTACACCTAGCAATAATACGACGCTGAATTAATCCAATCCCAACCATAGTAGAGCACCGCAAACGTCAATGATTGAGCTGTCATGACAATTCACAGCCAATGGAAGAGAAAGAAGATAGCTCAAGCTAATAATACTCCCAAATAGTTTATACAAAAGGAAATTAAATTAAATAGAGATTGTGGTACAACACACCAACCGCATCTCTTCCTCCTCCCCACCCAAGCCACCACTACAACAACATGCATTATCATCACACTATTCTTTCTTTCCTTCATGCCTGCCCCTATCATCTCCTTTTCTCTCTTTTTTTTCATCTTTAATAAACTCTCAAGAACAGCACATGACAACACCCTCACCTTTAATTTCCTAAGGGAAGAAAGAGAAAAAAAGAGAGGAAATTTTGCTTCAGATTTCTTTCTGTCTCCTCTCAGAACCTAACGATCTTGGCCGCGCGCACGACGGGGTTCTCCCGGGCGATGGCGTCCCTCGCCGCCGACTTGTAGTCGTAGCTGCAGTCGTGCCAGTCCGAGTACCGGTGCGCGCCGCAGAACAGCTCGCCGCACCGGCAACGGAAACCCGTCAACCCCACCCGCTTCCGGCAGCTGTGGCACCGGTTGACCGACAACCTCGACGCCTTCGCCTCCGCCGGCCCCGCTACTGGCTGGTCAACGGCCAGAGAAACCGGCGCAGCAGGCGCCACGGCCGAGACAGCTGGCCTCGGCTTGTCGACCAGCGGACACACCGCCGGTGAAGGAGAAGACGACGACGACAACGAAGGAGACGTCGGCGAGGAGGCCAAGAAGCAGTTTTGACACAGGTTCTTGGTGGCAGGGTTGCCCGGGAAGCCGCAGCGGTTGGCACAGAGCGTGATCTCCGGGGCGTGCAGCTCCATGGGCTCCTCCACCTTCCTGTCCCGCTGCGCCATGAGCCTGAGACGAGTAGATCGTTGCGGCGACTCGGTGTGGATCGAGCAAGGAAGCAGCTTGATTCCGGGAGCAGTAGACGAGAGGAGCTTGGTTTTGGGAATGGGTTGGGGAAGCGAGGGGGAGGGGGGTGGGCTTTTTATCGCGGGGAGGGAGGAGACGGGCGGCGTACGCGTTCTCGCGCGACAGCGACGGCTGCGCCGGGTTATTTCCGGCGCTGGTCCCGTTGGCCCGGCGTGGAATGGCGGTGTTGGCCCCGGCGCGCGCGGTTCGTGCAGACTTGGTACCTGGCAAAATGGTGGGAGCAGGACAGCTTGGTGCCGTCTCTTTGTTACGAAGTAAGGAAATATACAGGGTGTGATGCCGGAAAAATTTTAGGAAGTTTTTAGGTATTATCTAGACTTTTTTCTAATTATCATCTAAATTTGTGAATCTTAGATTAGAGATCAAATAATTCTTGTTTTTCAAGGGGGAGATTTTTTTCAAGGGAGAGGGAGTAGAATTCAAGGGAGAAGGGAAAGTATTCATGGCAAATATCCGGATAATCTGTTCTAAATCTGAATTCATGGCAAATATTTGGATCTCTAATTCAACAGTTCTAAATCTGAATGATAGTTAGAAAAAAATATCAAGATTGTTTAACAAAAACCGAAAATATTTTATTGTGTCACACAGTTCGATTTATGTAACAAGCTAATAAAAATAAAAATATATAGTATGGATCTCTGCAATAAATACTGTTGAGCACGGTAGCAACAAGAAAACGCAGCGAAATGCACATAAAAAATTTTGCTACAGTGTTTTCGGGCTACGGTGTTTACGCGTCGTGTTCCGATTGGTTCGTTGCACAGCCGCAGCTGTGTGACCAGGACACAATAAAAAATTTTCGTGATGCAGGGGAGTGCGTATTTGTGGTTAGGGTACGGCTGAATCTGTTGAGAACTTGAGATTAGACGGCAGGCTGATGTACTATGTTTGGATGGTGGGTATTTTGCTTCGTAGGTGGTTAGCTCTTCTCAGGGATGGGTTGAAGGCTAAGATTTGCTGTAGGTTTGGCGCTAAGATTTGTATATGTTATAGTTATAGACTAAACAGTAGAGAGAATGACTAGAAGAGGAGAGCCAATAGAGATACGATATGTAAGAAATGAGTAAACTTGCTTTCCTTTCCTTTCTACAATGGGAAACCGGGGTATCCCGTTTGGAAAAATGTAGGGTGAACGTGCTTATAATACACTTTCCATTTCAATTCTGCAGAAGGTCCCATTAAAATTACTTTAACACAAAAGGTTTGCATGACCCCACGATGATTCTCCAAAAATGGTCAAACACTCAAATACGCCGTGTATAATTGGAGCAACTCGTCTAACTGATCAGTCGAGCCAAGAGAACCGAGCTTACGACCGGGTACACCACACCAACTTGCACCCCGGGGGGCAGAAAGGTCAAATGGCAGCCCAGTAGAGATGCCATTGCCATGTCCCTTGTGATCGGTACCTGGGCAAGCAGCCGCCCAAAGCTGACCGATCCGGCCGCGCACCGGAAGCCAACGAAAAAGGGGGCAGAAAAGGCAGGAAAGCGGGGCGAAAACCCATCGGCACCACCGTCCGGCGCAGGACGCACGCACTCCCAGCGATTATTATTATAAGGCGGCGCGCGTTTGGAGCGCCCGAGCCGAGCCCGGCGGGCGGAACGGTGGAAGGCGTCCCGTTCTCTCCCTGCGTTTCGCTCTCCGCCTCGACGGCCTTTTCACCGCACGTTCCGTTCCGCCCGGGGCCGAAGCCGCTGGCCGCGTACGATCACCCTGTCGCTGCCCCGACGCGGACCTGTCCGGTTCAGCACAAGCATATACGGCTGGTTTCTTTTTGATACGGTGTACGGCGGTATTTTATTTTTTTTTGTTTTAATATGAATATTTATACCAAAGAATCGAAGGTCGACAAGCCTATAAATTTGCTTGAAAAAACTATTCGATAAATCATTTTGAAAATATGATATAAAAAATCACCCTATTTATTTATTTATTCAGAAAAATCATAAATCATAACTAAAAAATTTCTGTATGCTATCTCCTTCTTTCTCCCGCCCCTGTCTCATGGACCCGTACGTCAGTACTGTAGTGTACTGCTAGTTACTGTTATAATTAAGCGCGTGGGTACATTGGGTCAAGGTTAATGTTTTCAGAAAAAGGTACAATTTGCCAGTGAATTATCCAATTCGCTTATTCACGTCATCCCTACCATCTCGATAGGTGATCAAACAAGGAAAACATACGCATTTGGAGTGGAGCAGGGGTCGCGCGCGGCGGGAAAGGCAGGGAGCCAGGGACGTCCGGACATGCTACAGCCATGGCTGCACGATCGAGTGTGTGCGCATCGTGCACGCTCCCGACAGCCGACCTATAACACCGAATCGTCCATGCTCCGTGCGCCCACTCGCGCCAACAATTTCCGTCACGCTGAGACGAGAGCCCTCCTAATCGGCGCCCCGGCTGCTCCGCGGCTCGCGTTCGCGGCACGGCACCGCGACGCTGCTCGAACGGTGCGGTGAAAAATGCGCGCGGAGACTCTGCCTGCGCGTGCTTCCTCCGTCTGTGTTCCGTCTCGAACGGTTTACTCTGCTCGGTTAAGCTAAAAAAATAGTGATTTATGCTTAAAATTACATTGTAATTAAAAGGTGTCTTATTTGGTGTACTTAAATTTAAAAAATTTAAAAATAGAACAAATATGTTAGCTCATCACGGACAACGCAAACGAATATAGAAAAAAGAACAGAAAAAGCTAAAAAAAATCAAAAGTTCAGAAAAAGACTAAATTTATGAATAGTGGAAAATAAGCCAGAAGCCAGAAGCTCATGCTGAAATGAGCGGGGCGATCTGCCTGCGCGTGCTTTCTCCGTCTGTGTTCCGTCTCAAACGGCTTGGATTTTTGACTTCTGACTTATAACTTTTTATCTTTTTTAATCTTTTTTGTCTTTTTGATTTTTTTTCTTATTTCTTTGTATTATCTGTGTTGATAGCCGGTATAACACTTTGTATTTTTTATATTTAATTACGTAGAATAAGTTAACAGTAATTACAGTACAAAATAAACCCTAAACTTTGGATTATAAGCTATTTGGAACAGGCGAGCTTGCATATTGCATTAGGATTCAGGTTCCGTTTCATGCTATGGTTGTACGATTTCATTAGTTTGATATTTGACGCGGTTTGGTTTATCGTCACACTCGATTTTAAGTTAGTTTGACATTTTGCGGCTGTTGTTTGGTTCGCGGCTATAATGATTGTGAAAGTGACATAGCTACTTAGCTACTTGACCAAAATGTTAATGATACATTTTTGCTAAATTTTGTCCGTTTATGGTTACAAGACAGCCAGCTAATACTAAGTATATTAAAGATGGGGAAACCCCCTGCGTTTTGCGAAATCGCGTAGAGGTTCTCCATTCTCGCAAGCAGGTCTCTGCCAGATTTTTTCCCGGAAAGCACTCTCCACTTCACCGATAGCACCCCGCGGTTTCCAAAATTACGTATAGGTCTTTGTTTAGTTACGTACAGGTCCTTGCAGATCCTTGATTTTTTTTACAAAAAAGCCTTTTGATTTTTTTCAAAATTACGCATACGTCCTCGATTTTTTTAAAGAAACTCCCTACGAATTATCGTCTCTTTTACTTCGGTTCACACGGTAGCTAATTATACTTAACGTAGTTAGTTACGACAAAGTGTGGAACGGCCATCCAAATAGCATCTGTGTTTCATGTTCATGTCACACTGTCACAGTACGGAAAGTCAACCTCTATGTAGCTCACAGAGCAAATTTTACATTTTTGTAGAAAGACGTCGTGTGCATGGTACTAATGTGGTCCCTACGTCGGTTGGCACTTGCCAATACTGAATTCAGCTTTTTCTAGGAAGGGTTACGCGGGGCTTTGTCTATTGCAAGCGTGCAACTCAACTCTTGGCGACTAATTCTCCGTTATTCGAGTCACCACTGGATTGGTTAATTTATAAGGATGAGGTTTAGTGGGCTGCCCCCACAATTGCACCTAAAGTTGTTTCACACAAGAGTGAGGGCCAGGCAAAACCAAATCCAACAAGATAATGTTTTTATCTCCATCGTTGCCAGAGCCGTGACACATGCATGGATGCACCACAATGTTGGCATAATAATACAGCCTTCAGCTGATTGTATGGACATTTACAACCTACTTATCAGCCTATTTATATAGTAATTTACAGCCAGCTGAAGGCTGTATGACCCACTCTTTTCTCTCACAAAGTTTCTTGGTTCTTGTGCTTTAGCTGGCTGTAAACTTAGAGCAAGTCCAATAACAGAGCCAAGTGCTTGGCTATAAGTCAAGTTATAAGAGCCAAGTTATACAATAGTTTGTCTTCTATTTGTCTACAAAAGTTTTTTTTATTATTATATGGTACCAAGTCTCACATTCTCTTTCCTACTCCTCCTCACATACATTTATTATCTGGGCCCACCACTGCATAGGCTCCCGTGTGCAGCTTGTTGCTTGCATGAGAGCCAAGCTCTCCTCTCTCTCTCCTCTCTTCTCTCCTCCACATCAGCAAAAATGCTGACTAGCTTGGCTATAAGACCATTATTGTACTTGCTCTTACAGACTACCTCTCTTCTCTCTCCTTCTCTCTCCTCCATCTCAGCATACAGCCTACCTACAGCCTCTTATTATATTTGCTCTGAGAGGATGAATCGAGTTTCCTTTTTCAAGAAGAGAGAACCGTGTTCCCTTTTTTTTTCTTTATCAATGGCCGTAACCTTAATACATTTCTGGAAGCTAGGATTTGGTAAATTATTGACGAATAGCGTATATCAATACAAGGTAACTACTAAACGTATTTAAAAAATACGAAATGGAAATTCAGGGCAGAGGCCGTGTATCATTGACCTTTAGGTTTTTTTTTGGAACTCCATTAACCTATAAGTTTGTAAGCATCCGCGAGTCCTTTTTATGCGAGCCTGTTCCGGTATTGCGAATACGCATGCTACCGTGTCCCAATTTTGTTTTACTGTTCTAGCCTTTTTTTAGGTTTTTTTACAGATCTAGCTCTTTGCGAGTTTGTTTTTTTTTTTTTTTGCGTTTACAGCTCCCTCCAGAGCACGGAATCTCTTACAGATGGCGCGTGGCATTTTAGTGCTCGTTGAGCGCGGTCTAGCGCCCTCCGAGTGACTGAATTAAAGGACAAAGGTCATATTCTTTTTTTGACACAACAAAGGCAGATTCTTACGTACCAAGTGACTGAATTAAAGGACACTACATACATAATTACATATGATACCTGCAAGCTAGCTAGATCCATCTATTAGAGCAAGTACAACAATGGTCTTATAGCCAAGCTAGTCAGTATTTTTGCTGATGTGGAGGAGAGAAGAGAGGAGAGAGAGAGGAGAGCTTGGCTCTCATGCAAGCAACAAGCTGCACACAGGAGCCTATGCAGTGGTGGGTCCAGATAATAAATGTATGTGAGGAGGGGTAGGAAAGAGAATGTGAGACATGGTACCATATAATAATAAAAAATCTTTTGTAGACAAATAGAAGACAGATTATTGTATAACTTGGCTCTTATAACTTGACTTATAGCCAAGCACTTGGCTCTATTATTGAACTTGCTCTTAGCCATATGCATTCAATTAAATATTAGAGCTGCATGCTGACGGCTTCGTCGAGGTGGCTCCAGGGCTGATTCCCGCGGTCAGGAGCCGCGGAAGAATGGGCGCCACGGAAACCCCGCGGTCCAGTGGCGCAGGGCCAGCTCATGCGCCCGTCTAGCGCGAAATGTGGGTGGCCCCACCACCGGCCACGTCGCCCTAGGTTGCTCTGTACTTTTCGCACACCCAGGTCACAGGAAGAGTCACGTGCTGTGTGCCAGCTCATCTGTGTTCGGAAGAACACGGTTTCTCTGTCCTCTTCTCCGTATTTTTCTTACATTTTCGTCGACGTGGTAAAAATCTAAAGTACCAGAAGAACATGAGAAGAATAGAGAGAGTGCTCTGAATCTTTGTCACATTGACGAAAACACAAAAGAAACACGAAGAAAAAAACGGAAAAACCATGTTCTACTCGGGAGGGGTCAAATTCATAGGTTGCTTCGTACTTTTCGCACACCTGGGCCACAGGAAGAGCTACGTGCTGTGTGCCAGCTCATCTGTGTTCGGAGGGGTCAAATTCATAAAAAACAGATCAAATGACCAGATTTGCAAAAAATTATTGCAAAGGAACAAATCAGAGCAAAATCCGTGAGTATAGTCCATGTGGTCCGAAGGAGGGGCCCACAAACCGTGCTTGAGGAGCGCTGGAATGCCACGCGCCGGCCGCTAGAGATTCTACACCGCGGAGGGGCCAGAAATGTAAAAATACCCGCGGGGTTCAGACTTGCACTACGAAAGGGACCGGGGTGATCGGTTCGACTGAAAAGCTCGTGGTTTATGGCTGAAAACACTATAGTTAGTTGAAAAAGCACTGTAGCTGACAGAGGTTTATTTAGTATAATTAAATTTAAAAAATTAAAAATATAAAAAATATGGTAGCCCATTACGTATAATACAAACACATACGGGAAAAAAGAACCGGCAAAAAAGCTCAACAAAAAGCCAAAATTTCAGAAAAAGACAAAACTTATGAATAATGCCAAATAAGCCTGCAGCACTGTAGCGCAGCCATGTTGATCGCGCCCCAGAACAGCAGAAATTTTCGTGTCCCATGGGTTATCGATAATGACGCCATTGCATTATTTTAAGATGTCCGCAACCACAAGGCTAGGTCCCTTAACACCAACACTAACATCATCCCGTGAATGACAGAACGGTGACAATAGATTTTTTGGGTTGCAAGTAATGATTTTTGACCATATCTAGTAATTTTTTTACTAGGGTTTTGAGACAGTAATGAACGGTATAAATATTGATTTAGACGTCGCATACACCGATAGACTTAAAAAGCCATTTGAATAAATGATTTTGAAATGTGTTTGAAAAAAATTATCTCATTTACTTTAACTATTAAAGAAATCAAAATCGAAATCGAAAGACACTCTGAAAGCCCAAAATAAAAAACAGAGCCGTCGCCGCACTGGAGGCTAAGAGCAAGTCTTACAGCTCACTTTTCAGCCTACTCATATAGTAGTTACAGCCAGCTGAAGGCTGTATGACTTACCCCTTCCTCTCATAAAGTTTCTTGGTTCTTGTGCTTCAGCTGGCTATAAGCTTACAACCCACCTCTCTTCTCTCTCCTCCACCTCAGCATACAGCCAGCTTACAGCCTCTTAGGGTATGTCCAATGGTGATTTATGAGCTAGCTCTAAATATATTATTTCATATTTTAATAGAAGAGAGAGAAAAGCTAGCTCTTGATCAAGAGCTAGTCTCATACACACATTCCAAGATTATATGAGGATGTCATGTGGGACTATTCATGTTATGAGCTATGTGCTAAAAGTTAATATCATTGGAGAAGTTATCTTAGAGCTAGTAATTAGCTCATACCATTGTACATGCCCTTATAATACTTGCTCTAATGCCCAGTACAATACGCTCCACGTGACCACGTGGTCGCGTCGCACGAACCTTCCATTCCACGGGCCAGCAGGAGCAGCTACAGGGAGGCACGTCTGATATTCTGTGGACGTCGTCTCTCCTCCACGGTTTTACCGACATGAACTAGGTGGTGCTACTTTTGGGTTAAGTTTTTGTTAAAATTACACCGTAACGATTTTTATTTCTTAAAAAATAATAAAAAAATTAAAAAAGTTATATTGTTATGAACAATACAAAGAAATAAGATAAAAATAAAAAATAAAGCAAAATTAAAAACCGATACGTTCTAAATGATTTCTAATTTAAATAAACCGAAAGAAAAAACTAAAAAAATTGAAATGGTTTGGAACAGGGCTAAGGCATTACATGATGTCACTAACCGCATGGGTGGTCTTAGGCATACCACTATGGCAGGCCTAAACACTCGTGAATTGTATATCACTAGCCACGTAGGCGTGGCGCCACGCCACGCCAGCCACCGTGTGGACCGAAGCAAAAGAGACGGCGATTCGCAGGGAGTTTCATAAAAAAAATCGAGGACCCGTGCGTAATTTCGGAAAAACAAAAGGTTTTTTTTGGAAAAAATCGAGGACCTGCAAGGACCTGTACGTAAGTAAATAAGGGCCTATACGTAATTTTGGAAACCCGCGGGGCACCATCCAAAATTTTTTTTGGAAAAAACTGGGCGCAGGGACCTTTTCGCGAGGAAAAAGGACCTTTACGTAATTTCGAAAAAACTGGAGGGATTTGCCTCCCCGGCCGTACAGGGATTTGGGCGCCACGCGCCGGGCAGAGCGGCCGCAGGGGCGACGTGGCCACCCTCAGCGCGCGCTTTTCCCGCGGGGAGTAATAGGTTGTGATAAGTGGTACAGAACTGCAGATATACATACAAATCACAAGTATATCTTGTGCCCATACTTGAAACTAAAGTGACTTTCGAATGCTTAAAAGTACAGATGTGCGCATTAGTAATAGCCCTTGCGCGATCTTCCACCGTGGTGCATACGAGGACCGAAGCATCACCACACAAAGCATTAGAAATCTTAAGCTCAATACAACTGCAATACCGACAATTCAGGTATAACTTGTTCCACCCAAGTTAAGGTACCGAAAAGTAGTCTTTAGTTAATAGAGGAATTCCACTGCGCAGGGAAACTATGTGGAAGCGCGGCGTTAATAGGGAAATTACACTGCCCACAAAAACTAGATGCGGAAACACAGTGTTACGTCGCCATATGGACTGAAGTAAAAGAGTCGATAGTTCATATATTTAACTCTATAACACCTTTTTTTTAAAAAAAAAATAGACCGCGAGTATTGGCATGTGTCATACGGCGTTGCAAAGAGCTTATATGCGAAAAACCGAAAGCAAAAATACGTACATATTTACGGAGAAAATGAAGTTTTTTTGAAAAAGCAAGGACCTAGAGGGTTTATTGGAAAAAACAAGAACTTATCCATAATTCCAAAAAACGTCATCTTTTTCGCAAAAAAAAAAAAGATACGGCGTGCGTCCCGAGCTTTAGAGTGCGTTTGGTTTCGAGGCAAAGTAGGATGGGATGGGGTCATCCCTGTTTTCTGGGACGAGGTGGCCCCTGTCGCTGTTTGATTGAATGGATGGGGCGAGCCCCTTTTTTTGTTTGGTGCAAAGGATGAGTGAAGGACGATGCTGCCCCAGTTTTTGTTTGGATGGATGAATATGGACACATAGATTTGATCTTTACCCCATATATATATATATATACAAGTTTACATACACAGAAATCAACATAAATATAATAGATAATTAGCAAGCCCTTAACATATATAATTAGCAAGTTTAGATCTAACAGACGTTTCTGCCATACAGGCATACATAATTCCACTAGCCTAAAGGCTATACAAAAGAACAGTCAAGTATCAGACCACACCATCGAATAAACAATGGTCCAAAAGAACAGTCAGGCATCAACCCCCCCATAGAACCCACCAGTGCATTGTTTATGGGTTACAAGACAAAATAAAGATCACAGCCCACAGTCCCTACTCTAAGGAAAGGTTTCATTAACGAACTTAGCTAGCAGGCTAATCTGATATGTCAAAGGCAAAGTAGGGAACTTCCTGCCCATACGTGGATTTTTAACCAAATGAGCATAGTAATACGCCTTCTGGGTGTCATCGAAACCTGGAATACTTTGGATTGTTTCAAGCAAGTCATCTGGCACCTCATTATCAGAAGCCTTCTCAATTGCATTGGCAAGTCTGTCAGAACCAGATTTGAAGACAGCAATCAAACCATCTTCTCCATTGTCAATAATTTTGGCTCTCTTGTTTGGTCTAGTGGCTGAAGATGAAGCCCCATTATCTTCTGGAGGGATGCGATCAGTTCCAACCACATCATCATTTCCAATCTCAGGAGTTTCAGTTCCAAGAGCCTCACTTGATCCCTTTGCATATTTTCCTGTAGCCATTCTGCTTCCGAAGATAGTGAACATTTCCTTAAAGTGCTCAAGAGGCTTGTTTAAGAATTCAGCATCAGATTTGTGATCCTAAATGTAAAAGCATAAAAATCTATGACAAAAGAATGCAAGATGACAAGTACAAGGATGGAAAGTTGTTTTAGTACATACCGCCACATAGTCTGTGTAATGCTCATGGTCAAGAGTGATGATAAAATTGTCTTCATCCCAGCCAGCAGCACTCAACCTCCTAAGACTATTAATCCTTCCATACTTTCTCTTCCATGTTCTCAAATGGTTCTTGATATGGTCTGCAGTGAGCCTCATTTTGAAATGTTCATTCAATGCTCTAGCACACATGTTGAGATGGAGTTTCTTGAAGCCTGACGATGTCCTAATGCCATCAGACACCAAGCTTGATAGGTGAGTGAGCATATAAGTGGACATTGCAGAACTCCATACAACATGGCCACTTCCTTCAGGTTGGTCCCCCAAGTGCTCTCCTCGTCCTTCAGAATCCATTGCCTACCATATAGACAAATAGAAAAAAAATCCAGCAACAAATATGTCCATGAAACTATATTCCAGCAAGATATATGAGCCTGAAAACCATTTTTCAACAACAAACATGTCCATACAACTGTATTACAATAATGCAAATTACAGAAATGCAAATTACACCTACATAACACATACAAATTAGTTTGCATAGTAATTTTGACGGTCTTGCCACATCTGATCTGCTATTTGTTGTCTGAAATTAACCATAAACGCATGTTCAGCAGCTTGCCCACTAGATGTTGTAGCATGGTTATGAATTGGCCAATTGGATTCTTCAATAATCAGATGATCACCCCTATCTTGTATGACCCAATTATGAATAATGCAACATGCTACAACAATGTCTACTTGAGTATGAAATGGGAAGAATGGTGTTGCATCATCAAGAATTTTGAACCTCCGCTTGAGTGATCCAAAAGCACGCTCTACGGTGACACGAAGGGAGGAGTGTCTAAGGTTGAACAATTCCTTCTCATTTTGTACCGGATTGTTGCCCCATTCATTCAAGTGGTACCAAACAGCACGAAAAGGAGGCAAAAATCCAGGTTTAGCTCCGTATCCCGCATCAACTAGATAGAACTTGCCTAAGACATAATGTGAAAGTATGTCACATTTCTATAAGTCACATTTCTATAAGTCAAGGATCGGTATTGTCAAATGATGCTACAAACTTAATCTATTTACCTTCTGGTACACGAAGGCCATTTTCCCGCTCTAAAACATCTCTCAATACTAAAGTATCATGCGCTGACCCCTCCCAACCAGCCAAGACGTATGTGAACCGAAGATTCTACGGCCGCCATTACATTTTGAGTGGCATATGACTTTCTACCACGAAAGGAGGGCTCCATATCCTTAGAAACTGATGCGCGTACATGTGTACCATCAATAGCTCCAATACAATCCTATTTAGTTCCATACTGAAAAAAAATAAGTTCCATACTGCTTCGAATACCTAAAATCTATATTGAGAATGAGGTAAAACTGAACCTCGCACCTTAAAGTATGGATCCCATCTTGGGTTTCCTGCTATTTTTGTTGGAGTCTCCAATGAAGGTGGCCTAATAAGTTCAGCTCGTAGCTCACCAATAGCACGAAGCACTTTGTTGAAATAGCGACTAACAGTTTCACCTGACCTATCATAGTTAGTTCCAACTAATCTATTCCTAAGATTGTGTCCCACCGTGTTTAGAAACATAGCCACTTGTTCCTCAACACACATATGTATTGTATCCTGAAGCAAAGCACGATCTCTAAAGATCTTGCAAAAACGGAAGAACCTTTCTCTACTAAGTCTAAGCATGTTAACACAAGTTGTATCGGTCCTCCATATTTTTGTGTTAAGGTACTCAAGTCTAATCCTATCCCTTTCTTCCATTGGACCATAAGTAATACCAACTCTAGTATAGCCCCTTTTCCTTTTTCTAGACTTGATAATCATAGCCATCATGGACAGCAACATGTGTGTAGCAGTAGCATAAATCAAAAGCTTTTTCATCTTGTCCATCTACAACACATAATCACTCATTCCAATTAATCCATCCAAGATAATACAGATCCAGATCCAATGAAATCACTCATTCCAATCCAGATCCAGCACCATACCTTTCGGTCGCCGAGCAGGGAGCGCGCGCGTGGGGGAGCGAGGCGGGACCGCGCGCAGGGGAGAGCGAGGCGGGAGCGCGCGGGGGGAAAGCCAGGCGGGACCGCGCGCGGGGGATAGCAAGGCGGGAGAGCAGCGCGGGATCGGAAGCGCGCGCGGGAGCTGAAGCGGGAGGCGCTGCTGGCTGCTGCGGGATTTCAGGGGATGGGGATTTCGGGGGATGGGGGCAGCGCCATCCGCTGGATTTCGGGGGATAAGGGCACCCCCGAATCTGAGCGAATATTCGGTGGTGGCTGCCCCTGCCTCCCTGTGACTCCGTTTCAAACAGTGACTCCAACGGAGCCGCCCCGTTCCATCCATCCTAAAACAAGAAACCAAACACATCCTTAATACAGGGAGTATTTCGCCGCAGTACAAGGGGACGGGCCCCACATTGCATCTAGTAAAGACTACACTCTTAAGTTCGATTTTTTTTTTGGAAGAAACAATACCTCTCTTACAACGACATGCAAGTCACAAACCAACACTCCCGCCAATAGTACGCTATCATGCCAAAAAAGTAGCGTCTTCTGTATCATCATATACAAGGAAGTAGTGTACAACGCAGAAATAAAGAACAAAGGCAAACCCTACATTCATAAAAACTTTGTGCAAGCAGTAGTTGGCGAGAGGAGAGGGGTTAAACTGAAAGCATCTGTATACTTTAAGAAGGATATTGCAACTTGCAAAACAGAGTCAGAAGGATGATTTCGTAACCTGGAAATATAGCTAGCTGGTTGCATACTCAATTTCTTTATGGATAGGAAAGGGTGTTCCAGGTAATGTAACAAAGTTCACAGAAATGAATGTCTACCTAAAAAAGAATATCAATACATTAAGAAATAAAACCGTTGAGTCAACAAGAAATAACACACAGAGATACACACCTTTTCTTTTTTCTTTTCCCCTTTTTTGGGGTTGGGAAAGGGATTGGTTCAGAGAAAAGAGTACAAATAGATAGGTTGCAGTACACTTGGGGCTTACATTGATAAAGCGCTGTTTCAAAACATTGATGAAGCGCAGATTAACGCTAAAATATCATGTCTGAAAGCTGATAATCCTGTTGGTCTACTTGACAATCAATCCTCATTCATGCTGCTTGCACAATATGGCAGCCAATTCATCGATCTGGAAGACAACCACCTCCAAGTATCAGCATTGCAGTTTAGCAAATTCTGACTCCAAACTCCTTTCCCATTTTCTTTTTTTTAATTTTTTTGTATTTTCCTGTTTTTTAGCCTTTTTACAAAGCAGCATTTTTGCAGCAACCATCTTCTCAGCTTATTGTCCTGATTCGAACATGCTGCGCAGATGGGCACGACACCAACTGGTTCTCATTATGATCAACTATAATATGCTACCCTATGTGGCTGGTGGAAGCGCATGTTCAGCAGAAGACAGTGCCACGCTCATGCCAGGTTTTGCACCTGCATTTGAATCAGTGCCTGAAGGCTCACGTTTCCATTGTAAACTTCTAGCACCAGCTTTCATTGGAGCACGCCCTCTAAAGGAACTACCAGGGAGAACACCCCTTGGGTATGCCATCCTACCATGCCTAGCATACAGTGATGATCGTCCACTACCAGGCCAACCATAAAAGTGAGCAGCTTCATGAGAACTCCGCCTGACGACCTACAATACCAGAAAAACAACGTGAATATCACCTATGCAGTGCACTCAAGTATTCAAAAGTTTCGGCAATCAATTCAGTTCTAAGGGAACCCAAAAGGCCAACCAACAAAGCAAGACTGATATAATGCTACTTTCATGCAAAGAGGTTTCACGCAACACTAGTGCATAAAGATACGGTGGATGAACATAAAACTGAACTGGTTACAAGGATTGTGCCCTATGTTCAACCTCTACTCGACAATGGTGTTCCACATTGGCCAAAGTAAATCAATAATTAGCAAGGGAAAACAGTACCATATGGCAGGCTAAAAACAATTTAAAAGAAAATAACCACCATACCTTGAGAATACGTGTCATAAATGATGTGCCATTCAATGACAGAGCTCGTTCAGCCGACTCTTTGTGTAAAAATTC
This sequence comes from Dendrocalamus latiflorus, assembly GCA_017311315.1. Taxonomy (NCBI): domain Eukaryota; kingdom Viridiplantae; phylum Streptophyta; class Magnoliopsida; order Poales; family Poaceae; genus Dendrocalamus; species Dendrocalamus latiflorus. The sequence continues at coordinate 4,770,292 of CM029654.1, forward strand.
CACGTAGGCAGACCTGTTTCAGATGATAAAACAACCATTGAGTTCTCTTCAAAAAATAGATATGGAACTGCCGACTTTATAACTGAAGTAGCTAGTTTATTGTAGGCTGTAGCTTTAACTTGCAATGATGTTCCACTTAGGTCCATGAACTTGAGAGCTCAGCATTTAGATCCTTAAGACTTCCACAAGTGATTCACTCAGCTCCAATCAGAGCAATTTGAAGGACCTCACACAATATACTTTTCAAAGACTGACACAAGTTAACCACCTAAATATCGAGTTCTAAATTTCATGGATATAATTGAAACTCAACACAAGTTTAATGGCCTATGGTGCCATTTCTATTTATTCAGAGTCCTTTCCTCAGTATAGTATAACACGTTTAAATAATTGACATTCACAAGTTTGCTAATAAGGACGTGTGACGTATCTACTGCTACCACCAACTAAATTTTATCATGCAAACCCTTTTAATTTAGATACAAAATCAACTTAAAAATTCCAAAAACTTGTGGAGGTATTCCTTGGTGTGATCTAGCACCATATAAAATTTCAAGTCCAAATCCAGTTGATGGTAAGAGAAAAGAAGGTGAAAATTCATATAAATAGTATATTCTTGCCTTTTCCTTGTATTTACAATTTGCTAGATATTTCGATTTTTTTTGTTTGTCTTAGCACTGATTGATTCTAAAGTTTTAAGCTTCATACGGTTCTGTCGAAGATCGAGTCGCCAATCTTACAAATAATATGAAAAAGATGGCTGAACTCCTTGGAATAGGTTAACAAGAGGAAGGGTATATCTTTATTACTGTGAACTAGTTACAAAAAAGGCTTACAAAAGGAACTTAACTAGACCAAATTTATCTTCTTCCCACTGCTCGGAAGATTCCGATTGCCTTGACTTGTTCTCTAGATTGCGTCTTGATTGATCGTGTCCATTCTCTCATCAACCCTTAAATACCGTTGAAGGGGTGCCAGTTATTCATTTGAGACGTCTCATTGAATCAACGCGTCCAATCGTTGGGGTGGTGGTTGTTAGAGAGAGATTTGATGATAACCGCTCTTGGTTGTTGTAAGTGGGAGATAATTGTGTGGCACAACTACATGGCAGTTGTTGTCAGAGATGCAGGGCCGAAACATCATGTAGTTTGGGACAGATTAAAGCACGTGTCTTATTCATCGCACGGGAGGAGTCCCCTGGAAGCGGGCCCTCATACCAGTTCATGAACCCACTTGAGTGATTTGCTGGTTAGACAAAGTGTATAGTAATCCTCCGACCAGGGTACTCGGGGAATAGCTCGGGGAATAGCTTTAGAAAACTTATGACCACGGGGTCTTAGGGCATTAATTAAATATTAAAGTTGTACTTAAAGGATTATTCAATTCTCGTCAGCTAGCCTCCGAACTTTAAGTGAATTTATAATCTGAATTTTTCCCGTTGACTTTCAATTCAAAAACTACTCTTTTAATGGTAAGATTAAAGAAGCAATTTTCATTCACTTGATGTTAAGAAAACTAACTGAGAAAACTGAAAGGTCTTATGTCCGTTGGGTTTCAGATTGGATAACTACTTTTTTCAGTTGGAAAAACCCTTGCATGGTACTTATTGGCTTCATGCTTTCTTGAAAAAACTTTTCATCTTCTTTTGCCCCTTTTCGCATTTGCGCCTATTCGACTGTAGCCTCGAATCCTTCCAATCCCCTCTTCAATTTTCAACCGCCATAGCCAAAATGTCAGATCTGATTACCGATTGGCCAATGTCTGAGCTTGGATTGAAGAATCTAAAGGCCATGGAAGAGGGGATGCTCCCCAACAAGGTTTTAGTCCTGTTAGCAATCGAAGAGAATTTCTCGAGCGGAAGTGATGGCGAAATCCCAATCTTTTGGGCGTACGTAGAGTGCAGATTCAGGCTATCGATGCATCCGTTCTTGTCGAAGGTTCTAGAATTCTACAAAATTGAATTGGTTAATCTACCCCCCAATTAGATCGCCAACTTGAGCATCTTCATCTACTTTGTGAAGCATATTTGGGGATTCCAGCGAATTTGGAGCTTCTCAGATACTTCTGCTAGACAACAGGAAGATCGAGGAAATCGGCGACGTCACCCGAGAGTTGCTCTTTGCGGTTTCATGATGAGAAGGCAAGAGAATACATTCAACTGTACTCTTAAGTCCTCATGGTCGTCATGGAAGAAGCCTTGGTTCTACATGACACTCAACAAAGAAGCTTGTCAGTCGGATTGCAGTCGAGAATTCAAGGTGATCTTCCCCGAAGAAAGAGGGAAAGATAGAGCGATGGGTCGATACCATCATCTATCTCAAGGACAACAGACTTACCTCATGGCATGTGGTAAGGGATTTTTTCCATGCGCCGAATTAGTCCCCTGAAGTCACACGATCACATCATGCTCTAGTATGAGGGCACGAAGAACTCGACCAGGGATTCCCAAAAGGAAAGCATCAAGAAATCCGACCGATCAAATTTTATTTTTATTTGTTGTAATTTCCGGCCTTAAGATTTTCCTTCCTCTTTTTGTATTTTGTTAACCCTATCTCCCGCCGAAGTGAGGATAAAGATCTATGAGGGGGAGCCCGAGCAGAAAGGAGTACCCTTGATCCTGGCCGTCACCTCTCCAGATGACAGGATCAAAAGACTTAAGGTAACATAATAATTCTTTCCATCCAAATTTATATTTTCCAATCGGTGTATTGCAATACTCTTGTGATGTGTAGATGGTCGGGTCGGAGAGTGGTGAGGCGCCTGCGAGCTCGAAGGAAGCTCCTTCGAGTCCTAAGAGGCGTCAAATCGTGAAAAAGTCGTATGGAGCATCGGATCACATCGTGTTCCTTCGGCCACTACCCAAAGTGCTCCTCCAACTGCCCCTCCTACTGCTCCTACGATAGCTCCTCTGACCATACAAGCTTCTAAGACAAAGATCCCCTCAGAGGTAGGCTTCTATGACTCCCAAGAGTTTCTTACAAGCTTACACCTTCTCTTATTCAAAGAATAGAGAAATTGCAAAGATGTGAGTATATTTCTTAGATGAAGGATTTCGCCGCCGAGCTCATCTCGATCGATGACAAGGCAGAAGAGAAGGATGGGCCACTAATCGGAGCCACCACGACTATAGAGCCAATGGTGATGCCCGATTCATCGATTGTGGGCTCCAAGACGGTCGTAACTAATTGGACCGAAGACCTGGTGGCCACCCCTAAAGATCCAACTACGCCGGAGGAGACAACTGCTCCGATGGTGGTCGAGGGAGTTCTATCTTCCCAGCAGGCAATTGGAGAAACTGTCTCCGACAGCCCCATGGAGGAACCAACTAAGGATAAGTGTATCCAGTTGGAAGACTCAAATGGTTTGACCAACCCTACCATCACATGAACTGGTGAAGTTGGTCGACAAGAAAAAGAGAACGGCAAGCGCTCTGGACTATGCTCCAAGGCGCTTTAACTTAAAAAAAATAGGTATGTGCTAGTTGTAAGAATTCGTGTAAATTCATACCTTTTGAATTTTTTTTTTGGTTTTTTTGAAGTCCTTCTTCTTGACTCTCGGATCGTGAAGCTACGTTCTTGTCACCATGTTTGCCGGTCGGAAGTACCAGGCTTACCGCGTTGCTTGGCCATTCCAACAAAGTCGGAACGACCAGTTCCCCTGGTAATGCTGATGAAGGGGGCGGCGTGTCTTCTCTATCCGGTCGATCTCGCTGGTCTCAAGGATAGGCAAGCCTGGGATGGAGGATGATGATGAAGCATTGTGTTCCATGGTGCGGATGCATACGTCCATGTCAATGTCAGCGTAGTCGACCAAATCGAACTAGTTCTCATCCTAAGTTCCTGCCATGATCGCATGAGCGATATCGATAGAAGACAAGAGAGGATGATGCTTGTTGATGAACTTCAAGGATTCAATGCCTTTTTCCCCACGGATGGCGCCAGCTGTCGGCGATCGAGTCGTCGATCTTACGAATAATATGAGAAAGATTCCTTAGAATAGGTCAGCAAGAGGAAGAGTATATCTTTATTACTATAAACGAGTTACAAAAAGGGCTTACAAAAGGGACTTAACTAGCCCTAATTTATCTTCTTCCCACTGCTCGGAAGATTTTGATTGCCTTGACTTGTACTCTAGATTGCGTCTTGATTGATCGTGTCCATTGTCTTCTCTTGTCAACCCTTAAATACCGTTGAAGTGGTGCCAGTTATCCATCTGAGGAGACGTCTCATTGAATCAGCACGTCCGATCGTAGGGGTGATGGTCGTCAGAGAGAGAGAGAGATTCGATGATAACCGCTCTTCTGTTGTTGTCAGTGGGAGATAATCGTGCGATACAACTGCATAGCATTTGTTATCAGAGATACAGGGCCGAAACATCGTGCAGTTTGGGACGGATTAAAGCATGTGTCTCCATCGCACGAGTACCCTAGAAGCGGGCCATCATACCAGTTTATGAACTCTCCGAGTGGTTTGTTGGTCGGGCAAAGTGTACAGTAATCCTCCGACCAGGGTACTCGGGGAACAGCTTTAGAAAACTTACGACCACAGGGGTCTTAGGGTCTTAATTAAATATTAAAACCATATTTAAGGGATTATTCAATCCTCTTCAGGTTTTAAATCAAATTAAGATCTACCTCCAAAGGTTTCTGAGAATTTGTTTGAGTTGATTTGATACTTGAATAAAGGGAAGGGTGTAGCATAATAGCACCTAGTGGGTGATTCGAGCTAGATATGCCAACATGCCCTTTCAATTTACTTTTCTCCAACCACCATACAATTTTTTCTCAAGCAAGTAAATAACTAAAAGAAAATAAATTTTTTTTATCTCAGCAATACTTAGCATAAAAAATAAACTAACCCTGTTGGCTGCCCCGTTGCTGCATTAGTAACAATGACTACTTTCAGCACCGCACCAAACTTGTTGAAATGGCGAGATAATGAGTCCTTGGTGGCAGCGAAGTGAACCTTCAAATAAAGTTGATAAAGATAAATAGAAGAATCTAAGGGCATGAAATAAAATAGGGGATGAAAAGAAGAGGATACCCACATTGCTAACATAGAGCGTTCTAGAATCTGCATCATCGGTGGGATGTGCAGTGCTATATGAAGTTCCAACTGCAAGGAGGCAAGATATGTTATATCGAGTAATAAATGGCATTGTCCTCAACGTGAAGGCATCTTCTACTTATAAATTATTCTAACAAGAAAACTTGTATTACAGTACTATTTGCCTTTTGCTTCGATGTGTTATGAAAACAATATAAATCCTCATACCAGATGTTGCAGACCGTTGTGAATCCTTTTGGACTTCTCCATGACCAAATTCCTGAATTGTCAGAGCACATCTACCCAAAGATTCCTATATAAAATTAAAAATATTGAGGCAATATCCACAGGCAGATGAAGATACATTACAAGGCAAATGCCCAAAAGAATAGAAAAAACAACTAATCAGCATCGTAAGAAACAACAAAAAAATGTAAAAGCAATATTTATTATCAGAAATATTCAAGAGGCAAGCTAATAATGGGACTATGTCTAAATTCAGGCAACATAGATATAGCAAATCCCAAGCTTCATATGATGGATGCAGGTTAATACGCACTGGCCTTTGCAGTTGGTCATGGAAGGATACAAGCAGACTAAACTAATTCTGCAAAAACAACTAAACCAGCCCAGCTCAACTCAGTAGAGGCAAATACAGAAAAGTCATTCAAATGATAAGGCATCTTAACATCATGATCCATCAATCCTACTGCTCTTCCATTCCAACAAAATGGCAAATGGGTAAAAGTCATCACTAGCATGTAAATATCAGATTCAAAGACTATGTTTCTGTCCTAGGATATTTGGGCAAATATCAATATTTTTACACTTGATTGAAATAGTAAAAGGATTACAAGTTTCATGTTTGTGGTCCACGAAGAAAAAACAGACCACTTTCATGTGGCAATTCATTCTGGATCCCAAAATGCAGAATAAATGCATCACAATAGATAAATATTTGTTGAAACATAGGTTTATAGATTATTAACATTTTCTGAGGTACTGCATAACTTAACGTTTGTTGCATAACTTCAGATAAAATAATTCGAATGGGTATGTGCAAATGCTAAACATAGTGCATTTTATCATCGGAAATTTCTTGCTCAAGGTATGAGGTGACTTACTTTGGTATTACTAGCCAGAGAGGTAACATTGGCATTCACGGGTGTGATGTCCGGCTTCTCCACAACATGGACATCTTTTGGTGTTTCATAATTGGGAGGTTCCACAGTATTGACATTAACCGGAACAGCCACAGTTTTGCTCGTTCTTATCGGTGATGAAGAAACAGGTTGCTCCACATTAATCAAACTTGAATGCCTCATTGCATTGGTTTCTGGTTCATTGCATTTCGCCAATATGCATTTCTTCTCCGCAATGGAAGAGAAGGCACCTATATGTGAATCGGAACTTTGGTATCTAGTAATTCCATCATCTCTGTTCATATCATCATCAGAGGTAGAATCAACATTCATTTCGGCTTCCCTATCTGCTATGGTCAGGTCTCCAGATATCTCCTCATCATTATCGTATTGATCAGAATCATGATCATCTACAGTTGTATCTGGTTCAAAATCCTCGTAATCTCTCTGCTCTTCACGAGAACGAGATGGATGATTCACAGCATTCCCTTGACCTAATCGACTGAACACACTTCCAGTAGATCTACCTTTGTTAGAATCTGCAGCAGCCTCTGCAGCAGCTCTAAGAGCTAAAGCAGCTCCAGGTACTTGTAGAATTTGCCTAGTTCTTTCTGATCTTTTATCATGCAGGTTGTATGTAGATCTTTCTGATCTTTTGTCATGCAGGCTGTCCGAAGATCTTTCTGATCTTTTACCATGAAGGTTGTCTGCGGATGATGTAGAAACCACAGAATGTAGGCGCTTGGAAGATGGTTCAGTAGAGCTGCTGGTTTGCTGTACAGCTTTTACAGCATCTCGAACAGCGAATTGTAGAAGACGGCGAGAAGCACCAAGCATGGGACGTGAAGGCAAGTCTCTCTGGCAACAAATAAAAGAAATGTTGATAAATGGCATATTGGTTTCAGTAAAATCAAATTTTAAAGTATGAAAATTTAAAAAAACTACCAACGAAAAACAATCCCAAGTAATTCCATGAAGAGTAAATGCTTACTGTTATACCAGAAACTAGGTAGGTGTATCAAACCGCTATACTCATTGGCCCAACACTAGCAATTTTCTTGTCCAAATTTTAGAGTAGAATATCAACAATACTTCAGGTAGATACACTGACTATGTTGTCTATGTGGTGAGTTCCCCAGCATTTGAAAACTTGCGAAAACAGCTTGTTCAGTCAGTTGGTCCTAATTGGAAAAAAGCTACTGTTGCAAAGATAAACAGCTAAAGCTCAAATATATGCACATTCATGAGAAGCAAACATTTGATTCGTCAGTAGACGAGAATATTTTGTTGCAATGTAACTGTTGGAAAATGGAATGAAGAAAACCGAAGGAAGTAGTCATTTCAACCACAAACTTGAAACTGAATTTGTCTTCTTATATTCTTCTTGCTGATGGCCTGATGCTAAAAAGATTGGCCAGTGTTAACAAGCATCTTTGTTTGACAGAAACAAGGCATGGGTAAAGTAGACATGAAGGCACAATGTTCCATCCACTTGGTTAACAAAAAACAGATTTTTTTTTATGATTTGCTGAAGTTATCACACACCTTTATTTGTTGTGGTTCATCCTCCCTGTCACGCTTCCTGCCATTCCGTTGATTAGATGTTGGAGGATGTCGTATTTCATTAGACTTTTGCAACTTTTTCTCCTCTCCATGCAAAATATCCGTTAGTACACTTCGAAGTGGAAAGTTTTCATTGCCCTCCCGACTAATTCCTTTCCATTCCCTCTTATTCCAACTTCTGGTTGTTGTACTTGATTCACTTGTATAATCACGATGAGTTTGACCTTTGCTTCTTGAGTGCACCTCTGATGATTCCAGTCTCCCAGATAGCTCTTTTGGGGTTTCATCATCCTTGTTCTCCACCTGGTGCTGTTCTTGTGTTCGCACATATAGGTGCAAATTTAAAGATAGATGATCCCACAACCTACAAGGACCACATGGTATTCAATAATATGTTCATTTTAATTTGATAAGATGGTATGCATTCCAACAACAACGAACTGGTTGCTGTACTGGATATTTTGTTGATGTGATATGAGAAGTTTGCAAGACAATTATAAATTTACAAGACAAAGCATGTCCTTGAACTGCTTGTATGGGCAACAATGGATGATTAAGGCAAAATTGATCGGTGAATACCAATTAGTTTCAATTTAAAAAGTAAAAAAATAATTCATTGCAGTTGTTGCTATAGTGCAAACAGCAATAGACCAGGTAGAAAAGGCACTTCTTCAAATAATCCACCTCTTCACGATTACAGAGCCATGCAGTAGAATAAGTAGCCATAACCAACTTAATTACACCCATGCAAAAATTAAAAACATAAGCTTGTAAATTCAGCCTGCAATACTCAGTCATAAATGATTTGTGATTTGAAAATAAATTCAATTTATGAGTGAAGAGGATAAATCTAGTGCAAACCATGACTTAAGTCCAATCATACAAACCACTTAATTTTGAACACCAACCGACATGAAAATACCGGGGGGGGGGGGGGGGGGGGGGGGGATGAATGCTCTTAATTTACCATCCCTCCATTTTAAACTTCAACAAAAAGGAGAAATCACAGGCAAATTATATGTCAAAATAAAATAGATAAAGAGAAGAATAAAAGTTACTATTCAGTATTCACAGAAAACTTCTCTTTTCCATTTATCCTAAATCGTTAATGCACAAATACGTTAAAGATTGGTTCAGCACCATAGTTGATGCATAAAGAAATTTAAATCACATGTGATGTGTACTAACCAGGAAATAAATGCTACGCTATCACCTCCCAGAAAGACATTGAGCTCCTTACTGGCCTCATCCTTGCGTCTTCCATTTCTGAGCAAGACAATAATGTATTCCTGCACTTAAGACGACAATAGAGGTCCACTTACTCCTTTCTCTAGAAATATCACAATGTAATAAAGCAATAAGAGAAGAAAAACATGATGTTTAGCCTTCCAATGTGTGAAAAATGAATACAAGGTAATAAAAAGTGCTGGAAGCAATGCAATCTATGTCATTGCTAGATGCTTCTTCAGATAAGAATCCAGATGATTAAGACGATGTGATGTCATTCATTAGAGACAGGGAACAACTAAGCAGCAGATTCTTCCATAGGTGTCCTCTCTCCTAGTGTTCCACCAGAGACATTATACCTAATGCCATAACAATGACGATGACATGCAGTATTGTTTTATCATAGTTTAGACAATTTTCATTTGTTAAAACTTTTGGACCAAATGATGACGAGTATTAAACAAAGCACACCTGGTTGAGAAAGAGTTGCTAATGAATGAAAAAATCATAAGTAAAAATAACTTTTGTTTTATAAAAAAAGGGGAAGGCAAAAACTTAAATTAATCACCAAGCACCCACGGGAACTTGACTAGTTGCACAATGCCAGGATAAGAAATTCACAAATCCTTAAATCACAACATGGTATAATTTGCCTGAAAGGAGCACTGCATTCGAAGTTGTATCAAAACACTCCAGCCACATATATGTGCACACAATGTGCAGCATAATTAGCAACAAATAACAAAGATTTTAGCACCTCCGATGCATGCTCCCAAGCAGATTTCACTCAAACTCAGCACAAACCAATTCAAAGGCAAACGGAACACAAAATTAGACTACAATCCCAAAGTTGCAACCCGACCGAAGCCCCGAACTACCGACATGAACCACGAGTCAAGGACCAACGCGGAGCTACGCAGACGGGGAGGGAGGGAAGCGAGCGGCGGCATCGTACCACGAGGGAGTCGTCGGTGTAGACGCCGAACTCGCGCAGCTTCTCCTGCACGTGCTCCCGGAGCTGGTCCACGCCGGCAGCGGTGAAGTCGGCCTTGAAGGTGCGTCCTTCGCCGGCGGGATCAGCCGCCTCCATGGCGGTAGAGGCTTCCAGAACCCCTCCCCCGACAACCCTAGATCCAGCCCGATGGGGTCCCGAGGCCGAGAGGAGTGAGGACGAAGTGCAGAGGTGGCGACTTATCCACACCGCACTTATCGACGGGGCCGGCAAGCTCCGGCGTCGTGGGGAGGGAGTTCGAGTCGCCGGAAGGCGGCGGCGACGCGTGGGGATGGGGTTAGGCGACGGGACGGAGGACAGGGCGAGGCGAGGCGAGATTTTTAATTGGGTTTTTGTTTTGAGATAAACTATCAAACCGGTATACCCCTCTTTCTAATGCTCTCTCCCTTCCGAAACGGTATACCCATAGGTGGCCAATGCGCCGGCACGGCCTGGAAAGGCCTGCTTAATAAACGGCTCGTGCCGGCCACAGGCCACGGTGCGAATTCAGGCACGGCCCAAGGCCATGCAATACCGGCACGAGCACAATTACCGGCTTAACGGGTCGTGCTGGCCCGATAACTTGAAAAAAAGAAAAATTAAAAAAATAGAAAATTAAGAAAAACAGAAAAATTACAGAAAAGTGTAGACATTATTAATCATGAAAATAATTATTTTCAATGACATAATGAGCTTTATTAACTTATTAAATTACATGAGATGACTGTCTCATTAAAAACTTTACCAAGTAAAAAATCAACTTAAGAAAACATTGGTAAAGAAAAAAGAGTACAGCCTATAAAACTCATTAATGAGTACATGTGAAGGAAAATATTGAAAATCCTATTCATTGCTATCTAGATATAAATTCTCAAAAAATTCTTCTAAATCTCTATTATCTGCAGTATGTTGGAGTCTTGATTCAGCTTGTTCCCAGTCTTTGACGGTTAGAAGGACTTCGACCATCTCGTTCGAGAGACTTGTTCGTCGCTCCTCGATTATTCTTCCAAATAGACTGAATGTTGACTCCGATGAGACTGTAGAGACAGGAACAGTCAACACATCCTGCGTTAATATGGATAGCACTGGATATGATACTTTTTGGGTTTGCCACCATGAGAGGATGTTCAACTCCTGCTCGAAGCTGACGCTATCACTGTTGAGATAGCTTGATAAGTCTTCAATGCTTTGTCGCCTTCCTCCTCCTGGCTGATGTATATTTGCACCTGCACGAGAATCTCTAGACGAAGAACCAAAAATCTTGCCCCATTGCATAGTCCCCCTAGAGGTGCTAGGGGCTACCAGAGGTCTTTCCAAACGCACAGACCCAAACTTATTTTCATATTTATCATATACCTCATATAATGTATCCTTAACTAATGTATAGTATGTACAATAGTCTAAACCGGTAGTATCACTTAAAAGTTGTAATACATTTATAAAACCTTGGAGTTTGGCCCTAGGATCCAAAATAAAGACGAATGCATATAAAATAGGAATTTCCTTCCAATATTTTAAAAACTTAGTTTTTATGGCAACTAAAGCATCCCATAGTATATGATCATTTTCAAAAACCTTTAGGTGAGTGACAATTTCAAGAATGTTATGAACAATTAGAGGAGATGTAGGGTAGTATACTCCAGAAAGACAAAATGTAGCTTTATGAAAAAGTTCTAAAAAGAAAAATATTTTTTCACCAACAACCCAATCGTGCTCAGTAAGTTCAGGGTCTCTAACTTGGGTTCTACTGGAGGAGCTACGAGATTGATGACCTTGGGTGTGAAGGAAAACAGATAAGGTGCTCTTATATGGCAATATATGTTTAAGCATAAGGTAAGTAGAGTTCTATCTAACAAGTATGTCTAAACCAAGTATTTTAGGACGAACGTTCACTGCTACGCAAAAACTCTTATATGCGGCTATTCGTTGGTTAGAACAATTAATATATGAAATTGCATCCCTAAAAGAATCAATACAAGCATTTAATCTTTTTAAACCAGATTTAACAATAAGATTAATAATATGACAAGCACAACGTTGATGCAGTAAGAAAGATTGTGTATAAGCATTAAACAAAGGAGTAAGAATTTCCATAGCCTTAGTGTTTGCAGCTGCATTATCTAAAGTTATAGAAAAAATCTTTTCCGTGAGGCCAAAATCTTCTACAACTTTAATAATACTTTCTGCAATATTTTCAGCACTATGTAAAACAATAATTAATTTAAATCATATCATTCTTTTTTCATTACCCAGTCATCATTAACATAATGAGCAACAATACTAATATAATCCTCTCTAGCCCTACCACTCCATATGTATGATGTTAAAGCAATAGAAAATGTACAGGTATGAAACATTTGTTTCAATTTTTCACGACAATTGTATAATATTTAATTAATTTGTAGTTGTTGTTTACTTAGATACAGCACTAAATCGAGGGTTATGAGCAGTTCTAATATATTTTTGAAAAGCATCAGACTCACCAAAATATAAAGATAAATCTTGAGAAGCAATTAATCTATAAAGAGATTCCCGAGGTACCTCTAGGTTGTACTCCCACATATGTACCGAGCCGTCGAGGTTATATTGCAGCTGTGTCTGGCGCATTTGTATTCCTTGCCTTATTTTGCAGCTTGCACCATGTCGTTGCAGGTGACCCGTCCCACCTGAAGATTTTGTAGACAATTTATTACCACAAATTATACAAACAGCATACCTCACCAAATTCCCATCATCGTCGGTCTTGAACTTCTTGTCGAAATCATTCCAAACTCCTGATGTACTAGCTCTTGTTCTTTTTGCACCCGTGCTTTGGGTTGTAGATGCACTTGTTGAACCAGCGGAAGATGGATCGATTGGACCCTACGCCACCGAGGTCATCGTTTCTTCTGCCTCTCCAGTTTGTTGTACATGTGGACTTTCTGCGGATGGATATGCTTGTTGAAACGATTGCATATCCTCTGCTGAGAGGCCAAATTCGGAGAGTTGAAAATCGTAGTTTTCCATTGAATCAACTGCAAATTGAAATAGCAAAGAACAATTAACTTACTATTGAATCAATAAATAATAGCAAAAAATTAAAATAAGACAGCACTATTACCTCCTTTGCAACTCGCACAAAAATCTTTGAAGATTTTTGAATTTTCGGAATTTTGCCTGAATTTCTCACTAATTTTACCAAATTTGTGCAAACTCTTCCGAATTTTTCACAGCTAAACAGAGAGATGATAGTGAGGTTTGAAGTGTGGAAAATGGAGGCTGGAAGCCCCCTATTTATAGAAAAAAAAATTCAGATTTTTCTGAATTTTTTGCTATTTTTTGAATTTTTACCCCCAACGGTCAAACAACGACTATATTTAGCCGGACCGAGCCGTGCCGGGCCGGTCCAATAGGCCGTGCTGGCCCGGCCCGTTTAGCTCGCGTACCGTGTCGTTCTCGGGCTAGGTCTACAGTAGTGGGCCGCGGTGCGGCACGGGTAGGCCCGGCCCATTTGGATAGCTATAGGTATACCTCCCCTCTCTCACACTCTTTTCCCTCCAAAGTGTCGCCGCTCCCTCCCTCTGTCATCGTTCTCTCCCTCTCGTGCTCCTTTTCGCTTTCATCTGTTGCTCCCTCTCTCCTCATCACTGTTGTTATAACTACTGATCAAACAGTAAAGTAAGAAAATAGTACAGTGTTACGGCAGATGAGTAATGCCTGCCCTTTCTCCATGTTCAGGACGTGTATATATTTCTCCATGAAGCGCAATTATAATCTTGCACTCACAGTCATATGTCTTTCATAAGGGTATATATATATATCATTACATATATCATATTGGGCATTACAATTCCCTAACAGGCCGGATGAGCTCAGGTGGGAGCCACTCTTACTACAGGAGTCTCTCATGGTAAATGGCTTCTCACGGGTCGAAACTATGCCGCCGAGCCCTTTGGCCCCTCCATCCCTGCGGCCTGTGATGCAATCCGTGTTGGGCCGTACGGGCCAAAATCGTGATGTTGCCTAACCGAAGTTGTACCACCCATTCGCGTGTAGTGGGACACGCGGCCGAATGCTGCTGGCGCGTCATGTGTTGCCAGTTGGAATTTGACCACGATCATGCGTCCGTTCGCAGCATCGTGGGACACATGTGTGCACGCGGTTAGCGAGTCGTGCGGTGTCAGTTTTCACCAGTTGGGCTTCCCGATGGTGGGGCAGCCGAACAGACTTTATAACTGCGGTCGCCGTCGCGTCGCTGTCCTTCACGCTTGACCGCCGGAGGTTGTTAAAGGTTTTCTGGAGGTCTTGACCATGGGAGGTAAGTTGTCTGGTTTTGACGACCTTGTCGTCCACATAGGTTTTGATATTCCTTACGAGTTGGGAGGCGAGGGCAACGAGGCGTGTGAAGGTGGCTCCCACGTTCTTAAGGCCAAAAGGCATTTTGACAAAGCAGTATGTCCCTACCAGTGTTATGAAGCTCGTCTTGACCTCGTCGTCCTTGGCCATATGGATCTGATGAAAACCGGAGTATGCGTCCAAGAAGCTCATGAGCTCACACCCCGCCGTGGCATCCACTAGTTGGTCTATGCGGAGGAGCGGGTAATTGTCCTTTGGACATGCCTTATTGAGTGCGGTGAAATCAATGCACATGCGCCACGTGCCACTGGCCTTCTTCACCAGCACCGGATTCTCGAGCCAGTCCGGGTGCTAAACTTCGTGGATGACCCCGGACTGAAGTAACTTCGCAACCTCTGCTTTGGCCGCCTACTGGCACTCAAGTGACATGCGCCGGAGCCTCTACTTGACTGGCTTGGCGTCAGGGCAAACCGCGAGGGTATGCTCGATGATGGCGTGGTCCACCCCCTTTATGTCGCTGGTGACCAGGCGAAGACATTTGCGTTTTCACGAAGAACTCGGAGCAGGTCCTGTTCGACCTCCAGAGAAAGGCCCTCGCCGATGGAGACTCGCTGGGCATCGGTATGCAAGGAGACTCTTGACTCCGCCGTCCTACCTAGGCTTGGGCGTCCACCCCAGGGCGGAGGGTGTGCCTGCACCGAGGGTGTCTGTGACCGTGTGCACCTTCCAGAGGGGGCCTCGTGCACCAAGTTCTATCCGGCGGGCGAGGTCTTGATTGTCGAACATGGTAACAATGCCGTGCAGGCCCAGAAGCTTCATGTAGAGGAAGTTATGACGCATGACCGCTCCAAAGAAGTTAAGAGTCGGGCATCCTAAGATTGCGTTGTACGAGTAGGGAAGATCGACGATGTCAAACGTGACATCCTCACTCCTCGCGTGATCTCCCTGCCTGAAGGAGACTTGCAGCCGTATTTGTCCTAGGGCTTTCAGTGGTTGACCCTCGAAACCCTAGAGCGGGATCCCCGACGGTCCCAGCCTACTTCGGGGGATTCCCATCTGGTCGAAGGCTTCTGGGGAAGTCGGGGGACTGCGACCAGACGTTGCCGCGTGGGGAAGGAGTTGGTGGTGACACTGAGGAGGTGGAGGAGGCGCGACATGAGGGTTCGGGGGATAGAAGGAGGCGTCGGTTGCAGGAGGTGGAGTGGTTGCGGGAGGCGGAGGATGCGGGGGAAGAGAAGAGGAGCGTGGCCCACACGTTGGCCCGACCTTTTCTACGAGGAGCGAAAGAACTAAATACATGCGGATCTGAACGGCTGATCTTTGATCGGACAGCTGAGAAGAGAAAAGGAAGAACAGATCGATGACCACCAACTCATATTTTTAAGTAGTAGAGATTTGGAGGGCGTGCCGCATGTAGCACGTGCAAACCAACAATAATGTGTAACCTCAAAAAAAATTACTAGACCCAAAACATTTATGGAATACACCTTGGAAGATATTATAATAAATAAGTTGATAACACAACAAAAATGTGACACTTGTTAATTGATTAGCAAAATTGGCTCCTAGACACCTTGTTTGTGCCATTTACCAAAACACACCGTAAAGTTGATATTCATTTGATGGACATCGTAAATTTGTGTGCATTTGTTATACCACACTTTTTATCGATTAAAATAGTATTTTCTTAGTTTTGGAGAGCGACTAGCTCAAATATGCCCATATTGCCCCTTATCTTCTTTACCTTCTTCTTCCTTGGCTTGTTGTGCAAGAGCAAATGCTGCACTTTTGAAAGTATCTTGCAGAGACTTTTGTTTAAATAAAACTATAAGTTCATTTCTGCTGCATACATCATAGGTATTTAGTCTTGTACAACTGTTACAAGTTGTTGATAGTTCTAACGAACTGGCCAGACACGGCCGACTGGCCCGTGGACGGGCTGTCATGAGTGTGGTACCATGCTTGGGCCGGGCTAACCACTCACGTCCAGGTGGGGAGCATTATTGGTGTATTCTTTTCGGTTACGATTGATGGTTTATGATTGTAGCTAATAATTTTTTTGTCTTAGTACGAATGCTTATGCAAACGAACTAAATATCGATAAGACGCTTTGAAAAAATTGTACTGATAAGCCGCTTTGAAAAGATTATACTGATAATTCGCTTTAAAAAGGCGACGGAAAAGCCGTCTCGTTTGTTTATTTGGAGGAAGCCATAAGCGATAGATGGGTTCTTTTTGGCTGTGGTTGGTGGCTTTTAACCTTAGCGCGAGCGTTTGTGCGAACGAACTAAATATCGATAAGTCACTTCAAAAAGGCTATCCTGATAAGTCGCTTAGAAAAAATAATAAAAAAACCATACATTCATTTGTTCGGAAGAAACTATAAGTCATAACCGGAAAAGACTGATTGCAAGCCTGCAATGTTGAAGTCATTTTGCACGGGTTACTGCCCTACACCTAGAGCTGGGAGTTGGGCCGTGTCGTGCCGGCACGGCCTGGGCCCACCATGCTTCGGGTCGCTTCGAGCCATGCCAGCTCGGTCCAGTCATCTTGTCATGCCTTGCAGCACTGGCCCGTCTCGCCTCCTGCCAGGCCCACGCACGGCCCAAAACCCACTGTGCCGGCGTTCATGTCGTGCCAGCCCAAGCCCAGCCTGAAAGTAACTATACACAATGAAGGCGGCAGCGACGATGATGGCGGCGACCGCCATCTTCTTTTCTCTCGTACTCGCCTCGTTAAAAACTAATTCAAATTGAATTAGTTGCATAAAAATATGGGCACACAATGATGTAAATATTTTGGGAAAAAGTGGAATTTTCTTGATATTTTACAAATATAATGTTACTGTCTCGTTTGAAACCTTACGCCCCAGAGTGGGGTCCCCGAGTAAGAAAAAAGTACAGTAATAATATATGTACATACTAACTATAACAACATGCGTACATAATATTTACTCATCAATGTCTAGATCGTTCATGCGTTCAAGATCAGCACACGCCTACACGATTTCAGGATCCTCCAGTTGATGCTGTTGCCAATCTGTAACTAATTGTAGGACCGAAATGGCGACAGAGGGGGGTGAATGTCGACTTTTAAAATCGCCCCCAAAAGTATTTGCAAAAATCTCTACTCTCCGATGGCTATAAAAGCTATGAACGAGAAGAGATGATTGCTCACTCAAGCCGAAAATCAAACTGACAAGAGACTGAAATGGATCAAGGGAAAGAGTCTGCAAAAACTGGGCACGGCAAGAAATCAACTGTAATCGGCTGCCACGGCAAGCAAATCGACCGCCACGGCTACCACTGCAGAGAAATTGCAGTCATATATTACCATGACACAACACTGCAGACACGGCAAGAAAACTAGCAGAAATCGCTGCCACGGCAGGGAAATGATGCCACGGCAAGGAGGAAACGCTGCCACGGCAGGGAATTTCTGCCAGCCGAAATACCACCAAAAAGGGACAAGCTACAAACCAGTCCAAACAGCTGCAAGTAACAACCGAAAGTGAGTGTCCCTGCTGGCCAACAAAGGACTGCTGTCCAAACAAAAGAAAGCAAAGAAGCTGCCGGATCAAAAGAAAGAAAGAGCCAAAACCGAAAAAGCAAATGGTATCACTTTGATGCCGCAGCCGTAAGAGCACTAAATCAAACTGAATGAAGACTGCATGCATAGCCCCAACAGCCAATCTTTGCTGCTTGGCCGAACTGCATTGATTGCTAAAAAATAAACTACCGAGAAGATCTAAAAGACTAGAACTAAAATACCAAAGCTATTACTCGGTTTGGGAAGAAATGAAAAAGAGTACTAGCTGCACTTGAACACAACAACTTTCTGCAAGAGGAAGAACTTGGCAGCAGAGAACACAAATCATGTTGATTTCTTGCTGGCCGAGAAGCTACAGACCAAAGAGGCTCTTCTCGCAAAAAACAAAACAAGACTCAAGAAACCAAGGAGAAGGACCAAGAAACTCAAACAAATAAAAGATAGCACCACAGAGAGGGAGAGAAATCATCAAACCAAGCTTTGAAATATATTAGCAAAAACATGGATGATTACATGAGGTTTCTATTGCCACTCATCTCATCCTGAGAACTACACTAACAAAGAGTTCAAACACAAGATATCATAAACACGATACGGAGACATACATGATTAACATAGAGGAAAGATTACATATAGTTGTTCAGCTCATCTCTCTCAATCTCTCACTAACCTAGTCCCCATACATGCTTTGAGATAAGAACTCACACCACATATGGAGAGAAGCACAAACATAAAACTCTCAACACACTCTCTCAAATTTCAGCACAACCTCTCCCTCTCCTTTTATAGCCTCTCACTAATGGGTTTGCACATGATTTACCCATTAGGTCACCACCTACTCGATGCTTTATCCAAACCCGCTTCCTTTAGTGCCGCTTTGCGTTTTTACCGAAACGCCCCTTGCGCACCTTCCAGGAAGCTTCCCCATCCCTTGCCCTGCAAGCCACGCAGCTTCGCCGTCTTCGGCACACCTCGACCGTTCTGACCTCAGCGCCACCTGCGCCTAGTCCGGTCCTCCGTGTCTCGCCACGACTCCACTCGATGTCCTGCAGTCACACAGACAAGAAACACGTCAAATAGCACCGCTCGACACATGAAAGCGTTAATAACATCAAAACATCATGCTTACGCATGACGAAGTCCAAACCTGTCGAAACATTAGAATATGCATCCTAAACCCATACGACCAAGTTTGACCAAGTCCGACCGAGCCCGTTGCACCACGCAACGTCAAGGCTCGAACCACCCCATGCCGTGCACGTCGCCGCCCATACCCGACGTACGCCGCGCCCATGCCGGCGGTACTTCCCCAGGCGCGCGCACCAGTGAAGCCACTGCTCCCCTTCCCCGCCTATAAGAAGCCGGCCGCCCCCGTCGCTTCTCTTCCCCATCGCGCTTCTTCCCCCATTTCTGGCCGGCCGGCGCCATTCCTGCCGCCGCCTCCACCCCAGTCGGCCCCGGGCCGATTCCGCGCGGCAAGAGCGGCGCCTCGACGCCCCGAGGCCTTCCCCACCGTCGGCCGAAGCTCTCGGTCGCCCAAGCCTCTCCGCCACGGTCGCCTCCCCCGCACCGCCGCCTGCGCCCGTCGTCGGCTCGCCTCCGCCACTCTCCGGCCAGCTCGGCTGCCCCGGTGAGTTCCTGGTATGGTACTCGAGCTCATGCGCGCGTCATTTTCTCCCCTCTCCTTCCCGGTCGCCGGCGCCCCATTCTCCCTTCATCGCCGGCCGCCAGAGTCGCGCCAACTTGCCGGGGGGCCATCTCAGCCGAAGCAGCCACCTCCCCGAGATTCCTCGTCGCCGGCGCAGCCCATTTCCCCAGTCGCCGTCGCCTCCCCGGCCCCTCCCCACTGGCGACGCCGCACGGCTCCATAGCCACCTCGCCTCCCCTGTCTCTGCTTTGCCTCAGCTCTTTTACCTGACAGCCGAAGACACCTCCCTCTCCCCGTGTCTTTCTTTGTGTATGGCATGTGGGCCCAACTAGGTAAATCAAGTTTAAGTAACATTCCTGCTAATGAGATGAAGTAGTCTATGAATAATAAAGGGAATAAGAAATTAATTATGGGTTCATAATGAAAAGATTTATGTAAATAAGCTAAAAACTTAACATGGGATAATTATATGCCAATTAAGGTTAATATATTAACTCCCATGTAAAACTAAGGCAAGATCATACATGGTCTATTTTCTTATGACAAGTAATCAACATGAATTCAATGGACATCGATGTTAAAGATCAATTATGTGAAAATAATTAAGAGCCCACATTTTACAAATCAAAGGTGCTAGAAGTTAATCCTAGATAATCTTAGATGCAAGTATAAAACCTTAAATTATATATATGTATATGTATATATAAATTCAATGCTTTCAAATTTTACTCTAGAAACTTGAATAATACATTTAATCATATCTCGAGTAGTTTAGATACTATCCTTCATCCATCGATCTAAATATATTTAAACAAATTAAGCAAATCAATTTAACAAGATTTTGCCACATAAAATATTGACCATAACTTGATCATCTTTAAGATCATGTCATCTCTCTTATTATTGCTTAAAATAAACATTGGCAAGCCCCATAAGATATCAAGTGTGGTTTACTCATCTCTAAAATCATGGAAGCCATCTTTCCAAGAGTGCTTAAAATATTTGTAGTAAAGACCTTAACATTATCTGAAATACTGAGATTTAAGATGACAAATAAAATATGATTAAGAAAGTCTTGAAGAAAAAAAAAGAGCAATCCTTAATCTTTGTCTCGCATCCAAATTCCCCATCATTATCTCGGGATTTAAGTTTAATGATCAAGAATAATTAATAATAAAAGAAATAGCTTAATTAAGTATATCCCTAAAAAGTCATAGCATCTCTTTTTAGTAAAACACAACCGTTGGCCATTTCTAATAATTTTGTTAATGAAGCAGAATAATTAACTTTGCTCATAATAATGATTGGACTGAAATGGCCAACCCCATCATTCAATTAAGTCGTTAACATAATGGTTTGTTAAGCTGGCTACCGCAATCTCAGGTAAATATCGCCTCATGAAATATCAAATTTCATTAAATGATTAAAATTACTCATCTTCTGTAAAGCCCCCGCATCCTAAAAATACAAAGTTCTATTCCTCTTTACTATCTTCGCTAACCCCTTTTATCTGTCCGTAAGTCTTGCCTGACTCATGGGACTTCCTTGATAAATATAAAATTAATAATGAGAATGTTATCCAATAAATGGTCGAACCTCGCATTGCCTCGATCAGCTATGTTTTGACCTCTACCTTTTCAAAAGGGGGTATATTCCTGTAGATACTTCTTCATTTTGGTCCCTCCTTATTCTAAATTTTCCCTCACGGTAAAGCTATTCTGCCACCTCATTCCTTCGCCCAATTCATCTACCGCTGTGCTTTCAGCACACTAACTTGAATCATCCTTCTATTCTCAAATCGTAATAAATGTATAATTTAAATTAACTTGGGCATTTAAAGTGTTTGGATTTATTTGGTCTTTCTTTACTTTGCCGCGTATTAGAATCTGAAGACTCGATGAGGCGACGGATTCGAACAAGATCAAGACTCGGGTAAAAGCGACGGATAGGAAGTTAAGATCGCTGACTGAGCAGGCTTTGATTTAGATCAATCAAGGCCATGGTACCCCAAGCAAGGCAAGTCATCACTTTGATCATGCTGATCCTACATTTTATGCAAAATTATGTTTCTTTAAATTATCAAATTGCATGCTTACTTTACTATGCAAATGTATGTTAAAGCTTAAGGTAGTTACCTGCCTATTGGATGTCTTAAAAACTACTATGTCTTTCCTTGACACTTGAATCACCTGACCATTGTCACCCTAGATGTTAATAATAACCTTACTAGCTATAAGTCATATTAATGCCGTGCTAGTCTTGACAAGTCCAGGGCACTAGTGGTCCTGATCATCAATCTTTAAATATGAAAACTGGTTTTGGGACAGTCACGGGATGTACGTGGCTGATTATTTGTGATAACTTAAGTTATGCTTCTCAAAACCTTAAAAATCTGCTATACCAGTCTGGGCGGATGGTAAGAGTGGTGGGTGTGGATGTAGCACAAGGATTGTGGTCTGTGGAATGAACCGCCCGGACAAATTAAGGACTTAATCCTGTGATGACCCCTCCGTGTACAACAGTACAACCACAAGCTGGCAAATTGTAGGCTTGGCTGAATAATTTACTAGACTCTCTAGCCATTTCACGGAGAACGTGTGTAGGTGGGTAATAAAAGCCCCCGTGGAATGGGACATCGGATATAGGTGACGTCGCCGAGGCTAGCGTATGGTGGAGAGTGCAGTCCGAGTGCGCTAACCTGTGGTGGACATCCCGCACAACCTATGGAAGCAACCCCATAGGGGTGAGATGCTAGAGAGCGAGGTATTGTAAAGGTCTCGTGGTAGTCTCTCGATCTGCATGACTAAGGAATCATGTGGAACCATCGGGACGATTACCTCTTGTGGGTAAAGATGTACAGACTCTGCAGAGTATACAACTATTCGAATAGCCGTGCCCACGGTCAAGGGCGGACACGGAAATCTTCCCCGAGTTAGTTCTATTTCAAAAACCTTTGTGGGTGGGGCAAAAACTTATCAGAGGGAGGTACTCTGATTTTGAATTTTTCCTGGAGGGACGTACTCCAGCGTGGTAAATAAGGTGGAAGTGGCATAATGATCAAAAGCTAGCATAGGTGGATGGAACCATGTAATCGGTGGATGGAACCTACACCGTTATAAATATTGCACAATTTCAAACTCTTTAAAGAATGTTTATAAAATGCCAAGTTATAGGAATTTTAATTATGAATATTGCAAATGTCGCACTAAGCAAATAAAAGAACCTCAAGCCTCCTTTGACAACCTTGCATCTATTATTATTGCATCCTGTGTGGTGGCTTGCTGAGTATCATCGGACTCATTCTTGCTTAACTGCTATCATTCAGTCAGAAAGGAAACAAAGTCAAGCCCTGCAATGCCTAAAAAGGGTCGACAGAGCTGGAAGACGATGAGGTCATGGACTAGGTTGCGAACCCCAGTTGGCTGCCTGTGGGCAAGTCCCGCGGGTCCCACCTGTGTGAAGTTTCCGCTGCTGCATTTTATCATTTTCGGCCTAACCGGCCCATGAGTAAGTATTACTGTATTATTTACGCTTCCGCATGATATGTTTTCGATATACAGTAATGTATCTGTGAGCACTATCTACTGATCCAGGGAATAGTGCGGTGAATCACAGAGGATCTGGGTTTTGCTAACCCGAGGTCCGACAGAGCTGGTATCAGAGCATATCGACTGTAGGTCGTAACCTTAGTTAGCATGGCCGTTAGCTTTATGACTAGAATTATTTCTTCAAAATCTAACTGCAAAATATAAGTAGTATTACTACTCTTATCCCTCTTAGATGATTCCCTCTCATCTATTTGCTGCCCTGGCCATTTTTAGCTCCAAGGCTCTCTTATCCCGAATTCAAACTAGCGCGTGCCTGAGTTCTCTTCTGGAAAAAAAATTCCTTGGGCCAAAGTCATAAAACCTATAGTGAGTTTTATTTACAAAAGTTGTTTATCCTTGGAAGATTAAATTGCCAAAATTTTATTTGCAAAGCTTCTTTTCAAGCTTACTTCAACTAACTTAAGCTTCCAAGGAAAGTTTTCCAAAAATTTAACTCCCTGCCAGTTTATTCTAAGGATTCGCCTTGATTTCCCAGATATATGTGTAAATCTTGGTGGAATTCATGTCAATCGTAAAAGAGAATCAATGGTGTAAATTTCTGGGTGAAAAATAGGCAAATCAATTTGAATAACTGGGTGAGCTAAATGGGTGAACCTACTTAATGATCGGATTGACTGAGTGGATAGATCAGTTTACCTGATTTGATTGATTAAGACGGGTGGACCAATTTGAATGATTAGATTGGCTGAATTAGTACACCAATGTAAAAGGACTAAATGGGCTAAAAAAATCAGATTGGTTGGAAAAATGGAGAAATATAGATGATTGAATTGACGAAATGAGTGGACCAACTCAAAAAGATTGGATGGGCTCAAATAAGTGGATCGATGGGATTTCAGAAAAGTAGGGAGCATAAAAGCAATTGTTGGTCTGCAGCTCTAATCAATAGCATGGCTCCCAGTGAATGTTTCCACTAGTGGGATAATGGAATATAGCTGATTACTGGATGGATTATTGGAAATTCTGAGGAAATTAGGAGAAGTAATCTTGATTTATAGATTTGAGTAATAATCTTATTCTCGGTGAACATTTAGGACAATGAGGTCGTTTGGAAGAAAATTTGCGGATGGTAAGACTGATCACTTGATAAACAGATTATGAGTATACATCAATGGTGAAAAAGGTTGGATTATAATACAAGTGGTACTGGTGGATTTAAAAATGTAAAAGATGTGAGTAGTATTGGTGGATTTAAAATATAGAAATCTTGAAACCATGATGCAAACAAATACGAGTGTATTTAAAGGTAAAAAAAATTTGAGTAATATTCAGGCAAAAAGTTGAATGGGATTGTTGATTAATGAACCCAAGACTGGATTTAGGATTTTATGTAGGAAAGTGAGATTCATTTGAGGAATAGGTAACTCTGATTTGGTGAATGAACCTATCGATGATACCTTGGCAGTCATATGATTGTGGATCGGACCAATGATAACAGACAGTGTTGGAGTATTAGACAACAGTCGTGCTGAGACTAATTGATAAAGGGAGCTACTTTAGATTCAATCAAGTGTACGCAAGATTAACAAGGCCTTGGATTCTAAGCCTACAAATGGAAATAGTTTGGGAGTAAATTAGTCTGTCAATGTGGTGACCTTGGAGGATATTAGGATATATATATATATATATATATATATATATATATATATATATATATATAAAACTCTGTTTCCAAAACAATAATAAGAAGCATGAGCTTCGTTGCCAAAGCACTTCTTAACCCTTTCCTTCTGCTACTTCTGTCTGAAAAAGGAAATTGGTTTTCCTATTCCCCCCTTACTTCAAAGGCTTAAGCTTGAAGGTGTCAAGTATGCTCGTGAAGATTTGATGGCCTCGCTTCAACAAATCTAGTGTTCAGAACCTTGTGTTGTTTGTGTGTGTATCCGCACATAGACGTTGCTTGGTCCAAAAAGATTATATTTGGCCCTGTGCACTGCCTTCTTGCCCTCGGGCATCATATTTCATAGTCACAGGAAAAGCGTGTTTTCAAAAGCTTGGTTTTTTTTCTGTGTGGCTTGTGTACTGCCCTAGCTTCTGGGTGTGCACTCCTTAGAATGGGTTAGAATATCTCATCTCTGCGATCCTTTGCGCACCTCATGCTAATTCCCCCTCACCTTATTGCTGAAAACCTCGTCAGGTCTGCAGGCAAGAGGTAGCCGATAGCCAAGACAAGACACTTCAAGTTTTGAGGGGAAAGAGGCAATATCTTTAGAAAGGACAACAACTAAGAGGCCTTAGCCTGCAAAAAGGATCCAGACTCAAGCCTCTATTCCACAGTAGACTCGCTGATACAGTCATCAAGACATTATCAATGGCCAAAAAGAAGGCTAGAAGCAAGAAACCAGGACCAACAGTTTCTACTCACCACCGTCACAAGCCAATACTCAGATCCATTCCGCCAAGACCACCAAGAAAGAGTCGCCACATGACAGGCAACCGTACCACTACATCAGGTGGACCCCGAAAGAACACCACTTGCTTTTATTGTGGAGGAGAAGGGCATGACATTCGTAGTTGCCCTGAGAAACGGAATGGTAAGGGTGCTTATCCCCTTTGCAGTAACACAGGATGTTGCGTGATCAAATGTCCCCAATGGAATCTAGAAGGATTAGCCTGGGATGCTATCACCACCAATCAAGGCCCTCAAAGGAAGCCAGGCCAAGGGTTCAACTGCTTCAAATGCAGTGACCCAGGACATTATGTGAGAGACTGCCCTCTACGAAAATCGAACAAGCAAGAAAAGGATGTCAACGCCACCAACCTCAGTCTTGGCAGAGGAAAGTGTAGTAGCTCCAAGTGCACTATCCAGGGACCAACAGGACCCAACAAATCCCTACTACCAGGTCTGGGAGCTCTGCCAGTTACTGCATGTGCTGAATGTGGCAAGACAGGACATGACGCCCAATCATGCCCTCCACTGCGACAGGTTACATGTTTTGCTTGTGGACAAACAGGGCACTACAGCTATAATTGCCCAGCTCCGTACTATCCTTACTGCAAGAAACATCCTCTACCAAAAGGCTGTCTCAAGAACCTAATAGCATATAGGCGTTGTGGAGAAAAGGGATATGAGAAAAGTCAATGGACTGCAAACTGCCCCAACTGCGAAGAAGATCATCAACCTGGAGAATCCTCCATGAGCAGGGTTACCTGTTTTCTCTGTGAAGGACAAGACCATTGCCCCAAGGATTGCTCCATGAGCCTGTTGCTGACCAAGGCTGCTGAGATACAGAGACTGAGCTTTCAAGTCGCCATCAGACTCGTCATGAATGGAGCTGACAAGAGCAATTAGTACCGGTCACTCTTCATGTTAAGGGGGGTAGCCTGAATAAATAAGAAGTGTTGGAGCACCTTGATGTTAGGCCCTACTACCACCCCAGCATAAAGAGAAGTTAGCAATCAACACTGAAGAAACAGCAAACCCCTGAAATGTCAAGCGCTGAAGTGAAGCTAGCTGCAAGCTATCCAAAAGAACAAGGTCTCCTGTGTGGTGTGTTCTCCAAGTGTTGATCCGCTTTTGTTTGGATGTCCTCTCTTCGGATGGCTCCAAGGAAAGGGCGTAGTTCCAAGCATTACTCTAGAACCTTTTGCTAGCCAGCTTGTTTCTACCTTGTTCCTTCTACTCCACTCGAATCTCGGGGACGAGATTCCTGTTAAGGGGGGTAGAATCTGTAACATCCCAAATAGGGAATTATGGTAATTATGAAAAGTGTAAAATCTTTTAATCGTTTTCTTGGGTATTTCAAAAAAAATCTTTGTTGTTATTCAATTGCTCAAGTTGGATTTCTTGCCGAAAGCCCAATTGATAAAAATCAAAACCTTGGAATCAAGATATCAAAATTTAAAAATTTAGAAGATCCAAATTTACCCGGGAGTCTTAATTGCAAATTTAAATTGAAATCCGGATCTTCGAAACCAAGGATAGAAATTTGAATCCAAGATAAAATCCTTCCATCCAATTCTCGTATCTAGACATTCAAATTCGAAAAATTTAAAATTTATTTCTCCAAAACTTGGCAATCTTAAAATTTAATTTGCTGGATTCAAAAATGTGAACTGAGATTTCAGATTCAAATCTGCTCACAAATCCAATTTCTGAAATTTCATAAATCCCAAAATTCCTTTTGGGGCTCGGCCCATTTCCTCTTTTTCCCTGACCCACTTACCTTCCCACCCGGCCGCCCAGCTTTTTCCTTCCTCTGGGCCAGCCGACGCTGCTGCCTTCTTCCCCCGTTTCTCCCTTCTCCTTCCTCCTCCCTCGTTCCCCTTCGCGTCGAGGCAGCCCACCCCCGCGCCTCTGTTCCTCGCGCCGGCCCAGCCGCGCAGCTCGCCCGCCCCAGTTCGCGCCGCCCCCGGTTCTCCCCCCCGTCATCTCTGCACCAGCGCCCCTACCACCGGCCTAGCCACCGCGCCATCCCCCTACGCGCGCGCGCGCCATGCCTTGCACGTCGCCGCCCATACCCGACGTACGCCGCGCCCATGCCGGCGGTACTTCCCCAGGCGCGCGCACCAGTGAAGCCACTGCTCCCCTTCCCCGCCTATAAGAAGCCGGCCGCCCCCGTCGCTTCTCTTCCCCATCGCGCTTCTTCCCCCATTTCTGGCCGGCCGGCGCCATTCCTGCCGCCGCCTCCACCCCAGTCGGCCCCGGGCCGATTCCGCGCGGCAAGAGCGGCGCCTCGACGCCCCGAGGCCTTCCCCACCGTCGGCCGAAGCTCTCGGTCGCCCAAGCCTCTCCGCCACGGTCGCCTCCCCCGCACCGCCGCCTGCGCCCGTCGTCGGCTCGCCTCCGCCACTCTCCGGCCAGCTCGGCTGCCCCGGTGAGTTCCTGGTATGGTACTCGAGCTCATGCGCGCGTCATTTTCTCCCCTCTCCTTCCCGGTCGCCGGCGCCCCATTCTCCCTTCATCGCCGGCCGCCAGAGTCGCGCCAACTTGCCGGGGGGCCATCTCAGCCGAAGCAGCCACCTCCCCGAGATTCCTCGTCGCCGGCGCAGCCCATTTCCCCAGTCGCCGTCGCCTCCCCGGCCCCTCCCCACTGGCGACGCCGCACGGCTCCATAGCCACCTCGCCTCCCCTGTCTCTGCTTTGCCTCAGCTCTTTTACCTGACAGCCGAAGACACCTCCCTCTCCCCGTGTCTTTCTTTGTGTATGGCATGTGGGCCCAACTAGGTAAATCAAGTTTAAGTAACATTCCTGCTAATGAGATGAAGTAGTCTATGAATAATAAAGGGAATAAGAAATTAATTATGGGTTCATAATGAAAAGATTTATGTAAATAAGCTAAAAACTTAACATGGGATAATTATATGCCAATTAAGGTTAATATATTAACTCCCATGTAAAACTAAGGCAAGATCATACATGGTCTATTTTCTTATGACAAGTAATCAACATGAATTCAATGGACATCGATGTTAAAGATCAATTATGTGAAAATAATTAAGAGCCCACATTTTACAAATCAAAGGTGCTAGAAGTTAATCCTAGATAATCTTAGATGCAAGTATAAAACCTTAAATTATATATATGTATATGTATATATAAATTCAATGCTTTCAAATTTTACTCTAGAAACTTGAATAATACATTTAATCATATCTCGAGTAGTTTAGATACTATCCTTCATCCATCGATCTAAATATATTTAAACAAATTAAGCAAATCAATTTAACAAGATTTTGCCACATAAAATATTGACCATAACTTGATCATCTTTAAGATCATGTCATCTCTCTTATTATTGCTTAAAATAAACATTGGCAAGCCCCATAAGATATCAAGTGTGGTTTACTCATCTCTAAAATCATGGAAGCCATCTTTCCAAGAGTGCTTAAAATATTTGTAGTAAAGACCTTAACATTATCTGAAATACTGAGATTTAAGATGACAAATAAAATATGATTAAGAAAGTCTTGAAGAAAAAAAAGAGCAATCCTTAATCTTTGTCTCGCATCCAAATTCCCCATCATTATCTCGGGATTTAAGTTTAATGATCAAGAATAATTAATAATAAAAGAAATAGCTTAATTAAGTATATCCCTAAAAAGTCATAGCATCTCTTTTTAGTAAAACACAACCGTTGGCCATTTCTAATAATTTTGTTAATGAAGCAGAATAATTAACTTTGCTCATAATAATGATTGGACTGAAATGGCCAACCCCATCATTCAATTAAGTCGTTAACATAATGGTTTGTTAAGCTGGCTACCGCAATCTCAGGTAAATATCGCCTCATGAAATATCAAATTTCATTAAATGATTAAAATTACTCATCTTCTGTAAAGCCCCCGCATCCTAAAAATACAAAGTTCTATTCCTCTTTACTATCTTCGCTAACCCCTTTTATCTGTCCGTAAGTCTTGCCTGACTCATGGGACTTCCTTGATAAATATAAAATTAATAATGAGAATGTTATCCAATAAATGGTCGAACCTCGCATTGCCTCGATCAGCTATGTTTTGACCTCTACCTTTTCAAAAGGGGGTATATTCCTGTAGATACTTCTTCATTTTGGTCCCTCCTTATTCTAAATTTTCCCTCACGGTAAAGCTATTCTGCCACCTCATTCCTTCGCCCAATTCATCTACCGCTGTGCTTTCAGCACACTAACTTGAATCATCCTTCTATTCTCAAATCGTAATAAATGTATAATTTAAATTAACTTGGGCATTTAAAGTGTTTGGATTTATTTGGTCTTTCTTTACTTTGCCGCGTATTAGAATCTGAAGACTCGATGAGGCGACGGATTCGAACAAGATCAAGACTCGGGTAAAAGCGACGGATAGGAAGTTAAGATCGCTGACTGAGCAGGCTTTGATTTAGATCAATCAAGGCCATGGTACCCCAAGCAAGGCAAGTCATCACTTTGATCATGCTGATCCTAAATTTTATGCAAAATTATGTTTCTTTAAATTATCAAATTGCATGCTTACTTTACTATGCAAATGTATGTTAAAGCTTAAGGTAGTTACCTGCCTATTGGATGTCTTAAAAACTACTATGTCTTTCCTTGACACTTGAATCACCTGACCATTGTCACCCTAGATGTTAATAATAACCTTACTAGCTATAAGTCATATTAATGCCGTGCTAGTCTTGACAAGTCCAGGGCACTAGTGGTCCTGATCATCAATCTTTAAATATGAAAACTGGTTTTGGGACAGTCACGGGATGTACGTGGCTGATTATTTGTGATAACTTAAGTTATGCTTCTCAAAACCTTAAAAATCTGCTATACCAGTCTGGGCGGATGGTAAGAGTGGTGGGTGTGGATGTAGCACAAGGATTGTGGTCTGTGGAATGAACCGCCCGGACAAATTAAGGACTTAATCCTGTGATGACCCCTCCGTGTACAACAGTACAACCACAAGCTGGCAAATTGTAGGCTTGGCTGAATAATTTACTAGACTCTCTAGCCATTTCACGGAGAACGTGTGTAGGTGGGTAATAAAAGCCCCCGTGGAATGGGACATCGGATATAGGTGACGTCGCCGAGGCTAGCGTATGGTGGAGAGTGCAGTCCGAGTGCGCTAACCTGTGGTGGACATCCCGCACAACCTATGGAAGCAACCCCATAGGGGTGAGATGCTAGAGAGCGAGGTATTGTAAAGGTCTCGTGGTAGTCTCTCGATCTGCATGACTAAGGAATCATGTGGAACCATCGGGACGATTACCTCTTGTGGGTAAAGATGTACAGACTCTGCAGAGTATACAACTATTCGAATAGCCGTGCCCACGGTCAAGGGCGGACACGGAAATCTTCCTCGAGTTAGTTCTATTTCAAAAACCTTTGTGGGTGGGGCAAAAACTTATCAGAGGGAGGTACTCTGATTTTGAATTTTTCCTGGAGGGACGTACTCCAGCGTGGTAAATAAGGTGGAAGTGGCATAATGATCAAAAGCTAGCATAGGTGGATGGAACCATGTAATCGGTGGATGGAACCTACACCGTTATAAATATTGCACAATTTCAAACTCTTTAAAGAATCTTTATAAAAGGATTTATTCATCATATACCCTCCTCATAGATGGAAATTCAGGATTTACCCTCCTGACCCACGTGTCAGTGACTTATGATGACCCCACATGTCATTGAGGTGGGAGGGTAAATCCTGAAATCCCCAATTCAAGGGAGGGTATATGATGAAGATCCCCGTTTATAAAATGCCAAGTTATAGGAATTTTAATTATGAATATTGCAAATGTCGCACTAAGCAAATAAAAGAACCTCAAGCCTCCTTTGACAACCTTGCATCTATTATTATTGCATCCTGTGTGGTGGCTTGCTGAGTATCATCGTACTCATTCTTGCTTAACTGCTATCATTCAGTCAGAAAGGAAACAAAGTCAAGCCCTGCAATGCCTAAAAAGGGTCGACAGAGCTGGAAGACGATGAGGTCATGGACTAGGTTGCGAACCCCAGTTGGCTGCCTGTGGGCAAGTCCCGCGGGTCCCACCTGTGTGAAGTTTCCGCTGCTGCATTTTATCATTTTCGGCCTAACCGGCCCATGAGTAAGTATTACTGTATTATTTACGCTTCCGCATGATATGTTTTCGATATACAGTAATGTATCTGTGAGCACTATCTACTGATCCAGGGAATAGTGCGGTGAATCACAGAGGATCTGGGTTTTGCTAACCCGAGGTCCGACACTGAGCCATGAGAATTATCCATAATGACCATAATGAAGTGCACCAAGCCATAACTCAATAAAGGGCTATCTAGATCATGACAGTATATGTATAAGCCAGCTAGCACATAAAGATGACACTCTGAAATGTAGGGCATTTAGTGAGCAAGTCAAGTCATCAATTAAGTAAAGTCTAGCTAGAGATATCCAAGAATGATGCAGGCCATGTCAATAGTCTAAGTGGAATCAAGAAACTAGTGTTGAGTCAATTAGAGTGTTATAAGCTCAAGAGTTTATCATTTGTTTAAGCACTTTTCATCTTTTAGGTGATTAAGCAAATTTTGCACAATTGACATATTTTTTTTCAAGCTTATGGCTGTTTTCAACCAAATTTTTTTTGTCATGTGCTAGATCTCAAGCCTTATGCGACTACTCTAAGCGAGAAGCTTAAGAAGATAGTCTAGGTCATCCAAAACTCCCCCTGAGTTCATGCCTAGTGCAATGGCAAGCCGTCTCATGAGAAAGAATTGGTGAAATCAGTTTTTTCGCACATAAAAAGATATCCTTTTGCTTTTAACATATTGTGCTAACTCATGATGTATCAAGATACTAAAATTGCTCAATCTAAGATTCAACCTAGATTCAAGACTCAACTCAACCTATTTGACATGACATGAATCATACAAGGATAGCTAAAGATAGACTAAACTCAAATGCTAGCATGCCAAGTTTTAATACAAGTTGAGCAATTTTAATTAACTTATCATGGCAAAAGCTAGTCTATACATATGAAGTCATGATAAATCTAGCAAATCAAGCACAAGCCATGGCAAGGTGTAGAGCATTGTACGCATGTCATAAATGATAATAGTCAAGGCTCAATGTAGTTATATTACAACGCGAGATACAAAAAAAACAAGAAAATCCAGCTCCCCCTCAACATGAGATGCAACTTTTAGTTCAAGTTGAGTTAAGTCAATATTAAGCTCCAGAAGCTCCCAAATGAACTCCCCCTGAACCAAAGCAATAAAAACGAGAAACTGGCGAAGAAAATCCAAACAGGCAGTCCTTAAAGTATAGATAAGATATAGAGACAATTATGGCTCAAACTGACTCTCATCTACCCCATATGACTCCAGGACAATCAGCTGACAGTAAATCACACACTAGAGAGCAAACACGTACCCTGTCTACCCGAGAGTGGCCCAACCCTCGCTAGAACCTACAAGAAGTGAGTGAGCTCAACCTAGTGAGATAAGAAACATCTAATATGCAGCATCCTGGAAGCACAAGATAAGAGTAAGAAGTCTAAGCAACTCGGCAAGAAAATCACTCTAACCTATGCTGGAAGGACTAAACCCAATGCACCCAAATGCAAAGAGACAGAAATGAGACAGAAACATAATCAATATAGTAAAGCAGTAAAGCCCAAAACTCCCCCTCACTACAGTCCATAAGGACAAACCACCCCAAGCTCTCCCCGCAGAGCTGAAAACCTCGAACTATCCAATGGCTTGGTGAAAATGTCAGCCAACTGGTGGTCACTCTCCACAAACTGGAGCACTATATCGCCTTCAATCTCTTTTCTCTTCTTGCACATAGCCTTTCTTTTATTTAAAGATTTTTCATTTCTATGCATAGTGATACTAGATTAATAAGAAAATACTTGTTTTACTGAATATACTCTGAACAATTGTTCAAATGAATACTTGCTTGTGTTGATAAGAAAGCTCTGATGGCTTTTACAAGAATAACTATTATTTTTTATGCAGATAAGATTTAATTATGTAATTCTTGGGACATTTAATTAATTTATTTAATTGCGAAGAACAATTATATGGTGAGATTTCTATAAATTGCCCTGTTTAACTTGTATTTCTAAATTTAATAGGATTTAACTTGCAAAATTTTATTCTTGGCCTATTTTCTTTTATTTCCACTATTTTACTTTATTTTCCTATTTCCTTTCCCTTTTTATTTTCTCTTTTTCCTCCTCTCCATTTTCATTTTCACCCGGTCGCTCCCCCTTCACTCCCCATCTCTTCTTTCCCTTGGCTCCTCCTCTCCTCTCAGCTCTCACACCCGATCTGGATCTTGGGCTCCCCTCTCACGCGCACTGCCGGTGCTCGGTGCTCGCGCCAACGACAGCGGAGGCATCGTCGCGACCCCCACCCCCTCCGTCGACACGCTCGCGGGTGGTGCGGGGATGTGAGCGGGACAAGCTTCTGGCTACCGCCCTCGGTTCCGGCTGCCCTGCTCCTTCTCCTGCGGCTGCCGTCCACTCATCCGGGCTCCGGTATACTCCACTCCTTCAGGCCAAAGTGGCCACCGGAGGGACTAGAGTGGCTGTCCGTGCCCACTGTGCTCCCCTTGCCGGGCCAACCCAAGCACGACATGATTCGCCGTGCCATGCCGTACCGCCCGACGGGCC
Organism: Dendrocalamus latiflorus; assembly: GCA_017311315.1. Taxonomy (NCBI): domain Eukaryota; kingdom Viridiplantae; phylum Streptophyta; class Magnoliopsida; order Poales; family Poaceae; genus Dendrocalamus; species Dendrocalamus latiflorus. Next base: position 4,804,458 of record CM029654.1, read on the forward strand.
GGCTTGACAGGCCCGGTCTGATTCACCGTTTGTGCCGTGCCAGCATGGCCTACCACGTGACGTGCCTATATTGTGTTTGAACCATACTGGGTCGGCTGAGTCTTAAGCTGACCCACAAAAACACAACCCATCTCCAATCTCTACGCGCAACTGGCAATGCATAGGCGAATGCCGCGCCCGTGCGCGGGAGATATCTGCCGAGTGTTTGACCAAAAACATCCGAGAAGGCCAATCCACAAGCGGTAGCTCTCGTCGGTGCCATGTCGTCGCACCGGATAAGCCACGCCGATCTCTCTTATCCTCTCGGCAAGAGAAAACCACACAAAACGCGCGCGAGTCACCCCCACCGCAAGGCGTGTGCGTCGAGGTCCACGACGGCCACCATGACCGTGCTCGTCTCCCTCCTCTCCCCTTCCCCTCTCCTCACCACCGCCGCCTCCACCTCCTCCTCCGCCTCGCAGCCACCCGCGCAAGCTGTCAGGCTCCCGGCCAGGCCACTCGCAACCACGCTGACCGCGGCGGCCGCCGCCAGCCTCCTGCTGCTGTCCCCCGCGACGCCTCCACCGTCCCAGGCAGACCCGGAGTTCAAGGTGTACTACGGCACGGCTGCGAGCGCGGCCAACTACGGCGGGTACGGCGGCAACGCGAGCAAGAAGGACGTGGCGGAGTACGTGTACGAGGTGCCGGAGGGGTGGAAGGAGCGGCTGGTGTCCAAGGTGGAGAAGGGCACAAACGGCACGGACAGCGAGTTCTTCAACCCGCGCAAGCGCTCCGAGCGCGAGTATCTCACCTTCCTCGCCGGCTTCCGCGCGCTGGCGCCCGTCAACGCCGTGCTCGACAACCTCGCGCTCTCCGACGTCGGGCTGCAGGACCAGATCGCGTCAGCGGACGACGTGCGGTCGGCGGAGCGGACGGACGGGAGCGGGCAGGTGTACTACGAGTACGAGATCGCCGGCGCCGGCGCGCACAGCCTCATCTCCGTGACGTGCGCCCGGAACAAGCTGTACGCGCACTTTGTCACGGCGCCCAACCCCGAGTGGGGCCGCGACGAGGCCGTCCTGCGCCGTCTGCACCAGTCGTTCAAGACCGTCGACTCCGCCGGCCCGCCTCCGGCCGAGGCGAGCTAGTGCGCGTGCACGGTCGCTCGCCGGGCAGCTGCGTCCATAAGCATATGGGTAAGTACGTGTTACGTTGTTGAAGAGCTAGCAACTTGAGAAAAATAAGTAACGTGCTGCGCGGTGTAATTAAGCAGTTTCGTATAGGCGGGAGGACGAGGCAATGTGGATAAGCTACGTAAGTATGTGCTGTGAATTACTCCTTCCTCTTTGAGTTACCCAACCACGATTGATGACCAGCAGTGCTGCGTGTGCTTCACAGTCCACACTGGCAACCCAACGGAACGAATGGAAGTTAACCTCCGCGCTGATAAATGTGATATCGCATGGTGATCGATGGCTGCAACTAAGAGTATGACATGTTCATTGATCATTTCAGTTGTATCGCGAGCCTTTTCTCCTGGAAAGTGGTTAGAGAACAGCATCCGTTCCACCGCGCAGACTGAAAAATTCGAGGCTTGCCAATGCCATCCCCTCCGAACTCCGGCACGGCGAGTCGGCAGGGCACTGACGTCCGGCGGGCGGCACTAGCTCCACGCTGTTTTCCTACGCCGACTCTCGTGTCCCTTGCCGGCCAGTTGCCGCAGTGCTAACAACTCCCTCCAGATCTGTGCAAATCTCGGCTTCTCGGCCCGGCACAGCCCAACCAAACCTACCGGTCCGTAATGCAGAACCAGGCCGGGTTGGAATCACCTAGGACCGATTGTGGCGCGGCAGGGTAGGCTTCGTTGTTTTCTTTTAGCTCCGACTTTCTTAGCTTACTACAATTTATCATTACTATTATAAAAAAATGAGTTAGTAGTTATACGTTCATTCTCCACCAATCGCTATATTCACTTAACTTATCACCATTCTCCACTTTCCAACCGATCACAGCAGCTCTCTTCTATAGCACGATTCTTTATATACTCAATAAATTTCATTGCAACGTACGGATGCGTAACTAACAAGAAGTATATGGAAAGAACGCGTCCGTAGAACGTTGGTTATTGATTCTGCTCACGTCCTGCAATGTTTGCCCAAAACGGCCGGGGCATGACTCCTAACCCCATGGTTGTTCCAACTCTGAGCCCATCTGGACGTCAACGCAGCCCACCGTCGCACGCTTCAAGAATTTTGTAACATCAGGCCGTGCGAGTTTCAGGCATTTTTCGTCTGGCTACTACGTATTCCATCGCGACAATCGATCTCATTATGACCTTCAGTAGGTCGGCACTGGTGGAGTACGTAGCAGCTGTGGGAACGGGCTTAGGTGCAGGCCCTATACTTAGAGTAACTCCAGCAGGACCCTCAAACAAGCCCTTAAATCAAAATTTGACGGTTGAGGACAAAAACACAGGTTCAGTAGGGTCCCTACTCAGGCCCTCAAAAGTAGGAGGCCCTCAAATTCACCCATCAAGCCCTCATTCCTGGGGACCCTGGAGGAGGCCCCTACTTTTGAGGGCCTGAGTAGGGGCCCTGCTGGACCTGTGTTTTTGTCCTCAGCCCTCAAATTTTGGTTTAGGATGATGAATGGGTCCCACATGGCAGTGTCTATTAGGATGAATTTGAGGGCCCTGATTTGAGAGCTATTGCTAGAGTAGATGCAAAAAAATCAAGCTCTCAAATGTTAGGAGAGCCCTCAAATCAAAAATAGGGGCCTTGATTTGAGAATTTTCGTTACGGATAATCTATTTTTTATTCGAAAATACAGAAATATACCCGTGATTTTTTTTTACAAAAATATGCTCAAGTCGCCCAATGGTTGAGCGACTGGAGCCTTTCGCCCAATCCAGTAGCGATTAATTGCAGTCGCCCAATGGGAGGGCGACTGCACTCTCCCCCGTGAATGTTTTAAATTTTGCATAACTTTTTACTCAGGTCTTTAGTAAAACAGGCATAACTTTTGCATACGGTGTCCGTTTTCGACGTTCTTGTACTCGTTGGATCGGGCTCGTCGTTAGCTTTCCAACGAGTACAAGAACGTCAAAAACGAACACCGTATGCAAAAGTTATGTCTATTTTACTGAAGGGTCCCCGAGTGCAGTCGCCCAACCATTGGGCGACTGCATGAAAGTCGCCCAATGGGAGAGCGACTGCATGAAAGTCGCCCTCCCATTGGGCGACTGCAACTAATCGCCCAACGATTGGGAGATTTTCCAGTTGTCGCTGCTGGATTGGGCGAAAGGCTCCAGTCGCCCAACCATTGGGCGACTTGAGCATATTTTTGTAAAAAAAAAATTCACGGGTATATTTCTGTATTTTTGAATAAAAAATGGATTATTCGTACAAAAAATTCCTTGATTTGAGGGCTCCTGCTGGAGATGCTCTTAGAGCCGTGCAGGGTGCTCAGGAGGCCAACACGTGTCCCCTAAAATTTAAAAAAATTATGCAAAATTCAAAAAAAATACTTAAAATCCGAAAATTGTAAAAGTACTTTTTAAAGTATAAAAAGTATTTTTAAGTACTTAAGATTTTTTTTTGACTTTTACTTTTATTAAAAAGTATTTTTAAGTACTTAAAAAAGTTTTTTTACAATTTTTCAGATTTTTAAGTTTTTTTTTAGTTTTTCAGAATTTTTTTGAATTGCACAGCGCTAAGTGCAGCGCCCTGCACCTAAGCCCGTTTGGCAGCTGTGAGACAGCCCAGAAGGTGGTCATGGTCCTAAGAGCAACTCCAGCAATAGCCTTCAAAACAGGGCTCTTACTTTTTATTTGAGGGCTCTCCCTACTTTTGAGGACTCTGTTTTTTGGGTTGCACTCCAGCAGGAGCCCTCAAATTCATTCTTAGAGGGGATGACACATAGGACCCACTCCTGGGGGTCTGGAGGGAGCCCTTACTTTTGAGGGCCGAGGGGCAAAAAACTCACTCCAGCAAGGCCCCTACTTGAGCCCTCAAAAGTAGGGGCTCCCTCCAGACCCCCAGGAATGAGGGCTCGAGGGGAGATTTGAGGGCCCCTACTTTTGAGGGCTCAAGTAGGGGCCCTGCTGGAGTGAGTTTTTTTGCCCCTCGACCCTCAAAAGTAGAATGAGGGCTCAAGTAGGGGCTCTACTGGAGTTGCTCTAAGAGGAGTAACAAGAACTGCAATTAGTTTGGTTTCAGGAGGAGTAGCAAGATCTGCGATGTGATCTGCAACAAGCCGGCCGAGGAGCAGTGCCCTTCACTGCAGCAGCTGCCTGGGCTCCTGCCAGCTTTTCTAGCTAGCTGGTAGCTTGCACCCTTCCTCTCTCCTCTTCCCTCCCTTCTGCATGCATATGCATGCTGCTTTTAATTTACAGTTTACTTGTCACTACAGTCGCATCCTGTACAAGTCTCCTCCAGTCTCGACTTCAGTTCGAGGGAGACAGGAAGTAAGTGGTGGCATTTATTCCCTGCATCTATCCATCTCTTTTGCTGTGCTCCATTGAGGACTACGACTACTACACCACCAATACCACCCTCTTGCCAAAATGTGCATATGTCATATTATTAAAGCAAAGATAAAAAGAGTCACCGCATTAACTCTCAAGGAGTAGGAATTTTCACGTTAATCAGAAGAAAAAAAGAAAGATCCACATCGCTGATTGTAATGAGTCCAAATTATAACGATCCAGATTAAAAAAATCCATATCAAGTATAATCCAAAAAATAATTGAAGTTTTGAATAAGAACAAAATAAAATTAGTAATATGGTTTCCATACGAATTCCTACGTAAAATTAAATAAAAACAATTTGGAATAAAAACTAAAAAATTAACAATATGATTCGTATACGAATTCCAACAAAAAATAAAGTAAAATTAGCAATTTGATTACGATACGAATTCCAAATTGAAATATATAAATAAATTTAAATCACAATAGAAATTAAAGAAAAATTAGAAATTAGATTTGCGCATTAATTCCAACCAATAAAATTGGAATTTAAAATAGAAAACAAAACAAATTTTGCAATTTGATTTCCATACAATTCCAAAGTAAAATCCTTAAATAATTCATAATAAATTAAAAAAATTAGCAATTCAGTTTCCATACAAATTCCTAAATAAATATAATTCAGAATAAAAATTAAATAAATATTAGCAAATGGATTTGTACATGCATTCCAACAAAAATTATTGAAATTAAGAATAAAAATATAATAAAATTAGCAATTTGATTTTGATATAAATTCCGAAGTGAAATCCCTAAATAACTATAATTCAAAATAAAAATTAGCAATTGGATTTGTATACAAATTTTAACAAAAAATATTTGAAATTTGAAGTAAAAACAAAATAAATTTTGCAATTTGATTCCTACACAATTGCATAGTAAAATCCCTAAATAACTAAAATTCAATATAAATTAAATAAAATTAGTAATTTGATTTGTATATGAACTCCAATAAAAACAACTAAAATTTTCAATAAAAATAAAAGTTATAGTGCAAATGGTATTGGAGGAGACCACAAAAAAGTGCAATGGTGTCGATTTGTCCAATAAGAAGATATTGACCCACCGGGAAGCGAAGAGCCGAGGTGATGGCAGGGGAGATAAGGACAATGTCGTGATGTTCACCTTAATTGTTCGACAAGGACAATGTTGTGCGACTCACCGAAGTCATTGAAGAGAAATACCAGAGTTAAAGAAGCCAAGGGCCACAACAATAAGTGATGAGTGTCAGTATTGTTGAAAAAATCAATGTCCAAATAAGCTCGATAATAGAAAAGTTTTGGCAGAGAAGAGATGAGCTTTGCATTGAAGATGAGCTATAACAAATGAGGCTATCACATAGCTAAGAGCGTGTCATCGTTGGTAAGGGACCGATGTCACTTACGATAGTGAGAAGATTATCTATATAGTTAGATAGCGACTAAAGTAGTCATACCGACTTCAATAAAGATACGAGATCACAACGGTTAGTGAGGAAATCATAGCATTGAGGCGGCCAATGTTGAAGAAGAGGAGCTATCAACATGGGAGAAGGGGGATATCAAGTATGTATAACATCATGCATGTGTATATACATGCATATATCTATATAAATAGAAGCACATACGTACAAAAGCAAAGAAGTAAAGAGCTCGAAATAGAGGTAGCGCAATAATGGGGAATACGCTTAGGATCACCGGAGAGAGTGTAACGGGTGACCTTGGTAGGGATCAGCGATGGCTACATGTGTATGCATATTTGATATTGCAACAGTCGGCATTAAGCAATAATTGAGAGAAATAAAAGATAACTAAGTGGTGGAGTATTATATTGGAATGGATAACAGTTAAGAGATTGTATTGAAATAATAACAATATTACTCCCGGGGGGGTTCCGGCCTCCTCGCGCGCCCACGTAGGGCTGTAAAAAAAGCTCGAAGCTCGCGAGCTACTTGACTTCGGCTCGCTCTAGGCTCGATTCGAGCTCGGTTCGAGCTTTAAACGAGCCGAACTCGAGCTTGATCTCGAGCTCGCGAGCTTCACCGAGCCGAACTCGAATAGTTCGCGAGCCTCGATTCGAGCTTAAATAGTAATATATATTAATTCTTACCGAGCTTACTCGAGCCGAACTCGAGCTCGAGCTTATCTTATTATTGAAAATTAGTGCGTATTTGAATTATTTTGACTGTTATCGAGCTTACTAGAGCCGAGCTCGAACTTAAATTTTTCTTATTATTGAAAAATAGTGCATAATAAATTATTTTAATTGTTATCGAGCTTCAACGAGCCGAGCTCGAGCCTACTCGAGCTTAGGCCGAGCCGAGCTCGAGCCCAGTTCCAAGCTCGGACCCCAACTCGAGCTCGGCTCGAACTTCTACCGAGCTCGAGCCTGGAAGGCCAAGCTCGCTCGAGCTCGGCTCGTTTACAGCCCTACGCCCACGTCACCCCGCGCCCGCGTTCCGGCCGGCGCGTGGCGTGGGGTTTCGCGTACGGCCGGAGGAGGTGTTTTCCTCCTGTTTTCCGAAAATTACGTAAAGGTCCTTTTTCCTCGCGAAAAGGTCGCTGCAAGTTTTTTCCCTAAAAAATTTTTGATAGCGCCCCGCGGGTTTCCAAAATTACGTATAGGTCCTTCTTTACTTACGTACAGGCCCTTACAGGTCCTCGGTTTTTTACGAAAAAGACCTTTGATTTTTCCTAAATTACGCATGTGTCCTCGATTTTTTTTATTAAACCCCCCTGTGAATTATCGTCTCTTTTACTTTGGTCTACACGGTGGTTAGCGCGGCGTGCGCTGCGCTTATATGCAGCTAGTGAAAAATACAGGAAAACGATCACGATATGGCCATGGAACATTGGAAACACCGAATATCACCGTACTTTAAGGGTGTGTTTGGTTGCCTGAATCTCGTTCGTCCTGGCTGGGTGGATCCGTATAATATGAGAAAGAGCCTGTTTGGTTGCCTGTATGAGTGAATGCAGCCTGCATGAGCGGATGCAAAAATACGCCCTCATCCTGGATGGGTGGATACACTCAAAATGAGCTTCACTGGCCATCCTGGATGGGTTGATGCGGTGTATCTTATGCGGTCCCACGTGTCAGCCTCTCAGGTTTGGTAGACTGCATCCGCTCATACAGGCAACCAAACAGCATCTCAGTTTTTTTGCATCCGCTCATGCAACCTCACCAAACATCTTCTTTTTCTGAAATACGATTCTACTCAGCCTGCATCCACTCAGTCAAAATATACGATACAACCTCCTTCCACGAACCAAACACACCCTAAGTATGTAACTACTCCAGGCACCAGCTGAGTTACTAGAAGCTAGCACCTGCGCTTACTCCTGAAAATTAATGGTTGCCCACCCATTGTCCTTTAGCGAGCAACAGCGGTGCGTCAAATATAACAATGTGATGAATGGTAGTACGAAGTGAGGCTGCTGTAATTGCTATGCTTCTGAGGAGTCCTCGTAGATTCGGTTATGGCAGGTTGAATCGCAAGGGAAAGGGCAGTCGATCTTCTCAAACGTACTGCGGTCGTAGAACCAGTCTCCAACTGCATTTGCTATTGTCTACACAAGACAGAAAAGACCTAGTAGATAATAGTTAAGAAGGATAGATCAAGAACTGAGCATGATGTTGGATGTTGAAGCACAAAAGTTGTAATCTCAAGAAGTGATAGAACACACACGGTTCGGTGTGGCAGCCGACGTGTGAGGGATTATAAGTTTAAGGCAGATCGTCTATGGTGCATCGGTGTATGTATGAACAATATACTCTAATACTATATAAACTAATAAGATTGTTGCACATATAATCAACATATTACTTTGAGATTAAATAAATGTACATGTACATACCTACATTTTGGGAAAAAAGTAACTAATGAAGGAAGAATAGGGGCATGCAGTCACACGATCCATGTATGATAGAGAGTATTTACAGTTTTAAGAATCTCAATCTATCAAGCTCATACTTTAATTATATTTTTCAAGTTATATTTTCCTTCAAGTTTTTATTATCATTTTCAATGTTTATTACATATTAAAATCCTAAATAGCTTATAAGATATATAAATATATTATTAAATATCTAAGTTATATCATTTGATACTAAAAATTTTGAAATAAATCTAATCGTACAAATGCACGGACCACATGCTTGTTTACTAACTACCTAGCTCCCATGCTGATCTATGCATGCTGCCTGCTGAAGTTTTCACCATGTGTGCATGCATATGCATCTCATATAGAACTAGTAGCACATCTTTTTTCTCTCTCGATTGTCTGATGGTAATACATTAAGGTGTGCTAGATGGGCACATTAATCCCAATAACAACTAGCCTTTTCATGGGAGTATACTATTAGCTGGGGCCATGTTATCTGGAAGAGAGAAGATTCTCTCTCTAGCTAGTGCTGCTGTTCGGTGCCTTATACGACGAGAGAGAGAGCAAATCATTCACGGGAAAAGTGCATCGAAAACCCGATTTGGGGAGAGGGCTGTTCCGACCCTGGTAGGGCGTGCACGAGACAGCACGTCATTGTATAACACCTGTGCTTCTCCTGGTCTCCCAGCTGTTACTACTAGTGCTCCACTTTTTAACTCGAGTCCACAGCACGCACGCACGCATTGCCCGGCCCTAGAAGAATATAAGAAAGGGTACGTGTTATGGAACGGACGAGACAAAGCACAGTACCAATAAAAAACGACAAAACAGAGAAATTTAGCACGAAAAACCCTATTGGATGAAAGACTGTAAATATATAATCGTCATAATCACTATACGAAAAGAAGTTATAGATCGCTCTTAATGTATACACGATTTTACATCTCTATCAGGCAACTTACAGAAGATATAAATAGCTTTAAGAACAAGAGTCCTAGATGAGGCAAGAAACAGAGTCCTAGTCGGCAATAAAACAGTAATATTCTCGGAGACGGGAATAACACATCACTCAGACAGTCTCAAAAGATAACAGTGAAAAGTTATGATAAAAAATGCCTCGAGTAGCCACATCTGACTTTAGTCAACACACAAACCTTAAAACACCACATCTGATACAGGTTGGTGGAGAGTCCATCATGGACACAAAGATAATCCCAATCATAAACCCCTATTAGTTTGCATTGCTTCTTGATCGAACTCTTCAAGCGATCGAAAAGACAAGCAGTGGTTGGACTCGTCTAGATTCAGATCACAAAATACAAGAATCTCCACCTTGAGCCGAATTCCTCTTGTAGTGAAACAAAACTAAAGAATTTCTCAATGAAATTGTAGAATACCACTTTGTGCGTTAAACATCTGTAAGGACTAACGAGTAATACCAATCAAGTCTAAGCAAAGCTTAAACTTAGCGGCAGGAACTGGCTTTCTTATTATATCAGCTGGATTCTCATGAGTACTAATCTTACAAACTTTGATATCACCTTGTGTAATAACTTCTCGGATAAAGTGATATCTAACTTCAATGTTCTTTGTTCACTCATGAAACATTTTGGTCTTTTGGAAGACAAATAACACTAACTGTCACAGAAAAATGTTAGTGCAAGATGTACTACCACAAAGCTCAGTGTAAAAACTCTGTAGCCAAACAACAAGCTACTGAAATATCCATGTACTCAGCTTCAGTGGTCAAGAGAGCAACAATAACTTATAAACTAGCTTTTCAACTCACGGCATAGCTTCTGATAGTGAAAACATAACTAGTAAAAGATCTTCGCTTATCCAGATCGCTTGCGAAGTCTAAATCAACATATCCGACCAGCCTACCACTGGTCTGTCAAAAATACAAACAAGCATCAGGAGTGCCCCTTAGATACCTGAAGATCCACTGAACAGCTCTCCAGAGGTCTTTGCTAGGATTGGTCATATATCCATGGCATACATAAGTGATCCAACTGCACTTGCATATGAAACACTTAACATGTATTTAACTTCTACAACTATTGCAGACTTAGTGCTAAAGAAAGCTTAAAATGTGTAGCTAGCGGTGTAATGGTCAATTTGGCCTTGTGCATGTTGAAGCAACGAAGAACATTTTCAATATACTCTTTATGACTTAGGTATAGTTTCCTAAACTATTAGTCTCTAATGATTTTCATTCCAAGAATCTTCTTTACTGCAAAATTTTTCATCTCAAATTCATTGTTCAATTGTATCTTTAGCTTTGAAATTTTATACTTGCCTTTTGATGCGATTAGCATATCATCAACATATAGGAGTAAATAAATAGCTAAACCATCACTACTATAAAAAGGCTAATACTAGACGTCTCATTACAGACGATTTACCAAAACTATCAGTACTAAATACAATCACATACAGATTAGATTTAGAGAACATCCGTGTTGCTATGAACACGAAAAACTGTCTGTGAAGAGGTAATATCACTGATGGTTTATGGTAAGAACCGTCTGTGATACTTGTGTATGAAATTTCAGTCTCACCCCGCCACATCACTGATATGCGGCATCTCCTCTAAGATCCTGATCTCACCCGTCCATTCTCTCCATATAAAATGGTAGGCACCGGTCTTCCCACCTCTCGCACTATTAATCCCTCGAGATACAGGCATCGTCATTCTCCTCTTCTCCCTTTCCTACATCGCACAACATCAAGGGCCTCAAGATGCATGCCAACGACAGGAGCTGGCTCGTTATGCCTCCTGAGCCAGACGTCCTCATCATCAAGATCGGCGATCTACTCACAGTACGTACAAGCCCCATCCGTCCTTTCTTCCCTTCCCTCTGAAGGTTATCAAGAGGATGAGGCCATGACTATAGCCTATGAATGTGATTATATGCCGTGACGAATGGGAGGATGCCATCCTGCATGCACTGTGTCAGGACACCGAGCAAGCGCAAGCGTTACTCGATTCTATTCAAGTCCGTGCCCCGGGGAGGCGGCATGCTCTGCACTTTTGATGACCCTTTGTTGTACGATCCCTGCAGCCTTGACGAGTACATGAATTTTTGGTTCACGGTGTTTCTACCGTGGTCGATCTGTGGTGGTTATTCTGTCGTAATCGATTTAGCGTGGTCGTTCTTCCATGGTCATTCTGCTATGATTGTTCTGTCATGGTCGTTTTGCAATGATCGTTCTACTGTGGTCGTTCTTCCTTGGTCGTTCTACCGTGATTGATTTGTAGACATCACAAATGGTTTTCAATCCGAACTGTCTGCGATGATCGATATATCACAGATGGTTTCTACTACAAACCATATGTGATAGTCAACTATCACAGAGGGTTATGAGTTAATATGGTCCAAAAATCGTTGGTGATGACCTCATATCATTACTGACCCACAAACTCAAACGGCTCACCAAACCGTCTGTGATAATATTTTTGAACCATCTGTGATGACCTTTTCTGTAATAGTGTATTGACGATCTTCAAATAAATACAGCTATCATAGTCTGATCTTTCAAACCTTTGAGAGATCATAAAGAAGTCAAATCTCTTGTACCATCTGGGCAATTATTTCAACCCATAAAGAAACTTCTTTAATTTGCAAGCAAAAACTTCCTTTCCCGAAACAATAAAATCTCCCACTACTCCATATAAATGTCTTCTTCCAATTACCATGTAAGAACAAAGTCTTAATATCTAGTTTCTCAAGCTTAAAATTACGTATAGCCACAATGTTCAGTAGAGTATGAATGGAATTATGCTTTAGTACAGGAAAAAATATCTGTGAAATCAATACATGTGATTTGACTATAGGTGGATTATCTTGGTCTTATGAATAGGCTTTCTGCAGTATCTAGCTTTTAAACAAAGTGTCTTTTTAAAATGGGGTTTACTAGTCGATTGTAGTAGATATTGTCCTGACTTCATCTATATTGGCCAAAATCACATGTGAGTATCTCTCTCCGTACTCTCTCTCTCTCTCTCTCTCTCTCTCTCTCTCTCTCTCTCGCAAATAGCCATAATTCAAAATTTTAAACCAAAAGCCAAAAGCCACAGCCTAAAAGAACCCACCATATATCCCTTTGCAACGAGCCTTACCTTCTACATAACCTGGTCAATCGGTGATGTGCCTTCCTTCTTCTTATAAATTCACTTACAACGTATGTGTTTCTTTTCAATCGGGAGCTCGATCAGCTCCCAAGTGGAGTCCTTCTCAAGAGATTCCATCTCCTTGTACATGGCAGCTATCCACCTCTCTATAGAACAAATGGCTTCTGAATAAGTTGAAGGCTCAGCAGTCCCTTCAATGTCTTCACCATGTTTAAACAATAAACCACAACATCGGCTTCTTCAATTAACCTCCTCAGAGGCTGAATAGTCCTCATTACCTGATCAGCTACAATAGAATATTGATTCTAACCAGTTCTGGTTGGATGTTTATTGATCAGATCTTGAACAGGGACATCCTGTGAATTTTCTTTGTCAGTATCTAGTGAGAATCCTGAATCAATAACGTGCTTCACCTGCACGCTGGTCTTCTACTGATTCTCAAAGGTAGCATTGGTTGTATTGTCTTTCATAAGTGCAGACTCATCAAATATAACACTTCTATTCACAACCACCTTTCTAGTTTCAGGATTCTATAATTTGTAACCTTTCACACCAGATTTATAGCGTAGGAAGATGAACTTAATAGCTCTTGGCTTCGATCTTCCATTATTGACATGGGCATAAGTAGGACAGCCAAATATTCTCAAATTTGAGTAGTCGGCAGGAGAATCCGGCCACTTTTCAATTAGAGTTTTTTTTGTCTATAGTAGTATTCTATGATTGGTTGATTAAATGACATACAATGAAAGCGTCTTCAACCCAAAAACTTCTTGACAAACCTAATATCGATAGCATACAATGCACATTTTTCATGATAGTTCTATTCATGTTGTCTGACACAACATTTTGTTGTGGTGTACCCAAAACATTATAGTGCCTCATGATGTCTTCTGATCGACATAATACTTCAAATTCTCCTAAGCAAAAACTCTAAGCCATTATATGTTCAGAGTTTCTTGACATGCTTTGTCAATCTATTTCTCTATCATAAAGTTTCACTTTTAGAATGTCTTGAGCATATCTGATTTGTGTTTGATGAAGTATGTCCAAACTCTTCTTGAGTAGTAATCCACGATGGTCAGCATGTAGTTTGCACCTCCAATGGATGGAACGCGGGATTCTCCCCATAAATTGGAGCGAACATAATCCAATATGCCTTTTGAAGAATAAGTAGCAGTACTGAAACTAACCCTCTTCTGCTTGCCAAAGATAGTGTACACGAAAACTTCAACTAGTTGATTCCTTGACCATCAAGCAAACTATTTTTGCACAACTCCTTCATGCTGGCCTCACTCATGTGTCTTAGACGCATGTGCCATAGATCTGTCCAATCGGTATCGGATAATCTAGTTGAATAAACAAGAACGGTTTTGATCAGAGTAGTGTCTTGAAGATAATATAAGTTTCTTATCTTCATATTACCTTTCATCACAACAAGAACATCTTTGGAGACCTTCAGGATTCCATCCCCATCTTAAAACTTGTACCCTCTAGCATTATGAGTATTTAATGAGATAAAGCTCCTTTACAAACTTAGAATATGTCGGCCTTTTGATAGGGTTCTAATGGTGCCATCAAACGTCTTTATCTACACAACCAATGACTACAATCTTGCATGGAATATTATCTCCCATCAACACTGATCCACTAGGTGTCACGAACCAATAACTGTTCAGACTCATGTGAAAAGTGTAGGTTGGATCAAGAATTCATCCATCGCTGGTTTTGGAATCACTGGCAAAGGCAACAAGGGTATGTCCTTCAGAACCTTCTTTAATAACAGTGGCGGCTTTGGTTTCTTCATCTTGTTAATCTTTCTTGGAACTATTGTTCCTTTTCTCCTTGTTCTGGAGTTTCCAACGCTCGGATATGTCGTGGCCACTTTTCTTGTAATAATGGCACATCTTCTTGTTCTTTGACTTAGAATGGTCTCGAAGTTTACTTTTGCTCCTGAAATACCTAGTTGAGTCCTCTCAGTTTGTCTTCCAAGGACAGACAAACCTTCTGCATGCAAACTCAAGCTTTCACTCGACACAATAGTTTCCAGCTTCTCCTTTGCATGTAGAGCATCATAAACCTCCTTGAGAGTGAGGGTGTTCCAACTATAAAGAATTGTGTCTCTGAACGTAGAGAATGAACCATGCAATGAGCAGAGTGGAATAAGACCTAAATCTTCATATTTATTTTAACCTCCATTGCTTCACGAACAGCGATGATATCATTAAAATTGGTTAAGTGATTCAACATAGATCCGCCTTCTGCTAATCTGAGTGAGAAAAACTCCTGCTTCACAAGCATCTTACTGGTCAAATCCTTGGTCATGTAGATCTATTCCAACTTTAGCCATAACACAGTAGTAGTGTATCCTTGTGATCTTCTGCAGAATATTGTCAGACAGATGAAGATGAATCCGACAGAGAGCCTTACACTCTCTTTGCTTCTCCTCAGCGGACCATGCAGCGGGCATCTTGTCGATTCTCAATAACGCATCATTCAAATCGAGCTGCGCTAGAATAGCTCGCATCTTGATCTGCCACAAGGAAATATTATATCTCAATCAAGTAGCAAAAGATTATACTTCATTATCGTCATGTCAAGAGTGCCCTAAATTGATCTAGGCGAAGAACGTGGCTCTGATACTAGTTGTTATGGAATCGACAAGACTAAGTACAAAACCAATGAAGAACATGATACAGATTTAACATGAAAAACCCTTTCAGGTGAAAAACCACGGATGCATAATCGGCGTAATCACTATATGAAGAGAAGTTGCAGAACGCTGTTGGCGTATGTGTGATTCTACATTTCTACCAGGCAAATTACAATGGATATAATAGTCTTGGGAACAAGAGTCCCAGATGAGGCAAGAAACAGAGTCCTAGTTGGCAATAAAACAATAACCTTCTCAGAGACGGGAACAACACCCCGCTCGGAGTCTCAGAAAAAAAAACGGTGATGAGTTGTAGTTGGAAAACGCCTCGAGTAACCACGTCTGACTCCGTCGGTGCACACACCTTAGAGCACCACGTCTGATGTATGTCGGTACAAAGTCTATCATGGATACGAAGATGATCTCGATCAGAACCTTCGATCAATTCGCATTACTTTCTGATTGAACTCTTCAAGTGTCAAAAAGATCAGTAATGATCGGACCTGACTAGATTCGGATCATAAAATACAACAGAATATGTTGATCACTTGGTTGGTATGCATGTGTGTGTGCACATTTCAACATAGAGAATTCAAGGCATTCATCTACCGAAGGATAAGAAGCATCAGTTCATATTGCTTTCTAATCGAACTCTTCAAACGATCGAAAAGACCAATAATAACTTGATCTGATTAGATTCGGATCATAAAATACAACTGCATGTGTTGATCATTTGGTTGATATGCAGACGTGTGTGCACATTTCAACATAGAGAATTCGAGGCATGCATCTACCGAAGGATAAGATGCATCGTGTAGCTCCTAAGTGAAACATGTCGGATCAACTTGTTTATGTGTGCAGAAAGGGTTGACTCTAGGTCTCTAGTTGCGTGCATGCTTAGGAAAAGGACAGGACAGGGCCCTTTTTGTGGAAGTGCTCCTAGCTCACTGATTAATCCATTATCAGACGGGTGGAGAGCTAGCGCAACCTTACGCAGTTTCGAGGCGATGCTGTGTAGATAGGCTGCCATTTCACTATGCCTAGTTCCCATTGGGAAATGCGATGCCCCCCGGCCCTCGGCTGCACGCGCGTCTAAGGTTTAGTGAAGCTAGCGCTTTACCATGTCTCTCTTCTGTCCCATACTCCCGATTGAATGATTTTGATCTCTCGTACTGTATGTAACTTGAGTTCTAATCGTGATATGTACTGCGTCCATTGCTAGAAGGCCTGAGGCTCATATAGGAAATAGTCCGAGTCCTTGATCCGGAATTAATTATTCTTGAGGAAGAGTACACTCCGGACGTACCCTGAAGGTGCTGAACTTTTTTTTTTCGAGTTTGAGAAGTTCGCAGACTTTTTTGGTGCTGAACTTTTCACGACAAATTAAATCCTGAAGTTAGCTGGTGATTAGACATGTCGTAGCCGGATCACAATTACCGCGGTGGCTCCAGCGCGATCTGTGGCCGAGACCTGCATGAAATATGTATGCAGGTGGCTAGCTAGCTAGTAGCTAGTTGGCGAGGGGAGAAAGCTAGTGAGATGGACAAAGAGGGCAGGCGACATGGACAGAAGGGGGGAAGGCGTTGGAGGTGGAGAAAAGGACAGTGCAGGATCGGCAAGTGTGGAGTCTTAAGTCACGTTGTTGGGTTGTCTGCTACACATACGTCCCAATCGACCGTCCATTCTCACGGCCACCTAGCTAGCTGCGCAGGCGATGATGGATTGATTGGATGGATTGTTCCTTTGAGATGACACTTCAAACAGACAATTTGCAGCCCCCAATCTCTCTCTCTGATTCTCTAAATCTCTGTATTTTACGAATTTCTGTGGTAGTGGAAGCTCAGGTCGGCCCTGTGTTTTTTTAGCTGCGGCTTATGGCTTTTAGCTGTTTACGGTACAGATTACGGAGAGATCGATACTCACTTGCGATTTTGGCTGGTACAGATATTGAGCTTTTGACATGTACTACTAGGCCTGGACGAAAAACTCGAAGCTCGTTAGCTCGCTCGGCTCGTGGCTGGCTCGGCTCGTTAGGATAACGAGCCGAGCCGAGCCAAGATTTTAGCTCGTTAGCTATAACGAGCCAACTCGAGCCAGCTCGCGAGCCAAACGAGCCATACTTCCAGGAATTTAGATATGTATATGCTGCTTCCATGGACCTAATTTGTACTCTATTGCATGTGTTAATGTGTAAATTTGTACTCTATTGTACCCAAACGAGCCATGCATGTGTTAATTTGTACTCTATTGTAGTATTGTACCCAAACGAGCCACCCAAACGAGCCAAACGAGCCATGCTTCTATGGATGAATATATGATGGAGACATTTTTTGGCCCTGGCTCACGAGCCAAACGAGCTAACTCGAGCTTTTTGTCTTACCGAGCCGAGCTAGCTTTTTAGCTCGTTAGTTATAACGAGCCAGCTCGTTTCCTACCGAGCCAGACCGAGCCGAGCCGAGCCAGCTCGATATCCAGCCCTATGTACTACGTTTAACTTGTAGACCCCGTCTTGAGAAAATACTCCGTTTAAAAGTTAGGTACTGTAGCGGCTGCGAAAAGCCGACCGACTTATGACCAGCCGAACAGGCCTTTAATATCTTCATATCAAAGATCGCGTGTTCTTATTGATTTACGCACACTACAACCACTCATCATCTAGCACTCTAAGCTATGGAACAGACCAATGCACGCTGACATTTACATGATCATCACAAGCACATACAAAGAGCAAGCAAGAGGTAAATTTAGAGGTTAAAACACGTACATACAGAGTAAGATTGATCATCACAAGGAATCTGAATTCCTCCTAAAATCAGCATTTCGAGCTCGATCGGTGTGATCGCCATCTTGCCCATGGGAACACGCCGAGCATCTTCCCCCCGCTTAGGCACTCGGCAAGATTCTTGGTTCCTTCCACAGCTGCGAGGAGGCCATGCAGGCATTTAGGTCGAGCAGCTGGACCGTATTGATGATGTCCCTCAAGGGAGCTATCCTTCTTGAACAGCTTCTGGTAGCTGCTTGCCGCGATGAGCGCAGCCAATGCTCACACGGCAGCGTCCCACTAGGTGATGTCTTTGGCCCCCCGGCATCCAGATTAGCCCTAGTATCATGTCCCTGACCTCCTTCCTCGCCTTGCCGTTGCCAATGTTGCACAGTTCACCAACTCCATGGCTGCCTCCGTGTAGGTGTTAGCCTTGTCGTTGCTCAGCGTGGCCACAACGTGGCCGATGGAGATGGCTATCTCGACGGTCGAGAAGGAGGAGAGACAAAGAGTAGCAATGCGAAGAGGCTGGAGACGAAGCGAACGGAACCAGGGATGACACACTCGATCCGTATCGATGCGGCTGATCCAATGGGGCCACCAAAACGCGTGCTATGGACACCCAAATCGTCCCAATGGATTTTCTATCGGTTTCCATGTGCCTTAGTCCTCTCAAATAGGTTATGTCTTGTATGAGACATTGCTCTCATCTCTCTCCTTAGATATCCTTTCATATCAAAGTGCCGTTTGGTTAGGCTGAAATAAGCTGGCTTATGACTAAAATTGTATTGTAACTGGTTAAAATTATATTGTAGTTCATGGTAGCTTATTTGATGTAACTATATTAAAAAAATAAAAAACAGATTAGCCCATTATGGACAACGCAAATGAATATGGAAAAAAGAATTGGCAAAAAAACTCAAAAAAGCTAAAAAGTCAGAAAAAATAAAATTTAAAAATAATAAAAATAAATCAAAAATCAGAAGCACAAGTTAAAACGAGCAAGATCTACATTTTTGCTTATAAGACAGGGCTATAGACATTGCGACACCTCCCATTGGGAGTGTCCTTGCTGCAGGGAGGCTAGCTAGAAACTTTGGGAAATGCTTAGGTTGGCCAGTATGCTTGCACAGAAAAGGGTACGTTGATATAGTATAAACTTGACTGGAGCAGGAACGATAGGTTAAAAGTTTTCCACATGCAGAAATGACATTAATGGTGAACTGCAACACTGCAAGCATGCCAATGGTAAGCACATCCAGTCGTCATCAAGCTCCAATGTTACCCAGTCATTATACAGTTGATAATAGATTGATTAAAAGCTTATAACCAATATAAAAGCGCATTACCGTAGTGAGAAATTAACCAGATGAACCAATATCTATAAGAAAAAAAATTACCCTGAACTAATTTAACACGGGATGTGCTTAATTAAACTGAAATTCAAGAATGCAAAAGCTCATGCGCGGACACTTGTTCCATGAGTTAATGGTGTGACCCGATTGAGATCACCCAACATGCACGTACAAGCGATCAAGCAGTCAAGTACTACTCGGTCGCTACTAACCAGCTACAGAAAAGATCACGAATAGCTTCCACAACCCTAACACTAAAGCAAAAACAACAACGTCGACAACAACCACCACACAGGTAGCAGCTAGCTAGCTTGCTATGGTACTACTAGTAGTATAGTGTTCATGCATGCATGTTCGTACGCTGGCGCGGAGCTGGCCGGCCGGCGATTGATCGACGAATCGATCGATGGATCACCGCAATGACGACCTGGCGGCGCCGACGCAGTCCTGCTCGATCTCGGAGACGGCGCCCTCGTCGTCGTCGTCGAAGCCGTCAACGCCGTTGCATCCGAAGGCGCCGTGGCCGTGGCCGAAGGCGCGGGCGTGGTCCTTGAGCGAGCGCTTGTGCTTGAACTCGGAGCCGCAGAGGCAGTACCAGAGCTTGCCGCAGTTCTTCTCGTGCGTGCGCCAGTCGCCCTTGACGGCAAAGGCCTTGCCGCACTTGCGGCACAGGAACGGCTTCAGCCCGTGCTTGCGCTTGTAGTGCGTCTGCAGCGTCCGGAAGTCCTTGAGCGGCTTCGCGCGCGGGTGGTCGATGTTGTTGCGGCACCCCGGCGCGCAGCAGTAGCACGGAAGCCGCAGCATCGCCGTTGGCTGCACGCCGCGCAGCGACTCCGGCCCCCTCCGGTACTGCGACCCGTGCCCCCACATGTGCATCTGCACGCATTACATATATTCCCATGTAACTAATTACATCAGTTTAATTTTGGACATGTGCATAATGTACACAGAAGCAGTATTTAAGTAGAAGAAGAACACAATTATTAAGAAAGGAGATTGATTGATGGGTGTATATGTTTTTTTAACAATTATCTAAATTTAGGACCGTTGGATTAGATATCCAATGCCCCTTTTTTTGAGGGACAGATTTTTTTATAGGGTGAGAGAATTCATAATTAGAGAGAAAATATCCAGATGATGTTTATTAACACCCTTGTGAAAGTGGACATCCATGAGGTCAAATTGGTACCATATCATATGTTGAACGTATGTCACATTTATGCAATGTTTGGTGGCATAATCATGCAATCCTAGCCATCTTCCAATGCACTGATGACTTCAAAGAGTGTGCAGGTTGTTTGGAATTGTAGCTAGGTAGCTGCTGGCCTGACTCCAAGCTTGTTCTCTTTTACTAATACCTAGCTATCTCCAGCCCAGACTTCTTTCATGCAGCTAGCAGTAGTAGTAAAAGTTGCAACAATATCAGAATTCAGAAGCCGCGTACATGAATTGCATGCAGCGATCTTTGGAAAGCCAGGGCTTTACTCTAGCTATCAGAGCATGCAGCTAGCCCTTTGCTTGTGTCTGTGTTGGTGTTGTTCCTTTAAAGAGAGCAGAGCCAGAGTGGCACTGTGGCTGGCTACAGGAAGAACACTGCAGATCTCTTGCTCTTCTTGGGAGGAGCGCAGCAGGGCTGTCATTGCACCAGCAGCCCCATAATATCACAATCTTATGCTTTCCAAAACATGAAAGCCTGTTCTGAAACAACAGATGATTATAGCCAAATCTCATGAACCATGAATCATGAGTGATCAGGACTGGTGCTTGTAGCTAGCTAGTGGAGTACTGGGATCTGGGGGTAGTAGAAAACAAAGTAACATCGTCAATCAGTACTAAGGTAAGAGACAAACAAAGGTAAAAGCTGCATTCTTTTGGGTTTTGGGCTTGTTGCTTGTGAATTTTAATTTATGCTACTTTCAAACATAGTTTCTTTTCTAGACATGATCTCTAAGTCAATTGTAGTATACACTGTATCAAATTCATCTATATCAACCAAAATCATATGTAAGTTTCTCTCTCTGTACTCTTTCTTACAAACAACTAAATTCAAATATTTAAACCAAACGCCATAAACCACGTCCCAGAAGACCTCACCCAAAATCTTCCCTGGGATCTCCACTGCACCAACACCACTCATGCATATGCATCACCAAAAGCCACACCCCCAAGAAAAAGAGTAAAGATGCATGCATGTATGCATGGCTAGCTGCTCCTGGCATGCCAGTCTAGTTCAATCACCCACAAGGCAGCCACTGTGCATGCTCTGATGAGCTCAAGTCTATTTCAGGAGTCTCCAAAGCTAGTCACCTCAACTTTGTAATCAACACATCATGAGCAATAATCAATCCAAGAAGTGAACAATATTATATGGCCAAGAACTACAAGAACAGCAACAAGGTAGAGAAATTCTATGTATGTGTGACTAATTCTGACAATCTGACCTGCATGTTGTTGTATCTATTGAAGGTCTTGAAGCAGACGGGGCAGGAGAACTGGGTGGGCCCGATGAGGATCTGCGACGGCGTCGGGATCCAGTACTGCCCCTTGTTCAGCTTCCCGATCGGCGTCGACGGGAACCCTAGCGGCGCCACCTCGTCGTCGCCGCCGCCGTCCACCTTGCACCACTCCTCCTTTTCCGACTCAATACCAGCGCCGTCTCTGCCGGAGAGACCGGACAGGAGATCAGCCTCCGTGCCGCCGCCGCAGCTGCTGCCGGCCGGCAGCCCGATGCGCAGAGCGACCGCGGCGTCGTCCGTCGCCGACGTCCCGGCCTCCACGTCCATCGGGTCGCCGTCGTCGCAGCAGGACGGCATGCAGTTGAGGTCGGCGAAGAGCGGCATGCGCGCGGGCGTGATCGAGCCCGCGGCCCCCTCCTGCAGGTAGCAGTCGTCGTCGTCGTCTGAGTCGGAGTCCGCGGCCTTGTGGGGGCGAGAGGCGGGCGTGAGCGAGAGGGAGAGGAGGGGGAGCGCTTCCCGGAGCGGAGGGGAGGGAGGCGCACTGTCATGATGATGAGGCGGTGGCGGCGGCTGGAAGAAGCTGGTGGGGTACTGAGGAGCGGCGGCGACGGCGGGGTAGAGGGCGGTGTAAGGTGGTAGGAGAGGGGTAGGAGGAGGGGTGGGGAAGGAGGAAGCGCAGTAGTAGTAGGGGTTCTTGAAGAAGCTTGTGTAGGGGTCTTCCATGGATGGATAGCTTGGTTTCTTGCTCCGGGACTCTCTTCCTGCTTTGCTTCTGTTCTTGGCTACTGGCTTAGGGGTGAGCTGAGGTGCCGTGGTTGGCAAGGGGTAGTTATAGTGAGAGGGGTAGGGCAGGCAGGAGACTACGAAAAGAGAGACGAGACGAGAGAAGTGTTGGGGTTAGGCTCGGCTCTAAACAGTGGGCCTGTTTTTTTTCCCTTTTTGATTTTAGCTTGACTTTTCTACATCAATTAGTTTTTAAACGGAGTATCTTTTCAAAATAGACCTACTAGTTAATTGTAGTATACACTATACGAGCTTCATTTATATCGGCAAAAGTCACACGTGAATTTTAGTTACTCTGTAATCTCTCACACGAACAGCCAAAAATCACAAGCCACAGCCAAAATCTATAAGCCGCAGCCACAAAAGAACAGACCCAGTATTAGTTTCTGTTTTTTTCCTATCTTTTAGTTTATTTAATCCAATAATTACTTATAATATGTTAACTTCTAATTTTAGGTTTTTTTTATAATTTTCTCTTATTCCATTGTATTGTTTCGGTATAATGATTTTTTATTTTTTTTCTATTTTTATCAGAAAAAGCAAACCGTCGCAGTGTAAATTCGGCCAAACACCAGAAGCTAAAAGCCACAGCCGGAATCTTAAGCCAAAAGCTAAATAGGAAAAATAGTAAAGATAAGAAAAACTGTTATATTGTTACAGACAATGCAAAAAAATAAGAAAAAAATTTAAAAAGTCAAAACTAGAAGTTTCAACTTGTTTTTAGATTAAATAAGTTGAAGTCGGAAAAAACCAAAAGTGAAAGCGCTTTGGAGTAGAATGGGAGCTTTTGGAGTGGTAGTGAGTGTTGCTTTTGAGGAGTGGTAGTGTTCCTCTGACGGTTGTATTCTGCTAGGGGGAATCCTATGGGGCGTGTTTGGTTCCCTTCTCAACCCAGCCTGGCTCGCACGAGCCAGCCAGGCCACCGTTGGCCAGGCTCAGTGCATGCAAGTAGGGCGTGTTTGGTTACCTGGCTCGTTGCAGCCAGGACAGAAGCAGCTAGTGTTTGGTTGCATGCATTTGCATCAAATTCAAATTAAAAAGCTGCATGAACCTTGTTTGGTTGCCTGCATACAAGCTGCATGGCTTACAAGTATCAAACAATACAAACAACCAGTATACAAAAGATACAAAAGAAACAAAAGATACAAACAACCAGTATACATGTGCACGCACAAAACTACAGCAGGCCAATCCCCTACCAAACAACCAGTATACAATACTTGATACAAAAGATATTTACAATGAAAACAGTACAGCAGAAATGGATTAAGACAACAGGCAGATAATCAAATTAGGCTAATAACGGGAGATCTATTCAAATTAGGCTAATAAAGGGAGATCAAGACAACAGTACAGCAGAAATGGATTAAGACAACAGTACAGCAGAAATGGATTAAGACAACAGGCAGATGATCAAGCTGCTGCAACTCAGGTAAAATACAGAACTTAAGCATTGCATATTACACCGATTTGGAAAGCAAAATTAAGATCACTAAAGCCTGAACTAATATTATTGCACCCTCCACTAAAATAACTATGTCTTTCCATTTGTAACCTCCCATCTTAATTTTAGGTACTCCAGGATGTACTAAAGCCATGTCCTTTGGTCCAGACTGATTTTTTTTTGAAGTTGTGCACCATTGAATGCCGTAAAGGCTTCTTCTCTTGACTTATATTTCCTATAGCAAGCTCCTTTGAAGCCGATTACTTGCTCATGGCATGCCTCCCATGTGGAAAACACACCTGTTTTGCGGCCAGCATGCACTACGTACCAGGACATAGAGGCTGACAATAAAAGCATAAACCATGAATTAGAATGAATAATAAGAGTAACTTCAACAGCAAAGAAAAAACCAACTCTTCCTACAGCAAAGAATAATAAGAGTTTCTTCAACAGCAAAGAATAATAAGAGTATCTTCACAGTTATGGAGGGGTTCAGGCCGCAGGCCCTTAAGGCACTTGGTATTCATGTGACCCAAGTCTCAAGTTCCAGTGACCCAAGTCTCAAGTTCCAGTGACCCAAGTCTCAAGTTCCAGTGACATTTCATTTTTCCCAGAGAAAAACTAGGGCTCCAAATCAGAAGCTATATGGCATACAACATAGCAGCTTTCATTCAGAAAGGGCGTAAGAAGCTATACTAGGCATTGCACTCCAATGTAAGCATATCACTTCCTCTAAACTCCCATGGACACTTTCCTTCTGTGAAGTCCCAATGAAGTATGAATATGAATATGAAGTATGAAGTAAGAAAAAGCTCTCCACAAAACTGCAAATATGAAGTAAAAAAGAATGCCCACAACTATGTTGAATATCAAAATGAAAACACAGGCTGAGACTATACAAATATTGACAAATTCAATAGTATAACATAAGAGTGCACAATTAAAGCAATAAACAGGGCAAGTGGATAACTGAAAAGGCTAGATTCTAAAAGTGGCTGCATGATTTCATTAGAGAAAAGGGCTGAAAAAACCATACCTTCTTGTACATGCTCAGAATTAAGAAAACAACATCACTGGCTGGAGGCATATGCTCAGCTGGTTGAAAAAACAGAACCAAGCCCAACATTGTACATGCTCAGAATTAAGAAAACATCACTGGCTGGAGGCATATGCTCAGCTGGTTGAAAAAATAGAACCAAGCCCAACATTGTACATGCTCAGAATTAAGAAAACATCACTGGCTGGAGGCATATGCTCAGAATTCAAAAAACAACATCAGTGGCTTGAGGCAAAATATGCTCAGTTTTAAAAAAAAACACAACATCAATGGCTTGAGGCATACATGCTCAGAATTAAGCCCAACAACATCACTGGCTTGAGGCATACATGCTCAGTATTCAAAAAAAACAACATCAGTGGCTTCAGTCATATGCTCAGAATCAAATCATCTAGTCATAGGCAAGCAGGCCCATGCTCAGTTTAGGTTAACAGCATCAAGGTTTAGTAATAGTGGCACACTGAAGTCACTAACTATATGTTAGTGTCAGTAAGAAAGCAGGATCAGGTGCACTGCACAAAAGTGTGGTGACTAGCCAAAAGGAGCAAATTATGCACAAAAGAAGCCACCACTAACATATAGTTAGTGACTAGCCAAGAAGGTCCTCAGCCAGAGCACACGATGGGAGTCAGACATGTGCACAAATGCAGAACCCAAGGCCTTATTGTC
The DNA here is from genome assembly GCA_017311315.1 of Dendrocalamus latiflorus. Classification (NCBI taxonomy): domain Eukaryota; kingdom Viridiplantae; phylum Streptophyta; class Magnoliopsida; order Poales; family Poaceae; genus Dendrocalamus; species Dendrocalamus latiflorus. The sequence goes on from CM029654.1 coordinate 4,830,139, forward strand.
CAGCAGATGCCCATATGCAACCATCAGTGCTTCCTCACTGAAGCCTGGCACAAACATGACAGCACCATACAAGTCTGGATGAGAATCCTCAACCTTGGTAGAGCGAATAGCATCTGCAACATTATTCACTGCATCTGCCATGCCAGTGAACAATATCATGTCCTCCTCTGACAGCAAGGACCTCTTCCTCTTGGATCCCACACCCCCCTCTGACTTGGTTCCCTCAAATGGTTCAGTTTTGCCACTTTTGAGATCCTTAGGTGCGTCAGTCTTGAGTGAGCTCTCAGCAAAGTCAGAAGGAGAACCAAGTGGCTCATTTGACCCCATAGCATATTTGCCTGTTGCCTGACCATTGCCAAAGATGATCATCATCTGCTTGTAGTGCTGGATAGGCTTGTTCAGGAAGTCAGCATCCTTGGGGTGTGCCTGCAATGACATATGCAAGTGTTAGCAACTAATGTTGAAATATTCTATGATTGTAGTGCTGGATAGGCTTGCTATTGTTCCATGATTACAAACCTTGATATGGCCATTGTAGTGCTCCTCCTCAAGTACAATCATGGAGTTGTCCTCATCCCACAAAGCTCCACTAAGCTCTCTCAGTTTTGACAGTTTCATCCACCTCTGCCTCCACTTCCTTAAGTGGTTGTACACCTGGGTACCAGTCACTTCGTTGCCACTGAACTCATGTAGAGCCTTTGCAACCTGGTTCAGGTGTACTTCCTTAAATCCCTTATCAGTCCTCACACCAGTTGAAATAAGCTGGCACATGTGGCGGAGGACAAAACCAGACATGACATCAGTCCATCTCAAAGCAGGCCTCTGTGGATCAGCACCAGCGCTGGCAGCAAAGTTCCCAGCCCCAGGAACATTTCCAGCAACAGAAGAAGCACTGCCAGTGCCAGCAAAGTTCCCAGCAGCCCCAAGTTCAGGTCCAGGAAAGACAAGCTCATCAGCAGCAATGATCTCCTCAGCCATATCCTAATTTCAGTGGCACACCCCACTCAGCTATATCTCACTCAAGTAGAGTATAATAGGCACATCACTATAAGAAAGAAACTATAAGAAAGAAACTATAAGAAAGAAACCCAAGTATAAGAAAGAAACATCACTGCACATGCCTCAAGCCTCAACTGAACCCAAGGATAAGAAAGAAAGAAACATCACTGCACATGCCTCAAGCCTCAACTGAACCCAAGGATAAGAAAGAAAGAAACATCACTGCACATGCCTCAAGCCTCAACTGAACCCAAGTATAAGAAAGAAAGAAACATCACTGCACAGGCCTCAAGCCTCAACTGAACCCAAGAATAAGAAAGAAACATCACTGCACATGTCTCAAGCCTCAAATGAACCCAAGTATAAGAAAGAAACATCACTGCATATGTCTCAAGCCTCAAGTTCATGTGTAGTACCTTAGAATAATATTAATCATCATTACATTTGTCCACTGCCTCATATGAAGAGTAGTACCAAGAAAGACAGAGAAGTTTACCAAACACATGAAAACAAACTAAATGTGAGAGGAACCCCTATTAGCCCACATGTGATTAGCCCAGTCATCCCTAGTAAGAGCCCAAGCAGCATTGTCATCCACCTGAGTTCCTTGGGCCTGCCTTTCAGAGTTGTTTGGCACCCAAGAAAACTCAGCTGGAACTACCTCATCAACCCCATGCCCAAGAATCCAATTATGCAGTATGCAGCAAGCAAGAACTAACTTGACTTGTGTACTGAATGGATGGAAAGGTTTGTTATCAATGATGCGAAAACGATTCTTCAAAGCACCAAAAGCCCTTTCAACAGTTACTCTCAGACTTGAGTGCCTCAAATTAAACAACTCTCTTGGGTTGGTTGGGTAGTTCCTACCACCATACTCTCTCAAATGGTATCTAGTGCCACGATAAGGAGGAAGGAATCCAGGCCGACATGCGTATCCCGCATCTACTAAGTAGAATTTGCCTACATCAAATATGGACATGCATTAGGTTCATGCCTTTGAATTTACATGTTTTATTTGTGTAACCAGTTTATTTAGTTACCTGGTTCAACCCTTAACCCATCCTCTCGGTCTAGTGCATCAGCAAGAATGGTGGCATCATGTGCTGATCCCTCCCAACCAGCCAAGACATATGTAAATTTCAAATCAAAGTCAACTGCGGCTAGCACATTTTGTGTGGGGTAGTGCTTCCTACCCCTAAATGCAGCTTGGATCTTGGCTGGGACTTTGGCATAAATATGAGTTCCATCTATTGCCCCCACACAGTCCTACATGGCACCCAACATTTCATTGTTACTTGATATGGACCCAGGCATGCAACCACATCCTATAAACTAAATGACAAGTTATTTACCTTAAAGTATGGATACCATCTTGGGCTATTGCTAATCTTAGCTGGTGTCTCATTAGATGGAGGTCTAATCATCTCTTGTCTAAGTTCACCAATAGCATACAACACCTCTTTGAAATGGCGGTGGACTGTCTCTACAGACCTCCTCCAGTTTTGATGTATCACACTAAATCGTTGGTTATGGCCGACTATATGAAGGAACATTGCAACTTGCTCTTCTACGCAACTATGTATGGTGTCTCTGAGCAATTGTCTTTCCCTAAGCAAACTGCATAGCCGGAAAAAGGGAGCCCTTCTCATGCGAAGCATCTTTACACACTCTACATCATTGCAGTTGTAAATCAAGTCCAGATTTTTTTGGCGCTCTTCATCCATCTTACTAAGTGGCCCATAAGTGAGCTGAGGCCGTGAACAATGATGCAGTCTAAACCTAGTAAAAATGAATGCGTACATGGCTGTGATAAGAGCGGCAGCCCGAGCAAAAAGCAAGCGTCTCTTCTCTTGCAAATCCATCTATACAAAGAAAGGTATTTCACAGGACTGAGTAACCACGAACTCAAGAACAGCATAATTTTTTCTAAAAAATAACAGGACCACAACATTTGAGTGCAATGGACAAAATGCTCAGATTATAATAGCCATCATCATAGACTTGGACATATGCTCAGATTATAATAGCCATCATCATAGACTTGGACATATGCTCAGATTATAATAGCCATCATCATTGAAAGTGGGGACGAGAGAGGGGATGGGATGTCTCATATGTACCGAACACAAAGAACGCAGAACAAGTTGGATCCGTGCCTGATTGGCACCCAAGAACTCAGATCTGGTGAGCCTGAGGCGACAGTGCTACAAAAGGTGAGTGATGGTGTCATCACCATCATTAGGGTTACGAGATCAAGCGAAGAGACAAAAAAAACACAAAGAACGGAGAACAAGGTGGATCCGTACCTGATTGGCAACCAAGAACTCAGATCTGGTGAGCCTGAGCCGAGATCCCTACAAAAGGTGAGTGATGGTGTCATCACCATCATTAGGGTTACGAGATCAAGCGAAGAGACCAAAAAAAATACAAAGAACGGAAAACAAGTTGGATCCGTACCTGATTGCCAACCAAGAACTCAGATCTGGTGAGCCTGAGCCGAGATCCCTACAAAAGGTGAGTGATGGTGTCATCACCATCATTAGGGTTACGAGATCAAGAGAAAAGACCAAAAAAATCCACAAAGAACGGAGAACAAGTTGGATCCGTACCTGATTGCGAACCAAGAACTCAGATCTGGTGAGCCTCAGGCGAGATCCAGACTTAGATCCAGAGCACCTCGAAGACAACGAGCCAGAGAGGGGAAGGATCAGCTCGCCATGAATCAGTAAACAAGACCACAAAGAAGAGGAGACAGAGGGTTCGAAGGTGGATGACCTACTTCCGGAGTCGACGGGGAGCGAACCGAGGGGATGGCGGCGAGGGAGGGGGATATATACGCGGTGAGTGGCGCGAAAGGGGGAGCGAACCCTAGCGAGTTCGCGCCATCTCCCGGCGGCCAGATTTCGCCCTGCGCGTGCGTCCGCGGCTGCAGCGCGAGAGCCAGGCCGGGGAGAAACGCCAGAGTTCTGCGTTTCCACAGAGCCTGGCCGAGGGGGTCATTTTGCACGAGCGGGGCCTGGCCGAAGCAAGTACCCAGGCAACCAAACACACGTAACCTGCACGAGCGGGGCCTGGTTAAGACGGGTGCAGGAAACCAAACGCGCCCATGGTTACCCAGCTGAAATTTCATGAAGGGTACGTGCACGCCATTATAAGATTCAGGTCGAACAATGGGGGTTTTCCTTCGGTCATAAATTCTCGATGAATGTGAGCTCAGATGTACGCCACTAGTTTTTATCACTAGCTTTGTTAAAGCTGTTAAAAGTACGGTAACAAACTTAGGAAGGTCTTTTACTGTATACACGAGTTATTCTATTTTTACACGGCCAATCCAAACATTTAAATGATTTGTAGTTTGTAACCTATTATAAAGCTTTGACTATCTGGTTTCTAAAATAAAACTTTGACTATACTTACATTCCACCGGAATAAGATTTTCTTCATAGGGACAATACTAGTTAATTATGAGGAGCCATCGTGTACACATGAAACAGAAATTGCACATAACATGGAGTATCTACACCAAGCTTTGGTGATATATATAAAGTATCTTTGCAAGAGTACTGAGTACACCGTGCACAAGATTTTTAGCTCGTTTTTCTAAAAAGCATAGAACGCCACTTCTTTGTGAAGATGTCAGCTATTTCATGTGTACGCAAGTACGGGGTATATATGTTGCCAAAGGACATTTCGCTTGCACGAGACCCACAAAGTTAGAAACGCTGATCATAACGCCACATGTTTTATTCGAGCACCAACTATGAATGCATCGAATCAAATGCTGGAGAAGGGAGGGGATAAGTGGCTAGGAAAGGATCATTTCATCTCATACCCAAGGTGTGTGTACAATGGTTAAATGGGTGGCATTTTACACTTCAAGTAACAATATGACTTTAAAAAAAAAGGGGAAAATTATGTTTTTGTCACTAAGCCGCATAGCAAATTCATTTTTCTAATATGTTCTCTCATCGGTAATTTAGGTCAAATATACATCATGCCAAATAATGATACATTTTAAAATAAGTAAAAAACGCGCCTTGGAATTTTCTCAGTAACTACAGGAGTTCTGCAGAAAAGAAAAGAAAAACAGAGTAAATCACTCAGAATTGAGTAGTTACAATTCTAGTTCCGCGTTTCAGGTGAGTGTGAGAGGCCGATTCCACGGCCTAGCTAGATAACTGTGAAGGGGAAACAAGACCTAGCGTGCATGTCCACACATTTGTCCGAGGGCGACCTACTAGCTAGGAACCAACCAAGAAAGGGTTCAACGGAAGGGACAAGAGAGGCATGCATGCAAAAGAGGAGCCGATGCAAGTGCAACATAACAAGTCTCAGCTTTTACATCCGGACATTACATGGCTGATCAGGCCACATCTACATAGCCGGCCGCCTGTGCGCCGTGATTGTTTATCAGGCGGGGTGTAATTTGCTTGGGACAGGAGGCGCAGGCCGGGGTTTCCACCGGCAGATGCCTCGGAATCCGTGGCGCGCGGTCGGGTCTGGCTCCGGCCGGGGAGGCGATGCGCCTCCCATCCCGAAGGCTCGTGCTGCGCGCGCGCGCACGATCGCGCGAAGACCTCTGCTTGCTTCTGTCGCGTCGTTGGACATCCCGAGTAGAGTGGGTTTCAGTCTAGTATACAGTCCGATTAAATTTAGTTTAGTCTAGATAATATTTTTCTGATCCAGTCTAGATAGTCTAAATCATTCTACTATTGAACCCGGGACGTAATTAAATTCTGTCTTCGCCACTGCACGTATCATCTTTCTTTCGGGGAAAAAAAAAGATAGAAAGGACAAGCATTGCCACCAATATTACTGGTTCATGCACGCTGCTCCTACCATATTGTTCAAGGATGACGGTCGCATCGCTCATGGCTGCTTCCGGGTAATGAAGGCCGGCCGGGCCTTTTGTAATCTAGGGTACATGCACAATCACAGTGTATTCGTCTCGATTCTTCGAGATCCAAAACGAAAGAGCCAATTGTATGCAGTAGGCAAGGCAACATGCGTAGAACACACTGATGTAACACTATAGCTTCGCTCGTCCTGTGCGTGTGTGTGACTGTGATTACCTAAGCCTTTGCACTGGTGAATGCTTAGGAAAACTACTGCATGCATGCATGCAATATGCCGGCCGCATGATTGCATGCACACGGTCAAAACTCGAAACATGCATACACACGCATTCCTCGCATATGCAGTTACGTAGGATACAAATGCTCTCCAGTATAGCGTTTGGTTTTACTTACACATCTCTCGATCGACATGACCATAACATGGCTTTCGGTGTCATACGCAATGTGATGCATTCATTCATCGACACCTGAAGAAAAAAAAACGCCAAGGAAGCTAGCCCAGGAATAATTATACGTAATGGTACATGTGTAGTTAGCTAGCATTCAAGGCGTACACTGTGCTTGTACATGCCATAGTGTCGCGGTCCATTTCGGCACAGATGGAGGCGTCGCGAGGGCGTTCAAATTAAGTAAGCGAACTGTGTGCACTTGTACAGTACAGCGTAGTGGCCCTGACCAACCGTCCACTGTTCCAATTGATTACCCCGTCGGTGCGATCCCTGTACATGTAATCCGCACAACCAAGCAGAGATCCTAATACGCCGCGTGAGACGAGTATTTTTAAGGTACAATGAAGACACGTATATAATTCGTGTCTTATACACATCACACATATATATACGTGCGTATTCTTTAACATATATTTAAAATTTTTTGCAAAGGTATAAAATTTTACGGAGCACGAACATATGTTTTCTTATTGAACATGCAGGATGAGAGGAGCGTATTGCGTACATGGGAGTCCTTTTAACTTCGCAGTCATCAGCTGCTCCATACGCCCAAACCCTAGGCTTTCCCGAGATGCCATATATCTTGGCCGAAAAACTACGTTAATATACCTTTCGTTATGATAAGAGCCTATGGCCACATGTTGGTGACTCATGAAAATCATTTTGAGAGGATAATGGAATGTAGTGCATGCTTACTCAAAGATTGCGGACCCTGTCAGTGACACAGAGACGTAGAAGACATATGCACCGAAGCATTCATTAATAATTCAATAACATGATATACTACTGTAGGGCATGGAGATATGTTGGGCGCTGTGGTGGTGTGATGATAACGTAGAGATATGTCACCATACGATAGAGGATCTGAGGAGGAGATATGTCATCATATGATAGAGGATCCGGGCAGACAGAGTGGGTTGAAGGTATAAATCATAAACTCCAAACAGTGAGGCCATTTAATTGGGAATAGTAGCCAGAGAACAAGGGCCTGCTGGTGTGATGCATACATAGTGTTGTGGTTGCATGGAAGGGCAAGAGGCAGACTGGATGGCATTTAAGTCCACCAGAGAGACCATTAGGAAAAACGATTATTAGGCACTGTTTGTTTCCACTTAAAATTATTATAATCCAGCTTAAAATCATAAGTGGAAACAAACAGTCCAAATTATAAGGTAACTTATTATAATCTAATAGCCCAGATTATTGTAATCTAATAAGCTCAAAAAAGGAGCTTATTTCAGCTTATAGATCCACCTTTTATCTTAATGCCCATAAGACTTTAGAAAATTTACCCACCTTTGCCATCACCCACCCCCAATCCGTCGTGCCTCTCTCCAGGGGCGTCTCTCCCGTGACGCACCCCAACTCCCGTGCCTCTCGCGTCTCGCGTGCGACTCCTTTCCTCTCTTCGAATCTTCTCCAAATTTCCTGTCTCATCTTCCAACATGGATCCGCAAGATTTCGATGATGCGGAGGCCGGCCTTGCCCGTGCGCTTGCCTACCAGAATTCCCTTGCGCGAAGCCCCGTGGTCGCCGAGGAAGTCGCTGGGAGGGGCGGCGCTGGCCGAGGCGGCGCCGGCCGGGGCGGCGTCGAGAGGGGACATGGTGCCGGGAGAGGCCGCGGAGTCGCGGGAGGCCGAGGCGTCGTGCTCAGCGGCCTAGGCGGGGGCGGCGGCCTGGGCGCCGACGTCGAAGGCCTCGGGGGCGGCGGCCTGGGCATGGGCGGTGACCTCGGGGGCGACGACCTAGGCTTGGGCGGCGGGCTTGGTGTGGGCATCGGCCTCGGGGGCGGCGGGCTGGGCACGGGAGCGACTGCCAGCGCCAGCCTCAGGGGCGGCGGGCTGGGCACGGGCGCGGCTGCCAGCGCCGGCATCGGGGGCGGCGGGCTGGGCACGGGAGCGACCCTCAGCGGCGGCGGGCTGGGCACGGGCGCTGCTGCCAGTGCCAGCGTCGGGGGAGGCATCCTGGGCGCCAGTGCCGGCCTTGGGGACGAGGACCTCACAGCCTTCGGTGTGGATGATGGTAGCTCCCCACCTTCGGTGCAGCGTTGAAGACGGCGATCTGCTGAAGGAGAGGATGCCGATGTCGGCAACATGGTAAGATTTTCTATGTGGATTATTTCGATGGGTGGAGGAAGGAGTGAGGATATTGATTCTCAGTATTGAGTAGAAACCACAGAAGTTTGGAATTTTAATTCCTCACTTTGCTGTGTATCATTTTGTGTTGATAGCTTATGTTTGGTTAAACAGAGGTGATTAAGGGGGGCAATTTTTGAGGAAGTCTGCTGATTGATGTGGGATGATAGGTTTTCCTGCTGGGCTATGTGTTGATGGAAGCATTAGCTTTGTTCATTTGATATCCTGTCCAGGCAGATCCCTTAGAATTGGCATAACCGATGTAGGTTAGCAACTTTCAGTTTGTCTATGACGAGAAAGCTTGTAGAAGTTCAGATTTTAAATCATACGGTGGAGGCATGCAATGCGATGATGGTTGGGCCTGTACGTGCAGGGCTAGGAGTTGAGGCCATGGAACTTTCTCAGTTCATGACTAGATCTGGCATTGGTTTTGATGTAGTCAGCTTATCAGGGGTTTTCAGTGCATGTGCTGAGGTTAAGGGGTATTTTCAAGGGATGCAAGTCCACTGTTAGCAATTAAATCAGGTTTTCATGTGGACATCTGTGTCAGAAATGCAATTCTCGATCTGTATGGAAAGTGCAAAGCATTGGCAGAAGCACACCTTATCTTCCAGGATATGGAGCAAAGAGATTCAACCTCATGGAATGCTATTATTGCGGCTCTCGAGCAAAATGGGCGCTATGAGGAAACTATAGTTCATTTTAATGAGATGCTGCACTTCGGTATGGAACCTGATGATTTCACTTATGGTAGTGTTCTTAAGGCTTGTGCAGCCTTACAATCTTTGGAGTATGGACCGATGGTTCATGACAAGGTTATCAACTCAGGACTTGGTTCAGATGCTTTTGTAACGAGCACTGTTGTTGGCATGTACTGCTAGTGTAGCATGATCACAGAGGCTCAGAAACTTCATGACAGAATTGGGAGACAATAACGTGTTTCGTGGAATGCCATCATATCAGGATTTTCACTGAACAAACAGAGTGAAGAGGCCCAGAAATTCTTCTCAGAGATGCTGGATATGGAAGAGGACTGATCGATTTTCACTACTAATGTTTGAGAAGGCACAGAAACGTGATTTTGTGTCATGGAATGCTATGATATGCCAGACTCACTACTAATGTTGTGTGCCAGTAAATGTTGTGTGCTAGTTATATGAGCATTGTAGTTGATTACATGCATTTTCTTTGTCTTTGTTCTCTGTATTCTGAATTTATGATAGCTCAAGTATTCAATAAATGTTCGTCATGCAGACTTTGGTTTCTGCCTCTTATGAATCACATGTTCCCTTCTTGCATTCTTTGCAGCGTCGCAGACGGGAATCTGCTGAAGGAGAGGATGCCGATGGCGGCAACATGGTAAGATTACTTTCAAGATTTTACTTGGTCCTAGCCATCTTTGTGTATATCCATGCACTGCACATAAAATTGAAATTTATATTTGTATGTGTTGTATGGAATAGAAGGAGGAGTTAGACAAAGCAGATTGGTCTGCATCGAACACTAGGACTTTTTGTGAAATTTGCATCGAAGAAATACGTGCTGGTAATAGGCCCAATGGGGTTATGAATAATAGAGGCTAAAAGAATATTGCTGTTAAGTACATGCAAAGGATAGGCTTGCGTCACTCTAGAACACAGTTTAAGAACCGATGGGATTTGCTTAAAGGCTTGTATAGCTTTTGGCTAAGCCTTCTCAAGGATACAGGGCTTGGTTGGGATGATACTAAAGGTACAGTGGACGCTACTGATGATTACTGGAGAAAAGTCACCAAGGTAACATTTAGCTGACTATACACGTTTTATGTACAATTGAAAAAAGAAGTGTGCTTACAAATGTTTTTTACCATCTTTTCAGAGACATTCAGAGTGGAAGAAGCTGCAGCATGGTCCACCGGAGTGTGAAGAATTGTTGAAGGAAATGTTTGGCATGGTTGCAGTTGATGGTTCATCTTCCTGTATACCTGGTGAGTTTCTTGGAGGAGGAGGTGCAGGGGCTGTTGGAGGAGGTGGAGGGGCTCATGGAGAAGGGGTTGGAGAAACACATGTAGGACATGGATCATTGGGGAGCAAATCAAAGGGTACCAATCCATTAAAGAGAGGTTCAAGTAGCACTGCTACTAGCCCACAAAAGATAGGAAAAAACCCCATGGTTAAGATAATGAAGGGTATTCATAACACTTTAGAGAACAATTGTGCTATTGCCAACAAGGTGATGCAAGGTGAATTGAGGTACAATTCCATTAAAGAAGTGATGAACTTGGCTGTGGAGTGCGGGGCAGGAGAAGGAACTGCAGAACATTTTATGCAGAACATCTTAGAGTTCCAAAAGATTGCTATGATATGTTTAGGATGAGTAGGCCACTATTTGATGGATTGCATGACTTGTTGGTGACGTCTTATGGTTTGAAGTCAAGCAACAAGATGTCTTCTATTGAGGCTTTGGGTATGTTTCTATGGACTATTGGGGCTCCTCAGTCATTTACTCAAGTGAAAAACAGATTTGCGAGGTCAAAAGAAACAATTAGTAGAAAATTCAATGAAGTGTTGGAAAGTGTTTACCTCCTATCTGCAGATATTGTCAAACCTAGAGATCCAAACTTCACGAATATACACCCAAGACTGCTAGGTTCCCGGTTTTATCCTCATTTTAATAAATGTATAGGTGCAATAGACGACACTCACATACCCGTTGTTGTGCCTTTGGCAAAGGTGGTTCAACATGTTGGTCGGTATGGTTATTCCACTCAAAATGTGTTGGCGATATGTGACTTCGACATGAGGTTCACCTTTGTTGTTGCGGGATGGCCTGGATCAGTACATGACATGAGGGTGTTCAATGATGCTTTACGTAAATATGCCACGCAGTTCCCACATCCTCCAAATGGTATAGTAACATTTTAACTAGTTATCTCAAAAAGTTGCATACTGCAGCTATTTCTCATTGTGTATGTTTACATTTTGTAGGAAAATTTTACCTTGTCGACTCAGGCTATCCAAATCGACCGGGTTTTCTAGCTCCATACAAAGGTACCAAGTACCATTTACCAGAGTTTCGAAATGGACCACGCCCTAGTGGCAAGAAGGAGGTATTCAACCACTTGCATTCATCACTTCGTAATGTGATTGAGCGATCTTTTGGTGTGTTAAAGATGAAGTGGAGAATTTTGTTGGACTTACCAAGTTATCCAATGCTCAAACAAACCAAAATAATACATGCATGCATGACACTCCATAACTTCATTCGGGATAGTGCTTTGAGTGATGAAGAGTTTGACCGGTGTGATCAAGATGAAAACTATATGCCGATGCCTTCCTATCATGTGGGTGCAAGTCAATTGGGAGATGAAGAGGGGGGCATGAATGCCTTCCGTGATAATATTGCTAATGCTTTATTTGCTAGAAGAGAGTAATTTGTTTGTAAGAGCATATTTGTACGAACAAATGATCATGGATATTTGAATAATTAAGCTTTTCTACCACTTATATATTCAAAGTTGTATGTTACTAATGTTTTGCAAGTCCAAACTAATAAAAAACATGTCATAAAAGAATAAATAAGTCACCAAAAAAGGTCAAGGGTATTGTAGTCTTTAAACATTCGAATACAATAATCCATAACTCTGATAATCCAGGCTGCCAAACACCTGACAACTTATTTTTATAATCTAGCTTATATAATCCCCCACCTATAAGCTGGATTATAATAATCTTAAGTGGAAACAAACAGGGCCTTAATGATGACGAAGAATCTCGTCCCACCCGTTATTTTACATGTTAATGATAAGTTCTAGTGATTAATAATAGACGAATTTTTATATTACGATTGATAGGAAGATTAAAGAATGTGGTCCCACTATTATATGTTAATGGTGAGTTTTGATAATGATGTACGCAAGATTAAACCCGGAGGTATTTAGGGCCAACTCCGGACGAGGTACACAAGACCAACCCCAGAGGGGTTCAGGGCCAACCCTGGGCGAGGTACGCAAAATCAACCACGGAAGGATCCGAGGCCAACCCCGAGCGAGGTATGCAAAACCAACCCCGGAGGGGTCTGGAGCTGACCCCGAGCGAACTACACAAGACCAACCCCGGGCAAAATACGCAAGACCAACCCCGGGCGAAGTCTGGGGCCAACCCCGAATGAAGTCCGAAGCCAGCCACAACAACCTCGGAGTCCCGCACGTGGCGGAGCATGCGCGAGGCAAAATGACATAGATACCTCTAGGAGTAAGCTAGACCTCGAGGGCAAACTTGTAACTTCATACGTATCACTCTCCCCTTATAAATATGACATCTTGTAATGGGAGAGAGAGAGGTTATTTTGTAACCCTAGACATTTATATTGAATACACTTGTTCATTCTTATGCTTCCTCTTGAGTCCCTCCACATCCTCAATGGTCTCCGCATTCTACTGGGGATGCTTCTAAGTTTACTGTCCGGTCTCATGTCGATGATAGAAGATGGTCGTCATCAAGTTTCAAGAGGATGCACAAGACAAATGTATAACTAGTATAGGTTAAGAATATATTCCTAGTCTTTTACAGATCTCGTTGTTTGGTTGGGAGATCGGATTGTTAGTATAGGTTATCGTATTATTAAGAAGGGTCTTGTCTAGTAGCTTAAGTCTCATCATGTGTTGATAACTTAATCCCACTTGCTCTAGTTCTCTATGGCATGATGCTTAGATTTACTAATATGTCTTACAAATAGTTAAGACTCATGTATATCTAATACTTGTTGTATACGACTAGAATTTTTAAATGTGTTTTGTAAATGGTTGAAGTCATATTCCCTACTCCTTGTGGCATGATACTTAGGATTGCGAATGTGTATCGTAAATAGTTAAAACTCATATATAATCATTGTAGCATGTGATTTAAGTTTGCGAATGTGTTTTATAAATGATTTAAGTAAATGTACCTAAACCGTGTGTAATTATTGTAAAGTGTACGAATGTGTTTTGCAACTTATCACGAATGATATTTTTATCCTTGGATGCATGGTACTACAATTTACGAATTTGTTTTTGCAAAATTATCGAAGTACATGCACTCTGTCTCTACTGAAAATTGGTCATGCGGTATGATCGCCCTTTGTGTGGCGGTATGACCTGGCAGCGGTGTGACCGGCCTTCGTGGTGGTGTGACCAGCTTGCAGTGTGACCGGCTTTGTGTGAATGGTTGGACCGACCGGCGGTACGACCGGCTCTATGTGAGCGGTCTGACCAGCCATGCGGTATGATCGGGCTATATGCCAGCTACCTTTTTTAGAGAGATGCTTTTCTCTGTTCTTGGTCGTGTGGTACGACTGGCCTGTGTGGCGGTCCGATCGTACCCGACAGTTTGACCAGACCCTGTGTGGGTTGTCAGATCGGCAGTGCCTATAACTAGTTTTCTAGCCATTGTAGAGGAGACGGTTGTATTAGCCGTTAGTTGGCGGTAGTACCGGCTTCAGCTATTTTTTTGCTGAATTCTTGCACCAACGGTTAGTTTCTTAGTGTGAGGTATAAATACCCCTTTTGGCTGGTTAGGAAGAAAGCTAGTGCCTATTCTTTATTCTTGAACTAAGAGCGAACACTCTCACTTCTTATGTGCATATTTTGCCCTTAGTGAGATTGGAAAGAAAAATCTTTATGCATGTGTTGCATTTGGTGGTGGATTTCGTATTCATTGAGCTTTGGCACTTGATTCATTTAAGTAAGCATCTCCGACTTGTTACTCTTGGAGGCTGCCGACTTCTAGATGACATGGAAGCGTTGTGGTTCAATGATCTTCTCAAGAAGCTTGTGAGAAGGCTCGGTGTGTTGTGAATGGTATGGTACTCACTATCTCTAGAGTGGAGGACGAGCAACTCTAGTGAAATTGAGGTGTTTAGCTTAATTTATGGAGCCAATCTAATTTATTTAGGCTTACCTTAACGTGGATTATGAAAAACCGACAAGTTTTCAAACACCACGGTAAACAATTGTATGTTAATTGTGGTTTGCTTCCTTATGCTCATTTACATTCTTAGAATTAAATTATTATAGGATTACATACCTTGGTATTAACTTAGGTTATTGGTGCACTTAAATGAAACTAATTGATTTAAGTCTTGATTGAGTAAAACCGATTTGATTTGCGCTTTCGTATATAAAATCGGTTTTAGCTAAAAAGAAGTTTAAAAACACCTATTCACCCGCTTTAATCAGTCTCTTTAACCTTATAGACGGTAAGTATGGTTCTTAAAAGTCTAGATGTGGTTGTTAAAAGTTATTAACGACTACAATTTTCCGTTATTAATTTTTTAACAGCAGAATAACATGTCATCGTTAAGTATGCACGGCCACATTTCTAATATTAAAGACCACTTTTTGGTTGTTACTGATACTGTGGTGGTTACTAATAGAGCATTAATGACTACTTTTTACAATTAACGACCATCCTCTAAAATCTGAGATCACATTTTTTGTGTAGAAGAATAGCTTCGGTTGTATTCACCGTGGGCCATTGGAAACAATCGCCACTTCTATATGTTTAGGACCACTTTTTTTATGTGACATTGAGTATCCACATTTGTGAGTAAAAATTCTTTTCATTGCAATCAGAAATACAGTCAGAACTTGTGCATTCATATTCATCTATGAGACAGCTATACCAATCTCTACCTAACATGGACAGAGCCATAAAATGCATGAAAAGAAGAGATGTTGCGTAACAACAAATTGCGCTATTTTTAGATGTGACTTATAATTTATAGTTTAAACTTTTAAATATGTCTGTTTATGAGAGAGGGTTAAGACAGTGTTTATTATAATCAACTTATAGATCTATATTAAAAAATACTTCGTCTAAAAACTGATTACTATATAAAGCTAAGTTATAAATCAAAAGAAGCGGACCTAAGCAGCAGTAGCCTGACGCAGTTAGTTCGTAGATAGACTTTTACATGACTGCCCCAATCATCGATAATGCATTCAGGGCTGCACTGCACCCATCCCGTTCAACGGTTCAATGGAGAACACGATTAAAAACTAACGGCGATAATATTGCCAATAAGTACAGAAAATAAGGACCATTCTGTTACTTTTGAAGATCTTACGTCTTGAATAATTAACTTCTATTTACCGCTTAACAGAGTTTGATATGATAGAAAAGAGCCCAACATATCTCCAGAAATTAAATGTTAAGTAGTGCCAAGTTTCCTACCAATATCTGTAGCCAAGCTATGCACATATTATATTATCAACAGCGTAGCTGATCATAGAGTGGAGGAAGGGAACACGATTATACATGTAGATTAGATTAATGGTTGCATCTGCCGACAGACAAGAGTTAATTTAACTCCTAATAATTTTTTTGCATAAACGAAAACTGAATTTGAAATGAACCTAAGGTTAAATTAAAACTGAATGAACAGTGAGAGGACACTAATACGCATTACCATACTTCCATCCTTCACCAGTTCCTTCCCCAGTGAACAGTGAGAAGCATTGTGAAACCTTCTGGTTTCATTTGACATTGTGAGAACTTCTGCACCTGCAAACTGCAGCACAATAGATGGCAAATTATATAGTCCGTGCGCACACCAACAGTCTGTACTTAAACCAGAGCAGCGAATTTGAACAGTAGGATTGTAAGTTCCTTGTAAGCTGCTGCTAGTAGATTGTCGTTTCAAGTAATTGGTAGAATCGAGTATGACAAGTCAGAGGGGTTGAATGACTTTCAAATTCAAACATTAAGTATCAATAACAACATACAGCAAAAACTCAAGTTCATAAACTTATCAAAGCCCAAAGCCAAAAATGGCATCCAGAAAAGCAAAATCCCACTGGTTAGACCTCTCAGCAGGGGCGGTCAGATTAGATGAACAGTAAAATCAGCACAATTTCAAAACAAAGAAATCGCGTAACTTTTTATCAGATAATCCAAAAGGATTGAAACTTGGCGTATACCTTTTTTTAGGATATCATGAACCTATTTTGATCAACGATTGAGAGAACCATTGCCAAAGTTATGACATTTTTTCATTTGAATGAATGTTGCATTAAAACTGGGTAAAAGAGGGAAAATCTCGATCTGCTCTTGCTTGTGAATCCTAGATGATCTAGGTGACCTTGAATGAGTTCTCATATGTTATAGCAAGCTAGATCATAGTACGAATTCAAGCCAAATTACTCACAAGAGTAAAACCAAAAAATCATCTCTCTCTTGAGAAAAATCGAGCAAACTCAAGAACTTTCCCTATACCATGTATCATGTCTAGATGGATGAGATCTTATCTCTAGCAGATATCTCCACCTCTTATACGTTCTTGACAGTAGAAAAGATTAAGAGAAGAGAAATCTAAACAAGAAAGTCAAGTAAATCAAAAGTACAAGATAGGATCCATGGCATAATTTACTTGGGCAAACTTTGAATATTCATTTTACTTAGAGAGTAATATTTTATAGCTAATCTCTCAAGATAGTAGAGCTCTAAGCTTAGAGCACAAACACAAAAGGCTCCAACACAAGAAAATCTTAACCCTAATCTTAGAGTATCACATGACTTAACTCAATACAAGACTTATATAGTGGAAGCTCCTCACTTCTCACTTAACCCTAACAATCAACCACTTCTTAGTGAACAACACCACTTACATATGGAGAAATCCGGTAATCTACACACAAACATGTTTTATATTACACACTTACACGCTTTTCAAAGCGTGACTTCCTAAAGGCTCCAATAGCCGACAAGACATTCCATCCATAAAGACGTGGCCTAAACTACTTGGGTCAGTGCGTGATTTTGTAAACTGCCACTCCACCTGATTTTGGATAATTTTCTGAATTGCTCCCCATCAGCCTTTACGAACAATGCGATGTCTATGACTTGCCGTCAAGATCATATGCCTGCATCAAGGTCATCACCACTTGAAATGCTTAAGTTCCAGGCACACTAACATCACACCCCATAGTCCGTGATGCCTAATACTTAATGCCAAGATTGTATGTCTGCTCCGAGAATTGGGACCACTTAAAATGCACAAGAACAATTATCACAACACATACACGCATTTTCTCTTTACGATTCTTGTCTTTCTCATGTGCTCTTGACTTGAGATGATGTTCGACCCAGACTTACACGACATTCCATAACCTCCAAGCTTCGGTCTTGCTACTGACTGTAATCCATCATCAAAGCTCCTGCACACTAAAGACAAAGTAATCGATCCGAGTATAAATGATATGCATTTAACTTTCAATTAGCAAAATATATGCATGGATCTACGCTATGACTAACACATGCATGAAAACCCATGACTAACACTGCACAGCTCCAGCCAAGACTAACAACAACAAAGCAACTCCTCTCAGAATACCTCAATAGGGCCGATCTGACTATGGCCACCAAGCCGTTCAGACCACCCAAAGCAAGTTGATTGAACCGCCACCTGGTTGGTCACATTCCACTAGTCAGACTGTTGCCCTAGGCCGGTCTGACCGGTGCTTCTAGAAAAGCATAGATTGAAATTTAGATTCACAAAATCAAACTCAAACAGTAAAAACAAGACATAAGCAATACCAAATACTCATAATTCTCATAGAACTATCACCACATAGTATTACAAGAATCAATAACACTTGGATCAAAGATCCCAAGGACGAGCAAAGCAAGGATCATACCATACCGCATGCCATTGTTGAGCAGGGTTGTTGATAAGATCTAACAATAACCAAGGACTAATCTGCAATTTAGCAACCAACAAAGTGAGAGAATTTGTTTCGATCCCACTTCAGTGTGCACTTTATGGATTCTTAAAGGGAAAATTGATTATTTGTCACTGTAAATAATGATTTTTAAGATTTATCATTTCTAATATTGTAATCTACAATTTGCCACTCTAAAAATTGACTACTTCACAACATATTATTTTGGCCATTTTATCTTTTTTTTTCATACGAAATGACCTTATTACCCTGTATGTGTGCTTTCTAAGAGGAATAGTAGTTGCATCTATTTGTTGATTCGTTTTCCAGGTTCAGGGTATATTTCTGAATGGTTTCATCTAATTTATCAACTACTATATGATATTTTTATAGTGAACGAACATGCAGGATTGCAGATATTGCAAATTAGTAAAGCTTTAGTGTGCAATTAGGGAACCCATCTTATGCCGTGCTACAGTGTGAAATACGGGGTAATAAGATCATTTCGTATGAGAAAAAAAAAGAAAAGGAAGGAAAATAGCCAAAATAACATATTGTGAGTCGTCAAGTTTTGGAGTGGCAAATTGTAGATTACAATGTTATGATTGGCTAATTCTAGAAGAGCATTCTTTGCCGTGGCAAATAATCAACTTTTCTATTATTAAATTGGTTTCACTTAGAAATTAGGCGATGTTTATAAGTTAATTGTAGTATATACTGTAGCAACTTTATTTATATTGTCAAAAACTGCACGCAAGTTTCTATTATTCCGTATTCTCTTCCATGAATAGCCTAAAGATATAAGCAGTAGTCAAAAACCAAAGCTAAAAAAAATAGTCCCAAAGATAGATTAAAGAATTTGGGTGTCTAGACAAACCTGGTAGCCACTCAATTTGCCCACGACGAAGATGATACCATGAATTGGAGCTGTAAAGCTCCGGGAAAGAAATATCGCCGATCACCCTTGTGATCCTGGGGCATGACAGGTATACCACCGTAGGTCATGACGCAGAGGAGGATACACAGGACATGCTTTGAAGGGATGGATATGCAGGGGCGAACGGGGTGGCGGTGGAAGTCGTCGTGGTGCGACGAAACCCAGAGGTGTCGTAGGGGAATGGCGGGCGGCAGGGGGAGGCACAGGGGAGTGGCAGCGTAGGGAGGCAGTTTGGTGGGGCAGCACTGGAGAGCGATGGTGTAGGCTAGACACAAGTGAGCGGTGGCAGCTGGGAGGCGCAGGGAATTCTTGGAGGAGAAAGGCGGCTATGGAGTACTGGCTGTGAGAACAGTAGCAGATCAGTTCAGATTTTATCGCTAAGTATGACTTAAGTTCAGATTTTATCGCTAAGTCCTGCGGAGAACACGTTGGGGAATCGGCATCTACCATGCACAATAGGGAGTTCGCGATCACATATTTGGAAGACGCGACGACGGGCAGTCCAGTCGTCGTCGTTATGTAGTCGGGATAACTGATAGTTTGTCTCTCAATTTGGTTGTCTTTTGATTATTTACCTTTTTTTACTTTGCCATTTATATTTTATCCTAAAGTTTTCATATCAATTGATCTTTTATCCTATTTGTATATTATATCATTTTTCATTTGTTTAATCACTTGGAGCTTATATGAATAAACTATATTGCCCTTCTTTCTCCTCCTGTGTCTACTCATTCGCTAGACTGCAGCGCACACCTCCCCTCCGCATTTCTCCTTTCACCTCCATCGAGCCAGATCTCACGTGCCGCCTAAGCCAGCAACAATAAGGCCGTCGCTGATGAGATCCGCCTCCGAGCTCCTCCGCTGCCGCAGCTACTCCGCCGCCTCCAAGCAGCCAAAGCAGGAGGTGGCCATCCTCGGCGCGGCCGGTGGGATCGAGCAGTCGATCCACCTCCTCATGAAGTTGAACCCCTCGTCTCCTCCCTCTCCATCTACGATATCGTCGCCACCCCCGGCGTCGCAGCCGACATCTCCCACATCAACACCCCCGCCAAGGTGCCCCCGTTCTCGCATTGCCACGCCACTCTCAGTTCGGTCCGATCTGTCTAGTACTAATGGTGCTTGGGTTGGATCTTCATAGGTGAAGGGGTTCATGCGGGATGACCAGCTCGGGAAGGCATTGGAGGGGTCCGATGTGGTGATCATCCCGGCCGGTGTGCCGAGGAAGCTCGGCATGACTAGGGATGACCTCTTCAACATCAATGTCGGCATCGTTAAGAACCTCTGGGAGCGCCGAGGAGCACGGGCGGCGCTGGCTTCTTGAAGCGGTGTGTCCTCGAGTCCACCTCGGGCGCACCTGTTGGTAGCACGGCCAAGATTGCGGCGAGGCTGCGGCGGCGATTGTCCTCCTGGACGGACCGTGGCACCGAGTTGGAATTGATCCCTCCCCCGGCACCGGCTGTTGTGCCACCGCCGACGGCGGAGGGCAATGTGGATTCCTCTGGCGATGTCTTGCGGCCGCACTGGCCAGGAGAAGGACAAACAAGAGGAGCACGTCGTGCACCGGCGTTGTCTAGCTACTGCTGCAGTGGTGGCTGGTGGGTTCTTGGTTTGTGCTGTTCTACTAGCTAAGCACTAGTTCTGGTGGCTTCTCGGGGCTTTTGGCCAAATTAGACATGAGGGCAATCTTGTCATTTCGCATAGGGTACCGGTCATATCGAATAAAAAAACGAATTAAAATAGACTATAAGGCAAAATAGTAATTGACAAAAGAACTTCAATGAAAAATATAAATGGCAAAGTAAAAAAGAACAAATGATTAAAGACAATCAAACTGAGGGGCAAAGTATCAATTATCCCTATGTAGTCTGTTGCGAGTTGTTTTTCATTTCCGGCCACACATAAATAATATTAACTAGCTAAATGTCTGTATTTTGTTACGGATAAAAAATCATATTATTCTAACATATTGAGTAAATATTACCGGGATCGGTCTGCCTAGCCCACACGCTCGGCTGCGTTGTGTCTCCGCACCTTCAGCTTTGCCACGTATCTGGTAAAGCTCTGTTATTTTTTGTTATTAGAGAGTTTTAGGGTGGTGAAATTTGTTTTTTAGTAGATTATTTTTTGTTTTTGTTAAAATTTCTTAGAAAGAAATAAGAGGGAATTGAGAGAGGGCAGACGAAGCACCACCACTAACTCTCTCTCTAAGTACTAGAGATGAATAAAAACTAGTGACGGTTGTTGATACTTGGTTGTTAATAACCTAAAGTCTAGTAATGAGAGTACTACAAACAAAGGCATCCAATATTCTTCGTGGAGTCCCTCAAAATCTCAACCAATGCACACATTGCTTTCTCTTTGCTCCCTTTGATTTGCCACAGATCAGTTCTCTTGCATGTGTGAGCGAGGTGATTCCAGTTGAATTCATGTGGGTACGAGAGCGAGGTCTCGATTAAAGGGGCTTGGCATGAGTAGCTCGCCGTATTTCAAGCTTGGTGGGACACGGATCCTCTGACGTCAACGTGAGTGACGTTGGGTCACTGACGCGTGGGCCCCACACGTCAGTGACCCAAGTTGACGTCAGGCGAGACCCATCCGCTTGGTGGGGGCTAGTTGTCCCATCTCACGGTCGGGTGTACCACATAAGTCTATTGTGAGGTGAGCTTCTGCCGTTTTGTAGTGCAGAAAAGGTCGTCACTTGATGGACAGGTCGATCATATCTGAAACAACCGAAAAATTTGAAAAATGAAAATTCCAATTGAATTTGCGTCTCTGATTTGTCCTCTCCCTTCCTAACCCTAAACCGCACTAATCTTGATGCAAAACCCCTCCCTAATCCTTGTCATCGCAGTGGGAACGACGGGATTGGGCGCGGCACTGTAGCCGGTCTGAAAATATCACCGCTGTCCCCGTTTCTTCACCGCCAAGTCGCCTCGACCCCTCCCGTAGCTTCGAGCTCCTGCCAGCCCCGCCCCACCTGTCAGGGAGCCGTACCCTCGCCCTGACACCGCCTTGACCGGCCGCAAAGCGTGGCAGCGCCGCCGCCGTTCGCGCACACCCGCCTCTGCCAAATTCGCGCCCCTTCCTCTCACGGCCGACAAGCAGCCCCTCTGACACCCTTGACCGCCGCTCTGCACACCCCTAGCCAGCTGCAGCCGCACGGGAAACCTCGAGCTATCCCGGTTTTCCCGAAACCACCGCCGCCGAAATATCTCCCCGCCCTCCCCGGTGCAACCGCCATTCCCCACCTATTTAAACCACCCCAAGCCATCCATTGAGAGCCATCAAGCTCCCCGAAGCTCACTGAACTCCCCAGAGCTCCCCTTTCCCCTCCCATTGCTGGTAATGGCTGAAATCCCCAAATCCCAACCCTAGCTCAATGTCGGTTAACCGCCCCTTCATTTTCCAATTAACCGTGCCAGTAGCTTCCTAGCCTTCCCTGGAGCCTCCCCGAACTGCGGCCTTCAACCCCCGGCCACCCACCTTCTCCAGCGCCGACCGCCACCTCACCCCGAAACCGCCCGCCGTGGCCAGCCCAAATCAAGCTTCCCTAGCCCCGGACAACCGTTCCCCGAGCTCTCCCAAACCCTAGAGATGCCCAATTGGCCGCCCAATCGCCCGGACCAACTTCCCTGAGCTTACAATTTCAAAAATGGCCGCAAAAGAGATGGCCTCACCGCCGGCGAACGCCGCTTCCACCGGACTTCCCACCACCCAAAATGGAACCCCCACCATGCCCTGAACCCGTCCATGTCCTCGGTTGTCGTCGCCGTTCGCCCTAGCTCCGCTACCAACCGCCGCCTCCCTCCTCTGTTCCCAGCGCGCGGTGAGGAAGAAGAACAGTGCGCATGCGCACTGTTCCCCCGACCCCGCCGTCCCGACTCGGTTGAGTCGAGCCCCGTCGCCACGTCGGACGCGCCCGACCGGACCCGCCCGCCCGCGCCTGATGCGACCGACCGAGCCCGTTGCGAGGCGGTCGAGCCGAGCCGCTTAACCGCGTCGGATCCGAACCCGAGGAACAGTGCACCGAGCCCGTTGAACAGTGATTGACCCAAAGCCCAAAATGCATGTTTATACTCCCCGGATTCGTTTCGAGCCCGCCAACCCAAATCCAAGGCCCATTTCCCCATATAGCCCTCCTATAAGCCCAAAACCCCTTTTATTTGGAGTTTTCCGAATTTTCTTTATTCTTTTATTTTCTTTATTCCTAGCTCATCCCTTCGGGCATGGAATTAATATTTTGCTTGTTTTGCGTTAGCTCCCGAAGTTAATTTTCAAGAAGTTCAAGGAGGAGAAGTGCAAGCTCCAGAGCTAGAAGGTTACGAACTTGTTGAAATAATAAATCCGCAAGGCAAGTCACATGTCATTGATCATATTGAACCTATATTCTGTTAATTATTTATTTATCAGTATTTTCATTACGCTATTTGTGCACTGTTATTTTATATACAATGAATGTTTAGAATGACATGATGTTAGTTAATGTCCTACCACCCGAAAAGCCCTGTTTAACTTGATGGCCCCATTCACCTTGACAAGACTTAGTAATATTAAAAAGTACTATTAATGTAATCATCGTAGATTAGGGAACCCAACAATCATTCATTACTAGTCATGATACTTTGCTGATAGAGTTTCAAAAAGTAAATCTAGGATGAGCCAATATCACAGGATGCCACAAGATGGTTTAAGCCCATGATCTTATCCTAGGGTGAAAGTTTGGCAGTGCCGCGAGCACTGGGATGAAAATATAAGGACTAGACCCTTATGCAAAGTAAATAACATAGCAACCGCTCAACCACAAGCGTTGACTTGTCAAACCTGGTTTTAGTAGCTGCTCAAATCGATTGAATATCTACTATATGGATTTAATATATTGTTCCAAAGAGGGAACAACCGGTGCAAAGAGGTGATATGGAAAACCATAATTCACAACGGTAGACCCACTCTGTCAAGGCCGCCGTATTCCATGACAGAGGGTTCAAAGTCTATCGGGTAGAGGCTACATAAAGAGATGAGCAGTGAAACAATCTTGTTTTTTTAACTCAGTCATGAGGGTTGAGAAATCTTGTGGGTAAAGCTGAGCAGCTCTGCAGAGTCATTTACAAAAAGTATTCGAATACACCGTGCTTCCGGTATATGAAGCTGTGTTTAATGGGTGATTCCAATAGCAAAGCATAAGTAGATTTGGAATGGTTTTAGAAATGTAAGGGTGTGATAATCAAGTTTGGAAAACCCCCAAATACCCTAAGAAGTTTATGTTTTATGTTTAAAAGTAAAGTGTTTACAAACAAAATTGCTTTCCACATAAAATAATGAACTATACCCTGTTCCATGAAAATCTCTTGCATGTAGTTAAATAGTATTTCCCATGTGGCTTGTTGAGTACGGTTGATTGTACTCACGCTTGCTAAAATCATAAACAGATGATGTCTGTCAAGAAAGTGAAGAAGCTTTTCAAGACGACGTTGAGCTGTACGAAGTAGACGATGCCTGGTGTTAGGGTTTAGTTCTACACTCAGGCCTGCCTGTGGAACCTTTTGGTAATCTAACTTTGGGCTGTACGCCCGTTTGTATAAAGCTTGGCTGTTAAGCCTTACTTTTATAATAAAGTTCGCTTTTGTCTTTAAGCTTGTCTTGGCAATGTCGTACACTCGATGGATGTACTCGCAGCTGAACAGTCCTGAGCAGTTGCGAGGGTTTCATAATACTCCCAGAAATGGGGGTGTTACAATATCGGTTGGTAGCTAGCCAGTTCAATTTGTGATACTGATATATACTCACTATATATATAGATGTCTAGCTCATCAGGTTATCTAAGTTTTACTTAAGTCGTGATGTACTGAATCGATACAATACCATTTGTTCACGTCTTTCGGGTAAAAGGGCTCTGTCTAATTTATCCTACCATTGAAAGTGTTTTGATGTCCATGATGTTAATTAAGCAGCTGATACATGCATGTATCGTGCGTTTGATATGATCGACAGCGGGGGCAAAAAAAGAAAAGAAAAAAGAAAAAGAAGCAAACTGGCGTATCCGGAGCCGTATGGGAAGCATAGTGTTTTACTAGTAGTTATCATCACTTGCCGACCCGTGCACATGTGTGTTTCTCACGAAATAATTTGGCCAAAGTTCAACCACGGCTTTTATTACCTACATAGTTCTCCAAAGCAAACGTTCTCTTTCTTTTGGTTTCTACATGGTCCTCCTATCCTATGATCTGTTTGGAACACGTGAATTTAAAAGTCTATCAAAACCCTTGATTCTAGATGGGGTCTTTTAAGTGTAGTATTTGTCTTGCTTTGAAGTGTGTACATCTTTTCCTCAAATTCCCAGATAAATTTCTGAATTTGTTACTCCCCTGTTTAAGAATATACGTTGTTTGGATAATAATGCGGTCTCTAATATGTAACCTTGATCATTAACTTTCATAGCAGTTAAATACATTAGCAAAACCCACAAAGATATTATACAATGGAAGCACTTTTCATGATTAATCTAAAGGTATAATTTTATGTAATCAATCTGAATAGTTCTCTATTTATTACAACATCAGTGACCAAAGTTAGGGAAGTTTGACCGGACACATTGTAAATTTAAACAGGGGAAGTATTAAACAGCTCTTTAAAACGGCAGTTTTAGAAATAGACCATCTGCCAATTAATTTCCACAAAGCACACCCTTGTTAATTGGTCTTGCCATGAGCCAAGGCTGTACCAGTACCACCGGCAACGTACCACCACATCCGAAGGCCTCGGCACCTTCAGGGATTCAACCAAGAAACAAGTAAAACCCAAGGCAGGCAATCCCAATCGCAGGCCCAATTTGTGGAAACAGGCATGATTTCGGGCAGGAGACTCATGCCCATAACAGGAGGGAGCCGACAACACGGCATGTGCTCCTCCCACACATAAATTCGGCTCGGGTTCTCTCTGGTCTATAGTTTCTCTTAAATAAATAAACAGCACAATTTTTTCATCATTATTTCAAAATAGTTTATCCAAAAAAACCTTTTTGAAGTGGTTTATCGGCTTGCTCACATAAACATCCATATTAGAACCAAAAACCATAAGATGCGGCCGAAAAGAACTCCTTGCACATACCCACGGTCCCCACCAGTGGCGGATCTAGACCTAGGGCTGCCTAGGCTCCAGCCTTGGGCCTGAGATCAAAATCCCACTGTAAAATTTAAAAAAGTATGTTATATGTTATGAATGTCATCTATAATGCACTGTCCAGTTTGGGACGTTGCTCTAACTTGGCCCTGCCCCTGGTCCCCACAACCCAAACGCACAACGCATTAACACATCGACTATTCCTTCTCCAAGATCACGATGTAGCTCGAACAGTAGGTGACCCATAAGTACTACAAAGTTCCGATTTAACACAACGAAACGAGTGAAGCATGTACACCGGACTCCGCACAGCAACAATAATATCGTCTTTCCCTACGTCAATAATATGGCCTACAGGCTACAGTAATAGCAGAAAAAGGAACAAAGTACGCACGTACATGGGCATTATGAGCACTGACGGCACCATTTCATCTTCCAAAATGATCAGGCCAGTACGCCCCCATGGACTTGGCGCCATCGCTTCGGCGCCGTGACAAGAATGGGCAGATCATGCACCATGCACAGAGAGAGGACATGCCATGTTTCATCAGGCAGTTCTCAACAACTGAACAGTGGGAAGCACTCAAAACACATACATTAACATGCAAGAATCTCCCAGCCGGAATGGTAAATTACAATCACAATTTGATCGATCTCGCGGACAGTGGAATTACGTCAAGAACGGAATGGATTAGCTTTCCTGCCATCACTTGCAGCCAGGTGCAAGGCAGGGATTATTTTCTTGTTCCGTGGATATGCTGGCAACAGATTATTGTCAGCACAAACCGCAAATTGACTGTGCATTTGGCAGCATAAAATTCCTCTTATGCGAGCTGGGAATGCATTAGTTCCCGGATCATGGATGCAAATAACCCGAACAAACTTCCCCTCCCGTTGAAATTGTAAGCATCGGCGCTGTTAGTATGACCAGTACATCGGAACCAAACAGAATACCCATTCAGCATGGCCGTGGTGACTTTCATGACGAATACCTCAGTATAAGAATCTCTCTGTTTCAGCAACCTAGACCTTTCAGTATATTATTCAACTCACTGATAGCATCTGTGATCCTTGCGTACGATCCAGGGAGATTTATGGGATGATACTCTAACCCCTTCCAGTGTGAAGTTAATGCAAAATGTGGGCGCCGATACAAGCTGCTGATGATCTCAAGAACTTTTGTATCTGGTGTAGCTGAAACCAATTGGGTTAGACCAGCCCCATGAGCCCCTATTACTACTGAAGCTTCCTGGATAGCGCGGAGTTGCTCCTTCATGTTCATGTGCGCAAACAGACCATTGACGACATTTATTTTGCATTTCTGACCATTTGCCCAGTTCTCAATTGCATCAAATATCTCCCGCTCATTGCTCAGTCTAGATTCAACCTTTCCACTGTGCGTGGGTGGGCCAAGTAGTCTTCTCGCCGAACAAAGAGAACGTTGACCCCATTTGATGTTTTGGACGACATGATGTTATCCTCTAGAAGATCGAAAGAGGCTACAATCATCTCTCCGAATTCAGACAATCATGCAGTTTTCTGGTGGTCCGGTTTTGCTCTAAGGGACTGCGTGGAAGCACCTTCGCAGTGGAAGCTCTCACTAAGGCCCCTAAATAGAGTGTGAAACGAGTTTCTTCCCCCAAGTCAATTCTCAATTGATTGTACAGGAGTAAAATACAAAGAGAGAGGCACACAGAGAGTGGGCCTCATGGTCATGGGCCACAAACTCTATATATGGGCCTATACAAGTATACAAGGATAATACAAGGAGAGAGAGAGAGAGAGAGAGGAGATACTCTTAACACATTCCTTAAACTTAAGGTGGATCTAATACATTGAGTTCGAGAACTTGAAGCCTATGATGTTCTCGAGTTTGAGCCTTCATGAAGAAGTCTACCACTTGAAATTCCGAAGGAACATATTGAAGATGAATAGTTGATTGTTGCCAATGAAAGCGCGTGAATGAAGCATTTTCACCATTATGTTTGGTCAGCTTATGCTTGACAGGATCATTTGCAATCTGAATAGCAGCAATACTGTCACAAAGAAGTGATGTGGGTGCATCACATAGAACACCAAAATCAGCCAAAAGCTATCGAAGCCACACGATCTCTGATGTGGTAGTGACAAGGACTCGAAGCTCAACCTCAGCACTGATAAATGTATAATGGCAGCACACACAAAGTATTCTCATTGCATTCATATATATATGTGGTACATCAGAGTGAGTACATGCAGGCGTAGCAACAGAAACAAGCTAAGATTGTGGATCGGCAGTTGCAGCCCGAAAGACTTGGTACGTGAGCGGGATTCACGCAGTTAGCTGTCTAACACCCCCCCCCCCCCCCCCCCGCAGTCGCAGTCGGTGGTGAAACAACGCGCAGACTGGTGCGAAACTCGTGGAAGATCGCCGTCGGAAGACCCTTTGTGAAGATATCTGCAAATTGCGAACTCGTTGGGACATGCAGAACTCGGACGTGGCCGAGAGCAACCTTTTCACGCACAAAATGAATGTCAATTTCAATGTGTTTCGTGCGCCGATGGAGGACTGGGTTAGCGGCCAGATAGACTGCGGAAACGTTGTCACAAAAAACAATAGTGGCCTGTTGAATCGGACGCTGGAGTTCGGCGAGTAGCTGCCGCAACCAAACTGTCTCCGCAACCGCATGTGCAACCGATCTGTATTCCGCTTCAGCTGAGGAACGGGAGACAGTAACCTGCCGCTTGGAGGACCAGGAAACCAAATTGTCACCCAAGAAGATGCAATAGCCCGATGTAGAACGACGAGTGTCAGGGCATCCAGCCCAATCGGCGTCTGAGTATGCTGTCAGATTATTGGAAGAAGAAGGTGTGATGTGGAGGCCAAGGTCGGTAGTACCTTTGAGATAGCGAAGAATACGTTTGACGTGAGCAAGGTGAGGCTCTCGAGGATCATGCATGAACAGACATGCTTGCTGGACGGAATAGGCAAGATCAGGACGGGTAATAGTGAGATATTGAAGTGCACCTATTAAGCTACGGTATAGAGAAGGGTTTTCCACTGGAGGGCCAGTAGCGGAAAGCTTGTGGCCCGTGTCTGAGGGAGTTCGAACGGAATGGCAGTCCAACATGCCAGCCTTGGAGAGAATATCAAGAGCATATTGGCGTTGAGAGAGGAACAGGCCAGAAGGAGATCGGGTGACAGTGATTCCAAGAAAATGGTGAAGAGGTCCTAAGTCGGACATGGAGAACTCGTTTTTGAGAGTGGTGATTATGTGATGAAGAAAGGTGGAGGAGGAAGCTGTTAGAACGATGTCATCCACATATAGGAGGAGATAAGCCACATGACCGCCCGAGGAATAGATGAAAAGGGAAGTGTCAGACCGAGAAGCAGTGAATCCAATGGACAGGATGAAAGAAGTGAAGCGTGTGAACCAAGCCCGAGGGGCTTGTTTAAGGCCGTAGAGAGATTTTTGGAGAAGGCATACGAAGTCTGGATGAGAGGGGTCTTCGAAACCTTGTGGCTGCTGGCAATAGACAGTTTCTTGCAGATTGCCGTGGAGAAAGGCGTTTTTCACATCGAGTTGATGAATGGGCCAGGAGGAGGAGACGGCGAGACTAAGGACGACACGAATGGTGCTTGATTTAACGACTGGACTGAACGTTTCATCGTAATCAACGCCGGGCCGCTGTGAGTAGCCGCGGACAACCCATCGTGCTTTGTACCTAGCGAGAGAACCGTCGGAGTGAAATTTGTGACGAAACACCCATTTCCCGGTGACAACATTTTTGCCGGCCGACCGTGAGACAAGACACCAAGTGTTATTCTGAACCAGTGCATCGAACTCCTCTCGCATAGCTCGAGACCAGTGAGGATCGAGCAAAGCAGATTTGAAAGAAGAGGGTATAGGAGAGATGGACGCGGCGAGGAGGTTCAAGCGCTGAACAGGCATGCCGAAACCGGATTTGGCGCGAGTGCGCATGGAGTGTTGATTGGTGGGACGTGTGACAGGGATGGCATTGGAGGGAATCGCGGATGACGGAGAAGGTGGGCTGATCGGTGCGGATTGAGGAGTTGGAGCTGGGGCGGGAGCATGCACCGGGTTTTGTGGAGACGAGGGTGGTGGGATCGGCGACACGATGGGGGTGGAGAGAGGCAATGGAAGATTTTCAGAAGTATAGGTGAGGTCGGGCTCGTGTACAGAGGGAGGTGAACGAGAAAGCCGAGGGAAGGGGAAAGTGTGCTCGTCGAACACGACATGCCGGGAGATAAGAACTCGACCGGAAGGAACATGAAGGCAACGATAGCCCTTGTGTTCAAGCGGATACCCCAGAAGGACACATGGTAGAGAACGTGGAGCCAGTTTGTGGGGAGAGGTGGCCGAGATATTTGGGTAGCATAAACACCCGAAAATGCGAAGGTGGTCATAGGAGGGTGGAGACTGATAGAAAAACTCGTATGGAGTGTGTGATGGTAGGGCTTTAGTTGGACGAATATTGAGCAAATACATAGCCGTGCGAAGAGCTTCCGCCCAATAAATCGCCGGCATCTGAGCTTGTAAAAGGAGTGTTCGTATGACATCGTTGATGGTGCGCAAAGCTCGTTCAGCCTTTCCATTTTGTTGGGAGGTATAAGGGCAGGAGAAACGTGGTAGAATGCCATACCGATGGAAGAAGTCACGGTTGCGAGAGTTATCAAACTCTTTACCGTTATCACATTGGAGAAATTTGATAGGTTTGGCAAAGTGAGTAGAGACATAGTTATGGAAGTTGAGAAAGATAGAGGAGACGTCAGACTTGAAATGAAGGGGGAAGGTCCAGATGAAATGAGTATAATCGTCTAGAATAACAAGATAGAATTTACACCCGGAAACACTAGGCACCGGGGATTGCCAAAGATCACAGTGCAATAACTCAAATGGCGAAGAAGTACATGTTGTGGAAGGATAGAAGGGGAGACGAACATGTTTGCCCCGTTGACAAGCCTCACAGAGAGCAGGGACATGATGCTGTTTATTACATGGAATGGAAAATTCCTTAAGTAAAGATGAAACAGTGATGTTATTGGGGTGTCCGAGACGACGGTGCCAAACATCGACGGAGGCAGCGGAGGTGGCGAGGGCCGTGGGTGGCGAAAATAAGCTGGCCTGGCGCAAGGGATATAGATCTCCAACACTATTGCACCGAAGAATCTCCTCCCTGGTACGAAGATCCTTCACAGACAACCCAAGAGGATCAAATTCAATAGAGCAGTGATTATTGGTTGTGAAACGTCGCACAGAGATTAGATTTTTAATTAAAGGTGCTATGAGGACATTGTTGAGTCGAAAGGATGCAGATGGAGTGGAGATGGATGAATTGCTGAGATGCGAAACAGGTAAAGCAGATCCATTGCCGACAAGAATAGGAGGAATAGAATGTGCAAAATGGACTAAGGACAGCATACCCGGATCGGAAGCCATGTGTGCGGATGTGCCGGAGTCGAAGACCCACTCGGAGCCACCACCTTGGACAGACAAGTTGTTGAGGGCGGTGATGAGGGCGGACTGGTCCCATGCAGGCGACTGAGGCAGGTGTGACGATGGAGCGGATGCACGGGAGCGAAGCTCGTGTACGCTTGGGGCGGCGGTCGTGATCCGAGGAGGCCGGGACTACCGGAAGGACGCGGACCACCAGGCCAACCTCCTTGCCATGGCGCAGGGGACCAAGGCATTGGCCAGGCTTGCACCATTCCAGTCCAGGGATTTGAACCGGGACGCCAGGTGGAACCCTGCGGAGCAGAAGGCCCAGATTTGTTGTACTGCTTCGGTTTACCTTTCTTGTTTGAGTTCCAGCGGGTGCCAGAGCTCGTCGAGGAAGAAGAACTGGAGAAAGTGCTGGCAGGAGGACGGTGAGTGACCAGGGCCGTGGGGTTCACCGCTTTGGCAGACTGCGCCAGTTCCTCAAGCATGAACGTAGAACGTGCCTCGAGAAACGTGGGGAAGGGCTTGAGTAATGGGAGCATGGAGGCATGAACGGCGTACTTATCGCTGATGCCGCGCAACAAGGTGAGGACCAAGGTCTGATCCGAGACTGGATGACCAATGTCACGTAATGCATCAGATAGAGACTTGAGACAGTGACAGTACGCGGACACGGTCATATCACCTTGCACGGCAGCGCGAAGTTCTGCTTCGAAGTGGATGGCACGAGCTGGTTCGTTGTCGCGGAACAATCCCTCGAGCTCGCGCCATGTACCGTACGCCGTGGAGTCAGGATGCATCACCATCTGGAACAGCTCGTGGGAGATAGTTGTATACAACCATTGGAGGACGATGTAGTCCTCCTGTACCCACGCCGGATCATTGTGGGAGGGATCCGAGCCGTCGACGTGATGACGCAGAGAATATCGGCCGAGATGAACAAGGAAGAGATGTCTCCACTGGGAGTAATTCGGGATATGAAGATCCAGAACTATGGGAATAAAAGCTTTGATGTTGCCGACCTGGAGAGCAAGGGTGGAAGGAGCAAAAAGAGATGTGTTCTGGGAAGAGGTGGAGGAAGACGAGGTGGAGGAGAGGGCGGTGGAACTAGCTGAGCCGTTGCCGGCGGCGGGAGCCGGTGGAGAGCCGTCGTCACTCATGACTGGGGATAGGATCGTGGATAGTCTGATACCATGATAAATGTATAATGGCAGCACACACAAAGTATTCTCATTGCATTCATATATATGTGGTACATCAGAGTGAGTACATGCAGGCGTAGCAACAGAAACAAGCTAAGATTGTGGATCGGCAGTTGCAGCCCGAAAGACTTGGTACGTGAGCGGGATTCACGCAGTTAGCTGTCTAACAAGCACTATAACGGGATACTACAGTTTGTTTCTTGGACTTCTAGGCAATGAAAGAGGTAACAAAAAAGACAATAACCGGTGACTGAGCGATGATCAATAGGATTACTGGCCCAAGTGACGTCAGGATGCCTCGGAGGTTTGGCAAGATATCAAGAAATACTTCGGTCTGAAACACAACCCGAAGACCCTGAAGTCATTTGTCTCGGCAAAGCAATGGCTGTTTGATTTCCCCACTGGTGCATCAGATGTTGAAGCTACAGTGTTTACTATTACTGCTTGGCACATTTGGGAGGTAAGAAATGTGTTATATATGGCAATCAGAGGGGAGTAGGCACATTCCGGCTTCTGACACATGCTGCTACTGTGGACGTGAGGAGAGAGTTGAGCATGCCCTTCTAATGTGTCAGTATGCCTCGGAGGTCCCATCTCAAATGTAAAGTGCTCTCCGTACCATGTACCATGTGTAGAGCAAAAACCATAAGTGATAAGAATCTATTGCGATCACAAGGAGTAGCATATTAACAGCTAAAGATTAATGCGCACCAAACTAGTAGGCATTAGCATAATGCAGAGAGCCAAGCCGCTGTCGCCATGACGTTTGCCGTGTCTCATCTAGACGATTGATCGCCATTTGCCACTGAATACACACCACAAAGTTCATCTCTGATGGGCCCAATGAGGGTGCTCGGGCACAATCATCGGTGGTCTACTGGTCTGGACCAGGTTCTTGCAGAGAAATCCATAGTGTTAGCCCCATGGAAAGACATTATTCTTCGCAGTCGCATCGGTTGTATCTGCAGTTCTGTAGTGTTAGATCTTATAACTGAGATCATGGAAGCAACGGGTTATCTTAGGCTGATCATGTTTGTTGAAATTAGCAGCCCTGAGCCATTTGTACCTATTACAGATGACAGAGATTTTTGCTATTTGATCTGAAGGTTTTTCTTCCTTCGTTTACGTTCTGAACAATTGAAATTGATGTTTACAGCGATCGCATGCTGAACTAATGTCGGGGGATCGTTCTTCTCGCATCTGCCTTGTGTGTATATCAATGTGCTGATGCCGTCCGTGCGAGCTGCAAATGCTCGCATGGTGCTAGCCTTCTGGGTGCGCAAGGCGCAAGATTTTGACCTTTTTTTTCATCATTTGTCCGTGCACGGCGCGCGCTCTCGTGCCGTCGTGCGGCATGCACCAGCATCGACGTGCAGCGCACGGCCACGTTCCCACGCCACGGTTCTGAAAAACTTGTTTTGCTGAATTTTATCAAATATAGAAGAAATTATTTGCGAAATTTGTTTTTAAAAATTTCAGCCGATATTTCCAACCGATTATTGATGATTTTTGGCTGAAATTAGTTTAAAATTCAAATTTAATTTGAAATTTTTGGTCCAAAATTCTCCGAATTTTTTTATTATTATTGTGGTTATCGTCAGTATCGGCCACCTCCAGTAAAAAATCTATACGGTATTGGAAACCCTGCCCCACACACACACGTAGGAGCGTGCGGGGTGAGTTGTGCGGAGAAAACCATTCATACGGTTGTAGGTTGTAGCCGTGCAGGGCAACACGACGGGACGGTCCCTTCGTAGTTTGCAACCACGTATGGTCTCACCGTCGTGTCGAGCGTTAATTCCTAAAGCACCCGCCCTTCATGGAATTGCTCAAGAGGGTGGAAGGCAAGCTCGGAGGTGACTTCGCCACCGTCGTCAGAGGCATGAGATGCTCGAGGAGCACCAATCGATGGCGTCGACATTAAAGAAGTTCACCAGAGAACAAAGGGGGCGAGCCGTGAAAGAGATAGATCAAAGCGGAGGAGTGGAGGGGAGGCGTTCCATGGTTTCGCACGTGCACTGCCATTGCCGCCGCCGGCCATGGTCGTCAAGAGGGGAGGCGGCGGCAACCATGTCGCGGCGTTGCGTTTCCGTGGTTCAGGAGGCGTATCAATTTCCAGGCCAGGCCCGTGTTTAGATCTTGGCCATCAATTCTCAAATGGATGGCACGATCATTCAAAACTAGGATCGCGGATAAAAATCGCGATCCATCCCGACACCGATCTTGACCGCCCACAGAGTCCAGCCGCGGGCTAGGCCGGCGGCACGTCCCCTTAACGAATCACAGCCATCTATTTCCAGATTTACGGTCCAGGCCGCTGCGGAAACTTATCGTGCATAGATTAGTGCTGGAAACGAGCCGAGCCGACTCGAGCCAGGCTCGGCTGAGCTCGTCCAGAGTTGCGGCTCGTTTAGAAAACGAGTTAAAAGCCTAGCTCGGCTTGGCTCGTTTTCTGGCTCGAGCCGGCTCGAATGAGCTCGCGAGCTACACAAACTCCCCGTGCATCCTCACCAAAAACAGGCATCAAATCCCTTGCTGCTTCCTCCCCCATGCCCCCGTCTTCTCCTCCTCCCTCTCCATCCCCGCCGCTCCCGCTCCCGCCATGACCACCAAAAATATACACAAACAACCACCCCCGGACCATCTAATGAAATGCGACGGACAACCAATGCATCGTACATCAAGAATTGATCGATCATACCACCGGTAAAAATTAAAAAAACAAGACGAAATGAAAGAAAAGGAGCGAGGAGAAAAGAAAGTAGCAATTTGCAGCCTTGTAGGTATGGGACGGGAGGGAACAACAGCGACACGATGAGTGATGTACTACTCAAAGCAAGACGGCGAGGCCCGCGCCCCCCAATGCCACGAGCG
Organism: Dendrocalamus latiflorus; assembly: GCA_017311315.1. Classification (NCBI taxonomy): domain Eukaryota; kingdom Viridiplantae; phylum Streptophyta; class Magnoliopsida; order Poales; family Poaceae; genus Dendrocalamus; species Dendrocalamus latiflorus. The sequence goes on from CM029654.1 coordinate 4,865,827, forward strand.
CGGCGAGGGCGACGCCGAATGCGCGCGGGCTCGTCGCCCCGTTCTCGGGCGCTGTCGTGGCCATGGGCGAGAGTGAGGGTGCAGGGGACGTCGCGGGGCCGGCCGTCTTGGGGCTGGTCGGAGACAGTGACGGCGCCGCGGCGGGGGAGACCTTCGGGGTGGCGCTCGGGGAAGGCGTGGGCGCCGCGGACGGCGGCGGCGGGGTGGCCGGGGGAGGCGGCGGCGCGTTGGGCGACGATGGGGGTGGGGTGGTGGGCGCGGGAGGCGGCGTGGCGGGGGTGGGGTGGCGGGAGCTGGCGGAGGCTGCGCGGGGGGCGGACGGGGGCAGGGTGGCGGGAGCTGGCGGAGGCTGTGCGGGGGGCGACTGGAGCGGCGTGGTCGGTGCCGGTGGTGGCGTGGTCGGGGCACGAGCCAAAATAGCTCGTGAGAGGGAGACGGGAGCCAAAATAGCTCGTGACCGCATTGACCGGGGCACGAGCCAAAATAGCTCGCCAACGAAATAGGGAGACTGGATGGACTCTGGACGTCTGGTGTGTGGGGTATGACTCACGGAGAAATGAAATGAGCGAGCCAACGAGCGGCTCGTGAGCCCGCTCGGGCTCGGCTCGAAAATTTAACGAGCTAGGATTGAAGCTTGGCTCGTTTGTATATTAGTCGAGCCGATTTCGAGCCCGAACAACTCGCGAGCCTCAAGCTTTTTGTCCAGCCCTAGCATAGATACCACGATGCGATTTGGTCTCTTTCTGTGGGCCAGTTGTGTCAGCGTCCCACGGGATAAAAGGAAGGAGAAGGCCCTGTAAAGCAGGATCCGAAGCAGGAAGAACACACCCTGGGGCACGCCATGATCTTCCAGAACGTTCCTTCTCAAGTTGACGGCCCTGTCAATCGTGATTTTTTTTTTCGGCTACAACTTATTAATCTAATGAATAATAATTACTGAGAGACAAAATATAAAAAAAACCGTTAAAAAACTAAAAAGAATAGTCTTAATTTCTCTCGGCCAGCACCTCCCGCGGCGTCGAGAAGCACGACGTCGCCGTCCATATGTGTCTAACGGACGGACTCGAGGTAAGGATTATGTGGAAGAATCAATACCTGGCCTTTTCTCCATTATTTCCTCCCCTTTTGGCTTTTTCTCCGCTATCTGCCTAGCTGTTGCAGTGTTGCATCCATTCTTTCTTCAGAAAAAAAAAGGACTACAACAAATGCAATGGAATTAGGGAAATCCTACTCCTGAACCGAGATGCATGGCATTATCCTAAGATCAGACTATCTTTGAAAAACATATACTAGTATTGTGTTAATTAACCACTGCAGAGAACAGAACAGGTTCCCACAGACAATATAATTCGGCAACTCGAGATGCCAAAATGAGACACAAAATACCATTCAATTCCGAAATAGCTTCCCACTACCTGAATTCGTGAACTTGTTTGTTTCACAAGTCCCATCGGTGACTCCAAGCTCCTGGGTACCATACGAAATACATTTTTTTTTCAGCTAAGAAATGAGAATTCTATACAGAAACAATTGTATGCGTACACCATACACTGCAGCATCCTGTCAGCAATGCATGAAATACCAAATACCTTCTCCATTAACGGATTTATACAGCAGGAACGAATATGGGTAGATCCATACCGAAATAGCTACAAAAACGAATGCCTAGTAGCATCACATCTAGAATGTGGGTGTCTTTCTTCTCCTTGATGAAAAGATACCTGGTTCCTCCTGGGTATGCTCGATAAGTAGCGCCACATCATTGGCCAAAATGCCAAATACAGCCTGGTGTGTCTGCTCAGATGAGCAGAGCTGCACAAACCATTAGCAGCAGAATACCAGTACTTACAGCAGTTGCGTGAGCGTCAGAAGGCGTTGCACCAGGAGTTGGAGCGCTCCCTGAGCCACCAGCAGGTGCATTCTTCGGCTCAACAGGGGGGAGCGGTGGCTCCTCCACACTTGACGCATTCAATTCCGGCATTGGTGCCAGAGCTGGCGGCTGGGCAACAGCCGCAGCACTGTCTTTGAGTAGCTGTGCAAGGGCGCCAGCCTCAACAGGCTTCATGTACTGGGGCATGTCATTTCCCAGACCCGTACAAGAGTTCACTGCCAATAGGAGAGCATGCAAGTGTGACTGTGAGAAACAGTATAATATGGCCAAAGTTTGGTGGTGGCTATATGACACTGCAAAGTTGAAAATTCTTAGAAAATGGCACCACAAGCCATGCTGATTTTCATCAGGCCCAAAACATGCCAGCATCGAAATAATGGAACCACATGAATATGGGAAATTTCCACTTACTTTTGTATCTTCTGACTGTCTTCGGAAAATCAGTTATGAAGCCATCAACATTAACCGACTGAACATAGGTATTGATTTCCACTGTCCCATCTGCGAAGAAATCAAACGATGGTGATACAAACTCATTCTGGAACACCTGTGCATATACAGCAAGCCCAGCAGACTGCAGATCTTTCACAAGACTGGTAGTCCTGACGATAAAACCCTGGCTATCAGGGTAAACAGACTCCCTGTTGACGACGACCGCATCAGCAAATTTCTTTACATCTACTAGCGAGGAAGCAGAAGCATCCCCAATGGTTGGCGGGAGAGTGTAAACAAGCTTGTATTTTGTTTCCTGCTGCTTCAATTTGACAAGAACAGCACTATCTGTCGACTGGATCATAACTTCCTTGTCCTTGGTAGTCTGATTATTATAACCAGTATCATTTAAGGCAGTGGTTACAGAATCAACAACGTCAAATCCTAATGACTTCGCCATAAATGCAGCATTCTGCAATACAGAAGGTTGATTGATCAATGAAAAAAGCTCCACTGAATGGGAAGATTTTAGAACGGCTCAACCGTTCAAGATATATGGCTTCAAGAAAGATGGAAAATAAATTGCAAGACTTGAGAGACACACGTGACCTTCCAAAGCTACGTTAGTCTACAGCCAAGAGCCTTGTACTGATTAGTAGATGCATAATAATGGATACGATTAAATAAAAAAATGTACTTGTTATCTGCAGAAACTTACGTATTTGGTATGTTATCATTCTTACGCAGGTTTTTTGACAGTAAAAGACTTCATCAGAGATGACAACAGTTAAAAATGCTACATTGGAAGGGTGGGGGGCTGCTAAAAACAGACTATGTTAATTACTCATTTTTTTCTTCAGAATATTGAAAAGTTAACTAACAGGTGAACTTTTGCACATAGCAGGATGATAGTGTTATGGGCTAGCACTATTGGCAGTGCGCCCGTGCGCCCAGGGGATAGGCAGAGGAGGAAGAAAAGGTAATTGATTCTTTTCTTTATTCCAATAGCATGTGGTAGCCCCTTTATATAGATGAGCTCCCTCCTAACAAATAGAATCTAATCTTAATTATATCCATAATAAATAGAAACTAATATCATATCCCTAATAAATAGAAACTAATCTCTCTGATTGGGCCCACATCCATGACATTACACCTCTTCCGGACATGCAACTCATCCTCGAGCTACTAAGCGGTGGCCATGGTTGCAGTTCCACATCGACGAAGTGTAGCGCTTTCGGCTAAGCGGTGCCTGCAATAGAAGACAATTTTTTCCCTTGTTTTAACAAGCCGCTATCGGTTATAAAACCGACCGACTGGATCACACCCAAGAGGCCAAGACTTAACCGAAGAAAAAAAGGGTGGTGGCTCTGGCGACTGCAATAGCGGCGGCTCCCACGATCGGCGGGTGGCGGCTTCGGCTCCAGCGACTCGTCGGTTGGAGCGACGACCCCGAAGAGGCAAGGGTCTACTTCGGGGTCGGGCGGAGCCACACGGTCGGGAGCAGCGGCGGCGACGACAGGTGGAGAGCTCCGACGACGACTACAGGCGGAGAGCCCCGACTGCAATCGGCTCCAGGGCAAATTGAGAGGCGACGGTGGACAGCTAACAAGCTTCCTGGCGCTGGATCGGTGGCACGGCAGGAGGTTGTCGGATCCGAGCTGAGGCGCGGCGGAGAGGGCCGGATCCGGCTCGAAGAGGGCGGGCCAGTTCGGCGACGAAAGAGGAGAACCCCAGGAGACGCGCATTGGCAGTCGTGGGCTCCGGCAGCCCGAGCAGCAGGAGGCACGGCGGATCGAGCTCAGAGGCGCTGACGATGGAGGGGAGGCGACGACGCCGGCGGCGAAAAGCCCAGATCCGAGCAAGCGGCCATGGAAGCCCCGATTTGGTGGATCCGGTGGCGGGATCCGGCGCAGGGGCTCACGAGCGCGCGGTGGCGGTAGCGCTGTAAAAGAAGCACATTAGCGGCATAGTCCTTCTTGGGGACGTTGAGCGGGTTGTCGATGTGGTGGAAGAGGTTGCCGCACATCGCCTCCAAGAGGCTCTGCTCCCTCATCTTCTTCTTTGCCATGAGTTTTTTTTACCTCTATCGCGAGCCTCATGCAGTCTTGGATTCTGGAGCGGATCTCTGCGTAGAGGTCTCTCATGGCCTTGATTTCTTCGGCATCAGAAGCTATGGTGAGTGGCTCTGATACTAAGTTGTTATGGGCTAGCACCATTGGCGGTGCACCCAGAGGATGGGTAGAGGAGGAAGAAAAGGTAACTGATTCTTTTCTTCATTTCAATAGTATGTGGCAACCCCCTCATATAGGTGAGTTCCCTCCTAATAAATAGAATCTAATCTTAATTATATCCCTAACAAATAGAAACTAATTTCATATCTCTAACAAATAGAAACTAATCTCTAACTCAAATAGAATCTAATCTCTTTGGTTGGGCCCATGCCCATGACAGATAGTGGGTTTGTAATTCATCTATTCAAGCAATAGAAAGTTTGAAGATAAGGGGTCATATTATGAGAAAGGGTACTTCTAGTTGAAGCATCACCTCAATGGTGATCATGACGCCAGACAAATCCTTATCCATTGCATATGCCAGAAAGTCAGATAACTTGAGAAATTTTCCTTGATTTCTGTACCTTGGATTCCTTGTAAGATAATATTTACTCTCTGGGGAAGATATCTTGGCTGCAGAAAAAGGTCAATACATGAATTTTTGCTCTCTTGCATGTGATCCGCATATAAATTTCCAAGTTATAGAACAGCTTCTTTTCAGAGTAAACAATATTAACAAATTATCTCAATTATGCAATAAAGCAACTCACGTCTCAAATCACTATGGTTAATTTCGTCCCAAGTGAGGTTAAATGTGAAGATTCCTGGAGCTGTCTGAATTTCTGGAATGATAGAGGCACGGGAACTGAAACTTGTTCTCTGAACATCAGTGGTATCGAACAGATTAATGGAACTCATGCATATAGGAACACCATCATAGGTCACTTGAACAGAACAATCAATAACATCTGCACCATCATGAACCGCATGCTGATAGGCCAGATCCGTACAGTCCGCGTAGTCTCCACTAGCACCATTATGCGAGATAATTAATGGGTTCCCTGTACAGAAAAAAATTATAATAATTAAACCGAGTTGAACTTGTGGACAGTCAAGCATCATGGCAACAGTACTAGGGTAGGTTTTGCACCCAAATGAAACATACCATGATCTGTCTTACTGCTTGTATTCAAATTAGTAAAACAACCTGCAGACATGGAGATTCGAATGCATTAATACATCTTCATTGCTTATTTCTTTACCCAACAATTAACAGCAAGAAACATAACTGTGATTCATGAATGAACAAGCTAACCTATCTCATGGATCACAGGTTAGCACAAAGGCAAAAGCAAGTAAATTATTTTATCAGCAACCAATTGGAAAATAAGTTTATAAAGCCTTCAATCATTTATAGCCGTCCAATGCAAATGATTTATGGATATTACATGATGAAGAGAACCCAATATGCTGGTTTTACATTACTCATCATTGTCTATGATCACCCACTCAACATCACAGGGTTATTCCTCTATGTTAAAAAAGCAGGGCAAGTGCTACAATGCTCCTCCAAGAGGTGCAATGCACAAATTTTAAAGCACATTGAGGGCATGATTGGTATCCACCAGTCCACCCACTACTCCACTACTGATCTTATTGCGTTGAGATTTGTGAAATTTAGTTTGAGAGCATCGAAGCGTTGCTTTCAGTGAGACAATGATGAAATTGACAACATGCTATAGATAAAGCTCTAATAAATAATTAACATAACAAAATTAGAAACTTACCAATAGCTTCTGCTGCAGTAAGTGGATGCTCAGATAACACGCCATCAACAGCGAAGCCACCATCACTGATAAATAACAGATATTCTTCCAACGGATCATAACTATAGTTATAAGGAATAACTCTATCATTTGCAAAATCAGAGGCATATATTTCTAGGCCTGCATTGTGGGCATCTGTGACAATTGATGTGAAAGGCTGAATATAGTTATCAGTTGTCACTGGCCAAATGTAGTTCTTGGGAACCATTATACCAGAAGCAATAGTCTTAATAAATGTCAGGTTACTCAACAGAGAGCCATATGTTTGGTTTGTAGAAGGATCAGAAATTGTTGCATCAAGAAAGCGATAAACTAGCTTTGTTTTACGATTAACTCTACCAGAAATACTCTGGAGAAAACCCAATTCAGGTGACGAAATATACTTCACAGCAACACGCTTTTGGATTGAAAGAATGTAGTTTCTCATGCTCAATCCATGCTCTCTGTAGAAAATGTCATGCTGCAAAAATGAAAAGGAAGTTAGCCTCTAAAGGACTCATGAATCATGAAGAACTAGCAACAATAGCCTTTATAGGTTCAAGTTGCAAAGAAAGTAACTCAACCTCAATATTCAACCAAAGAGAAGATGGCTTGACCACGGACACGACGTTGGTAACAGAAAGGATGGGAAAGTAGGTGAAATCAAATTTGTCGGAGCGAGACCAAATTGCCTGTGTTACTGCCCAGTGATAGACAATGAGTACAGAAGCATAGCTACAAATATCCCATCAACAGAGCATGCCTTTCAAAAAAAAGTGTTTAGTCATCCAAGGAAAAAAATCTAAAACGCTTGAGACAATTAGAAGAAAATTAAACAGTCTATGCAAAGAACTAAAAAGCAGAAGCATTAGGACAACATCCAATTTTGGTCACAAGCGAAACAATATAAAGCAAGAGGACATTCCGCGATTTCATGTGTATCACAGTATGTGTTCATGTACTTTCAGTACATGGTTCTTGTCAATTTGTAGTTTCTATGCAGTTGAACCGTATTAGTGTACTGAGTACTTACGTACCAACATGAGTTTCTTTAATTAAAAAAAGAGTTGAAAAAAATATATGTTGGTACTCACAAATAACATTTTGCAGAGAAGACATGTTATAGTCTAGAGAGAACCATCCAGAAGTTTGCACATCATTGATTCTATATGTCCGCTTTCCCGCTGGGTAAACTTGGTTGATACTGGTGCAATTGTCCATCTTTACATCCCGGAGGCAAATTCCAACACCATCCTTGGTTAGTTGCACATCACACCACAAACTTGTATCGGAGGTGGTAGCAGTCAACGCAAAAACAAAGGCGCTTTGACTGGAATCAGGAAATACTCCTGAAAAGCCGCCTTTAGCTATGACAAGGGGAGCATTACCTGCACAATAACAAACGCTCGTTGTTGTTGAATTCAGGCTACAAATCGAAATCAAGAAATAAGAAAACACACCCTGAATACTCTGTCTCTCATAACAAAGTACTACTAGCAAATCAATTTTTTTTGCGAGAACTATTAGCAAATCACTTGATACATCTTGATTCATAGAGCTATACTGAACAGAAAAGCCTGGTTCGCTATTATGAATTATGATCCATTGTGCATACATGATCTCCCTGCGTGACCCCTTCGACAAAGATTGAATAAAGGATAACAAACATCGGTGCAACAATTTTTCACCCTATTCCTCAAAGAAAAAGTTACAACCTATGCTATTGTAACAGCTCATGCTCGTAGACCTGCACTCATGGACAATTTCTTCCTTCAATATGCTCAATCACGTTCCCTCAAAAAAAAAAAAAAGCGCAAGCACATCAGATCAATGCAAATCCTCAGCTACAACTGGCATGCACGCATCGTCATAGCAGGCAAGAATCAACACCTTCAGTGAGAACACAGTATTCATATGTCCTAACGTAAAGGAGAGTGAGGAGATAAGAACATGTTTCAGGTGATGCCAATTACTGAGCACAGGTCCTTCTGTTGTGTCTAGAAAACGAAGGAATCTAATTCGACACATGGCCCCCGGGGACAGAGCACGAAACTAGCAAGAGGATTACAACCATCTCGAGGCAGCAAAAGGGGGGGGGGGAGATGAGGAGCTTGCCCGTCAGGGTTTTATAGATAGATGGGGCACGAGGACCCTGCGCGGCGGCGCCGGCGGCGAGGAGCAGAAGGCAGCACAGCAGCGCGGTGAGGGAGGCGACCACCTCTCCGCCACACCTCATCTCTCGAAGGTTCTAGAAGCTTCCTGTGGAGCGAGCAAGTGTGCGCGGGCGGGAAGAGGCGGAGAGAAGCGGCAGAGAGAGAAGCAGAGCGCTGAAAAAGTTGGTGTTGTGGCTGATAGCAAATACGCACGGCCTTCGTTCTTCTGCTTCTAGAAGCATAAATACCTGGCTTTGCCAACCTACGTTCGATGTCACAGTCGTATTACGTATTGTATTCTTTTTATTTTTATTTTGGTATATATTTTTTTCATTTTCTGTATAACTCATTTCCTTCTTTTAAAATTTTTTTTCAGCTGCTATTCATTGTCGGTCGCAATCAAGGACGATCAGCGGAAAATCAATGGGTCTAAGTACTGCCGCTACAGCGGTGTCCCCACCTGTCAGCTAGTGGTAGTACGGAATGGCACTGGCGTGTGGGCCCACTCTACAGTGAGACGCCCGTGAGCCCCCGTACGGGAATCCTCGACCTCGCGCCGTGCACCACACCACAGCACTACCCGCCGGCGTGATTATTTCCCCTTTAGAAAATGCCACTTTGTTCTTTTGCTGCTTGTCTTTAGGTCTTCATTTATTTGTTCCTTTATTCATCATTGGATTACTAAGGTTTTGTTTTTTTCAGCTTTTAAAAGTTGTTTTTCGATTTTTAACGGTAACTAGTTTTTAAACGAAATATCTTTTCAAAATAGAATCTACTAGTTAATTGTGGGCCTGTTTGTTTTGGCTGCGGCTTATGACTTTTGGCTGAAATTTTTGAATTTTGACTGTTTACGGTACAGATTACGGAGAGACCGATACTCACTTACAATTTTGGCTGGTACAGATGTTGGGCTTTTAACGTGTACAACGTTTAACTTGTAGACCCCGTTTTGAAAAAATACTCCGTTTGAAAGTTAGGTACTGTAGCAAAAGCCAAAAGCCGACCGGCTTGTTGCTTGCCAAACAGGCCCTGTAGTACATATTATACCGACTTCATTTATATCTGTAAAAATCACATATGAGTTTCTGTTACTTTATAATCTCTTACACAACAGTTCAAAAGCCACAAATCACAGCTAAAAATCATAAACCGCAGCAAAAAAAACAGACCCTAATTATTAAGTGTGTCTGAGACGGTTTTTAGCATAGCTTGGTTGTTTTTTTTTCTTTTTCGCGAGGAGCTTGGGATTGTTTGGGCGGCATTTGTTCCAGCTTGATCGTTACCAACGGAATTGATTCTTGATTGCTTTATAGTACACGTTTATATACAAAATTTTCAAAAACCAGCGATGCTAATGTAAACTCGCTTTTAGCTCCTTTCGACTTTGTGTCCGATAGCTAAATAAATCGGGATGGTGCTACGCAGTTGTAAAGTGCCGCATAAACTTTGATCATATTCCTTTTAGTTTTTCAATGATTTTTAGTTTTTAAATTTTTTAGTCGAAAGATATAGACCGTAATTTAAAAGAACAGGCCATTTCTTCGCAATCAGTTGCATTGGATTCGCACAAAAGTGGAGGTGTAGCACGCTACGATGAGTGATGTTGTTCTTGTGGCTGAAACCGAATTGATATGGTATGTACAACATCGGCGGCTAATCTCGTTACTTGCACAAACCTCCGCAAGAACGACCAACGAATAAGCTACGTGCTACCTGTCCTGTTGTCATTTACCTCTCAAGAATCCGTATCAAGCTGCGCATGGACACGGTCAGCGTTTGCATCGACATTCGTGCTAGACACCGTCGGAAACCTGTTAGCAGAAAAAACATCATAGAATTAAAACTGCTTTCAAGGAATGTACTTACGGTGCCTCTGTTTCGAAATATACGTTATTTTAAAATTCATGTACGGATACCTTATAAATTTAGACCGGTAATAGGAATTTTTGATATATACAACACTGTTTGAGCCTATAATTATAAAAATAGTAGTATACATACGATATTAACAAAAATATCATTTTTGCCGCCCAGCCACCAGGCGGCGACGCCATAGAAATGACACGTGGCAGATGGAGCCTGGCCACCGGCAGCCCGGCCATCGGGCTCCAGGTGGCCTCCACCCGGTGAGCGGTTCCAGGTGATTTGCGCCACATGTAATTAGTTTAATTGCATGATTTAATACGCACTGCTCGTAGAATTTTCTAAATATAGCAAATAAGCACAAAAACTTATGGAATTTTTTGTGGAGGTTCCCGACGCAACGCAGTTTGTTGTGTAATTTGCTCGTAATTTTTTATGTTATGAATTTTGCTAAAAAATTCATTTTCGTAAACTATTTGTAGGAAATTTTAATATAAGAAATGAGATGAAAAAATTATAGCAGTGGACTTAATGGTTCAATTTTTTATTCAATTACGCAAGAAGTACATAAAACTTAAGTTCAGTACAAAAGATGTTACATAACCTTAGACGTAGCTTATAGGCTTCGCCAAATCTTAACATTATACATATACAATGTCTACTGCTAGTACAAAAGGAGGGAGGGAGAAGCAAGAAGTGCTTGCAACCCAAAAACTACTTGGCAAACACTGCTGACTAGGATTACCTACAACTAAGTGCTACTACTCCCCCTGAGGCAGTCCCCTCCGTAGGTAGAGCAATTCCTCGAGGAGTGGGAGCGACGGGGACTGACACCCGATGACCTAGAGCTGGAGCGAGAACGAGAGCGCGAACAGAGAGGACCTCGGCTAGAACCCCCGATGTACGCGGCGGGCAGTAAGCGTACGCTCTTACGAGCCATAAGCCTAGTGCGGGGTCCCAGGTGAAATGTTGGTGCTGCTCCACGAGCGATTGGAGCGGACAGAGGCAGAAGACGGGTAGCTAGTGCTGGTGTTGCTACTCGCACTTGTACAGGAGCTAAAACTCGCTCTGGAGACAACGGTCTCTAGCCCAGCCAGCTGAGCCCAGAGAACATCCGAGTGATGGTAACTAGAAGTCAACAACATCTAGAGCTGGCCTATCTCCTGGAGAGCTCGGAAGTAGGAGTTCGCTAGGACCTACGAAAGCTGTACCTGGTGGGAAAGTCGAGGGTTACCCACTGGAGCGAGCTGGAGATCAGGGTAGGGAGCTCCGGTATGAACGATCGGGAAGAAACAGTAGGGAGACTGCAGTAGCTCACTCCTATGCAGTCGGCAAAGCTGAGCTAAAGCAAAGTGTGTTGCATCCTGTATGGCATTGGAACAGTCACTCCTAGGGTGTGTGATAGGGATGGTGAGGGGACCAAATCCTCCATCCCTAGCATACACAAAGGCCTCCATGGTCCAGATGTCACGGTCCATGACCCTCGTCCTCTACCCATGTAACCAAGATAATGCATCAGCTGACGTAGTAGTCCCACGAACTCGCCCTCTACCTCAGCATGAGCAAAGTAGTCCCAGGAACCTCCCCTTCCTCCATCGCCTGCGCCGAGTCCCCCTCCCCCTTGTTGGAGCCAGCTCCACCCACTCCCCTACCGACACCACCTCCTTCCATGTGGTCCAAGCTAGGAATGGGGAGGTCACGTGACTCACGACCAAACGAAAGAAATCAAGGAACAAAAACACACTTCAGTATTCACTGTTCAGTCAGTCACATGGGTTGGAAAATTTCAATTTGGGCCGAAAGTTTTGCCCCAAGTGGGCTTTTCTCGGGGTGGACCGAGAAAAATGAATTTCAATGAAAATCATGAAATTTCGACCGAAATTTGAATCCGTGGCTTCGAGCTTATTTTGACGAGCTAAGCCTGGCCAAATAGGTCACTGAGCATCCAGAAGCAAGCAATAATTTGCCCTTCTTGTTTGTTAGAGCAACTCCAGCAGTAGCCCTCAAAACAGGGTCCCTACTTTTCATTTGAGGGCCCCCCTACTTTTGAGGGCCCTATTTTTTTTGCATCTACTCCAACAGCACCCCTTAAATTTAAGCCCTCAAATCTATTCCACTACAACTGACATATGGGACCCACTCCTCATTCTCTGCCTCACCCCGCCGTCTCCAGCCATCCCGCCGCCTCCGCTTCCCTCTTCTCCCCCTGCCCCTCACCTCTCCGTCTCCGCCTCGCGCCTCCCGCCGAAGAGGAGCCGCCGGGGAAGAGGAGCCGCCGAGGAGGGCGGTGGCGGCGCGGGAGGAAAGAGGCGGGCAGAGGAGAGCGGGGAGGCGGGCGGAGGAGAGCGGGGAGGCAGGCGCCGACGAGCGAACGGAGGCGGCGGGCCAGCGGAGACGGAGAGGCGGCGGGCGAGCCGAGGAGCTGGGCGAGGCGGCGGGCGAGCGAAGGCGGAGACGGAGAGGCGGCGGGCGGGCGAACGGAGGCGGCGGGGGATCTGGGAGTTGAAGCAGCCGAGGAGCTGGGCGAGGCGGCGGGCAAGCGGAGGCGGAGACGGAGAGGCGAGGCGGCGGGCAAGCGGAGGCGGAGACGGAGAGGCGAGGCGGCGGGCGAGCGAACGGAGGCGGCGGACCAGCGGAGACGGAGAGGCGGCGGGCGGGCGAACGGAGGCGGCGGGGGATCTGGGAGTTGAAGCGGCGGAGGCTGCGAGGAAACGGGCGGAGGCGGGGAATTTCACGGGTGGCGGGGGAAAAAACTGAACAACGGTAGGATGAGAGCCAGAGTAGGGGGCCCCTGGGAATGAGGGCTGAAGAGGGGATTTGAGGGGCTCCTCAAATTTGAGGGCTCTAGTAGGAGCCCTGCTGGACCTCTATTTTTACCTTAAGCCCTCAAATATGAGGTTTGAGGGCTCAAGTAGGGGCCCTGCTGGAGTTGCTCTTAAGGATTTAGAGTTCTCGTCCTGATATGATTTATGCCTGAACGTACCCCTGCGGCATGCATTCGAGGTTTAAACGTCGGCAGCAGGCTTAACTACAGCCTCATGAACCTGTTCATTTCATCGCCAGTGTGAGGGAGAAATGTAGCAAATCTGAACACGACCGCATTAATGAAGTGGCCAAAAGTTGGAATGTGGCGGCTTCAGTCCGACGGCGACAAGATTGCATGATCAGTGTCTAACAAGTTGGCAAGATACAGCCATAAAGAAGTTCGATAAGATTTCTTCTCTGTATGTACAAACGCATTATACTGCCGATGCGAACAGAAATGGTCCTTAGGGTGCGAATAATCAACTCTAACAAGCATAAACATTTTTATTGAGAAAAAAGAAATAAGAAATCAGCGTGGATCAGAGCCAAAATATCAAAGGAGACACCTCTCGTCTAGCCTCCAGAAGTTCAACCGGTAAGACACACACAAAGATTGCTCTAAGTAGAAGGTAAGTTGAAGTTCCACCACCTCTACAATGGTCGTGTTTTTTTTTTCTTCAGCCTTTTCGTCTCGTTTTTTCTATTTATGTTTTATGGCTTCCTTTCAATTTATAATTTATAACTTATGTTTTCTTTAAATAAATAAATAGGACAATTACTCTGTCACTATTTTGAAATGACTTATCGAGATAGCTTTTTAAAATTAGTTTATTAAATTATCAATATTTAATTTATTCATATAAACACTCATATTAATATTAAAAACTATCTATTATATCCATAAACTATATACTATCAGCGGCGAAAAAAAAATACCCACGACACGAACATGGCTGTGGTGTGGTAGTGCCGTGCGAGCGCTGGCACGCAAATGGACTAGTGCCCTGGGGTGGATCAGCAGAAGAGAACAGCACAAAGGACAAGACTAGCTTGATTACCGCGTTCCGAGCCTGTAACAACCGATGTGACAGGGCCTCAAGGGCATCTCCAATGGTCTGAGTCAGCTAGCTATATATATGTACACATCAGCATATATCCTATGTGGAGGAAAGAGAGTATGCAAAAAAACCGAGCCAGCTCTTTCTTAAACACTAGTCTATAACGCAAAACGAGGCAACCTCTATAAATGATAGTCTTTTTCTGTGTGTGTATGTAAGCATCAAATAGCTATCCTTATATATAGATAGTTCTTTAAAATGCTAACTTTTAGTGTGTACTATATAAATGATGTGTAAGTCTTTTAGTTAGTTGCTAGTTAGAATTATTGGAGATGCCCTAATCCGAAGCCTGCGTGCAGGGCGTAGACCGCGTATCTGCCTGTGTGAGGCGGCAGTTTTACGGCGCTTCGGAGTTGCCGAGTCGGAGAGGGCAAAAACGCGGTGATGGGATTGGGCCAGCCATCTCCGTTGGGTGTGGTTTTTCTGAGACGTGTAACCAAAGCTTCCTACCCTACGGCTACACGAAGCATGCAAGCTCAGTCCCATCCCTTTGTTTTTTTTTTCCCGACACGACGTCCATTCGAGACGACCATGCGTTGAGCAATCAAGCTCAAAGTTTGCCTTTTCTTACGACCATGCGTTGGGCAAACAAGCTCAAAGTTTGCCTTTTATTTGGTTCTCTTATCCTATAATTTATGACTTAAATTTTGAGTACGCATAGAAAAATAATTATATATAATTTTAGTCGGCACTATATTTTTTAATATAATTTTTTTGTTGACTCCGCTTTAAAAAAACAAACTATTTAAAAGCTAGTTATTATAACACGTACAAACCAAAGCCGACTTTAAGTGCTGCCAAACCCAGCTCGGCCCAAAAGGCTCAGAACAGCAGCCCTTAATAGGCCCTGATCAAAAGGACTTATTTTGAGTGGCTTTTGGCTAAAAATTACTGTAGATGACTTCAAAAACACTATAGCTGACGCTGGTTTATTTGGCGTAATTAAATTTTAAAAAAAGAAAGAAAAAACAGATTAGTCCGTCACAGACAATACAAATGAATACGAAAAAAATAGAATCGACAAAAAAACCCAAAAATATCAAAAATCCAGAAAAAAACGAAATTATTAAATAGTGAACGAGCGGGGCCATATGGCTGTGGAATGCCCCATTCATCAGAATTAGGCCCATCGTTTCGCTGCTGCATGAATTAATTTTTAGAGCCAACTAGCCGATCGCTTGTATTTATTATAGGAATCTAATATATATATACTTAAAAGTATTTATTATACAATTTTAACGGTATTTAATTAAGCAAAAACGCTGCAATTTGGTCCCACCAAAAATAGGGTGTATCTTTTTTCCCTCTCAATCAGTGGGAGATTTTTACCCCCCCCCCCCCTCCTCATAACGGATTGTTATGGGAATTGTGAAGGATGTGCCAATATTACCACATATGTTTATATTTATGTTGATAAAAGGTCAAGAGTAAGATTACCTAAAGGAGGTATTGTGTGTTAGACTTAAGATTGAGGGCAATTACTCAATAACAAAGTCAAGATCAACAATGCGTAGATTATGGCATTGCATTATGTGTTAACGACTGTTAGGCCGTAAGGTTAAAGTGGTGACTTAGGACAGACCATAGTCGGTGATGGGAGGATACGTAATCCCAACGGCGACTGAAGTGAGAGGATCGAGGAAGCTCGATGCAAATTGTAATTTTTGCTATGTAGAATTATAAATAAGTTCTAACTACACCAATATGTAATTTTGCATATTTCTTTTGGCAGCACCTTTTTTTCCTTGATGCATTCTTTTTTTCTTTCTTCTTATTCTCAACGGCAGTTTCGGTGGTAATCGGTTCGGCTGAAAAGCTCATGGCTCATGGCTGAAAACACTGTAGCTGGCTGAAAAAAGCACTGTAGCTGACAGAGGCTTATTTAGCATAATTAAATTTTAAAGAATTTTAAAAAATAAAAAATATGTTAGCCCATTACGTATAATACAAACAAATACCGGGAAAAAAGAACCGGCAAAAAAGCTCAATAAAAAGCCAAAAGTTCAGAAAAAGACGAAACTTATGAATAGTGAAAAATAAGTCAGAAGCCAGAAGCCGAAGCTGAGTTGATCTACCCTTTTTCTGTGCACAGGACAAGGTCACCAAACAGCTAGCCAAGCGAGACGTGGGGCCTGGGTTTTTCTTTTATTTATTTTTCTTTTCAACAGCTGGATGGTTTTTAAATAAATTAATTTCTAAGCAATAGAGCAAATCTAACATCCAAAATTAGGGGTCCACTTTTTTAAACCACATGGTGTTTTTAAGGCCCCCTCATTTCGGCTTCTCCATTGTGCTTTTGGCTTCTGGTTTCTTAATTTCGTCTTTTTCTAACTTTTTAGCTCTTTTTCTAACTTTTTAGCTTTTTTTCTAAGCCTCTAAAATTATGATCTACCTAGGAAGGACCGAATTTTTTCTTTTTTTATGAGAATTTGTAGCATATTTTTATTTTTTTTCTTAGCAACCATAAAGCACCTTTCATCGACTTTTAATATATACTTTGTTTCTATTTTCAACAACTGGATGGTTTTTAAATGAATTAATTTCTAAGCAATAGAGCAAATCTAAGCATCTAAAATTAGGGCCCACTTTTTAAAACCCCATGGTGTTTTTAAATAAATAAATTTCTAAGCAATAGAGCAAATCTAAGCCTCTGAAATTAGGGTCCACTTTCCAACACTACATGGTGTTTTTAAATAAATCAATCTCTAAGCAATAGAGCAAATCTAAGCATCTAATATTGGGATCCACCAAATAAAGGGCCAGATGTTTTTCTTTTTTAGAGAATTTCTAACATATTTTCTTTTTTTCTTAGCAACCGTAAAGCACCTACCATCGACTTTGAATATATAATTTATTTCTCTTTTCAACAACTGGGTGGTTTTTAAACAATCAACTTATAAGCAACGGAGCAAATTTAAGCCTCAAGAATTATGGTCCACTTTTTTAAGACCACATAGTGTTTTTAAATAAATCAATCTCTAAGCAAAATAGCAAATCTAAGCCTCTAAAATAGGATCCACCAAATAAAATGCTAGATATTTTATCTTTTTAGTGTTTCTAGCACATTTTATTTTTATTCTTATCAACCGTAAAACATATATCATCGATCTTTAATATATAATACATATATGTTGTATGGACTCATCACGCGCTTCCCCAAAACCTGCAGTGTTATTTGTGGATTCGAGGATTTCAAGTTTCTCTGAGTCTCAAATCTCATTTTTAAGCGGTTCAATTGGCAACATGGAGAACGAGTCGAGTGCAGTGTGCAGCACGAGGCTGTAGAAGCCGCAGATCCTGAAAAAAAAGATACGAGAGATCTCAGATCTGGACATGTACCTGGATCATCAACGCCAATATTGCACATAACACGCGCTTTCTTAGTGCTAAAACAATACACAAACATAATAGCCATATATAATATCGACCAACGAACATGGACGAGTATGGGCTAAGGCCCCCAACCCTGACAAAGCCGGTGACTCCACGTCAGCACTGACACTGGGCCCCCCGAACCCCACAGACACATTGTTGAACGCACACCTTCACATGCCACGAGCCCACGACTCCTGAACTCCGACGTAGTCTACGTAAGTACGCACACAGACAACGACGACTCCCGAAACACGTACGGCAAAACGAATAAGCAACAAACTACTGTGCCGGTGTCATGCCGCGGCATGGCATGGCACGACACTAGCTAACTCTCGATCCACAGGCTCGATCGCGCGTACACTACCGGCTCATCAACTCACTCGCTGGCCTTGTCAGCCTCGGCGGCCAGGGCCTCCTCGATCTCTGCCGCCACTGGCGCCTCGGCGGGTGCTGCTTCCTCCTGCACTGGCTTAGATTCTGCGACGGCAGCGGCGGCCTCTGCCTCTGCCGGCGCCGCCTCGACGGCCACGGCCTCCTCGGTCGCCGCCGCCACTGGCGCCTCAGCCGGAGCTGCTTCCTCCTGCACTGGAGCCTCTTCTGGGACGGCAGCGGCGGCCTCTGGGGCGGCAGCTGCTGGCTCTGGCTCCGCGGCAGGCGCTGCCTCCTCCTTGGACTCTTCAGTGACCACGGCCTCCGGTTCTTTTGCCTCGGCCTCGGCGGCAGTGGTGTCGGACGGTGCCGGCTCTGTCTCTGCCTCCGGCTCTTTGGCCTCGGCAGCGGCTGGCTCTGCCTCGGCCGGAGCAGCCTCTTGCTCGGGTTCCTTGGCCTCTGCCTCGGCCGGGGCAGCCTCTGGCCCTGGTTCCTTGGTCTCGGTCTCAGTCGGAGCTGCCTCTGGCTCCACCACTTTGGTCTCCGTCTCGGCCGGAGCAGCCTCGATCGGCTCGGCCTCTTTGGTCTCAGTCTCGGCCGGAGCTGCCTCCGACGCTACCTCTTTAGTCTCCGTCTCGGCCGGGGCAGCCTCCTGCTGGACCTCTTCGGTGGTCTCCGTCTCGGCCGGGGCAGCCTCCTGCTGGACCTCTTCGGTGGTCTCCGTCTCGGCCGGAGTTGGCTCTGCCACTTCGGCCTCGGCCACGGCCGGTGCAGTGTCTTCCTCCTTCGGGGCCTCCTTGGCGGTGACGGCCGGCACCTGGACAGCCTCTACCACCACCGGAGCCTCCTCGGCGGGCAGCGTGGGGGTTGCGACTTGGGCCTGCATTCGCGCACGAGAAAATATCGATCGATGCATGTCATGTAAATTCTTCATGTGCGTGTACGTAGACGCGCATATGATCAAGTTCGTCATGTACAAAGTTGAAGCTGATCGGATCAACTGAAATGAAGTCTAATGAGAAGGCACACTGATTGGAGTAGCACTCTACCTCGACGGTGGCCATTGGTGATGAGCTCTGAACCACTAGTGCTTATCTCAGTGGGAGATCGATGAGAGTATGTGACTGCGTTGTGAGGCAATGTGTTGAGGCAGAGGGCTATACATAGGGCCCTGCTTCCCAAGGCCAAAGCGGTCACAAAACTTGCACCCAAGGTAAAAGGCAAGCCAGCCTTAATTTTGTGTCGCACAAAAACGTATAGAGACGAGTTAAACACTGATCTGTAGCTAGCTTGTCTTGTAGGGATCTCGGAGGTGTACATGACTACATGCACACCTCACATAGCATTAGTGCATGCAAGTAGTAGCACTAGTAGTATTTCTTTTGGTTAGGTTAAAGGATATATATATATATATATATATATATATATATATATATATATATATATATATATATATATATATATATATATATATATATATATATCCTCTTTTCTACTCCTGGGTGTAATTACACCCTATGTCGTATCTCACAACGTAGGGGGTATCTTGCGTAACAGAGGGTATGTACATGTGCGTATATGAAAGTATTTATAAAATATGCTAAAAACTATGAACTCCTTTGCAATTTTTTCGTATGGTTCATATTGGAGTATCTTATAATTAGTATATGACTATACCTAAAGTGATAAAGGAGTATTTCAAGTTTGTTTAGGTGGTATATTAGAGACGGGTGTGATTACACCCGGGAGTAAAAAGTATTTATATATATATGTATGTATATATATATAGATAGAGAGAGAGATGGATGGAGAAAAGGCCAAGGGAGACCGAGCTGGCCAGGCCACGAGGGCAAGCGTGCCTTTTGAGTTGTAAGGATTGGGTCATCGTACTCGGTGCATTGCATGCACCGCCCTGATCAGTACTTGTGTACATCGCGTCAATTGTTCGTGCACGTTCTATAGTGCCAGCCTTGTATCCTAGCTAGCTAGGGCATGATCCCTTCACTTTGGTTTATTTTCTCACTCCTCAATCGCCTCCAGATCTATGCAAATGAATTGTCTGAACTAACCTTGCTGGTGGTACGTGGATGGATAGATCGAGAAGTGAATTTATCAGATCGATCTTTAATTTTGTTTTGTGCGTTCGAGAGATTAGGAAGATCAATCTAACATCGATTGTGGTAGCATTAGCGCACTCGATGTTGGCGTAAAGACAATGCAACTTGAGCCGAAGAATGTGCGCTCGAATGCTGCCATTGAAGGGTGTGACATGATATGTGGCAGTAGTGTACTCTCACCGACTCTTTGGCTTTTTGTACTTTTTTATAATAATTAACTTTTAAACATATATTTTTTAAAATAAAGTTTATAAGTTAATTGTATTAGATACTATATCTATTTTAGCTATATCGGCCAAAATCGTATATGGCTGTCTCTCTCTTCATAATCTCTCTCATGAACAACCAGAATTTAAAAGTCATAATCCACAACTCAAAAGAACCCACACATAGTTAGACATGTATACTTAGGAGTTGTATTATTTAAGTAATATTTAATAAAATTATATTTTATTTATCTATAATAGAAAAGTAGTACTATATCTATTTAATCGGAGCAACTATGATTTAATTCTATTAAATATTACTCAACTAATATGTTTTTTAGGTACACATATCGAACTTATGTTGCGGAACGGAGTAACTAACTCTTCAAATCTGCCATTGAAAGGGGTTCAGCCACCTAGAGCTATGTAACGTATTGGCCCTATGGTGGTGATCGGTTGGGCTTAACAGCTCATGGTTTATGGCTGAAAACACTGTAGCTGACTGAAAAAAGCACTGTAGCTGACAGAGGCTTATTTAGTATAATTAAATTTAAAAAAATATAAAAATATAAAAAATATGTTAGCCCATTACGTATAATACAAACAAATACGGGAAAAAAGAACCGGCAAAAAAGCTTAACAAAAACCCAAAAATTCAGAAAAAACGAAATTTATGAATAGTGAAAAATAAGCTAGAAGCCAGAAGCTGAAGCCCAACCGATCGGGCATATATATTTGAGTGATGCGAAATCTATTTGGAAATTAGTTGATCTTTTCCACTCCCATATGACGAAGTCAGCAGTACTCAGTCTCTGGGATGTGCGTAACCTTATTTTCTAGTGTGACGCTAGTACCGCAGAAACTATTGGTAATTGACTTAGAAACAAAGAAACCCATGAATGAATGCACCTATGGAATAGACTGCCGATGAAACTATATACGAGGGGTTGACAAGGGAAATAGACTCCCAATGCAATGATGTGAATCAGGAACGTTGCATCTAAGCATATCACGTTGTATTAGCTACCTTTTAAGATAGGCCAGTTTGGAATTTCGCTGGCTTACAATCCAAACTTTTATTTAACTATTTTTAGGGCCAGATTACGGTTGTTGTTTTGAGCAGTGCAGTTTGGGCAAAGCTGTTGCGGGAAAGCATCTTTTTTTTTTAAAAAAAATCCAGTAATGTGTTTGGCAAATTAGATCAAAGTTTAACTAACAAATTACGTGTTTACTGTGGCAACTGCTCTGATATCTTCTAATATTATTTGAAACACAAAAATATAGTATAAAAAACGGTTCCAACGAACGAGCATTGCCTAATGGATTCTTCAAATTATTAACTACTTGGAATCATCTTTCTGGAGCAATGACAGAAAAAATGTTACTAGGAATTTCTACGGCGCAGCACACCAACCGCAAAATGTGGCATGCAATTCTTCATCGATCGAAGCTTCCGAAAAGTTAATTAATTCTAGCACTAGTACGTACGTGTATGAATGCATGCATGCTGTGAAATTGTGAAAATATATAGAGCACAGCTCCGAGGAGTTAGTTTTACAGCTAACGTGCTAATCTTTCGGGTTACAGCAGATGGAGATGATCTCAACCGTTTGATTTATGAAACTTTCTGCGCGTTTTTCCAAAAGTTAGTGCATAAAAAAATAGAAGCCGAACGTGCCACGCGGCACAATGAAGTTTGGGCTCTGTCCAAGGGCGGATCTAGCTAGGGGCGTAGCCAGGTCGAGGTCTAGCCCACTGTAAAAAAAGATATCAAGATCTTCACTATTGATACTACAGTAAAATATAAGGATTTTCTCAACTGAGCCTCAAGCCATTGTCTCGGCGGCTCGAAGCCTAGCTCCGCCTCTGGATCTAGAGTTATGACAACCTAGGCTCTAACCCAAGGTGTGAGATTTTTACTAATGCAAAGCCTTGATAATCCTAGGGTGCAACTTTTTTCTCAATCTGGATAGTAGTGGTCTTCAGTTCTTCATAGCTTAGAGCATGATGAAAACCTAAATCTGCTAGTGTGTGCATCGATGCATCAAAGCTAAGGACCGAGGGATCGTAGAAAAAGCCTCACGATTTGTTTAAAATTTTAGTGTGCACCAAACACGCACTCTTATTCAGTTCCGTAAAATTTTAGCTCCGCCACTGGCTCTGCCACAGTCGTAAATTTTTAGCTCCCCCACTAGGTCTGTTACTGGTCCGGAGGGGTAATGCAGTAACGGGGTCGAGCTGGACCTCGGCAGGTCATAAAAATTGGAGAGCTAGCTAGCAGTAAATAATGTGTGTCCATTGATGCCTGGACAGCTTTGCTGGTGAATTTGTAAGGGTGCATGTCCTTTTCCTTGATTCATAGCGTGGAATACAAATAATACAATGAGGTAGTGGCGGAGGCAGCCCAGAAAGGGAGCCCGAGCAGATGGTTGATCGGCTCAAGAATCGCTACCGGTCCTACTTGCTGTCCATTACTAGTTGTCTCGAGAATCGTTGAGGTGTTAAAGAGATGCTTGCCGATGACCCTGGATAGCCAGATTTTGGCGTCACTCGGTTGGACTAAAATAAACTAGTTTATGACTGAAAGTACACTGTAATTGACTAAAATTATACTATAGCTGATGGTGTCTTATTTAGCGTAACTAAATTAAAAAAATAAAAATAGAAAAAATAGGATAGCCCGTCATGAACAACGCAAACGAATACAAGAAAAAAGAACTGGCAAAAAACTAAAAAAAACCTAAAAAATTAAAAAAAAGATGATATTTATAAATAATAAAAAATAAATCAGAAATTATAAGTTCAAATCCAAGTAAGCGGAGCCACGCCACTGCAATGAAGAGGTGCGAGAACGATAAAATAGAAAAAGGAAAAGCGTTTGAGAGGGTCCATACCTATTGCAAGAGATTCACAAGTATTGAGAGAAAGATTGTTTCATTCATCAACTTTATTCTGAAGTCTGTACATCAATTTATAGATGATGAGAGGTAGCAGAAAAAGATGTCTATTTGGTAAAGACACCTGTACATAGAGAGACATCTATACATTGGTTACTTTATGCTTTAACTGGTTTGTAACACTCCCCCTTAACCAATGTGTCTTCATGTGATCACCTTGATTCATCATCTTGATAAACTCCTCTAAAACCCTGTAGGGAAAAATATGAGGAGAACTGATAGAGTAGATATACCATGAAAACTCCTTTAAAACCCAGTGGGAAAATTTAAGGAGAAAATGATATAGCATATATTTGATTATATCTCCTAAAAACCCCTGTGGGGAAAAAGAGATATATTTATGATTACGTTGTCATATTGCCTCATTAAAAACCTTGATGAGAAACCTTTAGAGGGAAAACTCATAAAGGGAAAAGAGTACAATATTTTTATTTGAACGGGTTAAGTCTTAGGAGATTTCTCCCCCTGACATCTGCAATTCACGTAGTCTTCACATACCAATTCCATAAACACATTTTTGAAATGTGGAAGTTGGTAATGACTTGGTGAATAAGTCTGCGAGATTATCACAAGACTTAGTTTGCAGAATATTTATTTCCCCACTCTCTTGCAATTCATGTGGGTAAAAAAGTTTAGGTGCAATATGTTTTGTGATATTGTTCTTTATGCAACCCGTTTGCATTTGATCAACGCAAGCAGCATTATCTTCGTAGATAATGGTAGGTGATGCAATAGCACCTATACCACATGATTGTTGTATGTGGTTAATCATTATGCGAAGCCATACACATTCACGTGATGCTTCATATAATGCAATTATTTCAGAATGATTAGTGGATGTAGCCACTAGAGTCTGTTTCGAAGACTTCCAAGAGATGGCTGTTCCACCATGTAAAAATACAAAGCCTGTTTGAGATCTGGCATTATGGGGATCTGATAGCCAGCATCTGTATATCCTATTAAATCCATATTTTTATTCTTCTGGAAGAATAGACCGAGATCTTTAGTGCCTTGAAGA
The DNA here is from genome assembly GCA_017311315.1 of Dendrocalamus latiflorus. Lineage (NCBI taxonomy): Eukaryota > Viridiplantae > Streptophyta > Magnoliopsida > Poales > Poaceae > Dendrocalamus > Dendrocalamus latiflorus. The sequence goes on from CM029654.1 coordinate 4,889,990, forward strand.
TATCTAAGGATATGCTTCACTCCTACCCAATGTCTTTTGGTTGGAGCAGCGCTATGTCTAGCAAGTAGATTTACCGCAAATGCAATATCCGGCCGGGTGCAATTTGCAAGGTACATAAGCGCTCCGATGGCACTGAGATATGGAACCTCGGGTCCCAATAACTCTTCATTGTCATCTTGGGGTCTAAATGGATCTTTGTCCCTGTCGAGAGATTGAACAACCATGGGGGTTTTCGATGGATATGCTTTGTCCATATTGAATTTCTTCAATATTTTCTGGACATAGGCTGATTGATGCACTAAGGTGCCTGAATGAAGGTGCTCAAGTTGTATACCTAAGCAAAATTTGGTTTTACCCAAATCCTTCATTTCAAATTCCGTCATAAGATGATTACGTGCTTCATCTATATCTTGTGTGTTACCAATGATATTAAGATCATCAACATACACAGATATAATGCAAAATCCTGTTGAGGATCTTTTAACGAACACACATGGGCAATCATCATTGTTGGAGTATCCCTTTTTGGTTAGAAACTTACTTAGTCGGTTGTACCAAATTCTACCCGACTGTTTCAAGCCGTATAAAGACTTGTTTAATTTTACACAATATATATTGCGATTTGCGTTCGGATTCGGAATTGAAATTCCATCGGGAACTTTCATGTATATGTCCGAATCAAGTGACCCATAAAGATATGCAGTCACTACATCCATCAATTGAAAAGATAGATGATTTTTAACTGCCAATGCGATTAAGTATCGGAATGTTATTCCACTCATTACTGGAGAATAAGTTTCATTGAAATCAATGCCGGGTCTCTGCGTGAACCCTTGTGCTACAAGCATTGCTTTGTATCTCACCACCTCATTGTTTTCATTCCGTTTGCGGACGAAAACCCATTTGAAACCGACAGGGAATACATTGGGAGGTGTATGTATCACATTGGTGAATACATTTCTTTTCTTGAGCGAGGCTAACTCCTCTTGAATTGCATCCTTCCATTGAATCCAGTCCGAGCGCTGTTTGCACTCTGGCATGGTCTTGGGATCTGGATCATTTTGAAGGTTGTTTGCAATTGTTGTGGAGAAATAAATGTCGACAATTGTAGTCTTACGATCGTATGATTCTCTAGAATCAGTATAGTTAGTGGAAATTTCTTGGACCCCTGATGACTCAATGTTATTTCCCAAAACATTTGAGTCGGGGTATTCCGATGTCCCAGGATCAGTAATTGAGTGCACTGTTGATCTGGGTTTAAGGATCCTTTGGTGTCTATCAACTTGAGGTTGATCTGCATTTACATTATTTTGTTTCCTTTGTCGCTTGTTAGAAGCTGTATCCGCCATTTGTACCGTACTTCTCCCCCTCTTATTTTGAACTGGGAGTTGAGTGGTATTTTGCGGTACCTCCACTCTTTCAGGTACGTTTCTGGCAGGATTATAGGATTTTGTGACACCCTTATAATCAGTAAATGCATCTGGCAGGTTATTTGCAATGTTTTGCAAATGAATGAGTTTCTGAACTTGAAGTTCAGTCTCTCTGGTACGTGGGTCTGAGGCAGGAATGCCTTGTACATTCCAATTAATTTCCTGGCATTCAGTTTGGTACTTGTTGTCTCCCCCTAATGCCGGGAAATGTTCCTCATTGAATTTGCAATCAGCGTACCGGGCCGTAAACAGGTCCCCTGTTAGGGGCTCGAGGTATTTTATGATTGACGGAGATTTATACCCAACATAGATCCTAAGTTTTCTGGGCGGTCCCATTGAGGTATGCTGCGGTGGTGAGATCGGTACGTATGTAGCGCAACCGAACTTTCGCAGTTGGAAAATATCTGGTGGATTTCCACGTACTAATTGTAGCGGGGAAGTGCTATGATATGTAGTTGGACGCAATTGGATTAAGTCAGCAGCGTGTAAAACTGCATGACCCCAACATGATGTTGGTAAGTTGCAATTCTGTAGTAATGGTCTTACAATGAGCTTGATTCTCTTGATAAGAGATTCTGCTAAACCATTTTGTGTATGGACATATGGAACAAAGTGTTGAACTTGTATCCCTAGAGCCATACAATCGTCATTGAAGGCATGGTATGAAAATTCAACAGCATTGTCCATTCGGATTGATTGAATTCGATATTCAGGGTAATGCGCTCGTAATTGGATAATTTTACCAATTAACTTAGCAAATGCATGGTTTCGTGTGGATAAAAGACACACATGTGACCATCTACTAGATGCGTCAATTAAAACCATGAAGTACCTGAACAGGCCACACAATGGTTGTATAGGACCACATATATCTCCTTGAATGCGTTCAAGGAATTTAAGTGGTTCAGCTCTGATTTTAAGATAAGAGGGTCTTAAAATCAATTTTCCGGTGGCACAGGAAGTGCACACAAAATCTGAGGATTCCGGAAATTTTATCTTGAGATATGTATGACCAATTGAATTACTAATAATTTTCCTCATCATTCCAATGCCTGGGTGGCCAAGGCGATCATGCCATGTTTGGAATATGTTAATGTTTTGGAAAATTACTTTGTACGCAATATGTTGAACGGATTTGATGTATGTATAGTACAATCCGGAGGGTAAAGATGGAATTTTTTTAGTACTTGTGTGCCATATCCGTTGTTTTTGGTTAAGAGGAGATATTCCTCTTTGTTGTCATTTTGGGTTTCAATATGGAAACCATTCTGACGGATATCTCTATAACTAAGCAGGGTATGTGTTGAATCGGGATACAAGAGTGCATCCTCAATTTCCAATTGTGTACCCACAGGGAGAGTGGTAGAGGCGCGACCGAGCCTACTATCGTTGCATCGCGTCTAGCGATGGTTAAAACATTTCCTTTCCTCCTAATAAGAGTTAGGAAATATTTTGTGTCCCTAAGTATAGAGTTTGTGGTAGCACTATCCACAAGGCATAATTCCCCCTCTATTGGATTGACTCCAAAAATCTATATACACAAAAGAAGAATTTAATGAAATTCTTGTAGGAGTATATATAGAATACATACAAACTTTATTGACAATATCGAATGTGTTCGATATATAATTGTAGCATACAAGCTTACAATATAAATGACAACATTATTTATATTACAACACTATAGTACTTATTAGCTATGGAACGAGGAGTCTAACTGAGATCTTCAAACATGTCTTAAGAATGAAATTCTTCAAGGGTGTCCTCGGTGCACATGAGATCATCCTTCTTTGTAGAAGCACATGTGTCTTTGAGTTCTTGAAGGAACTGTTGAGAACATCCGGCTTCATCATTGTTGGATGTGAGATTGAAGTGTGCTTCAAATCTCTTCTCTTGAGCATTCTTGTCGTGAGCCAATGACTAGAGGTAGAGGTTCACAAGATGCTTCGGGGTGCGGCATTTCTTGGTAGGATGGTTGTAGCAACCACATTTTTGACAAATTTCAGTGTTGTCAACTCTCTTACCAGAATTGCCTTTACCTTTCTTGAATCCACTCGATTTTTGCTTCATGTTGCGCTTGTGTTTACCTTTAAAGTTCTTTGAGTGGTCTTTTAAACCACAGAACTTATTGTTATTTTGATTAGCATGAACTTCAGGAAGTGGAGCAGCTCCAATGGGACGTTGCTGATTATTCTTTAAAAGAAGTTCAGCATGCTTTTCTGCCTGAAGCATGATATGCATAAGATCAAAATAAGTTTGGTAATTTGCAGCTCGCCATTGCTGCTGGAGGACCCTGTCAGATGGGAGTATAGTAGAGAGAGTCTTCTCTATTTTATCCGCATCTGTTGGTTCCTTTTCACAAAAACGCAATTTAGAGCAAATAGCGTGAAGGGCATGGTTGTAGTCTCCAACAGATTTGAAATCTTGGAGTCTAAGATGTGCCCATTCATGATTAGCCTCAGGTAAGATAACAGCTTTCTGCTGTTCATATCTATTTTTGAGGGCTAACCATAGTGTAAGTGGATTTTCCTCATACAGATATTCTGCCTTTAAATCGGGATGGATGTGATTTCGTGTTATGCTCAAAACGGAATATATCACAATATCTGGAGGAATTTGATCAGCTGGAGGATCAAATATCACCATTTGCAACCCACGTGTGGTGAGGTTGATTTTTAAGTCCATAGCACATGTAGGGTAGTTGGTACCATCAAGAGCGAGAGGCTCAAAATATTTAGTAGCCATTTAAAACCTTCATGAAAAGTACATCATAAATGATTAATTTACATGAGGTAAATTAATGTGTATGGTAATGTTGTAATAAAATGCAAAATATGTGGAAAACAATATGAGTATTGTAATCCGAATGAATATATACCCAAAGTAAATATAACATGTGGTTATATTTATAATACCGTGTAATCACAATATTGGTGGTGAACACCAATTTATTGTATGGCATAGCGTACAAATAAATGTATCAAAGTGTCATAAATTGTGATTTTATGGTAGGGATAATATTTTGCAAAAAATTCCAAATTATTAAGTACAATGGTACTCACTAAATAGGAATTTTTAATTTTTAATTTGCTAGCGATAGCAAATTTAAATATGGTCGTAATTCATATTGTAAATAAATTGCAATAAAATAATCCTAAATGTGTAAAAGTTATAGAAATATGCATGCACTTTTATTTGAACAATTACATAATTTTCAGATCCTGTAGGGACTGAAATGCTAATTTATAAAAGTACTGATTAACAGGTACAATTATAAACAAGCACAAGGACTATAATGCAAAAATTACAATAGTAATTGATTTAAAAGAAAATATCTGCATTTTCTATGAAATACAAGGGGGAAAATGCAAAATCCCGAAAATCTGGGCTAAAGCCCGTTCGGCCTTTGGGCCCATGTGGGGAGGTGGAGGCAATTGGGCTAAAAGCCTATTTTTTTTCAGCCACATATATATATGGGGGGGGGATTAACCCTAACCACCCATTTGGAGCCGCCGCCGCCTGCCCCATGATGCGCCGCCACCGCCGGCAGTCGTGCGCCGCCGCCGGCCATCTTCACCGCCGGCCACCTCCCCCCGCCGGCGCCGCGCCACCGCGCCGGCCATGGATTCCGCCGCGCCGGTCACATGGTGACCGCGCCTCGCGCCGGCCGGGTCCCGCCGCGCCGCCACCGGCTCCGGGCACGCCGCCTCGCCTGGGTTGCGCGCCGGTTCGCGCCAAGCGTGGGCCGCGCCGAGCGCCTGCTGCGGGCTCCGCCGCCTTGGGCTGCGCCGGCCGCGCCGTCTGGCCGGGCTTCGCCGCCGACCGCGCTGCCGTCCCCGGCTGGCTCCACCGGCGCGCGCCACCACGCGCGTGTGGAGCGCCGTGCCGCCGCGCCACGCCGAGCGCGCCGCCTCCTCCGGCCTCGGGCGTCACAGACGCCATGCCGTCGCCGGCACCGGGCACGCCGCCGCGCCATGCGGGCCGCGGGCCGCACGCCGGGCCGCGCCGGCCATGTCGAGCCGGGCCGACCGTGCGCCGGGCGTCGCCGGCCGCGGGCATCGCCGCGTGCGCTGGCTGCGGCTTCGGGCCGAGCATTCTTGGGCGGTGCGCGCGTGCACAGGAGCCAAGGCGCCGAGGAGACGGTCCGGCACGGGGAAGACCACTGCGGGTGGTTGCTTGGGCGCAGCGGCGCAATGCCGATGCGACGGCAACGCCGGCGTCTACAGGGCCAGCGACAGTTGCCGCGCCGACCGCGCGCGCTCTGAGCAAGAACATCCAGATGTTCGGTGATATTCACATAGTAGCATACCTTTGTGTTTTGTCTGTATGTTTGCACTTGTGTATTTTGGGTGCTGATAACGTATTGCAAGAGATTCACAAGTATTGAGAGAAGGATTGTTTCATTCATCAACTTTATTCTGAAGTCTGTACATCAATTTATAGATGATGAGGGGTGGCAGGAAAAGATGTCTATTTGGTAAAGACACCTGTATATAGAGAGACATCTATACATTAGTTACTTTATGCTTTAACTGGTTTGTAACAATACCGACGGTCCAACATGCCCGAGTGGGATTAGACTCATTTGGTGCCAAATCGCTGAGAATCAACCCGACCGGTGATCAGCCCAGGCCCCACAGGCACCCCCTGCTTGATCTACCGTGGCACAGGCGTATATGTGGGCCCTGTTAAGCATGGTCGCTTTTGTAGGCATCCACCGATCCACGTTGATCTCTAGCTCCCACAATTGTTTGTCGTGCATGTGTTCTTTTTATCGTGGTTGATAGTTTATAGATATAATTGATATTTTTTATTTAACATGAGTATTTATACGAATAAATTAAATGCTACTATACTAATAAATTACTTTGAAAATACTGTTTCGATAAGTCGTTTTAAAAAGATGACAGAGAAACTATCCTATATATTTATCAGGAAGCCATAAGCCGAAAGGAAAATGGGCACATGTGTGTCTCGTAAGACTCTTGCGCTACAACAGTACGGTGTGAATTTAAAGTAGTATACTAGTTTATATTTGCCAACAATACTGTTAATCCGGTACTACTACCGATACTACTACCAATGGACTCTGAACTAAAATTAACAAATGTTCAACATAATTTTTTCTAAGAAACATTATATTTGTTATGAATAGTGCATGTATTCATTATGAGACCAATAGGTCAATATATATACATGTACAGATGTGGCAAATATGCACAAAACCCCTTATACAATGGGGTAAATACACAGGTATGAAATACACATCTAACACCCCCCCTCAAACTTATGGTGGATCAACAACATGAAGTTTGGAGAGATGAAAACTATGCTGAGCCCTGGTTTGTGCCTTTGTGAAGAAATCTGCCAACTGAAGCTCGGAAGGCACATACTGAAGAGCAACAATCTGGTCCTGCACCTGTGTCCGCATGTAGGAAGCATCAATACCAATATGCTTTGTAAGCTCATGCTTCACCGGATCTTTAGCAATGCTAATAGCACATGTACTGTCAGACAAAAGAGGAGTCGGAGCAGAGACAAACACCAAAATCCTCAAGTAACCACCGTAGCCAAGTAACCTCTGCAGTCAACAGAGCCATAGCTCGCAACTCAGCCTCAGCACTCGAACGAGAAACTGATGTCTGCTTCTTAGTCTTCCAAGCAATGAGAGAACCACCAAGAAAAACACAATAAGCAGAGAGAGACCGGCGATCAGAGGGATCACTAGCCCAGGTGGCATCAGAATATGCCTGGAGCTGTAAGGAGCTGGAACGAGGAAAAAAGAGACGACGAGAGATAGTTCCACGAAGATATCGTAGAACACGAAGAAGATGACTATAGTGGAGCTGAGTGGGAGCGGAAACAAACTGACTCAAGATATGCACAGGGTACGAAATGTCAGGACGAGTGACACCAAGATAAACAAGACTCCCAACAAGATGACGATAGCGAGTAGAATCAGCAAGAGGCTCACCATCAGTGGGACGAAGATGAACATTAAGCTCCATGGGAGTCTCAGCTGTCCGCTGATCAGTAAGAGAGGCACGATCAAGAAGATCCTGGGTATACTTTTCTTGGGACAGATATAAACCCTCAGGGGTAGAAATAATCTCAATCCCAAGAAAGTAACGAAGATGACCCAGATCAGACATAAGAAACTGCTCATGAAGCCGCTCCTTGACAAAAGTAATATATTGAGAATCATCTCCAGTAATGATCATATCATCAACATACAAAAGGAGAAGCGTCCGACCACGAGAGGAAGTGTGGATAAAAAGAGCAGGATCATGAGCACTCGCCGAAAAACCAGCTGCAGTGACAACAGAGGAGAAACGATCAAATTAGGCACGAGGAGCTTGCTTGAGGCCATAAAGAGATTGGCGAAGACGACAAACCATACCCTCAGGAACAGAATAACCAAGGGGTGGCTGCATGTAGACCTCCTCACGCAACTCACCATTGAGAAAGACATTCTTGACGTCCAACTGAGAGATAGACCACTGTCGAACAGAGGCCACAGCAAGAAGAGTGCGAACGGTGGTCATGTGAGCGACAGGAGCAAAAGTCTCATCATAGTCACGGCCATGCTCCTGCTGAAAACCACGCGCTACAAGACGAGCCTTGTAACGCTCAAGAGAACCATTAGAGCGAGTCTTAACCTTATAGACCCACTTGCACGTGATAGGAGTAACACGCGCAAGAAGAGGAACAAGATCCCACGTGCCAGTACGCTCAAGGGTAGCGATCTCCTCCGCCATCGCATGCTGCCACTCCTGATGAACAACAGCATCACGATAAGAAGTCGGTTCGGCAAGAGCAGTGGCAGCAAAACCAAAACGCTCAGGAGGCCGAATAGACTGGCGATCACGAAATGTATAACGAGGAGGAACCGAAGGAGATGAGTCGACAGAAGGAGAGGGCATATCAGAAGGAACCTCAACTCGCAGACGACGAGTATAGTAGAGAGGATAAGAAGGAACAAGATCAGAAGCAACCTCGGGAGAGGATGCCGGTGGTGAGGAAGGTGCTGACTGAGAAGGAGGCACCGGAGAGACCAAAGGCTGTGGTAGGGTAGTGACTATAGGACTGGAAGGAAAAGTCAGAAATGAAAGTGGCTCAACAACAGATGCTGAAGTGGAGGAAGGAGAAGGACGAGGATAGAAAGGACGAGACTTATCAAAAGTAACATCCCGAGAAATCCGCATCCGTCGGCCAACAGGATCCCAACAACGGTATCCCTTGTGCTCAGCACTGTAGCCCAGAAAAATGCACTCAACTGACTGAGCGGTCAGTTTGGTGCGCTCACGAGGTGCAAGAAGAACATAGCACACACATCCAAAGAGACGAAGACTGGAATAATCAGGAGTCTGGTCACAGAGACGCTCAACTGAGATCCCACCCTGAAGAGCAGAAGAGGGCTGAATGTTGATCAAGAACGTGGCAGTAGAAACATCCTCAGCCCAGAAATGTGGTGGAACAGCAGAAGCAATCATGAGAGCACGAGCTGTCTCAAGAAGATGACGATGCTTGCGTTCAGCCACACCATTCTGAGCATGAGCACCTGGACAAGAAAACTGAGAGAGAGTGCCCTGCTCAGCAAGAAAACCACGAAGGGCTCCCGACAAGTACTCTCCAGCGGAATCAGCACGAAAAACACGAATAGGAGAGTCAAACTTAGTGCGAATCATGGTGGCAAAAGTCTTGTAGATAGATAAAACCTCACTACGAGATGACATAAAGTATATCCATGTATGTCGAGAAAAATCATCAATAAAAATGATATAATAGCGATGACCTCCTTTCGAAACAAAAGGAGCTGGTCCCCATACATCAGAATGAACAAGATCAAAAGGACGCTGAGATACTGACTCACTAGAAGGATAAGGGAATTGAAGATGTTTGCCAAGCTTACAACCCTGACAATTTATAGAAGCATCACCAGATACAGACCCTAAAAGACCTCGACGAAGTAATGAAGACATACGAGAACCACAAAGATGTCCTATGCGATGATGCCACTGAGCAAACGATGCGGTGGAGGCTGCAGCAGCTGCAGGGGCAGTGGTGGAAGCGAGAAGACTGACTGGGGCAGCGGAAGGAAGACGAAGCCAGTCAAGCTCCCAGAGCCGTTGGGAGTCACGGCGGCGAGGGCCAGTACCAACCAGAGCCCCCGTGCGACGATCCTGAACACAACAAGAATCAGAATCGAAAATAACACGACAACCATGATCAGTGAGCTGACCAGCAGATATGAGCTGCATGGTTAGTTTGGGAACATGAGAAATAGCAGGAACATGAAAAGAGGAATTTGAAAGAGTGCCTCGTCCTGTGACAGAAAGAGAGGTACCATCTGCTGTGTGGACAGTGATAGTGTAAGATCGAGGAAGCCGACTAGAGGGGGGGTGAATAGGCGGTTTTAAAATTTTCGTCTAATTTCAATTGACAATTTTAAACTTAATAAATTTACTAGAGCAAGTCGACAATAGTACACCTAAACAACCTAGAAAGGCTCAAGATAATACTAGCACAAGTAATCGTCCAATAGCAAAAACAAGTAATCTAGGTCTAAGGTTGCTACTCTAACTAGACAAGCAATCAATTAATATGAATTAAGAACGTTGCTTGAATGAAAGTAAATACAAGAGAGCAAACCACAATTTGACACAATTACTTTTTACCGTGGTGATCGGAGACTTGCCGGTCTCCCCTAGTCCACGTTGAGATAAGCCCGAACAAATCGGACCGGCTCCACGAATTGAGCCTAATCACCTCGATCACTAGCGGTAGCCCTTTCCCTCTCTGGGTAGGCGAGCTCCGAGCCTTCACAATCCTCCGGGCCTTCTCACAATCTTCTTGAGAAGATCACCGGAACCTCCGCCAAGCCGTCTAGGTGCCGGCAAGCACCAAGAGAAATGAACCACAGCGGCTTGATCACACACAAGTGCCAATTGGATCGATCTAGAATGCAATGCACTTGAATTGGGCTCAACTACCTCTATTGAATGCACAAGAGTGAGAGAGAGGTGTGAGAAGTTGTTCTAGGCTCAAAGATGTTCAATGTGGGTTCAACAACTACTACAAATTCTGGTGGGAGTGTATTTATACCCCCACCAACCTCAAATAGCCGTTGCAATAAACAATTCTGAATTTTCAGGAAAACCGGAACTACTGCCGTTATATGGGCGGTACTTCCGGATTTCTGCCGTCGCAACAGAACGGCTATTTCAGGCGGTCAGAAGTAACCGTTGAACAATGAGTGCGGTACTTCCGCCATTAAAATCGCGGTACTTCCGGAAATCCGGAAGTTCCGCTCATTGCCCCGGTACTTCCGATTTCAGCGCGGTTAACTTCCAACTCAGGGCGCTCTCTGGAAATGAAGTTCCACTCGCAAGTCCAGAACTACCGGTCTGCGGTAGTTCCGCAGTTCAAACCGCGGTACTTCCATTTTCCGAGAGGCTAAGTTTAACTCCGGGTGCTCTCTGGAATTGAAGTTCCGCTCGGGACTCCGAAACTTCCGCACACGCGGTAGTTCCGTAGTTGAACTTGCGGTACTTCCGATTTCCGAGAGACTAACTCAACCTACGGGCGCTCTCTGGAATAAACGATCCGCTCAGAGGCCCGGTACTTCCGGCCATGCGGTAGTTCCGCCCGTAGAACGCCGGTACTACCGGATTTTCTGACAAAGCACAGTTTTGATTTGAATTTTAATTTCTAAGTGCATGCATGATCCTAGATTGATCCATATGGCATATTAGCATATGATCAAGCAAATCACCATGATCCCTCTTAGTAGTACGGCGTCTATCCTATAATCCGATCTTCCAACCTATCTCCAAGACCGGTAAAAATAAAATAGCTCCATAAACTATTTACCTTGTCGCCCTTGAGATCTTTGAATCTTTAACATCTTTTTATGTACCTTCTTCTTTGCCCTTGAGACTAATTCTTGCAAACACTCAATACACAAATTAGTCCCATGATTACATAATGTCATTAATTACCAAAACTAATATTTTTAGGGGCCTAGATGCTTTCAATCTCCCCCTTTTTGGTAATTCATGACAACATTAGCAAGTTTTGAGAGGAATTTAAGATTTGGATATACTCCTTGTTTGCAAGTTGTATATCAAGATTTTGAAATGTTGACAATTGAGAACATGGGGAATTTTCGCAATTTAGAAACTAATAAGAAAGAGCTCCCCCTAAACATGTGCATCAAATTTTATGAAGATTTGCATGAATTCTATTTAGCAAGCATGATCACAATCATAATATTAAAGCACACTATCAAAATTCAAAGATACGCATAGACAAGTAAATATCATTGCAAGTTGGGCATAAGATCCAAACCACCAAAACCGAAGGAAGTGATGATGATAGCAGACCTGCTCCACGAAGTCGAATCTCCTCAGTACGAACAGCTGTAAGGGCCTCCAGCAAAGTCACACGAGGATGACGAGCCAGCAACTGAGCACGAGTCTGCTCAAACTCAGACCGGAGACGTGTCAAAAAGTCGTAGATGCGGCGAAGCTCCATGTGAGACTGCTGATGCTGACAACACTGACAGGTGCGGCAAATATCTGGCCCCAAAGAGTCGATCTGACGCCATATCGCAGACAACTAAGCATAGAACTCATCCACAGTGGCATCTCCCTGCTGCAACGACTGCTCCTGTCGCACAACAGCAAGGTACAAGGAATCACCAGATGGTTCGTAGCGGCTGCGTAGATGTGTCCACATCGCATGTGCGGAAGCCAGTCCAACAATATCACCAGTGAGATGCACCTCCATGCTAGCAACCAAAATAGCAGAGGCACGAGCATCTTCATCAATCCATGTCTTGTAAGCAGCATACTGAGTCTGAAAAGTCTCCATGGCATCCTCAAAAGCCTCAGAAGCCTTTGTACGAGCGTCTTCAGAAGCATCCCTCGGGAGTACAGGCTCAGCAGGTGGAGTAGGACGAGACGGGCAAGGCAACTCGCCCGTAAGCAACTCCCAAAGGCGCTGACCACGCATGTGGATGCGCATGTGCTGAAACCAATCCCAATAATTGAGGCCATCGAAGATCACAGGGCAACGAGGAACAGAAACGGTGCCTGCAAAAGAAGACATTTTTCTTTTTTTTTCTTCTTTTTTTCTCTTTTCTCTTTTTTCTTTTTTTTCGGTCGGTTTACAAAACCGACTCTCAGTCGGCATCACCAAACCGAACTCCTTCCCCACAAATAGATCGACGACAGCGGGGGAGCCGCCGACGACGACGAGGGAGCCGGCGACGGCGGCAGAGCCGGCTACTGCGGCAGCGATGGTGGCAAAGCCGGCGACAGCGGTGGCGGCGGTGACGGCCCCGAGACGGCGACCCCGAGACGGCGGGCGGCGTAGAGTGGAGTGGCCCCGGGCGGAGAAGCAGAGAGGCGGCCCCGAGACGGCGATGATCCGGGCGGCAGATCAGCTGGACGACGACCCCGAGGCGGTGAAGATCCGGGCGGAGTCAGGCGGCCGACCTCAAGTCTCTCCGTCGGATCTAAGGCGACCTGGATGAAGTCGACAGGAGACGGCGACGAAAGCAGAACAAGCGCGCAAACCAGGCAAAACCTAGGTATGACGAAACCCTAGGGACTGGCTCTGATACCATGTTATGAATAGCGCATGTATTCATTATGAGGCCAATAGGCCAATATATATACATGTACAGGTGTGGCAAATATGCACAAAACCCCTTATACAATGGGGTAAATACACGGGTATGAAATACACATCTAACAATATTCACACAGTGTAAGACAAACCCGTCTTGTTAGATGAACTCAAAGTTTGTTTTGAAATCTTTATTAAACAAGGCAAATGGGCCAAAAAACCTTACCATTTTCCATTGAGAAATGAACTATAACAAAATTTGTTTGGACTCAAAAACCTCGTTTCCAAGCGTCTTTTGGCGAATTGCAACACTTGTGGCCATGGAACAGTACAAGTTTATCTTTTACTGGCCGTTAGCTAGGTATGCAGCTTTGCATTGATTATTGACCGAATGGTTCTATATGTGCTCCTCTTCCATGTTTAAACCCAAACAGTTGACAGAAAATTGTACCCTTTTTTCCCAGCATCTTCATGCATCAAAGTACAGCATCTTGCAGTGGCAACCTCCGTGATCTACGAATGCCTCCGCCTCGAACAGGACCTTCTCGTGGAAAACCACCACCTGGGTTGGATGTCCATTGGGCTGTGGTAGTGCTCATTGGAGTATTTAAGCCTCAGTTTTAGTTTTTATTTACTTTAGCAGCTTTTTTTATTGTAGTTGCTGATAGCTTTTTCGATGTAATTAAATTTTAAAAACTTAAAAAATAATAATAAAAGATTATATCATCACGGACAATGAAAAAGAATAAAAAAAAGGAAAAAGCAAAGAAAGTCTAAAAACTATATCAACATAAAAAGATAGAAACCAAATGTTTAAACTGAAATAAACGGCATGTATGTAGGTCCTCCCCCACAGTGAAAACTTACAAGGCTGCAAGCACAGGCTGCAAACAAACTGTCGGAACCATACATGACCGGTTTTAAACATTAGGATGCATGTGTTGAGATTCAACTCTGATCTTAACCAAAATAACTAGCTTGCAGCTTATCAGTTCGACTACAATTTGATTCGGTGAGGTGATGTAAAGTTCGTTTGCAAAAAGAAACATTTTGCATGGGAGTACTGTATTCCGACCGAGATCTTCTACAAATCGCTACAAACTCCCAGAAGGTTCATCACAAATCACAAGTTTGCAGCTGTGAAAACTTAGTCCAATCTAGTGGTAGTAAATAGTAATAGTAACTAAGCCAATTGCTGTGATCGTTTTGGCTTCAGCTTTTAGCTTTCAGCTTATTTTTCACTATTCATAAATTTTATCTTTTTCTGAACTTTTGGCTTTTTGTTGAGCTTTTTTGCCGTTCTTTTTTTCTCGTATTTGTTTGTATTATACGTAATGGGCTAACATATTTTTTAATTTTTTTTAAATTTAATTATGCTAAATAAGCCTCTGTCAGCTACATTGTTTTTTCAGCCAGCTACAGTGCTTTTCAGCCATAAGCCATAAAAAATAAGCCCAAATGATCACCACCTAAGACACCACTTCGAACGGTTTCAATTTCTGATTTTTTTAATTTCGTTTTTTTAGGATTTTAGCTTTTGGGGGTTTTTTCTTTTTTTTCTCTTGTTCCTTTGTATTGTCATTGATGATATATCTTTTTATTATTTTTTAAATTTAATTACTTAAGAAAAACTAACAATTACTACAGTGTAAAAAAAAAGACAGAAGCTACGGCTTATGAGCCATGTTTGAGCAGCAGGGCCTAAACGCGGTGATCAAGCTTGTAAAACATGTTATGGACATAATAGCCATAGCTAACGGAGTGTAGCATTGTAGGGGTATGGACCTCAAGCCAAGTTTGGAATGTTAGATAGAATAGTATCTCAGTGATGTAATCAAATATAGCAAGGATTGATGCGTGAGCAGCTAGTTATGGTAGTATATATCTCTTGCTTCTGTATTTTTGGTAGGTTAGATCACATTGTTGTATTCTTGCCGAACTGCTCAACGCATGCAATCACATCTTTGTATTTCCATGCAAGGGGATGTTCCTTGCCCATATAAACACGCATCCGCCGCCGAGACAAAGGCACGGCGTTTCTCCCATCCAATTGCGCCTCTGAGTTTTTCATGGTATCAGAGCCCTAGTCTCAACCCAGATCAAATCCACAATGGCTAGTTCTTCCTCCACTTTCACCATGAACCCTCTGTTTGGTATTCCTGTCTCAGAGAAGCTATCAAAAAACAATCACGCCATGTGGAAGGCGCAAATCCTCGCCGCCGTCCGAGGAGCGCGTCTGGTTGGGCACCTCACCGGTGCTTCATCAGCGCCTGTAGCCGAGATAGACGGCAAGGTGGGCGACAAAACTGCAAAGGTCTCCAACCCAGCATACGAAGAGTGGTATGCTACAGATCAGCAAGTTCTCGGGTTCGTCCTCGCCTCCCTATCAAGGGAAGTCCTCGCTCAAGTCGCTGCAAAGGAGACTGCAGCGCAGGTGTGGAGCGCGATCGAGGCCATGTTCTCATCTCAGACCCGAGCTCGTGCTGTGAACACGCGCCTCGCACTCGCGACAGCCCAGAAGGGAAATCAATCTGTCGCTGAGTACATCGGGAAGATGAGGGCGCTTGGCGACGAGATGGCCGCCGCTGGAAGACCTCTTGAAGATGAAGAGCTCGTCGAATACATCCTCACGGGCCTCGACTACGACTTCAACCCCATCGTTTCTGCTCTCGTCACAAGGGCAGAACCGGTGACTGTTGGTGAAGTGTACTCGCAGCTGCTCGCCTTCGAGACTCGCATGGAGCTCATCAGCGGAAACTCCTCCGGGTCCTCAGCCAATCTGGCAAACCGGGGAGGCCGTGGTGGCGGCAGTCGTGGCCGCGGCGCAGGACGTGGTCGCGGCGCCGGACGCGGCCGTGGCGGTGGCGTCAACAACTTCAGCAACTCACGTCAAGGGAGCAACAACACCCGCTTCAACAATCGCAGCAGCATGAACGGCAGCAATAACAAGAGTCCAACGTGTCAAGTTTGTCACAAGACTGGGCACACGGCTGATAAATGTTGGCACAGGTATGATGAGACTTATGTTGCAGATGAAAGAAATGTAGCTGCTGCAATGAACTCCTACAATGTGGACACAAATTGGTACACCGACACGGGTGCTACAGATCATATTACTGGAGATCTGGAGAAGCTAGCAGTACGTGACAAGTACAATGGGTCAGATCAGATCCACACCGCAAGCGGTGCAGGTATGAATATTAGTCATATTGGTCAGTCTACTATTCATACCCCTAGTCGAAATCTCAATTTAAGCAATATTTTGCATGTCCCTCAAGCCAAGAAAAATCTTGTTTCTGTTCATCGCCTTGCTACTGATAATAATGTCTTTCTAGAATTTCACCCTGATTTCTTTTTGATTAAGGATCGGGACACGAGGAGCACTCTTCTTAGAGGGACATGTAAAAAGGGATTGTATCCCCTTCCTCATGCGCCACCTGCTAAGCAAGCCTTTGGAGTCAATCGCCACCTGCTAAGCAAGCCTTTGGAGTCAATAAGCTATCCTTTGATAGATGGCATAGTCGTCTAGGTCATCCTGCTGCTCCTATCATTCAAAGAGTCATTAAAGATTTTAATCTACCTTGTTCAGATGAGTCCAATAAACGTTCTGTGTGTGATGCTTGTCAGCAAGGAAAAAGTCATCAATTACCATACCCCAAATCTACCAGTGTATCTAGTTGTCCTTTACAACTTGTTTTCTCTGATGTTTGGGGTCCTGCACCTGAGTCTGTTGGAAGATATAAATATTATGTCAGTTTTATTGATGATTTCAGCAAATTTACCTGGATATACCTCCTGAAATTTAAATCTGAAGTTTTTCAGAAGTTTCGTGAATTTCAGAATCTTGTAGAGCGACTCTTTGATAGAAAAATTGTTGCTATGCAAACTGACTGGGGAGGTGAATATGAAAAACTTCATCCTTTTTTCAGCAAAATTGGCATATCACATCTTGTCTCTTGTCCTCATGCGCATCAACAGAATGGGGCAGCCGAGCGTAAGCACAGGCACATTGTTGAAGTAGGATTGTCGCTTTTAGCACATGCTCATATGCCTCTAAAATTTTGGGATGAAGCCTTCCTTGCTGCGACTTATTTGATCAATCGTACTCCTAGCAAAATTATCCATTATTCTACTCCTTTAGAATATTTGTTTCAAACAAAACCTGATTACTCATCCTTGCGAGTTTTTGGGTGTGCTTGTTGGCCTAATCTCCGTCCTTTTAATACACACAAACTCCAATTTCGTTCTAAAGAGTGTGTCTTTCTTGGGTACAGTAATTTGCATAAAGGCTTCAAGTGTCTTGATGTGGCTATAGGTCGCATATACATCTCAAGAGACGTCATCTTCGATGAAGATATTTTTCCTTTCTCTAAATTACACTCTAATGCCGGAGCTCGTTTGCGTTCTGAAATCTCACTTCTTCCTCCATTTTTGCTTAATCCTAGGACTGGGGATAAATCAGTAAATGGCCATATGACTGATATTTTTGATACTAATAACTCTCGTGAAGCATCTCAGGAAGAAACAAGAAATAATGAAGCAAACGGTGAAGAATTAACTAGAAGATTGTCTTCGGGGGCTGCGTCCACTGCCGGTGCGGGAAATTCTCACGGACAAGGTGGGACTCCTGCATGCGACCGGTCTCTAGACGACACGCTGCAACATCCAATGAATGCAGACGGGACTTCCGCATGGGACCGGTTCTCAGATGACACGCTGCAGCTCCAAATAAATGCGTCTGCCTCGGCTTGTCCGCATCAGTTGACGTCCCAGCAGCACCGATTAAATGCGCCTGCATCAGTTTGCCCGCATCGGTTGGTGTCTCAGCGGGCGGGAGAGTCTTCGCGTACGGCGGACAGGGGGGCCGTGCAACCGACGACCGCCTTGGCTGATCCCGCTGATACCTCAGCAGCACAGGACTTTCGTTCGGCAGTGCAAGATTCTCGCGCAGCGGAAGATGCATCAGCAACAGGAAGTCACGTTCTGCCGTATAACCAGGATAACCAGGGTGCTGCTGTTCCTGCCGATACGCGACCTCAGACAAGACTTCAGCGAGGTATTCACAAGCCGAAGGTATATACTGATGGCACTATTAGATATGGATTTCTTGCTACAACAGGAGAACCACAAAATTTAGAAGATGCTTTGCATGATAAAAACTGGAAAAAGGCTATGGATTTAGAGTATGATGCCCTAATAAAAAATAAAACTTGGCATTTAGTTCCCCCTCAGAAAGGTAGAAATATTATAGATTGCAAGTGGGTATATAAAATCAAACGAAAATCAGATGGTAGTCTTGACAGATACAAAGCTCGTCTTGTTGCAAAAGGATTTAAACAAAGGTATGGAATAGATTATGAAGATACCTTTAGCCCTGTCGTGAAAGCTGTTACTATTCGTGTTGTTTTATCCATTGCAATCTCAAAAGGGTGGAGTCTTCGCCAGCTGGATGTACAGAATGCATTTCTACATGGTCTACTCGAAGAAGAGGTTTACATGAGACAACCACCAGGTTATGAGAATGCAAATATGCCTAATTTTGTATGCAAATTGGATAAAGCTCTTTATGGTTTAAAACAAGCTCCTCGTGCATGGTTTGCTAGACTGAGTAGTAAATTGCATAGGCTTGGTTTTGTTGGTTCCAAGGCTGATACTTCGCTTTTCTTTTATAATAAGAACAACATATCCATATTTGTTCTTATCTATGTTGATGATATAATTGTTGCAAGCTCAACAGAGGAGGCAACTACAGCATTACTACAAGACCTCAAGCAAGATTTTGCTCTAAAGGACTTGGGTGAGTTACATTACTTTCTGGGAATTGAAGTTAGCAAGGTACGTGATGGTATTATACTCACCCAAGAAAAATATGCCTCGGATCTATTAAAGAGAGTTGGTATGTTTGATTGTAAACCTGTCAGCACACCCCTATCAACCAGTGAAAAATTATCAGCACATGAAGGATCACCTTTGGGACCAAATGATGCAACTCAGTACAGAAGCGTTGTTGGTGCTTTACAATATTTGACTTTGACTAGACCAGATATCTCTTTTCCAGTAAATAAGGCTTGTCAGTTTCTTCATATGCCAACAACAATTCACTGGGCAGCTGTAAAAAGAATACTAAGGTATCTAAGACAATCTATTAAGACTGGACTAAAAATATGTAGATCTCAGTCTATGTTGGTCAGTGCTTTTTCAGATGCAGATTGGGCAGGATGTCTAGACGATAGACGGTCTACAGGTGGTTTTGCTATATTCTTAGGTACAAACCTTATATCCTGGAATGCTCGCAAGCAAGCTACTGTTTCCAGATCAAGCACTGAGGCGGAATACAAAGCTATTGCTAATGCTACTGCAGAAATAATGTGGATTCAGACATTACTTCAAGAGCTCGGTGTCTCTAGTCCACGCACAGCTAGACTGTGGTGTGATAATATTGGAGCTAAGTATCTCTCGGCTAATCCTGTTTTTCATGCAAGAACTAAACATATAGAAGTTGATTATCATTTTGTTCGGGAACGGGTATCAAGAAAACTTCTGGAAATTGAGTTTGTATCAACAAGAGATCAAGTCGCAGATGGATTCACCAAACCATTGACAGTAAGACAGTTGGAGAATTTTAAGAACAATCTCAACTTAGAAAAGTTGTGATTGAGGGGGCGTGTTAGATAGAATAGTATCTCAGTGATGTAATCAAATATAGCAAGGATTGATGCGTGAGCAGCTAGTTATGGTAGTATATATCTCTTGCTTCTGTATTTTTGGTAGGTTAGATCACATTGTTGTATTCTTGCCGAACTGCTCAACGCATGCAATCACATCTTTGTATTTCCATGCAAGGGGATGTTCCTTGCCCATATAAACACGCATCCGCCGCCGAGACAAAGGCACGGCGTTTCTCCCATCCAATTGCGCCTCTGAGTTTTTCATGGAAGAGTATCCTGCCTTGCCTGCCTTGGCAACCTTGCAACGTGTGCATGCTAGAACACATCGGGGACATGGCCTTCATCGCATACCATCCTTTCCTTCGTGAGCCGGGCACGCACAGCCAAAATTCCGAACCCTTCTCGATCATATATATATATATATATATATACGACGCCGGCCCCCAATCCATCCAAGCATCTCACATCCAGAGTTAAACCACCTTTAATCCAGCCTGCCTCCATGGATTCAGCTCTGTCGTCATGTCGTCTCCTCCTCCTCCCGTCGATTCAGCAGAGCTCAAATGGCCTGAAAAGTCCAGGAGATCACGGTGGCCTAGGCAGGGGCAGGACGGTGCGTCTCAGGACACGGTGCAAGGGTGCAGAGATGAACGGACGAGACGGCGATCGGCTGCGTGCGAATGCGCTGTTCGGCGACGGAGGAGACGGGTTCCGGGCGATACAGAGGATGGTGAAGCTGAACTCTGCCATCCAGAACAGGAGCATCAGGGAGCTGCTCGAGCTGATCGGCGATGAGTGCCGGTATTTCTTCAGTAACCTCCCCTCCATCGACGTCTCCCAGATGGGCAAGGTATAAGGAGGATCGTACTGAAATTTAATCCTTGAGGTAGCTAAACAAAACAGTATAGTTAGTTCAGATATTTCATGATAGTAACAAAAAAAAAGTTGTTTGATTGTATCCAAAAAAAGTGTTTGTGTTTTAGGTGGCCCATAGTCAACCTTTTTTTTACTGTTACTTTCCAATAAAAGAAACTTTTTTCGGCTGCCGTTTGAATGAAATACCTTCTTTCATTGACCTATAGTATACCAACATTTTGACCCATGACATGCTTGACAGAACATGTTTCTGCTCCTCCATGCGTTGATGCTCCGGCACCATGTGTCGTTCGTGCTGAAACCGACGGAGGATGAAGGCTTCGACCTGGGCATCAAATGGTCTCTAGGTTTGTTCAAAAACCTCATCAGTTAACGTGGCAAAACATCTTGAAAATCAGTGGATTTCAAACGGGAAGCTCTGGATCATACCGAATTACTTGCTTGCAGAATTGAAGGACAGGAAGCTGCCTTGGGACCTAGACTGCAGTATCTCTACGACTCACGTCTACAGGGGCCTGTTGCTCGTCAGGTAATTCTAGTGTCCGGCCACTCTGAATCTGGGCCAATTTCTTGGCGTTTACTAGAGCAAATCGTGATCAGCATTATACACAAACGGTTTGCAATCTGCAGCAGTCTAGCTCTAGGACAGCAGGAAGAAACTGACTGGATCGCATTTTTGTTCTGTTGTTGTAGCCAAGTGAACAAGGCCTGTGTGCCACTCCTTCGGGGGATTCTTCAGATAATTCACCAGGCAAGTATGATGAACTGATGTGAAACAAATGTACAAATCCCTAAGGACTTTGTTGGCCGAAAGCTAAACATATCAAGATTTTTGTCTTTCACCACTGCAGAATTTGGATACGGTAGTTTTGACCGTGGCGAACAAGGTCCTGCCAGAAGGTGCGCTTGATGAGGAGATCAGAACAAGAATTGCCTGCGTCACAATTGGCCTGGTGGTCATGGTACTGTTCTACGCCATGTTCAAGAACTTGTAGGCTTCGGATAAGATCACAATTCACACACATGTTCTGCTGTACAGATACAAGAATTTGTTGTAAATGATCAGCACTTGAAGCAGAGCTGGGGTCAACAAATTCTGAAACAAGGCTAATGATAATGCATGGTTATGTTTGCCACATCACTGCGTTCGGTTCAGCTTATGATTTATACTTCAGTAACTAACTTTCAAACGGTATGTTTCTTTAAGACAAGGTCAACAGAAAGATTATAGTAAAAAGTGTACTAAATTCAGGTATACCGACCAAAATCGCATACGACTATTTTCTTCTACATACTACCTCTCGCAAATAGCCAGAATTCAAAATTTTAAGCCATAAGCCACAGCCTAAAAAAAAATACACCCATGCATATTGTCATGAACCTTAGTTCATAGGGGGTAAACACCACCAAAAAGATGGCCGGATGGCGTCGGCGTAGGAGAGACTATAGATAAGGAAGACTTTGTTATTTCTCTGATTGATTCCAATAGCATGCGGTAGCCCTCTTACATAGATGGCTCCCCTAACAGATAGAATCTAATCTCAATTGTATCTCTAACAAGTATA
This sequence comes from Dendrocalamus latiflorus, assembly GCA_017311315.1. Classification (NCBI taxonomy): domain Eukaryota; kingdom Viridiplantae; phylum Streptophyta; class Magnoliopsida; order Poales; family Poaceae; genus Dendrocalamus; species Dendrocalamus latiflorus. Next base: position 4,912,163 of record CM029654.1, read on the forward strand.
GAAACTAATATCACATCTCTAATTATATCTCTAACAAAAGGAAACTAATCTCTAACTCAAATAGAAACTAATCTCTATTTTCTAATAATAAACCGGCTGGGCCCAAGACCCCCACCCATGACACTACACCCCTCCCGGACATGTAGCTCGTCCTCAAGCTGCTAAGCGGCGGCCAGGGTTGCAGTTCCACGTCGATGAAGTGTAGCGCTTTCGGCTATACGATGCCTGCAAAAGAATTTTTTTTGATTTTTTTAGACTTAAGTCGTCGGTCGGTTTAAAACCTGACCGAGACCCACGAACGCATCACAAGGGTCGATTGGTGGTGACCCGCGGTCAAGAGCGGCGACTGAAGGAGCGGCGGCCGATGCGGACCGGCGGCGATGGTTCTCCGGCGCGTGCTCGGATGCCGAGCGGCGGCAGCCATGAGGTGCGTGGAGGAGTGGCTTCGGGCGGACTGGCGACGACTTGGTGGCGGCTTCAGGCGGCCCACGGTGTCAATGGCTCTTGGGCTGAAGGAGCGATGACCTGGCGATGATGACGGCGATGGAAATGGCGATGACTGCGGATCCAGGCGACATCGACTGCGTGGATCGACGGAACAAAGCAGGCGGCGGACGAGTGCAGCGGCGTCGATCTCGGCAAAGGTCTTGCGGCGGGTGGAGCGGCCTGGGTCAGGGAGAGCGTGGCGGTGGGGGACCAAGTCCGGGACGAGGCGCTGGAGGGAGTTTGCCGAAGGAGGCGGAGGCAAGGGGCCAGCCGTCGGGGAAGAAGCAGACGCAGTCGCCGCCGCGGTCGAGCATGAAGTACATCCCCTCCCGGAGCGCCGCCAAGTTGTGCACGTAGTGGTCGCAGTCGGGTTGAGGATGAAGGGCCCGTCCGACATGAGGGCGCTCGTCCGGACCAACGCGTTCATGGCACCGGCCTTCTTGTTGTGGTCGTATCCTGACCGCTTCTCGCACGACATGTACACCAGCATCGACAGCCGGATGTCCACACCCGTCGTGTTCTTCAGGAAGTCCCTCTTCTGGCCGAAGTACTCCTCCAGGCTGCACTTGTTGCACCTTCTCTCGATCCGCGACTATCTTCTCGAAGATAGCATGCATGTTGAGGAAGATGTCCGCCATATCTTTGTTGATGCTGACCATCTTATTAGCGTTAGCTTTTATTATGTCCAATAACTCGGCAGCAGGAACCATGATAGCAGAAGTCGTGGGAAGGGATCGACTGCTCTGATACCAAGTTGTCATAAACCTTAGTTCATAGGGGGTAAACACCACCAAGAAGATGACCGAATGACGTCGGCGTAGAAGGAGAGAGACTATAGATGAAGAAAACTTTGTTATTTCTCTAATTGATTCCAATAGCATGCGGTAGCCCTCTTATATAGATAGCTCCCCTAACAGATAGAAACTAATCTCAATTGTATCTCTAACAAGTATAGAAACTAATATCACATCTCTAATTATATCTCTAACAAAAGAAAACTAATCTCTAACTCAAATAGAAACTAATCTTTATTTTCTAATAATGAACCGGCTGGGCCCAAGGCCCCCCACCCATGACACATATCCATAATTCATGCAAGAGCAGAGTTGTTGGTTACAAAACAAACTACCCTTAATGAATAAAATGCGCAAGGGGCAGAATTAAGAATGAACGGGAGCAAAAGATTAACATTTTGACAACGATCTAAACTGTATAAATTTGGCATCACCAACAACATAATATAGGAAGCACAGATGTCTTTAACTAGAGCACTACCAATGTTAGAGGCTTTCGGGTAACAAAGCAGAAAGCAACTTTCTTACCATAAAACACTCCTATGGTTGCTGAATTTACATCAAACAAAGTTCATCAGCTTTCACTTTCTCTAACTGTTGCTTCGGTGCTGCTTTCTTTTTAACAAACTACAAATTCAACATAACCTAACACATGTGGCCCTTCCGAGAAGATCAAACTAGATAATATGCAACAACTATCATTCCTTTTCCTTGCTACTGTGAAGAGATTAGCCTACAGCCTTTTCTCGTAAGTAAATCAATCTGATGCATACAAAAGATACAATGAACAGCTTTCAGCGAATTTCTGTTGTTTCATCAGTGCATACTACCAGGATGTTAGACCGGCTAGAGTCCAGTAAGACGTTTCATCTGCAACCGAAGTAAAACAATGATCAATTTATTTATTAATATATCAGATAAGCAAACTAATACCTTGCGCTAAATGAAATAGATTAAGTATCTAGCAGCACTCAATAACCCATTAAGATATGTAAAAATATCCTTGTACTGATTCGACACATTTCTATAGACTCCTACCACTGCAACAATTAAAAAAACTAGGACTTTCAAGCAAAGGGATGGATGTCCTCCAGCAAACACTGGGCAATGCAAGCCTCATAAACATGATGTTCTTAGGAGAAAGCCAATAACTAACCAGTTAGATCTTGTTAGGTTGCTTGGAAAGGTGGTGTGACAGCAACTCTGAAACACCCAGAGCAGTTAGGCTTTCACATCCAAAGAGTTGTTTAAGTTTCGAGTCGCATAATATCATTGTGGGATTTGCTGGATCCTGCAACAAAACAAGCAAAAATAGAAATAAGGTAATCAATCCATTTGGAGATGGCTAGATTCACATAGAATTACTTTAAGTGGAACAGCAAGATGGTCGTACAAGGATTTCTATCGGTTTTGCATAGAAGAATAGATCCTAGAAAGTGGTTTCAGTAAGGAAGAGAACTCGTAAATATAAGCAGAGCCAATTTACATGGTATAGTCTTATTTTAATTAAAAAACCGGCAGTAGAGTATAGGCTCTCTTGCCAATCAGCCAACCATAAACTATGCCTACCTAGAAATGCCTAGCAGGAACTAATGCCTACATCAAGATATGCTGGCATGCAGAATTGAATATTCACCCTCATGGACCATCTCCGTGAAAAACAATAAAGGAGTAAGGAGAACTGGAAGGGAGGAAACACGACGAAAGGATGCATTATTTTACACCATGGATAAAGACACTTGCAAAGTAAGAGCTGGCGACAATTTTATTCACATTCACACTTGCAAACTAACATCTTAGGTGGCAAATTTAATCATTACTACTCAGTTAAGTATGAAAACACTAAAGGGAAAGAGGGGCTTATATGGAACATGCTTTGCTTATGCTTCACTCTTGTCATAGGTCAAAAGAGAATAGACAGCAAACCAACTTGCTAAATACTGGCATATGGCTACTAAAGATTTATATAGGTATAATAGTATTTATTGATAAGCATGTTGACCCCATGAACCAGTTCTTCAAGTTCAAAAAATGAAAGCACATGGGAATATACAGTCAACAACTTATATCTAAAAATAGCCACCATATGTATCTAGTTGGTCAACCACCAACAACCATGTCACCAACCAAACTAAAATCTAAAAGAGAAAACAGACAGTGAGAGATCCGCCAAATAAATTTTCAATTAATTACCAAGTAGGGCCACTAGTGACAAGTCAACAAATTTTGTCATTTAGATAAAAAAATCCAAAGTATGACAACACTGATCTGAAGCATAAGGAGAAAGGAGTGCAATTATTCATATCTGTGCACTTCAATTTTCTTCCTCGTGAGATAGTAATTATGACATCCTCAAATCAGCTAGATATGCTTCTATTGTAGAAAGGATTTTAGGTACCAATTTATAACTGAGAAACAATTGCTTTCACTTTCTGTAGTTTACCATGGTTAGACAAAATTATTTTGCAATGCCCACTATAAGTTTAATATCGCACAGCACATTTCGCACAATAATAGTATAGCACATCAAGGTTCTGATAGTAATCATCCACTAACCTCTAAATTATTGCTTTTGATATGGTCCCAAACACGCTTGACAGCCTCAGAATGGGGCATCTCTCTTTCTCCAGTTCCAAAAAAGCTAGCAAGAGCCTCAGACAAGATAATTGGAAGTTGGTTGGCTTCAGTTTCAGCAGGAGAAATGAGTTCACTGTCCACAGGCTTCAACTTCTTTGAATCTCGATTTGAATCTTCTGCAAGAATTTTGAGCACATATTCATAAACTAAAGCTTGGTTACTTTGGAGAACATAGCTACTGAGTGTGAGGAAGACCTACTTGTTGCCTCGAGCGGTCTTATATGCTTAGCTAAAAGCTTGTTCATCTTGAACATATCAGTGCAATCAGTCTCAAAAACTAATCGTAGCTCATCATTGCATATGATCTTTCTCTTATTGTTTGGGTCCTGCAAGTTGTTCCTGCGAATGTATGCCCAAAGCTGCTTAACAATCTGCAATTGATTCAAAATCTCAGGGTTTCTGCTGTGATGTAATCATTAAGACAAGGGAAGACATTAGAAAGGAGGGCCAGTAGAACGAACCTCAGTTCTAGCCATGGTTGGTTCACCAACAATAGCCTGCAGCTCAGGCGAAACACCACACACTTTGTTTAACCCCCCTGGACCACCTCTTCGTTTCACCCCAGTACTAGCACTGATTCATAAAGACAACCAGAACGTTAACATCAATGAACAGCCTGAACAACAGTAAAACATAGCTGACATTTGACAACAAGAGAAGGGACACATCTATATCTCCTGTAGTCCTAGGAGAAGTACCCCTCCGGATTTCATAGCAGGAATATTCTTCCATACAGACAGACTGATGTGTGCCAAACATTGTTTTCGAAACACGAGATGCCATTTGTTAAACAAGGTCGAGTAAACAGACATAATACGCTTTAAAGGTTTCTTTCAAGTTCCAGCTAGAAACATAAATGCAGCGCAACCTGCAAATACATTTGTTAAGCGCAATGAACATTATGGTTAAGCTTCTTAGTTCCTACAAGGAGGTTGCTTGAAAAGCAACCATTTTGATGGGGATGACACGATCCATTATTACGCCAGCGAGTTCAGAGGCTTTAATTCTGCGGGTAAGGTTGACATAACTACGGCAGTATTCAAGCGATTCCACAAGAGTCCGTGGGTATTAAAGATCTAGTACATGTAGGCATGAACCAATTGAGGCGCTCAGAAACCAGTTCCTTCGAGCTTACCCCACCCCATTAATCTCTCAGAGAGTAATTCTGATAAAATATCTCCGTCCACCATGAAGGATCAAAAGCCCCCAAACTCCTACCAAAAAGCAAAAACATGTAACCACAAAAAAAACCGTAACCTTTTACACTATTATGCCCTGCTCATATTGACTTTTAAAAGCTGCTTTTTTAGATAAATAGTTTTTGTACTATACCTAACTTTCAAACGGAGTGTCTTTTAAAGTCGGGTCTGCTAATTAATTGTAGCCAATATTGCAAAGTTTTCATTCATATCGACCAAAATCACAAACAAATCTTTGTAAGCTGTTAATATTCATAAGCCGAAGCCAAAGACTACATGAACGGGTCCAACCCAACCCACCAAACAAATCCAAAAAGAAATAATTGATCATATACCCTCCATTTAGATGGAAATTGAGGATTTACCCTCCTGGCCCACGTGTCAATGACTTATGATGACCCCACGTGTCATTGAGATGTGGAGGGTAAATCCTCAATTTCCCAACTAAAGAGAGGGTATATGATCCAATCTCCCATCTAAAAAATGAACGAACAAAGCAAATAGTCTACAGGATTTGGAGTTTAGCTTCGCGTAGAAGGAGCACACGAGCAGGCGCACCTGGCACACGCAACATCTAATCCAAACCCTAATTCGAAATAAAAAAAATTGAACAGAAAACGAAGTGTAAGAAGCACCACCTGTCCTTCGAGCCGGTTGGCGCCGCCGCGGCACGCGGACTCACCCCCGCCGTGGCTGCAGATGCCGCTGCCGCTGCCGCAGCCGCTGCCACGGCCATCTGCTGCTGCTGGTGCTGCTGCAGCTGCACGAGCCTCTGCAGCTGCGCGCCGTCAGCCTGCGGGAAGGGCTGCGCGCCGCCGGCCTGCGGGAAGGGACGCGCGTAGCGGTACGACGAGGGGACGTCGTACGGCGAGGCGGGCGGGCCGACGCGTTGGTGCTGGTACTGCGGCGAGGCGGAAAGGTACGACTGCAGCTGCTGCGGCGTCGGCTGCTGAGCGAAGAAATGGGGCGCGCCACCGGGGGCGGAGGCGGAGGCCGTGGCGGCGGTGGTGGCGGAGAACGGGGGCTGAGCGGCGGCAGGGGCAAAAGGGTCTTTTCGCGAGGCGGGCGCGGGGGCGGGGGCGAGGAGCGCGAGGAGTATGTCGCGGATGAGCGGCGCCTTGGGGGAGAGGTCGACGCCGAGCTGCGACCCGAGCTGGCGCACCACGGCCTCGGCCGAAATCCCGCCGGCGGCACCGCCGGGGAGCGAGGCGGCCTGCCGGACGAACGACTCCACGAAGCGGGCGAGCTCCTGGTCGGACACCATCGGATTCGGGGGTGGTGACGGCGGCGGTGCGACGCCTCGTCGCCTTGTTGAAAAAATTGAAATGGGGGTTCGGGGGCGGTTTTGTTTTGGGGCTGGCTCGCTCGCTCGCTCTGGTTCGGGGCGCTCGCTCCTTTTTGTTTGTGGTTTTCTCGGCTCGGCTCGGCTAGCGTTCGGGACGGGGATAGACGAGGGCTGCTTTGCGATTAGGTACCTGCATTTATTCGGCTGTTACATATAGGTCCCTGTGGACTTTTTCGAGAATTTTGGGGAAGATTGCCCCAGGAGTGGACTGTGAGTGGCGTTCTGGAAGAACTAGACATGAATTTTGACTTGGTGTGCTTTGACTTGGTGTGCTTAAATTTGTGGTTTATGGTTTTTTTTTTCTATTTGAGGTTTTTTTACTGTAGTTGCTAGTAGCTTTTTCAATATAATTAAATTTAAAAATATTAAAAATAGAAACAAATATGTTATCCCATCACGAACAAAGCAAACGAATACGAAGAAAAAAGAAAAAGCAAAAAAGCCCAAAAAACTAAAAACCAGAAAAATGAAATTAAGAAACTAGAAGTTAGAAGCCAGAAGCTGAAAGCTAAAGCCTAAATGAGCGGGGTTCAAACTTGCGTAGGGTTACACTGTAATGTTGCTCATTAATTGGTTCATAGCATGCCCGAACTTAGCGCCTCTTCTAACCGGCTTCTGGCTACTATAAGCAGTTTTTCAAAGTGGCTTTTCCACTTCTCTCACTCCCGTCTAGCTCTGCAGTTAAAACAGAAGGCCATGGGCATATCACGTACCTCACTCCTTTTACTCCTATCTCACACACGCATCTCTCTCTTACTTTTTGCACCACTTGTCTTCTCTTTCTAAAAGACATTTTTTCATCCACTACTATTTATTTTCAGTCAAAATCCATCAGTCACAACCAATATGAACGAGCTATTAGTTTGAGAACACTACTATCCTTGGTTCATCCTCCTATTCTACGCCAGCAAGTGACTTACCACAGGAACATTATTGTTTGCCAGTAGGTGAAGTCGAATGACAGCGTTGACGATACCAAGAGCCTATTTATATTGGCTTCTGCTTAGATAAGCTAGAAGCAAATATGAACAGCCAGCTTCCCACTCCTCTCACTCTCATGTCGCTCCAAGGATAAGGTAGGAGTCACAGGTGCAACACGCGCCATACTCCTCTTGCTCTCGTCTCACGCACCCATCTCTCTATCCGTTTCCCTAATGCTCATCCGTTCATTCTAAAAGTCACTTCTTTCAGTCACTATTATTCATTTTCAGCCAAAAACTATTAGCCACAACCAAAAGACATCTGTGGTAACCAATATGAATAGGCCCCAAGAGTTAAGATTGGTTGAGGGCAACAATGGTAGCAAGTAGGAAATTGGAGGAGGTGGGAGGTGGTAGCGATGCTATCAATTAAGGGAGTTGACAACAGGTAAAAGCGACATGGTGGTGATAGGGCTGTAAACGAGCTGAGCTCAAGTGAGCCTGGCCTCCTAAGCTCGAGCTCGGTAGAAGCTTGAGCCGAGCTCGAGCGAGCCTGAGTTGGGGTCTAAGCCTGAAGTTCAGCTCGGCTTAAGCTCAAGCTTGGCTTAAATAAACTTAATAATTGTTAAAAATAATTTAATATGCACTAATTTTTAATAATAAGAAAAACTTGAACTCAGCTTGAGTAAACTTGATAACAGTAAAAAATAATTCAACATACACTAATTTTCAACAATAGAAAAGCTCGAGTTCGAGCTCGGCTCGAGTAAGCTTGGTAAGAATTAGTATGTATCTAGGGTTGTAAGAAAAGCTCGAGGCTCACGAGCTATTCGAGCTCGGCTCGTTGAAGCTCATGATCAAGCTCGAGTTCGGCTCATTTGGAGCTTGAATCAAGCCTAGAGCGAGCCGAGCTTGAGTAGCTCGCGAGCCTCGAGCTTTTTTTACAGCCCTGGCGGGTGGCAAAGGCACTGATAACAACACCAAGAGCTGGCGCAGGGAAAGGAGGGCAATTAAGGCTCTGTTCAAAAGTGCTTTGGTTTTTCGCTGAAACGACACTGTAACGGGTGTTAGATTTTTCTGAAGTATTCAATTAAACAAAAATAAATAAATAAATATCATTATATCTCTATAAATAATGTAAAGTACAAAGGGTAAAAATAAAAAAATTATATTAAGAAATCAACGTGTTCCAAATAACTTTTGCCTTCTGAACCTAAAAGGCAAAAGTTGTTTGAAACAGGGGAGGCATCCTTGAGTTATTTGGCTGTTTGGCACTTCAACTAGTGTATCACATATGGCCCTCGAGGGGTTGTTAGAAGAAATTAGAAAAAAAAAGAATCCCAGAGTCTTTTTAAGGAACCTTGTTTTTATCAAGCTATGGAGTAGCACAACCAAATGTGAAGAATTTTAACACGAATTTTTACTATTTTAGCATCAATGCTTGGAAAAAGGGCTACATTCGGTGTCATAAGCTATCTAATTAAGCCTAAGGATTGGACATGAACCTGACTTATAGGTGTAATGGGTTACTCATTGATGTCCTAGCTTGTCGACACATTAGTAAGGTGGTGATCGGTTCGGCTTAAAAGCTCATGGCTTATGGCTGAAAATGCTGTAGCTGGCTGAAAAAAGCACTGTAGTTGACAGAGGCTTATTTAGCATAATTAAATTTTAAAAAAATTTAAAAATATAAAAAATATGTTAGCCCATTACATATAATACAAATAAATACGGGAAAAAAGAACCGGCAAAAAAGCTCAACAAAAAGCCAAAAGTTCAGAAAAAGACGAAATTTATGAATAGTGAAAAATAAGCCAGAAGCCGAAGCTGAATAGTGAAATTGATCAATTTGCTGGAATAGTAATAACAAAAAAGAGATATTTTTACAAACGAATTAATCAACGGACTAATGGTTAACTAGTTGAGCTATGGACAGCCTCAAATTATTGTTGTAATCTTTTTTTCCATGATCTCTTTCTTTGGTAAACACTTGGCTTCAAGTCCTCCCTATAAAAATAATGATTTGTTGTTTCGACGCACTCTACATCATAACATGAACCTGGACAGAAACATAGGTCAAATTAGTCAATAGTCCCCTCGCAAAAAAAGAAGTCAATAGTCACCTCACTTAGGTCAACATGAACAGGAACTTTGGACTAATTGTACAAGATAACAACCCAAGGTCCAAGCTGAAAAATAGACTGACAAAGCGCAATGCTTGGGAACCAGAAGACGCTACTACCCCCTCCCAAGTTGGTAGAATTGCACCGAGCACGGATAAATATAAAATCGTACACCATCGCCACAGCCCACGAGTTAGCCCCTACTGGAAGCAAAACTCCCTGCACCCGGTCCACCACCGCCTTGAGGTACCTACACCCACCGCCGTGGTTGCCCGACCCCTTTTGCGCTCGTCCGCGTGCGGCCCCACGTGTCAGCGACCTATCTGCTTGCGGTGTGTCTGCGCCCTGGTACGCGCACCACTTGACCAAAATTTTTTAAAATAATATATTTGTTTATTAATATTACATTAATATATCGTCACTTAAAAAATAACATAAATAACCTACTATCGCCATTTAGAATAGCGACAATCTTATGTAGAATCATTCATGATACTCCGTAGGTCTGTGTTGCCAAATGAATTAATGATAAAGGTGTTGTCATAAATCAATCGGTGACAGAGTTTATGTCACCATTTGTAATGGCAAAAGAGGTTCTATCATTAGTTGAAATGGCGGCAAAAGCTTTTTTGAATTTTTAAATAATACATTTTTCTTAATTAAGAATATACTATTTATGAATAATTCTTCTATTTTTTGCTTTAATAATTTTGAAATAATAACTAACAATTAAAGAGAGAATTTGACTAGTGTATCTCAGGTTGTATTAATGATTTTTATTTAAATAAACTATTTAAAACCCAACACAACACTCCATAATGAAGGTACAATTATACTGCACATAGGGTTTGGTTATGTGTATATATTTGACTCACAACTCCTATGATATAAATAATAACATGCACGAGCCGTTAACCCAAACTATATATAAGATATATGTATACCTTGTGAAATGTAAAACGATATGGTGGTTGTAGATCTAATAAGACTTATGGGCGAATGCCTTTAAGGCGAAAATGGAACACCATAAGGCATCCACATGGAGTGACAGTTGTTAGGGCGATGTTGATGTGACTGTTTGTCGATGTAGTGCCAAGCGTACTTGCAGCTCAGGTTGGTGTAGCAGCAATATGGATGGTAGTAGCTGCCGAGGTGGACCACCTTCTCATTGTTCACCTCTCTTATCCTCTGCCTGCGGAACTCATCATTATTGATTCTCTTGATGGATATAAAGTGTGGATATAAACCTGGGTAGATATTGGATATAGTTGATCCACTCACTCGGTGAACTTGCAATCTGCAAGGAAGACAAGGTGATTACAAGCGATGCATGTGTGGAAGTATAGATAGGAAATGAATTACTTACCCTCCAGTTCCACTAACTCTCAATATGTGTGTTGCCGTGCCCAGATAGCAACACCATGCAACTTCAGGTCGTGCAACGTATGATCTAGTGAGAATATTTGGTATAACCATCTCATAATAATGCCCCATAAATGCTCCTCTGTAACTGTCAATTTGCCTGGGGGCGAATGACCTATCGCCCGGTATGGAGCCAATGTCGCCTCGCTTCGCAAAGGCCTCCCCGACCTCAGACTCGGTCATAGGAACTTAGACCACCTACGCGCTAGTAAACGAAAACCACCTCGACCTGATCTATCAAACAAGATTAGATTGATCAGTAGTCGTAACTGCAATAGAATATTTGAAAGAGTGGCCATCACAAATGGGAAATCATGCAAATTAACTCTTGCACCCATCCGTGGAACCTCTTCTCAATAGTATATTTTGAAAAGTACTCATTCAGTCATACCTGTCAATCAATTCAACAACTAATCTGATGTTAATGACGACTGCTCATTCGATTAAATAAACATAAAATAGACCTAATAACAAATATGTTACTCACAAATAAACTTGTATAGAAGGGGATTTCCCTAACCTACAACACTCTAAAGAAAGACAACCAAACATATATGTCTGTTAAAAATCTAACTTACCATACATGCTTCATCTATGTAGCGCATATAGTTAATAATGGATTCTACAGACATTCTACTATCTACATTTTGAATAAACCTAACTAGCAGATCTAATATTCTAAAACTAATTAGTGAACCACAACCTACGACTACTAGAAATTAATAGTTCTACAAAAATTCATATTACACATACTACCCTAGATAACTACATATCTACAACTACACTATTTACACATCATCTAATCATTTTATTTGCTAACCTACCATGATTTCAAAATAAAATCTACAAAGAAACCGAAACTTACATTTACGATACGGAAATCACTCCTCCCGCTCTCTTCTCCTCCTTTTCCCCTATCATCTCCCCTCTTCTCCTCTCCTACCCTCTCTCTTTTTTTACTGAATTGTTATGAATTTTGGCTGAATTTTTTTGCCAATAAATACACTAGCCTCTGAAATGGCAACAGAGGGTGCGGGGCCTCTGTCGTCATTTCAATTGACGATTGGTTCCTCTGCCGCCAATTAAAATTATAACAGATATCGTGGCACTCTGTCTCTCCATTTCAAATGGCGATAGAGGCTCTATCAGAAGCTTTATCCCAAATTCAAATAGCAACAACGTCTCAATTATCATTTCAAATGGCGACAGAGTGTTATATATAATTTTTAAGTGATGATATATTAATATAATATTAATAAATAAATATATTGTTTAGAAATTCCTTGCCTGCTCCACTCACGTTCTGGGCATGCACGGCAGTTGCGGTAACAAGGCCATGTCACTTTTCACCTGGTCGCCTGCTGCGTTACCTGTTTCTGTCTCTACTATGAGGCCGTTGTAACTTTGACGGGTTACATCGATGCACATTAGGGCATGTACAACTCAAACCAAGCCCCCATCGGAGGTAGTCAATGGACCAATAAAATATTGTTACATTTCATCACTTCATTCTTTTCATTTTGGCCCCTAACTTATTCCATTTTATACTTTTCTCCAAAATTCTGCACTAGAACCCTTGTGGTAAATATAAATTATACAATCATCTGAACCCACTTATCAGCCATCCAACCCCATCACTTGTCCTCGCCCTCACCCTCACCATTCACCACACCCGTGCGCTAGCACGTTGCCACCTATGCACTAGCTCACCACTGCTTGCCTTGCATCGGTGTTGTCGCCTATGCACTACCTCACTGCAACTCAACCCTGCATCACTACCAACCTCCCTTGCATCATCGCCGCCACTCTCCTCCCATTTCTCATGCTCCCCCATCGTCGTCGCCTTCCTGTACAACTTGCCACCGCTGTCGCCCATTGGCTGGAGGTCGCAAGCATCTAGATCCTCCCACGAAAACTACATGATCGACATTGTAGCCAAACTCGGTCGTAGGTGGGTTCGGATGGACTTGTGGCTTATAACTTTTCACTTTTGTTATAGTAACTAGCTTTCAAATGATGTATTTTTTAAGGTGTGGTCTATTAATCGATTGTAGTACACATTGTACCAACTTAAGTTGTACCGGTTAAAATCGCATGTGATTATCCCTCTCTTCATAGTATCTCTTTCTCGAACAGTAAGAATTCAAAAGCAAAAGGCTATAGCCTAAAAGAACCCACCCATAACAGATTCTAAATCCTATGTGCCACCCCTCTCTCCCCTCCTTGGACCAATATCTTTTTCCTCAAGCACTCGCCTCCTCTGGTGGCTGCTCTACCACTCTACAAGTCACCACTTTTCCTCTCTTTCTCCTCCATGGTAGCGAGCCTTCGATGTGGCCCTATGAAGCTACCATCCACGGTAGAACGTTGTACATGCTCTTATACCTGTCTGCAAGGAGCAGCAGCATCCCATGCTATGCAATGTAAGAACCGCACTGATCGTTGTCGTTGAGTTGATGATAACTTGATGTTGATCTGAATTTTGGTGATGTGTTGGTGATTTGTGACGAGAGATAATGGTGCGTACACAAGAAGCATGGTGTCACAGTTGAGTTTTACTCGCCAACCTTCCTGTCAAAATGACCGAGGAGTAAATCGTAAGAGAAAAGTGGGCAATTTTAGTGCATGGTCGCATGTTCATCCACGCATCAACCATGAAAAGAAGTTGTTTTCGGAGAGAGAAAAGGTGAAGTGCATTGGTCCATACTCCATGGAATTCTTCATCTTGCTAGCTAGTTCTTGCCATCTCGATGGATTGCTAATTTGTCTTCTTTTTTTTTTTTTGAAACCCGATGGATTGCTAATTTGTCGCCCAAAAGTAGAAGAGAGTAAGAAATTTTCTGCCGTCGAACTGGCTGGTTCCAACCCGCATGCTGCCAGGCAGGAGTGGAGGTCTTGGTCTACGGTCTTGCCTGCTGCGCTCCCTTTTGCTTTCTCGTTCTTTTTTCCCTCTCTTTTTGCATGTTCCGAGGCTAGCAATTCTGAAATTCAGAATTTCAGACATCGGAGACGTATGCAATTCTTGAGGCACAAAACCCACAATGTAAAGTAGTTCTAGGCCTATTCAAAAGAGCATTTTTTTAAACAGTTTATGGTTAAAAAGCACTGTAGCTGGCTGAAAAAATACTGTAGCTGACGGAGACTTATTTAGCATAATTAAATTTAAAAAACTAAAAATAGAAAAAAACATGTTATCCCATCACGTATAATCAAACAAATACGAGAAAAAAAGAACCGGCAAAAAACCTAAAAAATCCAAAAGTATGGAAAAGAACGGAATTTATAAATAATACAAAATAGGCTAAAAGTCAGAAACTTAAATCGAAACCAACATGTTCTAGATTTAAGTAGTAGCAGTAGCAACAATTTTATCAAGCAAATTCCTTGCAGCATGTACGCGTCAGGAAGAAATTTGAGTCGCAACATGTACTCGCGTCAGGAAGAAATTTGAGCCGCAACATGTACTCGCGGTCAAATGTAGACTCTGACCTCTGCAGATCGGTGGGCCATTGGCATTCATGGCTACCAAACGGCGAGCCTGTAGAAGCCTGCAAAAGAAGCAACGATTTTCCTGTGTTTGCTCCAAAACCTTCCCACAGCCTTCTCTCTAACAAGTTTTGTCAAGTCTAATGGTCATCCCTACTGCTGCTTTTTTTTCCCTGATGATACTACTACTAACACTATTACCTCTTTTTAGGGATTTTTTTGAAACAAATGAATTGTACAAAAATTTCATTTGAAACAGTTCAATTCTCACCTAAATTTAAGAAAACTACCATGTTGGCCCACGCAACTGTGTGGGTAGCTTCGTTGCGGCATTTTTATGTGCATTTTGGTAAATCTGCGTTATTGCAATTTTGCCTATAAAATAAGTGGCTTATATATGTAATTGGAGCTAGAAAGCATAGTATTTTTTTGAACAATCTAGTAAATATATAGAAAGCTAAATTATGGAAAATTTATCGGCAACCCTTAAGATAGAAATTCTATAAAAGATGTGTGATAAATTTATCGGCAACTCCAAAGAATCAACGCTCGCGTTATCTGTTTGGCTTATACTTCTCGGATCAACTACATAATTCACCAGCGGTGTACCTACGAAGTAGTACAAATCAAGAAGAAATAGCAGCATACATGTCGACATGACGATCTAACTGACTGTTTCTCGTTTCTTCAGGGGGATGAGCTTGTGAATCTTCCATGATATAGAACTAAACACAAAAGATGACATCAAATGAGTTTGTAGGAAATAGAATATCATGACAAACGACATCAAGTGAGTTTGTAATAAAGAGAAAAGTAACCATATTGACCTGTTCTTTTCCTCCGAAGCTAGCGGTTTTTGGCTTTTGTTACAGTACCTAACTTTCAAACGAAGTATTTTCTCAAGACGGAGTCTACAAATTAAACGATGTACACGTTGAAAGCCCAACATCTGTACCAGTCAAAATCGCAAGTGAGTATCTCTCTCTCCGTAATATGTACCGTAAATAGCCAAAATTCAAAAATTTCAATCATAAACCATAGCCGTTGCCAAACAAGCCCTAGGACAAGGCAAACAATGGACTCGATGATGGCAATTAGATCTCACATGCTAGCGCCACTAGAAAGCCTTGATTTTGGTGGCATCCATGAAAAGTTGGCCAAAATTTTCAGATTAGATTCTCGGAAAAGCTTTAAGGCCACAACTCATTTGATCTACATACATGGTACATGTCCATGATGGCTCCAAGGCAACATCCTCGGTGTATCCATGTGGCAGATGGGTGCAAATTTTTTCTTCCAAATTCTCTACAAAGTAGTATCTATGTAAGAGTCATCATGACTTACCGCTTTTTTTTTTCTTTCCGCCGGAACCATGCATCTATCCCTTTTGATATTGTCTAGATTGCGTAGCTAATGGAAATTATGAGATATGAATCCAATAGTATGTGAAAGCTAGTCTGTACAACTCCTAGCCAGAGATGTCCTCAATTTCCTTGTAGAAAGCCAAACTAAATTTCCAAAGAACTTTATATACAGATATACATGGAACTCTAATATTTTTTTCTTAATAAGGGTTATCATATTTTCTATATTAAGAATAAATATATCTTTAAACAATAACATCTTATTAAAGATCATCATCTCTTTTAAATTAAAAAGAAATATATCTTTAAGCAATAATATCTGGCGACTACTATAGTTTTGCTTAATTAGGATCCACTTAATTAATGATTAGATATTTCACTTTTTTAAGAATTTTTATTTTTTAATGATTTTAAAATATCTGTTATCGATTTTTAGTAATAAATAAGTAAGATTTTTAGGGTCTTCAGGATTCGCGGAACATGGGTTGGGCTACGCACTCAATTCTCCCAGGCCAACCACAACATCTGCGTCCGTTGGCTGGCTGGGCTGCGGGCCCAATATCTCACAACAGCTCCGTTTCAAAAAAGAAAAGAAAAAGAAGAGACCAAAAACCCTCGACAGCTCGCTGGATAAGAAAGAGATGCCAGTGCCACTAGTAGAGAGAGAAAAATAGCTTAAGGTTCGTAAGCAAGTTCGAGCTCGTTCGTTACAAGCTTAAGTTGGCTTTGTTTGGGTTCATGAATTTTTAAGCTGAGTCAAGTCTTTTTTCTAGCTCGCAAAAAAATTGAACCGAGTTTGAGCTGCTCGTGATATTTGGTACTACATTTTTGTACTACAATATTTTCATATAACCATGGCGATGTTTCGATTGAACTACTACAACATTTATGTTAAAAGTCTATCTGCGGGGCTGAAAATCATGATGCAGCTCGCGAGCCGTTCAAGCCGGCTTGAGCTAGGATACGAACCAAGCGAGCTAGGCTTTTAGCTCGTTTCCTAAATAAGTCAAACCGTAGCTTTGACTAGTCAGACTTTGAAGTATGGCCTATTTATATCAGTGTATGACTTATGACTTATATGTTATGGCTTTTTAAAAATAAACAAACAAAATAGTTTTTGCACCGCTGTTTCGAAGCGACTTATTAAGGTAACTTTTTTGAAATGGTTTATCGCTATTCGATTTATTTGCGTTAGAACCAAAAGCCACCCGCTACAGTCGAAAAAACGCAGCCGTAGTATTTCACGTCTCACCTGAAGAGGAGTTGTAAATTTTGTTATAGTGTGTAGATATGCCGGCAGCGCGATACATCCAGTCTTGTGCTTCGACTTCAACGCATTCAATACATCTCACTTCACCTGCCCTAGCTATTACCCTCCCGTCCATTTTCTTCTCTCTTTTTTTTTTGTCCCTAGCCTCTACAGATGGAAACGCATAGAAAGAAAACTGTGTTGTGTTACCACGGCCGCCGCAAAGCGAGCTCAAGGGATAACACACCGCGCAGAGGCCGACGTGGACGCATCTACACCCATGGCTTGCAGATTGGCTCCGGTTGGAGTCGAGTCAAATCTGTCGTTTTTATCCGAGAGCTCAGCTCCGTCTCCTCTCCTGAATAACAAGACGTTTTTTTTTTCTTGCGTCGATTTTTCTCCAAAGATAATTTAGCACTAATTCAGAGGCGTTCGATAAAACTGGGACGGTCCAAGGCTAGGAGACCGGAGAAGCTAGGCTCGATCCAACAGATTATCATGTGTACTTGAGGCCATGCCATCACCATGGAACTGAGCAAGGCCTGATTGGATTGACACTACCATACCATCGCCATGGAATGGAGTACCACTCCATGGGCGAGCTTTGAGGGCCTCTCGAATACGGGCTCCCGGCAAGCCGCCTTATCTGCCACGTAGGACGGATGCGGGGCCCACGAAAGGATCGCCCCGTGGCCACCGTGGCTCCTATATAGCCCTCATCACCCTATCCTGCTCCCAGTCTCCTCACCTTCAGTTCGCACGTATTTCTCAGACGTGCGAGGACCATCCTTCCCAAACTCCTCCTCTTCCCTTGTTGAAGGGAGCATACAAGGATCAGGTACATCTCCATTTCTCTAGAAATTTGATGTGAAAGTATGCTGGCTGATCATAGGTAGCCAAATTCTAGCAGCTTCATGTGCTAAAAACATACTAGTTGAATGGTTGATCATAGGTATCCAAACTCTAGCTGTTAACCTTTTCAGTGCAGTAATATTGATGCTGTTTTGAGTAGCAGGAATTTGCAAAGAATAGCATGTCCTAGGGAAGAAGCAGGGAAGCTTCTGTTTTGTTCTCCAGTTCTATCACAAAAAAAAGCACATGATTTGATTCACCTGTTTCTGAATACTGTCATAAGGCTGCAGCTTAATCCTTTATTCTAGGATCAGCACGCCAACTAATAGCTTACTTGAGAAGCGAACTGTCCTGAGTAGATAAACTCTTGTACATGAGTAGCAAGTACGCACTCCTCTTTTCCTTTTGAGAGAGAGTATTGTTAGATTTAGCCTCTTGCAATGAGGTAAGGAAAAAAAATATCTCGGAGCTTCAACTCTTCTAGACAACCCATCAGTCCCACTCGTTAACCATAGACCTGTACTCTGCAGCAAGATGGACTACGTGTACGGGCCTGGCCGGAACCACCTGTTCGTCCCCGGGCCGGTGAACATCCCGGACCCGGTGATCCGCGCCATGAACCGGCAGAACGAGGACTACCGATCGCCGGCCGTGCCGGCGCTGACCAAGACCCTCCTCGAGGACGTCAAGAAGATCTTCAAGACCACCACCGGGACCCCCTTCCTCTTCCCCACCACTGGTGAGTACTGACGACTGCTGAGTTTATCCTTCACGTACGCGTCGTCATGCGAAAACGTGTTGTGGTTCTTGATTTTCTGAATGGTTCTGGCGCGGTGCAGGCACCGGCGCGTGGGAGAGCGCGCTGACGAACACGCTGTCGCCGGGCGACCGGATCGTGTCGTTCCTGATCGGGCAGTTCAGCCTGCTGTGGATCGACCAGCAGCAGCGCCTCAACTTCAAGGTGGACGTGGTGGAGAGCGACTGGGGCCAGGGCGCCGACCTCGCCGCCCTCGAGTCCAAGCTCCGCCAGGACCCCCTCCACACCATCAAGGCCGTCTGCATCGTCCACAACGAGACCGCCACCGGCGTCACCAACAACCTCGCCGCCGTCCGCAAGCTCCTCGGTCCGCAGCCATCATAACCATCACAACATGTTGTAGCACGCTGGATTTATTGTACCATGTAAGTTCTTGACGTCTGACGCATGCGCTTGATTGGCTCCGTGCAGACGCGTACCGGCACCCGGCGCTGCTGCTGGTGGACGGCGTGTCGTCGATCTGCGCGCTGGACTTCCGCATGGACGAGTGGGGGGTGGACGTGGCGCTGACGGGTTCGCAGAAGGCGCTTTCGCTGCCGACGGGGCTGGGCATCGTGTGCGCGAGCCCCAAGGCGCTGGAGGCCAGCAAGACGGCCAAGTCGGTGCGCGTCTTCTTCGACTGGAAGGACTACCTCAAGTTCTACAAGATGGGCACCTACTGGCCCTATACCCCCTCCATCCAGCTCCTCTACGGCCTCCGCACCGCCCTCGACCTCATCTTCGAGGAGGGCCTCGACAACGTCATCAAGAGGCACAACCGCCTCGGCGCAGCCACAAGGTCGGTATAATTATCAGTTACTCCATTGTGGTTAATTAGTACGTCGATTTAGTCAGTACATGATGATGAGCTTAATCATGTGTTGTTGCTGCATGCGGTAGGCTGGCTGTGGAGGCGTGGGGGCTCAAGAACTGCACCCGGAAGGAGGAGTGGTTCAGCGACACGGTCACCGCCATCGTCGTGCCGCCCTACATCGACAGCTCCGAGATCGTCAAGCACGCATGGAAGCGGTACAACCTCAGCTTAGGC
Source organism: Dendrocalamus latiflorus (assembly GCA_017311315.1). NCBI lineage: Eukaryota > Viridiplantae > Streptophyta > Magnoliopsida > Poales > Poaceae > Dendrocalamus > Dendrocalamus latiflorus. Next base: position 4,931,884 of record CM029654.1, read on the forward strand.
CTCGGCCTCAACAAGGTGGCCGGCAAGGTGTTCAGGATCGGACACCTGGGCAACCTCAATGAGGTACGCATACTCACGCATCCTGCCTTTTCCTGCAATCTATACGTACCCTCCGCATTGCAATTTGCGACGACGATCCGTCTGCTGTTCCTCGTTCATTCGTGTGACAAATGAACTCTGCAGCTGCAACTGCTGGGATGCCTGAGTGGAGTGGAGATGGTGCTCAAGGACGTGGGGTACCCGGTGAAGCTCGGCAGCGGCGTGGCGGCCGCGGCGGCCTACCTGTCGAATTCGACGCCTCTGATCCCGTCCAGGATCTGAGCAACCACATGCAAGGCCGGGAATCATGAGCAGGACATGCGTTGCAGCCCTGCTTCTGCTGCTTGGCAGAACAAGCGTAGTAAACTATTGGCTATACTCTCCTGTATGTAAAGTTAATTTTTACACTTAGCTGTGCTACGGGGTATAGTTTTGTGAACTGCAGCTTCAGTTGAACTGGAAGTCGGAGTATATAACAACAATCCCTGCCTCTTAATATCAACTCTGTTTCATGCTTCCTGTTCCTAAAGATATGATGTTTTCAATTGAGTATATAACCACTAGGTTACATTATAGGGAGTGTCTATACAACATTCGACTATTTTTGAGGATAAAAATAGTCAGATTTTGAGCCGTTAGATGGAGATCCAACGTTCTAGATCATTTTTTTTGGAGGGGGGCTTGTATGGGTGGATCCGTTGGATGGAGATCTAACGCTTTAGATCAATCTGACTGTTTTTGTCCTAAAAACAGTCGAATGTTGTATAGACATACACTACATTATATAATGCCTGTTGGGTTACGACCACTCAGGATGAATGCTTAGACCACTCGGACTTTAGACCACTTAGGCTGCTCGAACGCCGCTAGCTGAAGACTTGGACTACGCAGGTGCTCGACCGCATAGCACTCTAAACTTCGATAACTCGGCACGTAATGTTGGTTATGATCAGATTTAGACTTCAACCGCTTTCTCGTTGACGACTTTGCTTGCGATCGACTTCGACCGCTTTGTGCACTTGGCACTTGTAGACTTCGAACAAGTACTTGTAGTCGAACTTCAACAACTCCGTGCTCGTGAGCTTTGACCTATTGACACTCGCACTTGATGACTTCTTTGCTATTGAGTGCTACAGTACTCGTGTTCCGAGTACTTTAATCTTCTCTGGTACTCGCGCCACCTCTGATTCTCTAGCCTTTGAGTATGACAACGACAACACAAAAATAAGCCGAGAACACGAGTTGATATTCTGGGACACAAAAACACTCCAATTTTTTTGTATTTTCTTCTTCCCCCTCGTTAGCTTCACTACTACAGAAGAGGCTATACTGGACGGCTACATCACAGACGGTTCATACGGAACCATCTGTGATTAAACTGTCACAGACGGTTTATATTGGCAACCGTCGGTGATATTTTCACAGACGGTTATTAACTGGAACCGTCTGTGATAATTTTAGAGATCACAGACGGTTCGTATTACTAACCGTCTGTGAAATTTCACAGACGGTTAGTAATACGAACCGTCTGTGGTATCGTTTAAACTACAGGATCTATAGAGACGAGAGTCAAATTCAAGGTAATTTTATTACAAAAGTGCAATAAAAAGACATTCCCAGATTTGAATCTTCTGGGCTTCATATGCTTCTTCGTCGACTTCTGGAGTTGGAGGATCAGCCGCTGTGTTCTCGAATGCCGTCAAGATTGCCCTTGCCTTCTCGACTTCCTCCTCAAGCATGGGCAAATGATCATTAGCATGTTCCATAATCTGAAACAGGATGTCAAGATGCGCTTCCGCATTATTGGCCCAATCTGCTTGATCGACAAGTTTATCCAAGTGTGTCTGCTGTGCCGCAAGATCTTCCTCCGCTTTGCGCACATTGTAGAGAAGAACGAGGCGGTTTCCCTATCTTGAGTGGCAATGAGACACCTCCGTCGATGGCGGATGATGAGGTCCAGCTGACGGATGGAAGCGAGTCGAGGAAGGAGAGCAGGGCGTGAACGGAGGAGCTGCTCCAGACGTAAATTTTTGGCCGCCTGTGTAAGGTTGCGTCCGAACAACTCATGATGGATAGATGAGAGGAAGGAGATCAAAAGAATTTTAGATGTCATTATTGAGAAATCTAGTGATGAAGAAGATGATCAGGGAGAGCATAGTGTGTAGAAGGATTAGGGCGTGCATATATAAGCATTAACGCATGCAGACGCTTCGTATTTCAAACCATCTCTGCTATTATGATCAGGGAGAGCATAGTGTGTAGAAGAGCGGGATTAGGGCGCACATATTTAAGCATTAACGCAGACGCTTCGTATTTCAAACCATCTCTGCTATTAACATCACAAACCGTTCATATTCTGATATTAATATCACAGACCGTTCGTCTGATATTAATATCACAGATGGCTCGTATTAAGAACCATCTGTGATAACTGAAACATCACAGACGGGTCGTATTAAGAACCGTCTGTGATAATCACATATCACCAATAATTGGCGTGTGATAATCACGTGTCACCAATAATTGGCGTATACCCAGGATTTCGATCTCACCCGTCCATTCTCTCCACATCGAATGGCAGGTAGCCTTATAAATAACGCCCCATCTACCTTTCCACCGGTACTAGTCACGCGTGAGTTCATCCACTGTGAGCATATATGGCTGTAAGTGTGGTAAGTGTGTCTTGTTCACCCGCACCGTCGTTCCATGAAGAGTTCACTAGCTTGTTATCCTGTAATAGATCTAAATGTGTTGTCGTGCTTGCCTCTGTATTTGCATGTTCCTCAACGATGCCGACTACTGCCGAGATGTGATGTCCACTCCGACAATCCTTCTTTTTCCTGCAAAATTCAAGGCAATTTTAAAACAAAAGTTCAAAAAAAACATTCCAAGATTCTTCAGTGAGCAGCCGACATAGCCGACTTCTTCGTTGAGCGACCATCCATCTGCTTCTTCCCACTTCTTTTCTTCATCTCTGGTCTCTGGATCACGTACGCCAGTAGAGATGATTCAGTTAGCTACTTCCCATTTATGTAACCGACCCGGCAAATAAGAAGCGCCATGTAGTTCTTCAGGGAAAAAGAAGGATTGTCAGGGTTGAGAATGTTGTGGATGAGGAGGAGTACAATCAATTTGATGATTTGCCTCCATTCGGAGACGGCATCAGGCTTGAGGAAGAACAAGGCGATGAAGTAAGCTATATGCGTGTCGATCATCGTGAAGGGCTTTATTTAAAATGATATAGCCAAAGTGTAATAAATGATATTGGTTATGCTTGTGTTTTTCATAAATGTATGTATGTTCCATTGTAATTGTAAAACGACTAAGGAACTAAGAAATAGTTATATTTATGGTTATGCTTGCGTTTTTCATAAATGTATCTATGTTCCATATTGTAATTGTAAAATGACAAAGGAACCTAGCTAGCTGCGGGTATTTATAGTGAACTATCACAGGCGGTTTATCAAAAGAAACCGTCTGTGATAACACATCGCAGACGGTTCTATCGATATAACCGTCTATGATAATATGGATATCACAGACGGTTATATCTACAGAACCGTCTGTGATAATATGGATATCACAGACGGTTATATCTACAGAACCGTCTGTGATAATATGCATATCACAGACGGTTATATCTATAGAACCGTCTGTGATAGCTTATCTTTAAATACCCGCAGCTAGGTCTGCGGAGTCCGCTCTCGCGCAGTCTCTTGTCTCCACTCTGCAGCGCCCCTGCTAGCTAGGTTTTGGTCCCTCCCACCGCCGCTCCCTCCCGACGCCGCCGGTCCCTCCCGACGCTGCTCCCTCCCGACGCCGGTCCCTCCCGATGCCGGTCCCTCCCGTCGCCGCTCCCTCCCAACGCCGCCGGTCCCTCCCGACGCCGCCGCTCCCTCCCGACGGCGGTCCCTCCCGACGCCCCTCCGACGCCGCCGCTCCCTCCCGACGCCGGTCCCTCCCGATGCCCCTCCGACGCCGCTCCCTCCCGACGCCCCTCCGACGCCGCTCCCTCCCGACGCCGCTCCCTCCGAGCTTCACATGTATTTTATTTTATATGCTTCACATGTTATATGCTTCACATGTTATATGCTCATGTTATATGCTTCACATGTTATATGCTTCACATGTTGGAAGGCCCATATATAGCTCACTGCAGTTAGTTAATCGTTAAGGGCATAAAGCAAGTGACACACTCCAGTGTATCTTGTTCAATGAACTTGATGCACTGGTTTGTGTCACTTGATTTATAGAACTTTGACAAGCTGGGACCATAGCTCACTGCAGTTAGTTTTTTCTTAGAAAAGAGATGGCGTCCACACAGTCTTCGTCGTCGTCATCTGGGTCTCACGCTCCCAAGATTGCGAAAACTAAACGTGGCCGAGGAGTATCGAAAAGGCCAGAGGGCCGAATGACCATCACGGTGGTCTCTCCGAATGGGATCCCTCTGCAACCGAAGAAAGCACGTCATCATTTCGGACTACCTGCGGAATAATTAGAAGGGAACGGGTCCCCATCACCATAGCAAGCTGGAAAGATTTGACAAAGGATCACAAAAATCAGCTATGGGAGGAAATTACAAATTCGTTCGAGATCCCAGCAGAAGTACAGGGACTCGTGCAACGGCAGGTGCTCCTCGCGATGGGAAAAGCATGGAAAAATTTTAAGAGCACTCTTGTGACGAAGTACGTGTCCGAGGATGTCACGCCCTTCACGAAGTATCCTTTCGTGTCGCCGGAAACATGGGAGGCCTTTGTGCAGATGAAGACAACGACCGAATTTGAACAACAAAGTGCGACGCACAAGGCTCTCTAGGCACAAAACACGCACCCTCACAGATTTGGCACTACTGGGTACGCGGGTAAAATCCCGCAATGGAGGATGCAGGATGAGGTCGCAATCCGATCGGAGGCCTCTCCGCCATTTGCCGGGATCGCAAACGAGTGCGCTCGAAACTGGTTATGAGCGAGGTCATCAACCACATCTTCGGGTGTCTCTTTCAAAAACCCCGCAGATGAGGAAGTGTCCCAACGCCTGGTAAAATATGTTAAACAACATAGTTGTTAACACCTCTTGAACTTCATGGGTTCAAAAATAACATGATTAATTGCCTCTTGCAGCAATCATTGACTACCGAATCTTCTCGTGGCTCCTTTGAAGAATATAGGGAGATAGATTTACTATCACAGGCCTTGGGAAACAAGGAGCACCCAGGTCGCACACGAGGCATGTGGGTTTATGTATCTTGGAGGCACGGATTTCCAGATTACTCCGAGACATATAGGAGTAGGAAGAGATCCAAGGCGTACCGCAGCGAACAAATAAAACAGGAGCTTCGTTCTCAACTTGAGGAACAACTATCTGCCTTACTTCAAGAGCAGACTGCCTCACTTCGAGGAGAGATAGATTCGTTGCGGGAAGAACTGAGACAAGTCCGCAACCAATCGCAACCCACTCCTAGTACTGCGGTACCCAGTCCCCCTCAACGTCGCAGTAGCTGCGCGTCCACACCAATTTCTGAACATAGCGACGCCCACTTACGTATTGATGACATTCAGGTAATGTACCTCTTTAGAATGGTACATAGATCTCTCTGGTGGACGCCTTAACTCATCTTGTATCGTTATGTAGGAGCCCATGCCTTGCAGCCTCAAAGTCAGGCTTGTTGGCTCTATTCCCGTTGACGCTGGGCGCGGCATGGTGTATCCATTGCTGCCAGGGACGCTGGTGCACGGTGTACAAGTAGACACCGGTTTCATAAAGGTCCAGGTAGACATGATTAATGATATTTTTAAGTCCGTCCCTCTTGAGAAGCCCCCAAACGAAGAGATTAAGACATTAGGGGATGCCGTCCACACATTCATTCAGTGGCCCAAGAGGGACATCGTCCTCGACATGTCCGTGCCACAATCTTCACATCCAGTGGCCCAAGAGGGACGTCGCCCTGGACCTGGCACATCGGCTCCGGTGGCTCCACCTCCACCTCCAAATCCAGTAAAATCTGTTGCATCGGCTCCCGCCGAGACGCCACCGAGAACATATCATAAGCGAGGCTCCAAGGCCTCCAAGGCTCATGCGACGAAAATTAAGCCGCGTCCCGTGCCATGGAAGTTTATTCTAGGAGTGTCGTTGGTGCCCGAGTCACAATTACGCCAGATTGGTATGATTTGCAATACATTGCATGCCTGGTACATGGAGAAGTCCAACATGAAGCCAAACCGGCAGAGTGCATTCACTCTGAAATATAACGAGACGCATTTCCTCCACGACTCGAGCTACATCGTCGTGACATTCGAAGATTTATTCTTACTATTCAATCTCAACGAACTCGACGCCTCACTTCTACGATGCTGGACACTGTAAGTGTACTGTACAATGAAGTTCTACATTCACGTTACACAGATAAATGTCATTACTCTTTCTTTATGTATAGATACATGATCTAAGAAGTTCGGCGATTGCGACGACCGGTGGGTTTCCTCGACCCTCACTTGGTCTCCGAGCAATCTATCAATGAAGATGCATCCTTCGTGCAAGGTTACATAACGAGGGGATTGATTGCTCACACCGACAAGGAGTACGTCATGGTACCCTTCAACCAAGGGTAAGTGCTTCACTAGTTGCCACACATATGTTTCATTTGTACTTTACATGCAGCATGAACTTAGGATTAATCACTATGACGACACACATGACTAGGCATAACTGGATTTTGCTTGTGATTGTACCAAAGTGGAGCAAGGTAATATACCTTGATTCCCTCCTTAGGAGCAACCACGACTTCAGTCGTGTGCAAGGAGTACTTAACAGGTAAACTCATTTACTCCATACATAACTCTAGGGCGTTTGCCGATTATGTTTGCCACGGCCGAGGCTAAGTTTTTTGAATCACGTAGGGCGTTTGCCGATTATGTTGCCCAAGGAGGAACACACGACAAAAAAATCCAGTGACACGCTACGACACAACACGCGATTTCCGGTACCCGCTACAACACAATAATCCTATATCATACTTTGTTATAATGCCTCTAGAATTGACAATACCGATGTATGTAATTCTATTTTTGCAGTGCCACCAGCAGCTACAGGGCAACGTATGTGGATTCTACGTTTGCCGCCATATGAAGGAAATCATGGGTACTAAGATCAACGATCCAGAGGTTTGTCAGGTCCTTCCAATAATTATTACTTTCTGATTATATATATGTATTTATATTACACACACATGCTAATTAATGACTTAACATTGCTCCTAGCGACAGCGGGTGCACTTCGACGAAAGTGCATATGATCTTGACAATCTCGTCGACATTCGTGCAATCATCTCCGAATTCTTGCTAGCAGAGGTCATAAATAAGAGGGGAGAGTTCCACACCGGCAATGGTGATAATTAGATGTTGAAACATTGGATTCAACTGTACAAATCAAACAATTCCTTCAATTGAATTCATTTGTCAGATTTTGTGTAACGATTTTCATTCTATATATGTATGTGATCTGCTGGCCGTTTGTTACATTCATCTGTGTACGAATTTTGTTGTAATTTACTGTGAGTTGCAATTAACTTATATCTGTCATTTATCTGTAATCTGTTTGCTTGCTTGCTTTCAGAGGGCATGGCTAGCATATCCTGAGGCTAGCCAAAAAACAGCAAATAAAATGGATGATGCACTTGGTATCACAGACGGTTCGTTGTTAAAAACCGTCTGTGATACAATATCACAGACGGTTTCAAAGAGTGTCGTCTGTGGTGTGAATGATATCACAGATGGCCTGTACTACTAACCATCTGTGATATACACAATATCACAAATGGTTAGTAATAAAAACCGTCTGTGATATTGTGTATATCACAGACGGTCTTTGTTACTAACCGTCTGTGATAGGTGAGTATCACAGACGGTTGTTTATTACTAACCGTCTGTGATAGTCTCGTATCACAGACGGTTTTTTATAAACAATCGTCTGTGATACGCGCCTATCACAGACGGTTAGTAATAAAGACCGTCTGTAATGTGAGTTATCACAGACGGCTCGGGAACCGTCTGTGATAACCACCAACTATCACTGACACCTAAACACTAACGGTTTAGGAACCGTCTGTGATGACGGTTCCGAACCGTCTGTGATAGGGCTATCTGTAGTAGTGCTTGTCACATAACTCTTACAATACCCTTACTTATGTACTAATACAACAAGCTAAGAAACCGACTTGGCATCTACTTACTCTCTCTACTTCTATACATATATTTTCTAAATACTAAACAAACTCTCTAAAAATAAACCAAGTATACTAAAACAAAAATTAACTCCAACAATACCATCACCTATCTAAAGAAGCACTACATAAATAGTAGTAGTGAGCACAATGCAAGACAGTATCTCAATACAAAAATTGCAGTCACGAATAGGAAACGTATTAGTACAATTTACTCCAAACAAGTAGCGCTTGAACTTTAGGCTGCTCTAGCGAGCTGGCCCAGCTCCCTGTCGACGGCCACCTTTAGGAAGCTGCCTTCCTCGACGACCATCTGCACCGGCAGGAACCCGAGCTCGTTGGCCACCGCGAGCATCACCTCCCTCATCCCCGCCCGGAACTCGTGCAGGTCCACCTTGCCGTCGCCGTCCCGGTCGAACCGCGCGAACAGGCCGCGGTACAGCTCCACGAAACAATGGCGTACCGCTACCTTTTAAGCCCAATGTCTTGTTCAAAAGCGTTATAATTTTTAGTTATTTGATATAGCTTTGATGGTCCTAGATTATGTTATGATGAATCATTACAGTTTAGAAATGTCGGATATTTGAATTGCAAGTTTCCTAAATTTGTCAAACGATCTTCAGACCGGTCGGTCAGACCAGTCAAAGAGGAGGTGGTCTGACCAAAGGTCGCAGCGGTCAGACCGAAAATGATTTCTGGTTCAACCGGAGTGTGTCAGCAGTTTGAACACGTGTGAATTCCGATCAAAACGGCTGGGGATGGCTCAATTCAACCAGTTTTTTTTATTTTCAAGGGATTTAAGTCACAGGATGTGTTTGAGTGACCTAAGTCTAAATTTATATATTGCATAAATTATGTTACTACTAATGTGAATCAAGTTGTGAAGCACTTATGCCCGAAAATGCCTCTTTTATCTTTGGATGTGTAGGATCGCTTATAGTCAACTATGGTCAACGACGAGGATTGGGACTACGCTCGTGGAGGAGCCAAGGTATAGAACGATCAATGATGTTAGGTGAAATGGTGAGCTCAAACATAGCACAAGAAAAAGTTAGATATATTGAAGGAAAATTCGAGCGACGGGTTGCACCATGTGTCTTAGTCGGTCAAAATGAGGCGTGGTCCGATAGAACCAGAATGGATGAGACTTGTAAATGTACGACAAGTCAGTTATGGAGTTTTTTTGTACGGATAATCCTTTTTTTATTCGAAATTACATAAATATACCCGCGGGAATTTTTTTTTACAAAAATAGGCTCCAGTCGCCTAATGGTTGGGCGACTGAAGCCTTTCGCCCAACCATTAAGCGACACAATTTGTGTAGCTACACAGTAGAGCGACTGCATCCAGTCGCTCTTCCGTACGGTGACTTACATGTAGTAGCCTTTACGTTAGGCGACTAGCATGCAGTCGCCATCCCGTTAGGCGACTGCATGTAGCCCTCGTGATTGTTTTAGATTTTGTGAATTTTGTAATGTTGAACCGGTAAAAAATACGGTGAAGTTGTAATAAAAGTTTATGTTCATTGTATATTGTAGGTGCATAAAAAGTTTTTAAAATTTTGTTTTATGAAAGATTGAGTAGAGAACGATCGATACATACACTGTTAAGTGAGATAGTTTATGTGCGGAGAAGAGATGATAGACTTATGTAAATTTAAATAAACTTCATAATATAACTGTGAGTAACATGCATCATGTTTTTTCATTACATGTATAACATATATAGCATCTGCAGCACGCCTCAGTCGCCACCCTGGTGTGCCCCGTCACCGCGCCCGCGTCCTCCCATACGGCCTCGCTTGGCCCTCCTCCGGTGCAACGGGTTAGGACGATCCGAAAAAGTAAAATGAGCAGGAGGGTGTCTATCCCGCCCCTGCACTGGTGGAGTCAACTGCACCTCTGGCTGTGTCCCCTCCGGTGCACCGGGGAGGGCACTGCCAGAGAGAACCTCCGGTGTTGCGTCGGAGAACTGCTCGGGCCACTCCGCGAAAAACTGGTCCACTTCGTCCTGGCCTGGGGAGACGTCGTGCTGCTGGTAAGTACCTGCAATATTAATATCGTTAGTTCGTTGCATGTCGTCTTCGGATAAACACGATATAAGACCCTCTGCGTACCCGTAGTTGGCGCCATCGAGGTGGGAAAGACAGGGGTGTGCGTAGGAGGCGTGAAGTGAACCGGTGTAGGAGGCCCTGCCCAGGCTGAACCCCCTGGCTGCTCCGGGTGAGGGGTGGAGGACATGTCCACGTAGGTGCACCGGAGTAGTGCCACGCTGGTCGGGGTGGCACTGGTGGACGAGCAGTCGGAGCGGTGGGCGTGGAGACCACCGGTAGCCTCGTGCAGGACAGTAGGCTAATAATACGTCTACACCCCTCGTGCATCCGGCACGCAAAACTGACGCCCTCCTCATGGGTCAGCTGCGCACCAGTGGTGACCCTCTCCAGTAGTGTGCCGGAGTCGGCCCATAGGGCAGAACCGACGTCAGCCTGGACACAAAGACATGAAATGGTCGATCATCGAAATGACATTACCATTTGGGAATCTTTGAAATGACATGTAACGTACCGCGATGTGAGCGTCGCGCGCGAATTGCGTGGGTACGTGTCCGTCGGAGCGGCGACGTGTGTGGCAGGCGGGTCTACCACATATACGAGCCTGGTACGGGTCCGCGGCTGGTACCAGTGCAAGTACTCCACGTACTCCCTGCTGTCGTACGGGCGGTCCTCCTCCACGCGGTCGTCGAGCGCACCCACCCACTACTCGACCTAGGGCTGCATCCTCGACGACCAGTCCGTGCCTCTTTTCACTCCCTTCGCGCTGTGCCTGCATATAGAACCATTATGTAATGTGAGATACTTGCGAATGCAGTAGTAAGTATGTACATATTTAGCAGAAACGATCACTCACCCGTGCACGTGCCGCGGAAGCGATGGTCCGACTGGTACAGGAACTGGCTGTCGTAGCCCGAACTGCCGTATCACCCGCTGGGGTGCGTAGTCCTCCACGTAGATGAGGTACACGAGCTTCCGGCGGGTGAGCCAGAAAGCCCCGTCACGCCAGCAAAGTGAGGACAGCCCGCCAGGAGCACGGGCCTGCACTGCCATAGCGTCGTACGGCTCCCAGCGCACGTCGTCGGCTGTGATGCGGTCGAGCTGCTCCAAAAAGACCCGGTACACCCGCGTTACCTGCACGTGCGCGAACTGTACCTGCAAGAAAGACAAGTTGTTTACAATGACGATCGTCAATAAGAAAGAAATAGTTGACTGTGATAATACTTACTCGACGACGGCACCAGATAGAACCCATCGTCGGCCGGTCGACGTCTCCCCTGGATACATCTCGGGCCCGTACGGACCCATGTTGTCTAGCACAGGTCGTCCGAGGCTTAAGCGCTCGAACGACCACAACTGCAGTAGCAGGGGACAGCCCGTGAGGATCGAGTTCGCCTTGATCCTCGTGCACGCATCGCACAGCGCGCGGTACGTCGCGGCAAGTACGGCCGATCCCCAGCTGACTTGGTGGGGCTCGCCGTCAGCGATCGCCCTTGCATAAGCGATAAGGCGCGCATCCACCGAATTGCCATGGCTGGTGGTGAAAAGCACCCAACCAAACAGCCACAACACGTACGCCTCCAAGTGGCGTGACACCTGGTGATCGTCTGCCTGTGGATCCATGCGCTCCACCTGAATGCAAACAAGTTGTTATTAGTACGTAATACCACAAATAAGAGCTTCGAAGACACGATCGATTGTAACCACGTACCCGGTACTGTGCGAGCCACCTCAGTGTCGGCCCATGGGTCTGATCCTCTCCGAACATGTGGTGGCCATCGACCGGTGGAACGACACCCTCGAATCTGCCTAGCAGGTCAGCGCGCCAGTCGGCCGGGGCCTCCGGTAGGAAGGCAGCGTCTCCCGTGATCGGAAGCCCAAGGAGCAGGGACACATCCTGCAGGGTCGGCGTCATCTCCCCGAATGGGAGGTGGAAAGTGTGCGTCTCGGGCCGCCAACGGTCCACCAAAGCCGTCAGCAGGGAACGGTCGAACGGAAAGCGTCGTGATTGCTCCCCGCCCACCTCGTCCCCGCCCTCGTCCCCGCCAGCGGCTCCATCCTCGTCCGTGGCCTGCACCATCCGGGCAAGAGGGAGTAGCCCGACATCCCGCAGCCTGCAAACAAAGTGAAGGTCAACACGGAACGAACTTACGGTCGCACTAAACGCTGGAGTAGTGCAAACCTGGCAGTCCAACGAAGGTCGAGTCCCCAGGCCACGCGAGGTGTGCGTGTCCGGACCACTCCCAGCTGACCTGGCGGCTCATCCGTGCTCCCCGGTGGCGGCACTAGACGGGAAGCGCGATGAGAGCGGTCCACGTGCTCGTCCAACAGCGCGTACGGGCACTCGGAGTCACGTCCAGCACGAGTCATATCTGCAAAATTTGTACAATAATTTCAACATTAAATTTTCTACATCTAAATTTGTACAATAATTTCAACATCAAATTTTCTACATCTAAATTTGTACACTAAACTTTCTACATCTAAACTTTCTACACTAAATTTTGTACATCTAAATTTGTACATTAAATTTTCTACATCTAAATTTGTACAATAATTTCAACATTACATTTTGTACATGTACATTTAAATACTATATTTTGTACAATAATGCATTATAAATGGTATACAAAATTGAATTTTTTGTACGGATAATCCATTTTTTATTCGAAATTACATAAATATACCCGCGGGAAATTTTTTTACAAAAATAGGCTCCAGTCGCCTAATGGTTGGGCGACTGGAGCCTTTCGCCCAACCACACGGCGACACAATATATCTCGCTGCACAGTAGAGCGACTGCATTAAATCGCTCTTCCGTATGGCGACTGGCATGCAGTCGCCATACCGTTAGGCGACTGGCATGCAGTCGCCATCCCGTTAGGCGACTGCAGGTAGCCCCCGTGTTTGTTTTAGAATTTGTGAATTTTGTAACGTTGAACCGGTAAAAAATACGGTGAAGTTGTAATAAAAGTTTATGTTCATTGTATATTGTAGGTGTGTAAAAAGTTTTTAAATTTTTTTTTGAAAGATTGAGTAGAGAACGATCGATACATACACTGTTAAGTGAGATAGTTTATATGCGGAAAGAGATGATAGACTTATGTAAATATAAATAAACTTCATAATATAACTGTGAGTAACATGGCGCATGTATTTTCATTACATGCATAACATATATAGCATCTGCAGCACGCCTCACTGGTCACCCTGCTGTGCCCCGTCACCGCGCCCGCGTCCTCCCATACGGCCTCGCTTGGCCCTCCTCCGGTGCAACGGATTAGGACGATCCGAAAAGGTAAAACGAGGAGGAGGGTGTCTATCCCGCCCCTGCGCTGGTGGAGTCAGCTGCACCTCTGGCTGTGTAATCTCCGGTGCACCGGGGAGGGCACTGGCAGAAAGAACCTGCGGTGCGACGTCGGGCGACGGCGCGAAAAACTGGTCCACATCCTCCTGGCCTGGGGAGACGCCATGCTGGTAAGTACCTGCAATATTAATATCGTTAGTGCGTTGCATGTCGTCTTCGGATAAACACGGTATAAGACCCTATGCGTACCCGTAGCTGGCGCCATGGAGGAGGCGTACACCCCCTGCGTGGGGAAGACAGGGGTCTGCGTAGGAGGCGTGAAGTGAACCGGTGTAGGAGGCCCTGCCCAGGCTGAACCCCCTGGCTGCTCCGGGTGAGGTGGTGGAGGACGTGTCCACGTAGGTGCACCATAGTAGTGCCACGCTGGTGGAGGTGGCACTGGTGGACGAGCAGTCGTAGCGGGGGGCGTGGAGACCGCCGGTAGCCTCGTGCAGGACAGTAGGCTAACGATACGTCTACACCCCTCGTGCACCCGACGCGCAAAGCTGAGGCCCTCCTCATGGGTCAGCTGCGCACCACTGGCGAGCCTCTCCAGTACTGTGCCGGACTCGGCGTATAGGTCAGAACCGACGTCAGCCTGGACACAAAGACATAAAATGGTCGATTATGAAAACGACATTACCATTTGGGAATCTTTGAAATGACATGTAACGTACCGCGAGGTGAGCGTCGTGCGCGAAGTGCGCGGGGTACGTGTCCGTCGGAGCGGCGACGTGTGTGGCAGGCGGGTCTACCACATATACGAGCCTGATACGGGTCTGCGGCTGGTACCAGCGCAGGTACTCCGCGTACTCCCTGCTGTCGTACGGTCGGTCCTCGTCCACGCGGTCGTCGAGCGCATCCTGCCACTGCTCGACCCAGGGCTGCATTCTCACCGACCAGTCTGTGCCTCTTTTCACTCCCTTCCCGCTGTGCCTGCGTATAAAACCATTACGTAATGTGAGATACTTGCGAACGCAGTAGTAAGTATGTACATATTTAGCAGAAACGTACACTCACCCTTCTCCTCCTCTCCCTCTCCTTCTCTTCCCCTCCTCTTCTCCTCCTCTCCCTCTCTTCTCTGCGACGGCGGCCGAACGACACAGTGACCGCTTGGCCGAGCGCGGTATAACTAGAAGTCGCCGAACCGTTGAGCGACTGAAATGCAGTCGCCTAACGGTTGGGCGACTGGATGGAAGTCGCCCAACCGTGGGGCGACTGCAATTAATCGCCCAACGGTTGGTAGATTCATTAAATGTCGCCGTGTGGTTGGGCGAACGGCTCCAGTCGCCCAACCATTAGGCGACTGGAGCCTATTTTTGTAAAAAATTTTCCCGCGGGTATATTTATGTAATTTCGAATAAAAAATGGATTATCCGTACAAAAAATTCATACAAAATTTATAAACTAAATTTCTAAACTATATTTACTAAACAAAATTTGAAAATTAAATTTCTAAATTAGATTTCTAAAGTTAATTTCTAAACTAAATTTCTAAACTATATTTCTAAACTAATTTTCTACACTACATTTTCTAAACTAATTTTCTGCACAACATTTTCTAAACTAATTTTTTAAACTAACAAAAAATATAACACCAAGAAATTAACTGAAAATCGCACACTCACTCTCCTCTTCTCCTGCTCTCCGTCTCTTTCTCTCCCCCTCCTCTTCTCCTCCTCTCCCTCTCCTTCTTTCCCCCTTCTCTTCTCCCTTCTGCGAGCGGCCGAATGAACCGAATGAAAACAGTGCGACGGTGGCCGAGCGCGGTTTTATATCCCACCTCCAGTCGCCCCACCGTTCGGCGACTGAATTTCAGTCGCCCAACGGTTCGACGACTTCATGGAAGTCGCCCAACAGTGGGGCGACTGCAGTTAATCGCTGAACGGTTGGTAGACTCTTTATGTGTCGCGGTCTAGTTGGGCGAAAGGCTCCAGTCGCCCAACCATTAGGCGACTGGAGCCTATTTTTGTAAAAAATTTTCCCGCGGGTATATTTATGTAATTTCGAATAAAAAAAGGATTATCCGTACTAAAAATTCGTCAGTTATGCACCTATACGAGACAAGCATGATGATTACTTGCATTAGATGGAGATGAACCGGTCAAGAAAGTGTATTTTTTTGTAGTTTGGTCAAAATACCGAAAACTACCTTGAAGTAAAGCCGTGGCACTTGGATGGGACTTAGGAGAGTGATTTAGGTCAAGAAGAAGCTGAAAAGATCAAGTTGGATTAAGACTAAGAACTTAATTGATTCGAGCTTATGCACTTTGAAAAACGTGCATAAGAGTTTCCTCAGAGTTTGTTTTTTTGAGCCATTTGTTTTGATATTTTAGCTGAGGATTCTATTCTCTGTAATTCTGCAGTTATTTGAGAATAAGATCAAGAATACTTAGGGCAAACATTTAGACGACGGTATTCGTCCTCTCTGTTGCCTATTCGATCGTATAGTTTTTGGCTGATTACGAGAGATTAAAGGAATAAGTGACACTCGTGTTGAGAAACTATTTTATTCAAAGTGGGTCTTATAGGGACTCCTACAAATAATTTATAGAAAACACTTTAAGAAGTCACTTCAGTCAAAAGCCGGTTTCTAAAGGTCAAAAGCTAGACACTGTTTGCAAACAATGGGTTTTGTACAGCTGCAAACAGTGAATGCCCCTGTGGCCAGTTCTGGATCTGTCAGACACAGTGCGACCTACTGCACCACTATTCATGAATGGGAGCTCATATTTGTCAAGGTTTTCAATATTGGAGCACACCGTTTACTTGGCAGTTTCCCTTTTAAAAAGCATTTCGTCTGGAATTAGGTAGTCTAGTGGAACCACATGTCAGGTCGACCAACCAGTTGTACAACAAACGTAAACAGCGCATGGCAGAAAATCGCAACATTAGTTGTGTGACCGATCTTGCACAGAAGTTTTGAAATGTGTCTCTCTGGATTCAAACGTATAGCGAATTGGACCCTCGGTTTAAGGTGCATATCGGTTGAGCTGAAATAAACTGGTTTATAGTTGAAATTATATTATAACTTACTGAAATTATATATAACTAATAATGACTTATTTGACATAGCTAAATTAAAAAAAACATGTTAGCCCACTAGGGACAACGCAGACGAATATGGAAAAAAAAGTACCGGCAAAAAAACTCAAAAAAATTAAAAAACCAAAAAAGATAAAATTTAGTAATAATAAAAAGTAAGTCAAAATGAGCGGACCTAAAAGCGCTTTTGAATTTACGATTTTGCAACGAGGACACCCTGAGACGCGTGTAGCCGAGTCGGACGGTGTGGGCGGCGCGGCGCTAAGTCGCTAATGGCTGCGCGGGCATCTGCTCCCGGCCCTCCCACGCGTCTCTTGTGTACGAGCGTACGTCGTCGGCCGGCCGGCCGGCCGGCGACCGGACGCAGCACTGTCGCAGTATCGCGAACGCGCACCGGTGCATGCATGCCGCACGGTGCCATGCCGGCCGCCGCCGGGGTCGCGCATGCACGTTCCGTCTGCCGGATGCCTGCCCGATGGGCCGGTCCAGTCGCCGCGTGCGTATGCACGTATCAAGCGATCGACGATCCAAAAACGACGTGCAAGGTCGAGGGAGATCCAAACGCTTCGTTTCGTTGCACCCGTGCTTTCACCTCGCAAAATCTTACACGTCCTGCAAATTCGTGAATTTTTACTCTGATACATGCGCCAAACACATAGTATATCACAGTCGACATGGCCTTATACGTCAGTGTCGCGGAAATAGACAATCAAAACCTACTTTTGTCTTTTTATTGTTGCGAGGAATAAAAGGTGGACTCTTTTGGGCTAGTGTTTTATGACTTATGTCTTAAATATTTAAATTTTAACTGTTCACGAGAGATAGTATGTAGAGGAAAATAGTCGCATGCGATTTAGTCGGTACAGCTAAATTCAATATACTTTTTACTACAATTTTTTTATTGGCAATGTCTTAAAAAATACACCGTTTAAAACCTAATTACTATAAATAATACAAACATAAGTCACAAAAAAACTGAAACAAACCCAGCCAAACCTACTTGTGTTAGCTCTTCTTTTTTTATTTATAGTGTGATCGAGAAGGGGAAAAGTCACAGGTTTGAACAGTGCTAGTGTATCAAGTACGCCCACTGCATCGAACGAAAGAACACTTTTAAGCAGCTGGTCGGCCGGTGGCAAAGCGTAGATGAGACGTGCTTAGTGCTAGCGTAATTGTTTATGTAAATAAATTGAATGTCGATAAGTTATCTCGAAACCTATTTTAATAAACCGTTACGAAAAGTCGATAAAAAACTTATTCAAGGAAATGTTATGATATAGGTATTTTTTTCAACGGCTGATATTGGCTGTGGCGCTGGCCGCCTTGCAGCCGCGCGCGCGGCGGCAGCAACGAGCAGGTGTCCGTGTCCCGTCGTCGATCCGGTCGCTGGCCGCGGGGTGGGCTGCCACATACATCGCACGCCGGGTCACGTGCCGTCCACGCCCCCCGGGCCCCACCGGAGAGTGCCGCGCCACGCACGATCCACGTGGCTCTTTCGGTTTCGTCGTGAGTGCCTGTGCCGCCGGGCCCATGGCCCCCATCCCCATGCACCGCGCTCCGGCCGCGGTGAAAAGCAAAACCAATCAACGGAACAATTTATCCATCACCTTCCCTTAAACAACGCTAAGCCTTTAGTACTCCCTCCATTACTACATTAAAACACTACTAGTAGTACTGTAATTAGGCCTTAAACTCTGTAGAGACATCTACGATGATATTTATCGGTCGTATGTAAGGTTATGACACAGAGAATCTGGGAGATGTGAAAAAAAAGAGAGCAAAAGATATTGTGACGTTGTCTATTATTTGATAGACGAATTTTTAAATAGCTTTATATAATGTATAGACAACTATATATATATAAAGTACTAATTAATGCGGTTATTATAAATAACTATATAGATAATCTTTTATGTAGGTTATTTGTAGTCATATTTATAGAAAATATAAAGGTGTATTTTAGACAACCACTATTTATACTATTATACGTGTCTAAAAAATTAGGCACTAAAACTTTTGGCATCTAAACCCAGAGCTACATAGGACCTGTCATGGATACCAAGTACAACGTAGAAGGACGAGTTTACATAGACTCTTTCATCCACTGATCGACATCGGCGAACTTTACCCCACTGCTGGCTTCGCTCCTGGTCACGACTTGGACAAAGTTTAGTGAAATACATATATAGGAGAAAGGTTCTAAGAGTATAGTGTCATTAACTATAGACATTGATCAAATGGTGGCCACAAAATATGTGAAACTATCTCATTTATATGAAGTGTGGTGTAGCAACGAACCAAACAGGCCTGGGTGCTCTTGAGTGCACGTATGCAGCCTTCACCGCCTTTACTTCCGGCTGCTACAAAAGGGGCACCCGTGTTCTGGTCCTCCAAAACTCAAACTGCACTTGAACCTTTGAGCGGAGAACGAATCCTTTGGTCTTCCCACTTCAACACGAGCGCGAAAGAAAGAGAGAGAAGGCATCAAAGGATTGCAACAACCAACACACACACACACAACCCACGTACGTTGTCATGGCGCCATCTGAGGAGTGTGGCTGGCTTCTGTACATCTCTCTGGCGGCCAACTGCGGCGGCGATGGCGAGCCTTATCGCGTCGTCGGATTCATTGCCGTTTTGCTCGTTACTTGCGTCGTCACGTCGCTCCTGCACTGGGCGTCTCCGGGTGGCCCGGCGTGGGGCAGGTACTGGTGGACGAGGAGGGGTTTGGGCATTGGCAACGCCATCCCGGGTCCCCGAGGGCTCCCCGTGATCGGCGACATGCGGCTCATGACTGGCCTCGCGCACCGGAAGCTCGCGGCGGCGGCGGCGGCGGCGGAGAGCTCGTGGGCCAGAGGCGGCTCATGGCGTTCTCCCTCAGCGAGACCCAGGTGGTGGTGACCGCCGACCCGGACGTGGCGAGGGAGCTGCTGGCCAGCCCGGTGTTCGCCGACCGGCCGATCAAGGAGTCCGCGTACGGGCTCATGTTCCACCGCGCCATCGGCTTCGAGCCGTACGGCGCGTACTGGCGCGCGCTCCGCCGAGTCACGTCGACGCGTCTATTCTCGCCCCGGCAGGTCGCGGCCTCGGGCCGCGCAGCGCGCGGTGATCGCGCGCCAGATGGTGGAGGCCATGAAGACCGCCGCGGCCGCGCTCGACGGCTCGGACGTCGAGGCGCGGCGGTTACTGAAGCGCGCGTCGCTGCACAACGTGATGTGGTCGGTGTTCAGTCGGAAGTACGAACAGCTGGAGGCGGAGAGTTCGAGGCCACGGAGCTGAAGAGCCTGGTGGACGAAGGCTACGACCTCCGGGCCACCTCAACTGGTCCAACCAGTAACCCCCTCCCGTGGCTCGCCCGCTTTGACCTGCAAAAGGCCGGCCCAGGAGCTCCGCCGTCGTCCCCCCACGGGTGAACTGCTTCGTGAGCCGGATCATCGACGAGCACCGTGCCAGCTCGGCCTCGACGGCGACGCCGTCACGGACTTCATCTCCTACAAGTAATTTAAGAAATTTTGTACTTACTTATAGGAGATGAAGTAATAAATTACTTACTTGTAGGAGATGAAGTAATTTATTACGTTTTCTTTTTTAAAAACTCGCACTCGTGAACGTGTTGCACTAACTTAATTACTTGTAACAAAATTCCCTTTTTAAAAGGAAACGTAACAAAATTCCTTAAATTACTTACTTGTAGGGGATGAAGTCCATGGCGGCGTCACCGTTGAGGCTGAGCTGGCACCGTGCTCGTCGATGATCCGGCTCACGAAGCAGTTCACCCGTGGGGGGGCGACGGCGGAGCACCTGGGCCGGCCTTTTGCAGGTCAAAGCGGGCGAGCCACGGGAGGTGGTTACTGGTTGGACCAGTTGAGGTGGCCCGGAGGTCGTAGCCGTCGTCCACCAGGCTCTTCAGCTCCGTGGCCTCGAACTCCGCCTCCAGCTGCTCGTACTTCCGACCGAACACCGACCACATCACGTTGTGCAGCGACGCGTGCTTCAGCAACCGCCGCGCCTCGACGTCCGAGCCGTCGGGCGCGGCCGCGGCGGTCTTCATGGCCTCCACCATCTGGCGCGCGATCACCGCGCGCTGCGCGGCCGAGGCCGCGACCTGCCGGGGCGAGAATAGACGCGTCGACGTGACTCGGCGGAGCGCGGCGCGAAGCCGATGGCGCGGTGGAACATGAGCCCGTATGCGGACTCCTTGATCGGCCGGTCGGCGAACGCCGGGCTGGCCAGCAGCTCCCTCGCCACGTCCGGGTCGGCGGTCACTACCACCCGGGTCTAGCCGAGGGAGAACGCCATGAGCCGCCTCCTGGCCCACGAGCTCGCCGCCGCCGCCGCCGCGAGCTTCCGGTGCGCGAGGCCGGTCATGAGCCGCATGCCGCTGATCACAGGGAGCCCTCGGGGCCCCGGGATGGCGTTGCCAATGCCCAAACCCCTCCTCGTCCACCAGTACCTGCCCCACGCCGGGCCACCCGGAGACGCCCAGTGCAGGAGCGACGTGACGACGCAAGTAACGAGCAAAACGGCAATGAAACCGACGACGCGATAAGGCTCGCCATCGCCGCCGCATTTGGCCGCCAGAGAGATGTACAGAAGCCAGCCACACTCCGCAGACGTCGCCATGACAACGTACGTGGGTTGTGTGTGTGTTTGTTGTTGCAATCCTGTGATGTATTCTCTCTCTCTTTCGCGCTTGTGTTGAAGTGGAAAGACCAGAGGATTCGTTCTCCACTCAAAGATTCATGTGAACTTTTGGTGCCCCTCTTATAGCAGCCGGAAGTTAAGGCGGAGGCTGCTTACGTGTAGGATGTAACCGGATTAGATATGGACGGATAATATTTTTATTATATTTGTCTTTATATTTTTTTTTGGATACGGATACGAATATAGATACCTCGGATACGAATATAAATACAAATAATATCAAATACAGATACGGAACGAATACAAATCGAAATGAATGCGGTCACGAATATTTATCGGAACATGAAAACCCCTTAAACTATACATCCAAAATTAAGGAAAAAAATACATAAATAGTTTATCTTGTCAAAACATTAATGAAATCTAAACAAGCATAAATTTTTTATCCACAATAGTTATACTGTTGTAGGGGTGGCCCCCACCTAAACCCAGCAGGCCTGTTAGAAGGTTGTAAGACCCAAAGTAGGACATGTATAGCGACTTAAATACCCCTGGTAGGGATATACTGATGTAAGGGTACAACTGTAAAAACACTTCCCACATGGGTACCTATATATATATATATATATATATATATATATATATATATATATATATATATATATATATATATATATATATATATATATATATATATATATATATATATATATATATATATATATATATATATATATATATATAAGACATGGGCTATGGGAGAAGATCCATCATTCTCCAACTCTCCACTACCACATCTCTGTTTGGTCTGTAACCACAACATTGTCTTTATATTTTTTCTCGGATACAGATACGAATACGGATACCTCGGATACGAATAATATCAAATACAGATACGGAACGAATACGAATCGAAATGAATGCGGCCACAAATATTTATCGGAACATGAAAACCCCTTAAACTATACATCTAAAATTAAGAAAAAAATACATAAATAGTTACCTTGTCAAAACATTAATGAAATCTAAACAACATAAGTTTTTTTATCCACAATAGTTATACCATTGTACAGATTTTAAATCTTCATATGGTAATTATTTTTTCTAAAGTCCTGGATTTCTACCATTTACATATGACTAATAAATTAATTAAGAATTTAAATTTGCATTGTTGTAGGGGTGGCCCCTACCTAAGCCCAATCGGCCTGTTAGAATGCTGTAAAGCCCAAAAGTGGACACGTATAATGCCATAAATGCCTTTGAGAGGGATAATTGGGTGTAAAGATATAATTGTAAAATACTCTCCATGTGAATATATATAAAGCCATCTAGGCCATGGGGAAGCCCCCAAGCATTGCTCACCTAACATCTTCACTACCATACTCTCATTTCACTGTTTGGTCAGTAACCACAATAATTGGCGTTGTCCGTGGGGAAGACTGAGCAAGTTGCAATATCTGAAGAAAGATGGCACCGAAGAAAGCTTCATCATCGACAACAAAGAAGAAGAGCAGCTCGAAGGAGGCGCTCGGCAACGCGAGGACTTCGGCATCGGCCGCGGGTGCGAGTGGTAGTGTAGGCGCTACGGCTGTCGACCTTGATACGCGTGGCACGACGGTCGCCCCCGCCGCTAGCGCGGCAGTTGGCGCGGGCGGTGCCGATCAGGCCGTCGGGGCGGTGATGCTGGTGCCCGTGTTGCCACGGCCACTGCCCCCACGCCTAACGCAGGAGTGGCAGGTGGCCTCAGCGGTAACGCCGGTCTCGCCACCGACTCTGAAGTCCACCGCACCGGCGCGCCAAGTAGCTCTGGAGCGCAAGTCGTGGTTGCTGCCGACCCGACGGTGCGCCCTGGTGCTCCTCCCGCCGCAACCACATTGACGGTGAAGAACGCTCTACTGACGGCTCTTGACACGTTGCAACAGGAGCTCGCGGACTTTCGCGGAGCCGTGCGGGATATACAAGAGGCTCGGAGCCAGCAAGTCCCGCCGGTGGTCACGCCGGAGCCTACGCTGGAGCGGGCGGACAGCCGCGATGCCCCTACGTCCAGTTGCATTTCGCTTCGGCACGTGGATCCAGAGTCCCCCCTCTCCGCAGGCCTGCAACAATCGGCATAGCCGGAAGACTTCAAGTTCTCCAACGCCATCGAGCCGTACAAGGGCGACACAGACCCTCGGGAGTTCGTGCGCGTGTACGAAACTGCCATCGAGGTTGCATATAGGGATGACACCACCAAAGCGAATGGGCTCCCCTCGCGCTGTAGGGAGTGGCGCTCTCTTGGTTTTTCACCATAAAGCCGAACTCCATTTACGCGTGGGAGCAGATCCGCGACCGCCTCTACAACAACTTCCAAGGGAATTACGTCGAGCGCATCGACGCGAATCAGCTCTTCGCCATCAAGCAAAAACCCTCGGAGAAGCTCCGAGAGTACTTCAAATGCTTCGCTAAGGTCCGCTACCAGGTCAAGGACGTCAACGAGACAACCATCATCAACGCAACGATACAAGACCTCCGCCCGGGACCGTTGGCCGAATACAATGCGCGCAAGCTAATCAAGACGGTCGCGAAGTTCTTCGATAAGATGGAAGAGTATGCGACTATGCGAGGGCGGAGGAGGATGCGCAGTGGCACAAAGGCGACTACTCTGACACTAATCAAGTGGAGGACTCGTCGAAGAACGAAGACTCGTCGAAGAAGGAGGACTCCTCGAAGGGCAAGCGCAAGCAAGAGTCTCCGAAGGACACCCCTGAGCACAAGGACGCCAAGCATAAGCAGGACTCATCGAGTGGCAAGCCCAAGCCCAGGCGCGATTAGCGTAGATCCCAAAGGACCCGCTATGTCTTTGACATCGAAGGCGGCTCTGAGGACACCGACCCTGCCTTTCGTGGACGAGGTTGCAGAGACTAGGGGAGAGGATGCGGTCAGGGTCGTGACGATAGACCCCGCGTAGAGCAGGAGAACCAGGACTACGACATGTGGTGCGAGGTGCACGGCCGTGGGGATCACTTCACGCGGGCATACACCGCCATTGCAGTGCTCCGTCAGAGCGTCGCCAGGGACAGGGCCCTGGAGGCAGCGCCACCCGTCATGGCCCACGTGCAGCAGCCTCAAGAGGGCCACATACGGATTCAAGCCCACGTGCAGCAACCCCAAGAAAGCCCCTTGCGAATTCAGGCCCCGGAGGGAGCCCAGCGTCGGATTATAAACGTCATCTCCGGGGGCTCCTCGCTGGAGTTCTCCTTGGCGCAGCAACAGAAGGCCTACGCGCAGAGGCTACACCATGTGGCAGCGTACCCGGCGCAAGCACCGCTAGAGTGGGCGCAGCACGAAATTACCTTCACGCCTACTGACGCTATGGGCGTGGAGTTCCCTCACCAAGATCCCCTGGTCATCTAGGTCGCCATCGCAGGATGCGATGTCAAACGCGTTCTGGTCGATGGAGGCAGCTCCACGAACATCCTGTTCGCGGCGGCCTTCGACCAGATGGGGATCCCTTAGAGTCGCTTGGGCCCCTCGGGAATCCCACTGCAAGGCTTTGGGGGTCAGCCGCTGAAGGCGTTGGGCCAGATACGCCTGCAAGTCTCCTTTGGCTAGGGCGACAATGCGAGAAGAGAAGACGTCACCTTCGACGTCATCGACATCCCATACCCATACAATGCCATATTAGGGCGCCCAACCCTCAACTCCTTCGGGGCAGTCCCACACCATGGCTTCTTATGCATGAAGCTCCCGGGCCCGCAAGGTATCATCACCACCTTCGGTGACCAAGACCTCGCCCGACGCATAGAGCTTGGTGCTCGGGGCCCGCACTGCAAGGTTCACCGATAATCCTAAGGCGGACACGTCCTCCACTCCAGGACGGACGCTTAGGCCCCGGCTGGAGGGCCATGTCAAGAGGGTGCCCCTGCACGACCGGCAGACAGTGCGTGTCCATTGGCGAAGGACAAGCCGATTAAGCAGAGGCTTCGGCGCAGGTCGATCAAGCGGCAGCAAGCGGCCAAGGCAGAGGCAGCGAAGTTTCCCCAGACCGGAGTCATCCGCGAAGTCTAGCATCCAGGGCATCAAGCCCAACCCCGACAAAGTCGACGCGATCCTCGCCATGGAGCTGCCCAAGTCAACGAGGGAGGTCCAAAGGCTTACTGGCTGCATGGCCGTGCTGAGCCGCTTCTGACCCAAGGCAGCAGAACAGGGCCTGCCGTTCTTCAAGACCCTTCATGGCTGCGACAGGTTCCACTGGGATGACGACCACGCGAAGGCTCTCGACGACCTCAACAAGCACCTCGCAGGCCTTCCCACACTGGTCGCCCCAGCACTAGAGGCTCCCCTCCTGCTCTACCTCACCGCCACAGCAACAGTGTTCAGCGCTGTCCTTGTCCTCGAGCGGTCAGCGGTTAGTACCTACCTTTTGTAATCGCTCGTCCGTGCAAACGGGACATTAATAAAGTCCATCGTTTGCGAAACTTGTCTCATTCTGTGTAAAGACGCACGACCTTCGTGTGCACTCTTCGTGAGTATAAATAAGATGCACGGTCTCCGTGTGCACTCTTCGTGAGTATAAATAAGACGCACGGCCTCCGTGTGCACTCTTCGTGAGTATAAATAAGACGCACGGCCTCCGTGTGCACTCTTCGTGAGTATAAATAAGACGCACGGCCTCCGTGTGCACGCTTCGTGAGTATAAATAAGACGCACGGCCTCCGTGTGCACTCTTCATGAGTATAAATGAGACGCACAGCCTCCGTGTGCACGCTTCGTGAGTATAAATGAGACGCACGGCCTCCGTGTGCACTCTTCGTGAGTATAAATGAGACGCACGGCCTCCGTGTGCACGCTTCGTGAGTATAAATAAGACGCACGGCCTCCGTGTGCACTCTTCGTGAGTATAAATAAGATGCACGGCCTCCGTAAGTATAAATAATGATTTACGTATCCTACACCACCACTAGGGAACCTATTGTTTAATGGTAATGGAGGCTTATGGCTTGGTTGGGCTAGTGGGCTAGTGGTGGGGGGATGAGAGAGGCTGGCTTGGGCTAGGCAATGTTGGGCTAAAATCCCGGATATCTAGCTTCGTATTATCTAGATAATCCATATTCGTATTTGTATTCACCGGATATCATACCTACTGTATTCGTATTCGTTTCCAACAAAAAAATCCGTATTTGTTTCCGATCCGAGAATTATCCAAAGAAAATCCGATCCAACACAATCCGTATTCGTTTTCATCCAGATCAATTGGGAACTATCCGATCCATTTTCACCCCTACTTACGTGCACTCAAGAGCACCCAGGCTTGTTTGGTTCGTTGCTACACTACACTTCATATAAATTAGATAGTTTCACATATTTTGTGGCCACCATTTGATCAATGTCTATAGTTAATGACACTATCATTACCACACATTGCATCACATACGGTTCATAACTATCATCAGAGACAGTTTCTGAACTGTCTGATTTATTATGTCAGTGATAATAGGCGGTTATCATAGACGGCTCCCAAACCATCTGTCATAAATCATAGCACATATGGTTTTTAAAAATAACTGTTTGTGATATCTGACATATCACAGATGGCTAATACATAGAACCATCTATGATGTTCTACGTATCATAGATGATTTTGTGTTAGAAACCATCTGTGATAGTTCTTTGTGTTAGAAAACTGAACAATCATGTACTACACTTGGTTGAGTCACTGTAGCTCCCAAGGATAATTTATTGGCTTGATCACTGACATGTAGCCTTGATCGATACTATCATGGCATAGGGGACACGTGCGACTCACATGACTAGTCGAGTGGAAGATAAAATTGGCACTTAACCCCCTATAGTTGGGATTCTTTGCATTCCCTCACCTCATGTTCCTCCACATCGACATCCCCATCGCTATTATCATCAGATCCGACTGTCCCTTACTCCTCCGCCACTGTCTTCCTCCTTCCTGGTGGTGGTCGTCTTCCTCCACATTAGCATCCTCATCGCGGTTGTCACTAGATCTACCCGTCCCCGTCCCTGATCCCTCCGCCATTGTCTTCCTCCTACCCGCATGTAACATCCCATTTTGGGAGTTGTTTGTTGCTTGAGTGAAAAGTTTTAAATTGGAATTTGAATTCAAAAGTTTCTCCTCAAAATCCAATCAAATTTCAAAATTCAAAAACTTCAAACCTTCCTTGGGCTTGGCCTAGTCCATCTCTCCCTTTCTCTCTCTTGGGGCCAACCCATTTGGCCCTTGGTCCGGCCTGGAATGACCTGTGACGCTGGATGCGCTTTGGATGTGCCCGAGAGTGCACTCACCTTGGCACACGAGCCCACACCAGCATGAAACACGCCACTTGTGCCCAGTCCCTATGCCATTCGTGCTCGTTGTGCGTTTCGAGATTTTTGCTGCGCCACCATGTCGCCTAGTGCCTGTGCCATCCTCACCTCAACCCTGCACCGCCTCCCATTTGCCAGCACTCTGTTTCCCTTTTTTTCTTTCACCCATTGCGTTGTTGTTCCACCCTGTCTTGTTGCTTCACGGTGCGCCCCAGCTTCTTGTTTCGCTTGCTTGGGTATTCTCTCAATGACTCTCTGCGCCACTCACATGTGTGCCAGTCCCAGTTCTCCACCGACTCATTGCCCCGGCCAATGCACCGCCATCATGGCACCTCAGATCTCCCACCTCCCTCCTCTGCTATAAAGCCTTGGCATCATCTCCTCGCGTCATCGCTAGCCTCCCCTCGCCATCAATCTCTCTGAGAGCCACCCGAATCCCTTTCTTCCTCCTCTTTGGTCATTTCCATTATCGATAGCGTTGAGTTCAACCCATCGCCCTGTTGTCTGATTCCTGCCACCCAGAGCACCAACATCCCGAAGCTCCCCCTGAGCCCCACCGAGTGGCATCATCTTCTCTGGTGAGCCACCCACATCAACTCCTCTCCGCCTCTTCGGTCCTCCGATGCTAGCTCAACCTCCTCGTCCTCGAGCTTCGTCTTCGTGTCTGTTGAGTCAACCACCACCTATAGATGCTCCCTTAGTGTATAATCAAACTCTAATATCCCGTAGCGCCGTGATGCCAAGTTCAGTGTTGCACCATTGCATAAGCTTGCCGTTGGCCACCGTGGCCTCCAAATTGGCTCATGTTATCTCACTCGAAGTTGCGCACCATGACATAGAGTCCATTTTGGACCTTGCCTTTGGCCGCCGAGGTCCCCACTGTTGGCAAGAGGCTTCGCTCCTCTTTGGTGAGGACGATGCACTGTAGCGATGTCATTTAGTTAACTCATGAGATTAGATTAACATTAATGACTATCATTAGCGTTTGTTAAACACTCGCTAACTTGTGGGCCATCCCTGTATGATTAGGCTCCAGTCCGTATGGCATGTGGGTCCTAGCTATTATTAAATCTTTTAAAACTAGATATAAGAGTTTCATCCCCTGACAAGTGGACCCGCTTTACTATTGACATAGTAAAATAGTCCCACCTATCAGTCTCTTTCTTTAGAAAATAAATCCCTTTTAAATTAAAAGCCTGTGGGATCCCATTGATAGTCTTAGTAAGTATTTTCTAGTAGAAAATTAATTCAAAATTTTAATTAAAACCTGTGGGCCCCTCATGTCAGTGAGAGTAACCTTTCTCCTCTTTTTATTTCTTCAATTAAATCATGGTTTAAACTTTGAAGGACTCATTCTCACTCGTTGTAACTTCAAATTTAATGAAATTTGATTCTAAATTTTTCTAAATTCAAGATCTATCTAATAAAAGTGGTTTTGCTCAATTTGGAGTTTATTTGAATTTTATTTTGAATTTATTTATGGTACTCGCATGTTTATTTGCTTTTCGCTGCATTTGTCCAAATAGAGTATGAGGACACCGAGGAGCTGCAGTTTGAGCATGTTCAAGAATACTAAGACCACCCTACCTGTGAGCCAGGTAAGTCAATACTTTGATCATATTGCACTTACCTTTTGAATGCAAGTTATTTTAATTCAAAATATCAAATTGCATGTTTACTTTATTATGCAACTTATATTCGTATTAGCTCATAGTTAACTTCTTATGGATAATTGGTTAGTTATATTCCACTCCTTAGCTTTGGACAAGAAACCTTATCACTTTAGAATTAATAGCTAGCACACTAGTGATAACTCTATATCTAAGCGATTTACTTAGTCTAGTTTAGATACTCGGGGGCATTAATTTTCCTTAGATACTCGGGGCATTAATTTGCCCTAGCATCATTTCAAGTATGAAAATTTGGTTTGTGCAGTCACTAGTGGAAAGTGGCTGCAATGTTAAATGAAGTTATTTCATAGTCCCAAAACCACCAACTTGCTTAAATATCTTGGCAGATGGTTAGAGGAGTTGGTGTTGTTAAAAGTATGAGGATGTGGAGGATGTGTGTGGAATGTGGTAGAACCACCCGGATAACCTTAAATGCTGAATATTATAACGATCTCCCAATATAAAATAGTACAACTACAAGCCTATAATGGGTAAGGCTTGGCCAATTTTATATCAATCCAGTGTAGGTTGCACCATCGGTATGAACACGTGCGAGTGAGCCGAAGGGAAGGGCCTTGGACGTGACAGTGCAAGAGGGGACTTCTGGAGGGGTTATCATACCTCACAGCGGTGGAAACCTTGGCAGGTGTGGCATCGCTGGGGAGATGCATTGTAAAGGCCTTGTGGTGACCTTCTTAATCTGCATGCCTAAGGAAACATATAGAATATAACAAGTCGGGTTGCCTCTTATGAGTAAAGTGTACGACCTCTGGAGAGTAAAAATTGTTCGAATAGTCATGCCCATGGTCATGGGCAGGCATGAGAACTTACTCGAGTTAGTGTCTATTTTGAAAAAAAATTGTGGGTGAAATGAAAAGTGTCAGGTAGTTAAAGCCTTTAATTGTGTTGCCCTAGGCGTCAGGCCTAGTGATAATGATAAGCGCATGTAATGCTGAAAAACAAGCATGTGGTGCAGGTAGCCATGTAATAGTGGATGAAATCTGTACTACTAGTATTATTGCAATCATTCGCACACTTTATAAAATCTGTTTTAGTGAAAATGCTAAGTCATAGGAATTTATAATTATTTATAGTTTTAAAATGTTGGCTTTAGCAAATAAAAGAACCTGAGCCTTTCTTGTTAAACTTTGCATGTATAAATATTGCATTCTATGTGTTGCCTTATGGAGCATTGTTGCTTGTACTCACGCTCGCTCACAAAATCCTCAGAACCTGTGGATCAAGGATAGTACGCATACTACGACATTCAAGGAGCTGATGGTGGTGAAGATGGTGGAATTTAGCTTAGTATCTAGTAGATTAGGTCTCCCCTAGTCTACCTGAGGTGGTGGTTGCATGCACCAATATTCTCTAAGTCCTTGGTTAATATCGGTCGCACACAAACCTTCCCTAATCACTTGCCTGTGGTGAGATGTGACCTCCCCCTTTTTTTTTTGCTTCCACTAGCTCTTTTGCAATTTATGTATAAATCCATTTGGCCTGATTGGCCTTATTGTAAACATGACCTGGTATGGTCTATTTAAACTCTGATGTTGTAATATTAATGTATGGTATAGTTTACGTCCTTATGAAATGATTTAGTGATGTATCTATGAGCACTATCTACTGATTTGACACCGTGGTCGACTGTCTTCCTCCACGCCAACATCCTAGTCGCTGCTGTCATCAAATTTGCCCATTCTCAATCCCTCTGCCATTGTCTTCTTGCTCCTCGGTGGCCAACCAGATCTGAGTTATGTGGTGGAGGTGCAATCACTGGATCCCTCACTCCAACCACCTGATCCGGTCATCGTCGACAGCGCTCAAGGACCAGCATGGAGGCCGGTAGGAATGGCGATGTGAGGGATGGGATAGTGGAGAGGGAGGAGAGGTGGCGAGCAGTGGCTCAAAATTGTAGTGAAGGTGGAGCAGCTGGGGGGTGGAAGGCAGAAGTGGTGGTGGGGGAGGAAGCTCGGGAGAAGGGAAGCAGGCATGGTGGCGGAGAAGGGGATGGAGATGGAGAGAGCGAGTGGTGGAGACGCATGTGACCCCTACGCCATGCTGGTATCGATCAAGGCTACATGTCAGCAATCAAACTAGCGAATCATCCTTAGGACCTACCATGACCCACTTAAATAAGTTTAGATACATGAATATGCAGTTTCAAAGTTTAGGGACCTAACTGAACCAATGTGAGAAGTTTAGGGACCACAATATATTTTCCTTTTTGGAATACCATTTAGGATGTTGGATTTGAAAGCATCATTCATCCCTCCTCTGATTGCCATATCAGGTCCAATAGCTTCCACTTTTTCTTCACATTGCTTCTCAATGGTATCAAGAGCATTGTAGATGAATACAAACCAATATTCAAAGTTAGCGTTTGAGAGGCCAAACTACTGAATTTGTGTGAAAGAAACTTGTAGCAACGTGAAGCATCTGTCTTTCCAGGACATGCCTTCCATGGGTGTCATGGACAGTTCCAAATTATGCCTCTCGTGTCCATCTCTTGAGGACATAACGTACATGTTATTGCTCAATATTCATGACATCAAGAAATTTCAATGCATGGTTGCAGAGTATTCCAATTCTTTGGAATTGTCAGCAGCTACATGAAACTTACACTTAGAATGATTGCCAACAACCATATACTATTCCTCAAGTGTAGATTCTTCACCAAGAGCCTTAATTCTAATGGTAAATATCATGCTCATATGAGGCACCCACTAGGTGTAACTCTACAAAAAGGTTGTTCTTGTTCGCATCACGCAAAAAAAAGCTCAGAGTTGTAAGAAAGACTAGTTTTATAGCATGACTTACCTATTTGATGCCTTGGCTTTAAGCGAGGAATCATTTTGTTGTTTCATCTTTTCTTGTTTGTGTCCTCTGGTTAGGGCGATCCAAATTGCTCCTGGCTGAAAAGCTCCATTGTAGTTCGTGTGTGTTGCCTCGAGAATATTTAGTGAGGAACATGGATGGATATTGTTGGGTTGTTGGCACCAAAAGGCCAAGAAGATATGCTCTGGTGTTTCATTTTCCTACTTGGTTTCTTTGGATAGCAAACAGCTGCCTGCTTCCACCCACATGCTAGAAATTTGTCCTGGATGGTGGGGATAATGATCTGTCAAGGTTTTGGGTGTTGATTCAGCAATGGATGGCTTGGATGCGATTAAGGCAGAGTTTGTTATTCCCAGACATAAGGCGGGTGATACGATTATGGGATTATCATGGGAGAGACGAGCAAGGAAAGAGAAATGTAAAGTCATGATCCGGTGGTGGGCCAAGAAATCAGAAGCGTTGGATGACCATGGACGTGGATACTGAGGGGGTACTACAAATCATGATGTGCCTTTTTGAAGCCAGAGGGTCCGTGCTCGGGGAAATGGCACCAGATGGTTGAAGTCGCAAGACGGATCCTAGCTGGGAAACAGACATGAGCCAGCTGCCGGCGAGCCATACCTATGGTGCAAAAAAAAAAATCCCAACTTGTGCCCACATGAGTCGCACATGCAGCAGTGTAGCCCACTGGAAGGCAAATCAACGACGACCGACTGCAAACTGCAAGCCTTTCACTCTGCATGGCATTAAGGGGCTGTTTGTATTGTCTTCTGCTGATATCTTTTGGCTGTGATTTATGATTTTTATTTGAAAATAAATAGTTATGATTGAAAGAAGTGACTTTTAGAAAGAGGGGACGAACGGTGCAAAAAGTAAGGAAGAGGTGTGGTAATAAGCTCGGGTTTTGGCAAACTGGAGAAGGTGCTTGAACCATTCCATGCGGAGCTTATTGCGTGTCTTCAGGCTCTTCAGCGAGCTACAGAGGTGGGAGTTCAGAAAATTATACTGGCTACGGATGCGATGGCAGTGATTCAGGCAGCTAGCCTCACGCACCTGGACCGTAGCTCGGCTTGTGGCTTAGTTTGGGAACTTAAGGATCTTTTGGATTCTAATTTCACTTCGAAAGTTGTTTGTTATGACTCCCGCTCTTGTAATTTAGTCGCTCATAGTCTGGCTAGTCTAGGGGCTAGTCTTGGACCAGGCTTGTTCTCGGTAAGGGATGATATCCCTGATTGTATTCAAGTTTTGGTCGCCAAGGATTTTGGCACCTGTTGATGAGTAATGGATTATTTCCACGTTCAAAAAAAAAAGATACGTGCGCATGATGGGAGTAAGAGGAGTGGGATATGTGATGCGTCCGTAATCCCTTATCTTATCTCTAGAGCGAGATGGAAGTGAGAGGAGTAGAGAAGCCGCTTCGATAAGCCGGGTGTTTGTATGGGTGGGTCGTATAGTCTCGTTGTTAGAAAACCAACACCCCGTTATAGGTAATACAACCGTGATTTGTGTCTAACTATTCTCGTATAACCTGGTATATGAATTATTGAAATTGGTAACATAAATATGTCCTCAATGTAGTTGCATGATTATTAACCATCGCCATATCTCCTTATTGCTTATGGTTTCTATTAACACATTTATCACATGTTCCCATATGACATAGTTCCCTCGTTTTGTTGTAGTCGCACTTTATGTGTGGCTGTTTAGAACTTCTTGTGATTTTTTTACTGTATTCCTTTCATATCATTTCACTTGTCGTCAATGGGTTATTTGTTGAGATTTTCCAATCTCACACTTATTCTTTCTGTCCCAGGTAAAAATTCAGTGGAGTAGATTTGCAGGAGAGCATTGGTATGGGTGACACATAATTTATCAGCACCGTGGCTTGCCATGTTATTTCAATTATTGTTTCCTTTCAAAAAGGCTTTGGACCGGTCCAGTGTGCCAAATTATTTATTCCCATTTCTTTCTGCTGGTGACATTGTTGCTATTGAATTATTTATTTATTTGTGAATCATCTTCAGATGTTAAGGTTTTAATTCTCTTAGATTTTATATATTGTGTTCCTTTTATTAAGTGCGATGACGTTACACATAGTATTGTATTTTCAATATATGGGGTGCTATAGTCAAGAATGTGTAAGAGACATAGATAATCTATAAAAATCAATCTTTACTTATCTAGCCACTGCATGGCAACTTCATGAAAAAAAACTTGGTTTTGCTTGGATTTGACCCTCACGAATGATTTCTTGATCTGAGTATTTTTTGTAGAATCATTGATGACAATCAGAGGATGTGAATGATTGTAATCTGCAGCGAAAGCTTTTTTTCAAATCTACTATCTCTTGATTATTCAATCTACCAACACAGCAAAACAGAAACAAAGAAGAACAAACATTTTCTCCTTGGGTACTGTAGCAATGTTCGGTATGCGGTTACTGTTGCAGCAGATAAAAAACAAAGCGTTGCTTTCAATTGTTGCTGCACGTTACTTCCTTTTTCTTTCTGATCTCCTACACGCAATGAATGCTTCCCTGTAGAACTCCATGTGATGGCCATGCAAAGCAAGACAAACTTCTGCTATCTAGGTGAATTTTTTTGCTGTGAGTTGTGGTTTAAAATTTTAAATTCTATCTATTCGTGAAAGATAGTATGTAAAAAAAATAGTTGTATATATGATTTTAATTAATATAGCTGAACTTAATATACTTTTTACTATAATTTTTCATTAATTCTATTTTAAAAGAGATGCCGTTTAAAACGCTAAAAAGAATCCACCATATGCCTAACACAAGGAGATCAGCCACTCCTCCCGGACGAGATGGATAGCAACACCTCTGCCTTGCATCTGCTTGAAGAAATCCATCACAAAGCATTTTATTTTTCCCCGCGCTTCGCCCAGGCGAGTGGGCAGCTGCCGCCGGCGTGCGACCACTGGCAGGGCAACACCTGTAGCCATGTCTCTTTCGCTCGTGGAGAAGCCAAGGTCTAGAACGATCAATGATGTTAGATGAAATGGTGAGCTCAAGCATGGCACAAGAAAAGCAGAATATATTAAAGGAAAAATTGGAGTGACGGGTTGCACCATGTGTCTTAGTCGGTCAAAGTGTGGCGTGATCCGGTAGAACCACAATGAGTGAGACTTGTAAACGTGTAGCAAGCCAGTGGTGCACTTATACGAGACAAGTATGACGATTACTTGCATTAGATGGAAATAAACCGGTCAAGAAAGAGTATTTTTTGTAGTTTGGCCAAAATACCGAAAACTATCTTGAAGTAACGCCGCGGCACTTGGATGGCACTTGGGAGAGTGGTTTAGGTCAAGAAGAAGCTGAAAAGATCAAGATAGATCAAGGCTAAGGACTTAACGAATTCGAACTTATACACTTTGAAAAATGTGCATAAGAGTTTCCTCAGAGTTTGCTTTCTAGCTGAGGATTATATTCTCTGTAATTCTGTAGTTATTTAAGAATAAGATCAAGAATACTTAGGGAAAAAAATTAAGACAACACTATTTGTCCTCTCTGTTGCCTATTTGATCGTATAGGTTTTGGCTAATTACGAGAGATTGAAGGAATAAGGGAAAATTTATGTTTTTGCCACCCTTATGAGGTGAGGGGCAACAGATTTGCCACCCTGGCCCGTTGTCAGTGACTTAGGCGGTCCCACATGTAAGTGACAGAGGTAATTGGCCAATCTTAAGAGTGGCAAAAATATGAATCTCCCAGGAATAAGTGACACTCGTGTTGAGAAACTATTCTGTTCAAAGCGGCTCCTGCAGTGACTCCTACAAATAATTCATAGAAAATATTTTGAGAAGTCACTTTAGTCAAAAGCCGGTTTTTAAAGGCAAAAAGCTATATTTTGTTTGAAATTGTGCCTAAAGCAAACTATGGGTTTTGTACACCTGCAAACAGTGAATGCCCCTGTGGCCAGTTCTAGATCCGTCAGACACAGTGTGAATATTTCTTGCTGCACCACTATCCATGAATGGGAGCTCAAATTTCTCAAGGTTTTCAATATTGGAGCACAGCGTTTACTTGGAAGTTTCCCTTTTAAAAAGCATTTCGTCTGGAATTAGGTAGCCCAGTGGAACCACATGTTGGGTCAACCAGTGGCGGACCCAGAGCCAAATTTTAGAGGGAGCTAGCGGGACATAATGTGCAAAAGATAAACACACTAAATATAAAGTGAACTATATTTTGCAATTCTAAATCACACATAATTAGAATCGGGACATAGTAAAAATACAAAATACAACAAAGATTGTACCTTGCGTTCCAATGGACATAATATATATAAGTAGTTATCTGCACACCAAAATTAGCAAACTTAGTGATAAAATCAGAAATTGTATTTGTGAATAGTTATAAAGATTGAAAAAAGGATGAAACATACCAGTAATTAGGATTGAGTAGTAGAAGTGCAAGTATAAGGCAAGAGTATTCAGCGAGATTTCATATTTTGACAGCGTTTTCTAATTTTATCATCATCAAGGTTTCTAAAAATCTCTCGCTCAGTGTAGCATATCATGAAGTCACTGAACCACTCATTGCCGAAAAGACTCTTTCAACAGATGCCGTTGCTACTGGAATGATCAATTTTAGCTCAATGAGGCAATAGACCAATGGGAATGTTCTATTTTTTCCTTTTTCAACCATCTTTTGAGCTAGTTTTGCAATATCACTACATCCATGGAATTCTACACTTCTCTTGACATTGAGAACAAATACTTGAAGTTGATTTCTTAACAACAAACAATCAGCTATGTTAAAGTCATCAGCATAAATCTCAGCAAGTCGAACAAGCTTATCTACATCAAACTTGTAGAAAGAGTCTCTTGGATCAAGACAAGACATGCATACCAGTAACTCTGAAGAAACTTTATTAAACCGATGGTTCATCTATGATGTAATGGCATCAATAGTACTAATGAAAATCTCAATATGGTAATAGTGATGGTAAGTCACTGTATGCTTCCTACATGCAGACATATCTCTAATTGGAATGAGTTCTTCCATATTTGGCACATGAATCTCATTTGATTCACAAAAGCTTTTTGCTCGTTGGAATAATGGCTCCCATCCATTGTCTCTTAGAGCAGCTCCAAAAGATGGGCTAAATTTGATCCCCTATAATCTCATTGTAGGGGACATGCTAAAAAGTTGGGGATCAATATAACTTCTTTGCTCCAACAGTCATCCCCAAAATTGGTCCCCTAAATATTTTAAATCTGCTACATGGGCTTATGTGCCATATTAGTTATATACAAGGAATATTACCTTGTAGATGGCATATATCCTTCTTGGGCAACATTTGTGAAGACCATGCAGATGCCACAAGGTAATAAGAAAAAATACTTTGCAAAAGCACAAGAAGCGGTCAGAAAGGACGTGGAAAGAGCATTTGGAGTTTTACAAGCTCGTTTTGCGATTGTACGTGGCCCAGCTAGATTTTGGGATGAAGACACGCTCAATGATATCATGAATGCTTGTGTCATCATGCATAATATGATAGTAGAAGACGAGCGAGATGAACAAAATGATTTGAACTTTGATTGGACGGGTGAACCCGTTGCAGTTTCATATGAGCATAGTGCTGATATTCATGAGTTTATTCAAGCCCACATGAAAATTAGAGACAAGGAAAACCACTCCCAGCTTCAACAAGACCTAGTGGAGCATCTGTGGCAGCGCCATGGAGACACCATTGTTCTGATCTGAAATTAAATTAAAACACTATTGTTCTGATCTGAAAACAAATGAAAACCATACAACATAGTTCTGAAATTTAACCCGACTTAGAGGAATGTCGAGCTACAATCTCATTCTCAGGTAGGTCTCACGCAACGCGAAGGAAAAAAAATTAGGCGCGGAATCGCCTACTAGCGCGCGGCAACGGTGATTGGGGACGTGTGGGGTGAGGCCAAATTTGGCTCCGGTGGGGTGAGATATTGGGGGTGTTAAATTTTTAGTGGTGGTTTTGGGGATCTTTTGGAGGGGTTTTTTTTCACTAATCACCAAAATTTGTTTTAGGGGATATTTTAGCCCATCTTTTGGAGTTGCTCTTATGTCCTGCAAACGCATTTTCACATCTACAAACAAATCCATAGCTTCAACAATATCTTGATCCTTCCTTTGCAAAGCAAGTGATAACTCATTTGTAATTCTTAGCAAGTCTATTAATAAATGCAAGATAAAAACAAATTCAAATTCTGTATCAATTCAGATGCCCCATTATGACTTGATGGTTGATATGCATCTTTACTCACAATCTCTAGTACCTCTAATACTGCCTCCCACATTTGGTAAATATGCAGTATGGTTTTTAGATGAGAGCACCATCTAGTATCGGAAGGTCTAGCTATGCTCATTTCTTGATGCAACCCTGTGCCAGTGACATCCTTATCATTCTCTAGCTTCTCTAACAAGATATCTTGATGCTTTACAAACAATGCATCCATTCTTTTACAAGATGCACTCACAGTAGTCACTATCAAGGGAATATAGTTGAATAAATCAGCAATAGCTCTATAAATCAATAAATGACAATAAATAAAACTAAAATACCAAATCAATCATAATTACACAAATTTAATAAAGCAATAAATCATTCAATCAGGCAACAAATTACCAAATTAATAAAGCAGCAAATTACCAAATTAATAAAGCACTCACACCTGTCACTCAATCAGTCAATCAACCACGGCAGCCAGCAACAAATAAATCAGGCAATCAACATTTGTAGTCGGCAGATCCGCTCCTCGCCTCGCCACTGTCTCTAGATCCAGTCGCGCTCTCGGCGCCGTCTCCCTCTCGCGGTCTTGCCGCGGTGCTGCCGGCCGCCCTCCCCCATCGCCCTCCACCCTTCGGCCGACCGGTTTGGATCTGGCGCTCTCTCCCTCTCGCGGTCTCGCCGCCGAGTGCCCTCTTCCTCCGCCCTCCGGCCGACCACCGACCGATCTGGATCTGGTGCCCTCTCCCTCAGTCGCCGCCCTCTCCCTTCGCCCTCTGCCCTCCGACTGACCATCCCCCCTCCCAGCTCCAGATCTGGTGCTAGGCGGACGGTCGGTCAACTGCTCCTGCTCGGCATGACGGAGATGAGGTGGGAGCCGTTGGGAGTGAGGGACGGCCAGTCCTTGCGGGCGATGGGCTCCTAGGGGAGGAGCAGGCCGGGAAGAGCGGCGGATCTGGTGCTAGGCGACCGTCGGCTAGCCGATCGGCTGCTCCTGGCCTCCTGCTCGGCTGCTCTAACACCGCCCTTTGCCCCGTGCCCCTGTCCGCGCCGCCAGCCGCAAGGACTGAGAAGCCGAAAGGGGATGAAATCGCTTTGTTGTTGCTGTGGACTGTGGTGTCCAAATTGGATCTGGATTCTGGGTCATTGGTATGTATTTCTTGGTGGGCTTTGCTGATTTGGCCTTCACACTTTGCTGCAATGTTGTTTTTGGCCCAAATCGACACTTTGTTGTAAATTTGTAATGTTGTATTGGCCCAAATCGTTGGCCTTTTTGCCTTTGTTGTAATGTCGAGAGAGAAGTTGCAGGCCGCAGCAGCATGGCGCCGGCGGTGGGCGGTGGCTGCTGGCCTGCTGCTGTGTTGCCTGCTGGCGCTTGGCGGTGTGGCACCCTAGCCGGAGGTAGGGGGCTACGGGGGGTACCCAGGGTCCGGCCGGAGGTAGGGTGGGCGCCAGCCCCCCTAACCCACCGGTCGGTCCGCCACTGGGGTCAACCAACTAGTTGTACAACAAACGTAAACAGCGCATGACAGAAAATCGCAACATTACTTGTGTGACCGATCTTGCACAGAAGTTTCGAAACGTGTGTCTCTGGATTCAAAGTATAGCGTATTGGATGCTCGGTTTAAGGTGCAGCTCGATTGAGCTGAAATAAGCTGATTTATGGTTGAAATTGTATTGTAGTTAGCTGAAATTATACTATAACTGGTGGTGACTTATTTGGCGTAACTAAATTTACAAAAATTTAAACATAAAAACATGTTAGCCCATTAGGGACAACGCAAACGAATACGAAAAAAGAACCGGGAAAAAAGTAAAAAAAGCTAAAAAGGCAAAAAAGATGAAATTTAATAATATTGAAAAATAAGCTAGAAACTTAAGCCAAAATGAGTGGACCTAAAAGGTCTTTTGAATTTATGATTTTGCAACGAGGACACCCTGAGACGCGTGTCGCCGAGTCGGACGGTGTGGGCGGCGCGGCGCTAAGGACCTGTTTGGGAGAGCTCCACCAGCTCCAGATCCACAAAAAACAGCTCCACTCCACGAAATTTTACCCAAACGCTCCAGCTCCGCGAAATCTGGATCCACCAAAATCCTGGATCTGAGGGCCAGATCCATGGATTTCATGGAGCTCCTCAAGAGGTGCTCTGAAAACACCGGTTTCATATCTCCTCGTGAAGTTGGGTGGTAATTACCCACCAATGCCACCGAATGACCTCTCCTCACGCCCCTTCGCCACGCCGTTCGAATCACAGTGGGGAACGGCCCCCTCTCCTCACACCCTCTCCAAACAGGCCCGAGCCTCACGCCCTCTTCCGACAGGCCGTCTCCTCGCCGCCTCCTGCAGCTCGCGCCGGCCACCTCCGGAGCTCCGACGAGCCGGTGATGGCCGGATCCGGCCCCCCTCCACCTCCCCCACCCCCTTCTTCTTCCATAGCCATGGGAAAAACCGCCCCTAGGGTTGGGCTTTCGCGGCAATGGGACCAGACGGCGGCGCCCATCCCGGCCGCCGGCTTTCCTCCCCCTTCTCCCGGCGTCGCGGCTGGGGGCGTGGCCCCCCTGGCCGGCGGCGTGGCCACCCAGGCCGGCCTCGCGGCAGGGGGCGCGGCCACCCTGGCCGGCGGCGCGGCTGGGGGTGTGGCCCCCCTAGCCGGCGTTCCTCCTCCTTCTCCCGGCGTCGCGGCTGGGGGCGCGACCACCGTGGCCGGCGTCGCGGGTGGGGGCGTAGCCCCCCTGGCCGGCGTTCCTCCTCCTTCTCCTGGCGTCGCGGCTGGGGGCACGGCCACCGTGGCCGGCGGCGCGGCTGGGGGCGCGGCCCCCCTGGCCGGCGGCGTTCCTCCCCCTTCTTTTTCAGTGGCCGGCGGCTCTGCTGCGGATGGTTCTGCTGCGCATCCTATGAGACGTGCTCCGTCGACCAAGAGGGCAAGGGATGATGAGGTATAATCTCTTCCAATTGGCTCAATTTTTGTGATGAAACTATTGTGATATATTGTTGTGATGAGGGACGTTGTGGCGCAATTTTGATGAGGGTGATGAAATACTGTTGTGATGAAACTGTTGTGATGATGAGGGACGTTGTGGCTCAATTTTTATTAGGGTGATGAAAATACTGTGGTGATGAAACTGGAATGTAGATGTTTCAAATTGTCTACTCTCCCCCTTGTTTTTAGGTGCATGCTGATTATAATTACAGATAGAACAGGCAAATGCATGAAGTGTCCATTTCTGAACAATGTATCGAAATACATGAAGCGTGCATGCAGTAATTACCAGTACTAATTAACTGGAGCAATGTGGTTGAATATAATACATGAATATACAAGATATAAGTTTCATAACATTGGCAAAAAAACAGCAAAGGACTCAGATAGCATACACCTTCAGTATACTAGCCAATGTTTCAATATCCTTCTTTTTTAAATCATCAGTTGCTGGGTAATTTATATTAGCAAGAAGGAAATTATGTACAGGGTAGTTCTGAAAATAGCACTGCATGCATTTTATATAGCACTGCATACCTCACTGAACTCAAAATGTCCACTGAACTCAAAATGTCACCACTAAATCATGGTCAGGGTGATGCTATGGACTGGAATGATGGTCATACCTCACTGGTTTGTAATTTGTTCGTCGAACAAGTTAGAAAAGGGAATCGGCCAAACACTCATTTGAATACTTTAGGCTTTACCGAGGTATCAGATAGGTTTTATCAGTCCACCGGAATCATGCTGAGTAAAAGGCAACTAAAGAACAAATGGGACAAGTTGAGGGGTGATTTGACTGCATGGCGGAAATTAATGAGGAAGCAAACAGGAACTGGTTTCAATTGGAACACGGGAACGATCAACATGGACTCCGAGTGGTGGAAAAAGATAATGAAAGTGAGTGTTCGATTATAATGCTATGTACATTTGTTGATTTGCAATTTAGAAAAGATATCTTATTTTGAACCTTCTCACATGTTTTAGGAAATTCCTGGTGTTGGTAAGTTTAAGAAGAAGCCTCTCCAAAATGAAGATGAATTGAATGTGATGTTTGGCAACATCATTAATGAGGAGCAAGATCATTGGAATCCTATGAGTTCCAACCCAATCATACCCCTTGATGATGATACTCCCATTGATGAAAGAGAGGCTGAGCACCCCACTGACAATTATTTTGACAATGGGGATGAGGTTGAGGAGATTACTCCTGTCACTGACAATGCTAAGAGAAGGGCTCGTGTGATTCTTGAAAAGCCCACCAAGAAACCTAAGACCAGCACAACACTTGTTATCCAAGAACACATCTCAAAGATATCTGAGACTGCTTCCTCTTTTGTATCTAGTAGGCAAGGTGGGATCACCATTGAGCAAGTAATGGAACATGTTGTTGCATGTGGTGCTGGGTATAACACTGATGAGCACTTTGTGGCAACTGAGTTGTTTGTCAAGAAAGACTAAAGGGAAATGTTCATGACCATCCCTACCGATCAGAGGCTCATTTGGCTTAGGAGGAAGTACAATGTGATGTATGGAAAGTGAAAGCCGAGTTGTTAGTGGCATTTGGACGTGTTGTCATTTTCTTTTTATGCTCATTTGGACATGTTGTTATTTGTTACCATGTGTAGGTAAATACTATGTTGTCGATGCCGGATATCCTAATAGGCCCGGCTATCTAGCTCCTTACAAGGGTGAAAGGTATCATATGCCGGAGTGGCATAGAGGTATGGAACCCAAAACACCAAAGGAAAAATTCAATCGCATTCACTCATCTATTCGAAATGTTATTGAGAGGTCTTTTGGAGTTTTGAAAATGAAGTGGCAAATTCTATACAAGATGCCCAACTACCCAATGTGGAAGCAAAAAATGTTGTTGTTGCTTGTATGGTCCTTCACAATTTCATTCGTGAGCATAATAGTGAAGATTCGGACTTTGCTCATTTCGATCGTGATCCTCATTTTGTCCCAACAATACCGGAAAAGTATAACCGATATGCAGTTACATCGGATGGTTCTACTTCGGAAGCCAATGCCGCCACTATGGATGTATTTCGTGATGACTTGGCCACCGCTCTTGCTCTTGCTTGGAACTAGTATGTAATGGAAGACTAGTCTTCATTTAATCTTTAGTTATTTTTATGTATGGACAATCGCAATAGTGTTAGGACGATTTTTTCTG
The DNA here is from genome assembly GCA_017311315.1 of Dendrocalamus latiflorus. Taxonomy (NCBI): domain Eukaryota; kingdom Viridiplantae; phylum Streptophyta; class Magnoliopsida; order Poales; family Poaceae; genus Dendrocalamus; species Dendrocalamus latiflorus. The sequence continues at coordinate 4,975,445 of CM029654.1, forward strand.
TTTTATCACTCTCCGTTTGCCCTTGTTTCATTTGTCCCATGGAGCTTGTAGTTGCATCCTATCACCACCTAAACTATTGCAGCAATAGTGATGCTTTCTTCCAGAGAAAGATTCACATTTTGATTCTCCAATGCTTGGAGTTCTTGCCATTTCTAGCAGTCTGTTTAAGGACTAATAAACATGGTTTACCAATCATAATGTGATGATAGCAATCTGGAGCCTTACAAGCAAAAACGTGTGATTGAAAAGAAAAGAAGTTAGGGAACTTGCAACATCAAGCTGAAACTCTTGATCTCCATAAAACGTGAGAAGCTACGAATTCTCACGCATATTCTCAAGAAAGAGTCTGCGGATATGTGCTAGAAAATGTTCAGCTCTCCCATTTTTTGTGAATAAATATGAACAAAATGCGTGTGCTATATGAAAAAATATATATATCATACAACCCCAAGGGCAAAACAGGCTATTCCCATCAAAAACTCAGTTTTGTAGATCTGGAGCTGCTGTGGAAGCCAAACAGTTTGTCCAACTCCATGGTGGGATCCCAGATTCACAGTGGAGCTGCTCCACAGTGGATCTGGTGGAGCTCTGCCAATCAAGCCCTCTCACGCGTCTCTTGCGTACGAGCGTACCTCGTGGGCCGGCCGGCGACCGGACGCAGCACTGTCGCAGTATCGCGAACGCGCACCGGTGCATGCATGCCGCACGGTGCCATGCCGGCCGCCGCCGGGGTCGCGCATGCACGTAGCCACGTACCGTCTGCCGGATGCCTGCCCGATGGGCAGGTCCAGTCGCCTCGTGCGTATGCACGTATCAAGCGATCGACGATCCAAAAACGACGTGCAAGGTCGAGGGAGATCCAAACGCTTCGTTTCGTTTCACCCGTGCTTTCACCTCGCAAAATCTTACACGTCCTGCAAATTCGTGAATTTTTACTCTGATACATGCGCCACACATCGTATATCACAGTCCACATGGCCTTATACGTCAGTGTCGCAGAAATAGACAATCAGAACCTACTTTTGTTTTTTTAGTTGCGAGGAATCAAAAGTGGATTTTTTTGACTGGTGTCTTATGACTTATACTTTAAATATTTAAATTTTAACTGTTCGTAACAAATAATATATAGAGAAAAATAGTTGCATGTGATTTACCCGGTACAGTTAAACTCGGTACACTTTTTACTACAATTTTTCTATTGACATCATCTTAAAAAATACACTTTAGTTATTGTAAATAGTACAAACATAAGTCACAAAAAAGCTGAAACAAATCCAGCCAAACCTACTTGTGTTAGCTCTTCTTTTCTTTTCTTTTTTAAATTTATAGTGTGATCGAGAAGAGAAAAAAATCACAGGTTTGAACAGTGCTAGTGTATCAAGTACGTCCACTGTATCGAACGAGAGAGCACTTTTAAGCAGCTAGTCGGCCGATGGCAAGGTGTAGATGAGATGTGTTTAGCTCTATCTTAAATATTTATGTAAATAAATTAAATATCGATAAGTTATATTAAAATCTATTTTAATAACTTGTTACGAAAAATCGATAAAAAACTTATTCAAGAAAATGTTATAAGTGATATAGGTATTTTTTTTCAACGGCTGATATTCGCTGTGGCGCTGGCCGACTTGCAGCAGCACGCCGGGTCCCGTCGTCGATCCCGGTCCGTGGCACGCCGGGTCACGTGCCGTCCACGCCACCCCGGGCCCCACCGGAGAGTGCCGCGCCACGCACGATCCACGTGGCTCCTTCGCGCTCCCCATCCCTGTTGTTTTCGGTTCCGTCGTGAGTGCCTGTGCCGCCGGGCCCATGGCCCCTCACCCCCATGCACCGCGCCCCGGCCGCTGTGAAAGCAACACCAACCAGAACAAATATCCACCACCTTCCCTTAAACAACGCTAAGCCTATAGTACTCCCGCCATTACTGCATTAAAACACTTCTAGTAGTACTGTAATTACTAATTAGGTCTTAAACTCTATAGAGACATCTACGACGGTATTTATCAGCCGCATGCAAGGTTATGACACATAAAATCTGGGTGATGTGAAAAGAAAGAAGGAGAGCAAAAGATATTGTGATATTGTCTATTATTTAATAGACGATTTTCTAGATAACTTTTTATATTGTATAGATTGCTATATATAAAGTACTAATTAATGAGGTTGTAATAAATAAATATATAGATAATCTATTACGTAGGATATCTTTAGTCACATTTATAGAAAATATAAAGGTATATTTTAGACAACCACTATTTATACTATTGTACGTGCCTAAAAAATTAGGCACTAAAACTGTTAGCACCTAAACCCAGAGCTACATCGGACCTGTGTCATGGATACCAAGCACAACGTAGAAGGACGAGTTTACATGGACTAATTTCTACTAAATCTTTGAGTTGTGGCCAAAAAAACAAAAAAGCAACTAATAAATATAGCAACTAATGAGACTTCTTTCATCCACTGATCGACATCAGCGAACTTTACCCCACTACTGCACTGCTACAGACAGCCCTATCACAGACAGTTCGGAACCGTCATCACAGACGGTTTCTGAACCGTCAGTGTTTAGGTGTCAGTGATAGTTGGTGGTTATCACAGACGGTTCCCGAGCCGTCTGTGATAACTACATTACAGACGGTCTTGATTTCTAACCGTCTGTGATAGACGAGTATCACAGACGGATTTTTATAAACAACCGTCTGTGATACTCTCTATCACAGACGGTTAGTAATCAAGACCGTCTGTGATACGAGACTATCACAGACTGTTAGTAATCAAGACCGTCTGTGATACGAGACTATCACAGACGGTTGTTTATAACCAACCGTCTGTGATACTCGTCTATCACAGACGGTTAGTAATCAAGACTGTCTGTGATACGAGACTATCATAGACGGTTAGTAATCAAGACCGTCTGTGATATACAAATATCACAGACGGTCAGTAGTAAGGGCCGTCTGTGATATCATTCACACCACAGACGGCACTCTTTGAAACCGTCTGTGATATTGTATCACAGACGATTTTTAATAACGAATCGTCTGTGATACCAAGTGCATCATCCATTTTATTTGCTGTTTCTTGGCTAGCCTCAGGATATGCTAGACATGCCCTCTGAAAGCAAGCAAGCAAGCAGATTACAGATAAATGACAGATATAAGTTAATTGCAACTCATAGTAAATTACAACAAAATTCGATACACAGATGAATGTAACAAACGGCCAGCAGATCACATACATATATAGAATGAAAATCGTTACACAAAATCTGACAAATGCATTTAGTTGAAGGAATTGTTTGATTTGTACAGTTGAATCCAATGTTTCAACATCTAATTATCACCATTGCCGGCGTAGAACTCTCCACTCTTACTTATGACCTCTGCTACCAAGAATTGGGAGATGATTGCACGAATTTCGACGAGATTGTCAAGATCATATGCACTTTGGTCGAACTTCACCCGCTGTCGCTACGAGCAATGTTAAGTCATTCATTAGCATATGTGTGTAATATAAATACATATATATAATCAGAAAATAATAATTATTGGAAGGACCTGACAAACCTCTGGATCATTGATCTTAGTACTCATGATTTCCTGCATATGGCGGCAAACGTAGAATCCACATACGTTGCCTTGTAGCTGCTGGTGGCACTGCAAAAATAGAATTATATACATCGGTATTGTCAATTCTAGAGGCATTATAACAAAGTATGGTATAGGATTGTTGTGTTGTAGAGGGTACCGGAAATCGCGTCTGGTGTCGTAGCGTGTCACTGGATTTTATATCGTGTGATCCTCCTTGGGCAACATATTCGGCAAAAGCCCTACGTGATTCAAAAAACTTAGCCTCGGCCGTGGCAAACAAAAGAAATATTACAATAGAGTTATGTATGGAGGAAATGAGTTTACCTGTTAAGTACTTCTTGCACAGGACTGAAGTCGTGGTTGCTCCTAAGGAGGGAATCAAGGTATATTACCTTGCTCCACTTTGGTACAATCACAATCAAAATCCAGTGATGCCTAGTCATGTGTGTCGCCATAGTGATTAATCCTAAGTTCATGCTGCATGTAAAGTACAAATGAAACATATCTGTGGCAACTAGTGAAGCACTTACCCTTGGTTGAAGGGTACCATGACGTACTCCTTGTCACTGTGAGCAATCAATCCCCTCGTTATGTAACCTTGCACGAAGGATGCATCTGCGTTGATAGATTGCTCGGAGACCAAGTGAGGGTCGAGGAAACCCACTGGTCGTCGCGTTCGCCGGACTTCTTGGATCATGTATCTATACATAAAGAAAGAGTAATGACATTTATCTGTATAACGTGAATGTAGAACTTCATTGTACAGTACACTTACAGTGTCCAGCATCGTAGAAGTGAGGCGTCGAGTTCGCCGAGATTGAATAGTAAGAATAAATCTTCGAATGTCACGACGATGTAGCCCGTGTCGTGGAGGAAATATGTCTCGTTATATTTCAGAGTGAATGCACTCTGCCGGTTTGGCTTCAAGTTGGACTTCTCCATGTACCAGGCATGCAATCTATTGCAAATCATACCAAGATGGCGTAATTGTGAGTCGGGCACCAACGACACTCCTAGAATAAACTTCCATGGCACGGGACGCGGCTTAATTTTCTTCGCATGAGCCTTGGAGGCCTTGGAGCCTCGCTTGTGAGATGTTCTCGGTGGCGTCTCGGCGGGAGCCGATGCAACAGACTTTACTGGATTTGGAGGTGGAGGTGGAGCCACCGGAGCCGATGTGCCAGGTCCAGGGCGACGTCCCTCTTGGGCCACTGGATGTGAAGATTGTGGCACGGACATGTCGAGGACGATGTCCCTCTTGGGCCACTGAACGAATGTGTGGACGGCATCCCCTAATGTCTTAATCTCTTCGTTTGGGGGCTTCTCAAGAGGGACGGACTTAAAAATATCATTAATCATGTCCACCTGGACCTTTATGAAACCGGTGTCTACTTGTACACCGTGCACCAGCGTCCCTGGCAGCAATGGATACACCATGCCGCGCCCAGCGTCAACGGGAATAGAGCCAACAAGCCTGACTTTGAGGCTGCAAGGCATGGGCTCCTACATAACGATACAAGAGATGAGTTAAGGCGTCCACCAGAGAGATGTATGTACCATTCTAAAGAGGTACATTACCTGAATGTCATCAATACGTAAGTGGTCGTCGCTATGTTCAGAAATTGGTGTGGACGCGCAGCTACTGCGACGTTGAGGGGGACTGGGTACCGCAGTACTAGGAGTGGGTTGCGATTGGTTGCGGACTTGTCTCAGTTCTTCCCGCAACGAATCTATCTCTCCTCGAAGTGAGGCAATCTGCTCTTGAAGTGAGGCAGATAGTTGTTCCTCAAGTTGAGCACGAAGCTCCTGTTTTATTTGTTCGCTGCGGTACGCCTTGGATCTCTTCCTACTCCTATATGTCTCGGAGTAATCTGGAAATCCATGCCTCCAAGGTACATAAACCCCCATGCCTCGTGTGCGACCTGGGTGCTCCTTGTTTCCCAAGGCCTGTGATAGTAAATCTATCTCCCTATATTCTTCAAAGGAGCCACGAGAAGATTCGGTAGTCAATGATTGCTGCAAGAGGCAATTAATCATGTTATTTTTGAACCCATGAAGTTCAAGAGATGTTAACAACTATGTTGTTTAACATATTTTACCATGCGTTGGGACATTTCCTCATCTGCGGGGTTTTTGAAAGAGACACCCGAAGATGTGGTTGATGACCTCGCTCTTAACCAGTTTCGAGCGCGCTCGTTTGCGATCCCGGCAAATGGCGGAGAGGCCTCCGATCGGATTGCGACCTCATCCTGCATCCTCCATTGCGGGATTTTACCCGCGTACCCAGCAGTGCCGAGTCTGTGAGGGTGCGTGTTTTGTGACTGGAGATCCTTGTGCGCCGCACTTTGTTGTACAAATTCGGGCGTCGTCTTCATCTGCACAAAGGCCTCCCATGTTTCCGGCGACACGAAAGGATACTTCGTGAAGGGCATGACATCCTCGGCCACGTACTTCGTCACAAAGAGTGCTCTTAAAATTCTTCCATGCTTTTCCCATCGCGAGGAGCGCTTGCCGTTGCACTAGTCCCTGTGCTTCTGCTGGGAACTCGAACGAATTTGTAAGTTCCTCCCATAGCTGATTTTTGTGATCCTTTGTCAAATCTTTCCAGCTTGCTATGGTGATGGGGACCCGTTGCCTTCCAATTATCCCGCAGGTAGTCCGAAATGATGACGCTGCTTTCGACGGTTCCAGAGGGACCCCATCCGGAGAGACCACCGTGATGGTCATTCGGGCCTCTGGCCATTTCGATACTCCTCGGCCACGTTTAGATTTCGCAGTCTTGGGAGCGTGAGACCCAGATGACGACGACGAAGACTGTGTGGACGCCATCTCTCTTCTAAGAAAAAACTAACTGAAGTGAGCTATGGACCCAGCTTGTCAAAGTTCTATGAATCAAGTGACACAAACCAGTGCATCAAGTTCATTGAACAAGATACACTGGAGTGTGTCACTTGCTTTATGCCCTTTGACAAAGTTCTAACGATTAGCTAATTGCAGTGAGCTATGGGCCTTCCAAATAGACCTTGCAGTTAACAAGTGCAGCATATATTATATGCTACATAAAATACATGTGAAGCATATATCATAAAATACATGTGAAGCATATAACATGTTAAGCATATAACATAAAATACATGTGAAGCATATAACATAAAATACATGTGAAGCATATAACATGTTAAGCATATAACATAAAATACATGTGAAGCATATAACATAAAATACATGTGAAGCATATATATATCATAAAGCTAACATGTGAAGCACAGGGAGGGACCGGCGTCGGGAGGAGGCGGCGTCGGGAGGGACCGGCCGCGTCGGGAGGGACCGGTGTCGGGGGGGACCGCCGGCTTCGAGAGGGAGCGGCGTCGGGAGGGAGCGGCGGCATCGGGAGCGACGGCGTAGGGAGGGAGGGACCGGCGTCGGGGGGGACCGCCGGCTTCAGGAGGGACCGGCGGCTTCAGGAGGGACCGGCGGTGGGAGGGAGCAAAACCTAGCTAGCAGGGGCGCTGCAGAGTGGAGACAAGAGACTGCGGCAGAGCGGACTCCGCAGACCTAGCCGCGGGTATTTAAAGATGATCTATCACAGACGGTTCTATCAATATAACCGTCTGTGATATGCATATTATCACGTACGGTTATATCGATAGAACCGTCTGTGATAATGCATATCACAGACGGTTATATTGATAGAACCGTCTGTGATAGCTCATTTTAAAATACCCGCAGCTAGGTCTGCGGAGTCCGCTCTGCCGCAGTCTCTTGTCTCCACTCTGCAGCGCCCCTGCTAGCTAGGTTTTGCTCCCTCCCACCCCTGCTACCCGTATTATCACAGACGGTTATATCGATAGAACCGTCTGTGATGTGTTATCACAGACGGTTTCTTTTGATAAACCGCCTGTGATAGTTCACTATAAATACCCACAGCTAGCTAGGTTCCTATGTCATTTTACAATTACAATATGGAACATAGATACATTTATGAAAAACGCAAGCATAACCATAAATATAACTATTTCATAGTTCCTTAGTCATTTTACAATTACAATGCATGGGTTCCTTAGTCATTTTACAATTACAATGGAACATACATACATTTATAAAAAACACAAGCATAACCTATATCATTTATTACACTTTGGCTATATCATTTTTAATAAAGCCCTTCACGATGATCGATACGCATATAGCTTGCTTCATCGCCTTGTTCTTCATCGAGCCTGATGCCGTCTCCGAATGGAGGTAAATCATCAAATTGATTGTACTCTTCCTCATCCACAACATTCTCAACCCCGACAATCCTTCTTTTTCCCTGAAGAACTACATGGCGCTTCTTATTTGCTGGGTCGGTTACATAAAATACTTGAACAACTTGCCTCGCGAGTACGAATGGTTCGTCTTTGTATCCTACACATTCGAGGTCCACGGTAGTGACGCCGTACTTGTCAACCTTTACACCCCGTGGGAGTTGGACCCAACGGCATCGAAAAAGAGGAATTTTAAAAATTACGTAGTCAAGCTCCCAAATCTCCTCTACAAGCCCGTAGTACGAGCTTGGGCCAGCGGTACGGCCGTGCGAATCATAGGCATCTATGCGGACACCTGAGTTCTGCACTGTGCTCTTTCTATCTTGATCTGTTGTATAAAATGTTTAGCCATTAATGTCGTATCCTTGCCATGTCACAATTGTAAATTTTGGCCCTTTTGCCAACCATTGTAGTGTTTCATTTGACGACCTCCTAGTCAATTGCGCCTTCAACCATTCGTTGAACTGACGGTTGTGTTGTCTCGTGATCCAAACTTCTGACTGGCCTGCATTCTCCTGACATAGCATGTCCTTGTGCTCTTCAATATATGGGGTCACTTCAGTCAAGTGTTGTAAAACCATGAAATGGGCTTGAGCATACGTATTTTGATCCGGAGTTATTGCTTTCCTCCCGATAGTCCCTATACCCTCTAACCTCCCCTCGTGACGAGATAGAGGTACACCTATCGGCTCTACCTGAGCCATGTAGCCGATGCAGAATTCAATGACCTCTTCTGTTGTATAACCTTCGATGATGCTACCCTCCGGTCGAGATCGATTGCGTACATAGGACTTCAGAATTCCCATGTACCTCTCGAAAGGGTACATATGACGTAGAAATACGGGGCCACATATTTTTATCTCTTTCACAAGGTGGACAATGAGATGGACCATAATATCAAAAAATGATGGAGGGAAATACATCTCTAGATGACATAGAGTTGTCACCACCTCGGTTTGCAGAGCATCTAGTCCATCCGGATCAATGACCTTCTGAGCAATTGCGTTGAAGAAATAACATAGCCTTATGATTGTCACTCGAACCTTGTTCGGCAAAATACTTCTAATTGCAACAGGTAGCATTTGGGTCATTAGCACATGACAGTCGTGAGACTTCATGCCAATTAATTTCAAATGTTCCATGGAAACAAGTTTCTTCATGCTTGTCGAGTGACCGGATGGAACTTTCACACCATTTAAGGACTGGCACAATTCAGTTCTCTCGGACTTAGACAGAGTGTAACATGCTGGGGGAAGGTACGTCCGGCCTTTATCGGTCTCTATCGGTGCTAACTCGGTCCTGATGTTCATAGCGACCAAGTCACGCCTTGCGTTAACACCATCCTTTGTTTTGTCAGGAATGTTCAGTAAGAGACCAATCAAACTGTCACACACATTCTTCTCTACGTGCATGACATCGATGCAATTGCGAACTTCTAAGTGCTCCCAATAAGGCAAGTCCCAAAATATTGACCTCTTTTTCCACATGTTCTTCCTCAATTTACGTCCCTTTCCAAACACAACATTTATATCCTTGACCATATCATACACCTCTTTCCCGCTAAAAGGTCTTGGTACTGAGTCATCCTCTTTTTTTCCGTCAAATTGTTTCTTCATCTTGCGGTATGGGTGATACTTTGGAAGGAACCTACGGTGACGCATGTACACAGTTTTTCGGGAGTTGTTCAACCACACACTCTCCGTATAATCTAAGCAGTGCAGACACGCTTTGGCTCCTTTTATACTAAACCCTGACAGGTTACCAAGGGCAGAAAAATCATTAATGGTGCAGAACAACATGGCCCGTAGAGTGAAGTTCTCTCGTTTGTCCGCATCCCATACATGTACCCCTTCATTCCACAGTGTTGCAAGATCTTCCACCAATGGGGCTAGGAACACATCAATATCGTTGCCAGGTTGCTTCGGCCCTTGGATAAGTAGTGACATCAAAATATATTTCCGCTTCATACACAGCCAAGGAGGAAGTTGTACATGCACAGAGTCACGGGCCAGGTGCTATGTCGACTGCTCATGTTACCAAAAGGATTCATTCCATCTGTACTCAACCCAAACCTTATATTTCTCGGTTCCACACCGAAATCTACAAACATCCTATCGATGTTCCTCCATTGGGCAGAATCAGCAACATGTCTTATCATTCCGTCTTTCTTACGCTGCTCGCAGTGCCAACACATCAATCTTGCATCCTTGCGGTTTGCAAATAAACGCTTCAAACAGGGGATTACAGGAAGATACCACATCACCTTAGCAGGAGGTCCTTGCTTCACCTCGATGCCCTTCCCATCATCAGAGTCATTTTTACGTTTGTATCGGGATGCTTTGCACACCGGACAAACATGTAAGCTAGCATACTCTTTACGGTACAGGATACAATCATTCCGACATGCATGTATTCTTTCTACTTCCATTCCTAATGGACCAAGAATCTTCTTGGCTTGGTAGGTGGTTCTCGGCAACACATTTCCCGTTGGAAGCATGTCCACTAGGAGACCTAATAATGCCGTGAAACTCTTGTCGGACCAACCATTGCTTGCCTTCAATTTTAGCAGTTCTAGAACTGATGACAACCTCGTGTATTGCAGCTTGCAGCCCGGGAACAAAGGTTTCTCCGAGTCCTCCATCAAGCCCTCGAATTTACCAAACTCTCTCTCACTATAGTTCCCTTCTGCATCACGTAACATCTGATCCAGATTATCATCCTGCGACCTATCCTTATGATCCAGATTGTCATCCTGTGACCTATCCTCATGATCCAGATTGTCATCCTGCGACCTTTCCTCATGATCGAAAGAACAGTCCACAACTGGCATATCGTTGCCTCCCTCGACTATGTCATAACTACCTTCTTGTGTACTCTTCTCTTCACCGTGACTGGTCCAACATTTGTACCCTTTTCTGAAACCCCTTCGAATCAAGTGAGCTTCAATCTGCGCTGAGTTGCTAAACATCTTGAGATTATCACAATCAATACATGGGCAATACATATATTTCATCCCCTTCTTCAACATATCCAGCTCGGCCGCCCTTCTAAAGGCAGACACGCCAGTAATGTACTCTTCACTCACACGGTTCTCAATATACATCCAGCTTCGGTCCATCTACGCTACACAAGTGAAAAATGGGTGTCAAAAATGATTATTACCTCTACTACTAACCTCTGATCAGATCACTAAGAATGTTAAGTAATTGAATACTAATCTCTGATCAGATCACTAAGAATGTTAAGTAATTGAGTATGCTAACCTCTGATCAGATCAATAAGAAGACGGTGATATTTTTTCACCCCTAACTCCCTAAAGCCGGCCGCCTTGCTCCACCGATGCAGCGCAATGAAGACAGATCGGTGTCGACATCCTTCAAGCAAGTACGCCAAGTAATTAATACTACGCAGAATATCACAGACGGTTCCAACTACAAACGGTCTGTGAAAATTACATATCACAGACGGTTCGTATTAATACCCGTCTGCGAATTATCACCGACGGTTATTAATATTAACCGTCTGTGATTTCTGCCTATCATAGACGGTTCGCATAAATAACCGTCTGTGATAGTCTCATTATCACAGACGGTTCGTAACACGAACCGTCTGTGATGTACATAATATCACAGACGGTTCGAAATATCAACCGTCTGTGATTTATGCGTATCACAGACGGTTCGTGTATAGAACCGTCTGTGATAGTCCTTCACAGACGGTTTACATTACAAACCGTCTGTGATAGTTACACGGGGATGAACTGTTTCGTCAGGCGCATGACTGCCAACTCGAAGCATATATAGCATAGCATTCGAGGCACATCCGAGGCCTGCTGCTGTGTCTTGAGGAATGCCAAGAGCTGGTCTTCAGATGTGGCTGCCACATCTGAAGACCAGTGTGGCTGCCACATCTGAAGACCAGCTCTTGGCATTCCTCAAGACACAGCTGCAGGCCTCGGATGTGCCTCGAATGCTATGCTATATATGCTTCGAGTTGGCAGTCATGCCCTGACGAAACAGTTCATCTTTCCCGACAAAATTCAAGGCAATTTTATTACAATAGTGCAAAGAAAAGACATTCCTAGATTCTTGGTTGAGCTGGTCGAGGAACATGCAAATACAGAGGCAAGCACAAAAACTCAACAACACATTCAGATCGATCTATTACAGGATAACAAGCTAACAAACCCTTCGTGGCACGATGGTCACACTAAACAAGACACACTTACGACACTTACGGCAAGAGTGTGTTGTTTAGTATGAACCGTTCGTGCCGCGATGGAGGTGCTAGCTCACAGCGGAGGGGAGATGCATACAGGAAGCTAGCTAGTGGATGAACTCACGCGTGACTAGTACCGGTGGAAAGGTTGATGGGGAGTTATTAATAAGGGCCTGGCCGTGGGAGGAACTGGTGCCAGCCATTCGATGTGGAGAGAATAGACGGGTGAGATCGAAATCCTGTGTATACGCCAATTATTGGTGACATGTGATTATTACACACCAATTATCAGTGACATGGGATTATTACAGACGGTTCTTAACAGGAACCGTCTGTGTTATCTGGCTTTTCACAGATGGTTTGTGTTAATAACCGTCTGTGAACTTTCACAGACGGTTCTTAACAGGACCCGTCTGTGTTATCTCGATTGGTATAGACGGTTCGTATTAAGAACCGTCTGTGAAAGTTCACAGACGGTTATTAACAAAAACCGTCTGTGATGTCTCAATTATCACAGACGGTTCATGTTAATAACCGTCTATGAAAATATCACAGACGGTTGCTAGTAAAACCGTTTGTCATAACGCTTCGCGCGTGTTTCGATTGCCAGAACGCTTCGTGTTTCGATTGCCAGAACGCTTCGTGTTTCGATCGTCTAATTAACGTCTCTCGATCGTTATACGAAGCATCTATATCATTAATGTTTGGGTATACGAACCGTCTGTGCTAAAGGTTAAATATGCGCGCCTAATCTAGGTCTCTTCTACGTACGTACAATATGACGCCTTCTACTATTCTTGTGATCATCTCCTTCCTCTCATCTGTTCATCAAGAATTGTTCGGCCGGAACCTTACACAGGCGGCCAGCAATTTGCATCTGGAGCAGCTTCTCCGCACACGCCCTGCTCTCCTTCCCCGACTTTCTTGCATCCGTCAGCTCGACCTGATCATCCGCCGTCAACGGAGGCGTCTCCCTGCCGCTCAAGAAAGGGAAACAGCCCTTACCCTGGTTCTTCTCCACAATGTACGCAAAGCGGAAGAAGCTCTACGCGCATTGGAGAGACTGATGGATAGCCTTACCGATCAAGCAGAAACGGCAGATTCTAAGGAATCTTATAATGCTATCCTCTACGAGATTATGAGCTATGCTACTGATTATTTGCCCAGGCTGGAGGAGGAAGTGCTGAGGACAAGGACAATCTTAACGGCGTTCGAGCAGTCAGTGGCTGATCCTCCAAGTCCCAAAGTCGAAGAAAAAGCGTACGAAGCCCAAAAGATTACAATCTGGGAAACTCTTTACCTGTGCGACTTTTGTAGTAAATTTGCCTCTAATTGAAACTAATAAATTTGCCTTTAATTTGCGATTTCTTGTCTCAGTAGTTCTGTAGTAAAGTTATTAGAAGCAATGTGTACTTATATATTAACCTCTGATCATGAACAGATCAGAATATGACAGACAAAGGACATCACAGACGGTTCTTGTCAAAAACCGTCAGTGTTGTCTAGACTATCATAGACGTTTCTTCTTAAGAAACCGTCTGTGAATTTATCACAGACGGTTTTAATTTGGACACCATCTGTGTTAGTGGTCGAGTATCCCAGACGGTCCTTAAGGTTGAACCGTCTGTGGTACTTTAGTATCACAGACGGTTTTTTATTAAAAACCGTCTGTGATAATTCCATATTATCACAGACGGTTTTTAATAAAAAACCGTCTGTGATACTAAAGTACCACAGACGGTTCAACCTTAAGGACCGTCTGGGATACTCGATCACTAACACAGACGGTGTCCAAATTAAAACCGTCTGTGTTAGTGTCAATCACAGACGGTTTTGTCTAACCGTCTGTGATGTAGCCGTCCAGTATAGCCTCTTCTGTAGTAGTGCTGGCTTCTCTCCTGGTCACGACTTGGACAAAGTTTAGTGAAATACATATATAGGAGCAAGGTTCTAAGAGTATAGTGTCATTAACCATAGACATTGATCAAATGGTGGCCACAAAATATGTGAAACTATCTAATTTATATATAGTGTAGTGTAGTAACGAACCAAACAGGCCTGGGTGCTCTTGAGTGCACGTATGCAGCCTCCACCGCCTTAACTTCCGGCTGCCACAAAAGGGGCACCCGTGTTCTGGTCCTCCAAAACACAAACTGCACTTGAACCTTTGAGCGGAGAACGAATCCTTTGGTCTTCCCACTTCAACACGAGCGCGCGCGCGAGAGAGAAGGCATCAAAGGATTGCAACAACCAACAAACACACACACACAACCCACGTACGTTGTCATGGCGCCGTCTGAGGAGTGTGGCTGGCTTCTGTACATCTCTCTGGCGGCCAAATGCAGCGGCGATGGCGAGCCCTATCGCGTCGTCGGTTTCATTGCCGTTTTGCTCGTTACTTGCGTCGTCACGTCGCTCCTGCACTGGGCGTCTCCGGGTGGCCCGGCGTGGGGCAGGTACTGGTGGACGAGGAGGGGTTTGGGCATTGGCAACGCCATCCCGGGGCCCCGAGAGCTCCCCGTGATCGGCGGCATGCGGCTCATGACCGGCTTCGCGCACCGGAAGCTCGCGGCGGCGGCGAGCTCGTGGGCCAGGAGGCGGCTCATGGCGTTCTCCCTGGCGAGACCCGGGTGGTGGTGACCGCCGACCCGGACGTGGCGGGGGAGCTGCTGGCCAGCCCGGCGTTCGCCGACCGGCCGATCAAGGAGTCCGCGTACGGGCTCATGTTCCACCGCGCCATCGGCTTCGCGCCGTACGGCACGTACTGGCGCGCGCTCCGCCGAGTCGCGTCGACGCATCTATTCTCGCCCCAGCAGCAGCGCGCGGTGATCGCGCGCCAGATGGTGGAGGCCATGAAGACAGCCGCCGCCGCGCCCGATGGCTCGGACGTCGAGGCGCGGCTGTTCCTGAAGCGCGCGTCGCTGCACAACGTGATGTGGTCGGTGTTCGGTCGGAAGTACGAGCAGCTGGAGGCGGAGAGCAAGGAGACCACGGAGCTGAAGAGCCTGGTGGACGAAGGCTACGACCTCCGGGCCACCTCAACTGGTCCGACCACATCCCATGGCTCGCCCGCTTTGACGTGCAAAAGACCCAGTCCAGGTGCTCCGCCCTTGTCCCCCGGGTGAACCGCTTCGTGAGCAGGATCATTGACGAGCACCATGCCAGCTCAGCCTCGACGGCGACGCCGCCATGGACTTCACCTGAACAGTGTGAGTCTAACATCTGAACCCATTATCGTAAACTCGGTGACTTGATCCGATGGCCCAATAAACCGATTGAGCTTGAACTCGGTCAGCTCGGCCCAGACGGTGGGATCATGGGTTATGGCCCACATGTTCACCATGGCGGAGGTCCCCAAGGGTACAAGGAACCCATCCATGTATACATCTAGCGTGGCAAGCCGTGCCCAAGAGAGTAGTGGGCCCAGCGGGTGCAGCCGTGCAGGCGCAGCACCTCTTTGATCACAGCTTGGAGGTAGACCAGCAAGCCGGTGTCCGACTCGGTCATGGACTGGTCCGGCCCGACCACCCGGTCTAGCTCCTCGTGGACCCTGACCCGCACGTTCTGGTGCAGCACGAGCTGGGCCAACACCAACTCGATCAGCACCGCCACGGTGTCCGTGCCTCAAAAGACCAACTCCTACAAGTCAGTAATTTAAGAAATTTTATTATGTTTCCTTTTAAAAAGGGAATTTTGTTACGAGTAATTAAGTAAGTGCAACACGTTCACGAGTGTGCTTTTTTTTGGTGTGTGTTTAAGCGTACATACCCAGAGAACGGGGACCATGTCGGCGTCGGAGAGCTTGTCGCTGCATTGCAAGGAGAGCAGGACGTCGGTGAAGTCCGTGACAGCGTCGCCGTCGAGGCCGAGCTGGCATGGTGCTCGTCGATGATCAGGCTCACGAAGCGGTTCACCCGGCGGGGGACGGCGGAGCACCTGGGCCGGGTCTTTTGCAGGTCCAAGCGGGCGAGCCACGGGAGGTGATCGGACCAGTTGAGGTGGCCTAGGAGGTCGTAGCCTCGTCCACCAGACTCTTCAGCTCCGTGGCCTCCTTGCTCTCCGCCTCCAGCTGCTCGTACTTCCGACCGAACACCGACCACATCACGTTGTGCAGCGACGCGCGCTTCAGGAGCCGCCGCGCCTCGACGTCCGAGCCGTCGGGCGCGACGGCGGCGGTCTTCATGGCCTCCACCATCTGGCGCGCGGTCACCGCGCGCTGCGCGGCCGAGGCCGCGACCTGCCGGGGCGAGAATAGATGCGTCGACGCGACTCGGCGGAGCGCGCGCCAGTACGCGCCGTACGGCGCAAAGCCGATGGCGCGGTGGAACATGAGCCCGTACGCGGACTCCTTGATCGGCCGGTCGGCGAACGCCGGTCTGGCCAGCAGCTCCCTCGCCACGTCCGGGTCGGCGGTCACCACCACCCGGGTCTCGCCAGGGAGAACGCCATGAGCCGCCGCCTGGCCCACGAGCTCGCCGCCGCCGCCGGTGCGAGCTTCCGGTGCGTGAGGCCGGTCATGAGCCGCATGCCGCCGATCACGGGAGCCCTCGGGGCCCCGGGATGGCGTTGCCAATGCCCAAACCCGTCCTCGTTCACCAGTACCTGCCCCACGCCGGGCCACCCGGAGACGCCCAGCGCAGGAGCGACGTGACGACGCAAGTAAAGAGCAAAACGGCAATGAAACCGACGACGCGATAGGGCTCGCCATCGCCGCCGCATTTGGCCGCCAGAGAGATGTACACAAGCCAGCCACACCCCTCAGACGGCGCCATGACAACGTACGTGGGTTGTGTGTGTGTGTGTTTGTTGGTTGTTGGCAATCCTTTGATGCCTTCTCTCTCTTTCGCGCTCGTGTTGAAGTGGGAAGACCAAAGGATTGGTTCTCCGCTCAAAGGTTCAAGTGCAGTTTGAGTTGGTGCCCCATTTATAGCAGCCGGAAGTTAAGGCGGTGAAGGCTGCATACGTGCACTCAAGAGCACCCAGGCCTGTTTGGTTCGTTGCTACACTACATATAAATTAGATAGTTTCACATATTTTGTGGCCACCATTTGATCAATGTCTATAGTTAATGACACTATCACTACCACACAAGGGTCATCACATACGATTCGTAACCCTCATCAGAGACGGTTTCTGGGCCTGTTCTTTTCGGCTGCGGCTTATAGCTTTTGGCTGAAATTTTTGAATTTTGGCTGTTTACGGTACAGATTACGGAGAGACAGATACTCACTTGTGATTTTGGCTGGTACAGATGTTGGGCTTTTAACGTGTAGATCGTTTAACTTATAGACTCCGTCTTGAGAAAATACTCCGTTTGAAAGTTAGGTACTGTAGCAAAAGCCAAAAGCCGCCAGCTTTTGACTTAAAGAACATGCCCTCTGAGCTCTCTGATTTATTATACCTGTAATAACAGGTGGTTATCATAGACGACTCCCAAACCATCTGTCATAAGTTATAACACATATGGTTTTTAAAAATAACCGTATGTGATATCCGACATATCACAGATAGCTAATACATAAAACTGTCTATGATGATCTATGTATCACAGATAGTTTTGTGTTAGAAACCGTCTGTAATAGTTCTTTGTGTTAGAAAACTGAAGATTCGTGCACTAAACTTGGTTAAGTGAGTCACTGTAGCTCCCAAGGATAATTTATTGGCTTGATCACTGACGTGTAGCCTTGATCGATATCATCATGGTGTAGGGGACACGTGCGACTCACATGACCAGCCGAGTGGAAGATAAAATTGGCATTTAACCCTCTATAGTTTGGATCCTTTGCATTCCCTCATCTCATGTTCCTCCACATCGACATCCCCATCGCTGTTATCATCAAATCCGACTGTCCCTGACCCCTCCGCCACTGTCTTCCTCCTCCCCAGTGGCGGTCGTCTTCCTCCACGTCAACATCCCTGTCGCAGTTGTCACTAGATCCACCTGTCCCTGATCCCTTCGCCACCGTCTTCCTCCTCCCCGCATGTAACATCCCATTTTGGGAGTTGTTTGTTGCTTGAGTGAAAAGTTTTAAATTGGAATTTGAATTCAAAAGTTTCTTCTCAAAATCCAATCAAATTTCAAAATTCAAAAACTTCAAACCTTCCTTGGGCTTGGCCTAGCCCATCTCTCCCTTTCTCTCTCTTGGGGCTAGCCCATTTGGCCCTTGGCCTAGCCTGGAATGACCTGTGACACTGGATGTGCCCAAGCATGCACTCGCCTCGCCACGTGCACCCACGCCAGCATGCAACGCGCCACGCATGCCCAGGCCCTATGCCATTTGTGCTCGCTGTGCGTTTCAAGATTTTTGCTGTGCCACCATGTCGCCTAGCGCCTGTGCCATCCTCGTCTCAGCCCTATGCCGTGTCCCATTTGCCAACACTCCCTTTCCCTTTTTTTCTCTTCCCCACTACATCGTTGTGCCACCCTATCTTGTCGCTTCACGGTGCACCTCAGCTTCTTGCTTTGCTTGCCTGTGTATTCTCCCGATGACTCTCTGCGCCACTCGCATGTGTGCCAGTCCCAGTTCTCCATCGACTCGTCGCCCCGGCCAATGCACCGCCATCATGGCACCTCATGTCTCCCACCTCCCTCATCCGCTATAAAAGCCTTGGCATCATCTCCTTGCCTCACCACTAGCCTCCCCTCACCATCAATCGCTCTGAGAGCCATCCGAATCCCTTTCTTCCTCCTCTTCGGCCTATGGGTGCTACGACCATACCCATAGGCGCCATGACCACACAGGCTACGAGTTCTCCAAGTGTGTCACTTTGACCACGTAGGTCGTCCGAGCATCAACCGCGGTACTTCGACCACACAGGTCATCCGAGAACCGACCACGGCACTTCGACCACATAGGTCATCCGAGCACCGACCATGGCACTTCGACCATGCAGGTCGTCGAAGCACCGACCGCGGCACTTCAACCACAAAGGTCGTCAAAGCATTGACCACGACACTTTGACTGCCACAGTACTCTTACGAGTATGACGCTCACAGTACTTCTTCGAGTATGACGTTCACAGTACTCCTTCGAGTATCGACTTTTGACTACCAACCATCGACTCTCGACTACGACTATCAACAATCGACTACGACTATCGACTCTCGACCACGGCGTTATGACCACAAAGTACTCGGAGCTACAATACTCAGTGTAGCTTTAGTACTAGTCGTACCGATAACACAAAGACTGGTCGTAATGACCACACATAGACTGATCATATCAACCACACAGACTGGTCGTAATGACTATATACAGATTAGTCGTATCGACCACATAGACTAGTCGTAACGACCACACACTGGAGTACTCAAACACACTCGCAAACACACACATGTAACAAAATTAATCTAACATAGGGCAGCTATATGCAGGAAGCCGGCCGCTTGGACATCCTGCGTTCTTGCTCCGAATCTATACATTCCCTCTAAGTCCTCTAATCACATTGCTCTGCATGTAGGTTCGCACTTGGGGATACAAGGGAACTGTGGACATCGTCGCATTTCCGATCCGTTGTGCAGTAGGTCTACCGAACTCTTGGCAGGCAAGTTTCTTACGGCTTGTTACCCCAGTGTCTTTCTCTTGGTGACAAATTTGTTTGCCCTTGCATGACCATTTAGTTGCAGTAACTTGTAATGCATGTGAATGTGGGTGTGTTACAGTGGCATATTTGGCATAGAGACTTAAGAGTATTGATGATGGTCATTTGATAACTGATTGCTATTAGTTTAACAATGCTAATCTGAGAATTAATTATACCCGAATTGCTGGATATCTAGCACACAGTTCTTGTATAGTTTCATGGTGGACATAGATGATTAACTTAGGTTTAACTGAATGTTTAATTCTGGGGAATTAAAATGGGATCGCTGGATCTTCTGTCGTTAATTACATCAGGGTTGTTTACTTCAAACTGTACCACTTGAGTGCTTGTATCATTACTATTATAAATGCCCATTTCGATCACCCTATTACATATCAGATTCCCCCCTAACCTCCAATGGTATTCAATGTTAACCAGCGTCCATCCATAACCTTGTATCATGACGACCTATATTGCTAATCATTTTCGGTCTCTCTTTAAATAATACAATTTCATAATTGGATAATATATAGGGGTAATAACAATACCCCACTCAACAACATATGGGTGAGTCGTACAGTCTCGTTGTTGGAAAACTAACACCCCGTTACAGGTAATACAATCGAGATGTGTGCCTAACTATTCTTATATAATCTGGTATATGAATTATTGAAATCGGCAACATAAATGTGTCCTCAATGTAGTTGCATGATTATTAACCATTGCCATATCTCCTTATTGCTTATGGTTTCCGTTAACACATTTATCACATGTTCCCATATGATATAGTTCCCTCGTTTTGCTATAGTCGCACTTTATGTGTGGTTGTCTAGAACTTCTTGTGATTTCTTACTGTATTCCTTTCATATCATTTCACTTGTCGTCAATGAGTTACTTGTTGAGATTTTTCAATTTCACACTTGTTCTTTCTGTCCCAGCTAAAAAATCAGTGAAATTGATTTGCATGAGAGTATGGGTATGGGTGACACATAATTTATCAGCACTGTGGCTTGCCATGTTATTTCAATTATTGTTTTATTTCAAAAAAGCTTTGGACCGGTCCAGTGTGCCAAATTATTTATTCCCATTTGTTTCTACTGGTGACATTGTTGCTATTGAATTATTTATTTATCTGTGAATCATCTCTAGATGTTAAGGTTTTAATTTTCTTGGATTTTATATCTTGTGTTCTTTTTATTGAGTGCGATGACGTTACACATAGTACTGTATTTTCAACATATGGGGTGCTATAGCCAAGGATGTGTAAGAGATAGATATAATCTCTAAAAATCAATCTTCACTTATCTAGCTACTGGATGGCAACTTCATGAAAAAACTCGGTTTTGCTTGGATTTGACCCTCACGAATGATTTCTTGATCCAAGTGTTTTTGTAGAATTAGCGATGGCAATCAGAGGGCGTGAATAATTGTAATCTGAAGCAGAAACTTTTTTCAAATCTACTATCTCTTGATTGTTCAACCTACCAACACAGCAAAACAGAAACAAAAGGCAGCAAAAGACGATCATTTTTTTCCTTACTTACTGTAGCAAACTACTGTAAAAATTTGGTACTGTAGCAAACAGTGCTCGGTTACTGTTGCAGCAGACAAGAAACAAAACGTTTCTTTCAATTGTTGCTACACGTTACTTACTTTTTCTTTCTGATCTCCTACACGCAATGAATGCTTCCCTGTAGACTCCATGTGATAGCCATGCAAAGCAAGACAAACTAAAATTTTTTGGCTACGAGTTATAACTTAAAATTTTAAATTCTATCTATTCATGAGAGATAATATATACAAAAAATAATTATATGTGATCTTACTTAGTACAGCTAAACTCAGTATATTTTTTACTATAATTTTTCAATTAATTCTATTTTAAAATACTATTTAAAATTAGTTACTGAAGCATGTATTAATTAAAGTCAAACCTAAGCTAAGAAGAATCTACCCTAGGCATAGACGCGACGCAAGGAGATCAGCCACTCCTGGGTGGCAACACCTCTGCCTTCACGCAGTGATGCGACTGCTGGAAGAAATCGATCACAAAGCATTTTATTTCTCCCCGCGCTGCGCCCAGGCGAGTGGGCAGCTGCCAGCCGGCGCGCGACCTCTGGCAGGGCGACACCGCGTAGCCGCGTCGCTCTCGCTGGGCTGTGCGCTCGATGACGGAACGAGTATTCGTCGCTTTCACGAGGCCTCCTTCGTCGTGCGAATCTGCATGCGAATAGAAAAGAAGGCAGGAGAGCACCTGCGTGGCTGCAGCGGAAGGGAACGTAAGCAGATCGATGAAGAAAAACGAGGCCTACGTTGGCCTCGGAACAGGAACAAGATGAGCGGCTGCCGCTTTTTATCATATCAATCTTTTTTTATCGCTGATGCCCTCTTAGCATCTCCCAAATCTTAACATAAAAATTATATCTATATAGTCTTAGAGTTAATCCTAACCCATCTCAATTTTATAGTATAGAGGTCAAACGAATTTTTCTCCGATTTCAATAAATAAGAGATCCAAAATCCTTATGTAACACGGTTTTTTTTAACATCATCCATTTTTTTTATCTCCATATGTCCTAACTTAAGCATGATCGTCTCCTTAACACTCTTGACCCTCTGGACTATGACTTTGCACTAACCATCTCTCAGTCCTCGCCGTAGACCACGATCACTCTGAGTTACCCTGCACATGCGAAGGCCAAAGCAACATATTTTTCTAGCACAAGTTCTTTCTAACGTAACCGACATAAGTCCACACACACCACATACCTCAAATAACATTATATATTATTCATCATCACAAATATTCTAGACTTAGCCACATGGTGTAACAGTTTTTGCTTAATTTTTTGATGTTCTTACTTGCTGTGACATATGAGAATATAGCTAGAGCCGTCTTGGCCATCATCCACCCACGAGAAAGAGTTATATCCACCCACTACTACAGAAAAGGTCATCACAGACGGTTCGGAAACGTCATCACAGACGGTTTTCTGAACCGTCTGAATTTATGGGTCAGTGATAATCGAAGGTTATCACAGACGGTTATCGAACCGTCTGTGATATTGATATATCACAGACGGTTTTTAGTTAAAACCCGTCTGTGATAGCTGCTTATCACAGACGGTTTTTAACTTAAAAACCGTCAGTGATAGGTGATTATCACAGACGATTTTTAAGTAAAAACCGTCTGTAGCAATATGAAGCAACAAGCATCAATAATAGAATCAATAACATTCTAAACATGAATATGTATCAATTAAGACTAGCAACAAGCTCAAGTTTCAATTGATTAATTTGTGCTCTCAAATTGTAGGGTTGCACAAGATTAATCTTGGCCGTCCCGCTACTAAATCATATACTCTTCCTTGATTGGTTATGCCAAATAATGAATTCAGTCATTTGAGCTCTAGATACAAACTCTACAATCTCAAGATCAATATATCCAGCATGCATATATTCAGACAGCGGTATTTAATGAAGCAAATCCATCCAAATACAAGTTAACTTTCACTCAATGAATTAGTCTTTAACTTGTCAAAATTAATTCCTAACAGATCAGTATATGGATTTGCTATAATATGAAAACAGTAAGAACCGAATGGCACAAGAACAATATATCAATGTCTAGAGAATGTCTTCCAGAGTACAAACTTAATTGTGATAACAGAGTTGACAGTAATTAGAGCTCAAAGATTAATTTAACCAATCTCAGTATATGATTTATATCATCATCGAGCAACAACCAATCCCACAAGCAATCTATGTCTCCCAGTGCACAGCCCACACAGATTGCATACAAAAATCACAGACTCACTCATAAGACCGGTGATATTCGAAATCACCAGAAGAACAGGGGCTAGGGGAGGCGGCGGCGAGGGCTCGGGGAGGCGACGGCCCGGGGAGGCCGTGGCGGCGACGGGCTCGGGGAGGCGGCGGCGACAGGCTCGGGGAGGCGACGGGCCCGGGGAGGTGGCGACGACGGGCCCGGGGAGGCGACGGCCCGGGGAGGCCGTGGCGGCGACGGCCCGGGGAGGCGGCCGGCGAGGGCTCGAGGGAGGCGAGGGCTCGGGCTCGGGGAGGCAGATCGGGATTTAGATATAGAATAACTGCAGAATACACAGAAAACCCTAGCCAGAGGGTATATATAGGGGATTATCACAGACGGTTCTAAGTTTAGAACCGTCTGTGATAAGCCTACTATCTCAGACGGTTCTAAACTCAGAACCGTCTGTGATAAGGCAGTTTACGAACAGTCTGTGATATTAATGTATGAGACGGCGGTTATATACGAAGCGTCACGGTCTGTGATATTAATGTAAGAGATGGCGGTTATATACGAAGCGTCACTGGTGGTTTCGAATATGAACCGTTTGTGATAATGCTTATATTTGCACGCACTATTCCATTTCTTCGATCTAAACTGTCCTCTCCCTCATCTTCTTCGATCATCACCACATTTCTCAACAATGACATCTAAAATTTTGTTCATCTCCTTCCTCTCATCTATCCATCATGAGTTGTTCGGCCGCAATCTTACACAGGCGGCCAACAATTTACGTCTGGAGCAGCTCCTCCGCTCACGCCCTGCTCTCCTTCCTCGACTCGCTTCCAATATCGTCCATCAACTAGACCTCATCATCCGCCGTCGACGGAGGTGTCTCGTTGCTGCTCACGAAAAGGAAACTGCCCTCAGCCTTGTTCTTCACTACAAAGTCCACAAAGCAGAGGAAGCTCTTGCGGAAGTGCAGAGTGTGATAGATAATCTTTCCGATCAAGCAGAATCGGTCGATTCTGTTGAAGTTTATAATGGCATCCTCTTTGAGATTATGGGCCATGCTAATGATTTACCCAGGCTAGAGGAGGAAGTGGAGAGGGCAAGGACAATCTTCACGACATTCGAGAACTTAGCGGCTGATCCTCCAACTCCAGAAGTTGAAGAAGAAGCATATGAAGCCCAGAAGATTAAAATCTGGGAATCTCTTTTTCTCTTAGATTTGTAATAAATTAAATTTGCCTTGAATTAAAATCTGGGAATCTCTGTTTGTCGAACTTTTGTAATGAATTAAATCTGTCTTGAATTAAAATCTAGGAATCTCTGTTTGTCGAACTTTTAATTTGGAGGCCGTCTATGGTGTTTGTGGCGGGAAAAAGGAGTATCATAGACGGTTTATGTTTAAAAACCATCTGTGATAATTTGGAATATCACAGACGGTTTTATAATAAAAACCGTCTGTGATATTCCATTATCACAGACGGTTCAGCGGTAAGAACCGTCTGTGATACTCCTTTTTCCAACCACAAACACCACATACGACTTCCAAATTAAAACCGTCTGTGATAGTGTACGTCACAGATGGTTTCACAAAACTGTCTATGATTTGGCGTCTAGTATTAGGCTTTCTGTAGTAGTGACCGTTTTTGGAACAACCTTCCTTTAAATTAAAAAAATGTTAGAACTTTGGCAACGATTTTGTTTATCGTTGATTGGAATAAGATCCTGACATCCTAGAAAAGGTGCATATCAAATTTCAAGTGATTTGAAATTTTGGTTTGAAAGTTAATTCGATTTTAGATTTTAATCCGATTTTGATACAGTAGAGTTTTATGAATCAAAAGATCTTAATTCTTTTGAATTCTTTTAGGAATTTTAGTTGGGATAGATTCTTAAGGTCAAGATTAATCTTGATTTAAATTTCAAGTCTTTTGGATCTATGGATCAAAAGTTTCTTGTACTGTTCACGAGCTAAAATTACTGTAGGACCGAGATTTTTTGGAATTTTGGGTTCTTGATCTTCATAGTTTTTTATATCTATTGGAGTGAAGAATTGATGAATAATTGAGAAAAATTTAAAGGTACCATTCACCCCATCTATTGTATATCAGTTCTACCCCACCAACCATATATTAGTAGGTTATTTATATGAGTTTTTTTATTTTAATTGTCCAGAATTTGAAACCGTAAACGATACATCTTGAGTCTTAAAGTAAGATTTGATTTGGTCACCGCAGGGCACGTTTAATGTCTCACACCAGTGCTTGGCATTCTTTGCTTGCTCCAGGAGGAACATTGCCATAGTTGCAACCAATGGCGGATCCAGGATCAAAATTTAGGGGAGCTAATGGAACTTGCTCACCGATTTGCCGAATACTGAGTTGTCGGGCTACAGTAGGAATAGAAGGGATTGGCAAGACCACCATTGCATCAATGGTTTACTGAGAGACCATGTGGAGGTGACCCCATTTGTGTGATGAGTAATTAACAATTGTTCTGGAAAGTTTGAGTTTGATTTGGTTGGTTTGCGCCAAGTTGGTGCTTGGCGCAGCTTAGTTCGATTGGACCTGGTCGAGCGCGGTCGGACGTGCTTGGGACGATTGTTCTTCTTTTCGACTAGTCGTTGGGCTTTTTCGTGCTTGAGTATTTTCTCTAATGCAAATGTATGACTATATTGTTTCGAGCGGTGCTATGTGATGTTTTCTTGTCTGTGATGGCTGTAGGACCTTGAGGCGAAGTCGTGGCGAGGCATGAGATGGCCGGACTAGGCACAAGCGATGCTGAGGTCAAACCGGTCGGGCGATGCCGAAGACGGTGAGGACTTGAGGTGGTTGCGAGGCTTGGACAACAAGAAAGGAGGAAGCTTCCAAGAAGATGCAGGAGTGGCGTTTTGGTAAATACGCAAGGCTGCAAAAGAGGAAGCATATTCGGTTTTGAGTTAATGGATAAAGCGCAAGAGTTGTTTGAGTTAGCGGGTAAAGCGAGTTGTAAACCCGATAATCAAAAACTATAAATAGAAGGCTATGAGGGTTTTTGCGGTGTCTCTCTTTCTATTTTTCTTTCTATTGAGGAGTAGGTGAGAACAGCAGAGGTTGTTTTGGCTTTTGCCCATGTTACCTGCGTGTGTTCTTGATTTTCTTGGGTGTGCTCTCGATGTAATGGAGTGGCTGTAGACTATCTCATTTGTAATCATTCATCTCTTTGTTTCAATACAAGAATTCATGTGTGTGAGATGATATGGATTCCTGTTTTCGTTCTCAGTGTTTGAGTTTTAGTTTCCTCTCCTTCTCTGCTCTCAATTCTTCTCTATTTTTCTCATTTGAATAAAGTTCTTGATCGTTCAGCTGTTGAATCCTTATGCTTTGAACTGGGAATCGATTCAAGGCCCCTTGGCCAGCTTATTCCCGAGAATAGAGATTTTAATAGCCTTAATTCTTTGGAAGATTTTCTTCACTACAATTCCTCGGTTTTCACCTTTCTAGGGTTTGGAGGCAGAGGAATCATTTATTCATATGTGTGCCAACTAAAAGTTGTTTGAGCAGTAGGCTTTTATTGATCTGAGACCTTTTCTTTGCTAAAATCAAAAGTCTCATGATCAAGGTTTTCAAGAATCTGAAGGAATTTGGAGTTTGTCTTCCCTGCTATGTTCTTCTTGAAAATTTCAGTATTCAGTGCTTCCAATGGTTTTTTGTCTGCATTTTCTTCTCACTAAGGTCGATTTGTTGTTTAGGATGATGTCCTGTTCAATTGACCTGACAGGAGCAGCATTCGGTCGATCATTCTCTCAGACTCTCATTTTATTTTCAGTATTTACTGTGCCGACTCTTTTTAGCTCCTTCTGATTGCTCTTCCTCTTGATTCTTCCTTTTTTTTGCTTGCTGGCTTGCATTCTCTGTTCAGGTTTGGTAGGCTGCCTTTGTGCTGCTTCTAGTCCCCTGCTTAGCTCTAGTTTTGGCTTTGTGATATTTTGGTGCAGTCTGCTAGGGGTGGACATTTGGCTTGAGGCTTGCGAGCCGGCTCGGCTCGTAACGAGCTCGAGCCGGCTCGGGCTCGTGTTAATTCAAGGCAAGCCGAGCTTGCACTCTAGCTCGTGAGAAAAACGAGCCGAGCCCGAACCGCTCGCGAGCCGCTCCCTGGCTCGTGCGAGCTCGGCCCGAGTCGGTCGGTCCGCCGGCCCAGTGACACAGACACGGTCCAGCCCAGTCCGATCGGTGATTGAAGCGATTGGCGATCTCGGTCCGCACTCCGCAGTTGGCAGTCGGCACTCGGCCAGGCCAGGCCAACCCTAACCCGTCCCCGATTGGCGATCGCCGACGCCGTCGTTCCCCACGCCACACGCTCGGCCACCGCCCGCCATCCTTCGCCACGCCACGTGCTCGGCCGCCGCCAGCCGTCCTTCCCCACGCCACGCACTCGGCCGCCGCCCGCCGTCCTTCCCCGATCCCCGTCTTCCCCACGTGCGCGGGCGGAGTCCTTCCCCAATCCCCATCCTCCCCGAGTCCGACCCCCTTCCTTCCCGATCTACAACGCAGCCTCCTCCAACCGACGCGCATGGGCCGCGAACGAAGCATGGAATCTCGTGCTCGAGGGAAGAAGCCGGCCGCCGTCGGGGCCTCCCCGTCGGCAATAGGGGGCGAGGCTACACGGGCTGCACCGGCTCCAGCAGCCTCGGTGAGTAACAGTTCTGTTGAGCATCTTTTCGCCCTAATACCGAGTTCATGCTAGTACTGAGGATTAGGGTTAGGGTTAGGGTGAGGATGAGGAATGAGGATGTGATGCTAGCTTGGTAGATGCCGATGTGACACTGTCAGCATTGCTCTTAGGCTATGGCTGCATGCTATTATTTTTGCTCGAGTATTTTCTGTTGGAGACCATGGCCATTTCAACTTTAATCAATGTCGTGTGTTATTATTGGCTTATTGCCACTTTGGTTCCCTTGGTATGTCGTTTCTGCTCAGCTTACTAATGTAGTTTCAGATTCGCTGCCTTGATTGCCTGCCATGGTATATCATTTCTGTTCAGCTCAGTGACGAAGTTGGCTTATTTTGTTAACTTGATCACCTGCCATATTTCTTATTCACAATAGTTAGCATAACCATGAATTTCTGTACCGAATACCGAATGTGAAATTGTGATTGCTCTCTGTATGCTGGCGAGCCGTTTTGGCTCGTTCCCCGTCTGCGAGCCATTTTGGCTCGTTACCGCGTCTGCGAGCCATTTTGGCTCGGTGGGCAGCACCGAGCCGTTCGGGCTCGCGAGCCGGCTCGAGCCGTCAGGCGAGCCGAGCCAAGCCTCTCGCCTAGCTCGTTTTGGAAACGAGCCGAGCCACAGCTTTGAGCGAACTCGGCCGAGCCTGGCTCGAGCCGGCTCGGCTTGGCTCGTTTCCAGCCCTACAGTTTGCATTTTAGTCAGCCTTTTGGGCGTCATTTGAAAACCAAAACAAAACAGACCCTGTATCCCGGTCAGACCGCTAGGGTTAGACGGTCAGACCACTCGGTCCTTGGCGGTCAGATCGCTCGGTTATTGGCGGTCAGACCGGCGTGCCACTAGCGGTCAGACTGGAGCTACCATGACAGTCAGACCGGAGTTACCATGACGGTCAGATCGCTTCCATCATAGTGGTCAGACTGGCCTCGAGTTTTGATCTTTGGTCTGTTTTACTTTCTTTTTTATTTGTTTTCTGCGTTCTTTATCCAGTAAGCTTTCATACTCTTTCTTCATAGCTTCTATAGCTATCGAAGAAGAAGTGTGTGTGAATATTTGGAGCGATTTGAAGGCACCATTCACCCCCCTGTTGCCTTTTTGGTCCTATGGTGCTTGGCAGTCTTTGCTTGCTCCAGGAAGAACATCGCCATAGTTGCAGCCAGTGGCGGATCCAGGATCAAAATTTAGGAGAGCTAATGGAACTTGCTCACCAATTTACCGAATACTGAGTTGTCGGGCTACGGTAGGAATAGGAGGGATTGGCAACACCACCATTGCATCACTGGTTTACGGATGCAAACGGATTGGCCTTAGGCTCCACTCACCGTACGGTGGCAAACGGAGGAGAAAGATGACCTACTGCTCACGGAGGACATAGACAAGATTCAGGCGAGGTTCTAAATCTTACTCACGCTAGAAGTGTCTAACTGAGGAAAGCAATATTCATAACAGAGAGGAGTAGAAAAATAGAGCACTATAGAGCATCCTGTAGAGTCTGGACGTAATTCTTTGTTACTCTGAATTTTGTCGAACGATACACAGTACAAAGGAAACCAACTCTGAGCTTAACTCTGAACATTTCTGCAAGCTAACTAACTGAACGAAAACTACTGCAGGATCCGCTTCTCACACACCAAGACTCGGTTATTCTCTACACTGATTGCTTCGTTCGGTGAACTGGGCAACAGCGCAGCTTCCAAGCACTACGATACACACATGCCGGGATACGAGCAGGCCGTGCTGCCATAGGCACAAGGCACCGAGACCAACGACTATCACCTTGAGGCTCCTCCATGCAGCAACCCGATGAGGAAATCAGAGGACATGAAGAGTTACATGCAGATGCAGCGAGGCGAGCCGACCAGCTTGACGAGTATTGGAGACTTATTAGACCCGATGCTCGACCAGTGCAGCGGCAGCTTGCCATGTCCGGCATCTACGCCACTAGGGGGTGGGGTGGCCGATGGTAGGGAGACATTAGCTCCATCTGACCTTTCGGTGGATCCGCCCCTGGGTGCAGCACCGGTACAAAAACACCGTAAGCAATCCAAATGTCCAACCCTGCATCGGTGACTTGATTAGATCTACCTCCGTGTGTTAGCGCCAGAACAATAGTAGCACACGCATGTCGGTGCTCACGAGTCTCCCCTTCAACAGCGACGTGACGATCAAGAAGGGCATGATGGCGTGGCATGTCTTGGAAGAGAGATCACACTAGCTTGCTGCTTCTTCCTTCGACGAGTGCACTCCTCGAAGCTCGAGATCGTCGAGATGTGGACGTTCCGTTTGCAAAGCCTGTGCAGTGCAGCACCTTTCTCGCTCGTCAGTTCCGTCCCGTTCTTCACGTCGGGCCTCTCGTTTTCAGGCCTTCGATTTGGCTGTTCTCGTGTCATTAGCTCGCCAATAATGCCCCATTAGGGACGTCTCCACGGCCATGCTTAAATGCACTCATCACATGTATGCAAACTAAAGTAGTACATAAATTTAAGCTACCAATGTTCAGTTTCTTAGTGATTTCTTTTGGCGTGCGCCTACCTAACCATGCAATGGAATTAAATCAAATGCAATGGGATCACTTAAATAAAATGTGATTCCAATCTCCATGCTCCAAAATAAAGAGAGAGAATATGAAAGCATATGGACTATGGAGTTTGTGATTTTGATACGGGAGCTGATCTTTTTCGTAGCACTGACTGAAAGCAAGCATGTGAGACACACAAGAGAGTGCATTTTGCAGATCAAGTAAACCCTTGCTTAAACCTTGTGGTTGGTCAAAAGCAAAAGAGCCACAAATCTGGTGTCCCGAAAAACAAGGGCTGTGTTGGCTTTAGGCTTCCTTTTGCGAACTGACATAGTTTCTAAACAGTGTTTGAAAGATAGTATCTATAAGTAGTTTATAGTATACACTATACCGGATTTATCTATATCGACCAAAATCACACGTGAATATTTCTCTCTATATACTCTCTCTTACGAACTGACATAATTTAAAATTTTAAGTTAAAAATCATAGTCTAAAAGAACTCATCCAAGATCTCTGCTCTTTTAGTGGTCCAACAACCTGAAACAATAATTTTTGTTCAAGAATTCGGGAGAAGTTATAAAAAAGTGAGAGCTCTTCTGCGTTATTAATGGCAATCTTAAAGGGTAGGAGCGACACAGATGGTACTAGCACTTTGTTTCCTTCAAACTGAAGGAAACAAGAGCCCGGTGATCATGTGAAATAATACCCAGGATGATGGTGTCAGGAAAAGCTTGTGCTTAATTTTGACACATTGAAATTCACTTGAATACTGAATTTACAGTAACTTTCCACCTGTGCTAGTATATTTGATTGGATGTAAAGTAGTAATAGTATTACTACTAGATACACCATCCATGCCCATGATTTAGCTTGGGAACCCAGTTGAACATGACAGCTCAAGAACTGCATGCTACTCTCCTTTGACGATTAAGGGTGCTTTTGGTTGAGTTTTTGGAGCTGCTTTTGCTTCCAAAAGGCCAAAAGTCAACCAAAGGGGTGGAAACCAGAAGCTGCTTTTTCAGAAGCAGCTACTTTTGGGTAGTACAGTTTTGAAAGCACCTTAGACCCTGCTTTTGGCTTTTGGCTTTCTGCTTTTTGAAATGGTGAAAATAGAGAGCTGTTTCATAGTTGTTTCAAGGAAAATAGAGATAGGAGGTAAGTTTTATACTTATTTGAACCAAACAGCTTACAGTTTTTCCACAGCCCACAGCTTACAACAACTTTTTCAGAAGCCACAGCTCAACCAAACACACCTTAAGCCTTCTTACCTACCGCCGGAACAGCTATGGTCCTGCTTTGTTCTAGGGAAGAAGGTGTGCTCACCGGACACCCCCTTGGCTACGAGCTCACGTAATCACACCCGATTTACACCTTAATCCGGTTTAGGTAGTGCTTGTACAATTATTGGAAGTAATAATCAGAATGTCGTATTCAGAGTTCAGACTTCAGACCGACATGCACTATCATGTGGATTGCGGAAAAGAAAAAAAAGGAAAAAATAGGAACGCATGTGAATCTAGCATTTTGCTGGTACGATTTCTAGTATGACACTGCAAAAGCTGTTACTCGTGGCTGTGCTAAACATGTGCAGCCTTCAGAAAAGTGAAGCTTCTGTTCAGAACTACACGTCTAACTGAAGTTCTCCAGACCAGACACTGGAAACAGCAGCACAAGCTTCTTCTGTCTTCTTCTATCGACTTTTTTTTTATTATTATGCTGTATAGTTTGCTTGGGGAATTGCAGATGGTGTGTATGTTACATTAGCTCATGGAAATATTATAATTATAAATCCTAAAATAACAATGAGTTAGTACTTTTGGGCAGAGTGAAACGGTGAAAGTTGGGAAACAGGCCAAAAGGGGACATTAGTGCTTTGTCGGTACTCCATACAGCATATGAACTCACTGGACGGTTTGTTGCATTGCTCATCTTTTTAACTGAGAAAACGTATATGCTCACCCTTTTTTTTTTGGCTCAGTACATTTCAACCTTTTTGCTTTTGTATTTTACACTAAAGCAAGGATGATAACATTGAGTAGTTCAACAAAGCGATTATCCTATGGTACTTTTGAATAAAAAGGACATAGAAAACCAACACAATGTGAATACAGGTAGGCAATTAGCAACTTTAAAAAATAAAAAATATCACTGACTATGGCATCAACTAGACACTGCATAAAAAGAGGTAAAGGGACCGTATAACTCAGTTGCCATCTAACCGGACAAAAGAAACAATCGAGAAACAACAAACAACATGATCAGAAAGCGAGAAACATCCTTACTTGCAAGCCTTGCAACACTACGAGAGTACTACAAAATGTCGTATCGTAGCTTATGGATACTAATCGTACTACTAATCACAAGCAATGCGATTTAACTCCAGAAAACAACAGAGCCAGGACAGAAAGGGGCAGCTGCCATCTCATCTCGTCAGCTCAGGCTGATAGGTGACACTGTGACAGCCAACCCCCTCTCTCCTCATCAACAGCTGCAACCCATGATCTCATTATATTTTTCTCCCCCACACACTACCTTTTATATAGCCACTCCCTCTTAACTCCCCCTCCCACCACCCTCCATTCCTCTCGCATCCTAATCCTACCTTCACTTCCCTGCTCTGCTCAGGTCAGTTTCCTCAACCTATCTTTCACATTTCAATCCAATGCCATGGTGCAATGCTAGAAGTTTCTTATTGTTCTTGTTTTTACTGGCTTCTGTGTGTTACAGTTTGAGGTTCTTGCGGTAGCTTAGAGCTACTTTGTGTTTAGTGCGCTGTGCGGTGATGCATTTGGATCTGTTCTCACAGTTCTTGGTCCGAGGTCGAACAGATCTTTTGTGTTTTCTCTTGAGCACAGTATCTCCTTAGTGTTCTGTGTTTCTTTTCCTTGAAGTTGAAGCAAATGCTGTGTAACTTTGGCCCAAGCTCTGGAATGCTTAATTTGGTGGTTGCCTTGGTTACTTGGTTTTTTTTAGCTTTGGATTCTTTCATGATGTTGAGATCTGCAAGATGTGGTACTATTTTGTTCATGTATTAGTTTAGTGTCATGTCTTGATTTGGTAGGTGGCACCTTACAGTTCTATAATGTCGGTCAATTCGACTAGATCAGCCCTGAATTGTTCTTTTTTTCTACAATTGTCTTTCTTGGTGATAGGGAAAGGCCCAATAATTAGTTTTGAAGTTGTGCTCGCTCCTACTGACCTGAGATCTTTACCAGAAAGATCTGAACACCAATATGTCCTTTCAGATCAAGAAGCAACCTATTCCTTGATCTATTGTTAGTTCCTACTGCGCAACATCGTCAATGTTTCAAAATTACTGGTAATTGTAGAAATCTGAAGCGCAAGAAGTTACTATTCTGGCAATTTCAGACCAGGAACCTCGATTTAGATCTCTTGTTGTCGACTAAGAACTTAGTTACGAATTAGTGTAGAATTCTCGCAGACTTGGTAATATTTGGTAATTCAGATTTACAAAAAAAATGCACGATATATTGGGCGTTTAACGCTTCAGTGTTCTTGCGTGACCTCAGGGATTTTGATCAGAGAAGAAGAGAAGGCAAGCAGATACACTGCATGATGGAGTTCAAAGCAGGCATTTTTACCGCGGCCATACTAGCCATTGTGCTCTCCTCTCCTACGTTAGCTCAGAAGACGAAGAGCCCTCCTGCTCCGGCGGCCGCAATCCTCCCACCGTCCCCGGCGCCCGCGCCCGCGCCGCATCATGTGGACCTCGCCGATCTCCTCAGCGTGGCCGGCCCGTTCCACACCTTCCTGGACTACCTGCAGAAGACCAATGTCATTGAGACCTTCCAGAACCAGGCGAACAACACCAAGGAGGGCATCACCATCTTCGTTCCCAAGGACTCGGCGTTCGCCGCGCTCAGGAAGACCACATTTGCCAACCTCACCCAGGACCAGCTCAAGTCCCTGCTCCTGTACCACGCGTTCCCCAAGTACTACTCACTGGCCGAGTTCAACAAGCTGAGCAGCCTCAACCCGGTGACCACCTTCGCCGGCTCGCAGTACACGCTCAACCTCACCGACAACATGGGCAGCATCCGCGTGAAGTCGATGTGGTCCAACCCAAAGATCAGCAGCAGCGTGTACTCCACCCGCCCGGTTGCGGTGTATGAGGTCGACAAGGTGCTCCTGCCAATGCAGATCTTCAAGAGCGACCCGCCGCTCGCCCCAGCCCCCGCACCTGCCCCAGACGCCAAGGCTTCCGATGTCGCTCCCAGCCCGCTGTCAGGGAAATCGACAAGCGCAAAGGCGAAGGCGGAGGCCAAGAGTTCATCGTACCACGTCGGTGCTGGTGTTGTCAATTACTTGGCGCTCGCCGTCTCAGGTGGCTTGATGCTCCTGTGGTGAGAGGCTCCTGACATGTTGAGGCACAGGGTTCATTCATGCTCCCCCTGCTTACTTTTATATGGATTGTTGCTGGATTCATTCTTTTGGACATAGTAGGCGTTGTGTTAGGATTGAGTTGTGGAGTATTTGCATCATATATGCTTCTATGGTTACTGGTTGTTGATACTTGATTTGATGCATGTATGCAGAAAGTATTTCATACTCGTCAGTGATACTCATGATCTCTAGAGCTAATGACTGGTATTTGTCATGCCCGGATATGATGCTTGATGGAGAAAATGAATTGAGAGGTGAAGTATTGGCTAACAGCAAGTTACTAAGTGGATACTCAAAGAAATAAAATGATTGCTTGTTGTAGTTGGCATGCAATTCTTTGATGAAGAAGTTGTCCTTACCATTGAGCTGTCTGTCTAATGTTGCTTACACGACAATGGGGGATTAGCAGCGTGGTTGGCCTTCTCTTCTATGATGAATTCTTGTTGCCAGAAACAGCATGGATGCAGTGCAACTGTACAAGTAACGTGGTTTGTGTACTAAAGTAGTTGTGCTTTGATGAGCTTTTTGAGGACTGCTGTGATGAGCTGAAAAATCTGCAAAGACACAATACTTTGAACTTGGGCTTATTTCTTAAGATTAGTTGATGATTTCCACATGAATGTGACTTGAGCTTAGCACGCAGTCCGCCACATGCAGTTAGTTTGTGTCTGCAGGATGTGTGAATGTGAAATGTGTGTGTGATATCTTAAGATTAGTTGATGATTGCTACTATTTAAAACTCCACTTGCCCTCTCAATAATGATCTAAGCTTTTCAACATGTGCTCCTCTGGCTGTCTGGCTTCCTACCGGAGTAGGCATCGTATAAACAAGTCATCAACAGAAACTGCATCCAAGAAGACAAGAAGTCAATTTTGCATCAAGTTGGTTAGCAGTTCACTTACCGCCATGGACATCTTCTCTCTGTTATAGTGTTATGAATTCTGACGCAGTAGCCGGCCTTACTTGAACGCATCTGGTTGACTGGTTGCCTGTAAAAATGTCTGCAAATTGCGGCTTTACCGAAGCTGCTGCTGGACGAGATGGGTCCTGGTGAGAGATGTAAGTGAAAATTAGGATTGCAAATGAGACGACACGACATGTGGCGATGGGCTAACGGCTAACCTGTGCAATTTGGTATCGGTTGTGGTGGTCTTCGGCTCGGCCGCCGGCGCATGGATGGAGTCGACGGTGGCCGGCGTGGCCTGACGTTGTTGACGGCGAGGTTGAGCCCGGGCAGTTGCAGCGGATTAATGG
This sequence comes from Dendrocalamus latiflorus, assembly GCA_017311315.1. Lineage (NCBI taxonomy): Eukaryota > Viridiplantae > Streptophyta > Magnoliopsida > Poales > Poaceae > Dendrocalamus > Dendrocalamus latiflorus. The sequence goes on from CM029654.1 coordinate 5,011,809, forward strand.
GTTAGCTGCACATCATCTCATGGGCCGGCCTGGAGGTAACGTTGGTAAGTTGGGGTTTTGGTAGTGGTCTGGCCCGTGAAGTGTTTAACCACGAATGTTCCGGTTGGGCCAACGGACCGGGCGATCATGTCGGATCCAATTATATGGCATGAACCCTCCTAGGCTCCTAGCTCACCCTGGGCGTTCGGTACTACCGAACCGATCGGTTCGGTTCCTCGGTACCCATACAAATTCGGTTCCTGAGAATCTCGGTACCGTTCGGTTCCTGAAAAGACTCGGTACCGAAGAAATTCGGTATCGGTTCTTTCGGTTCGGTTCCGGTGTTTACCGAATTTACCGAACAGGGTACAGCAGCATGTAACATCAAGTTCAATAGCCAATTTTGACATAAATGTAACATGATTTCATATAGAATAAGTGCCAAATCATACAGAGAAAAAGCCACAAATACATAATATAGCTGTCCACAATAGACCCATCAATAATATTACATATTACTTAGTACTCACTACTCAAATACAACATGTAAATTCGGTTTTTGGGTATTTCGGTAAACCGAGGCACCGAACCGAATTTCCTCGGTAAATTCGGTTCCTGAGAACCTGGAACCGAACCTGGAACCGAAATTTTCGGTTTCGGTACTTTCGGTTCGGTTCTTGGTAAATTCGGTTCGGTACTCGGTTTTCGGTTTTTCGTGCCCAGGGTTACTCCTAGCTAGATGGGAGAGCTCTCTCTCTAAAATAAAAAGCTAGATTGGAGAGGATCAGTTACAACCTGCAAAGTTCAACATCCCAATAGAATACCGTTTGAAGGGCTGTTCTTTTTAGCTGAGTTTTATTGTTTATGGCTGTGGTTTATGATTTTTGGGTTGTTCGTGTGAAAGATTACAGAGTAACAAAAACTTACGTCCGATTTTTGCTGATATAAATGAAGTCGAAATATTATGTACTACAATTAACTAGTAGATCTATCTTGAAAAGACATTCTGTTTAAAAGCTAATTACTGTAGAATAATCAAAAACAGAATACAAAAGCTGAAAAAGAACGGGGCTAAAAGTTGAAGCGCACGAATCTCGCAGAAACTACGTATGTATTGCTCTAGAATTCATTTCTTCTTGCGTTCCAAACGGTTCATAGAATTAGCCACTTCTTACGTGCACACCAATTCGGTGGAATCGTGAGTGATCAAGAGCCGTGGCCGTGCGATTTGGTCGGTTGCATGAGCCAAGAACTTTGTCTCTTTCTCCAAACCAGACGGAGCCCTGCGTGATCAAAAAGCAGCAGCAAAAAAGCCTCCCTTCAATAGAAAAAGGGCCACAGTATCTGAGGTGGTAATTCTGCGCGTCTCCCATGTGCGCCGTGGACGTACCGTCGGATCCCCACCGTCCATTGCTTTCGCCGGCACGGCCCTGGTGCAAACCAGCGAACCCACCACTAGGCTGGAAACCAGCTGAACCAAGCCGGCTCGAGTTAGACTTGACTGAGCTCGCTCGGAGTTATGACTCGGCTCGACTCGTTTAAAAAATAAGCTAGAAGTTTGGCTCAGCTTGGCTCGTTTCCCGACTAATGTCATCTGGCACGAGGAACATAAACTAATAAATAATTGTAATGTGGAGAGAACTAGGTACTCTTTGCTTGACCAATCTGTGTTGTAGCATGTAACTCTTCTAGTATCTGACCTCAAAAAGATAATTAGAACCCCTCTCTAGAATATTTCATTGCAAGTACAATCTAAGGAACCAATAAGAACAAAAGAATAGAACGCAACTTATGTAGAGAACATCCCACCACCTGCCATTTTTGTTTCAGTAAAGTAGCCAGTTTTTCCGGGCATCATTCCTGCTGGTATGCAGTCAACTAATGATAAAAAGATTCATATGAAGTATAGAAATCATCAGGATATAGCAAGCTTAATTAATCACTAAACATTAGTTGCTAAACAGTGGGAATGTAAAGAATACACTTATTTTTTTGTGTTTTCCTGGGCACCTCCATAGCTACCTTTTTATTTGTTTAGAATCAAAAGGCCCGACCCACCCATTCGGACATCTGCAATGCCAAAAGGCCCAAAAGGTTTATGCACTACTACAGAAAAGGTCATCACAGACGGTTCGAAAACGTCATCACAGACGGTTTTGTGAACCGTCTGTATTTATGGGTCAGTGATAATCGAAGGTCATCACAGACGGTTTTCGGACCATCTGTGATTATCAGCTATCGCAGACGGTTTTCGAGTAAAACCCGTCTGTGATAGATGATAATCACAGACGGTTTTGAGTTAAAAACCGTCTGTGATACTTATTATCACAGACGGTTTTTGAGTCAAAACCATTTGTGATAGCTGATAATCACAGACGATTTTGAGTTAAAAACTGTCTGTGATACTTATTATCACAGACGGTTTTTGAGTCAAAATCGTCTGTGATTATCAGCTATCACAGACGGGTTTTACTCAAAAACCGTCTGTGATAGCTCATAATCACAGACAGTCCGAAAACCGTCTGTGATTATCAGCTATCACAGACGATTTTACTCAAAATCCGTCTGTGATATTCCCTTCAACCCCTAAATATATTTCTGTTTATTGGCTAGCCTCAGGAAATGCTAGCCATGCCCTCTGAAACAAGCAGATAATCACAGACATAAAACATATACAATTCACACATCTCATTTCATTTCAGATACATTTCACATCTCAATTCATTTCACAGACATAAAACATCCAATTGACAATGCACTTCATTTCACAAACATAAAGCATCCATTTCGCAAATCAATTCATTGAATTGAAATAAAATATCCATTAACAAATACACAATTGTAAAAGATCTACACTGCATTTGCACTTAAATTACAATAAAAAATCTTCTGGGCAGTGGAACTCTCCATCTGATCTTACGACTTTACTCCACAAAAACTAAATGAACTCTCCTCGAATTTTTGCAAAATCCGGCTGTTTCAATGCAGATGTAGAGATGGGCGCAGCCTGTCGATAGGAATATCAACGCGCGCACATATAAAACTTGACATGTATGAAATAAATGTGGAAAGATTGACAAACCTTAGGAGTGGAGATCTTGCTGGAATCGAGGAGTAGTCTCATATGGTGGCACACGTAGTATCCACACGTGTTGCCTGGCTGCTGCTGGTGGCACTGCAAAAAATAGAATGTGTTAAATCAAGTGGCATTACTACTAAGTGTTGTATATGATTAATTAATGTGTAGCTAGCCAATACCCTAAAATTGCGATCATGTTTCAAGGGTTTGGCAGCTGTCGTTGAGCCACTTGTTTGTTGAACGTATGTGACGAACGACCTTCGTTATTCGAAAAAGTTAGATTAGTCATTCGGAAGGAAAGAAAGAGTACAATGTACTTACCTATCGAGTATTTCGGCGATAGCTGTGTACTTGGATTTGTTCTTACTTAGAGAATCAAGGTATATAGCCTTGTTCCATTTTGGTATAATTACAATTAAAATCCAATGGAAGTTCTCATTGTATGGCATAAGAACAAATTCCTTATCTTGGTGAGCCAGCAGTGCTTTTGTAATATAGTCCTCGACGAAGGATGCATTCTCGTTGATGGTATCAATGGCGACCAAGCGTGGGTCCAGGAAACGAATTGGTGATTTCGATGATCTAGCTTCGATCAGCATGAATCTATATATATATACACACAAAAGCAACAAATTGTGACATATATCGGTATTACGTGAACAGAGACTGTGATTGTACAGACTTACAGCGTCCAGCATCGAACGAGTGAGGCGTCGAGAGCGTTGAGCGTGAAAACAGCAAATATATCGTCAAAGGTAACCGGGAAGACACATTCCTGAACTTCGTGCAAGAAATGTTCCGGCTTGAATTTGACCATGATACCTGAGCGCCGTTCTGCCTCTGGTCTATTGGACTGTTCCATATACCATATGTGGAATCTTTGGCAACCAAATCCTAGCGTTGCGAGGTGCTCTTTCGGGAATATCATCGGCTCGCCTAGCACGAATTTGCGGGCCAATGGCAGGTACGAGATATTGTCATCATCCTTCGTCTTTGATTTGCCATGGCCACTGCCTCGACTGCAGGTCGACTTCATGGTAGTCGACTGTAATGGTACAGACGGTGCAAGTTGCTTTGGCGAGAATAGCACCCGTGGAGATAGCACCGGAGCAGGTAGCTCTGCTTCGCACTGCCCGTGTGGAGATGGCACCAATGCATGTTGCTGTGGTTCGCACTGCACTTCTGGTCCTGCCACCGGTGAAGAAGTCTCCAGGGAGATGTCGCTTTTGGGCCACTGGATGAATGTTCCAATGGCCTGTCCTAGAGTCACGATCTCATCGTTGGGGGGCTTCGGTAGCGAGACCACCTCAAAATTGATATACACACCATCCACATTAACTTTTGCGAAGCCTAGCGCTAAAGCTTGACCGTGCACCATGGCCCCGATACCAGACGAATATGCCTGGCCCCAAGCAGCGTACAAGGGAATGGAGCCATATCTCACTTGGAGCCTGCACTTCGTAGGCTCCTACATAACGATATAAAATTAGCTACTCGAATAGGCCTATCAATAGAGTAAGCATTCGAGAGATAATAATTATTACCAGGATGTCGTCCACAGGAAATTTGGCCTGGGTTTGCGTCGGATTGGACGCGCAGCTACTTGGATGGTTGTGTGGGCTAGCTAGCACAGGAGTGGCAGTAGCGGCCTGCTAACTTTCTGTCTGTTTCCGCACCTCATCTCTGATTACATCAGCCATCTGAGCTAATAGCTTGTCTCTAAGAGATTCCTTGATCTCTTCTCATAGCAGTGCGTCACGCTCGGCTTTGTTTCTCTTCCTACGCCGATACATCCCGGAGTCATCTTGGAAACCATGTTTCCAAGGAACGTAAAGCCCAAGGCCTCTCGTACGACCCGGGTGCTCCTTGTTTCCCAGGGCCACGGAGAGTATATCATTCTCCCTTGTTCCCTGGAATGATCCCAGGGTAGATTCAAAACTCAGCTCTTCCTGCAAGAGCACAAAATGTCATTTCAATTCGTACGAAGTTGTGGAGTAATTACAAGCTACGTAGTTCTATCGATATCTTACCAGACGCTGGGACACTTGCTGGTCTGCAGGGTTTCGAAAGGAGACGTCCCCCGATGTCGTTGTAGAAGACCTTGCTCTAATCCAATTTCGAGCGCGGTCATCCGAGATATTGGAAAACGGCGGGGCGATGTCCTGTGCAGCTGCCAGGTCATCCTCCTTCCTCCACTGCGGGATTTTACCCGCATACCCAGATGTGCCAAGTCTGTGGGGGTGTGTGTTTTTTGCCTGGAGGGCCTTGTGCGCCACACTTGTACTTTTGAAATCTTCGGACGTCTTCATCGCCTTGAACTCTTCGAATTGGCAGTCATGCGCCTGACGAAACAGTTCATCTTTCCACCCAAATGGTCCATGTATCTTTTGCAACAATCGCAAGATTTCTTTATCTGGGAACCTCATCCACAACATTCTCCACTCCGACAATCCTTCTTTTTCCCGCAAAATTCAAGGCAATTTTATTACAAAAGTGCAAAAAAAAATACATTCCCAAATTCTTCGTGAGCAGCCACATAGCCGACTTCTTCGGTGAGCGACTATCCATCTGCTTCTTCCCACTCCTTTTCTTCATCTCTGGTCTCTGGATCACGTACGCCAGTAGCGATGATTCAGAATCATCGCTACTGGCGTACGTGATCCAGAGACCAGAGATGAAGAAAAGAAGTGGGAAGAAGCAGATGGATAGTCGCTTACCGAAAAAGTCGGCTGCTCACGAAGAATCTGGGAATGTCTTTTTTTTGCACTTTTGTAATAAAATTGCCTTACATTTAAGAAGGAAAAAGATGGATTGTGGGAGTGGACATCACATCTCGGCAGTAGTCGGCATATACTATTACTACAAGGTCTCTAAACAAAGTTCTATGAAGCAAATGACACAAACTAGTGTATCCGGTTCATTGAACGGGAACACTCGAGTGTGTAACTTACTTCATGCCTCTTGAAGGTCTATGTGGCATATACACTAGAGTGGTCCTTGATTGGTTAATTTGTGCTCTCAAATTGTAGGGTTGCACAAGATTAATCTTGGCCGTCCCGCTACTAAATGAGGAAGCAAGAAAAGTGAAACATGACACAAACTAGTGTATCCGGTTCATTGAACGGGAACACTCGAGTGTGTCACTTACTTCATGCCCCTTGAAGGTCTATGTGGCATATACACTAGAGTGGTCCTTGATTGGTTAATTTGTGCTCTCAAATTGTAGGGTTGCACAAGATTAATCCTGGTCGTCCCGCTACTAAATGAGGAAGCAAGAAAAGTGAAACATGACACAAACTAGTGTATCCGGTTCATTGAACGGGAACACTCGAGTGTGTCACTTACTTCATGCCCCTTGAAGGTCTATGTGGCATATACATTAGAGTGGTCCTTGATTGGTTAATTTGTGCTCTCAAATTGTAGGGTTGCACAAGATTAATCTTGGCCGTCCCGCTACTAAATGAGGAAGCAAAAAAAGCGAAACATGACACAAACTAGTGTATCCGGTTCATTGAACGGGAACACTCGAGTGTGTCACTTACTTCATGCCCCTTGAAGGTCTATGTGGCATATACACTAGAGTGGTCCTTGATTGGTTAATTTGTGCTCTCAAATTGTAGGGTTGCACAAGATTTATCTTGGCCGTCCCGCTACTAAATGAGGAAGCAAGAAAAGTGAAACATGATAAGATGAGGAAGCAAGAAAAGTGAAACATAATGCTCAATGTTAGGAAGAGAGGAGAGGAGTAGAGGGAAGGGGGAGAAGGGAGGGGGTGATGTGGACAGAGAGAGGGGTTATGTGCCTATACTATATACTATATACTAACACAACAAGCAATGTAATATGTACCAATGTAAACTAAGCAACTGCAGTAAATAATGTACCAATGTAGTATGTACCAAATAGCAAATTAAACTAAGCTACTGGAGTAAACAATGTACCAATGTAATATGTACCAAATAGCAAACTAATTAAGCAACTGCAGTAAACAATGTACCAATGTAGTATGTACCAAATAGCAAATTAAACTAAGCTACTGCAGTAAACAATGTACCAATGTAATATGTACCAAATAGCAAACTAATTAAGCTACTGCAGTAAACAATGTACCAATGTAGTATGTACCAAATAGCAAACTAATTAAGCTACAACAGTAAACAATGTACCAAATAGCAAACTAATTAAGCTACTGCAGTAAACAATGTACCAATGTAATATGTACCAAATAGCAAACTAATTAAGCTACTGCAGTAAACAATGCTCACAATGCTCAAAACCATAGTCCATCACAGAAACTGCTCACAATACTCAAAACCCTAGTCCATCACAGAAAGTGCTCACAATGCAGACGGTAATCGAGGGGAGGTGGCCGGCGAGGGGCTCGGGGGAGGCGGCCGGCGACGGGCTCGACGGAGGCGGCCGGCGACGGGCTCGGGGAGGCGGCCGACGAGGGTTCGATGAGGCGGAGGCGACGACGGGCTCGGGATTTAATTAGATCTAGATCGAATAACTGCGCAGCACACAGGGAAAACCCTAGCCGGAGGGTATATATAGGGAGGTTATCACAGACGGTTCTAAACTTAGAACCGTCTGTGATATTGATATCACAGACGGTTCTAAGTTCAGAACCGTCTGTGATAAGCCTTTGCGACTGTAGTTATTAAGACAACACCAATAACCACAGCTGCATTCATATCCACCACCAAACAGCTGCATTCATATACAACACCAACCAGCTGCATTCATATCAACCATCACATGTACATCACACATATACATCACATATACATAAATGCCAATACACATATACATTTTCACATATACATTTTGTCACACATTTTCACATATACATCTCAAAATTGACTACATCACACATTTTCACATATACATCTCAAAATTATCACACATTTTCACACATACATCTCAAAATTGTCACACATTTTCACATATACATTCTTATTGTACTTGCTTAATTATTTCCTTTAAAAATTAGCCCTTCATCATGATCAATGCGTACGTAACTAGTTTCGTCACGTTGTTCATCGTCGACCCTTATGCCATTTCCAAAAGGAGGTAACTCGTCAAATTGATTGTATTCCTCCTCGTCCACTACATTCTCCACTCCGACAATTCACCTTTTTCCATGAAGAACTACATGGCGTTTCTTATTTGCCGGGTCGGTTACATAGAAAACTTGAACAACTTGATTGGCGAGTACAAATGGTTCGTCTTTGTACCCGACACGTTGGAGGTCCACGGTCGTGACACCGTACTTGTCAACCTTCACCTGTGGGAGATGCACCCAACGGCAGCGAAATAAGGGGATCTTGAAAACCACATAGTCGAGCTCTCAAATCTCTTCTATGAAGCCATAGTACGAGTTTCTCGACCCATCGGTACTGAATGCATCTATGCGGACACCACTGTTCTGGTTAGTGCTCTTGACATCCTGAGACTGCGTATAGAATGTGTACCCATTTATGTCATATCTTTGCCACGTCACAACTGTAAATGTCGGCCCTTTTGCCAACCATGTCAGCGTCTCACTCGGTGAGCTCCTAGAAATTTGCTCCTTCAACCATTGGTTGAACCAACGGTTGTGTTGTCTCATGATCCAAACATCCGGCCGCTCTGGATTCTGTTGCCGAAGCACATCCTTGTGCTGGTCCACATAAGGCACCACTTCAGTCATGTGTTGCAACACCGTGAAATGGGCTTGAGTGTACGTGTCCATATCTGGAGTGATTGCTTTCCTTCCGATAGTTCCGAGACCCTTCAGCCTCCCCTCATGACGAGATTGAGGGACACCTATCGGTTGAATCTGAACCATATAATCGACACAAAACTCAATAACCTCTTCGCTTGCATAACCTTCGACGATGCTGCCCTCCGGTCGAGAACGATTCCGTACGTAGGACTTGAGAATTCCCATGAACCTCTCAAATGGGTACATGCTACGTAGGAATACGGGCCCGCACATTTTTATCTCCCACACAACGTGAACAATGAGATGGACCATGATATCGAAAAACGAAGGAGGGAAATACATTTCAAGGTGACATAGAGTCATCACCACCTCGTCCTGCAGAGCATCTAGTCCTTTGGGATCGATGACCTTCTGAGCAATTGTGTTAAAGAAATAACATAGCCTCATGATTGTCTCTCGGACTTTGATCGGCAAAATATTTCTAATTGCAATAGGGAGCATCTGTGTCATCAGCACATGACAATCATGAGACTTCATGCCATTTAACTTCAAATCTTGCATCGAAACAAGTTTCTTCACGTTGCTGGAGTAACCAGACGGAACTTTGACACCATGCAAGCACTGGCACAGTTCTGTTTTCTCAGCCTTGGACAGAGTGTAACACGCAGGGGGAAGGTACATTCGTCCATTATCAGTGCTTGTCGGTGCTAACTCAGGCCTGATGTCCATGTCAGCCAAGTCAAGCCGTGCGTTGACACCGTCCTTTGTTTTATCACGGATGTTCAGTAAGAGACCAATCAAGCTGTCGCACATATTCTTTTCTACGTGCATGACGTCGATGCAGTGCCAAACATCTAGGTACTCCCAATAAGGTAAGTCCCAAAATATTGATCTCTTCTTCCAGGTGTTCTTCTCATGAACCCTCAATTTACGTCCCTTTCCGAGGACAACATCTAAATCCTTAAGCATATCATAAACCTCGTGTCCCCTTAAATGCCTTGGAGCTGAACCGTCTTCCTTCTCTCCGTCAAATTGTTTCTTCATCTTCCGGTATGGGTGAGCCCTCCGAAGGAACCGGCGGTGACGCATGTAGACGGTTTTGCGTGAGTGTCTCAGCCACACACTCTCGGTACCATCTAAACAGTGAGTACAAGCTTTGGCACCTTTTGTACTATGGCCCGATAGGTTACCAAGGGCAGGATAATCATTTATGGTGCAGAATAATAAGGAGCGCAGAGTGAAGTTCTCTCGGTTGTATGCATCCCATACCTGTACCCCTTCGTTCCACAGCACTTTTAGATCTTCCACCAACGGTGCTAGGAACACATCGATATCATTCCCAGGTTGTTTTGGCCCTTGGATAAGTATCGACAGCAAAATGTACTTTCGCTTCATACATAACCAAGGAGGAAGGTTATAGATGCAGAGAGTCACGGGCCATGTGCTATGTCGGCTGCTCATGCTACTGAAAGGATTCATTCCATCTGTACTCAGTCCAAACCTTATATTCCTTGGTTCTGCACCGAACTCTGCAAAACTCCTATCGATGTTTCTCCACTGCGCGGAATCAGCAAGGTGTCTTATCATTCCATCCTTCTTGCGCTCCTCCGAGTGCCAACGCAGCAGTTTTGCCTCCTTTGGATTTGCAAAAAACCTTTTCAAACGGGGAATTATAGGAAAAATACCATGTCACCTTAGCAGGAGGTCCTTTCTTCGCCTCTGTTCCCTCGCCATCATCTGATTGATTGTTACGTTTGTATCGGGATGCGTTGCACACCGGACATACATGCATGTTTGCATACTCTTTACGGTAGAGGATACAGTCGTTCGGGCATGCATGTATTCTTTCTACTTCCATTCCCAACGGACAAAGAACCTTCTTGGCTTTATACGTGGTTTTAGGCAACTCATTTCCCTCCGGAAGCATGTCTGCTAAAAGACCTAGCAGCGCCGTGAAACTCTTGTCGGACCAACCGTTGCTTGCCTTCAATTTCAACAGTTCAAGCACGGCCGACAACCTCGTGTACTTGCAGCCCGTGTACAAAGGTTTCTCTGAGTCCTCCATCAAGCCACGGAATTTAACATACTCTCTCTCATCATAGTTCTCTTCTACATCGCGAAGCATCTGATCCAGATTATCATCGTGCAACCTATCCGAATCCGAGCCACAATCGACATCAGCCGGCGGTATGTCATTCACTTCACCGGCGATGTCATCCGGGGGCATATCATTCACTTCACCGGCGATGTCATCCGGCGGCATATGATCATTCACTTCGCCATGACTAGTCCAACACGTATAATCCTTTTTGAAACCCCTCCGAATCAAGTGCGCTTCAATTTGCCGTCGGTTCTTAAACATCTTCAAATTCTCGCAGTCAGTGCATGGACAGCACATATATTCCACCCCCTTATTCAACATATCCTCCTCGGCGGCTCTTATAAAAGCAGAAACGCCATTAATGTACTCTTCACTCACACGGCTCGCGGCATACATCCAGCTTCGGTCCTATGTTACGTACATATATAACAACTTAGTATTAAAATCTAGATTAACTAATTATAACTACATATATACCGGCCACATTTATTATATTGAGACTTAATTTGCTAGCTCAATTCATATTGCAAACACAACAGCTATTATATAACCAACAATTTTGCAAATTAACCATCTTCAATAACGTACCATTCATGGATTACTTAGACCTAAATTGTAATGCAATTAAAGAAAAAATAAATTTCATTACTAACCATATCTACAGCAACCAGGAAAGTCTGAATCTTAATTCAAAGCTCAATCTCTGCCTCTTCCCACCAAATTAACTGGCCTAAAATCGCCTAGCTTCCTCCCGAGTGAAAAAGTGCGCAGCAGTGGCTAGATCTGGATTGAAATGAAGACAGATGCGGTCTGAGCGGCGCAATAAATGGCTTAGTCATTATCACAGACGGTTTTTAAATAAAAACCGTCTGTGATAACCAGCTTATCACAGACGGTTTTTTATAAACAAAACCGTCTGTGATAAGCTTCATGCCAGAACGCTTCGTGTTTTGATCGTCTAATTAACATCTCTCGATCGTTATACGAAGCGTCTATATCATTAATGCTTCGCGCGTGTTTCCATTGCCAGAACGCTTCGTGTTTTGATTGCCAGAACGCTTCGTGTTTCGATCGTCTAATTAACGTCTCTCGATCGTTATACGAAGCATCTATATCATTAATGTTTGGGTATACGATGCTAAAGGTTAAATATGCGCGCCTAATCCAGGTCTCTTCTACGTACGTACAATATGGATTCTACTATTCTTGTGATCATCTCCTTCCTCTCATCTGTTCATCACGAATTGTTCGGCCGGAACCTTACACAGGCGGCCAGCAATTTGCATCTGGAGCAGCTTCTCCGCACACGCCCTGCTCTCCTTCCCCGACTTTCTTGCATCCGTCAGCTCGACCTCATCATCCGCCGTCGACGGAGGCGTCTCGCTGCCGCTCAAGAAAGGGAAACATCCCTCACCCTGGTTCTTCTCCACAATGTGCGCAAAGCGGAAGAAGCTCTACATGCATTGGAGAGACTGATGGATAGCCTTGCCGATCAAGCAAATACGGCAGATTCTGATGAATCTTTTCATGCTATCCTCTACGACATTATGGATGCTGCTGATCATTTGCCCAGGCTGGAGGAGGAAGTGCTGAGGACAAGGGCAATCTTAACGGCGTTCGAGAATTTAGCGGCTGATCCTCCAAGTCCCCAAGTCGAAGAAGAAGCGTACGAAGCCCAAAAGATTACAATCTGGGAAACTCTTTACCTGTGCGACTTTTGTAATAAATTTGCCTCTAATTGAAATTAATAAATTTGCCTTTAATTTGTGATCTCTTGTCTCAGTAGTTCTGTAGTTAAGTTATTAGAAGCAATGTGTACTTATATATTAACCTCTGATCTAGAATATGACAGACAAAGGGACATCACAGACGGTTCTTGTTAAAAACCGTCTGTGAACATTCACAGACGGTTCTTAACAACAACCGTCTGTGATAGTCGACACAACACAGACGATTTTTAATAAAAACCGTCTGTGATATTCCAGTATCACAGACGGTTCAGCGGTAAGAACTGTCTGTGATACTCCTTTTTCCCGCCACAAATACCACAGACGGCCTTCAAATTAAAACCGTCTGTAATAGTGTACATTACAGACGGTTTCACAAAACCGTCTGTGATTTGGCGTCTACTATTAGCCTTTCTGTAGTAGTGATGCTATGAAACTATTTATTTCGCTAAGAACATGCAAGCAATTCACATATAACATATAAACAATGACAGCTACCCATCCCTTCAAATATTCAAGAGTTGTGACATTATGAACATATGAATATGTGATAGAAAAAATTATTCATCAAATAGTGAATACATGTGAGTTATGACTTATGAACATATGAATACATGATAGCAAAATCATTCACAAAAATAGTTAATATTAAAATGAGTTGTTCAAGTTAGATTAGCTGAGTTGCATAGGTTTTGAAAATAGTTCTGTAATGTATTGCCAATTAGGTTAGATTAGCTGAGCTATTCAGTTCTGGATATATCATTGCATGATGCAGTTGCCAGCTGATTTAAGCAACATTATGCTATTGAAGGATCAGTGGCTCTTATGTGATGCATGCACATTGCATTCAGAAAACCTAAGACAATCCATCACAGGAGGACTGTTCCACAATTATTTAGAAAACCTAAGGGAATACATACTATCAGTTGATACATTATTTCAGAGCATTATAAGTTTACAACACAATCACACAGCACAGACATAATACAAGACAATTGATAACTGGGGTCTCTCAACACAACAACGGCCTAAACCCTACCTATTAGACCATGTGGATGGTCATGAGTTTAGTGATGATAAATAATTGACATTTGAATTGCTTTGGAATTTGCATTTATTGAAGTTTCGGTTGATTGCAGTTGAAGGTTTCGACTTGAGTGGTTTTGGTCAGCTCTGAGTGGTTTCGATTGCTTTCATGTGGTTTTGGTCTACTTTGAGTGGTTTTTGGTCGGCTTTGAGTGGTTTCGGTCGGGTCCGAGTAGGATCGGATGGCGTTCGAGTAACATTGAATGATTGGATGATGTTTGAGTGGCATTGTAGTATCAGATGTTGTTCGATTGTCATCAGAGGAACGGACGGTAGTCCGATTGGTCTTGTGATGGCTGGTCTGATTAGCCCTGTGACAGATGGTCCGATCGAGAGGTCCATACGACAGACGTTGACCACAGCATTTCAACTACATCAAGCTTCGACCACGATAAGTCGAGCACTGCAGATTTCGACCATATCCGACTTCGACCACGCCCGGCTTCAACCATGTCAACCTTCGACTACAGCCTTTTCGACCACGGTAGAACGACTTAATTGGTAAGCTTCGATGTCAACCAATGAGCACAATACTTTTTGATGGTTGTAGCTACAATGCCTTGTCTATGGTCATAGCTACAGTAACCAGTCAATAGTTATAGATTTTACTAGTTGATACTTGATAGTCATAGACTTTACTGGTCGGTACTCGATAGTCATAGGCTTTACTGGTCGATACTTGATACTCGTAGACTTTATGGTCTGCTGTCGTTGTCTTAGATTTTTCGATCAGTTGTCATAGATCTTGCAACCAGTAGTCGAAGGTTTTGCAATTGGTTGCCATAGGCTTCATGATATGTACTCGTAGACTTCATGGTCAGTTTGAATACTTTAATTCTTGTTATCTTTGAGTATTTTAAGTACTCATGTTAGACCAGTGGTATGACTGGCTGGTGCATGGTGGTCAGTGATCGATGAACAGTGCTCGGAGGAACAATACTTTAAGGATTTAGTGCTCGAAAGATGGAAGTACTCGATGGTCAGATGATCGTGGTACTCGATAGTCGGAATGACTCAGTACTCGATAGTCGTAGTTTTCACAATCATGGTCCTCGATCGGTGGTAGGAGACTTATGGTATGTGATCGGTACTCGTGGATAGTAGTATGTACAGTACTCAGTGATCAATAGTGCAGTGAATGGTTGGAGATTGGTAGTCGTAGACTTAGCGATTTGGTATTTTAGACATAGCGATCAATACTCGGTAGTCAGTACTCGATGGTTCTGTAGTCGGTAGTGATGCTTGTTATTCTTGAGTGTTTTATATGGAGCGATGGTAATTTCTGAGTACTTGTTGTTTTCGAGTACTCATTGAGCTAGCGATCATATTGAGTGATATAAGGCTGAGTTTTGGATAGCGATAGAATTGATCGTCATAATGAGTTGTTTGAAGTTGATTTCTGGAAAGTGATAGATATTTTGGTTGTGGACGACCTGGTTGATGTTCGTGGATGGTTAACATTGTGGTTTGTGGAGGATTGTGTGTGTGGATCGATGATGGTCAAGTTGTGGAGAAGTTATGCCAAAAAAACGTCCTTTGGTCTTTGATGCGCAGGTTGGCGTGAAGGCAGTTATGGTCGGTGACGAGGACCGGGACTAGGATGAGGAAATCTGAGGTTCAGGCGGTCGCGGATGTCACGTGAGGTGGTCGGGCTCACGCTGGAGTACGTGGAGATCAAAGGTGGTGATTCGTGGAGAAGCTATGCACATTGCGGTCCAGGAGGCTTCGACACGAGCAGTGATGATGTGTAGAGAAGCTACAGGAGGTGCGGTCATGAAGGCTTCGACATAGGAGTTGATGGTGCGTGATAGAGCTACAGGTGGTGCTGTTCTGGAGGCTTCATCACATGTTGGGTTAAGAGTTATGGATGTAGTCCATAACTGAGAAGATTGAGAGTTTGCATAAAACCTGTATTCAGAAGGGTTTCAGGTCTCTTGATTTTCAAAAGAGATAGGATTACGTGTCCAGGTTGTTAAGGACATGATTTGATATGTCCATGTTTGAGGTAACATGGTTTAGAGCTCTAGCATATAAAAGTAAGGGAGAGCCTAAGGGTTTAGCTGTGGCTTTTCGAGGCTTTTTGTACTAGGGTTTTTATGGGTGCCGTGAGGGTGCTTTGTAGCCAAGAACATGATTCAGAAGTAATAGATTAGATCTATTCTAAGAAAAGTTAGAAGTTAGTTGGCATCAGCTGTAACGCCCTAGGGTCCAAACCGGCTCAGACCTAACCGCATTCTGGATAGGCCACACACACGTAGCAACTCGCTTGCACTTTCGTCCTCGCTTCGTGCAAAACGGTTAACCGAGGGTTGCTACCATTGGAACTCCTAGGATTATATGTAAGTGCTTCTCAATGTAAGCTAGCAAGGTGGGACTAACCCAGAAATTCATGTGTACACACACATGG
The DNA here is from genome assembly GCA_017311315.1 of Dendrocalamus latiflorus. Taxonomy (NCBI): domain Eukaryota; kingdom Viridiplantae; phylum Streptophyta; class Magnoliopsida; order Poales; family Poaceae; genus Dendrocalamus; species Dendrocalamus latiflorus. Next base: position 5,027,895 of record CM029654.1, read on the forward strand.
GCCGGGGTGTCACATCAGCGACGTATTTTCTGAGCATCGTTTTCTTGTGTCCTCATCGATGTGCTAACGCATACAAGCTCACTGGTGTCTTCGGTCTTTGGTTCAATCCAATCGAGTAGAGAACGGTGTTGTCTTCAGTGTGTTCTAGTTCGAGCAACTGAAGCTTTTAAGCGGTAGGAGATTTTCACTACGTGAAAGGGTAGAGCGAGCAGCCGAATGAGTGGTCGAAATCTCCATCGAACACGTACAAGCGATCTAGCATCTTGTAGTCAAAATCTACAACAGGTAAATTTAGATTGCTTGTCTTCTAAGTTGAGATTTGTTTTCAGGTACCACGAAGCGGAGGCAATCATTCACCTCACTTTGATTATGCCATATGATCCTACAATGTCACGCGAGGTGGTTGGGCTCAAGCTGGAGCACGTGGAGATCAAAAGTGATGATACGTGGAGAAGATACGTGAGGTGGTTGCTTCGTTGTCCATCAAAAGTTGTGAGACGACAACACAACACAACAAAAATGTTTTCATAACACTAGTTTCGTTGAGAGGGCAAAAATGGTCATGTAGGGCCACTTTCAGGGTGTGTTTGATTTGGTGGATGATGGTGGGTGGGATGATCTTATCCAGGATTTGGAGGTTGTCCTTGCGTTTAGTTGGGTGGATGGAACGAAATCATCTGAATGAGTTGATCTAACTTTATGGAATATTCCCTCAATATGATGGACGGCTTCGTTCAAGAAAAAAGACGCATGAGCTCGTCCAGGCTCAGTTAATTGTGACACTTAGCGATGATTAGTGATTATTAGCATGTTTTAGTATTAATTAATACTCTCTTCGTTCTTTTTTACTTGACTTCCTAGAATTCGTGCCGTCAAACCTTTTAAAGTTTGACCGCTAATAGACTCAAAATTATCTAGATTGGCTATACGAAAGTTACATCATTAGATTGTCATTAAAAATACTTTCATAATGTTATAATTTTACTGATATATCTTAGTGTAAAGTTATAAAAAATAGCGGTCAAAGTCGTATCTTAGAAACCGTAAAAAATCAAAAACATCAAGTAAAAAAGAACAGGGGAGTAATTATTGGTGTAAGGTTAGCGTTGATAAGTGATAATTATTTGTAATTAGTGTTACAGATGGTTGATTAGTGCAGCATTAAATGTTATTAATGAAAGACAACATCACATAGTTTAGTTAATTAATGATAATTAAAATTAATTCATAATTTATATTAGAATTTTAGTTTTTCTCTAATCTAATTTGATCAACTAAACACTATCTACTCTCATTCTGTACCATCACATCCTTCCAACCAAACACATTCTCGTACCACTCCATCTATCCAACCAAACAAGCTACTTGGATCATACTATTCCATCCCATTCCACCAAATCCTGGATCATCCCCTCCCATCCACCCTTATCCACCAAACCAAATACACCCTTAGCTATTCAGGAGAGCGAAATCAATGAATCCATCTTGATTGTGTTTTGGCATTCTCTTTGATTACCGAATTTTTGTAATTAATTTTCTGGCATTTTAAATTCATTTATGAATAGGCACCATTTATATGCTTTCATAACAAATCAGACGCATCTGGACATTGGATCGTCTGATATTCACGGTAACCCTAATATAAACCCCCTCCTCTCCATCCCCCCCTAGCCCTATCGCCACTCCGATCCCCACCTACATACACGCCACCTCCCGTGGCCTCACCACTACTGTTGCTATTCACATTTTGTCGTGCCTGGCGGTGCCTCTGCCACCAGCCATTGCTCACCGTCGAAATGTCACCATCCAGGAAATATAGGCTTCAAATTGGGTGCATCCTCAACAGGCCAAAAAATTGCCTACCATTTGGGCAAAACTAGGTACATGTTGGCTAGCGAATCTCGCTTTTTTGCAAATTTTAGTCTAACCTATTCTTTTTTTTACATTCTTCTCTTCGAATCAAATGAAAAGGATAACATGGTAAAAAGTCTAGATGTGGGTTCTTTTGAGCTGTGGCTTTTAGTTTTTGGCTTAAATGTTTGAATTCTAGCTGTTCGTGTGTGTGAGAGATATTCACATGCGATTTTGATCGATATAGATGAAGTCGAGGTAGTGTCTATTACAATTAACTTATAGACTCCGCATTGAAAAGATATTTCGTTTGAAAGTTAGTATTATAAAAAAAATCTTTGGCCTGACAAGATTGATCTTTCATGTAAATCTAGCATGATCAAAACTTTAGTCTAGAAATTATTAAAAAAAGGTTTAGTTTTTTGAGAGGAAAACAAAGGGTGTGTTTTACGGATGTGCATCCTTCGTGACATACATCCTCTGTATCTTTGCATGGAAAAGGTATAGGTACACCGTGCCGTGTCATTCGGCATGCTTGAAGCTATCGGGTGGAGCTTTGAATGGCTTATATCCATTTAGACAAGAAAATGTGAATATCTTGCGAGAAATTGAAAGCCCCATCCACGGGCTCACCCTACCATGCCTTGAACAACATGATGAAGGACGAACATATGTGTTTTACACCCTGTTTCAAAAAATATGTGTTTTACACATTTTCTTCTTGCAAAATACACAAGTGGTCAGCAACACATGCCTTTTGAACAACTGTAATTTCCTTTCTAGCACTTTTCAATACTTTTGTGGATAGTCACTATTTAATTATTTATATGTTTTTTCTAACAAATCAAGCATTGTGAACTATTGCATAGCCCCATATTCATGACAACCCTAATATAAAACCCCTCCCTCCTCTCCATCTCCCCTTAGCCCCACCGCCACTCCAAACCCCACCTATACACACCACCTCCATGGCGCCGTTTATCCACATCGTCACACCCCTATTGATCTAGCCCACAGTTGGCCACCACAAAGGCCACTGACCACTGCTCATCGTCGAATTGTCATCGTCTAGGGTTATACTTGGGGTGCACCCTTAACGATCCAAAAAATTGCTGAACATTTGGGCAAAAACCAGATACATGGTGTCTAGCGAATTTCTCTATTTGTAAATTCTAGTCTTGCATGTGCCTTTTGTTTTTTACATCCTCTCTATTTGTAAAAAATCTAAACGTTTTTGGCAAGATTGATCTTTCGTATAAATCTAGCGTTATCAAAAGTACAGGCCAGTCTAAAACTCTGAAAAAAAAGTAGTGTGTTTTACGGACGCCAGACTCTGCCCTTGCATGGAAAAGGCAGAGGTACACACTGCCATGCCATTCGGTATGCTCAGAGCTATTGGATCAAGCTTTGAATGGTTTGGATCTGAGTTGGATGAGAAAAATGTGAATATCTCAGGATAAATTGAAAGCCCCCAAAATCATCAATTCCTTATCCAACGGCTCACCCTACCGTGCCCATTAAGTTATTGGATCAAGCTTTGAGTGGTTTTGGTGCTTATGCTATAATAACTCATTTTCTAACGGTGTATTTTTTTTTAAGACAGAGTCAATAAGAAAATTGTAGTAAAAAAGTGTACTGAGTTTAGCTATACCAGCCAATTATTTTTCTCAACGTATTGCCTCTCGCGAACAGCCATAATTCAAAAAATTAAACCATAAATCACAGACCAAAGAACCCATATAAGCCATTAGCATGTCCGTGTTCTACACATTTTCTTACTGGCTACTGCTTACGTGTTTTACACATTTTCTTACTTGCTCTAAAATAAGTGGCTGCTGCTTATACGACACATGCGACTGTGGATGCACCGGTCAAAAGAACATGCCTGTTGCTCCACACTTTTCCAAAACAGAGATTTGAAGGCCAAAGCAAAAGTCGCCACTGCTAATTGCTAAGCTAGCCTAACAGCAGGAGAAAAACCTTCTTCCCTCCTTTCAGGGCGTCTCCAACAGCTGACTATTTAGTTAGCTAGATCTGATATGGCAAGAAAAAAGTAGGAGAGAGAGTAGTCACTAGCAACGAGCAAATAGCTGATCTATTTCACGTAGTCCAAGAACATGAGAGAGGAGCATGTGGGTCCAATAGTATAAAATAGTCTTTGCTGTTGTCTCTCACCTCCACGTCAGCTGACTATATAGCTAGTACTAGCTATTACCATTACGGACGCCCTCACCGTGGGAAAGATGGAATGGACCCACGTGAGATTGGGAAAAAGGAGGCAGTTTTTTTTTTCTCACTTTTGGACCCCTACCTGCTCCTTGCCTCCTTTGATCAGGAAACCAAAGCCTGAGGGCTCGTTCTCTTTAAAAGTATTGATCCTCTGCATCACTGCCTACAATTGCACTTTGTGAACACACAGGTGATAGGTTCGCCACATGTATGCAGCCACAGATGATCCTGACGTGAGCTCCTGCTAGGTTGTGTGTGTTTAAAAGCCTCTAGTATTCTAATCGTCGGCGTTTGCACACAACAAAGAAACCTTCTCTCTCTCGCACTTGCTTGTGCTTTGTGCCATTAGCAGTTCATTGGGACATGAAGAAGGATGAGGAGGATGTTGATGCTACCATCTCTTGCAACCTGCCATCTCTTCTTCAGCGTGGTTCCTTGCTCCTCGTTTCGGGGAGGCCTTTTCGGTGATGCCTCTTCTTCGTCTCAGTTCTTCCGCAGAGCAAAGGCATGGAGGCCCTCATGCAAACTTACCTCAACAAATGGAGGAGAGTTTTGGTGAAGAAAAAATCGTTCCATGATACCGATGTATTTGGTATGCAGGAAAGCCAGGCATTTTTCTCAATTCAGACTTCTTTTTCGCTTTCCTCTCCTTGGTATTTGTAGAGTTCTTATTGCTCTAGCTTGCTGTGATCCTGAGACTATTTGTAGCTTGATTTATTACAATTTTAAGGTCATCGATGTTATCATCGGAGATCGATATGGTCCTAAAGATTTTATGTAACTATGTGTAAAGTCATCGATTAGCATGGAGCTTAAATGCTTAATCAAGTGCAATGTTAGAGCTTACAAGTCTAATCCTTGCATACGCATTTGAGAATTGAGATGTAATGTTCTCGAAAGACTGAGCCATGAACATGTGAATCATGCATCTTGTGACAACCAAAATTTTTAAAAAAATTGAATTTGAGCAAGTTTACTTGAATTTGGAAGTTTTTTACCAAATCTGGAAAGAAACTAAACCCAAGCCACTTTCCACTTCTGGAAATATGCCTCTCCTCTGAAGAGGCATCTTCTTGCAAACCCGCCTCCTCCCCTATTGCCGCTTGCCTTGTGACGCGCTGTAGTTTGCACGCGCCTACGCCGCCTCAATCCGCCTTCGCTTCACCCGCGCCACCTCATCCCGTGCCCAACTCAGCTTCGCTCCACCGTCACTTTTACGCCGCCCCGACCTATCTCACCACGGCTTGACACGTCGCACCCACCGCTGTTTTTCGCTGCCACCTTGCACGTCTGCTCCAGAGAGGAACGATGACTCTTGCACTGCCACCGTGTCTCTGTCGTAGCGTTGAACCCGCATGGCCGCCTATGTCTTGTCCACGCGTTGAGTTCATCTTCGCCGCTACTCTCCCTACGTGCTACCCCTCCCTGTGCAACCTGCCTTGCACTACCTATAAAGCCAAGGCTAGTGCCTACCTCAGCCTATTCTTCACATACCCTCACACTCAAGCCCACCATATTCTTTCCCGACCGTGTGAAGTTGCACTGCCACCATCACCCCCAAACCCGGTAAGCCTTGGCCATCTTCAAAATTCCTTGTCTTCGTCCTCGCTCTTACCAAATTAGCATGCACTTAGCACCACCTCAATCCCACGAGGCTATCCTCGAGCTCCAAGCATAGCTCTGCCACCCCTAGTTCACCGCGATCATACACCTTTGCCACGCCACCCTCGGTCGCCGATGCCAGCCCATTCCAGATCTCCCCGTGCCAAGCCAGCATTGTCATTGTGTCCTTCTCATCTCACTAATGCCCGTGCATGTACCCACACTGAAGCCTCAAAATAGGTTCCCCATGATCCATGGATACTCGCCGCACCACCCAATTCCCTCATCCATCATCGCTGCCGTCGAAATCACCTCCGCTACCGCTTCCCTTTGCACGGCCACTATGAGAGCAAGCTCCAGCTCGCTTAAAACATTAGCTAGGCCGTGTGCCCCATGGGCTGGTGCTTAAGCCCAACCAGCCAAACTGAGCCTACCCAGTACTGTTCATAGTCCAACCCACACACTGTCCAGCCCAATAACACCCAACCCACCCAACATTATTCATTCAATCCAATTGGACATTGTTCAACCTGATCCGCTATCCAGCACACGGGTTTAACACTGTTTGCTCAACCCGACCCGCTAGAAATAGTACCAACCCGGTACTGTGCACCTAATCCATCACTATTCATTCAAAACCCAATAACTTTGTTTATACTTGTTTCGACCGTTTCAAGCCTGTGTGACCCATTTTCAACCCCGTTCAGCCTAATCATGATTAGTTTAAACCCCATCTACCCAAACCCATTTTCTTTTATATCTTTTTTTCTGATTTTTTTATTTTACTTTGTTCCCAGCTTGCATTATGCAAAGTAGGGGCTTATTTGTATTCATTCTTTTACACTAGCATCTGTATTTGACTAGTTGGCCAACAGAGAAGCTACTAGAGCAACTAAAGTAGATGGTGTCAAACCTGCAGCCTACAAAGAAGTGATGAAAGCAAGTCACATGTCTTTGATCATGTTGATCCCATACTATTTAATTATCATTACTTTCATTTCTATTATTTGAGCACTGATTTTTTACATAAAATAATAATTTAGAATGACATGATTAATAGCTAGATCCAACCACTAAAAACTCAATCATACTCTCATAAGCCATATTCACATTGACAATCATAAATGTTATTATAATATAAAATTACCTATTGGTAATTAGTAGATAGGTTAGAAAAAATATAAATGCTTTACAAATATTGTTAAGGATTATCTAGTTCAACGCCGACAAACTTTGAAATAAACCTAAAGGTTGAGACTTTTTGCTGGGCAATCACTAGATGGTTGGAGCCCATGACCTCACCCAAAGATTGAGCCTCTGGTTTGGATTTGGTGGTGTTATGTCGGTGTGCATGTGGTATGTGAATAATAATATCATCTGTGGCAAATAAGGACTAGACTATTGTGCCAACTAATAACACAAAACTCACTCAACCACAGGCTTGACTTATCAACATGATCTACTACATTACTCAATTCGATCGAACATTTGCAGGGTGATGGTTATCCTAGGATCGTATGGATAGCCCGTGGGGAAAAAAAGGGTGAGATGGAAGTTGGTTTTTACGACACATGCTAATCTACAGAACAGTAGGTCCACTCAACGTCGATGCATGATTTCCACGCTGACCAGTGGATACCTGAAGGTTGTTGAATGGTTCCTAGCCTACCGAGTAGAAGCTAGAACGAAATGAGCAGCGAAACAACTTTTTTTTATCTCAGCTCAGTTGCACACTATCATGTTGCATGTCTACATCTTGATATTATGAGTCTGAGAATATTTTAATCAAGCTATTTTTTAAATACTCATGAGCGACTTGATACTTTTTTGACTGCAACTGAACAACCGAGCTGTTACGAGAAATACGACGGTCCTGATCTTAAATGGGTCATCACACCTCTTCAGTCTACTCTGTCTTGACTGGATTTGGAGTGCAATGCAGTTACTATTTACTAAATCATTTACTAAATCAACTGTACATATAATTCTTGCTTCTCCATTTCATTTCTCCGTAAGCATTGCCTGTGTAGAATAAGATCTATAGAACAGTCCTGGATAGATTTTTGCAGTGCAAACTTGAGATCTCCCGTCCTTGCAAGAATCGTTGAGCAAACATTATGCACGTAGATTTGTCTTTTAGGTGCCTTTAGCGAGTAGTCTTCAGACTCTTCAGTCTTGACTGGTTGAGTAGTGGTCGTTGAGAATTAGTTTCTAGCTTCAGTTAGCTTTTGACTTTTTAATTTCATCTTTTTTTAATTTTTTAGGCTTTTTTGTTTTTCCTCTTATTTCTTTACATTTTCGTGATAGCATAATATTTTTTAAATTTAATTATGTAAAAAAACTAACATCAGTTACAATACATTTTCAATCGCTATAGTATAAAAAACCAAAAGCCACATCTTATATAAGCTAGTTGAAGCACTACCATCAAGCTTACACACACTTCTTTATCACATTTCTTCTGTTTGTTTTCTGATATTTATCCAGCTAGCACACTTGTTTGTTTGTTTGTTTGTCTATGCTGTTGATGTACAGCTAGCTTCCTTCTACACTTCTACTTGTTTGTGCCCTAACAACCACCACCAAGGACCTTGCATCATATTTTTTCCTCGTTTTATTGAATCAAATCCTTGTCCATAACCTGTTGACATCACAACTGTGCATACCACCCTTTTCCTGTTATTCCCTGTAAGCTCTTTTTGACCGGTCAAGCCACTTACCTGATTTGCAATTAGAGGTTTTTTTGGCTTATTGCACTCAACATTAAAGGAGCAAGAAAATTCTTCCCTTTTAGGGGTCCCCATTGAACGAACTTGTGGTACTTAAGGGAGGGTTCGGCTCACATGCTGTGGTCACAGCACATACTAATGTGCAGGCCATACAAAGAGTCAACAGCTGTCCTCCTCCCGGTCCCACCACCCCGCGCATTGAACCCGTCCACCCCGACGCCACTTGCTTCGCCCACCCACCGGCTGCCTTTTGCATTCAACTCTCTGTCTCCCCCGACTCCGCTTTCTTCGCCCACACCACCTCGATCTCTCCGGGCCTGGCGCCTCCACCTCCGGCCATCTTCGAGCCGCTGCTTCGCCGTCCGGTCCCTCACCTCCGCCGGCGTGGCTCCCTCATCTCGCGCAGCTCGGCCCCGACTCCGCTTTCTTCGCCCACACCACCTCGGTCTCTCCGGCACTGGCGCCTCCACCTCCAGCCATCTTCGAACCGCTGCTTCGCCGTCCGGTCCCTCACCTCCGCCGGCGTGGTTCCCTCATCTCGCGCAGCTCGGGTCATCGGATCCGTGGCCCAGGGCCCGGATCTGGCGGCAGCTCCGGCCATCGGATCCGTGGCACAGGGCCCGGATCTGGCGGCAACTCCGGCCATCGGATCCGTGGCACAGGGCCCGGACCTGGCGGCAGCTCCGGCCATCGGTTCCGTGGCACAGGGCCCGGATCTGGCGCCTCCTCAATCGGATGCATCTCCCCCCTTCCGTGCTCTGTTCTTGTGGCTATTACTTCTTATGTGGAGCTTATGTTACTAGTTACTAGTTTGATTTGATTTGCTTTGCTTTTTGGTTAGCCCGCACGACGAAAGGCATGGAGGTGAGCTGCCTTGGCTAGTCACGGCGGAGCTCGAAGCCGCCCGCATGCTGGGGAAGTGCGCGGTGGCTGTCGGGTGCGTGGGCTAGGTCGATGGTAGTACGCCACCGCCGTTCTTCGTGTACGGTAAACCTCCTCCCCCTCTACTCCTTTCCATTATGTGTACCTACTCTGTGATGCCTAGTGATGTTAAGTGACATTCGGCTAGTTGTTTACTTCTGACAATTTGAGGCCGACAAACAGATCTTTCATATATAGTTCATATGGTTTGTACCGATGGGTATGCTCCAAGAATATTACACCAAAAACAAATCTTTCATGGAGCAATTCTAAAAAGAAAAAACCAAAAGTTTGTGCCATATGTTCTGAGTGGCTTTCATGTATGATTTTGTCAACTTGATCATGTGCCATATGTCATGAGTTTGTGCCAAGCCATTTAGAAATGTTTGTCTTGTAGATGATTTCCTTGGTTATCGAAGATCTGCAATAACAAAGAAATGGACATTCTTGTTAGATATGAAATTGGATTTGATAATTAACAAAGAAATGGCTGATTTGATAATTGAAGATCTGCAGTGTTAGATATGAAAAGGTTACCTGACTTGGTTGTGTGCTATAATATAGAAATGGATGATTTGGCTGCATGCTAAACAGATGTTCAAAAGCAGTGTAGTTTTGGGCTACTGTACTGAAATTAGGGGTTAATTCAGATGATACAGGAGTACAACCAACATTCTTGTCCACTTTACCTTTACCTATACAATAATACATATTAAAACAATGTTAGAATTCTTTCAAACATTTGAATGTATTCAACAAGTTTTTTATATGCTAGAATATACCTCTCTTTTGTTGCCTTTTCTGGTTCAGTTCAAGTCCAGATTTTGGCCTTTTGTTAGTATATCCTTTTTGCTCCTTTCTCTTTATTCCTTGTACCTGGATTACATTTTCCTTGTTGCATACAACAGGCTGTTTCTCTACTGATTTTTGAGTTGCTGCCATATGTTCTGAGTGGCTTTCATGTATGATTTTGTCAACTTGATCCATCAATTCCAGTGAAGTCCTTTCTAGTAGTCTGTACACCTCTTCATTTTCTGCAGCTTTGCTCAAGATGTTGTTATAAGCACGACATAATGATCCATACCGTCTAGCTAGCGCAATTCTACGTTCCTCATCGGTAGCACACTTTTGGTTAGCATGTGACAGTCCAATCTTTGCATGTCTTGTCCATCTTTTCAATATATACTCCTGCGGCAATTCCTTGATGTTATTATGGTCCAACACCTTCAATGCATGACGGCATAATATCCCAACAAATTCGAACTTTTTGCATGAGCAAGAAACTTTTGATCCATTAGGATCGAACTTCACCGAGAAAGCATGCTCTCCACGCTTAGTGGAATCAATAACCTTGAAATTGGAAGTAGAAGCAATGTGACCATTATTGTACAAACAACATCCCATCACCATGTCAAATTCTTCTCTAAATAGCTCAAACATTGCAGGTGTATATGCTTTTGATGCTTGAGTCAACATCCGCACTTGTGGCACTCTTGGAGATGTTTGGCTTGCATAGAAGTCACTCTCTAGTTCACCATGCCTTCTATCATCCACCGCTCTCTCAAAATGTTTAAAGAAATCTAATAGATCAAGCCGAATATGCAAGTACCTTTTTAGTAGTGCATTTAGGCTCTCACTTCTTTGTGTGGATTTCATATCTGCACAGAATGTTTGCCGACCATAAACCAAAGCCCACTTCTCCTTGATCTCAAATAATCTATGTAACCACTCATTCTCCTTCAAATTGTATTTTTCTATCATGTCATTCCAAGCTAATATGAATTCATCAACTTCTTCAAAATCAAAAACACACTTACTGAAATCTTTTTGAAATGTTTTAGAGCCTTGAAAAATGTGGCTCAAATGTGTCGCAGCATTTTGATACATGTGCCAAACACATAGGCGATGAGTTGAATTAGGAAAAATTGTCCCAATGGCATTGATAATGGCAGCACATTGATCCGTCAATATTGTCTTCGGTTCCTTGCCTGACATTGCTCTTTTGAAAGTTTCAAACAACCATTCAAATGTAGTTGTTGTTTCATCATACAATAATGCTGCTCCAAAAACAACTGTTTGCTTGTGATGGTTGACGCCAACAAAAGGAGCAAATGGTCTACCATAACTATTTGTCCTGTATGTTGTGTCAAAGCATATAACATCACCAAAGTAGTCAAAATCCAATACTGATCTTGGATCTGCCCAAAATATATTTGTCATCATCTCATCTTCATCTACTTGAATTGCATAAAAGAAGGAAGGATTTTCCATTTGCTTGTCTTGTAGGTATTGAAGTATGGCACCTGTATCTCCTTCTTGGATTGATTTCATGCGCTTTGATCGGAGATAGTTTTTATAATCTTTTCGAGTAAAGGTAAGACTTTGTCGACCCCCTGCTTGTCTGCTCATCACCTCATGGCCAGATTTTGGTCTAACACCTGAATCATCCAAGATGTCAATTTGAGCTTTTTGTGCTGCTGTCATTCGTCTCTGAGATCGCAACATATGAGCTTTGCTTGGAGTTACAAGTTCATGATTATGTCTACCTTCAAAGCTACTTACAATATATTTTCCATTAGGACTGATTTTGATAGTCATTTCAGCCATACAACCAACTCTTGCATCAGCTCGCTTCCGCTGGCATGAAACCAAAGGATTTTTCTTATTGAATCCTTCCCTTGAGCATACAAATTTTCTTGTTCGAATCACACTTGTTGAAGATCTATCGTGCCAAAATTTTCTAACACTAAAACCAACATTTCCTGCATACCTATTGTAGAACTCATATGCGATATCGTCTCTATCAAATTCCATTCCGATCACTGGCTGTAATTTTTTCCCATAACAATCATTTGTGCTTACATCTGCCTCTCCTGTCTCATTATCTACATAACAAAGAAATGGAAGGAAAAGATTGTCAATGCATTTTCATATGATTTTGTGCAGCTGCTATTGATGCTTTATGGTATGTGTGCAACTGCTATTGATGCTTTATGGTATGTTGTGCAGCTGGAAAAGGTAAAGAAAAGGAAAAGGTAAAGAAAAGGCATGTTTGTGGTATGTTGTGCAGCTGGAAAAGGTAAAGAAAAGGCATGTTTGTGGTATGTTGTGCAGCTGCTATTGATGCTTTATGCAACTGCTAATTGCTGGGCCTGCAATTACTGTCATGCTGCTAAAATCTTGTGCCTGCTGCTAAAATCTTTTGCCTGCTGCTACATGTTGTGCCTGCTGCTAATGATGTGCCTGTTAATTGCTGCTATTGATTTATGGAATGTTTGCGTGATGAAAAGGCAAAGAAATGAATCAATTTTTTGTTGTTTAACATGATTACGTACCTGCTGAACACAAAAGGTTAGTTTCACCTTCTGCCATTTTTTCCACTTCATGTGAGTATGCCATATTTTGTTGTTTAACTCATGTCTTTGAAATGGCAGAAGCCCAGAGAAGAAGAAGACGGCAGACGCAGAGACGACGAAGAGAGCAGGAGATGCTCGGAAGAGAAGAAGACGGCAGGCGCAAGAAGAGAAGAAGACGGCGGCAGGCGCAAGAAGATAGGCGCGGGAAGAAGACAGGCGTGGGAAGAAGCTGCACGCGGGAAGAAACCGCACGCGGGAGAAGAAAAAGGCAAGGCGGGCTTCCAGAGTGGTGGGACCGGGAGGAGGACAGCTGTTGACTCTTTGTATGACCTGCACATTAGTATGTGCTGTGACCACAGCATGTGAGCCGAACCCCTTAAGGGATGTGTATCTGGTGCAATTGTTCAACAGCTGCAGCAACTATATATGTTTACAATGTGCTTCCCATTTGGGGGGGAAACAATAGCTTACTATCAAATGCTAGTTCGAGCCCAACAAAAAAAAAACCCCCTCTCGAACAGAACGCAACTAATTAAACCAGTAATACATGACTTTTCAGTAGGAAGATTAAACCCCTTTTACAATGAAAACATAAGGTATCTCTAATAGCAACTTATTAGAAAAGGCTACCTTATGATACGGTGCAAAATACTACCACAATCATAATAGCAACTAATCAGATTGATTTTTGTATTCTTTTCTTAAATCCTTAGTCTGAGTCAAACGCAAGCTTGCTTCTTGTTTTCTAGTTGGGTTCTTTGTAGGTCTGAGTTGGTTTAGGAGAGGTGTGCATGTGTGCTCCTGATCAACTCGGCTTCGGCTTCTGGCTTCTGGCTTATTTTTCACTATTCACAAGTTTCGTCTTTTTCTGAACTTTTGGCTTTTTGTTGAACTTTTTTGCCGGTTCTTTTTTCCCCGTATTTGTTTGTATTATGCATAATGGGCTAACATATATTTTTTATTTTTAAATTTTTTTAAATTTAATTATGCTAAATAAGCCTCTGTCAGCTACAGTGCTTTTTTCAGCCAGCTACAGTGTTTTCAGCCATAAGCCATGAGCTTTTCAGCCGAACCGATCACCACCAGGCCCTCAGGCCATGTAAGGAGGCGTCGTTTATTTGGAGATATAGAAAATTGAAAACATCATGGTTGGCGACTCATATCTGGGCTCGTTCTCATGTTAAAACCGATCTAGGGTTTTGATCTTGGCTGTGTTGGTTCAAGATCGTAAAGTTGAACTGGCTGGCTGATTCCTATAGGAATCAATTCATCCGAGTCATTCCAAGTCTGTTGGGTCGTTTTGGAGAAGATCAAGTTGAGGTGTTGACACTACTACAGAAAAGGTCATCACAGACGGTTCGAAAACGTCATCGCAGATGGTTTTGTGAGCCGTCTGTATTTATGGGTCAGTGATAATCGAAGGTCATCACAGACGGTTTTCGAACCGTCTGTGATTATGGGCTATCACAGACGGTTTTTACTCAAAAACCGTCTGTGATAGTTGATAATCACAGACGGTTTTTAGATAAAAACCGTCTGTGATACTGATTATCACAGACGGTTTTTGAGTAAAAACCGTCTGTGATTATCAGCTATCACAGACGGTTTTTGAGTAAAAACCGTCTGTGATATTCCCTTCGACCCATACATATATTTCTCTTATTGGCTAGCCTCAGGAATGCTAGCCATGCCCTCTGAAACAAGCAGATAATCACAGACAAAAAATATACAATTCACACATCTCATTTGCTTTCAGATACATTTCACAGACATAAAACATCCAATTGACATGGCACTTCATTTCACAAACATAAAGCATGCATCCATTTCGCAAATCGATTAATTGAATTGAAATGAAATATCCATTAACAAATGCACAGTTACAAAAGATCTACACTGCATTTACACTTAGTGATAAGACCAATAAGAAATCATGGTGCGCAGTGGAACCGTCCTCCTGGCTTTATGACTTGAGTCAGCAAAAAGTACGCCAACTCTCCTTGAATCCCTCCAAAATCAGACTGTTTCAATGCAGTTGACGGGATGGACACAGCCTGTCGATAGGAATATCAATGTGCATATATATGTAACGTGATAAGTATGAAGTAATTATGGGAAGAGTGACAAACCTTGCGATTGGTGAGCCTCAAGGAATCGAGGAGTAGTTCCATATGTTGGCAAACGTAGTATCCACATGTGTTGCCCGGCTGCTGCTGGTGGTACTGCAAAAAATAGAATGTGTTAGTTCAAGAGGCATTAGTATCAACTGTTGCATAGGATTAATTAATGTGAAATAGCGAATACCTTAAAATCTCGAACATGTGTCAGCAGGCCTTTGGCCCCGCGCTTCGAGTCACCTCCCTTTTCAATGTACATCGCGAACGCCCTACGTAATTCGAAAAAGTTAACCTTAATCATTCGGAAGGAAAGAAAGAGTACAATGTAGATATGTATGGGGAATATGTGCTTACCTATCGATTACTTGGCTGACAACTGTGAAGTCCATTTTATTCTTACTTAGGGAATCAAGGTAATATACCTTGTTCCATTTTGGTACAATTACTATTAAAATCCAATGAAAGTTCTGATTGAAGGGCATAAGTACATAGTCCTTATTGCGGCAATCCAGCAGTCCTGATGCAATGTACCTCTCGACGAGGGGTGTCTCATGGTCGATGGTATCCTTGGCGACCAATTGTGGGTCCAAGAAACCAGCTGATGAGTTGGATAATCTAGCTTTAATCAGCATGTGTCTATGTATATACACACGAAAGCAAAAAATTAGACATGGCATTTATCGGTATGACATTAACGGAGACTGTGATTGTACACACTTACAGCATCCAGCATCGAATGATTGAGACGTCAAGAGCGTTGAGCGTGAACAGATCGAATAAATCCTCAAAGGCGACCACGAACATACACTCTTGAAGATTGTGGTGTAAATCTTCCTCGGTGAATTTGACAGTGATACTTGAAGTCCGTTCTCCCTCTAGCTTATTGGACTGCTGCATATACCACGTGTGCAATTGCATGCAACTATGTGGTAACTTTTGGAGGTCTTTTTGCTCGAGCAACGGCTCGCCAAGCACGAATTTGCGGGCCAAAGGGTGGTACGGAATATCATCATTGGTCTTCTTTGCTTTGCCCTTGCTGGCCTTGCTGCCTCGGCTATAGGTCGACTTCATGGAAGTCGACTTTGAAGGTAGCAGCGGTGCAAGTTGCTCTGGCGAGAATAGGGCCCGTGGAGATAGCACCGATGTAGTATCCGGTGGTGGAACCGACTGGTCTTGTAATGGAGATGGCACCAGTGCAAGTTGCTCTGGTCCTGCCACCGGTGAAGAAGCCTCCAGGGAGATGTCGTTTTTGGGCCACTGGATGAATGTTCCAATGGCCTGTCCTAGAGTCACGATCTCGTCGTTGGGGGGCTTCGGTAGCGGGACCACCTCAAAATTGACATACACACCATCCACATTAACTTTTGCGAAGCCTGGCGCTAAAGCTTGACCGTGCACCATGGCCCCGATACCAGACGAATATGCCTGGCCCCAAGCAGCGTACAAGGGAATGGAGCCATATCTCACTTGGAGCCTGCACTTCGTAGGCTCCTACATAACGATACAAAATTAGCTACTCGAATAGGCCTACCAATGGAGCAAGCATTCGAGAGGTAATAATTATTACCAGGATGTCGTCCACAGGAAATTTGGCCTGGGATTGCGTCGGATTCGACGCGCAGCTACTCGGACGGTTGGGCGAGCTGGCTAGCACAGGAGCGGCGGCAGCGGCCTGCTGACTTTCTGTCTGTTTCCGCACCTCATCTCTGATTACATCAGCCAGCGAATCCAGTATCTCCTCTCTAAGAAATGCCTTGATCTCTTCTCGTAGCTGTGCGTCTCGCTCGGCTTTGTTTCTCTTCCTGCGCCAATACATGTCGGAGTCATCTTGGAAACCATGTTTCCAAGGAACGTAAAGCCCAAGGCCTCTCGTACGGCCCGGGTGCTCCTTGTTTCCCAGGGCCACGGAGAGCATATCATTCTCCCTTGTTCCCTGGAATGATCCCAGGGTAGATTGAAAACTCAGCTCTTCCTGCAAGAGCACGACATGTCATTCCAATTCGTACGAAGTTGTGGAGTAATTACAAGCTACGTAGTTCGATCGATATCTTACCAGGCGCTCGGTCACTTGCTGGTCCGCAGGGTTTCGAAAGGTGACGTCCCCTGATGTCGTTGTAGATGACCTTGCTCTAATCCAATTTCGAGCGCGGTCATCCGGGATATTGGAAAACGGCGGGGCGATGTCCTGTGCAGCTGCCAGCTCATCCTCCTTCCTCCACTGCGGGATTTTACCCGCATACCCAGCTGTGCCAAGTCTGTGAGGGTGTGTATTTTTTGCCTGGAGGGCCTTGTGCGCCACACTTGTACTTTTGAAATCTTCGGTCGTTTTCATCGCCTTGAACTCTTCCCATTGTGATTCCAGGAATGGGTATTTATGAACAGGCGTTTCGTCCGTCTCCACGTATTTCCTGACAAGCGTGCTCTTGAAGTTCTTCCATGCTTTGCACGCCGCTTTGTAGGTTTGTTGTTGCACAGCGTCCAGGTGTTCTTCTGGGAACTCGAACGATACAAAAATTTCGGTCCACAGCTCACGTTTCCGAGTGTCAGGCACGTTCTTCCACGAATTGTATGTGATCTCAATTTGTTCTCGTGCAACTACTCCGACCATGGTTCGGAATGCGTTTACTGCTTTTTGAGGAAGGATAGGGACCCCAGATGCATTCACCGCTGTGATGGTCTGTCGGCCCTCAGGCTTCTTTGATAGCCCTCTTTCTTGGCGTCTTGATGTTGGAGCGGACGCCTCCGGCGATGATGTTGAAGAATGCGCGGGTGACATGTTGCTTATTTTGTGGGTCTATTAAGATAAGATGAGAAAGTGATCATATTGAATTGCAAGACAAGAGAGGAGTAGAGGGGAGGGGGTGATGTGTCTATCCTAGCACCTACTTTAGTTGCTAATACTATAAACCAAATAGCAAAGTCCCTAAACAAAGGTCTATGAAGCAAATGACACAAACTAGTGTATCCAGTTCATTGAACGGGAACACTATAGTATGTCACTTGCTTCATGCCCTTTGATCATATACTCTTCCTTGATTGGTTAATTTGTGCTTTCAAATTGTAGGGTTGCACATGATAAGATGAGGAAGCAAGAAAAGTGAAACATGATGCTCAATGTTAGGAAGAGAGGAGAGGAGTAGAGGGAAGGGGGAGAAGGGAGGGGGTGATGTGGACAGAGAGGGGTTATGTGCCTATACTATATAGTATATACTATATACTATATACTAACACAACAAGCAATGTAATATGTACCAATGTAAACTAAGCAACTGCAGTAAATAATGTACCAATGTAGTATGTACCAAATAGCAAATTAAACTAAGCTACTGCAGTAAACAATGTACCAATGTAATATGTACCAAGCATCAAGCATCAACCCTAAACACTAACAGTAAGCATGAAGCATCAACCCTAAATATGTACCAAGCATCAAGCATCAACCCTAAACACTAACAGTAAGCATGAAGCATCAACCCTAAATATGTACTAAGCAACTAACCATAACAGTATGAAGCATCAAGCATCAACCCTAAACACTAACAGTAAGCATGAAGCTCGGGGAGGGATTTGATGACCTTAGGGTTTTGGTGACCTTAGGGACGCAGGAGGAGGAGGCGGCGGCGACGGAGAAGGAGGAGGCGGCGACGACGACGACGACGGAGGAGGCGGCGGCGACGCAGGAGGAGGAGGCGGCGGCGACGCAGGAGGAGGAGGCGACGACGACGGAGGAGGAGGAGGCGGCGGCAACGGAGGAGGAGGAGGTGACGGGCTCGGGAAGGCGGCGACGAAGGAGGAGGAGGTTGCGGCGACGTCTTCGTCCGGGGAGGCGGCCGGCGAGGGCTGGGGGAGGCAGCCGACGAGGGCTCGGGGAGGCGGCGGCGACGACGAGCTCGGGATTTAGATCTAATCGAATAACTGCAGCGCACACGGAAAACCCTAGCGAGAGGGTATATGTAGGGAGATTATCACAGACAGTTCTAAACTTAGAACCGTCTGTGATACAATATCACAGACGGTTCTAAATTTAGAACCGTCTGTGATAAGCCTTTGCCAGCTGTTGCAATTAAGACAACACCAATAACTACACAGCTGCATCCAACGGCAGCGAAATAAGGGGATCTTGAAAACCACATAGCCGGGCTCCCAAATCTCTTCTATGAAGCCATAGTACGAGTTTCTCGACCCATCGGTACTGAATGCATATATGCGGACACCGCTGTTCTGGTTAGTGCTCTTGACATCCTGAGACTGCGTATAGAATGTGTACCCATTTATGTCATATCCTTGCCATGTCACAACTGTAAATGTCGGCCCTTTTGCCAACCATGTCAGCGTCTCACTTGGCGAGCTCCTAGCGATTTGCTCCTTCAACCATTGGTTGAACCAACGGTTGTGTTGCCTCATGATCCAAACATCCGGCCGCTCCGGATTCTGTTGCCGAAGCACATCCTTGTGCTGGTCCACATAAGGGGCCACTTCAGCCATGTGTTGCAACACCCCTCATGACGAGATTGAGGGATACCTATCGGTTGAATCTGAGCCATATAATCAACACAAAACTCAATGACCTCTTCGCTTGCATAACCTTCGACGATGCTGCCCTCCGGCCGAGAACGATTCCGTACGTAGGACTTGAGAATTCCCATGAACCTCTCAAATGGGTACATGCTACGTAGGAATACGAGCCCGCACATTTTTATCTTCCACACAACGTGAACAATGAGATGGACCATGATATCGAAAAACGAAGGACGGAAATACATTTCAAGGTGACATAGAGTCATCACCACCTCGTCCTTCGGGATCGATGACCTTCTGAACAATTGTGTTAAAGAAATAACATAGCCTCATGATTGTCTCTCGGACTTTGATCGGCAAAATATTTCTAATTGCAATAGGGAGCATCTGTGTCATCAGCACATGACAATCATGAGACTTCATGCCATTTAACTTCAAATCTTGCATCGAAACAAGTTTCTTCACGTTGCCGGAGTAACTAGACGGAACTTTGACACCATGCAAGCAATGGCACAGTTCTGTTTTCTCACCCTTGGACAGAGTGTAACACGCAGGGGGAAGGTACGTTCGTTCATTATCAGTGCGTGTTGGTGCTAACTCAGGCCTGATGTCCATATCAGCCAAGTTAAGCCGTGCGTTGACGCCGTCCTTTGTTTTATCACGGATGTTCAGTAAGAGACCAATCAAGCTGTCGCACACATTCTTTTCTACGTGCATGGCGTCGATGCAGTGTCGAACATCTAGGTACTCCCAATAAGGTAAGTCCCAAAATATTGATCTCTTCTTCCAGGTGTTCTTCTCATGAGCCCTCAATTTACGTCTCTTTCCGAGGACAACATCTAAATCCTTAACCATATCATAAACCTCGTGTCCCCTTAAATGCCTTGGAGCTGAACCGTCTTCCTTCTCTCCGTCAAATTGTTTCTTCATCTTCCGGTATGGGTGAGCCCTCCGAAGGAACCGGCGGTGACGCATGTAGACGATTTTGCGTGAGTGTCTCAGCCACACACTCTCGGTACCATCTAAACAGTGAGTATAAGCTTTGACACCTTTTGTACTATGGCCCGATAGGTTACCAAGGGCAGGATAATCATTTATGGTGCAGAACAATAAGAAGCGCAGAGTGAAGTTCTCTCGTTTGTATGCATCCCATACCTGTACCCCTTCGTTCCATAGTACTTTTAGATCTTCTACCAACGGTGCTAGGAACACATCGAGATCATTCCCAGGTTGTTTTGGCCCTTGGATAAGTATCGACAGCAAAATGTACTTTCGCTTCATACACAACGAAGGAGGAAGGTTATAGATGCAGAGAGTCATGGGCCATGTGCTATGTCGGCTGCTCATGCTACTGAAAGGATTCATTCCATCTGTACTCAGTCCAAACCTTATATTCCTTAGTTCTGCACCGAACTCTGCAAAACTCCTATCGATGTTTCTCCACTGCGCGGAATCAGCAAGGTGTCTTATCATTCCATGCTTCTTGCGCTCCTCCGAGTGCCAACGCAGCAGTTTTGCCTCCTTTGGATTTGCAAAAAACCTTTTCAAACGGGGAATTATAGGAAAAATACCATGTCACCTTAGCAGGAGGTCCTTTCTTCGCCTCTGTTCCCTCGCCATCATCTGATTGATTGTTACGTTTGTATCGGGATGCGTTGCACACCGGACATACATGCATGTTTGCATACTCTTTACGGTAGAGGATACAGTCGTTCGGGCATGCATGTATTCTTTCTACTTCCATTCCCAACGGACAAAAACCTTCTTGGCTTTATACGTGGTTTTAGGCAACTCATTTCCCTCCGGAAGCATGTCCGCTAAAAGACCTAGCAGCGCCGTGAAACTCTTGTCGGACCAACCGTTGCTTACCTTCAATTTCAACAGTTTAAGCATGGCCGAAAACCTCGTGTACTTGCAGCCCGTGTACAAAGGTTTCTCTGAGTCCTCCATCAAGCCATGGAATTTAACATACTCTCTCTCATCATAGTTCTCTTCTACATCGCGAAGCATCTGATCCAGATTATCATCGTGCAACCTATCCGATTCCGAGCCACAATCGACATCAGCCGGCGGCATGTCATTCACTTCACCGGCGATGTCATCCGGGGGGCATATCATTCACTTCACCGGCGATGTCATCCGGCGGCATATGATCAGCAAGGTGTCTTATCATTCCATGCTTTTTGCGCTCCTCCGAGTGCCAACGCAGCAGTTTTGCCTCCTTTGGATTTGCAAAAAACCTTTTCAAACGGGGAATTATAGGAAACATACCATGTCACCTTAGCAGGAGGTCCTTTCTTCGCCTCTGTTCCCTCGCCATCATCTGATTGATTGTTACGTTTGTATCGGGATGCGTTGCACACCGGACATACATGCATGTTTGCATACTCTTTACGGTAGAGGATACAGTCGTTCGGGCATGCATGTATTCTTTCTACTTCCATTCCCAACGGACAAAGAACCTTCTTGGCTTTATACGTGGTTTTAGGCAACTCATTTCCCTCCGGAAGCATGTCCGCTAAAAGACCTAGCAGCGCCGTGAAACTCTTGTCGGACCAACCGTTGCTTGCCTTCAATTTCAACAGTTCAAGCACGGCCGACAACCTCGTGTACTTGCAGCCCGTGTACAAAGGTTTCTCTGAGTCCTCCATCAAGCCATGGAATTTAACATACTCTCTCTCATCATAGTTCTCTTCTACATCGCGAAGCATCTGATCCAGATTATCATCGTGCAACCTATCCGATTCCGAGCCACAATCGACATCAGCCGGCGGCATGTCATTCACTTCACCGGCGATGTCATCCGGGGGCATATCATTCACTTCACCGGCGATGTCATCCGGCGGCATATGATCATTCACTTCGCCATGACTGGTCCAACACGTATAATCCTTTTTGAAACCCCTCCGAATCAAGTGCGATTCAATTTGCCCTCGGTTCTTAAACATCTTCAAATTCTCGCAGTCAGTGCATGGACAACACATATTCCACCCTCTTATTTAACATATCCTCCTCGGCAGCTCTTATAAAAGCAGAAACGCCATTAATGTACTCTTCACTCACACGGCTCGCGGCATACATCCAGCTTCGGTCCTACGTTACGTACATATATAACAACTTAGTATTAAAATCTAGATTAACTAATTATAACTACATATATACCGGCCACATTTATTATATTGAGACTTAATTTGCTAGCTCAATTCATATTACAAACACAACAGCTATTATATAACCAACAATTTTGCAAATTAACCATCTTCAATAACCATTCATGGATTGCTTAGACCTAAATTGTAATGCAATTAAAGAAAAAATAAATTTCATTACTAACCATATCTAGAGCAACCAGGAAAGTCTGAATCTTTCAAAGCTCAATCTCTGCCTCTTCCCACCAAATTAACTGGCCTGAAATCGCCTAGCTTCCTCCCGAGTGAAAAAGTGCGCAGCAGTGGCTAGATCTGGATCGAAATGAAGACAGATGCGGTCTGAACAGCGCAATAAATGCCTTAGCCATTATCACAGACGGTTTTTTATACAGACCGTCTGTGATACAAAAGTATCACAGATGGTTCATCGGTAATAACCGTCTGTGATAATCCATTTTCCCGCCACAAAAACCACAGACGGCCTCCAAATTACAACCGTCTGTAATAGTGCTCATCAGAGACGGTTTCACAAAACCGTCTGTGATGAGGCGTCTACTATTAGGCTTTCTGTAGTAGTGAGTCAGGTGGGTGCATTCTTGCTGATTGATCAAGTCACCAAGATATCCACCTACTTGTTGCCTGCTGTTTGGTTGTGAGTTAGTTTCTGGTGGTGATCGGTTCGGCTGAAAGCCTCATGGCTTATGGCTGAAAACACTGTAGCTGGCTGAAAAAAGCACTGTAGCTGACAGAGACTTATTTACCATAATTAAATTTAAAAAAATGTAAAAATAGAAAAAACATATTAGCCCATCACGTATAATGTAAACAAATACGAGGAAAAAAAGAACCGGTAAAAAACTCAAAAATAAGTCAAAAGTTCAGAAAAAGACGAAATTTATGAATAGTGCAAAAATAAGCTGAAGTCAGAAGCTGAAGCCATATTGATCAGGGCCGTCTCTCTGGTTTGCTTCTGTACTGCACCTATTCTTGATTCTATTGTCAAACCGAGGGTTACTAGTCAAGAAAGATTACTGCTGTCTATTCTGCTAAGCTAATTATTTGGACTGCAACCTGTTGTGTCGTTGGTTGAGAGAAGCCTACACTATATTTTTAATAGTCCGTACTGATTTGTTGAGCAATTAAGAGGATAATACCTACTATTAGTTTTTGGTACTGTGAAAGATAGTGCATACACGCGTGTTGACTAGTCCACCTAGTTGGCCCATACCACCTTATGAGCTGCTTCTCAAAAAAAAAAAAAAAACTAAAACTAAGGTCTCTCTAATATCTCTGTAACTTATTCGAAAAGGCTAGCTTACGAGCTGCTTCTCTAAAAAGTTCAATTAAGGCCCTTTTGAAGCACAGGACTTTTTATAATTTTTTGAACAAAGTTGAACTATTTTTCTATAAATCTTTTCTGAAGCTTTATACTTTCCAAACCGGCTTTAGTGCTGCTCAGTTGGGTTGAAATAAGCTAACTTATAACTAAAATTGTATTATAGCTGACTAAAATTATGCTGTAACTGATAGTGGTTTATTTAATGTAACTAAATTTAAAAAATTTAAAATAGAAAAAATAAATTAGCCCATCATAAATAATATAAATGAATACGAGAAAAAAAGAACCATAGCAAAAAACTCAAAAAAATCAAAGAAAGATGAAATTTAAAAATAATAAAAAATAAGTTGAAAACTAAAAGCTTAAAATGAAACGATTTCATAGTTTAAAAGCATTTAAGCTAACATCCTTCGGTGCACCATTGCTGGAGGCACATATAAGAAATTCTGAGTTTCTGACCCCGCACGGCTCATCGGTGCTGGCGGACATGCATCGCAAGCCCGCACGCATCCAAGAATTTGCCGTCCTCGGGATTCACGCTCCCCACGACCAAGCGTACGACGAGAAATATACAAAGTCCGTGCCCCGGAAGCATACGCAGCACGAAAAGTGGATCGCTATTGATTACTAATTAAGAGTAGCATTAACATCGCCTTTGTTTAATCGATACGAGATAAACCGCTGCCCGTGTTCCTGAGCTGCTGGTTTTGACTTTAGGATCAGATGCTTCTGCCAATGCGAGAAATTGGCGTCCTAGGGCGTCGAGTGCTGAGACGTAGCTAGCTTTTAGCGTTTACACTAGTTTAAGGCTTGGTCAAGGAAACTGAGCTGTTTCATATGAATTTTTTTTTTAGAAAAATTTATATAACATTGTGAACTTTGTTTGAAAGTTTGTCAACACCTAAACTATGAAATCGTACATTTAATCTATTGAACTTTACAATCCAATTCAAATGATATCCTAACCCGATTTTGAAAGGTGATATTGCTTGCGTGGCACGGCAAGTGAATGGTTTTACCACGTGAGATGACATGCTAGTCAAGTTTAAACGAATGACAAGTAGGACTCACGTAACATTCTCTCTCTAATCGAAAAGAGAGGGAACTACAGGGAGCAGTGGCCATGGAAGCACGGCTAAGAGCTCGATAGGAAAGAAGTCCTCATGGACTCCACATATTGCTGACCTAATTTGGCTAGCATGTCATCCTATATGGTAAAATCGTTCACTTATCACGTCTCGTGAGCAATACAACCATATGAAGCCAGATTGAGGTGCTATTTAAAACAGATTGCAAAGTTTGAATGGTCAAATATCTAATTTCATAGTTTAGGATGTTGAACAGACTTTGAAATAAAGTTTAGAGTGTTATACGAACTTACTCTAGATCTTTTTATGTTTTGAAATTTCTGCGTTCACAACAACCCGTAGCCGTAGGGTTTGTTTAGTCCAATTTGTTGCATCTGTATTTCAGTCCAGTCTTTCTTTCAATGCATCTATGCATTATTTTGATGACCTTCGGGTGTACTGTGTCAGCTGGATTTGCTTTACTAGTAGCTAATACTAGTTTTTAGTTAGTTTTACTTGTACGCAAAAGTTCATGGCTTTGGCCATGCGCGACATTGACTTATGCCTACCATCCACCTGCACCAGGGAATGGAAAGCAAAGGCTTTAATTTTTTTAATCTATGTCATGTCACTCGCTGTGACAACTGACTTCACTTTGGACAGTGAAATTTCTGTTAAAAGCCTTGGAGGCAAGCATAGAAAAGCTCCTTTT
Source organism: Dendrocalamus latiflorus (assembly GCA_017311315.1). Taxonomy (NCBI): domain Eukaryota; kingdom Viridiplantae; phylum Streptophyta; class Magnoliopsida; order Poales; family Poaceae; genus Dendrocalamus; species Dendrocalamus latiflorus. The sequence continues at coordinate 5,053,485 of CM029654.1, forward strand.
ACTTGCAAGTACTGCTTTTCCAGATGAGCAATTATTTGACTGAAAAATGAGGGCAGAGATGGCCAGCCGTCAGTGCAGTGAACAAATCTTGCTAGTACATCCCAGGTACATGTAAAATGCTGAGTTCTTTCACAGTTGATTCGACGCAAATTAATGGTCTGAACAACTCGGTTTCGGCTTCTGGCTTCTGACTTATTTTTCACTATTCATAAGTTTCGTCTTTTTCTGAACTTTTTGGCTTTTTGTTGAGCTTTTTTGCCGGTTCTTTTTTTCCCGTATTTGTTTGTATTATACGTAATAGGCTAACATATTTTTTATTTTTAAATTTTTTTAAATTTAATTATGCTAAATAAGCCTCTGTCAGTTACAGTGCTTTTTTCAGCCAGCTACAGTGTTTTCAGCCATAAGCCACGAGCTTTTCAGCCGAACCGATCACCACCATAATATCATGCATACAACATCTTCTGCGTACATCACCAGGCAAAATTTTCGCTGTATCTTATAGTTTATTTTTTACTGTTTGTTACTATAACTAACTTATTTTATATTGTAGCTGCTGATAGTTTTTTAATATAATTAAATTTAAAAATAAAAAATATGTTAGTACACACATATAATACAAAAGAAATACGAGAAAAACCAAAAAAATAGAAAAAAAACATAATAAAGAAACTAGAAGCTATAATCCAAAAGCGCATTGGAGAAGCCAGCATATTAATCAAAATAGAAAAACTTTGTTACTAGTATAAATGAAATCGTTACAATACATATTACAATTAATTTGTAGACTTCAACTTAAAAATACAATTCGTTTGAAAGCTAGTGCTTATAATAAAAACTAAAAAGTAACTTTCAAAATATAGGAAAAAGAGGTCCTGTATGTCGATTGGTGGTCCACCAAACATTTGACTCGCAAATCATGTCGTGGCCGGCCTGGCTTTTATTTGTCCTCGCCGGGAAGAGAGAGAGCGATTGGACAGTGTCGTAGAGATCCTCCGCGTCGCATTCCGATCGCCTGCATCTGCATGCATGTTGATGCTGTGATGGGGCTCCGAAGGGGAAATATTCCCATGACAAGAGGGCGCGGCCATCGATCCGAGTTACGATCGCCGCATGCGTTGCTTCTTGTCTCTGCGCTCGAATGAAGAAGTGGAGGGTAGCTGTCTGGCCGACATATCGATCGTCCGAACATGTACAATCACTGTTCACTGACGACTGATCTTGTTGATTCATGTGAGGAGGTTGATGAGTTACTGATGGCAGCTTCAGTTATTTCAGAGCTCGGGAAGCGAGCGAGAAATATAACTCGGCCATTGCATGCGGTTCCTGAGCCTCAACTTGACCACTCCGAGGCCCATCTGGAACGCAGGATTTTCCCTATGTTTCTGGGGAAATCGATTAGTTTCTCGTGATATTTTTATGAAATTCCTGTGTTGTAAACGGACCCAAAGATTAGTTGCGGACTCGCAGTTGCCATCTAATAGTAGCTCTGGACGTAATGGGCCACGTGGCATCGTTTGTGGGTCAAGTTGGGCCAGCAACAGGCCGAACCATGGGCTAACTTTGGGCCTTTTCAACCCGAAGGAAGGCGAGCCGCGGATCCATCCGTTCGCAAACTGTCTAGGGTGATTGGCAAAAAAGCTGGGTAGTGCATTTGTTGCTTTGTTAAATATTTCAATGAGTTAATTTTAAATAAATTTTAATTTTACTCTAGCTCAGCTCGGCCCGTATCATTAACTTGTTTTTAAAAATACTTCTAAATTATGCATAAAATAATATTAAAGTAAACTATTTCAATTTTAAAAAACTCAATAAGACGAGAAGTTGGCTTGATTTTCACCCCTGAGGGTGAACATATGAAAACAAATATGGCAAAACCATTATTCGTCCGTATTTAATGTGTTTTCATCCCTAGTTTTGAAGGCACACCTATATCGTTTTTAGGGATGTGTTGCACACTTAGATTCACTTTAGCCATATGTAGCACACTTAGGCCCTGTTTGTTTCCACTTAAGATTATTATAATCTAGCTTATAGGTGGAGGATTATATAAGCTAACTTATAATAAGTTGGTGGGAAATAAGCTGTCAGGTGTTTAGCAGCCTGGATTATTAGAGTTATGGATTGTTGTATTCGAATGTTTAAAGACCACAATGCCCTTGGGAGAGAGGTACGGGAGTTGGGGGATGGTTGAATGGCAAAGGTGTGTAATATTCCTAAAGTTTTATGGTCATTAAGATAAAAGGTGGATCTATAAGCTGAAATAAGCTCCTTTTTTGAGCTTATTAGATTACAATAATCTGGACTATTAGATTATAATAAGTTACCTTATAATCTGGGCTGTTTGTTTCCACTTATGATTATAAGCTAGATTATAATAATCTTAAGTGGAAACAAACAGGGCCTTAGACCCATTTTACAGCTGTGTTAAATAGTGGGAGACCAGGTTCTACATCCTTTGTCCACATTTAGGGCGATAATAATTATAGCTGTCTAGACAAAACTGATCTACTAAAAATCAGTAATGTTTTGAGCTCTTAGATCTTAATATTCTCTCTTAGATCTTAATATTTTCTCTCATAATCTCTACTATATCCTTCCCTACTTCCTTCCAATTCTAAGCTACCACCCGCTGTTGCCCCGCCACTGGCACCAAATAGGCACGTAGGCCCTCTTACTCATCCTTGGCAACACCCACGCAAGAAGCAAGCTCCATACGGCTGTAATGTGGTGACATGAGTGTACACGTGGCAAAACCACCTCCATGTCAACAAAACCAACCTCCCAAAACATCTCAGGGTACAAAGTCACGTGGTTTTGTAAGTTGGGTTAAATATAATCTTTGTAGTTTTGTTCTAGGTCATGTGGATTTTTTTTTGCAAAGTTTAAGATGTAAAAAGGGCTTATTCCTCGATAAAAATGCTTACTATAACCTAAAACAGAAGGTCACCAATTATTTATTCGGTACTCTATACATCAAATTCAATTACATTTTAGCCCTTTGATGTAAATCATGAGGGTTTTCTGCCTTCATCTATACTATATAATATCCCCCCTCCAACCCTAAACCCTTACACATTGCTGGCACACGCATAGCCACCATCACCAACAACGCCTGCCAGCCCCCCTGTTGTAGCCTTCACAAATCACAACCTCCCTCGCCAACATTGCTGAACTTGCCTCTCCAACGCCTCCTCCTCTGTTTCCTATAAGGCCGCTAGCCCTCCATCACCACTGTTGTTGTAGGACCGAAATGGCGACAGAGGGGGGGGGGGTGAATGTCGATCTTTAAAAAACGCCCTCTAACAAGTATCCTCACTTAAGCTTCTTCTCCAATAGCTATGGGAGCTATGAAGATAGAAAATAAGCCCTCACTGGAAATCACAGAGACAAGGAAAAACCAGATCCAGAAAGAAGCAATCAAGAAAAACAAATTCAGCGCAAGTCTGGCTGCAAGCGGTAGTACCGCTGTGACGAGCGGTAGTACCTCTGGGCGGTAGTACCGCTATGCCGAGCGGTAGTACCTCTTGCCGGAAACGTTCGGACTGTCCGAACGTTTCATCGCTGCCGATCGGACTGGTCCGAACAAAACCGGTAGTACTGCTAGGACGAGCGGTAGTACCTCTCGAGAAAAACAGCAAACAGGATTTTCGGGCAGCAGACCGAAACTTCGGATTTTTGGCTAAAAAGAGGGTTTGCTCTCGATCTCTTTGATCCAAAGCCTTACTACAATGTACCAAATAGTAAGGGGACCCTGATAAACAAGAGAATCAAACCAAAAAGCAAGAGTTTCAGATTATGGGTAAAAATCTGAAATTTTGCAAGACCCGAGCCAAAAATCAAATTGCTTCCCAACCTTTGATCCTATGGCCAAGAGATTTTGCAGATATGTTAGCAATAGCCATAGAACTCCTCAGACAAAAACTCAGGGCAATTCCTGAAGAGAATCAAGAATTCAACCAAACCCTAGAAAAGCTCTGAAGAACAGGGAAGCCTCAAAAATGAAATATTGAGATTAAATGAAGTTTGCTCTTGGGAAACTTGATCAAATGATCTTGGAGAATCATCCCAACCTAGAGCAACCCATTTTGGGCCTTCTCAACAAGAAAAACACAAGAACTCAAAAACTCAAGAAATCAAGAAATGAGACATCGAAGGGAAACAGAGAGCACGGGAGAAGAACTTCAAATTTCATTCCAACCATTCAAAGATTACAAGGGATACAAGGAACTACGTCCCCATACGCATGGACATTCGGATGAATGATTACATGGATTCACTACTCAATCCCTCTCCTCACCCTCTCAATCCTCAAGAACACCAAGAGCTACATATGCATCTTGGGAGGAACACCAACACAGAGAGGTCTCAAAAACCCATCGAAGGGGACACAGAGGGAACATAACTCTGCCTCCACCAACAACTCTCAACCACTAAAGCCTAAAGCCAAAACAAACTCTAAAGCCTATTTTGACTAAAGGAAACCCTAAAATCCCTTCAAGTGTTCAAGTGGGCATGCAGCCCCTCCTCTCCTTTTATAGCGCTTGGCTAACGGGTCTCCGCCCCGTTACGCCCGCTACGTCCAACGGAGCCCGCTCCCGCTTGTGCAGCCTTGCGAAATTCCCGTTTCGCCCCTCCTGCACCTTCCGGGAAGCTTCCGCGCTCCTTGCCTCGCACGCCTCGCAACCACCTCGAGTCCACGTCGTCTTCGACACATCCCGACCGTTCTGACCTCAGCGCCACCTGCGCCTAGTCCGGTCCACCGTGTCTCGCCACGACTCCAACTCGACGTCCTGCAGTCACACAGACAAGAAAACACGTCAAATAGCACCGCTCGACACATGAAAGCATAAACAACATCACTTACCATGCCGAAGTCCAAACCTGTCGAAATTATCAGAATATGCATCCTAATCCCACACGACTAAGTTTGACCAAAGTCCGACCGAGCCCGTTGCACCACGCAACGACATGGTTTGATCACTCAAACCAAACTCGACTATCCTAAACCTTTGTCAATTACTCATCATTCACATAGAGTCACGACCACCTGGTCTCTCAGTTGTGGGTCCATCTCCGTAGAGACGGAGCTGGACCTCGGGCCGTCAGGGCAATGGCCTAAATTTCAGATTAAATTTTCTTACTACAAAACACTGTAGCCCAAGAAAAAGAGTTGGGCCTCCTGCACTCTCTATAGGCTAGGCCCGATGCTGGCTGGCTACGCTCCTGTATCTTCGTGAACTCGCCGCCACCGAAAACACAAATAAGCAACATTTGTGTGTAGAGGGAGGCTGGGAGGGAGAAATCTCTAGCGATTTTTCACAAAGTGAGATTTCCCTGCCGAAACTAGTATCAAGTCCCTCTATATTTTCCATACTCCCCAACTAACCAATCCTTCTCTACTATGCCATGCATGACTCCGTCTACCACTGCTGCCTCTTCAGAGTCGGACTCCTCACCTGACTTGTACAGCGTCGTCCAGCCTCGGAGCCACCATGATCATGGCACGCCTGTGAGGACACCGTGGACGAGGGCTTGGCACCTTGGGGGTTGTGTGCCACAGGGGCGATCTGCACCTCGCATTCACGGGCCGACAGCTCCCTCCCGAGGCGATGATCGACGAACTCCGCCTCCCACGGGACGCCAAGCTCCATGTAACATCACACCCTGGATGTGTTGCACATTTAAATCCATTTTATGATCCATTTTTTAGGATGTGTTGCACCCTTAGATCTGTTGCAAATTAGCCGTCGTGTTGCCTAAAATTAACAACACTTAACTGCATACTTTATTTGATCTATTTGGTGGTAGAAGGATGTCGTGTGCAATAAGAGGGTGGGTCCTATGCGTCTATTCATAGGGGAGGAGACCCTCTCTTGCTCCCAAGTCATATGTGCATTAGATTGCTTTTAGATGCGTGCTAGAGCAATGGTATGTATGGTATGTAATATATTAGGCATGCTAAATCAATCATGGAAGGAAAGTCTTAATCATGGATGGAAAGTCTCAATCACACTAGCACGCATCTAAAAGCAATCTAAAGGTAGGGCGACTAGGTGCCCAGACACCTAGGTGCCCCTGTTATTTATACTATATATATATATATATATATATATATATATATATATATATATATATATATATATATATATATATATATATATATATATATATATATATATATATATATATATATATATATATATATATGGTGTATTTTACTCGTAATTCTATTGAGGAAGATGGGAGCATTTAGTGGAGGCGACGAGCTAGAGAGCCAGATGTGCAGCGCAAGACTCTGGCAGACTCCAGCCCATCGCTCTCACATGCTCGTCGAAGGTAGAGGTGCCCACACGCCCTGGAGGTGGTGCCAGGTTGTGATAATCGGTGGATTATCGGAAATATCAGCCATATATATCGCCCCCGGTAAAACTGTAAATCGGTTCAAAAAACTTATTTTGTATGAATTTTATCAAATATAGAAGAAATTAGTTTTAAATTTTTCGGTCGATATTTTCAACCAATTACCGGAAATATCAGCTGAAATTAGTTTTAAATTCAAAATTTATTTGAAAATTTTGGCCCAAAAATTTCCGATTGTCACTAATTTCGCTTGTATCGGCTCTCTCCTGTAAAAATAGTTAAACTGGTATTGAAAACCCTAGCTACCACTCGACTGAGTTGGAGGAGCTGTGATGCAAGAATTTTGAAGCATGTTAATTGCGACAAAATTCGATTGAACTCCTCAGATTTTTCATGCGCCATATGCATATTATGTCCATTTACTATGACTAAAAAAAGAAGGATGTCATTACTAATTGGAGCTGCCTAGCCATACTCCCGTTTGAATGTTACAGTCTATAGGAACTAAAGTACCCGAAAACAAAATTTGAAGCTTTTCTAGATGAACAAATTTTGAAGTAGCAAACATGTAATACCATGTAGGAAAACATATTCTTTCTTATCCTGCTTTACTAATGCATTCTTCACAATATAATCGCCTATAGCCATGGCTGTTTTTATGCGGTGACATGCAATTCTTAGTTGTTAACCTTTTTTTACCTTCGAAAACGCACAGTATACAGCTTGCAGAATGTACTGTTGGCCTGAGGCTTATCTATTGACCAAACAAAAAACTTGATTCCTAACGCTTCTGTTGACCAAACAACACATTTAGCAAATGAACAATTGTATAAAAGGGTATCTTCACGTAACACATATTCTCCACTTTACATGGTAGTGCCAAAATGGACGAAAAGTCTGTTGAGATGCTTGCTGCAAGGTGGAGAGCTATCTAGCTGAAGGGCAAAAATGTAAAATGCATATGTTTTTCCCTGCTAAGAAAGTAATAATTCTGAAATTCCGGTATTGCATATGTTCTCTTCATGAGCCCAAGTATGGAAATACCTAACTTTATTACTATTGTACGTCGGTGTGCTATATAAAAATGGATTGTAAACTCTACAGGATTATTTTCCTTGTAATTCTCTTCTATTTTTTTTTGTTAGGATAGCAAGCCTGTCAGAAACTAGCTTTAGCATGACGAATCCTCTCTGCACAATCCCTCCTTTGTTCACATCCTGCGTGGTTCACTATCACTGGAGTCATCATCTGAATCTCTCCTTGCAGGAATGATAAATACATCAGATTCATCAGGTGATCTAAAGCTAACTCTCCTCGCGATGCTGTTTTGGCTTCTCAGAGGCGCTCTACTGATGGAGATGCTTTCATTGATGATTGGTGAGTTGCTCTCGGAAGAGAAGTCCAAGTTCAGTGGGCAGACCTTTGGAGAGTTCCTTCGAACTGGTGTTGCTCCGATCGCGTCCATCTCCCAGCTTGGTGGTGGATACAAAATTTCTTCAAGAGTGAGTTGTCTCACTTCTGCTCCTACTGCTATGCTTTCATCATGCTCTTGCTTCTGCAGGCAGCTGGGCATCATTCTGTACCAAATCAGCATGAGATGGCAAGAACGACAACACTGTAAGCACATTTTTTCCTCTAGAGGATGGGTGAGCTGAGATAATGAATGGATTAATTTGATCACCTCATGTTGGAGCACCAACATGTATATATGGACAGGCGTGCATGCTTTAATTGGATGTCCTTCGTAAATTAAGTTGCTTGTTCTGCATAGAAGGCTGTGACAAAACCTTGGACATATCAATATGACAAGGCTATGGTGATTGTATCAAAGATGAAAAGGATCGTGACAAACAATTTGCTTAGTTTGGAACTTTCGATAGCTAGTGATTTCTATTCTTCCAAAGAACACTGAGACAAATTTGCTGTTACTTTAGTTGTCATTGCTACTATTTCTAGCTGCCAACTGAGGGATAATAATAGTCTAGATTATGTTTGGAGTTCAGTGAATGTGCTAGCGGGGTATTTGAAGAACTACTTGAAATTCTATCAACAGAAACGAGGACACCAGTTTGCAATTAAGTCTAGTTCTGCTGCTATCTGATTCTGTTGGAGCTTGTAATCCCAAATTCCCGATAGAATTTGGGAGATATCCACTGCCATCACTTCATCACTGATGCCGAATGGGTGAAGGTTGTTAGACATGTATTACATAGCTGTGTATTTAACCTATTGTATGAAGGATTTTTTGCATATATACCAGATCTGTATATGTATATATATTGGCCCTCTAGCCTCATGATAAATAAAAGCGTTATTCCAACATGGTATCAGAGCTCAGGTTTCGTCATACCTAGGGTTTCATCGTACCTAGGGTTTTTGCTTGCCTTGCGCTTGTTTACTCTTTTCCACCGCCGCTCGTTTTCGATCGTCGTTGTCGCCTGTCACGGGTTCTTCGCTCAGATCGGGGTCGCCGCCGATATCTCGTTGGGGCCGCCGCTCGGGAGCTCGTCTTGGGTCCGCCGCTCGGGAGCTCCTCTTCGCGCCTATCCCCCGCACCAGATCTGGCCGCCGCTAGCCCTCATCGCCGTCGGTGAAGATCAGGACGCCACCGTCGCCGAGCCCCGAGACCGCCGCCACTCCGCCCCCGCTCGCGGGCCGCCGCTCCGCCCCCGCTCGAGGCCGCTGCTCCGCCCCCGCTCGAGGCCGCTGCTCCGCCCCCGCCCGAGGCCGCTCGACTCCGCATCTGTTGCTGCCTCGGTCGGTTTACAAAACCAACTGCCTCTCTTTTTGGACGGTCGGTCGGTCGTTTTGATCGGATAGAATCAGAAAAAAGAGCAAAAAAAAGGAAAAAATGTCTTCTTCTGCAGGCACCGTTTCTGTTCCTCGTTGCTCGGTGATCTTTGATGGTCTCAATTATCGGGACTGGTTTCAGCACATGCGCATCCACATGCGTGGTCAACGCCTTTGGGAGTTTCTTACGGGCGAGTTGCCTTGCCCGTCTCGTCCTACTCCACCTGTTGAGCCTGTACTCCCGAAGGATGCTTCCGAAGACGCTCGTACAAAGGCTTCTGAGGCTTTTGAGGATTCCATGGAGACTTTTCAGATTCAGTATGCTGCTTACAAGATATGGATTAATGAAGATGCTCGTGCCTCTGCTATTTTGGTTGCTAGCATGGAGGTGCATCTTACTGGTGATGTTGTTGGACTGGCTTCCGCACATGCGATGTGGACACATCTACGCAGCCGCTACGAGCCATCCGGTGATTTCTTATACCTTGCTGTTGTGCGACAGGAGCAGTCGCTACAGCAGGAAGATGCCACTGTGGATGAGTTCTATGCTCAGTTGTCTGCGATATAGCGTCAGATCAACTCTTTGGGGCCAGATGTTTGCCGCACCTGTCAGTGTTGTCAGCGTCAGCAGTCTCACATGGAGCTTCACCGTATCTACGACTTTTTGACACGTCTCCGGTCTGAGTTTGAGCAGACTCGTGCTCAGTTGCTGGCTCGTCATCCTCGTGTGACTTTGTTGCAGGCCCTTGCAACTGTTCATACTGAGGATATTCGACTTCGTTGAGCGGGTCTGCTATCATTATCATCATCACTTCCTTCGGTGTTGGTGGCTTCTCCGACTTCTACACCCGCTGTGCCTTTGATTACTCCTTCCTCAGTTGTGCCTCCACCAGTGACAGCTGCTGTTGGTAAGGGCCTTCACTACACCTATTGCAACAAGGATAGACATGTGGAACAGTTTTGCTACAAGAAGAAAGATCTTCGTCGTGGTGCTCGTCCTCCGAGGGGCACTGGAGGTTCCTCCTCTCAGCAGAGTTCTGGTACCCCTGACACTTAGCAGCTTCTGACATTGCTAGGCCGCATGGTTGCTTCTGCATCGTCTGGTTCTGCTGCTCAGTCTTCCTATGAGAGACCACCTTTTCCTTCTCCTTCCTCAGGTACATCACATTGGATTCTTGATTTTGGTGCTTCTTTTCATATGACATCTGATTTCACCTGTCTTACTTCCATTAGTTCTTTAGCTGCTCCTATCACTGTCCACACAACAGATGGTACCTCTCTTTCTGTCACAGGACGAGACACTCTTTCAAATTCCTCTTTTCATGTTCCTGCTGTTTCTCATGTTCCAAAACTAACCACGTAGCTCATCTCTGCTGGCCAGCTCACTGATCATGGTTGTCGTGTTATTTTCGATTCTGACACTTGTTGTGTTCAGGATCGTCGCACGGGGACTCTGGTTGGTACTGGCCCTCGCCGCCGTGACTCCCAACGGCTCTGGGAACTTGACTGGCTTCGCCTTCCTTCCGCTGCCCCAGTCAGTCTTCTCGCCTCCACCACTGCTTCTGCAGCTGCTGTAGCCTCCACCGCATCGTTTGCTCAGTGGCATCATCGCTTACAACATCTTTGTGGTTCCCGTATGTCTTACTTACTTCGTCGAGGTCTTTTAGGGTCTGTGTCTGGTGATGCTTCTCTAAATTGTTAGGGTTGTAAGCTTGGCAAACAGCTTCAACTCCCTTATCATTTTAGTGAGTCAGTGTCTCAGCGTCCTTTTGATCTTGTTCATTCTGATGTATGGGAACCAGCTCCTTTTGTTTCGAAAGGAGGTCATCGCTATTATATCATTTTTATTGATGATTTTTCTCGACATACATGGATATACTTTATGTCATCTCGTAGTGAGGTTTTATCTATCTACAAGACCTTTGCCACCATAATTCGCACTCAGTTTGACTCTCCTATTCATGTTTTTCGTGCTGATTCCGCAGGAGAGTACTTGTCGGGAGTCCTTCGTGGTTTTCTTACTGAGTAGGGCACTCTCTCTCAGTTTTCTTGTCCAGGTGCCCATGCTTAGAATGGTGTGGCTGAACGCAAGCATCGTCATCTTGTTGAGACAGCTCGTGCTCTCATGATTGCTTCTGCTGTTCCAGCACATTTTTTGGCTAAGGTTGTTTCTACTGCCACTTTCTTGATCAACATTCAGCCCTCCTCTGCTCTGCAGGGTGGAGCGTCTCTATGGACAGACTCCTGATTATTCCAGACTTCGCCTCTTTGGGTGTGTGTGCTATGTTCTTCTTGCACCTCGTGAGCGCACCAAACTGACCGCTCAGTCAGTTGAGTGCGTTTTTCTGGGCTACAGTGCTGAGCACAAGGGATATCGTTGTTGGGATCCTGTTGGCCGACGGATGCGGATTTCTCATGATGTTGCTTTTGATGAGTCTCGTCCTTTCTATCGTCGTTCTTCTCCTTCCTCCACTTCAGCATCTGTTGTTGAACCGCTTTCATTTATGACTTTTCCTTCCAGTCCTATAGTTACCACTCCACCATAGCCTTTGGTCTCTCTGGTGCCTCCTTCTCAGTCAGCCCCTTCTTCACGACCGGCATCCTCTCCCGAGGTTGCTCCAGATCTTGTTCCTTCTTATCCTTTCTACTATACTCGTCGCCCGCGAGTTGAGGATTCCTCTGATATGCCCTCTCCTTCTGATGGGTCATCTCCTTCGGCCACTCCTCGTTATGCTCTTCGTGATCGCCAATATATTCGGCCTCCTGCACGTTTTGGTTTTGCCGCCACTGCTCTTGCCGAACCGACTTCTTATCGTGATGCTGTTGTTCATCAGGAGTGGCAGCATGCGATGGCAGAGGAGATCGCTGCCCTTGAGTGTACTGGCACGTGGGATCTTGTTCCTCTTCCTGCGCGTGTTACTCCTATCACGTGCAAGTAGGTGTATAAGGTTAATACTCGCTCTGATAGTTCTCTTGAGTGTTACAAGGCTCGTGTTATAGCACGTGGTTTTCAGCAGGAGCATGGTCGCGACTATGATGAGATTTTTGCTCCTGTCGCTCATATGACCACCGTTCGCACTCTTCTTGCTGTGACCTATGTTCGACAGTGGTCTATCTCTCAGTTAGACGTCAAGAATGTCTTCCTCAATGGCGAGTTGCGTGAGGAGGTCTACATGCAGCCACCCCTTGGATATTCTGTTCTCGAGGGTATGGTTTGTCGTCTTCGACGATCTCTCTATGGCTTCAAGCAAGCTCCTCGTGCCTGGTTTGATCGTTTCTTCTCTGTTGTCACTGCAGCTGGTTTCTCGGCCAGTGCTCATGATCCTGCTCTTTTTATCCACACTTCATCTCGTGGTCGGACGCTTCTCCTTTTGTATGTCGATGATATGATCATTACTTGCGATGATTCTTAGTATATTACTTTGGTCAAGGAGCGTCTTCATGAGCAGTTTCTTATGTCTGATCTGGGTCCTCTTCGCTACTTTCTTAGGATTGAGGTTATTTCTAGTCCTGAGGGTTTCTATCTGTTCCAAGAAAAGTATATCCAGGATCTTCTTGATCGTGCCTCTGTTACTGATTAGCGCACAGTTGAGACTCCCATGGAGCTTAATGTTCATCTTCGTCCTACTGATGGTGAGCCTCCTGCTAATTCTACTCGCTATCGTCATCTTGTTGGGAGCCTTGTTTATCTTGGTGTCACTCGTCCTGACATTTTGTACCCTGTGCATATCTTGAGTCAGTTTGTTTCTACTCCCACTCAGCTCCACTATAGTCATCTTCTTCGTGTTCTACGATATCTTCGTGGAACTATCTCTCATCGTCTCTTTTTCCCTCGCTCCTGCTCTTTACAGCTCCAGGCATATTCTGATGCCACCTGGGCTAGTGATCCCTCTGATCGCCGGTCTCTCTCTGCTTATTGTGTTTTTCTTGGTGATTCTCTCATTGCTTGGAAGACTAAGAAGCAGACAACCGTTTCTAGTTCGAGTGCTGAGGCTGAGTTGCGAGCTATGGCTTTGTTGATTGCGGAGGTTACTTGGCTACGGTGGTTACTTGAGGACTTTGGTGTTTGTTTCTGCACCGACTCCTCTTTTGTCTGACAGTACAGGTGCTATTAGCATTGCTAAAGATCCCGTGAAGCATGAGCTTACAAAGCATATTGGTGTTGATGCTTCCTACATGCAGACACAGGTGCATGATCAGGTTGTTGCTCTTTAGTATGTGCCTTTCGAGCTTCAGTTGGCAGATTTTTTCACCAAGGCACAAACCAGGGTCCAGCACAGTTTTCATCTCTCCAAACTTCATGTTGTTGATCCACCATAAGTTTGAGGGGGGTGTTAGACATGTATTACATAGCTGTGTATTTACCCTATTGTATGAGGGGTTTTCTGCATATATGCCAGATCTGTATATGTATATATATTGGCCCTTTGATCTCATGATGAATACAAGCGTTATTCCAACAAAGGTATGGTTACATTGCCGCATGTGTCAGTGCAATCGGGCAATGCTATGTTATATCAAAGTAGTACAGGTAGGCTTGCTAGAAACTGCAACAAGTGCAGCGTTGCTATGGTTATCGAAACAGATGAGGTAGTCAATGTGGCTTGGTTGCCGGGAGGCGCAAGTTCACCCCACATATACAGGCCATCAGAAAGCATTTGCAGGACCTGGTACATGCACATGGAAAAGGAATATACCAAAGACCTTGGGAAGTTTCCTGGCCAGTGGCCGGTTATACTGTTAGAGGATGTCATTAGATGATGTGTGATGGTTTGAATTGAGTCATCAGTTCCCCATAAGAGTCACTACTCACTACACCAGTCAGCAATTCTACTAGCACTAACTACAAAGTACTGACATTTAAGCCAATGAATAGGTTTGTAAGACGATTTCAGTGATCAATAAGGCAATGACCTAAGAGCAAGTTTAATAGTACAGATAGCTGCTACCTCCAATACATTTCCATGTCATCAAAAAATAATGATGCAGTCAACTCATACAATAAGCTGGCTATAAATTGTCTCCACAAGAGCTCTCAATCATTTAATACATACATGAGTATTGATAATTTAATACATGCATGGGTATAGCAATTAGTTCTATGGGTACATGCATGGATAATGCCTCTTTTCCTGTGCTATAGCTTGACTCTTGCATGGGAGTCGGCTTGGCTCTCTCTCTCCTTTTCTCTCCCCTCCATATAGGACTATGCTGACATGGATTCCCTTATAGCTAGCACAGTCAGCCTTATTAAACTTGCTTTAAGGAGACTTGAGCGAATTTAACAATGCTTGTTGACTTGTTCGGCGGATTTAATCCAACACATGTGCGTTCGTGATCAATAATTGTTCAGTGCACAATGAATCATCACACAATTCACTTTATCGGAAACTAAAATAGTAGAAGCGGAGGAGGAAGAGCTGGAGAACAGGGCGCGCAGAGCCGACGAACTCACAGCAGCGGCGGCGGCGGCTTCCCGACGGGGACTAATTGAAACAAAACCGAATTGTTTAAAGAAGCAAAATCTGATTTTGAGCTCGATTTTCAGTTTTGATTTGTTCCCTTGAATCCTCATCCTATTCTCCTCTAATCTCAACATATATTTGTCCTTAATCCCTACTGTTATCAGTGGATTAGGGGAGAGCAAATGCTACACTGTTCATACCCGAAAAATCCACCGCCACCTCAGTCTCGTCGCCGCTCACGCGTCCTTCGTGACCACCCGCGCCTGCATCACCTCCCGCCAAACCCGCTCGGTGGAACGGCCACCTCACCCCGCCCCAGGCCCCGTGGCAGGCCACGCCAGCCCGTCGCAGCGGCCGTGCTCCAGCTTTTGCCGCCGCCCAACTTCCCTGATCACGCCACCGCACCCCCGCGCCGCTTGATTCCGCCACCTCCCCCGTGCGGACAAGCTTCCTTTACACCTCCCCTCTGTCGCCCTGACGCCCCTGCGCCGACCAGAGGGCGTGGCGACGCCGCCGGCCGTCCACGCCATCGCCGCCTGGAGGAATATCCGATGCCGAACCGTATCCATGCCGCTATATAAACGACCTAACATCCCTAGCCACCGCCATCACCCTCCACCACCCGCCCGACGCCCCAAAGCGTCCCCATCCACCTCCATTGCCGGTAATTCCAAGAAATCCCCAAACTTGAGCCCTAGAAGCATGCCCCAACCGCCGCCTTAGCTCCCTGCTCAAACACTAGCCTAATTGTCCTAGGAAGCCACCATGAACCCACAATCTCAAAAATAGCCACAAAAGGGAGGACCTCGCCGCCGGCGATTGCCACCTCCGCCGGCCCGGCCACCGCCAAAAACGGGTTCCCCGTGCCGTCCCAAGTCCATCCATGCCCTCCGCCACCGTCGCAAGTTCTTCCACCGCCGCCGCAAGCCGCCGCCGGTCTTCTCTGCTCCTTTGCGTGCGCCCAGGCAGGAGGTTGAAGACGACCGAGCCACCAGCGCCCGATCGCAACCGCCCGCGCCATCTGGTCGCACTGCACCGCGTCGCCCGCACCCGACGCGCCCGCCCCACGCCGACCGCGCCTGCGTCCGCTTCCGACCGCGCCACCCCGCCTCCGACCGCGCCCGAGCCCGACCTCGCCTGATCGCGCCCGACCCGCGCCAGGCGACTTGGTTGAGCCGAATCGGCTCGCCCGCACCCATCCACCTGAGTCGGTTGCACCCGACCCGAGTCCGTTGAATAGTAACCGAGCCCGATGAACAGTAAACCGACCCAAAGCCCAAAATACAAGTTTATACTCCCTGGATTCGTTTCAAGCCCGCCAACCCAAATCCAAGGCCCATTTCTCCATATGACCCTCCTATGAGCCCAAATCTCAATTTATTTGAATTTTATCGGATTTTATTTCTTTATTTCATTTCTTTATTCCTAGCTCATTCCTTCGGGCATGGAATTGATGTTATTTTATTTGATTTGCGCTAGCTTCCGGAGTCGAGGATCCGCAGGACCAGGAGGGAGAAGCTCAAGCCCAGATCCAGCCCGCCGAAGAATTTGAACTTGTGGAAATCGTAGAATCGCAAGGCAAGTTGCACATACCTCGATCATATTGAGCCTATCTTGTGTTGATGTATTTATTTAGTAGTATTTTCATTATGATATTTTAAGTCATTATTCTGTGTATAAAGTACTGTTTAGAATGACTTGATTCATTAGTTATGACCTACCACCCGGAAAAGCTCCGTTTAAATTGATGACCATATTCATGTTGACAAACCTAATAATATTAAATATAATAGTGATATACACATGGTAGTTAGGAATTCATCAAATATTTCTACTGTTAAGGCTTTGTTATTTGTTTAGAGATTTAAAA
The DNA here is from genome assembly GCA_017311315.1 of Dendrocalamus latiflorus. NCBI lineage: Eukaryota > Viridiplantae > Streptophyta > Magnoliopsida > Poales > Poaceae > Dendrocalamus > Dendrocalamus latiflorus. The sequence continues at coordinate 5,069,973 of CM029654.1, forward strand.
ATATGAAACTAGGGTAAGCGAGGGTCACAGATGTGGATCCGAAGACCTTATCCTAGGGTGGAGGTTTGGGTGAGGAATGGTGGCAGTACAGGAAGGTACTGAATATGGGTTTGTGCGTAGATGATGCCTCAGAGAAAAATATAAGGACTAGACCCTTATGCTGAGTAAAGAATATAGTATCCGCCCAACCACAAGCGTTGCTTTTGTCAAATCTGGTTTAATAACTGCTCAAGTTCAATTGAACCTCTGCAACTGGCGGGGGGAGTCCGAGGGTGAGTTCGTATGGGAGGTGGTTAACCATACAACAGTAGGATTGCTATGAGTCGGATGAGATCCGTGGGGTCATCCGAGCTTATGGGGAATTAGGACCTACTGGGTGGAGGCTATATAAAGAATTGAGCAGTGAACAACCTTGTTCTTTTAACTCTGTCGCGGGAGTTGAAAGATCTTGTGGGTAAAGCAGGGCAACTCTGCAGAGTCATAAATAATTGTATTCAAATACGCCGTGCTTCCGGTGAATGAAGCTGTGTTTAATGGGTGAATCCATCAACAAAGCATAAGTAGAGTTATGAATGGTTTTGAGATGTGGAATATTGATAATTACGCTTGAAAACCCCTTTACTTAATGGAGTTGCTTTTCAAGTTTTATTAAATAAAACTGCATCTAACCAATTAAAGAACCTGTTATCCCTTCATTTGATATTCCATGCATATAGTTAATGTTAAGCTCCGTGTAACTTGCTGAGTACGGGAGTTGTACTCATACTTGCTTAAAAAAAACATAAACAGAAACTGTTAACTTTGAGGAGCCCGGCGAAGATGAAGAAGTGGTGTACTACGAATTGGAAGAAGCTTGGGATTAGGGTCGTTCTCCGCTCAAGCATGCCTGTGGTGTTTCTTTTTGTGTAATATACCTGAAGGCCGTTGGCCCTACTGCTAAACTTGGCTTTAAGCCCTTTTATTGTAATAAAGTCGACTTTTGTATTTGAGCTTGCGTTGGCAATGTTATTCACTCGATGGATGTAACTCGCAATTGAACTGTCCTGGGCAATTGCGAGGAATTCATAACGCTCCCAAAAATGGGGGTGTTACACTAGTGGTGGAGCAGGAGGACGACCGACAACAGCTGAGGCCAGCCACCTACAGGCACCGCAAACTCAGGCGCTAGCGCGGGTGCTGGGGCGGCGACGGCGGCCTCTCGCGTCTGCTACAATCGGGAGGAATGGAGGGCAGAGAAAGAAGAGGCGAAAAAGAAAAGAAAATTTTTAGCGTACTGGGCTTTCCTATGTGGGCCTAGTGGGCCCTCTTATATACATGTGCGGTGTGTGAGGTCGTCGGCCTTCCCGAAGAAGCAAGCATGTTGCTCCCTCTGACAGATTCAATCAAAGGTCTGGCTTTTTTTCTCTTCTTTGCGATTCGGGGACTAATCCTTTGTGGCACGTTTCTGTCCAAAATGATTTCATGGATCACATCAGAGCCTGCGAACGAGCGGGTGGGCCGGCCTATCAGCCATCTGGGAAGCGCACCTGACCGGGCGATACATACGCGCGCCACACAGCACGGCCAAGCAGAGGCGAAGCCACCGTCTGGTGAGTCCGAACTCATCGGCGATGAGCAGTGGAGGACTTAGGTCGTTCTACTGGTGCCGGCGTATTCCCCTTGGCTACTTCCCGGGCACCGGGAGCACAGGCAACGGCTCACGATGGGTAGGGCATTGGCACCCAGGCGCAGCCTTGCATGTGGCAACGCAAGAACTGGCAACATCAACATAGGCCAGCGCCGGCGAAGCTAGGCTTGGCCACAACCCATTAGTCGATTGCCCATACATCATGGCCCACCAACCCAGCGCAATCTCTAGACTCCATCTCCATGAGGCTCATGACTCATGACTGCATCTCAACATCTCCATGACTCCATCTCGAGTCGAACTCCCCAGAACACAGCCCCTAACCCTAAATGAAATTATTCAGTTCCCCTAATCCCATTCCCCAATTCGGCGACGGAGGCCTTAGTGGCTCGCCCCCTGCTGCAATGCTCTGCCTCATTGCTTGGTAGTTGCGGCTTCGCAGCTTCGGTGTTCCCTCGGAGCGCTACGGCTGGGTGAAGCCAGATCGGCATGGCCGACGGTTGCCCGGGGTAGCACCATCCACCGTGGGCCGAGGGCTCCCGCTCAGCCCCTCCCCCTCTGGCCCTCTTAGATCTCGTCTCAGTGCAGGCGTGCAGCGGCAAGGGGCCAGTGCCCAGTGTTCGCGCGAGGGGCGGCAACCAGCAAGGGGCCAACTGGACAAGGGACTAAGACAATCAGATTCGCCTATCTCACCGTGTCTGTGTCTGTGGCTGCTCTGCTCAATAACCAGTTTAGCCTATTCAGACTAGCGTCAGGACTGATCATGTATCATTTTTCTGCTTGTGAATTGTGCATTTGTGATGTCATTGATGTGTGTGCCTCTCAGACTCTGCGGAATGTGGATTGTGGAATTAATTCACTTGTAGAATGTTTACACTGATGCCTTGATGGTAGTAGCTAGTAGTGGGTTTTGAGGAATTGAGTGGTTCTTTTACACTGCGGCTCCCAGTCTACTTGCAAGTTTCAAAGGTGATTTGATCTTGAGACCCCGACCAGTACTACAATCAATTACCTCTGAAACTGTTAGATGACTAAATTTATGTACTAGAAGTCTAGAACCTCTTGTGAATTATGACCAAAGAGACAGTGAGTTAGACTATTAGACACTTAGTCTTAGACAGTTAGAGTATTGTTTTAATTAGGCTCAAGTAGTTCAAATTTAGGCTATAGTTAGTAAATTATGAATTTTATGTGGACTGCAAATTTTGTGGACTTAAGTAATTGCGAATTGTCAATTTTTAGAAATAGGAAGGTTTTTGGTTAATACAAATAACCTCGGAAATGTTGGAACTTATGGAAGCACAAGTTTAGCATAACCATAAGCTCAACCACAAGGTGAATGTCCACAACCACAAACAAATAGGGAGTTTAATCCAGATGAAATTGTAAGTGATCTTGGTCTTACAAAACAAATTTATGAGTATGCTCATGAAATTTAAGACCAAGTTAGTAGGGCATACATATTGAAAGGCCCAACCTAACCTAATGTGAAATTTTCTTGCAAAAATAAAAGAGCCCTTTTGTAAATATGATATAAGAAGTATGATTGGATAGAATATAACAAGTCCCAAGATGCAGCATATTGTTTCTATTGCTTCCTCTGTAAGCAAGAAAGAAGGCGAAACACTTTGGTTATGATATCTTCAACAAAACAAGGTTTACTGATTGGAAGCATGCGTATAAATCATTGTAAATAGTGTCCACAACCAGTGTGTCAAGTACTGTGATGATTTTTAAAATCAAAGACAAAAGTGTGTCAAGTGTGTTATTTAATGCAAGTCAGTAGCTAAAGAGTTATATAATATTCATTTGACTTCTTCTCTAGAGTGTGCAAGATTTCTCATAACACAAGGCATGGTTTTTCATGGCCATGGCAAATTTTCTAGTCCTTTAAACAGATAACTTATTAGAGATGATAGATTGGTACAAAGATAAGAATGAAAATGTGACATGCTTTTGACCGTGGTGGTTTAAATTACCAAATGACTTCACCCGAAATTCAAAAGAATCTTGCAAGATGTTGTGCAAAAGAAATCACTGAGATGATTATGGAAGAGATTGGTGATAGACAATTCTCCGTGCTTATTGATGATACACAATATATCAGTGAAAGAGCAAATGACAGTAATGTTGAGGTTAGTAGACTAGTGGTTGATTCATTATTCCATCTATGCATTATTCCTGTGTTGTTCCATTGAACCTTATTGCTTTTTTATGTTATAGGTATGTGAATAATGAAGGCAAGGTTTGTGGGACGTTTTCTTGCTCTAAAACATGTCACTGATATTATATCTGATGCACTCAAGGGGGCTTTGGTTGGTCTTATTAACAATTACAAGTTACCCATTTCACGGCTATAAGGGCAAGGATATGATGGAGCTTCAAATATGAGAGGTGAATTTAATGGCTTATAGAGAAAGATTCTAGATGAAAACTCTGATGCTTTCTATGTCTATTGCTTTGCACACCAATTTCAATTAATGGTTGTATCTATTGCTAGTTGATGCTCATCTATTCATGATTTGTTTGAGTATATCTCTTTGATTGTGACAACAAGTGCATCTTGCAAGAGAAGGTATGTATTGACGGAAAGCTATCACAAAAGTATTTTGAAAAGGCTTGAGAGTAGTGAGATATTTACAGAAAGATGTGTGCATCAAGAAACTAATCTTGCTAGACCTAAGGATAATAGATGGGGTTCGCATCACACAACTTCAGTTCGTTTGGCCCAAATGCGAAACTCGGTGATAGAGGTGATTGGCATGTTCCATGAAAATGGCCGTGTACCATCTCAAGCGGCAAGTTTGATTTAAAAATGGAGTCTTATGTTAAAGTTGCTTGCTATCACAAATGAGCTTTCATATGTCTCGCAAACAAAGAATATAAATATTGTTCACGCTATGGAATTAATTGATGATATTAAAACTTGGTTGGTCACCATGAGAGATAATGGACAGGATGAATTCTTGAACGAGGTCCAACAATTTTGTAATGTGAAAGGTATTCCGATGCCAAATATATATGATGAAATACTACTTAGGGGTCATTCAAGGCTTCAAAGGCATACTGTCACTAATCATCTTCATTATCATGCTTAGATTTTTTATGTTGTTGTTGACCAAATTTGTGCTAAGATGAATCATCGGTTTGGTGAGGCATTTACAGAGATACTATTATGCTTCTTCTGTCTTGATCCAAAAAGCTCTTTCTCCAAGTTTGAAATTAAAAGTTTGCTCGAATTGCTAACATATATGATGCAGATTTTTTGGATGGTTATCATGCAATTATAAGGGACCAACTTGAGACTTTCATTTTTCATGTAAGAAGGCATGATTCCTTTCATACTAGTAGAGATCTTGCAAGTTTGGGTACGAAGATGGTTTAAACTCAAAAATATTTGGTCTTTCCATTGGTGTACAAACTCATTGAGTTGGCATTACTATTGCCTGTGTCAACGGTATCTGTAGAAAGAGTCTTTTCAATAATGAAAATTATGAAGTCTAAATTGCGTAACAAGATTGCTGATGATTGGCTCAATGACATGATGGTGTGCTACACCAAGCGGGAGCTATTTAAATCACTTTCAGATTTTACCATTACCTGATGGTTTCAAGTCATGAAGATTCAGAAATTGAATTTGCCTCGTAGGTGGGATTAGCACATTTCTGGTACATTGTGTTCTATTTCTTTTCAATATGAATACATTACAATGTTATATGATACACTAATGTACATATCTATATTTTGAAGAATCTCTTCTGGATGTGTGATTGGAATTTTGTTGGTGACTCATCGAAACTTTCGTAATGTCATACTAAGATAATTGTTATCGTAACTTTCTTATCTTTTCATCTACGGACATTCAAATGTGTGTTAGAATTTAAAACTATTATGGTTAACTTGTGTCATGTGTATATCGATTTATTCACGCTTAATAGTTATACTTGGCCTTACGCCACGTTTAGACTCTTATAAAATCCTGGCTCCGTCACTACAGCAAGGTAGTGGGCGGTTTTCATGGCGTGGCGCAACACCGATGAAGTGATGCAGCCTGTGCCCAACACAGGGGTTATGAGGCATGCAAATATGTCCTGTGGCCGTACCCCGTTGCTGAACCACAAAGTCCCCGAGCGCGTGCAACTTCAGTTGGTGTGACGGCCACTCGCAGTTAGCTTCCACCTGCTTCGATTCGAAGAAGGTGACACACAACATCAACGTGTTAATGCCTTCGTGGTTGGCCCAAACGAGGTTTCATGTCAAAGAAAAATCCTTTGTTCTAATCCACTCTTCCAATTAACCTCCACATGGTTCTCGGCATGCGGGCGCCGCGGCGACACGGCCGTGTGTGAGCGACATGGTGTGGTGGCTCGGCAGTGTGTGTGCAGCCGACTGCAATTTTTCCTCTTTTTTTTCTCTTCAACCTACAGTGCAATTAACATCTACTCTATCATGCAAATCTACCAATCGGCTTAGCCGCTGACTACAAGAGGAAGGAATAATTGAAGAAGATGTAAATCTTAAGAAATTCATCACCAATTACTATAAAGATCTCTTTGGAGAGCCGGATAGTAATAATTTTTCGATGATAGAATCCTTTACGAGTGATATTACACAAGTTTCACAGTTAGAAAATGACGTCTTAACGACGGAATTTACTGAGAAGGAGGTCAGAGATGCCATTTTTCAAATGGAACTTAATAAAGCTCCCGGGCTCGATGGGTTCCCAGCCGAGTTTTTCCAAGTCTTCTGGGATTTAATTAAAGATGACCTCATGCCTTTATTTTCTGAATTTCACAAGGGTAAACTTCCACTCTTCAGCCTTAACTTTGGTATAATTACTTCACTACCAAAACAAAAGGAAGCCACACAGATTCAACAGTTTAGGCCCATTTGTTTGTTGAATGTTAGCTTCAAAATTTTTACAAAAGTGATGGCAAACCGAATAGCCCTAGTGGCTCAAAAAGTGATTCAGTCATCACAATCAGCATTTATGAAGGGTAGGAATATTTTACAGGGGGTGGTCATTTTACATGAAACCATTCATGAGCTTCATAGGAAAAAATTAGACGGGGTGATTTTAAAGCTAGACTTTGAAAAAGCCTACGACAAGGTAAAATGGTCCTTCTTGCAGCAAGCGTTGAGAATGAAAGGTTTTTCACCAATGTGGTGCAAATGGATAGATCAAATCGTACGAGGAGGTAGTGTCGGTATTAAAGTTAATGATGAAGTAGGACATTTCTTTCAAACCAGAAAAGGACTAAGGTAGGGTGATCCCTTGTCTCCTATCTTGTTCAATTTAGGGTGCGTTTGGTTTCGAGGCAAAGTGGGATGGGACGGGGTCATCCTTGTTTTCTGGGACGAGGTGGCCCCTGTTGCTGTTTGATTCCATGGATGGGGGCGAGCCCCTTTTTTTGTTTGGTGCAAAGGATGAGTGAAGGACGAGGCCGCCCCAGTTTTTGTTTGGATGGATGAATATGGACACATAGATTTGATCTTTACCCCATATATATATATATATATATATATATATATATATATATATATATATATATATATGCAACAGCATCAGCAACGATTATGCAATATCCATTCACAACCTCTATCACCTGGAATGGTATCAACACAAACTAAATTAGTACAGGAGATATACATTATCCAGATTCTCAACTGTTTCTTCTTAGCCTGAAGATCGGCATTCTTCAATTTTATTTTGACCTCATCGTCAAGCATTTTTGCACTCCACTCAACATACATTGCAAATCCCTGTGTAAGTTGCAGAAAAGAAGGTCATTAGAGTGGACTTGAGTACAAAGTAAATAACTAACATGGCAAAATAATTACTTGCCCAAAGGACATGGAGAAATAATAATTCATACATTTTCAACAAGCTCAAGTGCCAAGTCCTTTGCAGTGTCCCCATCAGGATAATACACTGAACCATAATACACTCATAGCATGCTATCAACATTCAATAGATAAAAACTGGAGCAAGAGAACATGAGCTTACCAAGAAAAGGGCAGTCATCATTAGAATAAAAAACCTCCTATAGTTTCTTTTTCCAATACAATTGTTAAGCCACTGTTGAGATTGAGGAAATCAAGAGAGTTATTATATATTCGCTAATGGAAATAAGAAAAGAATTATTCAGGAGTATGTTACCCTGCAGTGATGATCAAAACCATCAACACATTTGTCACAAACTCTGCAATGCTTACTATACTTCAACACCTACAAGAAAATTTTGCAGACCATAAAATAATTGCCTGCAGAAAAACATACATCAATACCAACAAATGCAAGAAACATACCTCAACTTCACAGAGGCTGCAGAAAAACATTCCTTCCTCGCTGGCTTGCTGCTCAGAGGACCATTCACGTGATTGGCAGCAGGAAAAAACAAAAGAGAGAGGGTGGAATATAAGGAGAAATGCGGAGAAAGTTGCACTGCAGGAAGTTGGGTTCTTGTTCTTGTGTTGAGTCATTGACTTCTCACTAGCAAGCCCTTAACATATATAATTAGCAAGTTTAGATCTTACAGACGTTTCTGCCATACAGGCATACATAATTCCACTAGCCTAAAGGCTATACAAAAGAACGGTCAAGTATCAGACCACACCATCGAATAAACAATGGTCCAAAAGAACAGTTAGGCATCAAACCCCCCCCCCCCCCCATAGAACCCACCAGTGCATTGTTTATGGGTTACAAGACAAAATAAAGATCACAGCCCACAGTCCCTACTCTAAGGAAAGGTTTCATTAACGAACTTAGCTAGCAGGCTAATCTGATATGTCAAAGGCAAAGTAGGGAACTTCCTGCCCATACGTGGATTTTCAACCAAATGAGCATAGTAATACGCCTTCTGGGTGTCATCGAAACCTGGAATACTTTCGATTGTTTGAAGCAAGTCATCTGGCACCTCATTATCACAAGCCTTCTCAATTGCATTGGCAAGTCTTTCAGAACCAGATTTGAAGGCAGCAATCAACCCATCTTCTTCATTGTCAATAATTTTGGCTCTCTTGTTGGGTCTAGTGGCTGAAGATGAAGCTTCATTATCTTCTGGAGGGCTGCGATCAGTTCCAACCACATCATCATTTCCAATCTCAGGAGTTTCAGTTCCAAGAGCCTCACTTGATCCCTTTGCATATTTTCCTGTAGCCATGCTGCTTCCGAAGATAGTGAACATTTTCTTAAAGTGCTCAAGAGGCTTGTTTAAGAATTCAGCATCAGATTTGTGATCCTAAATGTAAAAGCATACAAATCTATGACAAAAGAATGCAAGATGACAAGTAGAAGGATGGAAAGTTGTTTTAGTACATACCGCCACATAGTCTGTGTAATGCTCATGGTCAAGAGTGATGATAAAATTGTCTTCATCCCAGCCAGCAGCACTCAACCTCCTAAGACTATTAATCCTTCCATACTTTCTTTTCCATGTTCTCAAATGGTTCTTGATATGGTCTGCAGTGAGCCTCATTTTGAAATGTTCATTCAATGCTCTAGCACACATGTTGAGATGGAGTTTCTTGACCTGACGATGTCCTAATGCCATCAGACACCAAGCTTGAAAGGTGAGTGAGCATATAAGTGGACATTGCAGAACTCCATACAACATGGCCACTTCCTTCAGGTTGGTCCCCCAAGTGCTCTCCTCGTCCTTCAGACTCCATTGCCTACCATATAGACAAATAGAAAAAAAATCCAGCAACAAATATGTCCATGAAACTATATTCCAGCAAGATATATGAGCCTGAAAACCATTTTTCAACAACAAACATGTCCATACAACTGGATTACAATAATATTTGTCCACAGAAATGCAAATTACAGAAATGCAAAATATAGAAATGCAAATTACACGTACATAACAGATACAAATTAGATTGCATAGTAATTTTGACGGTCTTGCCACATCTGATCTGCTATTTGTTGTCTGAAATTAACCATAAACACATGTTCAGCAGCTTGCCCACTAGATGTTGTAGCATGGTTATGAATTGGCCAATTGGATTCTTCAATAATCAGATGATCACCCCCATCTTGTATAACCCAATTATGAATAATGCAACATGCTACAACAATGTCTACTTGAGTATGAAATGGGAAGAATGGTGTTGCATCATCAAGAATTTTGAACCTCCGCTTGAGTGATCCAAAAGCACGCTCTACGGTGACACGAAGGGAGGAGTGTCTAAGGTTGAACAATTCCTTCTCATTTTGTACCGGATTGTTGCCCCATTCATTCAAGTGGTACCGAACAGCACGAAAAGGAGGCAAAAATCCAGGTTTAGCTCCGTATCCCGCATCAACTAGATAGAACTTGCCTAAGACATGATGTGAAAGTATGTCACATTTCTATAAGTCAAGGATCGGTATTGTCAAATGATGCTACAAACTTAATCTATTTACCTTCTGGTACACGAAGGCCATTTTCCCGCTCTAAAGCATCTCTCAATACTAAAGCATCATGTGCTGACCCCTCCCAACCAGCCAAGATGTATGTGAACCGAAGATCAAAATCTACGGCCGCCATTACATTTTGAGTGGCATATGACTTTCTACCACGAAAGGAGGGCTCCATATCCTTAGAAACTGATGCGCGTACATGTGTACCATCAATAGCTCCAATACAATCCTATTTAGTTCAGCACAAACAAAAAAATTAAGTTTCATACTGCTTCGAATACCTAAAATCTATATTGAGAATGAGGTAAAACTGAACCTCGCACCTTAAAGTATGGATCCCATCTTGGGTTTCCTGCTATTTTTGTTGGAGTCTCCAATGAAGGTGGTCTAATAAGTTCAGCTCGTAACTCACCAACAGCACGAAGCACTTTGTTGAAATAGCGACTAACAGTTTCACCTGACCTATCATAGTTAGTTCCAACTAATCTATTCCTAAGATTGTGTCCCACCGTGTTTAGAAACATAGCCACTTGTTCCTCAACACACATATGTATTGTATCCTTAAGCAAAGCACGATCTCTAAAGACCTTGCAAAAACGGAAGAACCTTTCTCTACTAAGTCTAAGCATGTTAACACAAGTTGTATCGTTCCTCCATATTTTTGTGTTAAGGTACTCAAGTCTAATCCTATCCCTTTCTTCCATTGGACCATAAGTAATACCAACTCTAGTATAGCCCCTTTTCCTTTTTCTAGACTTGATAATCATAGCCATCATGGACAGCAACATGTGTGCAGCAGTAGCATAAATCAAAAGCTTTTTCATCTTGTCCATCTACAACACATAATCACTCATTCTAATTAATCCATCCAAGATAATACAGATCTAGATCCAATGAAATCACTCATTCCAATTGAGCTTAGGGTTGACCTTGGACACCATACCTTACTGGTCGCCGTTCCCTGAGCTGTTCCTTCTGGTCGCCGTCGGTCCTCGTCGCGCCCGCCGGTCGTCGGCCCCTGCGTGGCCCCTCAGCTCGGCGGGAACCGCGCGCGTCGCGTGGGGGAGAGCGAGGCGCCGAGGCGGGAACCGCGCGCGTGGGGGAGCGATGCGTGGGGGAGCCCGGCGGGAGCGCGCGCGTGGGGGAGAGCGAGGCGCCGAGCGCGCGCGGGGAAAAGCGACGCAAGAGCGCGCGCGCGGGAGAGCTGCGGAATCGCGCGCGCGGGAGCTGAAGCGGGAGCGGCGCTGCTGGCTGCTGGGGGCGAGCGCGAGTGGGGGCAGCGCCATCCGGTCGATTTCGGTGGATGGTGCTGCCCCCGAATCTGCGGGAATATTCGGTGGTGGCTGCCCCTGCCTCCCTGTGACTCTGATTCAAACGGTGACTCCAACAGGGCCGCCCCGTTCCATCCATCCTAAGACAAGAAACCAAACACACGGTTAGTTGCAGATATGCTAACAACCTTGATTTTCCGGGCTAGATCCAATGGAAAATTCAGGGGAGTTGTTCCTCATCTGGTGGAGGATGGTTTATCTATTCTCCAATATGCGGATGACACTATCCTATTTATGGATCACGACACGCTCCAAGCCAAAGATCTCAAGTTAGTGCTTAGTACCTTTGAGCAATTATCGGGGCTGAAGATTAATTTTCACAAAAGCGAACTTTTTTGTTATGGCACAGCTAAAGATTGTGAACAAGAATACGCAAAACTTTTTGGGTGCAAGTTGGGGGGGTCTTCCTTTTAGGTATCTAGGTATACCCATGAATCATAAAAAATTATCGAACAAAGATTGGGCCTGCATTGAAGAGAAGTTCCAGAAAAAACTCTCTAGTTGGAAAGGTAAATTACTTTCAGTTGGAGGGAGACTAGTCTTGATTAACTCGGTGCTAACTAGTTTGGCTATGTTTATGTTATCTTTTTTTGAAGTCCCTAGAGGAGTTCTTCAAAAATTAGATTACTATCGCTCGCGTTTTTTCTGGCAATGCGATGAACATAAAAAGAAATATAGACTTGCTAGGTGGAGTATCTTGTGTACACCTAAAGATTTTGGTGGTCTAGGCATACAAAATCTAGAAATTCAAAATAGGTGTCTGTTGAGCAAGTGGTTGTTTAAACTTATTAACGAGGATGGGGTTTGGCAAAATCTTCTAAGAAAGAAATATTTGTCTAACAAACCTCTGGCACAAGGGCAACACAGGCCAGGAGATTCTCATTTTTGGAGTGGTCTTTTGAAAATCAAGGATGATTTTTTGGCCGGTGGAAAGTTCAAAGTGAAGTGTGGGGGACAAACTAGATTTTGGGAGGATGCTTGGTTAGGGGACAAGCCTTTCAGAGAGGCATACCCCAACCTTTATAGATTAGTCAGGAGGAAAGACGATACGGTGGCAACTGTCCTACGGACTGTACCGCTTAATGTGTCTTTTAGGAGAGGTTTGGTAAACGAAAATTTGACTTCTTGGTATGATCTAGTATCTAAGTGGTCTCGGTTAACCTTGAAAATGGGAAGGATGTGTTTACATGGAACCTTAGCAAGAATGGCTTGTTCACAGTCCGGTCCATGTATAGGACCATGATACAACAAGGAGTTCTTCCGACAAAAAACCCTCTTTGGAAATTAAAGGTGCCGCTGAAAATTAAGGTTTTTCTTTGGTACTTACAAAAGGGAGTCACTCTCACTAAAGACAATTTGGCAAAAAGGAATTGGAAAGGAAGTGTCAAATATTGTTTCTGTAGTTCCTTGGAGACTATTCAACATTTGTTTTTTGATTGCCATTTTGCGAGATTTGTATGGAATACCGTGCTTTTCACATTTGGAATTCAACCTCCCACTAGTTTCTCTAATATGTTTGGTTCTTGGCTAAATGGCTGGAGTCTTCAGCTTAGAAACCAAATTTTGTTAGGAGCGGCTGCGTTTTGTTGGGCTCTTTGGTTGAATAGAAATGATGTGGTTTTTAACAAGGCTAAGTCCACTACCTATTTACAGGTAATTTTCAGGGTGACGTACTGGATCCGACAGTGGTCTGCATAAAGAGGAGGAGCGACCGGCGTTCAAACGCGGATGCAGAAACTTGGAGACATTGATTATGGCAGTCTTCAAAAAGTTTGGGTGGAGCTTTTGGAATCGAATTGGTGCTTAGTCCCTGTTCTTTTCCTAGATACTTGTCGTTCGTCTTGGTTGGGCTGAATCTTATTGCTTTTATTTCTTTTCTTTTGGATGTAAGAGGTTGAGCCTAATGGCTTTGGATCGTGTCTGACTCTCAGCTGTGTATCATCTTCGGATGGTAGAGGCTGGAACTTAGTTCCGTTATCTAAAAAAAAGAAGATAATCTAGAAAGTAAAATTTAAAAAATTGAAACGATCTAAATAGGCGATTCAATCTACGAGTGTCGTGCTTCAACGATTACTTTTCGATCCAATTAAATGAGGCCTAGAGATATGCTGAAGTAAATTGTGCTGATAACGTGTTGAGAAATTATCATTGGTGAGTCCAGTCTGATCAATCACCTCGTAGATAGAAATAAAATCACACACGGAGAAGTATAGAGCAATAAAATTGACACAAATATGGAGAACTCCTTCGTTCTTTCTTTATTCCTCTTCTTCCAAAAGTTGTTATATAATCATTAGGACTTTCTATAAATAGACTAAAGGATAAAGTATTCACTATATGCCAAGACCGGCCAGCCTAGGCCCAGATTTTCCCGATGGATGCTCTTGACTGGTTGCAACTGGTTGGATTTTCAATCTAAACTGCTGTGAGAACATGGAAAATGCTATGCATACATCTTTGGTGTCCGAGGCTCGTACGACGCGGGGGCTCGCATGGGCTAGCTGGTCTATTCTCGCCCCAAGCATTTGTGAAGAAAAAGTAAAAAAGAATGATGGTGTCTAGAGAGAACTCGAATGTTTTCTTATTAGATAGTATTTAAAATTTAAGCCTATATAGATCTAATTGGTGAAATCACTTTGCCTTTTCTACTCCCATTTGAGTACTATTTTGTTAATGAGTACTTAATTTTTACTAGTTTGCTCATTAATTATTAACATGTGATGTGATATATTGAGGAATGTTCTAATACATATTATTCTTTTGTTTATGGTATTCTTACATCAATTATATACTAATTTTATATAAATTAAATTATGTAAAAAATGATGTGACAATTTGTAAGAAGGGAACAAAATAATCTATAAAGAACACAACAAAAAACTGTACAGAAATTCTACTTGGTCGTTCATGTTGTGACTCCCGACAACACTAAATAAATTGATTACTCCCTTATCACATTATTAACAAAGGAAAAAATAACAAAATCAAAACCATAAAGCATAAACAAAACAATATTTAATAGATAAAATTGAGTGCTCACAAACAAAAAAACTCAAGGATCATCTAGCAAATTTCGAAAAAGAAAAAGACTGTGACGCCACAATAAGGCCTTCTCTCTCAACATCTCTCCTCCCGGTTCTATTCAACATTCGCCTTCTCTTTGAAATGGTTGGTCACCGAACCACGTACTACAATAGAATCACGCCAGGGCGTGGCCTCCAAATGGTGCCCTCTTTTTATTTTTATTTTTCACAATCGTTTGCAAGATGGCAATGTTATTATTCTCTTTGGGAAGATGGTAAAGAGATCCAGAGCTTCACCCATTCTTCTCTGATCTTGATAAAGCGGTACCATGGGCCAATGGAGGGCGGCAGCCTCTCCAGTCTTCACTCCCAAGTTAAGAGTCTATAATTTTAACGTTTGTCTAACCGGCTACAGAACTTACTAGACGGTGTAAGCTAGTCATGCCTCTCCAGTCTTCACTCCCAAGTTGAGTCTAAAATTTAACGTTTGTCTAACCCACTACACACTCCCAAGTTGAGTCTAAAATTTAACGTTTGTCTAACCCACTACAGAACTTACTAGACGGTGTAAGCTAGTCATGGTTCGTGATGGAAACGGATGAGATATAATCGTTAGTTTTAAATACGAATACGCATATGTATTTTTAAAATAAATATGAATATGAATTCAAATATTCTTAAATACGAATACGAATCGAATGTTGTAACGGATACAAATTTGAATTAAATATGTACGTAATTCAGTTGAATACGAATATCCTCATACAACTTCTGTAATAAATCTCGGTAGAACAAATTCCTAGTGGTTTTGCCAGTTTTTCATTGGTTACCGGAACGGTTACCGATTTCAAACCGTCCAAATTCCGAATCACATAGGAAACGAATCGAATAGTCTCGAATATGAATATGAATACTCTCAAATACGAATACAAATATTCTCAAATATGGATATAAATATTCTCGAATACGAATATGAATATTTTTTTAATATGGATTTACGTATCACATTCGTATTTTCTCGAATACAAATATTAGATAAAATAAATTATATATTATCGTTTTCCACCTCTAGTCATGGTAAGCCCACTACAAAAAGCATTTGTTTAACCCACTACTGATTTGACCTCAGAACTTACACTCCAAAAACATTTTTCTAACCCACTACTGATTTGACTTCGGAACTTCTAGCTTACCATGACTAGCCCACTACAAAATTTAACGTTTGTCTTCTCTTTCTCTGTTGTTCAAATACAACACCAAGTTAAGCCTTCCCTATTAGTCAACACCAAGTCAAGTCCAGCTGATTAAACGTTAAATCAGTATTTGACTTACACTAATAGGGAATCGTACGAACCTCGGACACCAAAGATGTATGCATAGCATTTTCCATGTTCTCCTGATCGAGCGGTTTAGATTGAAAATCCAACCAGTTGCAACCAGTCAAAAGCATCAGGTCGAATCTGTTGCAATCAATCAAAACATGAAGTTAACTCTTACGCAATGAACCGATGTATTAGACTGTTCGTTGAAAAAAAAATACTTGCATTAAATTTTATACTCCCTTCAGTCGTAAATGAGCGACGGCTTAACTCTTGCGCAATGAATCATGTATCAGAGCAAGTACAATAATGCTCACTAAGTCGTCTCTAGTGAAATTCACGTCAACATAATCCTAAGTGGAAGAGAGAGAAAAGAGAAGAGAGAGGTAAGCTGCCCCGAGGGCATCTCCAATGGTTCTAGCTAGCAACTAACTAGAAGACTTCCACATCATTTATATAGTACACACTAAAAGCTAGCATTCTAAAGAACTATCTATAAGGATAGCTATTTGATGCTTACATGCACACACAGAAAAGGACTATCATTTATAGAGACTGTCTCGTTTTGCGTTATAAACTAGTGCTTAAGGAAGAGCTGGCTCGTTTTTTTGCATACTCTCTTTCCTCCATATAGGATATATGCTGATGTGTACATACATATAGCTACCTGACTCAGACCATTGGAGATGCCCTCATGCAAGAGGTGACCTCTAGCACATTATACGAGGAGTTACGAGCCGCTTGGAGGCGATGCTAGTTCTTAGAGCAAGTACAATAATGCTGACTAGGTCGCTTCGGATATATTTATGCAAGTATTAAATGTTTGAGTGCTTTACCATGTGTTTGGTTGCAAAGACTAGGTGGGACGGGATGGGATAGATCCGTTTTTGTAGGTGTTTGGATGGGAGACAAGCAGAGTCAAGGACATCCCACTAGGAATATTCCTTGTAGATCTGGGACCAGGCAATCCTCTTTTTTTTCATGGGACGGAGTCATCCCACATGGGATAGAGTTATCCCACCTCTTTGTTTTTTTAAGTACTGTTTTGTTTAAATTTTTTTTAAAAAAAAACTCAAAGGCTTATGTGTAGAAACATATCAACAATAGCTTTCAAAAAAAAATTTTAAAAAAAACTCAAATGCCACACATGTCCCACCTTCATCCTTCCATCCAAATAAAGGATGAGACCATTCCATCCCACTTTATCCTTCCAACTAAACAAAAAACAGGGATGACTCTATCCCCCAACCAAACAAAAAATAGGATCATCCCATCCCAAAATCAGGGACAGGACCATCTCATCCCACCTTGTCTCTAAACCAAACACATAGTTAGTAGAGGTAACCTCTACTCAACTTATTGTATTAGCTACCTCTACCATGAGCCACTTGTACTCTTTTTGCTTATTTGGCTAGTTCTAGAGGTGGCATCCACCTCTTCTATTAAACTTGCTCTTAGACTGTTTCGTTCAATAAAGACATGCATTAAATTTTATACTCCCGTAAAAGAGTGACAATTTAGAATGCGTACGTCAAGACGAATTAATTTTGACTAAAGATATTGTCTATAATATATGGTTTGGATATACGAAAATAGTACGAGTAAATTTATCATAAAAATATTTTAATAATATTGTCTTTCATAACTTTTTTAATGTATGATTATAAAATTTAGTGGTCAACGCTGACATCTTATTAGCTTTGAAAATAAAAAAATATTACCTTTTTGTGATGGGAGGGAGTAGCACTTTATCAAGGTAATTTTATGATCTAATTAGCACTCTACGTGGACAAGAGGGCCAACTAGGATGGTGTCATGGAAGAGGATCGGTATGTTTTTTTTGGTTTCGGCTTATGCCTTCTCGTTGCTACTTGTAATTTTTAGACTGTTTATGAAAAAGAGTATGGAGTAACAGAAACTTACGCGTGGTTTGGTTGATACAAATGAAGTCACTACAACGTGTACAATCACTTATAGACTCTACCTTAAAAATACACTATGTTTAAAAGCTAGTTACTGTATAAAAGCCGAAAAGTGAAGTCACTACAACGTGTACAATCACTTATAGACTCTACCTTAAAAATACACTATGTTTAAAAGCTAGTTACTGTATAAAAGCCGAAAAGTGGTTTTTAGAAGCTGAAAAGAAGAGGCTCTCCACCGGCCGGCCATTCAGCCATTTGGGGGTGTACGTAGCGTACCTGACTGGGCGATACGTATGCGTGCCGCACGACACGGCGAAGTAGGGAGTGGGCGGTTTGCGCAGCGCGGTGCGGCACCGGCGAAGTGCTGCAGCCTATGCCTGACGCAGGGGTTACGAGGCATGCAAATAGCCCTACGGGCGTATCCTGTTGCTGAACCACAAAGTCCCCGAGCGCGTGTGGCTTCAGTTGGCGCGGCGGCTGCTCCCGGTTAGCTTCCACCTGCTTCGATTCGAAGAAAGTGACACAATATCACCGTGTTAATGCCTTCATGGTTGGCCTGCTCGAGGTTTAATGTGAAAGAAAAATCCTTTGTTCTGATCCACTCTTCCAATCAACCTTCATGTGGTTCTCAGCGGCTGGCTCTGTCCTTTTTGATTTTTCAGTTAATTTTTGACTTTAACATTTTTAACATTTACTATTTATTAGATTAGTACAAAGCTTGTGCATATTACATTTTCGCAGAAACAAGTGTTTTACTTCATAATGTGTTTTTAATTCTACCTCTGAGAAAAAGACAATGACACTGGCTGATTTTCTAACATGTTCTGTGCTACCTATTTCAGAATCAGTCCACGACAGATACGGGAAATGGAAAAAAAATTAGCTCTAGCCGGCTGCTTCAATTTTTTTAAAATAAAATAGTCACTAACTGGTGCACACCAATCAGGTATTAATTCCACATTCTTGATCTTAAGGTCAGCAAACAAACAAGGAAATATCCATACGTATGCGTATGGAGGATGGATAATTAATTAAGCATTTCGAGGCTTGTGGTCGTCGGTAATTTTATATAAAGTAAAAAAAAAAAGTGAGAAGAGGTAATATATTGTGTCTTATGTAAGAGACGATTTAATCCGTAAACCAAACGTAAATAGTGAAAGAGTATGAGACAGGAAGTTATAGTAAAAATAGTATAAAATAATTAGAGAAATAATTTACTGTTAGATATATTATCTCTAATGCTATCTTTAGATAAAGTAAAGGTTTAAAGATAATTTTATGAGACGGACTATTGTGTATACCCTTAAGGAGAAAACAAACATTGATGTTTGACTTTGCAAATTGAATCGGCGAATTAAACGGAAGCAAATGGCCGCGCTTGCCAAAACTTGTACACTAACCGGGCGGCGCCCAGCATGCCACGGGATTGACTACCTGCAGGCCACCGCGCGCGCGTACACGGCATGCTATTTCAT
This sequence comes from Dendrocalamus latiflorus, assembly GCA_017311315.1. Lineage (NCBI taxonomy): Eukaryota > Viridiplantae > Streptophyta > Magnoliopsida > Poales > Poaceae > Dendrocalamus > Dendrocalamus latiflorus. The sequence continues at coordinate 5,089,083 of CM029654.1, forward strand.
CCCCTCGTGCTTGCGCCACACGTGCCATTTCCACTCAGCAAAAACTAGCTAATTCGTACGTATAATGCGTGGCCTCGTCGTGTCGCTGCTGCTGGTGCAGCTCGTGGCGAGCATCACCACGGCGGCGCCGGCAAACATCGCCTTGCGCAACTGCGAGAGCAAGTGCGGTGACGTGGACGTGCCCTACCCGTTCGGCACCAGCTACGGCTGCCACCGGCGTGGCTTCAAGGTCACCTGCGACCGGGAGTACCAGCCGCCCAAGCTCTTCCTCGAGAGCGACGGGCCGGAGGTGCTGGAGATATCCGTCCGGAACAGCACGGTGCGCGTCCGTGGCGCGGTCTGGTCCTTCGCCGCCGGCAACGCCACTGGCGACGTGCAGACGATCAACGTCCTCCCCGCCAACCTCCGGCCCTACGTGCTCTCCGCCGCGCGGAACGGCCTCGTTCTCGTCGGCTGCGGCTTCTGGGCCGACTCGCGGACGATGCCGTCGTCCCAGCATGGAGGCGGCACGACGTTCGGCTCGTGTGCGCCGTCCTGCCCCGCCGACGAGCCGGGGAAGCTGTGGCACGGCCGGTGCGACGGCGTCGGGTGCTGCCAGTTGCCCATCCCGACGGGCCTCACGTCCTTCCGCGTCCAGTTCTCCTGGCCCGACCAGAACGCCACCGCCGGCCGGCCACCGTGGGTGACGCCCAACGCCAGCGTGCTCACGGTGGAGCAGGAGTGGTGGCGCGACAGGCAGAACGTGCTCGCGGTCAAGATGTCGCTCCTCACCTCCGGGCGCGCGGCCGGGCTGGTGATCCCGGCCGTGCTGGACTGGGCGCTCAACAAGTCGTCGTGCGCCGCTGCGGCGAAGCGGTCCGACTTCGGCTGCGTCAGCAAGAACAGCGAGTGCCTCAACTCCACGAGCAGCGCCTACGGCTACGTCTGCCGTTGCAACGACGGCTACGATGGCAACCCTTACGTGCCAGACGGGTGCCAAGGCCCTCGAATTCACTTGGCAGCCGGTAATTAAGCTCGATCCAATCACCTTCTGGAGCTCATTAACTGCACGATGACAATTGATTTCAAGATTGGGAATTTGATGAGATCTGACACATTTTTCCACAGGAGTGTATCTTGCTATGGGCGCTGGCATTGCTATTTGCCTTTTGCTTCTGGTTCTTGCTGTCATCTTTGCAACCCGAAGTCTCAAGGTTCGAAAGGCCAAGAAAATGAGGGAGAATTTCTTCAAGCAGAACCGCGGGTTGCTGCTCCGGCAACTAGTAGATAAGGACATTGCAGAAAGGATGATTTTCAATTTGGAAGAGCTTGAAAAAGCAACAAATAAGTTTGACGAATCTCGCATATTGGGGGGTGGAGGGCACGGTACAGTCTACAAAGGCATTTTGTCGGACCAACATGTCGTTGCCATTAAAAAGTCAAGAGTTGTAATCCAGAAAGAGATCGATGAATTCATCAATGAAGTTGCCATCCTTTCTCAAATAAATCACCGAAATGTGGTGAAGCTCTTTGGATGCTGCCTCGAGACAGAAGTTCCTTTGCTAGTCTATGAGTTCATTCCGAATGGAACACTTTATGCCCACCTTCATGTTGACAGCTCTCAGAAATCACTGCCATGGAAAGATCGACTGCGAATCGCCTTGGAAGTTGCAAGTTCTCTGGCCTACCTTCACTCAGCTGCTTCGATGTCGATAGTGCACAGGGACATCAAGACAACCAACATACTACTTGATGATCGTTTAACAGCAAAAGTATCGGATTTCGGTGCCTCGAGAGGTATCGCAATCGATCAATCAGGAGTGACAACCGGTATACAAGGGACTCATGGATATCTGGATCCTGAGTACTGCTACACACGACGGTTGACTGACAAAAGCGATGTCTATAGCTACGGTGTCATGCTTGTTGAACTGCTAACAAGAAAGAAGCCAAGCTTGTACAGTTCACCTGAAGGTGTCAGTCTAGTAGCACACTTTGCCATGCTATTGAATCAAGACAAGCTCAGTGAGATACTAGATGAGCAAGTCGCCGAAGAGGGAGAAAACGAGGCCAGACAAGTGGCAGCGATAGCAGCAATGTGCTTGAGGTTGAAGGGAGAGGACAGGCCGACGATGCGGAATGTGGCGATGAGACTTCAAGGGCTGCAGGATTCAGAGAACAACTTTCAAAGCAATTCAGGAATGCAAGAGCAGGTGGCTGAACTAAACGCCCCATCGTTTCTAGGAAGCAGTGCTGATGCCGGTGACAACTATAGCAGTAGGCAATACAGTATGGAGGAAGAGATCGTGTTATCAGCAAGCTTGCAACGATGATCTTGGCATCGTGTTCACACCCATCATCAAACTCATCACTAGTATTATTTTTTTTTGGACTTGGTTGCCTTTCCACATCCAGTCAGTACTCGGCATATTGATGTATGATATGATTGGCAGAATAATGATGCATGTTTTCAGCTCACTCATACAATCCTAGAAGTAGCATGCTCAAATACCTGAAAACAAAATACAGTTTGCAGAAGCCACCATCCATTTTCCAAAGAAGCTGATAGAATTCAAAATAACTTTGTTTTGTTGAAGAAGCAAACTGTCAGGAATGTAGGCTGCAGGGTGCTTGCCTTCTGGTTTCTTTCTGCTTCCTGAAGCTGACACTGAACCTGTGTCCTAAGTGAACTGCAAATGAATTTTTGGTGGAAGCATCTTGCAAGTAGATTCCACATTTAAATACAAGTAGACATATTAGCTCTGTCCACAAGATGATGCGAATAATCAATCCAATAAGAAAAAATAATTAATAGATCTTCTAATCTTCGTGAGACTTACGCATCATTTGCATGAACTGCAGTGGAGGAACTATTGCAGCGTGTTCAACATACGCTAATTTGGCGTCTGTCATCTAGCTATCTAGGTGTCTTGTAACAGAAACGTATTGTTCTAGAAACGATAATTACATCTGATCGCGAGAATTTCTAGTGCAATCTGTTCACTTGTGGTCATTTAAATATTTGATTACACTTGGGGGAAGAACATTATAGCCATATCTTGTTTAAGTATTTGAACTGTAAGCGGTATTGACACCGCAATGTGTTGGCCAGGGGCGGATCTAGCGGTGGGGCGGGGGGGCTCGAGCCCCCTACCGCTACCGGACCCTTGAAGCCCCCCCCCCCCCTAAATTTTTAGCCATGGATGTATAATGTAGAAGGGGCTGAGGTCGAGCTGAAGGTACTTCAGCCCCTCCAAAAAATTTTCCTAGATCCGCCACTGGTGTTGGCCAAAAGAAGCAGGTTTCAGAATTCAGAGCATGCATTAGAAATTAAAATTCAGGCCTACAGGTTGGTTTCTGAAGACTGAGGATGTGACTTGACATCAAGGGCCGCAGCGTTCAGATAACAACCTTCTGATGAGCAACCCGGCCGGGAATGGAAGAACATCCAGTTGGACTGACTGCCAACATTACCAGAGAAGAAAAACCAGCAATGCTAAATTGATAGAAATGCCAATGAGAACAGCAGCAGAAAGAAAATACAGTATGAACTATGGAGGAGGCAATCGGCAATATTGTCATCAAGAAGCTTGCATCCTGCCTACATCCAACATCAAGATTGGTATTCTCCTCTGCCTTTCTGAATGAACGATATTATTTATGTCGTGAGTGCTTCTGCACTCCATGACGCTTGCATTTTTTTGAGACCCAACAAATTAATAAACGATGTTGTTTCCATGATTTTACCCCTTGTAACGTACTAAAATATTGCCTGCCTAGGATGAACGGCGTTAATATTTATAGACCGTAATATACCCCCCGCCTAGAATGGCGTCTTGACCTAGGACAAGAAAAGAACAAAGCTGTTTTGTTCCTTACGTCGTACGTACTGTACTAAGCAACTTCATCGGCTAGGATAAATTCTTGTGCACCTGAACAACAGACACATACGAGTCTATGACCTAGCTACATAGATCCATGGCAAGTAGGATTTTGCTGACCTCACTTGTCACTAGCAGCAGCTACCTTGCTGCGGCTGTCCGGTGCAGTGGCGGCGGCGGGAGTCGCGGGACCATGGCAGGTGATGCATGGCGCAACTGCACCAACAGCTGCTGCGGCTAGGATTGCAATTGAAGCGGATACAGACGGATTGGTTTACCTTATATTCTAATCTATATTTTTTCTCTGAGTTAAAGTCGAATACGAATAGTATCAAATACACATTTTTAATTCTGTATTCGTCCCATAAGCCTTTGAACAGTCGGTCGGACAGAAATTATCTTTTTTTTTGCACCCCTACACAGAATATTAGATAGTAGAAGTGTAATCAGAGCGAACATGGAGAAATTAATCGTCGAGATATCGAAAGAAGTATCATGCCTGCTCACGAACATTTAAAAAGAGTTAATTTAATTAAAATAAACTTAACAGTCAATTTTAGTAATTTTAAATGCGTCCAAGCCTAAAACATAACTTACATCCAGAATAACCAAAGAAAACTCCATAGGAACGCTTGAGTGCGGTCGCAACCCTAACATGAAAACTTGCAATAGTCTGCCCTCTTCTGATCTCTGTGTTGGGGAAAGTAAAGCAATATTGAGTACAACCAACCGTATTCAACAAGTCACACGGAAGCTACTAATAACTACATGTAGATTTTTCCTTGAAATGAGGGAGAAGGGTTTGTTATTTTATGTGGATGCAGTTTTAGTTATAAACAGGTTTTAAACATAAAATCACAGCCTTCTATAAACTCTAAGGGGGGTTTTCAAGGTTCAATTACCAGATCACCAACATTACCAAATCCTTTCCAAATCTACTTATGCCTTGTTATTGGATTCACCCAGTAAACACAGCTTCATTTACCGGAAGCACGGCGTATTCGAATACCATTAATCATGACTCTGCAGAGCTGCCCTGCTTTACCCACAAGATTTCTTAGTCACCGCTTCCGGGTCCAAAAAAACAAGGTTTTTCACTGCTCAATTCTTTATATAGCCTCTACCTAGTAGGTTTCCTCAACAAGCTCAAGCCACAACCTGACTTATCTCAGCCTACTATTGTGTGTACATCTGATAATCAAATCAATAGTAAAAATAATAATGGTGCCAACTTCCATACGACCCTTCTTAACTCCCTTCCGTATGGACTCACACTTTGCCTCTTCCTCACTTGTGTAGAGGTTCAATCGAATTTGAGCAGCTACTAGACCAGGTTTGACGTATCAACGCTTGTGGTTGGGCGATTACTATGTTCTTTACTCGGCATAAGGATCTAGTCCTTGTATTTTCACCGGTGGCAATTTCCTCCCACAAATCCATGTCCAGTGCCACAACACTGTCATCGATTTGTACTTTTGCCTTCACCCTAGGTTAAGGTCACAGAATCCAGCGATCCTCGCTTACCCTAGAACCACTTTCCAAATAAATACCAAATCTTTTAGTAACAGTAGATGTTGTTGATTCTCTAAACTACTATGATTACATATTATTATATTATTTTTAATGTTACTATGTCTTGTCAAGGTGAACATGGCCATCAAATTAGACTGGACATTTTCGGGTGGTAGGACATAACTAGTATCATGTCATTCTAAGCATTTATTGTACATAAAATAACAGTGCGTAAATAACATAATGAAAATACTGATAAGTAAATAAATAGCGGAAATGTGGGTTCAACATGATCAAAATATATGTGACTTGCCTTGCAGGCCTACGATTTTGATAATTTCGGATTCTTCAGTTTCTTGAAATTGAGCTTGACCATCTCCTTCCAGCTCCAGGTGGTCTTCAATGTCGAGAGCTAATGTAAAATTAAAATAAATTAGTCCCACGCTCGAAGGACTGAGCAAGGAACAAAGAAACAAAATGAAGAAAGAAAATTCGAAGAAAATCCAAATAAATAGGGTTTGGGCTTTTAGGAAGGGTCAAAAGGTGAAATGGGCCTGAGATTTGGGTTGGCGGGCTCGAAATGGTTCTAAGGAGTATAAACTTAGGTTTTTGGGTTCGGGTGAACAGTAACGGGTTGGGTTCACTGTTCACCGTGGGTTGGCACTGTTCACAGCGGGTCGGCCGGCTGGATCTAGCACTATTCACATGCGGGTCGGGCGCAAGTTAACGGGTTGGGGTGAACAGTAACCGCGGGTTACTGTTCATCTTCCTCCCTTCGCTCCCGCTCGCGCATGGAAACAGGGGAAAAGAGGCGGCAGCTAATGGTGGGGCTAGAGGATTTTGCGACGGTTTTGGAGGGTAGGGTTGGGTTGGGTTGCTGGGGTTGTAGTGAATCCATTTTGAGGCTCGGTAGGACCGGCGGAGGCGGCAATCGCCGGCGGCGAGGGCAAAAGCTCGTGACACCTTTTTGTTTCAATAACGGTTTCCTAGGGTTCAGGGGGTCAGAGCTTTGGTGTTTGAGCATCTACGGAGCTCAGGCAAGCTTGTGGGAGGTTCGGTTTGGGCGGTGGTGGCCGGAGCTGGGCTGGCCACGGCGAGGTGGTCGGGCTGTGGGGCGACTCTTGGCGCCGGGGAAGACAAGGGCTTGGGAAGCTCGGGCATTAGTATGGTGGTAATCTTGGGTGCTAGGGGAAGCCACAGGAGCAAGGAATTGAATTTCTATCGATAAATCGGAGAGAACGGTTTAGGGCTCACCTTCGGGTTTCTTGGCAATTGCCGGCGACGGGAGAGAAGAGGGTTCAATTGGGCATGAGAGAGGCTTTATGGGGGAGTGTGGAGGAGGTTGGAGAGGTCTGCGGTTTTTAAAGAGGCCCGAAGGCGGTTCGGCGCTGGGAGTTGGCTATGGAGACGATGGCGCGTGGCACGGCCGGGACTGATCGGGGAGGCGCGGTCAAAGGGAGATGTGCTGGCGACTTTGGGCTGTGTACTGTGGCGGTTAAGGAAAGCAGGAGGTGTCAGGTCGGCCGGGGAGCTGTGAGAGCGGAGGGGGTGCAAAACAGGGGCGGACGGTGGCGACAGCGACCGGGGGCGCCTGCCACAGGAGCAGGGGCATTGAATAGGGGCGTACGGGCTCTGGCAGGCAGAGGAGAGATGGCGGCAGCAGGTGAGGACGAGAAGGCGCGGGATGAGTCGGTCGGCTTGGCGGTGAAGGAAGAATCGGGCAGCGGCGAAAAAATCTGGACCATGAACAGTGTTGCGCGCATTCTCTGCCGTAGAAGTGATGCAGGGTTGAACTGAGGGCGTAGATGAGTAGTCTAGGTAAGGATTAGGGCTAGAAATCAAATGAAATCCAAATTCAAAAGAAAGTCAAATTTGTTTTCAATTTTTGGTTTGTTTCAGGCTCTGATACCAAGCTATCGTGGGAACGTACCAAGGATCACATGCTGTAGTTGTGAGTGGTCGGCGGTCGGCTGCCAGGGAGCCTGCGTCTGGCTGGTGGAGCCGTGGTGACTGCCCAAGCGGCGGGAGAGGTGCAGGGGAAGGGCGCTGAAACAGGGGATGAGAGGAGAGAACATGGGATGAGGGGAATAGATTTATTCCTGGATGCCAAGAGGCATAGCCGAAATCCCAATATATAGTAGGGAGATTGGATCATATACCCTCCCTTTAGTTGGGAAATTGAGGATTTACCCTCCACATCTCAATGACACGTGGGGTCATCATAAGTCACTGACACGTAGGATGAGGGCTCAAGTAGGGGCCCTGCTGGAGTTGCTCTAAACCCAATCCGGACTCTGACTCAAAAGCCCTAATTCCTAAGCAATCTCGACTTTCCTAATGCTTCCACGGCCTGCTATAGAAATACCTCTGCTTCATGCTGCAGCCTGTCCAGCCGTTGTCGCTGCGGCACCCGGATCAGTCTCGTCCGGAATCTGAACCAATGGAGGCAGCGGCTGCGGATGCTGGCTGCGGTTGCGACGAGAATACTTGAGACCCCACATGACAGCGGAGGACATGGGATTGCGTACAAAGGAATTCTAGGCCTAAACATTGTCACCGTCAAGAAATCGAAGATTGTAATACAGAAATAAATCGATGATTTCATAAATGAGGTTGCCATTCTTTCTCAAATCAACTATAGGAATGTTGTGAAGCTGCTTGGATGTTGTCTGGAGACATAAGTGCCACTACTGGCTTACGAATTCATTTCAAATGGGGATCACAATCATCATCTTCATACTAAAGGCCCGTCAAAACTATCATGGGATGATCGTTAAGGATCGCACTTGAAACTACTAGAGCTCTAGCCTATCTACACTCTGCTGCTTCGGTACCTATATTTCATAGAGATATCAAGTCTTCTAACATACTTCTTGATGACAATTTTGTTGAAAACATAAGCACATGTAGGTTCAATTTATTCCATAAATAAATCATGACATCAAGCACGCACAGTAATAGAACCATCACAGGCATAAAAGATCTAGACATGTAAATCAGGCAACTATACATGAACAGATCTAATAGGGAGAACATGACTGTGACGTACCGAAAGTCCTGTTCTGATCGATTTGCGCGACTGTTGACACTGCAGGCACGATGCGAATGACACGAGGTCGATGACGACGCGTCGAAGCTGAACAACGAGGAAGACGAGCCAGAGCTACAGCAAGCAGTCGCGCAGAGCGCTTCCCAAAAACCTTATTCGCCCTCTCCCGGTGCAGAACTTCGAAGGCGACAGTTCCGGAGACCTGCTTTCCTGAACGACGGTGCACATCGGCGGACGGGATGGAGTAGACTACGTGGGACGGCGCAGCATAATGGAGGAGGCAAAAACCCTAGATTGATTTTTCGCTGTATCTTACATGGAGGCGTCGATTCAATATTTATAGAGAAATCAGGACGCGTGATCAAAACGCCTGCACGTTCGGATTAGTCGCGCGTAACGTAACCGATTCGGATTTACCGCCACTCAAAACAACAAAATAAAACTGCAAAAGGAAGCTGCGTCTGCGCAAGCACCTGGAACCAATTTTGGCGGACCATTCACGCAGGTGCCGCGCGCCTACGCCCACGCCCTTCGCCCGGCCCGGCGAGGCGAGCGAGTGCGTGTGATCCTCTAGTTCTCTCCCACACATGCTCAAGTGGCTAGGAGTGCACCCTCCCTTTTAAGGTGGTCTTCCTCTCCTAGAACTAGCAATATGATACTAAAGTTCAAATGTATGCCTCCTTTGCATGAGTGGGCCTTTGAGATTTTACATAAGAATTATTCTTCTTATATGGGTTTGGTCCACATAATTCAACAAATTTAACAACAAAAGTATCAGATTTTGAGGCTTCAAGGTACATTTCGATTGAGCGAACAGAAGTGACAGCTAGCATCCAAGGAACTATGGGTTAGGTAGACCCCATGTTCTATTATACCGGTAAGCTGACTGACAAGAGCGATGTTTCCAGCTTTGGAGTTCCTGTAGAATTGCTTACCAGGAAGAATCAATTTTTCTACGAGGCTCGTAGCGGTGACAGTCTTGTTGCGCACTTCCAGTCGCTTATCATGAAAGGCAACCTAGTACAGATAATAGATCCAAAGGATATAGAGGAGGGAGACGAAAGGGTTCAACAAGTCGTCAAGCTAGTGGCGAATTGCGATTGGTCGCACTCGGCGATGGTCATGATCGGACGGGACCAACGGCATCGCGACCGCAGGCAGTTCGCTATGCATCGCGAGAGAAGGGAAGAGGCGAATCCGGCCGCGCGTGCCAGCCATCCTCCATTTCCGAGCTCCTAGAGCACGCAGGTGTGACTGGGCATCGACCAGGCAAGCTCAAGCACTCTCCACCTCCAGGCTAGGTAAATTTGTTTCACCAGCTCCGTATGAATTCTCTACTCGCATCAAGTTTCGTTATTTCTGCCCCTAAGTGATGTGAGCCTGTGTAGTTTCGATGAATGTTAGCTTTTTTAGTTACTGCGTTCCTGTTCCTGAGATAGTGACCTGATTGTTAAAGTTTGGGGATAGATTAAGCATCACATGCTATGAGGGAATATTTTTTTGGATCCAAAGCAAACCTGTACGGATGGAATTAATGTAAGCTTAGCTAACTTGGAAAATGAGAAAAAAGGAAAATAAAAAAAAACTAGATATCGGTGGGGGCGGCGAGGAAGCCGGAATTGGGAGGGCGGCGGCGTCCTTCAAGATCTGGATCTGGGAGGGCGGCGGTATATAAAATATTATATCTTTATGTGATCACAGATTTATATAAGACTATTCACTATTGCAGTGCTTGTATTACTTCACTGGTACTCGGTAATCATTCTCTATTCAAGACACTGAAGTGATGGATCTAAGTACACATTAGCTATGCCTGATCAATATGGCTTCAACTTCTGGCTTCAGCTTATTTTTGCACTATTCATAAATTTCGTCTTTTTCTGAACTTTTGGCTTTTTTAGTTTTTTTACCGATTCTTTTTTTCTCGTATTTGTTTACATTATACGTGATGGGCTAATATGTTTTTTCTATTTTTAAATTTAATTATGTTAAATAAGTCTCTGTCAGCTACAGTGCTTTTTTCAGCCAGCTACAGTGCTTTCAGCCATAAGCCACGAGCTTTTCAGCCGAACCGATCACCACCGGTCATGCTTGATTAGTTAGAGAATGTACTAGTCCCGGGGGGGGTTAATGAAATATTGTCACCATTTTAAGTATACATTTTAGGAATGATAAAATAGATGTGGCATGGCATACAGTCCTATTGGTCTCAACAAACAAAGCTAGCTAAATTAGATAACTCAGTTAAGGGCAATGCTACCCATCATTCTAAAAACTGTTTACGAAATCTATATTTTGTTGGAACTAATCTTATTGTGTTGTTGATAGTGGTCGGTATCGAGTACTCGATGTATTCGAGTACTGTGTAGTCGTGTGTCGAGTACTCGGTGTGTTCAAGTACTGTGTAGTCGTGTGTCAAGTACTCGGTGTGTTCGAGTACTGTGTAGTCATGTATCGAGTACTCGGTGTGTTCGCCGAGTACATCTAGGAGTCGAAGACCCCGGAGTCAGAGAGTAGTTAGAGACTCCAGAGATTCAGTCGCAGTCGTTAGTCGAACTGCGTAGTAAACCGGTCATAGCTACACCGAACCGGTCGTATCTACAATGAACCGGTCGTGGTAGTCGCAGACGTGAGTTAATCTGCGTAGTAGCCATAGCTACAGTGAACCGATTGTAGCTACAGTGGACCGGCTGCTAGTTGGAAGATACCTGGTCGGTAGTCGGAGCTACAGGAACTAGTTGGTTGTCGGAGCTACAATAATCGGTTGGTGCTCGGAAGACCTGCGTAGTCGTAAGACCGGTAGTACTAGCTCAGTGTGAGTGGTACTACCGGAGTTGTGGTGGAGAAGCCGTGGTCAAAGTAATCGTAAGTCTAGTAGCAGCCGTGGTTGAGACACCGTGGTCGAGACGCCGTGGTTGAAAGACTTGAAGAAGGACTCGAAGTTGGTCAGGTTTGTGTGTGGTCGTAGATTTGGTCAGGTAGCAGTGTGCCTACACCAGTCGTATCCACTAGCTGTGTTAGTTGGTTAATGGGGCGAGTCTTTCGGTTAGTGCACAGTGTCCACCGAGTCGTAGGGATCATGGCTTGCAAAACTGGATCACAGGGAGTCGTGTGACTGTAGTGGGTGAGTGACCTGCATGTACGGCCTAGTTGTGTCTATTTAAGCCATGTAATATGTGGAGCAATTTGAGGAAATTGAGTAAATAGAAAAGGAAGGTAGAAAAGGCGCGTGTTGCCGAAAAAGAAGTCTATCCTATGTTTACTCGTTCTCCACTTGTGTGCGTTTCTTCCCTGGGCTGGGCTAACAATTAGTATAAAAGCTTTGGTGATTCTTGTGAATCGGAGATGCCGAGAGAAGGAAGGAGTGTGCCTCCATCCGCAGTACGAGGCCTGCTGCGAGGTGGTCTGTCCGACTTGCAAGTGGTGAAGAGGGAGAGCGCGGTGACGTTGTCATACCCGCAACTCACCGGCACGAACTGTACGATTTGGGCAATAAAGATGCATCTTTAGGCTCAGAACATGTGGGAAGTAGTAGAGCTGGGTGCCATGAAGTATCAGAAGAATCGGATGGCATTGTACATGTTATAGGGGTGGCCCCAACCTAAACCCAGCTGGCCTGCTAATAACATAAGCACCCCTGCGAGGGATACATGAGTGTAAAGACATACTTGTAAAATACTCTCAATGTGAATATATATGTGGCTGCCCTGAACATGGGGAAGGGGTAAGCATTGTTCATCTGTCATCTCCACTACCATACTCTCACTTTATTGTTTGGTCTGTAACCACAACCGTATGCCATCTATCAGGCTGTGCCAGAGGAAGTCATGTTTTCCCTTGTCGAGAAAGACACGACGAAGTCGGCATGGGAGGCAATCAAGACGGCGCATATGAGGCAGGATCGCGTGCGTGAAGCCAAGCTGCAGACCCTCAAGAGAGACTTCGAGGGGCTAAAGATGGAGAAAAGGGAGACCGTTGAAGACTTCGCCGGTCGGGTGACGTCTGTCGTCACCGGCATCCATGCATTGAGCAACACCATGGTAGATGAAATTGGCGTTGTTCGTAGGTTTTTTCGTGCTGCCCCGGCGCGCTACATGTAGCTTGTCACCTCTATCAAGCAGTTTCATGGACTTGAAGACCCTCACAGTGTCAGGTAGTACAAAGCCTACAATGAACGCGTCCAAATCAGTTTCGGTGGTGAGGCAAAGGAGAGTGAGTATTTGTTGCTCACACGCACGCAGTGGGAGACTCTTAACAAGAAGAAGAAAGGAGAAGGGTCAGGCGACGGCGCAAAGAAGAATCGTGACCGTGGCGACAGCTGTGTCACAGGTGGTTGTCGGGGAGATGGCCATGACGACAGTAGCGACAACAGTGGCTCCAACACCAGTGAACGCAAGTTCAAGAAAAAGGTGAAATGTTACAACTGTGGTATACGTGGGCATTTCGCCAGCAAGTGCCGCAAGCTGAAGAAGGAAGAGGTGCATCTCGCTGTGGCAGAAGAAGATTTTGTGAAAGAATGCTTTTAGTGCACATGGTATTTCCATTTAGGCAAATAAGAAAGGAGGGATGACATATGTAATGTTATCTTCATATTTTTTCAGGTTTAATCGTAGGTCTTGCTGTCAGTGGTGGCTTCACTCTTCTGCTTCTGGCTGTTGTTGTTCCCTTCATAACATGTAAGATCAAGTTATGGACGGTGAAAAAAGTGAAAGGAAAAGTTTTCAAGCAAAATCATGGGGTGCTATTGCAGCAATCAGAATCGCAAAAGACAGAAATTGGTGAAAGGATGATCATTACATTAGGGGAACTAGATAAGGCCACGGACAATTTTGACAAAACTCATGAGGTTGGTGGACGGCATGGCATTGTGTATAAAGGAATTCTAGACCTACATGTTGTGACCATCAAGACATCAAAGATTGTAGAACAGAGAGAAATCGACGAATTCATAAATGAGGTGGCAATTCTGTCTCAAATCAACCATAGAAACGTGGTGAAGCTCTCCTTGGTGCTGCCTTGAAACAGAAGTACCATTGTTGGTTTACGAGTTCATTTCAAATGGAACCCTTTATCACTATCTTCATGTTGGAGGACCAGTATCACTATCATGGGACGACCGATTAAGGATTGCACTTGAGATTGCTACAGCTCTAGCCTATCTACATTTAGCTGCTTCAATGCCAATATATCACAGAGATATCAAATCCTATTAACATACATCTTGATGATGGCTTAACAGCAAAGGTATCAGATTTTGGAGTTTCAAGGTATATTCCAATTGATCAAACAGGAGTGACAACAGCTGTTCAGGGAGCATTTGGTTATTTAGATCCCATGTACTATTACAGAGGTCGATTGACAGAAAAGAGCGATGTTTTTAGTTTTGGTGTTCTGCTTGTAGAATTGATCACTAGAAAGAGACCTTTCATCTATAGGTCCGATAATGATGCCAGTCGTGTTTCACATTTGTCTCGCTACTCACAAAAGGCAACTTGGCTGACATAATAGGCCCGCAAGTCATGGAAGAAGACGAAGAAGTCATTGAAGAGAACACCGAAGAATCAAGCAGACACTACACTATGGATGAGGAAATCCTGTTGTCAGGTAGGTATCCTCGATGATCTCATTTTGGCCTGAACTAAAAAATGCTCTATACATCCATTTCAATTGTACGGCAAGGAGCAAATGTTATTGCATCTGTTGACTGTTGTCTACGAAATAGTTTTGGAAATCTTTCTGTATGACATTTTTTTTTTCACCACGCTGTTTTTTGCGCATGAAGTCCGCTAGTGCCTGCATCCTTTTGTATCTCGATTGAATGTGGATTTTCTTTCTCCCTGATTTCATTACCCAGCTTGCTATTGTAACGAGACTAAAATGCAGACTACCTCTTGTGTCTGTGTAATGCTAATGTATTTTGCAAGAGTAAACCAAACCGTCTTGTACCTGTGAACGGGTCGAACAGATAGCGTAAATTGTGAGTGCGTTTTCCTAGATGAGGTGGCGCATTGGATACAAGTGGTGGCTGCGACGAGGTGTCCCACGAGTGATGCACGTGAGTACATCACCGTAGGAGAGAAGAGTTCTGCTTCAACCAACTCGCGCGGCACCGCCGTCCAAATGTTGGGTCGGCGGAGAGAACCACCGAGAGGATCGCGGCAGCGACGACGTTGGCCAGCTCCGATGGCCCCCAAGGCCGCGCGGAGGTCTCCGCGGCCCGACGCAGGAAGGCAAACTTCGGCGGCTTCGTGTCGCGGCGCTGCTGCTGACGCGGCGGCGTCGAGCTCTGTGGGGCGAGACAATCGGCGGAGGCGCCAGGCCTGGGACGGCCGGTTTGGCACCGACGGCGCCATCATCGGATCGGCGAAGGTTTCGTTCTGTTATCTGGCCTCCCTTTTCTCGTTATCTAGCCCCCTTTTTCGTACCTGCAGAGAGTGTTTTTTTAAAAGAGTAAATATATTACCGGTCCTTAAACTTTTTATGTTGTGTCATCTCGGTCTATAAACTTTTAAAGTATATCATCCCGGTCCTTAAACTTTCAAAGTGTAGCAATTTCTTTTGAAAGTCTATGGACCGGGATGACACAGCATAAAAAGTTCACTGCTACAACTACATAGGATATTGCCACACTTTGAAAGTTTAAGGACCGGGATGACATATTTTAAAAGTTTATGGACCGGGATGACACAGCATAAAAAGTTTAAGAACCGGTAATGGACTTTACTCTTTTAAAAAAATTTTGGACTTGAGCACATGTGAATATGGAGGTTCCTACTCGTGCTCCTCTGAATACTAAAAGCTAAGCCAAGTTAGTAGTAAATTGTTATGTAACCACCACGTGGAATCCTGCAAATTTCACCTAATTTAACCTTTGCGACTAGTAGTATTATGGGCCTGTTTGGGACTGCTCTGCTCCCACTTTTGCAGCTCCGCTCCTAAACTACCTAGCCAAACAGGTCCAGCTCCAGAAACTCCGCTCCAAGAAAAAGGTGGAGTTGAGGGCCAACTCCACGTTTTTCCTGGAGCTCCTCAAGGGGTACTCCAGAAACCAGCATTTTGTATCTTCTCGTGGAGTTGGAGGGTAATTACCCACCACTGCCATTACACAATTCCATACCGATTCGATTCTTTTTTCTCCTCCCCACCCACCTGCGACTCCTCTCCTCCCCACGCCCGCAGCTCCTCCTCTTCTCCGCCCCGCGCCGCCCCTCTGCTCCGGCCCCCGCCCGCGCCGCGCCGCTCCTCCGCCCCCCGGCCGCGCCGCTCCTCCCCTCCGCCCCCACCAGCGCCGCTCCTCCCCTCCGCCCCACCAGCGCCGCTCCTCCCCTCCGCCCCCACCCGCGCCGCCCTCCTCCTCTCCGCCCCCCACCCGCGCCGGCCTCTTCCCCTCTCCACCCCCACCCGCGCCGCCCTCCTCCTCTCCGCCCCGCCCCCCCACCCGCGCCGTTCCTCTCCGCCCCCCCACCCACGCGACGCTCCGCCGCCCTATTCCAGCCACCACCGGCGACGTGATGGCTGGGATGGATAGATCCGAAGATGCTGGGCTACCCCGACCCCTTCAACAGCCGCCGGCGGCCGCCTCCTTCCATCCCCCGACCTCCCAGCGGCCAGGCGCGGCCGTGCAGCGCCCAGTCGACGTCGTCCAGCATCCAGGGGCGGGCGGCCACTCAGAGGTTCCAGTGTTAGGAATGAATAATTGAACTGATCTTTGCTTCTCTTGGGGATACTACATCTATGTTGGTCGTATTTGCAACAAATAATTGAATTAACAATTTGCTACTCAGATATGCTACATCCAATGAGCCAACAGTTACATGAATGATTGATTAACAATTTGCTTCTCATAGGGATATTTCACTAACAAATTACTGTCTGCTTGTTATTCCGGTTACTTGCAGAATGACATTGCTTGATTCTTGTCTGTATTGCATTCCACTGTGGTTTTGCAGGTTAGCATCCGACAGCCATGGCGAAGCATCATCCTGATCTCATCATGTGCCGGAAGCAGCCTGGCATTGCGATTGGTCGCCTGTGTGAGAAATACGATGGCAGGTGTGTCATCTGTGACTCATACGTGCGCCCATGTACGCTTGTCAGGGTTTGCGATGAGTGCAACTATGGGTCCTTCCAGGGAAGGTGTGTCATCTGTGGAGGGGTTGGCATCTCGGATGCCTACTACTGCATGCAAGGAGTGTACACAGCAGGAGAAAGACAGAGATTGATGCCCCAAGATTGTCAATCTTGGAAGCGCCAAGACAGATCTCTTCTATGAGCGTAAGAAGTATGGTTTCAAGAAGAGATGATCAAGAAGATGGATTTGTCATGTTCTTCTTGGTTTCATTGTGTGTTGTCACACTGATATCAAGGGTAGTTTGTTGAGGCAACAGCTTTGTATTGGTGTAATGGACTGATATTTGTTTTTTGACCAACAATTTATGGGACAAAAGGATGGAATTATTTGACCAAAATATTTGTTTTTTGGTTTTCTCGAATAAATTTATTGCGATTATAATATTTTACATCATATTTCAATTGGCAACAAAAAAATTCAGTTACATATGCTCCGCAGACATCAAAACATACACCAAACATCATTCAGGGGCACATTGGACCTTTCTCAGGGAAACATCACATTCCTGGAGCTGGAGCTAGCTGCGTGCCAAACAGGACCACCTGCTCCAGGAACTCCACAGTGGAGCTGCTCCATGGTGGAGTTGGTAGAGCAGAGCTGGAAAAACTGGAGCAGAGCAGTCCCAAACAGGCCCTATAAATTTATTATAATCATGACTCATCTTTTGAAAAAAAAAACCTGTCATTTTCTCAAAAACAGTAGAGTGCTGTTTCATTCACGGGTTAGCTGTTAGACACGAAATACTGACCGTCTTCCTTTAAAAAATGTAGTATTCTAAGCAGTGGGGGTAGCTGGTAGAACACAGAATACTGTCATCCCAAGTTAATCAAGTCATGTGGACGCTTCCCAAATCCTTCGTAGTTTCGTGCGGTAGGTAAGAGTGTTTATAGGTTAAGTAGTGCTTCACTAGCTTGGAGAAATACTGACCGTCTTCCTCTAAAACAAGTAGTATTCTAAGCAGGGGGTTAGCTGGTAGAACACAAAATACTGTCATCCCAAGTTAATCAAGTCATGTGTGTTGGAATCGAGCCCAAGAATTCACTCACAATCTCACAATGTTCTCTCGGGAGGTATTTTCAGACTTGCTACAGTGTTTCTTCAGAAAAAACTGAAGGAACAGACGAGCACCAGATTGGGGCAATTTTCTCTGATTCTCTAATTCAAAGTTAATCAACTTACAAGCAAAAATGGAACTTAGTTACTAGGATCCACACAACCCGTGATCCACAAATCTAGGAACCAAAACGTGCAACACCGCACGACTAAACAAAATGGGAATGGTTCAACTGAACCTGAAAATGCGCTGCTACTCCAACTGAAGTCTGCGCTGTTATTTGAAACCGAACGACTTGAACCTTCGCGCCTTCCAACTGAACTGCGTCAGGATTACTAGCTCACATGCTCCCCCTTAATCCTGACCTGGTTCTAAATCTCGAACGCCTAGCAGTTCCCTCATGGCTGCCAACTTCACTCCTGCCAGCGCCTTTGTCAGTGGATCTGCACGCTGTTCTCCTGTGTGCACGAACTCCACTTTGATCTGCCCTCTCTCGACGCATTCCCTTATAAAGTGGAATTTGGTGTCTATGTGTTTACTGCGACCATGGAATACAGGGTTTTTCATGAGAGCAATTGCCGAGCGGTTGTCCACAAACAAAGTCACTGGTTTTGCCTCTAACCCCGTGAGTTCACTGATCAAACTCTTCAGCCACAATGCCTGACAGGCTGCTGCCGTCGCTGCCATAAACTCAGCCTCGCACGATGACAATGCCACCGTTTTCTGCTTCTGTGAGTTCCATGACACCAAACTTCCATTCAGATAGAACGCCATACCTCCGGTACTTCTTCTCCCCTCGAGATCACCAGCCAGGTCGCTATCTGAGTAACCACAAAGATTGACTTCTTGATTTCCCTTTTCATAAACAATCCCGAAATGGACTGTCCCTCTCAGGTACCGAAGGATTTGCTTGATTACTTTGTGATGCAGAGTTGTGGGTCTCTCCATGTATCTACTCGCTACCCCTACTGCATAGGATAGATCCGGGCGAGTATTCAGTAGATACCTGAGACAACCAATGATGCGTCTATATTCTGTGGGATCAACTGGAGTGCCTTCTGGGTCTTTGTGCAGCTGCAGCTTGTACTCCATTGGGTATTTTGTCGGATTACAGTTCTCCATCCCGAACTCAGATAATATCTTCTGGGCATAAGCAGCTTGCTTGAGCAGTATCCGACTTTCCTGCTGATCCACCTCAATTCCCAAATAATACGTGAGGAGCCCCAAGTCACTCATTTCAAACTCCTTCATCATTTGCTTCTTGAACCTCTTCACTTCTTCGGCATCGTTTCCTGTCACAACCAAATCGTCAACATACACTCCGACGATTATACTTGCATCTCCTTCTCCTCTAGTGTACACGGCCTGCTCTTGAGAACACTTTCTGAAACCGATTTCTCTCAAGCTTTTATCTAGCCGTGTGTTCCATGCTCGGGGAGCCTGCCGCAACCCATAAAGTGCTTTTGAGAGTTTGTACACTTTATGCTTCTGATCTTGCACCTCAAAACCTTCTGGTTGACTGACGTACACTTCTTCCTCTAACTCACCGTTGAGGAAGGCCGTCTTCACGTCTAGATGGTGCACTTGCCAGCCTCTGCTTGCTGCTAGTGCAAGGATGACCCTCACTGTGTCCATCCTGGCAACCGGAGCAAAAGCCTCCTCAAAGTCAATACCTTGTTTCTGCACATAACCTTTTGCCACCAATCTTGCCTTATGCTTGACAATCTTCCCCTCTGCATCTCTTTTCAATTTGAAAACCCACTTCAATCCAATTGGTTTCTGTCCAGGAGGCAACTCTGTCAGTGTCCATGTGTGGTTTTTCTCAATGGACTCGAGCTCCCTCTCCATTGCTTCATACCAGCAAGTTTCAGCTGCAGCCTCCCGAAAGCTTGTTGGTTCTTCAGGCATCATCAACATGGCCACTGCATCTTCTTCAAAATCCCCTGTCACCTCTTCAGTTTCTGCATAAATCTCTGAGATGGACCTAAACCTTACCGGCCCATCATGAGATTCTGGTGAATTTGATACTGCAGATGGTGTCACTGTTGGATTCCTTGCTGGTGTTTCACTTGGACTAGTCGGATCTGACAAAGGAGACTCTGAGTTTGTCGGATGAGCTGAATTCACTGCTGCCGTGGGTGTCGAGAAAGCTTCTGTGCATGTTCCCGCTTCTGCTGCAGATGTATCTTCTGAACTGAACTCATCCAACACAGTGAAGTCCGACAACTCTATTCTATTGTCGGTTTCATCATTCCACTTCCACTCTCTGTCCTCTTGGAAAATGACATCCCTACTCACTTGGAGTTTGCTGCGAATTGGGTCAAACAACCGGTGAGCCTTACAACCTTCTTCAACACCCAAATACACCATAGGGGAGCTTCTGTCATCAAGCTTCTTAATGTGAGGAGCTGCATTCTTCACATACACTGTGCACCCAAATACTCTCAAGTGTCCAAGATGTGGTTTCCTTCCTTCCATAGCTTCAAAAGGAGTACGCCTCTCTAGTGCCTTGGTGGGAAGCCGATTCAGCAAATAGACCGAATGCCTCACTGCTTCACCCCAAAATTTGCCCGGCACATGCATACCTTTGAGCAGTGATCTAGCCATGGCCATTACTGTCCGGTTCCTGCGCTCTACAACACCGTTTTGCTGCGGGGTGTAGGGAGCCGTGACATGCCGTTCAATGCCCTCATCCTCACAGAACCGGTTGAATTCTGCTGACAGAAATTCTCCACCGCGGTCTGTCCGGAGTACTCTGACCTTTTGCCCAACTTTGTTCTCTGCCAAAGTTTTGAACTTCCTGAATGCTTGGAAGGCATCACTCTTTGCTACTAGTGTATAGACCCACATCCACCGAGTGCAATCATCTACTATCAAGAAGAAGTACTTGCTACCAGCCAGGGTACATGGGGAAATTGGTCCACATAAATCAGCATGAAGGAGTTCAAGGGGTCTCTGTGCTCTGAAATTTACCTGCTGTGGGAATGGCATTCTTGCATGCTTGGCCATCACACATGCTTCACACAGCTTATTAGGTCTGCATATCTGAGGCACACCCACTGCCAACTCCTTCTCACCTATTAGCTTCAGATCTCCAAAATTGATGTGTCCTAGCCTTGCGTGCCACAGCCATGATGGATCTTCAAGACTTGTCAGCAAACATACTGCTCTAGAGGTCTTCAGGGTTATCTTGTACAACCGGTTTTGTGTCCTCTTCACACACATCAACAATTTCCCACTATTGTCAATCACTTTCAAATTTTCTCCAACTAGATGCACCTCAATCCCTTCTTCGGTCAACTGACCAATGCTGATTATGTTACTACATAAATCAGGGATATAATATACCTCTTTAAGTATCTTCTGATCTCCATTCTTGCAGTCAAAGATAATTGTTCCTTTGCCCTTAATCCTGACAAAAGATCCATCACCGAACTTCACTCTTCCAGTGACAGCTTCATCTAGCTCTTGGAACTTGTCTCTGTGGCCAGTCATGTGATTACTAGCCCCATTATCAAGGTACCATAAATCTGAATCTTCAAAACTTTTGCTGCCGAGGTGCAATTCTGGTTGTATCTTCTCTTCACTGAGTAGCACTTCATCTTGCCGCCCCTGACCATGACTCTTCTCCTCATGGGACACTAGCAGCATAAGTGCGGGCTCTTCTTCGGACGTTCGAGTGAGGTGAGCCTCTTCATCGCGCTTCTTGCTTCGGCACTGTGAGGCATAATGGCCCATATTCTTGCAAGAGTAGCATTTGATATGACTCTTGTCACGGGAGCCATTTCCAGCAGAGTTATTGCCTCCGGTACCATCTTGGCGTGATTGGCCACGGCCAGATTTTCCTCTGCCACGCCCACGTCCTTGCCATTTGCCGCGGTCACTTGAGTTGGATCCGCGTCCTCTTCCTCCAGATGAGCCGTCAGCAGCATCCCCTTTCTGCCTCGCCTGCCACTCAGCGTGAGTGAGCAACAGCTGACCTTGGGCATTGTTAGTGCCGCTGCGTTGTCGTGCAGCTCTTTCTTCGTACGCCTTGAGCCTCCCGATCGCCTCTTCAAACGCCATTGTTTGAAGATCATAGAACTGCTCAATCCCGGCCACGACTGGGAGGTACTTGTCGGGTACGGAATCAAGCAATTTTTTCACGAGGGCTGAATCTGCAAGGGTTTCACCGAGAGAACTGTACTTACTGGACAGAGTGCTAAGTTTTCCGGCAAAGTCATCAACTGACTCATTCTCCCCCATCTGCAAGACGTCAAATTCACTCTTGAGTGTCTGCAACCGCGCCTGCTTCACTCGATCTGCCCCCAAATACCGGGTCTTCAGACTGCTCCAGATCTCCCGTGCAGTCTTCTTCTTCGCGATCTGGAGAAGAACATCTTCGGGCACGCACTGGAGGAGATGCGCCCGAGCCACCTTGTCCTTCTTCACGTCCACCTGAGCCCCTTGTGCTGGTTCCACGGCCTCCCATACACCTTGGGCGTCGAGGATCGCTTCCATGCGGATCGCCCATACTGTGTAGTTGCTGGAGCTCAACATCGGCATGTGAAACGGCGCGCCGCCGCTCTCCCTCACCGCCGCTTGTGGAATCAACGCCATACCTCCGAGATGAGGATCCTTGGATTGATCTTCCTGAAGCTCTGATACCAGATGTTGGAATCGAGCCCAAGAATTCACTCACAATCTCACAATGTTCTCTCGGGAGGTATTTTCAGACTTGCTACAGTGTTTCTTCAGAAAAAACTGAAGGAACAGACGAGCACCAGATTGGGGCAATTTTCTCTGATTCTCTAATTCAAAGTTAATCAACTTACAAGCAAAAATGGAACTTAGTTACTAGGATCCACACAACCCGTGATCCACAAATCTAGGAACCAAAACGTGCAACACCGCACGACTAAACAAAATGGGAATGGTTCAACTGAACCTGAAAATGCGCTGCTACTCCAACTGAAGTCTGCGCTGTTATTTGAAACCGAACGACTTGAACCTTCGCGCCTTCCAACTGAACTGCGTCAAGATTACTAGCTCACATGTGGACGCTTCCCAAATCCTTCGTAGATTCGTGCGGTAGGTAAGAGTGTTTATAGGTTAAGTAGTGCTTCACTAGCTTGGAGAACGGAGATTAGAAGAAAATCCATGATCATCACCATCTGTTCGTGGAGATTAAGATAGCTACAGTTGTATCTATGGAGAGGTTAGCAAGTAGGAGAGTTGTAATCACGGTGGCTGTAGTTGCAGCGGTGCTGCTGCAGCTGTTGGGTGCGGTGGCAGCGGCACAAGCAAGAGCTAACTGCAACACCGGCAGCGGCAGCATCAGCATCTCCTACCCATTTGGAATTGAGCCTGGCTGCTACCACGACGGCTTCAACCTCACCTGCGATCACTCACACCGACCGCCCAAGCTGTTCCTGGGCGATGGCACTGTCGAAGTGCTTGAGATCTCCATTCCCAATGGCACGGTGCGCATCAACAGCAGTAGCATCGTGCCGTTATCGGCTCCTAATACTACTACTGATGGTGCACCCGGCAAGGTCAACAGGACAGGCAAGTATCACACATGGGGTGGCCTCAGAGGGGGCGGCCCGTTCTTCGTCTCGCCGGACAAGAACAAGTTCCTGGTGCTGTCGGGCAGCAACGTCCAAGTCCTCCTCCTTGGAGAGGACAACAGCACTGTCAGTGCCTGTGCCACTTACCGCCCACCGGCCCCAGAAAAAGGCCAGCCATTTCAGTACCCCATGCACAACGAGTGCTCCGGCATTGGCTGCTGCAGTGCAGCCATCCCAAAAGGCTACGCTTCCTACAGCATCCAGGTCCAGCCCCCTAATAATATTTCCGATTTTGATGCAGAATCCTCAGTGTACATAGCTGAGGAGGGGTCCTATAATGTCACAAGCCCGATCTTCGAATCTGTAAGTACTCTCCCAGCCTTGCTGGACTGGGTGATCAGCAATTCAACATGTGGTACAGAGCCATCTACCACACCTGCATCTGCATGCCACAGCAGCAACAGCTCCTGTCAAAACTATACAAGCTATGCTTACAACGGGTACCGGTGTCGCTGCTCTGCTGGCTATGGAGGCAACCCTTACGTTCCGAACGGATGCCAAGGTATACAAGTTAAATCAACCTGGTTTTATCTCCTCAATGTTACGAAGTTAAATTGCAAATTAGGTTGATATGATATCCTGATGAAAGCTTAGTCTTAGATATATCTATATCCGCCACAAATATGGCTATTTTATCAGTCTTGTTTATTTTACGGTGCTGCTTTATTCTTTGATTAGACATCGACGAGTGTGCACACTGGGAACTCCACTCATGCTATGGAACCTGCATAAATGTGCCTGGAACATTTCATTGCCGATGCCCTGATGGGACCAATGGGAATCCCTTCATGGAAGGGGGATGTATCAAGATCAAGAATTCTTCTCAAGGTGGTAATCACTACGCAGCACCGATTACCTAAACCATGTTTTCATATCATCAGTTCATCACAACTCTCTATATAGTAGTAACACCCTGTAGATAGTTGAATAATAATTCTCTAATTAATTCTATGCCATTTAAACTTGTCTGCACTAACTCCATGATCCCACTGCTAAGCTGGGAAGTTCAATGGGGACTTTTTTTTTCAAGAAACCAGTTTATACATGAGAAAATTTACATAATCCCTTCTATTATATGTTTGTTATGTTTTGCTCTCATTGTTTTGTTACTTACATCACATCACTCCCATTATGTCAAGAAAATAAATTCCCAATCTAGTAATCTTCGTAGTTTGAAACTGATGGTTCTTCAGTAACCATTTGGCCATTACCACCTCTATTTTGGTAGTGATTATTTTAGGATCACCTCTACAGAAGAGGAAGTTTAAAGCTAACTTATTACTACATTTTCAGTGGAGCTTGATTTGTTGCTTTCATAGAAAGAATTCTGACTTGGGTAGCAATGTCCTGCTTGCATTTGTGGAGATAATATAGCATCGTAGTGAAAAGGGAAAAGTGATTAATTGCGTCAAGTTTCCTACATAACCAAATATAATTGAACTCTATGTGTTAGCGACACACAGCCTGCGGCTGCTCTGTATCCTCTTTCGTATATACAGCATGCTCTACATATAGATAGCAGGAGATAGATTCTCGCTTGTGTAGATAGCAGGAGATTATCCTCTTTCCGTTTTGCTTTATCTCTGAATCTTTCTTCTAGTCAGTTGCCTTTTCTATTGGCCTGTAATCTCGGCACTTGCTGTTACACTGTAGCCTATCCGGCAATGATATAATACGAGAGCTCCCAGACTGATTGCCGTATGGTGCATTCTCCAATTCCTCTCCAACCTCTTTCACGGTATCAGAGCTGGGGATCTCCTTGGCACCACACTCTCTAATTCCTCTCCAACCTCTTTCATGGTATCAGAGTAGGCGATCTCCTTAGCCTAGCTCTTTCACACAAGCTTCCGCTGCCATGAGCACCAATCCATATAGACTGTCTTCTTCTTCCGCCTCCTCCACTCCATACACCACAAATGCTTCCACTGCCATTGTTCTTCCTTCCTTTGCCGCCCATGTCGCCAACATTCGCACTCAGGGAAAACAATTTTGGTTCAAAAATTTTTTCGGATCCCTCTGAGAAATCCGAAATTCAGAAATTTCGAGAACTTTGGATTTTTTCCCCAATCATGCCGACATGGATTCCCCAATCGCTGGCCGCCGTCGCCTTCCATGAGCCGCCTCCCCCTTCCCCTACCAGTGCAGCCTCCCCCTCCCTTCCCGTCCCCTGCCAGCGCCGCCTCCTTCAGTCCCATGCCAGCGCCGCATCCCTTCCGTCCCCTGCCAGTGGCCAGAGCCGCCTCCTCCTCCCTCGCTGGCGCCGATCGAGAGAGGAGATCGATGATGAATAGAAGAGTCGACCGAGAGAGAGGAGATCGAGAGAGAAAGGGAGAAGATCGATCGGCACTCGGGGGAGGGAGAGAGTGAGAGGAGATTGATTGGGGAGATGAGAGATCGATGGGAGAGAGAGAGGATGGGCGAGTCGGCCAACGGAGTAAGGAAGATAGGATGGGCTAGGCCGACAAAAAATTTCAAAATGAGCCGGAATTTTAGATCGAACTTGGTTTTTTCGGAGTGGGCCAGGAAAACTGAATTTCGTCAAATTTTAGGAAATTTGGCCCAAAAAAGTATTCCTTATTTGCACCTATGTTTCGGTGATATTGGATCTCAAGGAATCCAATTACTCAACATGGCGTGCTTTCTTCAAGGTCATCCTCAGTAAATTTGGGCTTCTCCGTCATATTGACGGCCCTGACCCTGACCACGTCTGGTCTAGCATATTTGGTCTCTTCTAGGACAATAAGCACACCCGTGCTATCTACATCGAATCTGAATTCTACACCATCTACCAAGGAGATATGTCGATCTCGGCATACTGCCACCGGCTCAAGACTCTTGCAGACAGTCTTCGTGATGTGGATCAACTTGTCTCTAATGAGATGCTCGTTCTCAACATGCTGCATGGCCTCAACCCCAACTTTCACAACACAACATCCATCCTCACCATGCAGGTGTCATTTCCAATCTTCCTTCATGCTCGCTTGTTCCTTCTCCTTGAGGAGCACCGAACTAAGTAGACTACCAAGATGGTTGTGGCCACTATCCTGTACTCCGTTGCCCGACCGACCTCTTCATACGGGAGCAACATCAATAGCACCGACGGCTCCTCCTACAATTGTGGTGATCATTCCGACAAAAAGAACCGTGGCTACCACAGGAAAGGCGACCGGCGCAACAATGAAAACATCAGTAACACCGGTCGCCCCACTCTGGCCGCGCCATCTTCCTCTTGGGTTCCATGCTTCAATCCCTGGACCGGTATGATTCAGGCCTGGCCTATGCCTGTCGGTCAGTGGAGTGCTCCAACTTCTATTGGTCTTCTTGGTCCACGGCCAAACGTGGCACCAACGCACGCCTACGCTGCTGCTCACACTCTGACATTAATTCAAATGGCGCCTCTCCAAGGCCTGACCCCTGCTTGGGATTAGTCAGCTCTGATCATTGCCCTCAACAACATGACTGTTTAGTCACCTACGCCTGGTAGGGTGTGGTTCATGGATACTGGTGCGACCTCGCACATGGCATCCAGCCCAGTAACGTTTCCTCACCTACTCCCTACTCTTCTACTTCCAGCATTATCATCGACAATGGCAACACCTTGCTGATCACTCACACCGGCCATCTTTCCATTCCCACCACCTCTTCTCCTTTGCACCTTAACAACATTCTTGTTGCTCCTCATCTATACTCGTGATAATTCTGTTTCTATCGAATTTGACCCTTGTGGTTTCTCTGTAAAGGATCTGCGCACAAGGACGAAGATTCTCTACGGTGACAGCCCTGGTAATCTCTATCCACTGTTCTCCTACAACTCCGCAGCTCACCCACAGAGTCTTCACACAACTACCACTTTCGTCAATCTTTGGCATAAGCGACTCGGCCATCTTGGACGTGAAGTTCTTTTTCGTGCACTAGGATCTTTTCATTCTAGTTGTAATAAAACAGGCTTATCTAGTTGTCACGCGTGTCAACTTGGAAATCATGTCCAGCTGCCTTTCAATAACTCCACATCGTTTACTACTGTTCCATTCGAACTAATTCATTGTGCTGCTTGGACTTCCCCAATTATTAATATTTTAGGCTATCAATACTATCTTGTCATTCTTGACGAATTCAATCATTATGCTTGGACATTTCCTTTGTGTCAAAAATCTGATGTGTTTCCACTCATTCCCACCTTCCTTCTCATTTTTGGGCTGAAGCCTTTAGCACGGCCACCTACCTACTAAACCGTCGGCCAAGCAAACCTTGCCATCTTATTTCTCCCCATGAGCTTCTCTTTGGTACACCTACAGACTACACCCATCTCTGTGTTTTTGGGGGTCTACTATCCTAACCTTGTAGCCACCACACCTAACAAGCTTGCTCCTCATTTTTTGCATGTATGTTCCTTGGCCACCTACCGGATCACAAAGGCTATCGATGCTACGATCTTGCCACTCATCGTATCATCAACTCTCATCATGTCTTCTTTGATGAATCTTCGTTTCTCTTCAAACAAGATTCCACTCCTCCAGATAATCTGGACTTTCTTGAGCTAGGCTTACATGTTCTTGTTCTTGTCATAACACAACATTTAGGCACTGCGGCAGCACCTTCACATTCTAAGACATCAGCCACAACAGCCTCCTTTCTTGTCGCTACCACGACAACCGACTCTCCCACCACAGCACCTACTTCGCCTGCCGCGATATCCACTTCATCTGCCATGGCAGACCTTCCTTTGTTGCCACATCCTATTCCAGCTTGCCATCCCATGATTACCCATGGCAAACTTGGGAAGGTCATGCCAAATCCCAATATGCCAACATCGTTTCCACCATTGCTATCTCGCCCATACCCAAGTCAGTGCGCTCTGCTCTCCGTGATCCCAACTGGCTTCAGGCAATGCACAAGGAGTACCGTGCCCTGTAGGCCAATGAGACTTGGGCCCTTGTTCCTCGCCCTCGTGGTGTGAACATTGTCACAGGCAAGTGGATCTTTCAGCATAAGATTCATTCTGACGACTCTCTTGATCGCTATAAGGCTCGTTGAGTTGTTCACAGCTTGTCCCAACAACCCGGTGTAGACTTTGATGAAACCTTCAGCCCAGTCGTCAAGCCGGCCACGATTCACATTGTTCTCAATCTTGTTGCCTATTGTCAGTGGCCCATCCATCAGTTTGATGTTAAGAATGCATGCCTTCATGGAATTCTTAATGAGACAGTTTATTGTCAACAACCTACTGGTTTCATTGATCCTGACCGATCAGATCATGTTTGCTTTTTTTGTCTAAGTCGCTATTTGGACTAAAACAGGCACCTCGTGCGTGGTACACTCGGTTTGCAACCTTTATCCGCACGATTGAATTTCATCCCACCGCTTCTGATGCAACCCTTTTTGTGTTTCGCCATGGTCACAACCTCGCATATCTTCTTCGATATGTTGACGATATTGTCTTGACTGCTTCCTCAAACACACTCCTCTAGTTCTTCATTCTGCACCTTCATCGCGAATTCTCTATGAAGGATCTTGGTCCCCTTCATTTCTTTCCTGGCATCTCTGTCACCCGTTCATCTACCAGCTTCTTTCTCTGCCAGAAAAAATACACCGAGGATCTTCTCGAACAAGCTGGCATGACTTCGTGTAAACCTGCCACCACACCTATTGACACTAGTCCCAAACTCTCCTCCTCAACTGGTACTTCTCTCTCTCTCTCTCTCTCTCTCTCTCTCTGACGGCTTGGCATACCGCAGCTTGGTAGGTGCTCTCCAATATCTCACCATGACGTGTCCTAATATTGTCTATGCAATGCAACAGGTTTGCCTTCATATACATCATCCATGGGATTGTCACATGACTCTCGTCAAGCGCACCTTGAGATATATCAAGGGCACTACTTCTTATGGTCTGCAGATACACGCCTCCTCCTGCATGGACTTGCTGGCATACTCCGACATATTAATTGCGTCAAGTTTCCTACATAACCAAATATAATTGATGAACTCTACGGTCTCGAACCAACAAAGCTAAACTAAGTAATTTACTTAAGACCAATGCTACACATCATACTAAAACTATATACAAAATCTTATTGCATAATGCAGATCAACAGCGGGTGTAGAAATCAAGAGTTGGTTTGGATGTAAGGTGTATGAAGGGTTTGGATAAGTTTTTGTAAAAAAAAAAGAGATAGAAAAGAATTGTTAGTACTTAGGGCATCTGTAGTGTATATAGCTTGCTGGCTCTTAAGGTGGGCCTCGCATCATTCTTAACACCGACGCTGCAACGTTTGAGGCCATCGTCGGCTGTAAGGAAAGGTCCACTCGGCTGTAAAGAAGGGGATGTGGCAGTTGGTAGTTAGGGAGAAAGAATAATAGATGTAAAGAAAATTGTATTTTAATGCTTGTGACCAAGTCTTTAACTTAAGGACCAGCCTCAAGCATTTTTTGCTTATGACCTGCTTAAGGTCACCCCTGTAATGTATAAGATTGACCTTAAGGTGGCTTATGACCCTCTACACTACAGATGCTCTTAGTACACATAGTTAGTACACAGTCTTTCCTTTTTAGTTAGATAAGAATTTTAGATGAGATATGTAATTTTATTTTGATAATTTTTCAGGTTTAAGGATAGGCCTGGTAGTCAGCGGTGGCTCAATTCTCTTGCTTCTGGCTTTTGGTGCTCCGTTCGTAACACGTAAGATCAGGTTACGGAAGATGGCAAAAACAAAAGAAAAATTTTTCAAACAAAATCATGGGTTGCTATTGCAGCAGTTGATATCACAGAAGGCGGATATTGGAGAAAGGATGATCATTACCTTGGCAGAGCTAGAGAAGGCCACAAACAATTTTGACAGAACTCGTGAGGTTGGTGGTGGAGGACATGGCATTGTGTACAAAGGAATACTAGACCTACATGTTGTGGCCATCAAGAAATCAAAGATAGCAGTACAGCGAGAAATTGACCAATTCATAAATGAGGTTGCAATTCTTTCTCAAATCAACCATAGAAATGTGGTGAAGCTCCTGGGATGCTGCCTTGAAACAGAAGTTCCGTTGTTAGTTTACGAGTTCATTTCAAATGGAACGCTTTATCATCATCTTCATGTTGAAGGGCCAATATCACTACCATGGGACGACAGACTAAGAATTGCACTTGAAATTGCTAGAGCTGTAGCCTATCTACATTCAGCTAGTTCTATGCCAATATTCCATAGAGATATCAAGTCTTCTAACGTACTTCTTGATGATAGTTTGACAGCCAAGGTGTCAGATTTTGGAGCTTCAAAGTACATTCCAATTGACCAAACAGGAGTGACTACAGCTGTTCAGGGAACACTTGGTTATTTAGATCCCATGTACTATTACACCGGTCGACTAACAGATAGGAGTGATGTTTTTAGTTTAGGTGTTCTTCTTGTAGAACTACTTACTAGAAAGAAACCTGTCATATATTACTCCGACAGTGGTGAGAGTCTTGTTTTACACTTTGTCTCACTACTCACAGAAGGCAATTTGGTTGACATACTCGATCCGCAAGTCATGGAAGAGGAACATGGAGAAGCCCAAGAAGTAGCTGAACTAGCGGCAATGTGTACTAAATTGAAGGGAGAAGACCGGCCTACAATGAAAGAAGTGGAGATAACACTTGAAAACCTGCGAGTTAAGAAGAAGCAAGCTCAGAGCAATACAGCAACATCAAGGAGATATGATGGGCATCAAATTGCTGATCATTACATGTCAATTGAAAGGGTTACTGCGGAAAGCAGACAATATACTATGGAGGAGGAAATCCTGTTATCGGCAAGGTATCCTCGATGATGTTTGTTTTGGCCTCAACAACAATGCTATTATATATAGGCATGCATGTCAAATTAGAGCAAATGTTCTTGCTTGCTTTCTTATTTTTTGGAAGGTAATGATGTTGTTTTTGTTCTCTTACTAAATAATTGTATGAATCTTTTGGTAGCCACATTTGTTTAAGTCAGTTGATTTCGTATATTTTCTTGTCTAAAAAACCGAAATGGGGCAATGCCTGTACTTTCATTTCTGTTGATTGAATGTGGAGAATTCGTTCCCTTGCTCACTATCCAGTTTACTGTAAGGTACTACAGTTGCTGATTCGAGTCTCAGACTGCCTCATGTTTTTATGTATTCTAGAGATAATACTACTGATTTTTGTTGGAGTATAGCACATTTTTCCCATGTCGAACCCACACTAATGTGCTCAAATCGGCCGCCTGAGCTTTAGCAAATCTCTGCATGAGTATGTATATACGACAGGTGGACCAAGATGCCAGAAATATGGCACGTCACAGCTGTAGCTGCAAACCAAACGTTATTCTAGAAAGTCACTTGCTTGACCTTATGTGGCAACGTGCCATTTTATTTCCCTCCATTCTCAAAATCGAGCGAGGAAGACGTGAAATCAAAATGTAGCAAGACATTGCAAATCCTAAAATCACAAGGAAAGCATATACTACGTTGCAAGAATATTGGTCTATTCTTTTCTTCTTTTCAATCGATTTTTAGCTTCGATTCTTTTAGCAATTATTATTTATTAGACTAATAAAATAATTACTATTTATTAGACTAATAAATCGTAGTCAAACACATAAGCTGCACTATTGAAATCGCATAGATCGAAGCCATACGTAGATGCTAGGAACAAGGCCCAATATCTTTTTTGCGCCTCTCAGGATTTTGGGGTCTCGTTGGCATGTGATGCCCAATATCTTTTTTCTGAGCGCAAGACCAATGTATATCTTATTGTTTGCTTTAAAGTTGGGCCGTTCTTGACAGCACGTAGCCCATGGGCCATGGCACAACCTGTGCGGTTTTGGATTTGTTGTTTTCAAATTGTGATTATCGGAATATAAATAATTGACGAGCAGCGCTTCAATATTTTCATCTTTAATAAGAAATAGTACTAATCTCAAAGTAAATAAAGATATAAGTAGTATCTATCAACTATTCATCATATTTTAAAAATTATGTAAATCACTGTTAAGAAAAATATAGAAATACTTCTCTTAATTGACATCTTTTCGAACAAGACTGAAGTGAGATAAGAGAAAATCGATAAGTACATATATAAAACTGGCCGGTTTCCCGAACCATGCCACAAACACGCACATCTCCCGACTTGTGGCCCCCCAACCCAAAAGGTAAGGAAATCATAATTCGCACAGTCGCACGCGCGTTGCTCATGTGGACCAAAAGCCAACTACTCCATTTTTTTTGGCTTTGGTTTTCGCGCCTCAAAAAACCGAAATAAATAAGATAGTTTTTTCAATCCAAACAGCTCTCCAAACCCACCAACGCATACATTGTCTATGTCAATGTCTTCGTTGTCCGTCATCGTTTCAAAAAGTACAACCAAAAGTCATCAACTGTAACCAAAAGCTTTCAACCGCAACAAAAAATATAGCCAAACTCTAGGCTTGTTCTTGTTGCTTTGACTTATGTCTTTTGACTACGGTGTATGGCTTTTGGACTGTTTGTAAGAGAGAGTATAGAGTAACAAAAACTTACATACGATTTTAATCGATATAAATAAAGTTATTATAATATATGTCATAATTAACTCGTAGACAATAATTTAGAAAGATACTTTATTTAAAAGTTTATTACTCGTACAGTTTTTAAAAGCAAAAAAAGAAGGGACATTTCGCTGGAAAAGTGAAAAGGCGAACTAAGCATAAAGCTTGTCGTGCTGTAACCACAACGCGGTGGAATCCCGCTGCGATCTGCCCGAGTGCTGTGCCCGCGTGATGCACAGGCCTCGCCTAATTTTACCTTGTCTCTGCAGGTATTTTAATCAGGGGGGCTTGATCGTGCATAGTGCGGAATGTGATTCACGAACGAAGACCACCCAATTCCCCGTTGTTCCGTTCGGTAGCTAGTGAGGTAAGTAGCGTGCTTAATTAGCCTGGAGATCAGGAGAAAATCCATCACCATCAGCAACAGCTAGTCGTTGCGCTGAAGATATATGGAGAGGCTAGCAGCGAGTTGTTGGAGTGCAGGTATTGTTAATTCACGGCGGCTGAGGTTGCCGTGGCGCTGCAGCAGCTATTGGGTACGGCGGCGGCTGGCAGCAACTGCCAGGGTTAACGATTTTGTTAAAATTTTATAAATTTTGATTACTCTGAAATTATTTAAGACCGAAATTTAACTTTAAATTCAAATCTTCAGGTGAATTTCAAATATTAGAACAAGTTTCATCTATATTTTCATCTCTATTTGATCTATATCCAATATCTAGCTCATCTCTACCATCTTTGGTAATCTCTTCCTCAAAATTTTAATGTTTCATCAAAATTCAAATTCAAATTTTAATGTTTCATCAAAATGTTTCTTAATTTCCTATATATTTTTTTTGAAATTTTCTCTTTTTCTCACTTAGCAGGTCGACCGGGCCGGCACGGCCCGTTAAACCGTAACTATGCCCGTGCCGACACGGCACGGTCGCGAGTCATGCCTGAGCTTAGACGATGGCCCACGGGCCGACACGACACGACCCGTTTATTTAGCAGGCCTTAATAGGCCGTGTCTAAATGGACTGTGCCATCGCTGAACCCGTGCCGTGCCGACCCGGTACTGCCCATTGGCCACCACTACTAACCCAGCACATCTCCAAGCCTCCAACACCTCACTCCTTTTCCCCAATTCACGAAGGCTGGCGGCGCGTGGAAGGGGAGGCGGCGCGGATGGCGGCGGCGGCAGTGCTGTAGCCGGGAGCAAACTCTGCTCGTGTTCTTCTTCTTGAGTCATGTAGATGGAGGAGGCAGTACTAGTGGATTCTTGTTCTTGTATTCTGGATGGATTGTTGGAGGTAGACTACAGTTAGATTCTTGTTCTTGTTCTTCGATTGGAGGTGGAATCTTGATTCAGAGTCTTGGATTCTTAGTCTTGTTTTGCAATTGGAGGTAGAGTCTCGGATTCTTGATGGATTGTTCTGCAATTGCAACTGGTTGACTACAACGGGTAGACTGCAATCTGTTTCGACCGAGATTTCATTTACAAATTTCGAACTGCATATTTGAATTTTTCGGCCGAAATTTTCCCAAAAAAATCAGAAATTTTCGAAATTACCGAATTTCGAAGAGGAGTCCGATAATTTTTCCGTACCGAAATTGTTTTCCCGGACGTCTCATTGCCGGTGAGCTTGAAGCCCTGGCGGTGGCATCCGGCACCGACGCCGAACGGGTAAGGTACGCCCACGTTGCCGCATCTGCTGGTGCAGTGTGGAACTGCAAGCTCTTTGTCTGTGTAAATAGGGACGAAATGCATATCATTTTTTCTATCTTTTACCGCAGAACAGACAGGAGATATCATGTGCCGCCGGCCGATACAAAGATCCAGATCTACCTACTTCTCTCTCTTGCAACATTTCATTACATAAATAAACAGAACCGGATGGGTAGTGCAAGCTTGTTAGTCCAAATGTCTGGCAACGAGTCGAGGAGTCCCTATCGCGGGAAATTTAACTATTTGTCACTCTTAAGAATGCCACCTATTCAAATGCCATTTTCTTCTTTGCAATTAACATTTTGACACTCTTAAGATGTGGTTGACTAATTAATCGCCACTTTCGAGCCCATGAGACGCCAAATCACTGCCATGTCAGTGCCTCCCCACTCGCCCGTGCCTGCGCCTCCGTCCCCGCGCCGCCGCCCGCGCCTCCCCGCTTGCCCGCGCCGGCGCCTCCGTCCCCGCGCCCGCGCCCGCGCCTCCGTCCCCTGCGCGGGCGAGAAATCTAGCGCGGGCGGTGGCGCGGGGACGCGGGCGGCAGCGCAGGGACGAAGGCGCAGGCGCGGGCGAACGGGGAGGCGCTGACATGGCAGTGATTTGGCGCATCGTGGGTTCGAAAGTGGCGATTAATTAGTCAACCACATCTTAAGAGTGACAAAATGTTAATTGTAAGGAAGAAAGTGGCATTTGAATATGTGACATTCTTAAGAGTGGCAAATAGTTAAATTTCCCCCTATCGCCGTGCATTTTTGTCTGTATTAAAAAACCACGAGTATTGGATTTATGCTTAGTTTATACGCATGGCTAGTTACTTACTGATGACTTACATGAAAAGGAGTCAATAAAGCACAACAAAAAAAAGGTAATAAGCATCAGGCCGGCAGATAAAAAGATCGGAGACGATAAGTACGCGCGCCGCACGGCACGGCCAAGTAGGGAGTGGGCGGTTTGCCCGGCACCGGCACCGGCAGTGCTTCCCGACACTTTTACTACTAACCGGCCGGCGCCCTGCATGCCACGGCGTTGTCTACCTGTAGGCCACCGCGCGCGCGTACACCGCAAGCTATTTCATACCCCTCGCGCCATTTCCACTCAACAAAAACTAGCTAATACGTACGTATAATGAGTGGCCTCGTCGTGTCGTGAGGCAACAAGTAGTGCTTGTCCGTCGCAAAAGAAAAGGAAAACAAAGAAAACGTAGGTGGTGCGCTAAATTATCTTTGGATACACACAAATGCAGCGGGTAGCAAGTAGGGGAGTTACAATGTTCTCCGCTGCTGAAGTTGCCGCGCTGCTGCTTCTGCTGCCGTTCGTCGCCGTGGCACCAGCTGCGGCAGCCACCGGGAGCAGCGGCTGCACCACCTTCTGCGGCAACATCAGCGTCGAGTACCCGTTCGGCGTGGAGCCCGGGTGCTACCGCGACGGCTTCAACCTGACCTGCAGGAAGGGCGAGCTTTTCCTTGGCGACGGCACCATGCAGGTGCTCGAGATCTCCATCCCCAACGGCACGGTGCGCGTCAACAGCAGCATCATCGTATTCAACAGGACCGACGAGCACGGGAACGCGGCTACAAGTGGAACATGGGGAGCCGGGCTCCGTGAGAGCGGCCCCTACTTCCTGTCGGATGCAGCAAACAGTATTGCGTTCGTAGGCTGCAACGCGACGGTCGACATCCGGGGGGGAAAGAAAACCAGTTTGGTCAGTTCCTGCACTGCCATCTGCCCATCGGACGGTAATGGCGGATTTTTTCTCTGGGCCAATGTGAACGCCGGCGGTCCCTGCTCTGGCATTGGCTGCTGTCAGGCACTCATCGTTCTAGGCTACTCTTCCTACGACATCCAGATCCACCATCTTAACGAATCATCTAGCCGTATTTCGGATCGTGTCTACATAGTTGACCAGGAATTCAATACCTTCGACGTGCTCGTCATCCAGGAACCTCAAGCGGTCCCAGCCTTGCTAGACTGGTTGATCAGTAATTCGACTTGCACGACGAATGCGTCCGCCCCCGAATGTCGCAGTGCCCACAGCTCTTGTCAAGACTCCGATGCAAAAGGCCACGGTGGATATCGGTGCCATTGCTCTGATGGTTATCAAGGAAATCCGTACGTTCCCCGTGGATGCCACGGTACGTAATATCTATATATCTAGCTAGTTACCAAAACTTGATTGGTTTCATTTGATTCCTAGCATGACCTATATGCATGAATCAACTTCGGTTTTTGTTTAGATATCGACGAATGCGCCGCTCCAGACATCTACCCGTGCTATGGCAACTGCAGCAACACACAAGGAGGGTATCATTGCAAGTGCCCTCATGGCTTCAAAGGCAACGCTTCTATGCGAAATGGATGTGAAGGTATTAGAATATATGACTAATTAAGGCTTGCTATATAGTAGCTAACACTTCGTGCTTAGATCTATGTGACTATTGACTATATATACATACCATTATAGATATATCTTACTTAGTTTCTTATATCTGTCTGGTTCCGTGTGCGTGTATATCACTTAAACAAATATTTTATATCTCTTTATCATTTTTGGTATACTTAAATACTAATTCTAATATACTCCAATATGACTTAAAAAGCCCTTTATTTTTACTATATACATTTTTCCATATATAAAAGGAGTACATACACAAATTATGCCATAAAAAGTGAACTTTGATGAAATTTTTCATAGAACTCACTTTGAAGTATCTTATAATTATTATTAGATTATACTCAAATAGATAAATAGATATAACAACACATTTAATAGGGTATATTAGAGTGGGATCATAGGAGTATTGAACCATTTTCCAACATACGTACATATGTACGTATGGATGTATGCATGTGATGTCGAAATAGGATATCATGGCGTCAAGACACCATGATTCCAAATGCACAAATTCTAGCCAAATTCAGGTATATTTTTCAAAAAATTCAGTTTTAGGGTATATACCCATATATGACAACTCAAATAAAATACATACATTTGAAAAATATACTCAAATTTAAAGATTTTGAACAAATTTAGATCACATGCTTTGTTGATTTATATATAATCAGTATACATCTACAATCAAATCATAAAAAAGGCAACTATAATTCAAAATTTAGTTCAAACTTGTTTGAACTAGTTAGTAAACTAGTTAAAGTCGGCATCTAAAAAATTTTAAAATCACATGATACATAAAGGAAATATCTATTTGAGATCATTGTACCCTGACACCATGGTGTCCCAGGTAATTATACACACAAATATACACTATTGTATGCATGTTATTCTATGCTCCAACCAGTTCCCTCCGCCTCGACCGAGCTCGTCCCCCCACCAAGCTACTCTACCCGCCTATATATCCCCACCCACTCACGCCAAACCCACAACCCCGATGTTGACGTTACATGGCCAGTATGCGCCATGGCTAGGTGAGGCAGTAAACATTAATGGCATATCCAATAAATTCATGAATATAGTAAAAACAGCTTCATCTGGCTGTAAATGTGAAAGTATCTGGACATAAATGTGGTATCTATTTTTAATATCGCCATCACATAGTGGTTTCATTTTTTCATCTGGCCATAAATCGGAATGCATCTAGACGTAATGTGGTATCTGTTTTTAAAGCTGCTATCACACAACGGTTCTATTTTTTCATCTGGTTGTAAATTAAAATGTATCTAGACGCAAAATGTGGTATCTATATTTTTACTACCACTATCACATGGCCATCATGCGCAATGGCTAGATGTGAGTAAACTCTAACAACGTGTTAGGTAAATTGGTCAATAAAGTAACTTGATTTGCATTTGGTCGTAAATATGATTTCCATTTTTAATGGCGCCATAAAACAGTGGTGGCGTCGGCACGGGAGATGGTGGATGTGCGTCGACGACAAAACTCCATGACACAGTGATGGTGATCGATTATTGCCAATAGGGTGGATTCCCATGCCTTCATGGTGGACGGCCTTATACCATTTTATCGTTGATTCCGCGCGACGCCTTTGTGCAGCACGGTCGAAGACGGTGGGTAGGGGTGGCATGGTGGAAGACGGCTGGCAGGGGGTGGTGGAAGGCTAGGGTTGTGCGATTTTATTGTCAGTTGCACAGGGGAGCTCTTGGGCGTGGTGGGTTGTGGTTAAGCGCCTAGGGTGTGGTCAGGTCACGCGGCTCCCGTTACGGTCAGAGCGTAGAATAATTTATTCTATGCTCAGGCACAGAATAGCGCTACCATGTGTGTGTATAGAGGGAGAGTACTGTGGCTGGTGCTCAGAGGGGGTGAATGGGAGCCGAAAACTTTTTCTCTTAAATATTTCTAAGTTTTTTACTCCAATAGTTATAGAGGGCTATAAAGATCAAAAGCTAAACACACACAGTGGAAACACCATGAAAAATGGAGGAAAACAAGCTTTGACATAGAGGGACAGTGTAAACTCCAACTAGTGGCTGGACTGACCTCTCACAAAGGATAACAAAACAGCTAAAGACTAAGACTTGCACAACTTTCACACCAAGTATCCAAATGATTTGAAACTTGAAACCAAGCTAGAACAACCCCTTAGGAAGCTAAAACATGAAGAGATCCGATTAAGAACTTTTTGCTGTTAAACCCAAGTTGCACCAAAATCAGGCCAAAATCAAAACTTAAGCCTAGAACTTGCATGTAGGCTAAGGATGGTCAAAATGACCTTGAATCAAATTCCACGCATCATAGAAACTCCCACTCCCATATGTGTCGCCAACAATGGTTAATTAAAAATATAAATAAAGTAAGGTTGAATCCATGACTCAACAAGTACATAATAAAACAATAAATATAAAATATCACCATCCATACATCTCATTGTCATCTCTTTCTTTTCTTTAGTGCGATGCAAGGCTGCACTACAGGCACATCATGCTCATCACATAGATTATACCTGTACAACTGAGTGAACACCTATCGATATTCACCCTCTCAAATCCCTCAATCCCATAGAGATACCTACCAAAGTAGGTATTTCATTCTCTTTCATGATTTGAGTGTGTACAAGGTGCAATGAAATTGTTCAATTAACAATTAACATGCTTCATCATCGTCATTTAACCGTCATCGTAGAGACATCATGGTAAACAATAATAATCATATAAAACAATATGGTAAAAAATTTAAAAATATAAGATAACAAGAGCAAACAACACGTCCACCATATACTTGCCTTTTAACCGAAAGAAGTGGGACTATGCATAGGTATCTACCCGTGTTATGGCCACTGCAAGTCTGCAACAACACACAGTGAGGGTATCATTGCAACTGTCCTCTTGGCTTCGAGGGCAATGCTTCTATTGGCGGAGCCAGGATTTGGTTATGCCCCAGGCTCAGTGGTGGAATGATTTAGACTACCTGGGTTGGACCATGAAAATATTACCCATGCTGTATACTAGATATTTTTTCACACTTCGAGCTGAAGCCTACCCTGCCTAGGGGTGTGGCTCCGCCCCTGCTTCTATACCAAATGGATGCAAAGGTATACCAGCTGAATACATATCAGATTGCTTGATTGTTTACAACTTAGTAACTATGGCTGTACGCTTAGATCTGTATATGTTATTAATGTAGATTTGAGATCAGCTTGCTTATGCCAAACGTTGAATTGTCTAACCGGCGTGGCACCTCTACCAACCACAGTTTTATCCCTGCTAACCTCATGTTATATGGATTTGCCTCTTGCGTATCTATCTAGATTCATTTATCATTTATAGTTGTACCCTTTCTCAGCATGGTTTGTACTGTTACTGCTGCTTGCTGATATGTATGACTTCCTTTCGAGCTTATGGTGTGTTCATATTTTTACTGTGCTGTATTTGTCTAGACATTGATGAGTGTTCGCATCGGGATCTCTACCCATGCTATGGAATCTGCACAAACATGCCCGGAAGTTTTCATTGCCGATGTCGTAATGGAACTTACGGGGATCCTTTCACAAAAGGGGGTTGCATTACAATGAAGAATTCCTTGTCAGGTGACAATCATATACAATGTAGCATCTGTTACCTGATTAATGCATTTTTATCGCCACAGCTTTATAGAGACTATAGCAGTACGTATGACACTTCATTGATAATCATTCTCAATGAACCTGTCCGTTACCTCCACACTCACGGATTTGGCTCTTTATATTTTTCAGGTTTAGTCGGGCTAGGAGTTGGCGGTGGCACAGGTCTTTTGCTTTTGGCACTTGCCGCTCCCGTCATAACACGTAAAATCAAGGTACAA
The DNA here is from genome assembly GCA_017311315.1 of Dendrocalamus latiflorus. Lineage (NCBI taxonomy): Eukaryota > Viridiplantae > Streptophyta > Magnoliopsida > Poales > Poaceae > Dendrocalamus > Dendrocalamus latiflorus. The sequence continues at coordinate 5,129,782 of CM029654.1, forward strand.
AAGATGAAAAAGATTAAAGAAATATTTTTCAAGCAAAATCACGGGTTACTATTGCAGCAACTGATGTCACAAAGGGCAGACATTGGCGAAAGGATGATCATTACCTTAGGGGAGCTAGAGAAGGCTACAGACAATTTTGATAAGTCTCGTGAGGTTGGTGGTGGAGGACATGGCGTTGTGTACAAAGGAATTTTAGACCTACAGGTTGTGGCCATCAAGAAATCAAAGATTGTTGTACAGAGAGAAATCGATGACTTCATTAATGAGGTTGCAATTCTTTCTCAAATCAACCATAGGAATGTCGTGAAGCTAATTGGATGTTGTCTTGAGACAGAAGTTCCATTGCTGGTTTATGAGTTCATTTCAAATGGAACTCTTGATCATCATCTTCATGTCGGTAGACCAATGTCACTATCATGGGACGATAGATTAAGGATAGCTCTTGAAATTTCTAGAGCTTTGGCCTATCTACATTCAGCTACTTCAATACCAGTATTCCACAGAGATATTAAGTCATCTAACATACTTCTTGATGATAATTTGACAGCAAAGGTGTCAGATTTTGGAGCTTCAAGGTATATACCAATTAATCAATCAGGAGTGACTACGGTAATTCAAGGAACAATTGGTTACTTAGATCCCACGTACTATTATACAGGTCGTTTAACGGACAAGAGCGATGTTTTTAGTTTCGGTGTTCTTGTTATAGAATTACTTACTAGAAAGAAACCATTCCTCTATAGGTCTGACAATGGTGATAGCCTTGTTTCACATTTTGGCTCGCTTCTCATAGAAGGCAAACTAGCTGACATAATTGATCCGCAAGTCATGGAAGAGGAAAATGGGGATGTCCAAGAAGTAGCTGTACTAGCAGTCACATGTACTAAATATAACGCAGAAGACCGACCTACAATGAGGGAAGCGGAGATGACACTTGAGAACATACAAGTTACGAAGAAGAGTGCTCCGCGTACTATAACACCAAGGAACCGGGATACCTTCCAGGTTGAAGGGCCTACACAGGTAGCAAGTAGACAATACAGTATGGAGGAGGAATTCTTGGTGTCTTCCAGGTATCCTCGGTGATCTTGTTCAGGACTGGACAAGAATTACTTATATTTTAATCGTTTCTACTGCATATCAAGACAAGGAAAGTTCTTTCCTAATTTGGTCTCTACCTAAATTATTCTGTAAATCTTTCGGTAAGCGTGTTTCGACTGGTCGATTCGGTATATATTCATGTATAAAGAAGTACAATGCCAGCGGTACTTGTTGATGTCTGTCAATTAATCGAGTTTGAATTGTTTTCTTGCCAATTCGTTGTCCAGTTGGATAAAAGAACCAAAGCTGAGTATCGGATATGTGTTTCCGTTTTCATGAGATAACGCAACTGAATTGTTTTCTCCGGTTTCCTTTGTATGTACCATGCACGAAGTCATGTAGCTGTGTATGTCGAGCACTCTGAAATGTAGGCATCGACGACCGCAATCTGCCAATGGGAAAGACATGCAGATTGCCCGGACGATGAGTTACCACTTACCAGTCCAGATTCTTGATTTCTTCCTCTCCCTCCTCTACTTCATGATTTGCTTCGAGTTAGGCGTGGATGTGTGGGCGACAATGCGCGGTTCGCCTAGGTCACGGGCACCTGGGCTCGCGTATGCGGACAGCAGGGCACCTGGGCTCGCGTACGCGGATGGCAGGGCGCAAAGGGCACGCGGCGTCGGGGCGCTGGACGCCGCCCGGGTGCCAGGGCGCTGGCGCCGCTGAAGTGCCAGGGCGTGTGGCACCTGGGCGCACGGTGCCAGGCAAGCGCGAGGGCGCATGGTGCCAGGACGCTGGCACCGCTAAAGTGTCAGGGCGTGCGGTGCCAGGCGAGCGCGGGGGCGGCAAAGTGATGAGCACCGGAGGGGACGCCGGGCGCAGGGGCACGTAGTGGTGCCAGACGAGGGGCGCAGGGCGCCGCGAGGGACGCCGGGCGCCGTGGAGGCGCTAGTCGCGGGGCACAAGGCCCAGTGTCAGCAACACGTCGCCGGCCGCCACGCCCGTCGTGGCAGGCCCGTACTGCACCCTGACCCCCGGCTCGAACCGCCCGGACAAGTCGCCAGCAGCGCCGATGTGCGTGTCACCGCCGACGAGCTCCACCGAGTCGAGGCTGACGAAGGCGGCATACGCTGCCGAGGGCCCCGTGACGCCAGGGTCATGCTTGTGGTGGAGTATGTCGGGTGCGCCGTGTTCTTGCTGGTGCCTGCCGCCATGCTGCAGCACCCCTTGCGCCTACGAGTGCCACCGCAGTGGTGGATGCATGGCGTCCGGGATTCGCAATGGACTTGATGAAGCCGGAGGCATGGTGCCAGAGCTCGAGCTGGCCTTGGAGCAGTTCCTCAGTGCTAGCCGACAGCTGTTCTTGGGTTGCAGCAGACGCCATGATCACAAATAATCTAATTTTTTTAGCTGGCTAGCTAGCTGAGCATGCAGCTTACTCCTTTGATATGATTGCACGCACAGTTGCACTCTATCTGCATTCTTCTGTCTATCGATCTACACTTGTTTTTTGATTTTTTACGATGTCTAATATACGATTTTGGCTGTTAGTTTTTATAATTTTACACTAAGATATACTAATAAAATTATAATATTATAAAAGTGTTTTTAATGTTAAATTTAATGATATAATTTTCGTATAACTAATCTAGATAGTTTTAAGTTTATCAGTGGTCAAATTTCAAAAAAAATTTGATGATACGAATTCTAAAAAGACAAATAAAACAACGAAAAAAACATTATCAGTTCTGTTCTGTACGGCCAGGCTGGATCGATCGAGTGAGTTGTAGCTAAGCTAGCTCCATATATACCATGCTGCAATCATGCATCGGACTAGTTCACTTTTGAATCGAAGGATTTGGCATCTTCATTGATTGCATCCACAACCATATATGTGAGCTAGCCAGGGGTGTTAATCTGATTCAAATTATTCGTTTTATTTAGTGCTTATATTCAGACTATTCTATTTGTATTTGATAGAATAAAACTCAAAGAGTACTAATCGTATCTTTATTATCCGCTTTATCTAGCATCCGTATCTAAACTATTTGATTTATATTGAATCTGTTGACACCCGTGGAGCTAGCCAGGGGCGGAGCTCTCAGTATGGCAAGGTATGACGCTCCCATACCTTGAATTCTCAGCGATTTTTACCCCGAAATCACTCTGTACCATGGACACATCAAGAAAGATGAAGTTTCACTGTAATAAACTCTCAGCCAGCGGCGAGAGGAAGAAGAACAGTAGCGAATGTTACCTGGACGTTCTCCTGGGCTGTCGGTTGCTTTTGGGCTGCTACTTTATTTAATTGTGTGGACGTATTAGTGATTTAGTGTATCACGTATGGGCCTTTTGGCGGCTAAATGTTTTTACTTATATAGTAGGTGACGATCATGATATGTTATATGTGTATAAACCAATTTAGTGAGAAATCTTTGATATCTATGTTATCAATTTTATCATACCTTATTTTTTTTCCGTCCTCCGCCACTGGAGCTAACCATACATGTTCGCGTCACTCACTCTTGTTATGGGCATGCTTTAGGTCCATTTTTGTTAATATATGCCATGGGCTACACGTGTCGAAGAGAAACACAACAAGACTGCCACGTACTCCCTGTCGGGTCCCCTAAGGTCGTAAACCCCTGATTCGAGGGGGGTGTTGATGAATCAGCTAACTAGCTAGCCTCCATCTTCAGCAACAGCTAGCTACTCACTACTCGAGTCGGCCTGCTAGCTAAATGTGCTCTTGCTGCCTACATGCCGTGCATCGTGCAATGCATGGAGAAGGTTAGATTGTCTTAAGCATATGAGGGGCCTTGCGGTAAATTCACTGGTTGCATATCCAGCACAAGAGGTGTGGCTGGTTGTGCGAGAGCAGCATCAAAAGCACAAGGCGTCGCGGCGGCTGTTGGATGAGTCGCTAGGGCGCTAGCGGATAGGGCGCATGGTGTTGCTGGCAGGCATGCCAGGGCGCCGGTGGATGGATTGCCAGGGTGCTTTGCGGACTGAGTGCAGGGCCCTGACGGGCATGCAGGTCACCGGCGGATGGGTTGCCAGGGCGCCGGGCGAACTGACTGCAGGGCACTCCACCTGCGATGTATCTTGAGGGCAACCCGTCCATTAAGATGTATAGGTAGGCCAACGTGTATCTTGTGGTCCAGGGCGCAGAGCACCGGCGGAGGAGTCGGCAGGGCGCCTGACGGCCTGAGCATTCTACGAGAACCTGGTTCTTAGCAATGGTACTCAACTGGCAGGGCGTATGGGCGCAGGAGCGTGTGGGTGCTGGGGCACACAGGTGTGCGGACGGCACGGCATGTCCATGGCATGGAGCACAGGGCTCGGCTACCGGGGCGCTGCAGCCGGGCTCTGGCACTAGGTGCTGGACCATGAGGGTGTGCACAAGTCGTGCAGCCACTGGGCATGTGGGCGCCAGGGTGCATGGGGCGCGGGCGACTGAGCGCTGTAGCTGCCGGGGAGCAGGCGTTTAGGCGCTGCAGCTGCTGGGGCGCCCGCTCGTTGGAGCGATGGAGCGCCGGGGCACAGGCATTGGAGTGCCAGGGCGTGCGGGATGTGAGCGCCGGTGCGTGGAGGCGCACTGGGCGTCTATACCTTGTGCTGGCGTCAATGGGATTAAGGGTGACAGTGGTGTATCATGCTATAATTACTTGCATGTGCAAATGTTGTGCAGCACTGGAATCACTTCGCTATGAGTTGGCCAAAAATCGTGGTGTCCCATGAAATCTCTTGCTACGTTGCACTTGCATCCATGCATGCATGTTAACTTTGCACGACAGCATTGGTAATATCGGTACTTGTGCTATCGTTCATATGGAAGCGCATCCTTGTAGCAGAAAAGCTAGGTGTCAGGGCACGGGGGCACACGAGCGCTGAGTGTAGCAGGGTGCGTAAAGCCTTAGGTGTAGGCTGTCCATCAGTATTGGCGCTATATAATTCATATCTTGTATAACTTATACGCATATTGGCGTTTCTCTGCTGAGCAATTATCCATTTTTGTGTTGTTGATATCGTAGGTTTCTACTGCTCCGAGATCAGGGGAGAGGAGGTGAAGACCGAACCGAGGATGCCGAGATGGAGGGTTTGTCGTACGATGATCTTGAAGAGGAGGTTGAGATTCTTGATGATGATTCCGTCAAAGAGGTTCTTGTGGGGGTTGAACCTGTTAGGAAACCTGGACTCTATCCAGAGTCCTGATCTAATTGGGCACCCCACCATAGACTATAAATAGGGACCTAGACCCCCTTTATTATGTACCCCGATGCAATCTAAAGCAATAAAGAAAGACCAGGAGTTCTCTCTACCTCTCTGTGTTCAATCTATTATTCTGTGATTCTGTGATTGATTCATTCTTGTTCTAAACAGAGGAATCGCTCGGACTGGTCTCCAGCGTCGGTTCCTCAACACGTTATCAGCACGACTTCGCTCCGGTGAACGAGGTAATCATCGAAGCACAGATTGAATTTTCTAGATCGCTTTTGAATCTGTATTTTCTTTTCGCGTTCTAGATTGAAATTCTACGGTGCAAATCCGCCCTAAATCTACCGCAAGCAGACCTGAAGTCGCCGGCACAATGCCGATCGGTGGATTGTGAAACGGGGTAGATGTTGATTGCACTATAGAACGATGCAAATCCGCCCTAAATCTACCGCGAGCAGATCTGAAATCGCCGGCACAATGTCGATCGGTAGATTGCGAAACGGGGTAGATGTTGATTGCATCGTAGATTAGAAAACGGAAATTTTGCATGGGTTTTGTTTGATTCTGCATAATCCTCCTGTTTTGCTCTGCACGGCATCACATAGAAAGAAAAAAAAAGGTACTATCGCCGCGCCCGCATGCGCCGGCCGTCGGCCAGAAGACCGGCCGTAGAGCCCAAGACACAGCTGGCTTGAATCCGCCAGCCCCACCATCGGTCGATGCCTGCTGCCCGCATGCGTCTGGCCTCTCATCGCCGTAGATCAACGGCCCGAAGCTGCTGTTGACCCTGCCGTCGGCCGCCGGACAGGTTGCGCCCGCATGCGCTGACCTTGGCCGCATGTCCCGCACGGCAATGCCGGCAGATAGCCACCTCCCTGCACGAAGCACAACCGTCGGCCTTGACCTCCAAGCGACGGCACGCGCACATCACCGGCCCGAAGACCGGTCGCCGCCGGCCGCACATCACCAGTGCCGGCCTCCCACCGCGGCCCGCAGCCGCCAATCTCCCGCCTTCGCCCTTGTATGCGCGCAGCCCGAAGCACGGGATGGCCCGGCACCACCGTGTCCGCACGCGCATGTGCGCCGCCGCCCGAAGTAGTCATGCCGCCGGCCGCCGCATCGGCTCCTTGCGCCTGCATGTGCGCCGACCGCCACCTCGGGTTCTTGCGCCTGCACGCGCATCACCGCTTGAGCTTCGCCACCTTGCGTCGGCCCCGCCGACTTGCGCCGCCGTTCCCGCCGGCAGGCCGCCGCCTCCCATGAAAAGCACCGCCCGCATGCGGCCGCTCTAGCTTCTCCGCCGCACCTTGCTTCGGCCCGTAGCCGACCGCGCCTCCTCGCCCGAGCGCTCGCTGGCCCCGCCGTTTCCCGGCCCGATCCCGGTCGGCTCGGTGCAGCCGCTCCGCCGCCGCTTCCCCGGCCTCCGGTCCGCAGCAGACCGCCCCGCTCGCTCGTGGTCCGGCTCACAGCCGCCACCACCGGCCTTGAGCGGCGTACCCGCAAGACGCCGCGGCCCAGCCTCACGCGAACGCCGCCCGGCTTGGTCCCCACATCGCCCGAGCAGGCGCACGGGCCATGCGTCGCCGCCGCCCCTGGCAGAATGAGGGAGGGGAAACCCTAAGCGCACCCCCTCCTCAAGTTATGCGGGCCGAACAGCTTTTTGGGCCAATCGGGTGAGATGGTCATGGCCCGAGGGGGGGCGAATCGGGATGGGCCGCAGGGGGGGCAGAGAAGGAAAGATGGCCCGCGCGGGGGGGAGAGAAGGAAAGGTCCGCCGGCGCCGGATTTTGCGGAAAAGTCCTCCACCCCTCGGGATATTACAAAGAAGCCCTTAAATTTTAATTTAAGTCCCGAATTCTTGCAGAAAGGCTTCGTAATTTCGAAACTTACGTATAAGCCCTCAAATTTACGAGTGGGTCCAGAATTTTGCAGAAAACCCCTCGGTAAATCAGAAAATTGCGCGAATTTTCCTCTGAACTGGACATTTGCGTAAAAACCCTCTGGAGTTGCAGAATTTGCTGAAAATTTCATATTTTAGCATAAAAGGGCCTCGGGAATCCGAATTTTGCATTATTTTTAGCATTTGAAGCTTATTTATTTATGACATTACTGTTTTATGTATTTTCTGTATTTATTTACTGTTTTGGTTAATTGTAATTGCTGAAAATTGCTTTTAATCACTGAAATTAGCAGTAAAATTATAGAAAATGCACAGAAAATTATGAAACATTGCGAGAACCTTTTGTACCATTTATTTACCCACAGTGAATTATTCCGTGCATGTCTACCAGTAGTAGACTTATACACATTTAGATGACTAGCATCACGAACTGGAAGTTCGAGGAGCTGGCCTAGCATGGCCAAAACTATCTGACGTAGGCATCCGATGTCGAGATTGTGCTTGGAGTCAGGAAGCTCCGCGCGACTATTGGGATTGGTGGACTGAATGACGCCCAACCCAGGCCTAAAGAGAACGATCAGGCACTTCATTTTCTCAGGCACCACTTCTGCCTCACTCTCAAGAATGAGTATATGGCAGAGAAAAGCGCGCTAGCACTCTAGACCGCACTCAAGAAGCGGTTTGAGAGGCTAAAGTACATCATTCTTCCTCAAGCAGAGTAAGAGTGGATTAGACTGAGGTTTGCCGACTTTAAGACGGTCAGGGAAATCAATTCTGTCTTGCACAGGATTTGTACCCCAATACAGAAAATTGAGAAAATCCTTCCACCCCAATGCAGTATAATCCGCACGCAATTATCGTCAAGACGGCTATGAGGAATATGCCGAATTGATTGATATGATGCAGGTTGCGGAGGCTCAGGACAAAGTTCTCCGCAAAGAACTACGTCACTTAGCCCTTGATAAAGAGAAGGGGAAGGAAGGGTATGGCCGCAGCCCAGAAAGGCAAATCAGATGCTCCACATGAGAATAAGGCTAACAAGCCAAAACGGGATGGCAAAGGGCACATGAAGCCCGCTCTGCATCGGTTGAGGGGGAGCATTCTGAGCAGCTGCCCGCGTTGATGGTATTTGAGACCATTACGACAGCAGCAGCCCTTTTTCGACCTAGAAGCAGCCAATGCCATGATTTCTCTTGAAAGAGAATGTCACCCTCGAGAAAATAACAGAAGAAGTCTAGTGCACAGAATGCATTCAGACTTTAATTGTCATTTATTTTGTGTGGAAGAATATGTTAGAATTTACATGGATGGTACTTAAGAATTATTTTTTCTCGTGATGGTTGGATGATATTTGAAGAATTCATTCATTTATTCAGTTTATGATGGCATGATATGTTCTGATATTGGAGTATTTTATTTATGTGTTGATTGCCTTCTCATGCATATTAATAAAATACCCTATATTAGAACAAGTGTAGCGCCCTGTAAAGGAAGTGTGCTTAGCTAGCAGCGGCACAATATATATCATCTTAAGAGAGACTAAGAATTTTCAAGTCGATTCGTAAGAGCACTGGTAGCCTTACGACAATCGCCAGAAGCGATGCAAGTATAATTGGTTCAGGAAGAGCCACAATGGGCACAACTTTGGTAATTGAAGAAGCCTTATTGTACCCAGAATCGACTAGAACTCTCCTAAGTTTTAATGATATTCGCGCCAATGGTTTCCACGTTGAGACCGAAGAAGAGTACGGTAAGGAATATCTGCTCATTACGAAGCGCGAAGAGAATGCAAAAGAATATTAGAAAAACTTCCTCCACTTGAAACTGGGCTATATTATACCAACATTAAGGCGCCTGCAGCGTACACTGTCCTGAAGACGGTATTTAGAAGCTCTGAACTCTTCTGTCTCTGGCATGACAGATTAGGCCACCTAGGTCTTAGGATGATGAGAAACATAATAAATAACTCGCATGAGCATAATATTAATGAAGAATTTCCCAATCATAAAGATTTTGTGTGCCCTGCATGTGCCACCGGGAAAATAATAACTAGTCCCTCCACTCTGAAAGTGAAGGATGAAGTCCCTGCATTCCTGGAACGCATCCAGGGAGACATTTGCGGTCCCATTCAGCCATCTCAGGGCCATTCAAGTATTTCATGGTGCTCATTGACGCTTCTTCGAAGTGGTCATATGTGGGTTTGTTGTCCACGAAAAACCACGTCTTTGCAAAATTGATCTCGCAGATCATTCGCATCAGAAATGTGTTTCTTGATCATCACATCAAGTCCATCAGAATGGACAACGCCGGCGAATTTACTTCAAAGGCATTTGATGATTATTGCATGGCGATGGAAATTGTAGTTGAGCACTCGGTACCGCATGTCCATACCCAGAATGGTTTGGCAGAGGTTTTAATTAAGAAAATTAAATTTATTGCCCAACCCCTCTTGCATAATTGTAATTTGCTAGCTACATGTAGGGGACCCGCAGTCCTACATGCAGCAAATCTCATCAATCTTAGACCTTCGGCCTAAAACATCCATTCACCTATGCAACTAGCGCAAGGGCCACCACCGAAAATTTCCCAACATTAGGGGGAGGAAATCAACCCCTTGATGAAGAATGTCGAGAAATTACGTGGCAAGCCTGGGGAATCCATGCAGATGACCCGCGCACTAGAGAAGTCCAGAAGACATTAGTAAAGCAAATAGAGAAGTCTAAAAGACAATAGAAGTCCAGAAGACAAGAGAAGTCCATAAGATAATTGATTTGCGAGCATTGGCAAATCAGCTGCCTGATCACTTTAGTGATTTGAAGAGCGTGACTAAGTCGCATGTGCCTGCACGCACTGCACCGAAGAGGGTTGAAATACCAAAGAAATAGAAGGTATCCCTAATCTCGTCCAGAGGCCTCAGAAAAATAAAAAAGAGGACGAGAACTCCGGTTCCTCGAATCCTTAGTAACCGGGGACGCCTGGTGAAGAAGGATAAGAGGGATTTATCACAGCCGATCATTGAAGTCCCCCAGAATGAGAAGGGGAGCCAGTTGAGACCTGGCACAAGTATGACACCCTCCGAAAAGGACTTACCGGATCTGAATATCCCCATCGGCATGGATGTGTGCGCACACATCGGAGCCGAAAAACTAAAGGGACTTGCCACCGCAATTGAAAGAAGCGATGCGCAAGGTGAAGCTCCAGAAGAAGCAACTCATGAAGAAATAGCTATAAATTATGTGCACACGGGAGAGTCCCTGAATAGGACAACAGCTAATATCGATATCTACTTCGCAAAGAAAATTGCCACCATCATCGATCTTGATCCCGAGCCTGCATCGCTCGCTGAATGTAAGAAAAGATCAGATTGGGAAGATTGGAAGAAGGCAATAGCAACTGAATTGTTATCTCTGAATAAAAGAGAGGTGTTTGGGCCCGTATGCCGCACACCTCCCCACATACACCCCGTTGGGCACAAGTGGGTATTTGTTCGAAAGAGAAATGAAAGAAATGAAGTAGTGAGATACAAAGCAAGGCTGGTAGCCCAAGGTTTCACTCAACGTCCTGGAGTTGATTATGAAGAAACCTACTCCCCAGTCATGAGTGGAATTACCTTTAGATATTTGATCTCAATGGCAGTGAACTTGAATTTGGAAATGAAATTGATGGATGTTGTGACTGCATACCTTTACGGTAACTTGGATTCGGAGATTTACATGAAAGTCCCTGAAGGAATTCCTCTCCCGAACCAAGACAGAGCAAATAGAAATCTGTACAGTGTGAAACTCAGAAAGTCACTGTATGGACTGAAACAATCTGGAAGAATGTGGTATAATCGCTTGAGCGACTTTCTCTGCAAGAAAGGCTACACGAACAATGAAGACTGTCCTTGTGTATTTATACGGCGATCCCAGAATGGATTCTGTATAATCTCTGTGTATGTAGATGATCTGAATATCATCGGGACAGCCGAAGACATAAAAGAAGCAAGCTCCTACTTGGAGTCAGAATTTGAAATGAAAGATTTGGGCAAGACCAAGTTTTGCTTAGGCTTGCAGCTTGAGCATGTCCCTGAAGGAGTCTTGGTACATCAGTCGACCTACACCCAGAAGGTGCTTGAAAGGTTTGGCTTCGAGAAGGCATTTCCCTCGAAAGTACCGATGATCGGTAGGTCTTTACAGCAAGAAAAAGATCCTTTCCGACCAAGGGAAGAGGGGGAGGAAGTCCTGGGACAGGAATTCCCATACTTGAGTGCAGTGGGAGCACTCATGTATTTAGCAAACTGCACTAGACCGGACATTGCGTTTGCCGTGAACCTGTTAGCAAGGTACAGTGCAGAGCCCACCAACAGGCATTGGCAGGGCATAAAGGACATTTTCCGATACCTCCAAGGTAGCAAGGACCTCGGATTGTTTTACAGAAAGAATCAAGATCTGAACTTGATTGGCTATGCAGATGCTGGGTATCTGTCAGACCCGCATACCGCTAAGTCACAAACAGGCTATGTATTACTGTGTGGTGGAACTGTAATTTCATGGAAATCGTCTAAGCAAAGCCTGGTAGCTACTTCGACGAACCACTCAGAAATTATAGCACTGTATGAAGCCGCACGAGAGTGCGCTTGGTTCCGCTGAACGAATCACCACATCCAGCAGTCATGTGGAATGAACTTTGTGCAAACCCCCCTAATTATCCATGAAGATAATGCAGCTTGCGTTGCACTAGTGCAGACGGGCTATGTAAGCATATCAACCCCAAGTTTATCTATGCTCATGAATTGCAAAGATGGACAAGATTAAAGTACTGCACATTAAGTCATGTTGACTTGTTCACTAAGTCACTCCCCGCATCTAGCTTTGAAAGGTGCGTGCGTGGAATTGGAATGATGAGACTTAGAGAAGTGCAGAATTCAGGGGGAGAATTCTCACAAGCCCGCTAATAAATCTTGATCATGAAGATTAAGTACCCAAAAATAAAGTCTTGCAGACCAAATGAATTTGGGTGAATTGTACTCTTTTTCCCTTGACGAGTTTTCCATAAAGTTTCTCGACCAAGGTTTTTAATGAGGCAATTCGTGCATCGCAGCATCACATGTATCATGTACTCTTTCTCCAAATTTTTCCCACTGGGTTTTTATGGAGTTTTGACGAGGCATGAGCATGTTGGGTGAGTGCCCAAGGGGGAGTGTTAGGAAACCTGGACTCTATCCAGAGTCCTGATCTAATTGGGCACCCCACCATAGACTATAAATAGGGACCTAGACCCCCTTTATTATGTACCCCGATGCAATCTAAAGCAATAAAGAAAGACCAGGAGTTCTCTCTACCTCTCTGTGTTCAATCTATTATTCTGTGATTCTGTGATTGATTCGTTCTTGTTCTAAACAGAGGAATCGCTCGGACTGGTCTCCAGCGTCGGTTCCTCAACAGAACCTTCTTCCCTCACTAAGACGGAGAAGGCAATGCTTGTGGCACCTGGGAGCCGCCTTAGCCTGAGAGACATTTTAGACAGGATGTGGTAGGATTCCTCAACACGAGCCCCATATCCCTGCCTTGAAGGGCGCCTGAGGGGTAAAGAAGAGTGATGAGGTCTTGTATCTTGTTGATGAATATGCTTACTACGGTATGTTGGAAATATTTTCGATGTGCACTTAACAAGGCCTTTTGCAGGGCACCTCTGTAGGCTCCAAAGACTTAGTCAAATTTTAGCTTGACAAGAATACAAACGTCCGAGATTTAGCTAAATTTTGACTCGATGCTGCGCGAGGCACGAGGGCCGAGGAATACGCGTGAGGGCGTCCATGACCTAGCAAATTTTGGCTTGATGGGTACGTGGGCGCCCAAGACTTAGCCAAATTTTTGGCTTCATATCATGTGAATGCTCCACGCGAGGGCAGCAGCTTTGCATGAGGCCTGAGGGATCCACACGAGAGCATCTATGACTTAGCTAAGATTTTAGATTGATGGGCACACGGGTGCCCAAGACTTAGCCAAATTTTAGCTTCATATCACATGAGTCTTCCACGCGAGGACGGGTGCCAAATTGCCACTTCTCGTTGGCCCTTTGTGTGGTGAGGTTTTCATTGTTCCATTCCTAACAACAGCCATAGCTTCACTAGCTTGGTAATTGTCGTGCCCAAGCACAGCAAGCTGAACGCGATGGACATGCCAAATGCTCGAAGCAAGGCCTAAGTGATTGATGCAAGGGTGATCAAGGCCCGCCACAATGGAAGCACTACCAAGGCAAGGCTTTGGTTGCCATGGTATCTTCCTATTGTATGTGCTACTAGCCCCTTGTCTCAGGGCGTGGTCAACGAGACAAAACGGTGCGACGGAGCGAAGCCGATGGAGGCGAAGTAGCGGACATAGGGCCGCCTTACTGTAACATCCTGAAAAATTTAAATTTTAAAATATGAATTTCTGGAATTATTTTTGCAGTATATTCTATTGGAATTTGGATTTTTATGGTGTTTTCCTGAATTTGGATGAAATTTCAAATTTTAAGAATTCATAAAAGACAAAAGACAAATAATAGTAATACCAAAAAGGGAAATGTGCAAATAATAGAAAACTAAAATTTTAAAATACAAATCTGAAAAGATGATCCAGTATAAGGAGAGAGAAACCTGAGTTCAAAAATATAAAATCTTCTTTTGAAAATAATAGCATGACTAACAATAAAAGTGAATGAATAAAATGCAAACACATATGTGTGTGTATATATATATACACATATACAAATTGTACAAGGAAGAGTTTAGCAATATAGGAAGAAATAATAAATATATGTATATATACACATCCATACCACTTAAATAATAATGGAAACTCTTATTTAATAGTTGGAAATTTAAACTTTTAATTGAAAAATAAGTGCCATAAATATATATATAAAAGCAGAGGGGAGCCAGGCCGGCCGAAGCAACCCAGCCCAGCCCCACTCCTTTTTCCCCTCTGGCCACTGGGGCCAGCTCCACCTGCACCTGCGCCCCTGCCGCATTTTCTTCCTCTGGCCGCTGGGCCCACTCGCCAGCGCCTCCCCTCCTTTCCTCCCTTCCTCCCTTCTTCCCCGTGCGCCCGGGGCCCCCTTTTCCTCTTCTCTCTTCCGGCGCCTGCGTCCTCCTTCCTTTTCTCCCGTGCGCGGCTGGGGATGCTCCACGCCATCGCCTCCCTGTGCGCCCGGGCTCCCTGCGTCATCCTGCCGCCGCGCCTGCCTTCCTCTGCACCGACCCACCTCCGTCGTCCGCGCGCGGCTCCTCCTCCCATTTCCCGAGCGCACCCGGGCCCCTCCTCCTTTCCCCTCTCTCCCCCGCTCTGCCCGGCCTCAGCACGCGCGCGGCGCCATCATCACGCGTGCGCCTGCGCCAGCGCGAATCCCGGCCGCTCCCCACAGCCTGCACCGCTGCTGCTCCCGCCGCCTGTCGACGCGACCGCACGGGCGAGTTCCCGATGCCGGCCCTCCTCGCGCCCTTATAGAAGCCACCAAGTTCCGGGAAAGTTTCCCCACACCTTCCTCTTGCTCTCACTGAAAACAATTGGGTTCTCGTGTCCCACAGCTCGCCGGAGCTCATCCCCTTCTCCAACTCCGGTGATCGAGCTCATCGCCGATTGGCTCCACCCCAGTCCGATTCCTCTCGGTGAGAGCGACACCGAAGCTCGCTGAAGCCATTCCAACCCTCGGCCGAAGCCCATCGCCGCCCGAGCTCGCCAGCCACGGTGATCCCCACTGCGCCGCCGCCTGTGCTAGCCGCCGGCCCGCGCCGGAGGTCCTCGGTCCCCGCCAACGCCTCCACCGGCTTCACCTCGACATGTACAACGCATTTTAGCCCTCACCCGACCCTCACCAGCTACCCCTCGCCGGCGCCACCGTCAGCCATGACCGCCCGGGTCACCTCCTCTGTTCTCCTCTGTCTGCCTCTCCATTTTTCTGATTCAGCATCGGTATAATGACAGGTAGTACCCCGTGTCCAGTTGGCTAGACCGAGCGCACCAACGACCACAATGCTGAGGTCCTGAGTTCGATTCCGTAAGGCCGCACCCCTTTTTCCTCCATTTGCATTTTAATTTTTGTAGCTCAGTTTGAGTAAGAAAAATTATAGAAAATTAGAGAATAATTTAGAGAAGCTAATAAGATTTAACTAGAATGTAAATAAGGTTATTTAAGGTTTAAATTTTGGTTAATCTGTAAATGAGCAGCTGTATGGCTGATTAGATTATTTAGAGGATCACTTATTAATTGAAAGCACTAATAAAAGGGTGGATTCGGTTGAATGTCCAAACGTAACAAAGATGACCCTAGGGTATAATTAAAATATAAAATATATGCCCCGACATTTAACATAGCATTGCTAAACAAATCGCCATGGTAGAATCGTTTAAATAGCAATGTTAAAATATGATCCGGCGTGCTAAACTTGCCTAGGTAAGTTAAGCTTAGAATAAAAATGAAGCTAAGCCTAATTATAATTAAGGTATAGACAAAATGATAATGAGCCCTAACTTAAATCTTAACATTAGATTTAGTGAATAATAATAACCGGTCAAGGAACATGAATTAAGCAAAATATTCAAAGTATATGAAATAGGATGTCCATTAAAGTTAGCGACATTTATAAGCAAATAGACATAGATAAATAATTAGAAAAATGTTGATGCCATATATGCGCCATTAGTAAATACGTTAGTTCAATTTTTAAACACCTTAGACTTTATTGAAAATATAAACCCTAACATTAACATATTGCCGACCATGAAATCTTAGGTAGTAGTTTTTAACTTAGTAGAGGTAACGAAATGTAAACATGGGTAGCAGGCTTGAATAGTAAAGGAATGTAAAAGTTAACCATCTAAAGTATGACTATCATTTCTACATCTCTAAAAGGTCGTCTTAATATATAGTTACTAAAATATACTAGCACTAGGACATCGGACATTAAAATGACCTATCTAATATATATAAACATTCCAAAGTAAACACTTAATCAATAACCACGAGTAATTAGGGTTGCATAAAATGCCGCATATCAAATTCAGTGATATGAAGATACATCAAATAGGATAATGAGATTATTAAAGACCTAAATTCTAAATTAATTATCATATATGAACAAATAATGAGCCTTTACTATTTATCTTAATCTAATTAATAAGAAAAGGCATATATAAGAGATTATTGTAAAACTTAATAAAGATATCCAAGTTAAAGGAAAGGGAATAAAGTGGGTTATATTGATTCATCGGAAATTATGATTTAAAAAGACTTAAGTCCTAATATAAGAAATTCCTAGACCTAGCTTTTTGGACAACTGTTATAATACTTTTGACTAAAAGATTTAGAGAATAAGTACAGATCTCATCCATCAGTCCAGTTGCCTTTACCATAACCTAAGCTGCAAGGAATACATACCCAGCCAGACTCGTACATCGATACATAGGTCCATCTAACTCATGGAACTTCCTTAATAAATATAAAAATAATAAAAAGAAGCTATTAAAATAAAAAGATCAAGTTATCGTATTATACCATTGATCTTGCCTCAAATCACCCGAATCACCCATCAGCTCAAAGTAAAACTAAATTGAGATTATTCGGATTTATTTGGATCTTTTGAGTTATTTGCCTTTATTTGTATTTAGCACGTAATTAGAAATTGGAGTCCTGAGGAATCAAGGGATGAAGCGTGATCAAGAGCAAGGTGAAGATAAAGACTAAGGAGCTCAATTGAGAAAGCATTGTGTGAGCAAAGACCGCGGTAAACCGCGCCAGGCGAGTCAATACTTTGATTATGTTGAACCTACATTTTATGCAAATTATTTTAGTTTAAATTATCAAATTGCATGCCGTTATGTTATATACAAATACATGTTAATTTAAGATTTTAGTTACATGTCCATTGCTTGCTTGACTAATATTACACCTCCTTTGGAATACCTGAATATGTGAATCTTGTCGCCTTAGCAAAACTATAATAGTAACTTTCCAAAAGTAAGTCCATAATTTATATATGCCGTGCTTAGCATTGTTTAGGTAATCATGGGCGCGAGAACGCTCAAACATCACTTTAATCATGAGAAAATTTTGGTTGGGTCAGTCATGGTGGTAATGACTGATAAATGTTGGATATGATTATTTTATGTCTCCAAAAACCCCCAACATGCTTAAATATCTGGGCGGATGGTTCGGGGGTGTGGTGCAGGTGTGCACGAGAGTGTGGTTTGTGGTAGAACCGTCCAGATACCACTAAGGACTGAATCTTGTCATGTCAACCCGTGTAAAACAGTACAACCACAAGTCTGTAAATTACAACTTGGCTTAGTAGATTTACCGGACCCTGAAAGTCATCCTTCCAGGAGGTGGTGTGAGGATGTGCAAGTGGCAGTCGGTGAGACGGCTTGAATGGGACACCCGGGTAGGGTGAAGTTCTGCTGTGGCGGGCTAGCAGGGGTGGGGAGCCAGCTGCTAGACGTTCAGAAGGAGGACATCCCGCACAACGTATGGGACCCACCGCAAGTGGGAACGACCCATAGGGTGAAATGATGGAAGGGGCGAGGTACTTTGAAAAGTCACTGTGATAGTCTACTCAACCACATGACTAAGGAATCATGTGGGGCAACGAGTTGATTGTCTCTTGTGGTGAAAGTGTACAAACTCTGCAGAGTCTAAAACTATTCGAATAGCCGTGCCCACGGTCAAGGGCGGACATGGGAACTTAACCAGATATAGTTCTATTTCAAAATGCTTTATGATGGGTTGGAAAAGTGGAAGGGCAGTGTAAGGCCCTAGTTTGGAATTGTCTTGGGTGTCGTCCCAGTGGTAAGTTAAGCGGCTATAACGCTGAAGAATTGCTATATGGTGCAGATGCCATGTAACGGTGGATGGAATCTGAATCACTATTATTACTGCATTCATTACAACATATACGTGTGTTCAAAATGCTAGGTCTTAAGGCATTTTTTATATAATTGTATTCAAAAGCACTCTTCGCAAAAGAAAATAAACTTAAGCCATCCTTGATTAGCTATACATGTTATATACTGCATTCTGTGTGTTGATTCGCTGAGCACGGGGTCGGAGTGCTCACGCTCGCTTTTGCGGCAAATTCAGAAGCAGGAATCGGATCACTACGCTTCAATAATACTATTGGGGCACGATGGTGAAGAGGATGAAGATGTCGAGAACTAGGTCGTGAACCTCCAGTTGGCTGCCTGTGGGCATGTCCTGAAGGTCCCACCTGTGTGCTTCGTTCTTCCGCTGCTGCAATTTATCGATTTCGGCCTCATCGGCCCATGAGTAAGTCTGCTATTATATTTACGTTTCCGCATGATATGTATTTTGATATTCAGAACTGTAACTGTGTGCACTATCTACTGATCCAGGGAATAGTGCAGTAATCACAGAGGAATCCGGATGTTAATATCTGGGTCCCTACACTTACCGAGGCATAGCCTATGAGGCGGGCGGCGCATTGATGTAGAGCCGGTAGAGGCTAAGTAGCGGACGTGGGGCCACCTCACTGAAGCATAGCCTATTAGAAGGGCGACACATCGGCACAGAGCCAGTGGAGGTGAAGTAGCGAATGTGGGGGCATCTTGCCGAGGCATAGCCTTTGAGGCGAATGGCGCATTAGCGCAGAGCCGGTAGATATGAAGTAGTGGACGTCGGGCTGCCTCGCCGAGGCATAGCCTTCGAGATGAGCGGCGTGTCAGCTCAGAATTGGTATAGGCGAAGTATCTAACGCGAGGCCATCTCGCCGAGGCACATCCTTTGAGGCAGGCAGTGCGTTGGAGTGAAGCTTGTGGGGGCAAAGTAGAGGATGTGGGGCTGCCTCGCTGAGTCACATCCTTTGAGGTGGGAGGCGTGTCGGAGCGAAGCCTATGAAGACGAAGTAGTGGACGCGGGGCCACCCTACCAAGGCATAGCCTTTGAGGCACGCAGCGTGTTAAAGCAAAGCCGGTGGCAATGAAAGACTGAGGGCTGCAGAGGAGAAGTTGAGAGACACTAAAGAGATGTTGCAAGCCACCGAAGAGAAATTAAGAGTCACTGAGGAAAAGCTAAAGGGTTTTGAGGAGAAAGCGGGGATCATTCGCCAAATGAACATGAGCATGGAAATGTTGTGGGAGACAAGTAGCTAACGTGAGCTTGGAAGTGAAAAAGGAAATGATCAACACTCATTTCTCGTAGCAAGATAACATTCGTCCGATATGATAGATGATCGAATCCATTGTGGGACAGGTAGAGTCCTATCAATTTAGATAGTGGGATTTTCGAGGTGACAACATTTCGTAAGTACAATAGCCCATGACCAAGGTTCAAGCTAGGTTGATGGCATATGATCTTAGTTACCTGGAAGGGGTGTACATGAGTTGTTGAAGTGTAACACAAGGCTACTAGGGGTTGCATTTCCCAATAGGCCTGAGAACATCCATGAGACTGTCACAAGGTACCTTGAAAGGGTGTCCATGACAATAAGTCATGGGCTACCAAATGGCCATTAGAAGTGGTAGTCCTTGATGGGTTTGGGCACCTATGAGACTAGGTCACAGGGCGCCTTGGAGGTGTGCCCATGAGACTAAATCATGGGGCACCTCGAATGGGTGTCCACGAGACTAAGTCCTGGGCATATCGGAGGGGTGCATATGAGACTAAGTCATAGAGAACTAAATAATCACTAGGGGTGGTAGCCCCCAGTGGACTTAGAGGCGACCGTAAGGCTAACTCATGGGCACCTTAGAGGTGTGCCCACGACATTAGGTCATAGGCACACCGAAGGGGCGCCCACGAGAAGTCATAGAGTACTTTGGAGGTATGCCCATAAGACTAAATCACAGGCACATCTAAGATGTGCCCACAAAACTAAGTTGTGGGGAACCAAATTGCCACTAGGGGTAGCAGCCCCTTGTGGACTTGGAGGTGTATATGAAACTAACTCATAGACATCTTGGAGGTGTGCCCACAACACTATGTCACGGACATACCGGAGGGGTGCCCACGAGATTAAGTCGTGGGCACCGAATGGCCACTAGGGGTAGTAGCCCCGAGTGGACTTGGAGGCGCCCATGAGACAGACTCACAGGCACATTAGAGGTGTGCCCACGAGACTAAGTCACGGGCATATCCGATGTGCCCATAAGACTAAGTTGTGGGGAACCAAATGGCCACTTGGAATAGCAGCCCTCTTTGGACTTGGAGGCGCCCATGAGGCTGGCTCATAGGCACCTTGGAGATGTGCTCATGATACTAAGTCAATGGCACACCGAAGGAATGCCCACAAGACTAAATCATGGGACACCGAAGTATGAGGGCTGTGAAGCCCTTTTACCCCGTAGGCGAGGGTTTTACCCCTAGTAATCGGGAAAAATACATGAGAATAGTTAACATTTGCCAAGCAACAAAGCGAGACATGTGGTGACCCGGAGGTCATTTGGCGCGTGGTTTGGAATCTAAGGGGGACGAGTGCATCATATTTAAATTCAGCATTATGCATTGTAATATAAATACATAGAGCCCTAATTATTATCCTTGTGTAACATGATAAATCTGCTTTACATCTTGCCATGATTTATACTAGTTTGCTAGATTTATCATGCTCTTCTATGTATAGCTTAACTCTTGCTATGCTAACTTCTCTAAATATAAAAAACTTGAATTAAAACATGTCTTGATCTCTTGAATCCTCTTATGTCTCATGCCATTTCAAATAAGCTAAGTTCTAAATCCACATTGAGCTTTAGGTTGAGCTATGCTAGTTCATTAGTGAAGCATAAGTTAGTATTAACTCTTTGTTCTTGAACTAAGTCAAGAAAATGCAAAAAGATCTTTTTTGTGTAAAAAACTGATCTCACCAATTCTTCCTTATGAGACAGTTTGCCATGATACTAAGCATGAACTTCGGGGGAGTTTTGGATGACAAAATCACTTCTTTAAGCTTCTTGCTTGGAATAGTCACATAAGCCTTGAGATCTAACACATGGCTAAATAAACTCAATTTTATGAAAATGACTGAAGCTTAGCTAAAACCCAAAATAAATTCAAAATTTGCCAAATATGCTACATTTGCTCAACTACCAGTAATATCAAGTGCTTGAACAAAATGTTTTATTTTCGAACTTGTAGCACTCTAAATTAACTCAATGAACGCTTCTTGGTTCCATTTAGTATATTGACAAGGCTTGGTTCATTTCTGGATATCTTGATATGCTAAAAATCTATTCAATTTCAGAATCATTGCTAATTTCGTTTGAGCTTGGCTAAATATGTTTTGCCATGATCTAGATAGCACTTTCACTTCTTATGGTTTGGTGTAATATTTATTGAGTCACTTTGGTTAACTTTCATGGCTCTTAAATGCTAAAATGAATAAAATGAAATCACTTCATTTCATTCATGCTCTATATTCTTCCATATATCTTGATGACTTCATTATCAAAGGGGGAGAAAGATTGGGTAAAAATGCATAAGTAGGTTTTGGAGTTTTTGTGCAATTGATTTATTCTCATCATAATCAAGATCAAACAGAATAATTGTTCTTTCATATGGATCTAGAGTGAAATTTCCTGACTCTCTTTGTGGATATGAAGCCATTTTTTGCGAAAAATTGTCTTTTTTTAGTAGTTTCTATCCATTTCTGTCTCAAATGGTTATTGTTAGCTCATTACATTCTTTTTTTTTACCATTTGGAACTCTCTTTACAAAGTTCCTTCTTTCTTTTCTAAAACCACCTCCAATTTGCATTTTTGAGTATTGCCAATGAGTTCATCAAGGGGGGAGATTAAAGGACCATATGAGAAGGTCCAAAATAGTGTTATGATGAACCATTGCAATGTTTGTAGAGTAGTTTTTGGCAGAATTTGAGGATTTTGGAATTTGAATCATGGATTAAGTTGAGATGACCTGGGTCATTAGTTTAAGGTTGCATGATGCATGTCTTGGGTAATGTAGGTCAAGTTGTGAAAAACTTGTGCCTGGAAATAATTTCTTTGTCTTTGGATATGCAAAGTCACTTGGAATCAACTGTGGTCAACGGCAGTGATCGGGGCTAGGCACATGGAGGAGTTGAGGCCCAGAACGATCAATGATGCCGTGTGAGACGATGAGCTCAAGCATGGCACGAGAAAGGCGGGAAAAGTTAAAGGCATGTTCGAACAATGGGATGGCGCTATGTGGATTGCACGGGCCAAGTGAGCCGTGGTTCAGTGGAATCGGGATGAGAGAGACTTGGTGTAGCACTCAAAAAATAATTAAAATAATATAAATAAAAAATAAAACCCTAATCTAGTTATGGCCTTAAAAGGGGGAACTCCCTACTCTTTCCCTTGCGTGGGTTTTTTTCCAGATCTAGGTTCAATCTAATCTTCCTCTCTCTCTCTCTATTCCTGCTGTGCGGCTGCATAGGGGGCGCCAGTGGTGGCGGCGGTGACTGGCGAGCGGTGTCGTCGGCTCACGCGGTGGCGCACGCATGCGTACACGCCTGCACCCGCGCACACGCGCATGCGACTGCCATGGCGCGGCAGAGGTGGCGGCAGCATCGGTAGCACCAGCGGCGAGCGGCGGCATCGGCTCGCGCAATGGCGCACGCACGCGGCCGCCATGGTGCACCGGCGGTGGTGGCGACGACGCGGCGAGGGGTGCTGCGGCGGCAACACCCGCGCTTGCACACACACCCGCATGTACACGCCACGTGCATGGCTTTGCTAGTGGTGGCCGGCGGCGGCAGCAGCCAGCGGGTGGCGGACGGGTGCAGAGGCACTGTTGAAAGGCTGTTCGCTCGACCAAACGGCTGTTTCCTTTCCAGTCAATTTTATCTCATGTTGTTTCTTTACCAAATTCATCCTATCTGATCGGTTATCTTCCATAACACCCTGTAGGTTCTCATGTAGCTATTGAGGGAGCTGCTGGGCAGTTGCACATCTCGGATCCATCGTCCAACGTGTCCGTCGAGCGTGCTCAAGGCAAGTACCTTGCGGTCATAACCTGTTCTTTCGCACTTTATTGTTTCATGACTACCTATCATCGTTAGCGTGGTATCCGACTTTTACATTATGATTGATGGTCTGTTGCGAGTTGCTTGTAGAACCGGTAGTTATAATATGATGAGCTAGTTAGCATTAAACGGTTGTAGTTGGTATAACGCTTAATCATAGAATTCATGCTTAGTTAGGGATTGAGCTAAATGTTTAAATTATAGATAAGGTAGCGACCAAGCATGTTCACATTTAAGGCTAACCACTAGTAATCTTTTAATACTGAGCGTCTACTGATATGTCTTGCTTCTATGATTCTTTAACTGTTCATTATTAATTGTGAGCCTTAGTTGATTTAATTGCAGTACATTAATATGTCTAATAATCACGTATCACATAATAAAATTTCATGATTGTCAACCTTGTGTGACTCCGTTTAGTATTTTCTTTAGGTAGATTCTAGTACGTTATCATCAGATCCTTGTTTTCCATCACCTTGCGTTCCAAATCATGTCTATCTGGTCTCAATTGCATCAAACTGTTACTCTCATAATTCCACCTTAATTCACCCTTAATTAAATGTCGGATAATTCACTAATAAAAGAAATGGCAATTACCTAGCCCGGGACTACCCACATAAAGGGGAGATTTCCAACCAACCTGGTAACGTACCGGGGGGGGGGGCGTACATTCTCGTTACACAGGATATTACACCCCGTCGACGGTTATATAGTTGAGGACAAGGATGTGTCTGGCTATTCTCGTATAACTAGGTATGTGGGACGAGGTCGCCGGCGCCTTTGCTATAACTTGTTCTAACTTGTCAATTAACAATTATCTTTAATTACACAGTTCCTATGATATATGTTACCAATCTATATCCATGTTTCCAGTATCTTGAGTCCGTTGCCTTCTGATGTATCATTTGCTTGCTTACGATGCTTGTCCTTTATTTCACTTGGTTGCATTCCTGTCTTTACTCATCGTGTTGTGACCGTTGTTGGGTACTTGCTGAAATTTCCAAATCTCACGCTTGCTCTTTCCCTTCTCAGGTAAAAGGCTAGTGGATTAATAGCAACATGCATGGGTGGGGGCACTCGAGTTTCAGCACTGTGTCTTGCCACTACTTTTGCCATTTATTTTTATTTGTCATTTGATTACAAGTGGACCGGTCCCATGTTTCAAATGTTTATTTTAGCTTCCGTTGATTATTTAAATAAAGTACCTTTAAGGTTTTAATTTTCTTATGTTGGCTATTGTTACCTTTATTACTTCTTCTTTACTTTGGCAATGACATTTCATAGTAGTATCCCGGTTGGCGGTACGTGGGGTGCTGCACTTGGCGGCGCGTGGCAAACTATTGGTGCACTTACACGTGGCAAGAATGATGATTGCTTGCAAAGGATGGTGATGACCGAGTCAACAAGGGATATTTTGGTGTTTTGACCAAAATACCAGAAACCATCTTGGATCAAAACTGCGGCGCATGGGCAATGCGTTGGAGAGCGGTTTAAGTCAAGGTGGAGCTGGTTTGATCAAGGCGGATCAAGGCTAAGGGTTTAACAAATGCACACTTATGCGCTTTGAAAAGTGTGCATAAGTGAACTTGAGTAAGTAAAACTCGTGTGTATGGGGTTAACGGGTTTTTTCCATTGTAATAGTGGATATGATCTATTATGGGGTGTAGGTGGCAAGTTGCCCACCTATAAAAGGGGTTGAAATAGAGACATGTAGGGTTAATCATCTAACCCCTCTCTCTCTCTCTCATGTGTGCTCTCTAGTTTGGGGTTAGGGTTTGAGAGTGGAGCACTTGATGTACTCTTTGTCCTCCAAGGTGGAGTGGCTGTAAAATCTATATTCTCAAATAAGCAATACATTAATCTTTACGTATTTCTATGGATCCAACTTGATTTGATTGATTAGCTCTTGAGTTGGCCTCAAAGTGTGATTTCTTGATCGAGAGTATTTGAGTTGATTTCTTTGGTGTTCTAACTTACTATAACATGTGGAAATACATCTAGATCCATCTTGGTCACCATCCACCCACGAGCAAGTTGTATTCACCGATTTTGATTTTAACTCGGTTTTGGTGGAACTTTCCGACAAACTGAAAAGTTATCAACTTTGACCATGGTTTTCATGATTATTTATTGGAATAGATTCACAATACCCTAGAGAAAATCCCTGCAAAGTTTCATACCATATGGATCTACGGACCAAAAGTTTCATCAATTTTCGTTTTAAATCGGAGCTGAAAAATAGATTCTGCTCTGTTCACTGTCTGAAGTCAACCACGTCGATTTCAGACTGGTAGTTGGATTCCGACCATGCAGAGTTTTTTTACCATTCATTGGTCTTTGACCACGTTAATTGTTCAACCACTTATTGGCTTTCGACCATGTTGATTACGACCACGTCGAATTCCGACCACGTTGATTTCAGGCTAGTAGTTGGATTCCGACCATGTAGGTATTTTCAACCATTCATTGATCTTCGATCACGTTGGTTGTTCGACTACTCGTTAACTTCCGACCACGTTGGTTACGACTACGCAGATTTCTGACCACATTGATTTCCAACTGTAATCGAATTTCAACCATGATTGAACTTCTGACTGATAGTCGATTTTCGACCACTTTGTCAAATTTTGACCACATTGAACTTCCGACTGGTTTAACCACGTTGCCAGATTTCGACCACGTTGTCAGTTTTTCAACCATGTTGTTTTCCCTGCTGATTGATTGTGTTCAACTCTACTCTCTGTTTTTTCAAGTTGTACTCGGCTTTGTTTCTTGGCTTTCAAGTGAGATTCCTACCCTAATCTTCATAGCTTTGCAGCTAGCAGAGAAAATGATATGTGAATACTTGGCGGAAAAATTCAAAGGCACCATTTACTCACTTCTGTTACCTATCCAGTCCTACACAATAGAACCGTAACCGCGGCACGTAGAGGGTGTTGGGAGAGCGGCTTAGGTTTAGAAGACGCTGAGATGGCCAAATGGATTAGAAGTTTGCTCTTTTGTGTGTCGCTGTGGAGTGTGGACATTCCGCACGCTGCGCTGCCTGTCGCCATGGATATCTCTCTCTGAGCTACAACTTTGGACTTATTGACAGCGACAACACGTTGGTCAGACAATGCCTTTTGTAGATATCTCTTCTAAGCTGAAAATCATCCTTTCAGCGTGGTCCTTGTCTACAAGCCGTTGTAGCAACAACCCTCAGTTTTGTTTGAAGAAAAATTCTCTTGCCTTCCTTGCCTTCCAAACTACGAGCTTTCGTCTTACAAAGAGAGCACCAAGGATAATTAGTAGAACATCTACATCACTGCCGATTCCTATTGCAATGAAACATCCCGGAGAAAACCATGAATGTAACTTTTGTTGGAATTGCTAACGATCAACTGATCGATTTCTTCACAAAATCACTCAATAGATCATGCATCGAGTTTCGTGTCCCAGTTTGGTCTTTTGCGTTCAGTAAGCACGCGACCGTAGATTTTGGCCTACCGGAAGTGGGCGGTGGCGGTTCCACACAGTCGTGGGGGTGTGCCAGCTATGGGAATGGAAGCTCGGTAGGGGAAACGTCAATGACGAGAGTCAAGTCAGGTTTTTGTGATGGTGAACCGGTGGTGGCTATGAGACGGCAGGGCAGTAGTGAGCGGGCTAGGCGGCGACGGTGGGGGCGAGGTGGCATTTAAGGAGGCAAACTCCGTCTGCACAGCGGATGTCGATGTCATGCCAGCGTTGGTGAGGCTGAGGGAGGAGGGCATTTGGGTAGGTGCGGTTATTAGGGTATGCACGAACCTTGATGCGATCTAGCAGTGCAACAATCCGCTGGTTTGAGTCAGCCGATAGGCACTATCCCAAATTCTGATACAGAAACTAAAATAACAAAAAAAGGTTACGAATATTCGACACTGCCAATAATCTGCATTGATGTTACTACGTGATCAATATAGGGGGAGTTATTTAATTTGCTTGTTACCTGTAAATTTCATTTCGGCTGATTTGGCTGTATCACATCCATTTGGTTTTCGGGGGTCACCAGTGCTTCCATGCGGGCAGGAACAGTCGCATGATCCTACCGAATTTATGCATTGGCCAAAGCATGGGAATTTTTCCGGTATTGTGCACTCGTTGGTATCTGTTGTAATACAACTGCCATTTGAAGCTTACACACTGATGTAAGTGGTACAGGGAAACAAGAAACAGCCTTCCGTGTGCAGTTGCATACCTTGGCATCCATGTCGTATGTAAGGGTTGCCTTCGTAGCCGTGCTGACACTGGCAATTGTAACCTGATGTACTGTTGGAATCAAGGCACTCACTGTTGTCGCTGAGGCATCCGAAGTCAGCTGAATTCCGAGCTTGAGCACATGACGAGTAACTGAACACCCAATTGACAACCGTCCTGACTGCAAGCCCAGGTATGGAGTGGCGTATACCTTTGGAGGCACTCCGGCCGGTGTCAGACGAGACCGCCTTCTGCAACGCCATGGCGTTCGCTTGCTCCACCACTCGCTCTCGACCCTGGCCAAGCTTGCGTTTACTGGGAAGCTTGTATCAGATTGCGAGAGTTTAATGGGAGCAAGTTGCTGCCAATGATCAAGCTTACATTGGAGCAGCCATTCTTGTAGCATGTGCTGTCGGTGGCACCACGGGACGACCAGGCACGCAGTCGGAACCGCACGCGGCGCTGCTTCCGACCAACGACTCAACGAGAACCCGCACCCCAGCACGGCGGCTTGGTTTCCACCTGCTGACACCGCGTAGAGGATGCCGTTGAGGTGAACCGCCCACGTCGCGTCGACTATATCGTCACGTTCCCCGTCAAGCTGAGGACACCGCCGTCGACGAGCAACGTCCCATCTTGCACGGATATGCCGAGAGCACTTGGACTCCAGCATTGTCCAGGAAGAGCTTTGGAGGGCCGTACCTGATGAAAATAATTTCGGACTAAAATTCGCGTAATTCACGAAATTTCAGTTCTATCGGTTCCCCACCCCCACACTAGAAAAGGCCCACTCTTTCGGCCCGTTTTGGAATTTTTCGGCCCATACAGTCCAAAGCGCGTCATCCGTCCCTAACCCAGCGCATCTCCAAACCTCCAACACCTCACTCCTTTTCCCCAATCCACGAAGGGTGGCGGCGCGTGGAAGGGGAGGCGGCGCGGATGGCGGCGGCGGCGGCAGTGCTGTAGCCGGAAGCAAACTCTGCTCTTGTGTTCTTCTTCTTGAGTCATGTAGATGGAGGAGGCAGTACTAGTGGATTCTTGTTCTTGTATTCTGGAGGGATTGTTGGAGGTAGACTACAGTTAGATTCTTGTTCTTGTTCTTCGATTGGAGGTGCAGTCTTGATTCAGAGTCTTGGATTCTTGTTCTTGGTTTGCAATTGGAGGTAGAATCTTGGCTTCTTGATGGATTGTTCTGCAATTGCAACTGGTTGACTACAACGGGGAGACTGCAATCTGTTTCGACCGAGATTTCATTTACAAATTTCAAACTACATATTTGAATCTTTCGGCCGAAATTTTCCAAAAAATCAGAAATTTTCGAAATTACCGAATTTCGAAGAGGAGTCCGATAATTTTTCTGTATCGAAATTGTTTTCCCGGACGTCTCATTGCCGGTGAGCTTGAAGCCCTGGCGGTGGCATCCGACACCGACGCCGACGGGTAAGGTATGCCCACGTTGCCGCGTCTGCCGGTGGAGATTCGGACAAAAATGATACTGTTGCTCCTAAAAATACCAGATACAGTTCTCAAACCAGCGCAATTCCGTTTCTAGCCCCCTCCCCATCGCAAAATTTCCTGGCGTCGACACGTGACAATCGTGCGGTCCCCGACCGTATGACTTGCATGCTACAGTGTTTTTGCTCATCTAGTGCGTTTGCTGCTTGTAATGAGGTCTAAAATTATTATTTTTGTGTTGAGAAGAGTTTACATAGTTTTGCAAATTTTTTTGTAATTGTAAACTTTAATATATTTTTGTGTGTCAGCACCTATATGTTTTAAAGTTTATAAATTTTTTTGTAAACTTTAAAACATGTAGGTGCTGCAGTGTTTTATCTATATTGCATAACAAGTTTTCGAAATATTTTGCACCTCATTTTCTATATTACAAAATTGCTGCAGACTCTATAAAAAAATACGCACAAAAAATCTTAAAGTTTATAATTACAAAAAAATTTGCAAAACTAAATAAACTCTTCTCTACACAAAAATGATAATTTTAGACCTTATTACAAGCAGCAAATGCACCAGCTGAGCAAAAATACTATAGCATGCAAGTCGTGTGGTCGGGGACCACACGACTCAGATGAATAGTATAGTCCCGACCGCACGATTTCGGTGTTGTGTGGTCCTCGACCACTTGATTACCACGTGTTGGCGCCAGAATAGACAGGAGATACCATGTGCCTTCGGCCGATACAAAGATCCAGATCTACCTACTTTTGCAACATTTTATTACATAAATAAACAGAACTGGATGGGTAGTGCAAGCTTATCTAGTCCAAATGTCTGGCAACGAGTCGAGGAGTTGGATGAGAACCAGCTGGTCAATGAGGAAAGCTCATGGATGACCAGAATTCGTATTCCATGCTGTGTCGCCTGCTCATGATGTGATCACCATAATTTAGCATTAGCATTATTAGCATTGACGTTGGCAATGCCGCCCCCCCCCCCCCCTCCCCCCTCAGCTGATGAATGGTTCAGCTTGATTAGCTCGTGGCAAAAGTATGAGCCGATTATCAAGCTGAACCATAAGCAAGAGATTTTGCAATTTCGAGGGCAATCCTCAGTCGCTCCTCCCATGGTAGTGATTGTGGAGTATTGACGTGAAATGTTCATGATGTGTTCCATTTGAAATGAACTCATAGACTAGTAATGGAACCTCTGTCTCAGGACAGCATCCAAAAAGCTTTGCTACATTTCTATGATTTACTTGAGAAAGTATGGCCACCTAGTCATCAATTTCTCTCTTTATTGCACGTCTTGACTTCTTAACAGAAACAATGCGTTGTCCTGCTCCACTGGGTTTAAACTCTTAGCTTCTTAATTTCATCTTTTAATTATTTTTTAGACTTTTTGCTTTTTTTCTTCTTTTTCCTCTGATTTCATCTTTTTATTATTTTTTTAGACTTTTTTTTTCTTCTTGTTCCTTTGCAATGTCGGTGATGACATAATCTTTTTTTTTGTAATGTTTTAAATTTAATTGTACTGAAAAAGCTACAAAATAGGCCTCAAACAGTACTGTACAGTGAAAAAACTGCACCTCGCAGCCCAGTAGAGCGCAGCAAAATGCCTTTGTAAACAGTGCCATGGCCTCCACCACCAAGCTTCCGGGCTAGCCTCATCAGAACTCTTAGTGGCCTTTTCGAGTTATTCTAAGCTGAATGTCATCTTTTCAGCAATATCTGTAACACCCTTAGTTTTGGAGACGTTAGATTACTCTCGCAACTACTCAGGATTGTTCAGCTGCGAGTACTGTAGATGAGTGTACACCACTGCCAATGCAAGCGTAAACATAAAAACCAAACTTTATTACAAAATTAAGGCTTAGCAGCCAAGTTTTATATAGTCAGGGCGTACAACCCAAAGTTACATTATAAAAGAAACTCCACAGGCATGCCTAAGTGTAGAATAAACCCTAACAACAGATGTCATCTACGTCGTAGAGCTCAGCGTCGTCTTCATAGACTCCTTCATTTTTTTGACAAGCATTCTCTGTTTATAATTTTAGCAAGTATGAGTACAACCAACTGTACTCAACAAGTCACATGGGAAATGCTATTTAACTATATGCAAGAGTTTGCCATGGAGTGGGGTAAAGTAGTTTATTATGACTTGTGACTTGCCTTGCGGATCTACGACTTCGACAATTTCGAATTCTTCGGTTTCTTGAGCTTGATCTTGAGCTTCTCCCTCTTGATCCGATTGAACTTCAACGTCGGAGGCTAACGCAAAGTCAAATAAAATCATTCAGTTTCACGCTTGAAGGATTGAGCTAGGAATAAAGAAAGAAAAATCAAATAAAAATAGGTTTAGGATTTATAGGGGTCCGAAAAGGTGAAACAGAGTTGGGGAATGGATCAGCGGGCTCGAAACGGTCAAAATGGACATAAACTTGTATTTTTGGGTTTGGGTGAATAGTAACGGGTTGGGTCTACTATTCATTGCGGGCATTCACTGTTCACACCGTTTTTTACTGTTCACAGTGGGCTGGATTTAAGCACTACTGAGTCGGATGAACAGTAACTTGCCGTTACCGTTCATCTTCTTTATTCCGACCCCGCGCGCGAGCCAGAAATAGGGGAAAGGAGCGGTGGTAACCGGCGGCACTACAATGAATTGCGACAAAATCGGAGACTATGGATGGGTTCCTCGGGATGTCAAGGTTCCATTTTTGGGGTCAGTGGTGGCTGGGGAGGCGGCGTTCGTCGTCGGCGAGGTCAAGAGCTCGTTATGGTGTTTAACGTCACAGGGGCTATAGGGGCGATCATCTTTGAAATTGGCGAGTATTTAACCATCTAGGGGCACTCAGGAAGGCTTGGGTGGTGGCGGTTTGTGAAGATCTACGGGTAGGCTATGCAAGCATAATTTCAAAATTTCTACCGCGTAAAAGGGGATCTCCTCTAGTAATAGATCACGGGATTACCACAAGACGCGCAGACTCGTAGCGGAAGTAGAGTCGATGTAGCGCGTTGATGCAGTTGTAGTCGTACTAGCAGAACGTCTCCTCCTTCAGTTCCTTGTAATCGTCACAAGTTGCGGATCGTCCTAGTGTTGAAGCTTCGTATCAACACCTCCAAGGTATCCACACGTACGAGGCAGGAACACCACGCGCCGGAGTGCTAGCGCCGGCTGCGCGGTATTAGATGAGGAAGGTGTGGCAACTAGGGTTTCGGGAATTCCGAAATTCTCACCCCCAACCCTATGCCACCTCCCCTCTATTTATAGGCATCCATCATAATGGGTCTCGAACTGGAGGCCCATTAGGAACTCATGGCCCATAAGAATTCGGATCACTATCCGAATTAAATTCCAGCCCTTTAAGTGTGCGACCCTATAGGTTCACATACACTTAGACATGGCACGAGTACTCCTACTCGTCCACTAATCGGCAGCGGCCCCTAGCAAGACATACCGACTCCCAAGTATATGCAAAAATCATATCGGACGAACCTCAACAAAACTCATGCATTTCCCTTTGCCTCACGATATCGGTTAAACTCAAGGCGATTACGTGTCATCCTTGTTTGGTTAGCTCAACCACTCTTTCTCGATTGCGTGACTTGAATTCCCGACTACGGTTAACTCTTTAACCGTGAATAGCATGGACATGCATTTCTGGAATCCAATCACTCGAGAGGCCTAGAGATATCTCTCCTGTTGCATGGAGGGGCAAATCCTATCTTGATCGACCATGCCTCAAAGCATACATCATAACAAAACCCGAAAGCTACCTTTATGACTACCCAGTCACGGAGTAGTGTTTGGCAACCCCTAAGTCAGTCATTATGCATCTTGAGTACGTGCGACGATCTCAAGTCTTAAGGACATAGCATACGCTTTGTAAATGAAACCAACTGATGATAGTACGAATGCAACATTCTCACAGTGTTTCATGGTGGGTCGATCCAACCCCATGTTCTCTAACATGTGTCCATATTATTGGTTCAATATCTTTATATTTATGACCTGTGAAACATGGTCATCAACCAATACATATGCTAGTCTATTCATATGTGTCCTCATATGTTTGACTAGGGAGCATTTAAGAATAATCATCGCATAAATATAGAGTTTCACAATCAAGTCACACACTTGATAATAAATATTGACAATGTCATTCAAGGAACAAGATAATAAATTATCCAATAAATCATGAACATAACGAAACAAAATCATCTCCATGAATGTCTCTAGGGCATATTTCCAACAGTTTGGGCAGTAGTGGTTGGAGCCGGGCTGTCCATGGCGTGGTGCTTCGGCTGAGCGGCAGACAGCAGTGGCAGAGAAGGGGAAAGCTCAGGGAGCTAGGGCAAGGGTTTGAGCCTTTGAGGGTGCTTCTTGGGGCGTGAGGAAGGTATGGGAGCGAGCAATTGAAAAGCAATTGGCTAAATCGATGGAATTGGATTCAAACTCACCTTGAGGTTTATCGGCGATAGCCACTCCGGTCGACGGTCTAATTGGGGGTGTGGAGGGGCTCACTGGACTTCTACGCGGTGCTTTGAAGGTGTCCGGGCATTAAATAAGGTCGGGAGGTGGCTTGGCACCGGGGAGTGGACAATGGCGGCGGCGGTGTGTAGCGTGCTCGGGAAGGCACAGGAAGGCACGGTGCGATGGATAAGGGGAATGAACCTGTTGGATAGGAAATGGTATTGCGGCGGTCAAGGTTTGCGCCTCGGGGAGGTCGGCTGAGAGAGAGATAGGAGCAAAGGCGGTGGCGGGAAGGTCGGCAATGCCTGACTTGCGGCAGGGACGGCTGAGAAAAGGTTAGGGGCAAGAGAAGCGAGGTAGTATGGCCTCTGACACCTGCAGTAGTGTAGCAGCGATGGGAGAGTGCGAGAAGGCACGAGAGAGAGCGCGGGCGGCAACGGAAATTAATATCTGATGATGAACAGTGCCGGCGCGAAATTGAGTTAGCATGGTGATTTGGCAGGGGGTTTAGGGCGCAATTGGCTGGGATTTGTGCTAAATTAGGCAAAGGTTCAAAGAGAATTAAAATCTAAAAAAATTTTAATCTTCTTTTGAATTTTCAGTTTCATTTCAATATCCTTGTCTACTAGTTGCTGCAGTAACAACCCTCGGTTCTGCTTGAAGTAAAATTCTTTCAGTTTTTTGGCCTTTCGAGCCCTGAGCTTTCGCCTTATGACAGACAGCAGAAAGGATCAGTAACAGAATGTTTATACTGCTGTCAAGTCCGATGCAATGATTAATCCTGGATAACATAAAAAAATAAGTAAATTCTGAATGATTTACATCCCGCTCATTTTGGCTTGAGGTTCTGGCTTATTTTTTACTATTCATAAGTTTCTTTTTTTCCCTAAACTTTTGGTTTTTTTAGCTTTTTTGCCGGTTCTTTTTTCCCGTATTCATTTACGTTGTCTGTGATGAGTTAACAAATTTTTTTCTATTTTTAATTTTTTAAATTTAATTATGTCAAATAAGTCACATTCAGCTACATTGTAATTTTAGCCAGCTACAGTGTAATTTCAGCCATAAGGCACTATTTTTCAGCCCAACTGAACTTTTGTCAACAAACGGGTTGCACTGAACCAATGAGTTCCCGATATTGGGTGTACTTTCTGCTTTTTACCTGAAAATTTCAATTTGCTTGAAACACATCCATTTTTTATTTGGGGCTTACTAGTGGTGCCATCCGGACAGATAGTCATATGATACTGTAGTTATGCATCTCCCAAAGCATGGAGGTGGATTAGGCAGCATGCACTCGTCGATGTCTGCGACAACACAAATACAAAGTTAAATAGTGCAAAGCAATCACACGGTGAAGTTAGATCTGCATGAAAATTAGCATACCATGGCATCCATTTGGCATGTAAGGGTTGCCTTCATATCCTGACCGACACTGGCATACATAACCTCGCAGAGGGTCATGAAGGCAGTCACTGTTGTTGCTGAGGCAACCAAAGTCGGCCAACTTCTGAGCTTCAGCACACGATGAGTTACCGAGCATCCAGTTAACCACAGTCCGGATTCCCACTTGCCCATAGTCCGGTGCCCCAACTGGGGCACTTGATCTTAGACAAGACCTCCTTCTGCAATGATACAGCGTTTGCTCACCATTCCCCCTTCAGCACAATCACGCTCGCGTTGAACGGCGCCCTTGGCCTAGACAAGGTTGATTTTTTATCATTAAGGGGGACGAGCTTGATAGCGTATCACAGCAGCCAATGCCAGAGCATGTGGCGTGGTGCATGTTTCTGTCAATCGGTGAGATGTGGTTAGCGGTCAGAAAGGCGCCTGGATTGTGTTTGAGTTTATGCCACAGCGTTTGCGTTCCCTGGTCCAAAATGATTTCATGGATCACATCAGGCATGCATGATAAGTACGCGCGCCGCACGGCACGGCCAAGTAGGGAGTGGGCGGTTTGCGCGGCACCGGCACCGGCGCAGTGCTTCGGCCTGTGCCCGACGCGGGTGTTACGAGGCATGCAAATATGCCCTGCGGCCGTTCCCCGAGCGCGTGCGGCTTCAGTTGGCGCGGCGGCCGCGCGCAGTTAGCTTCCACCCGCTTCGATTCGAAGAGGGTGAGACACAACATCAACATGTTAATGCCTTTATGGTTGGCCCGCTCGAGGTTTAATGTGAAAGAAAATTCCTTTGTTCTGATCCACTCTTCCAATTAACCTCCAAGTGGTTCTCGGCAGCAACCGACAACAATTGCCCGCCCAAACAATGTTCAAATTCTCCCCTTGGAATTTGGACGGTCTTGGTTTCTTGCCTGTTATGTTTGGATGCTTCGTACAAAGCTTGTTCATAATAAATTTTTTTGCAAGATAGGGATCCTTCTTTCAGTACCAGGCAGAAACAAGTGTTTTACTCCAGAATGTGTTTTTAATTCTACCTCTGAGAAAAAGACAATGACACTGGCTGATTTTCCAACATGTTCTCTGCTACCTATTTCAGAATCAGTCCACGGTAGATACAGCAAATTAAACGGAAGCAAATGGCAACGCTTGCCGAAACTTGTACTACTAATTAAGCGGCCGGCGCCCAGCATGCCACGGCGTTGTCTACCTGCAGGCCACCGCGCGCGCGTACACCGCAAGCTATTTCATACCCCTCGCGCCATTTCCACTCAACAAAAACTAGCTAATACGTACGTATAATGCGTGGCGTCGTCCTGTCGTGAGGCAACAAGTAGTGCTTGTCCGTCGCAAAAGAAAAGGAAAACAAAGAAAACGTAGGTGGTGCGCTAAATTATCTTTGGATACACACAAATGGAGAGGGTAGCAAGGAGGGGAGTTACAATGTTCTCTTCTGCTGAAGTTGCCGCGCTGCTGCTTCTACTGCCGTTCGTCGCCGTGGCACCAGCTGCGGCAGCCACCGGGAGCAGCGGCTGCACCACCTTCTGCGGCAACATCAGCGTCGAGTACCCGTTCGGCGTGGAGCCCGGGTGCTACCGCGACGGCTTCAACCTCACCTGCAGGAAGGGCGAGCTTTTCCTTGGCGACGGCACCATGCAGGTGCTTGAGATCTCCATCCCCAACGGCACGGTGCGCGTCAACAGCAGCGTCATCGTATTCGGCGAGCCCGACGAGCACGGGAACGAGGGTAGAAGTAGAACTTGGGGAGCCGGGCTCCGTGAGAGCGGCCCCTACTTCCTGTCGGCTTTAGCAAACAGTCTAGCCCTCGTATCCTGCAACGCGCAGGTCGACATCCGGGGTGGAAAGGAGAACAGTTTGGTCAGTTCCTGCGCTGCCATCTGCCCATCGGGCCGTGTCGGCACAACGGTCGGGACCGATATCTACGGTGCCTGCTCTGGCATTGCCTGCTGTCAGGCAAACATTGTTCTAGGCTACTCTTCCTACGACATCCAGATCCACTATCTTAACAGTTCATTAAACAGATCATTTAACCCGATTCGTTCGGATTTTGTCTACATAGTTGACCAGGCATTCAACTATACCGTCGACGTGTTCATCCTCAACGGGACGGTTCCTCAAGCGCTCCCAGCCTTGCTAGACTGGGTGATCAGTAATTCGACTTGTCCGATGAATGCGTCCGCCCCCGAATGTCGCAGTGCCCACAGCTCTTGTCAACACTACGACGCAAATTACCACAGTGGGTATCAGTGCCGTTGCTCTGATGGTTATCAAGGAAATCCGTACGTCCCTGATGGATGCCGCGGTACGTAATATCTATATATCTAGCTAGTTACCAAAACTTGATTGGTTTCATTCGAACCCTAGAGATTATCACAGACGGTTTTTAATACAGACCGTCTGTGATACTATCGGTGTGAATCGTCTGTGATACTCCTTTTTTCCGCCACAAATACCACAGACGGCTTTCAAATTAAAACCGTCTGTAATATTGTACATCACAGATGGTTTCACAAAACCGTCTACAAAACCGTCTGTGAATTGGCGTCTAGTATTAGACTTTGTGTAATAGTGCCTAGCTTGTTCTACATGCATGAATCAACTTCAGTTTCGTGTAGATATCGACGAATGTGCCGCTCTGGGCATCTACCCATGCTATGGCGACTGCAGCAACACACAAGGAGGGTATCATTGCCAGTGCCCTCATGGCTTCAAAGGCAACGCTTCTCTACCAAATGGATGTGAAGGTACCGGAATATATAATCGATCAATGCTTGCTATATTGTAGCTAACGCTTAGTGCTTAGATCTATGTGACTATTGACTATATATACATGCCTTTATAGATTTACCTTGCTTAATTTCTTATATTTGTCTGGTTTCGTGTGTGTATATCACTTAAACAAATATTTTATACCTCTTTATCATTTTCGGTATACTTAAATACTAATTCTAAGATACTCCAATACGACTTGAAAATCCCTTTATTTTTACTATATACACTTTTCCATATATAAAAGGAGTACATACACAAATTATGCTATAAAAAGTGAACTTTGATGAAATTTTTTATAGAACTCACTTTGGAGTATCTTATAATTATTATTAAATTATGCTCAAATAGATAAATAGATATAATAACACCATTAATAGGGTGTATTAGAAGTGGGATCACAGGAGTATAGAACCATTTTCCAACGTACGTACGTACGTATGTATGTATGTATGTATGTATGTATGTATGTATGTATGTATGTATGTATGTATGTATGTATGCATGCATGTAATGTCGAAATAGGACACTATGATTCCAAATGAACAAATTCTACCCAAATTCAGGTATATTTTTCAAAAATTTCAGTTTTAGGGTATATACCCATATATGACAACTCAAATAAAACACATACATTTGAAAAATATACTCAGATTTAAAGATTTGGAGCAAATTTAGATCACGTGCTTTGCTAATTTATATATAATCAGTATAAACCTACAATCAAATCATAAAAAAGGCAACTATAATTTGAATTTTAGTTCAAACTTGTTTGAACTAGTTAGTAAACTAGTTAAAGTCGGCATCTAAAAAATTTCAAAATTTTTCGCACAGGATACATAAAGGAATTATCTATTTGAAATCATGGTACCCTAACACTATGGTGTCCCAGGTAATTATACACACAAATACACACTATTCTATGCCTGTTATTCTACGCTCTAGCCAGTCCCCCCCCGCCTTGACTGAGCTTGTCCCCCTACCAAGCTACTCTACCCGCCTATCCCCACCGTACTCACTCCAAACCCACAACCCCGACGTTGACGTTACATGGCCAGTATGCGCCATGGCTAGGTGAGGCAATAAACATTAATGATGTGTCCAATAAATTCATTAATATAGTAAACACAGTTTCATCTGGCTATAAATGTGAAAGTATCTGGACGTAAATGTGGTATCTATTTTTAATATCGCCATCACACAGTGGTTCCATTTTTTCATCTGGCTATAAATCGAAATGCATCTGGATGTAATGTGGTATCTATTTTTACAGCTGCTATCACACAACGGTTCTATTTTTCAT
The DNA here is from genome assembly GCA_017311315.1 of Dendrocalamus latiflorus. Taxonomy (NCBI): domain Eukaryota; kingdom Viridiplantae; phylum Streptophyta; class Magnoliopsida; order Poales; family Poaceae; genus Dendrocalamus; species Dendrocalamus latiflorus. The sequence continues at coordinate 5,168,546 of CM029654.1, forward strand.
CTGGCTGTAAATTAAAATGTAACTAGACGTAAAATATGGTATCCATTTTTACTGCCACTATCACATGGCCATCATGCGCAACGGCTAGATGTGAGTAAACTCTAACAACGTGTTTGGTAAATTGGTCAATAAAGCAACTTGATTTGCATTTGGTAGTAAATGTGATTTCCATTTTTAATGGCTCCATAAAACAGTGGTTGCGTTGGCACGGGAGATGGTGGACGTGCGTCGACGATAGAACTCCATGACACAGGGATGGTGATCGATTATTGCCAATGGGGTGGATTCCCACGCCTTCATGGTGGACGCCTTATGCCATTTTATTGTTGATTTCGTACGACGCCGTTGTGCAACACGGTCGAAGACGGTGGCCTAGGGGCGGCATGGTGGAAGACGGTAGGCAGGGGGTGGTGGAAGACTAGGGTTGTGCAATTTTATTATCTGTTGCATAGGGGAGCTCTTGGGCGTGGTGGGTCGTGGTCGAGCGCGTAGGGTGTGGTCAGGTTACACAACTCCCGTTACGGTCAGAGCATAGAATAATTATTCTATGCTCAGGCACAGAATAGCACTACTGTGTGTGTGTGTGTGTGTGTATAGAGGGAGAGTACTGTGGCTGGTGCTCAGAGGGGGGGGGTGAATGGGAGCCAAAAACTTTTTCCCTTAAATATTTCAAAGTTTTTTTTACTCCAATAGCTATAGAGGGCTATAAAGATCAAAGGCTAAACACACACAGAGGAAACACCACAAAAAAATGGAGGAAAACAAGCTTTGACATAGAGTTACAGTCTAAACTCTAACTAGTGGCCAGTCTGACCTCTCACAAAGGATAACAAAACAGCTAAAGACTAAGACTTGCACAACTTTCACACCGAGCATCCAATTGATTTGAAACTTGAAACCAAGCTAGAACAACACCTTAGGAAGCTAAAACATGAAGAGATCCGATTAAGACCTTTTTGCTCTTAAACCCAAGTTGCACCAAAACTAGGCCAAAATCAAAACTTAAGCCTAGAACTTGCATGTAGGCTAAGGATGGTCAAAATGACCTTGAATCAAATTCCACGCATCATAGAAACTCCCACTCCCATATGTGTCGCCAACAATGTTAATTAAAAATGTAAATAAAGTAAGGTTGAATCCATGACTCGACAAGTACATAATAAAACAATAAATATAAACATATCACCATCCATACATCTCATTGCCATCTCTTTGTTTTCTTTAGCGTGATGCAAGGCTGCTGAGAGACCAGGTGGTCGTGACTCCATGTGAATGATGAGTAATTGACAAAGGTTTAGGATAGTCGAGTTTGGTTTGAGTGGTTCGGAGTCGAGCCGTTGCGTGGCGCAATCGGGCTCGGTCGGACTTTGGTCAAACTTGGTCATTTGGGCTTAGGATGTATATTCTAATGTTTCGACAGGTTTGGACTTCGTCTGTGGTAAGTGTGATGGTATTTACGCTTTCATGTGTCGAGCGGTGCTATTTGACGTGTTTTCTTGTCTGTGTGACTGCAGGACATCGGGTGGAGTCGTGGCGAGATACGTGGACCGGACTAGGCGCAGGTGGCGCTGAGGTCAGAACGGTCGGGATGTGTCGAAGACGACGTAGACTCGAGGTGGTTGCGAGGCGTGCGAGGCAAGGAGCGCGGAAGCTTCTCGGAAGGTGCAGGAGGGGCGAATCGGGAAATTCGCGTGGCTGCACAAGCGGGAGCGGGCGCCGTTGGATTTAGCAGGTGTAACGGGGCGGAGACCCGTTAGCCAAGGCTATAAATAGGATTGAGGGGCTGCATGCCCACTTGAGCACTCCAAGGGTTTGATTGAGTCTAAAGAGTCTTTAGAGGGTTGTTTGGCTTTGGCTCTTTAGTTGTTGGGAGAGACAGAGTTTGTTAGCGTGCTCCCTCTGTCCTCTACGATGTCTTCTAGGTGGTAGAACAGAGAGTTGATCCCTCCTCCAAGCATTCATGGTTGAGGATTGAGAGGTTGGAGAGGGTTTGAGGGTCATGTAATCACTTCTTATGTCCTAATGTCCAGGCGTATCGGGACGTATTTGTATTCCATTTGATCCAATGAATGAAATCTGAAGTTTTCCTGTTCGTACTCCTCTCTGTTCTTCGTTTTCCTTTTTGAGCAATTTCTGGACTTTTTGATTTTTGAGTTCTTGCTTGCTCTAGAGTACCAAAATGGGTTGCTATGACATGGGAGATGCTCAAAAGCCATTTGGCTAGTTGATCCAAAGAGCAAACCAAGTTTAATCACGATTTTCCTCTTTTGAGTTCCTCTGTTCTTGCTTTTGAGTTTCTAGGGTTTCTTGGCCCTCTTGTTTCCCTTGGAGAAATGGCATGAAATTTGATCTGGATTATCCCATAGCTATTGCTAACATATCCTCAAAGTTTCATGGCCATAGGATCTAAGATGAAGGAGCAATTTGTTTTTTTGGTGTTGGCTCTGAATATTTTCAAAGTGTTGGATTTTCTAGGTTTTAAGGTGACTCCTGGTTTCCCTTGAGAGAATGTTCCCAAATGTGAAATTCAGAGTCACATGGCTATTCACAATCTAATCTCTGAGTTTGATGGGCAAAGGTTTAGAGATAAGGTGAAAAATTTGAGTTTCCATGATGAACTCTGTATTTTTCAAGTCTCTGACCAATTTCTGAATTTCTTGATCTTTGATTAAGATCCTTGCATTCCAAAGGACCTAGGCCTATTTGTTTCATGTTTTTTTTGAGCTTGTGATGTCAGGAGAATGAAATTTTGGCCTTAGTCCTTTTGGTTTGTCTGTTATCTTCATTTAGGCAAAATCCTGCTCTCTCTGAATTTTCTTTGTTCCAGATTTCAGATTTCGGCTGCATGCTCTCCTGTGTCCGTCCAAACCATCAGCAATACTTCTTGTGTTAAGCTCTCAGATTTCGGCAGGAGACTCTGTACTCCTTGCTCTTTTCAGTTTCGGTAATTTTCCTTTGCCGTCCAAAGCTTGTGGCAAGGTTTTCTTATCTCAGTTTCCTTGGTGATCATTCTGTTCGGCCAGAAGTTCTCCTGGTTGCATTGTCATCTAGTTGAATGCATGGATTATGCATGTCTCTTTTTTCTTGCTGCTGATTTTCATCATTTTTGCATGCGATCCAGACGGTGTTATTTTGAGCTGAAATTTTTACTGGTTAATCTCTGATTTATGCTGATTTTTTTAGTATAGCATGCATTCTAGATTTCAGCAAAATTAATTTTATTTTTCTGTGAGGTGCTTAGTTTTGCATCTTTTTGAAAAATCAGTGTTTGATTTCTCGGGGGCGATTTTGAAGAGAGCGACATTCACCCCCCCCTCTGTCGCCTTTTCGGTCCTACAGCTGCACTACTGGCTCATCATGCTCATCACATAGAGAGTGAACACCTGTCAATATTCACCCTCTTAAATCCCTCAATCCCAGAGAGATGTCTATCAAATTAGGTATTTCATTCTCTTTCATGATTTGAGTGTGTACAAGGTGCAATGAAATGGTTCAATTAACAATTAACATGCCTCATCATCATCATTTAACCGTCATCGTAGAGAAATCATGGTAAACAATAATAATCATATAAAACAATATGGTAAACAATTCAAAAAACATAAGGTAACAAGAGCAAACAACACGTCTACCATATACTTGTCTTTTAACCGAAAGAAGTGGGACTATGCGTAGATATCTACCCGTGTTATGGCCATTGCAAGTCTGCAACAATACCGTGAGGGTATCAGTGCAACTGTCCTCCTGGCATCGAGGGAAACACTTCTATACAGTGGCGGAGCCAGGATTTGGTTACGCCCCAGACTCAGTGGTGGAATGATCTAGGCTATCTGGGTTGGACCATAAAAATATTACCCAGGTTGAACTGAATTTACTCGGGCTGTACAGTAGATATTTTTCCATACACTGGGCTAAAGTCTACCCTACCCGGGGTATGGCTCCGCCCCTGCTTCTATACCAAATGGATGCAAAGGTATACTAGCTGAATGCATATCAGATTGATTGATTGGTTACAACTTAGTAACTATGGCTGTATGCTTAGATTTGTATATGTTATTGTAGATTTGAGATTAGCTTGCTTATGCCAACCGTTGAATTGTCTAACCGGCGTGGCACCTCTACCAACCAGAGTTTTATTCTTGCTAACTTCATGTTATATGGATTTGCCTCTTGCGTATCTATCTAGATTCATTTATCATTTATAGTTCTACCCTTCCTCAGCTTGGTTTGTATTACTGCTGCTTGCTAATCTATATGACTTCCTTTCAAGCTTATGGTGTGCTCATATTTTTACTGTGCTATATTTGTCTAGACATTAATGAGTGTTCGCATTCGGATCTCTACCCATGCTATGGAATCTGCATAAATATGCCCGGAAGTTTTCATTGCCGATGTGGTAATGGAACTTACGGGGATCCTTTCACAAAAGGGGGTTGCATCGCAATGAAGAAATCCTTGTCAGGTGACAATTATATACAATGTAGCATCTGTTACCTGATTAATGTATTTTTATCGCCACAGCTTTATAGAGACTATAGCAGTACGTATAACACTTCATTGATAATGTGTCCGTTACCTCCACACTCACGGATTTGGCTCTTTATATTTTTCAGGTTTAGGTATCGGGCTAGGAGTTGGCGGTGGCACAGGTCTTTTGATTTTGGCACTTGCCGCTCCCGTCATAACACATAAAATCAAGGTACAAAAGATGAAAAAGATTAAAGAAAGATTTTTCAAGCAAAATCACGGGATACTATTGCAGCAACTCATGTCACAAAGGGCAGACATCAGCGAAAGGATGATCATTACCTTAGGGGAGCTAGAGAAGGCTACAGACAATTTTGATAAGTCTCGTGAGGTTGGTGGTGGAGGACATGGAGTTGTGTACAAAGGAATTTTAGACCTACAGGTTGTGGCCATCAAGAAATCAAAGATTGTTGTACAGAGAGAAATCGACGAATTCCTTAATGAGGTTGCAATTCTTTCTCAAATCAACCATAGGAATGTCGTGAAGCTAATTGGATGTTGTCTTGAGACAGAAGTTCCATTGCTGGTTTATGAGTTCGTTTCAAATGGAACTCTTGATCATCATCTTCATGTTGGTAGACCAATATCACTATCATGGGAGGATAGATTAAGGATTGGTCTTGAAATTTCTAGAGCTTTGGCCTATCTACATTCAGCTACTTCAATACCAGTATTCCACAGAGATATTAAGTCATCTAACATACTTCTTGATGATAATTTGACAGCAAAGGTGTCAGATTTTGGAGCTTCAAGGGTATATACCAATTGATCAGACTGGAGTGACTACAGCAATTCAAGGAACAATTGGTTACTTAGATCCCATGTATTATTATACAGGTCGTCTAACAGACAAGAGCGATGTTTTTAGTTTTGGTGTTCTTGTTATAGAATTGCTTACTAGAAAGAAACCATTCATCTATAGATCCAATAGTGGTGACGGCCTTGTTTCGCATTTCGCCTCACTACTCACAGAAGGCAAACTAGCTGACATAATAGACCCGCAAGTCATGGAAGAGGAAGATGAGGATGTCCAAGAAGTAGCTGCACTAGCGGTGACGTGCACTAAATTGAAGGGAGAAGACCGACCTACAATGAGGGAAGTGGAGATGACACTTGAAAACTTACGAGTTAAAAAGAAGCTTGCTCCGCATACTACAACACCAAGGAACCGGGATACCATCCAGGTTGAAGGGGCTACTCAGGAAGCAAGTAGACAATACAGTATGGAGGAGGAATTCTTGCTGTCTTCAAGGTATCCTCGGTGATCTTGTTCAGGCCTGGACAGAATGATTTATATTTTAATCGATTCTACTGCATATCAAGACAAGGAAAGTTCTTTCCTAATTTGGTCTCTACCAAAATTATTCTGTAAATCTTTCGGTAAGCGTGTTTCGACTGGTCGATTCGGTATATATTCATGTATAACGAAGTACAATGCCAGCGGTCCTGGTTGATGTCTGTTTTAATCGAGTTTGAATTGTTTCCTTGCCAATTCGTTGTCCAGTTGGATAAAGGAACCAAAGCTGAGTATCGGATATGCGTTTCCGTTTTCATGAGATAATGCAACTGAATTGTTATCTCCGGTTTCATTTATATATACCATGCACGAAGTCCTGAAATGTAGGCATGGACGACCGCAATCTGCCAATGGGAAAGAAATGCAGATTGCCCGGACGATGAGCTGCCCGTCCATCTTCCTTAGGATTTAAAACAAATTGAGAAGAGGGATGAACGCAAGAAGCAACCTTACCTGGTTCAAGAATCATCCAACAGCCCAAATCCAACACTCAAATGGAGTAATTAAAAATCGAAATGGAGGAAGGCACGGCAGGATCTTGCCATTTGCACTCCCCTTCTTCTATCCCTCTCGCATAAACTTGCATGTTGAAGTGTTGCTATAAACAAGAACTATTTTAAGGGAGAAATTGGGCTTAGCGTTGGGCCAGAGTGGAGGAGGACCAGACTGGCACGGCCTGTCGGCCGGCACCTATGCTACGTACTCCAAAACCCAAAACAAACCGCTCAAGAAATCAAAATCGGAAGGAAAAACGAACTCGAGGCGATCTAATAGGTTACCAGGTCCGATCTGACCTCATGGTGGTTAGACCACCATAAGCAGGCTGGTATGACCCGTTCCTTGGTGGTTGGACAGGGAACAGGGAGGTCCAACTGAATTTTCAGCATGAGACAATCAGACTTTTGATGCAACTCTAAAAATACAAGTCCAAATGATATAAAATTTTGTACACATCTTACTTAAGATCTCTGAAACCTATTTCAATTAAGGATCGCAAGAATTCATATCAAAATTTAGACTTTTTTAAAATAAAAAAAATTGCACTAAAACCGGGCTAATATCAAAAACGATTATTATGACTTGTTCGTGGGTGAATAATGATCAAGATGGTTATAAATATATTTTCACATGTCACAGTAATCAAGAATATTGAGAAATTGATACAATAACACTTGGATCAATAACTATTTCGGGGAGGTCAAATCAAAGGCAAACCAGGTTACTTTAAAATTTTGCCAACCAGATATCTAGATGGATAGAGATTGGTATCCAGAAGTCATTTCCATCTCTTACATATTCTTGACACAGCAAGATCAAAAAGGGGAGAGAGAAGATCAAAACCAATCAAATCGAGAGCAAATCAATTAAGATAAGAGGAATCCATTGGCCAAGAACAAAGTTGATATATTGCTACTTGAGAATGAAGGTTTTATAGTTACTTCACCTAGAGGACAAGATAGCACACTACAACATTTAACTTCTCAAACCCTAACCCTAGAACACTTAGTTTCCATGAGCAAGATTGGATGGTTGGACAGTTAGCAAGCAAGTCCCTATGACAACCCGTTAAATAGATAGAGTAACCAGCACATATCTAATCCTAATAGGTACTATTCACTTATCACATATGGGGGGAACCCATTAACCTCACATAATACTGGTTTCACTCATACTCTACACATATGCATGCTTTCAAAACACATAAATTTGAATCCTTGATTCAACTTGATTTTCTTAGCTTCTCCTTGATCTAAACCGCTCTCCTATGCGCTGCTTAAGCGCCGCGGTTTTGATCCAATGTAGTTTTTAGTATTTTGGTTAACTTACCATAATACCATTTCTTGATCTGGTCTTCATTTTTCATTACAAGCAATCGTCATACTTTGTCTCGTGTAGATGCACCACTGGCTTGCCACGTGTCGGCAGGTATCTCCCGTTTCGGTTTCACCGGACCACGCCTCACTTGGACCAACAAGCCACATGATGCACTCCATTGCTCAAACTCTCCTTTAACATTTCCCATTTTTTCATACCATACTTGAGCTTAGCCATCTTACATGGTATTCTTGATCGTTCTGGGCCATGGCTCCTCTATGAGTGTAACCCCGATACTCGTCGTTCACCATGGTTGACTTTAAGCAACCTTGTATATCCAAAGACAAAGAAATTATTTTCATGCATTAGTTCTTTACAACTTGATCTACGTTAACCAAAACATGCATCATATGATACGATGCACTGACATAGCTCAAACTAAACCACACCATAACTCAATTTCCTAGAATCCTAAAAAACCAGCCGAAACAAAATTGTCCAGCCAATCGAACCACCTACCCTGGTCGGTCTAACTGCTAATGGTGGCCGGTCAAACCGCTAGGGGTGACCGGTCTGACCACTGGTAAGGAACGGTTTGACTGCCACCAGGTCTGCGAGTCATCCGGAAAATCCGACAAATGCAAACACAAATTTTCACTTTTGTCAAATGGCAATTGTTCATCACAATATAATTTTAGATCTTCTTACATGGTACTTCATAAATCTTTATTGAAAGCGTGAATCTTTGTTGAAACCACTCAAACGCTGAGCCATGACCATTGTAGGTCACACGAGGCGGCGGCAGATGGTGACGCCATCGGCGATGGCGAGCATGCACACCTCGACGCGCTTGTCGGCAGCGAGCTTTGCATTGAGATCCCGGATTTCGGCTGAGCGCTGCCGGTCCAGGTCTGACATGGGCGCGTCGGGCGGCAGCACCACCGTGCCGCCCCACAGCGTGTTGTCGTACATGATGGTGCCGCCCACGCGCACCAGCTGCAACAGTTGCTCGTGGTACCGCACGTGGTTGGGCTTGTCCGCGTCCACGAACGCGAAGTCGAAGCGCGCCTCGTTCTCCTCGGCGAGGAGCTCGTCGAGCCTCGCGAGCGCGGCGCCCTCGCGAAAGTCCACCTTGTGCGCCACGCCGGCCTTCTGGATGACGGGCAGACCGAGGTCGAAGTACTCCCGGCTGACGTCGATCGCCACCACCTTGCCGTCGTCGGGGAGCGCGAGCGCGGTGGCGAGGAGAGAGTGACCCGTGAACACTCCGACCTCGATGGTGTTCTTGGCGCCGGTCATCTTGATCAGCATCCCTAGCAGCTGGGCCTCGTCCGGCGACGACACCATGGAACACCTACAGATGCCAATATATATTTCATCACACAGACCAAACAACAGCAAATTAATTAAGCAAAAAAAAAAAAAACACGCATCATCCATCATGCATGTCTGGGCAAAGTGGCAATGCAAGTGAAAAGCGACTGCTACTAAAAACTAGAGTGAGATGTATAGCGCGCGCAGTACGTACCGCTCGTGCTTGTCCGTCAGGAGGCGCAGCTCGCGCATGCACTCCGTCTCGCGCGGCAGCACCATCGTGTCCAGAATATACTGCACGTCGACGGCAAATGGCCATATCATCATCAGCAGAAAAAAGAGAGGAACGAACGATCACTGACTTGTCGAATGTTCTTGACATAGCTAGGTTTGTCACTGTCGTGTTACTTAGTGTATTACCTGGTACAGGGCTTCGCTCTTGAGCAGTGTCTTGTTACTGCTGTTGAACTTGCTGTGGACATTGGGCACGCTGTCGCCGCCGGTCGCCATGGCTCGCTCGCTCGCTGCCTCCCTGAGCTCTTTCTCTGCTTTAGCTGGTGCGGTACTACAGGTTGCAGTGTCCACCCCCACTAGCTCGGCATGATATTTATCCACTGCAAATGATTTGGTTATCAGTCGCTCTTTCCAAGAGTCTTTTTCTGTCTGTCAAAAAAACCCCACTGCTTTGGACTATAGTTATTTCTTTAAAAGATTCTCCTGCTCTCCTGTTGACTTATCAAAGCGTAAGGTGTTATTCCCCCCTGTTCGTCTTGTTTATCCACAGCAGTACAGCACAAAATCGAATATCTGAAAGCTCCATCCTCCCCGTAAATAGTAAGATAACACCATGGTCCATGGATATGTGAATATGATGGGACCAAATTGGGATGCATTACATTTTCTTGTTTCGGGCTATCGAGGAATCAAGCAGACAATAATGCACTATGGAATGGGAAATGTAGTCGTCAGCAAGGTGTCATCGATGACGTTTTGTTTTGGGCTCATCAACAACGCCATTATTATACGTAGGCATTTCTTTCAATTAAATCTGTTGAGACAGGGGACTCGTATATAGGGTTTTAGGATTTGTAAATATATGCCATAAAGAGTTTTAGAGTACTTCTATTAGGATTAGAACTCCTACTCCTATTTAAATTATGATTCCTACTTTAAATTAAAGAAAGGTTAGGAGGAACTATATAAACCATGGAGATGACTATAGAGAGGAATTAAGCAACAAAGTAATCAAGTTTACTTATTCAAAGCAGAAGACGCATGAGAAGATTAGATGGTAGGATATTATTTAGAACTAAGATCCTTGTATATAGCAAGAATTTGATGATCTGAAAAGATTTGAGAGGTTTATAGGTGAGCGATAATCTATTATACTTTTTTGAGATTGTACTTAAGGAATTTGCAGTCAGTTTGGATAAATCTTTTCTTTTTCATTGTGGTTACTTCAACGTATGAGATTCATCTTCTTTGTTCTTGATACTATGTATGCTTATATTGTATCTCACAAACTCTGATCCGATCCAGGGCTGCTATGCATAAGAAGGGATATTAGAGTTTAACAAGTGGTATCAGAGCTAATACAGATTAATCTGATTTGTGAGAAGATCGATAAAACGTCAGATGGCACAAAATCACGATCGATGTCGGTGATGTGGAATCAAGTAGAGGAATTTGATAGTGGAGGAAATTTCAGCGTGTGACAATATATCATGAAGGATGCCCTTGTCCAGCAAAAGCTAATTGGTGCTCTTGAAGGGGACAAACTGGAAAAGACGTCCAATGAAGACTGAAAGTTGATGGAGCGAAAGGATATTAGTATAATCCACCTAGGTGTTGTAGGCAGAAGCAACGATCAAAGGAAGAAGAAAAGCATGACCAAGGGCATACGTATATGCTATCTATGTGACGATGAAGGTCATATGATAAAAAAATTGACCAAGTAAATGAAGCGTGCATACTCAGTGACGGTAGCAAAGGACGATTTTGATATACTAATCGTTGGTCAATCAAGTATTTCTCATGGGTGGATATTAGATTTAGGTTGTTATTTCCATATATATTCGGTTAAGGAGATATTTGATGAAGGATTTCTACATCTGGTGTATGGAACTATTCACTTAGCGGATTGCAAGGACTATGCAATTGCTGAGGTGAAAAATATTACATTGGAGATGTATGATGGAGCACATCGCACATTGATAGGAGCTCGGCATTTTCCTAGCTTAAAAAAGAATATAATATCTGTGAGGTCGCTTAAACTCACAGATATTATAAACCATGGAGGTGATCATTGAGAGGAACCAAGCAACAAAGTACTCAAGCTTACTCATTCAAAACAGAAGGCACATGAGAGGATTAGATACTAGGATATTCTTTAGCACTAAGATCCTTGTATATAGCAAAGATCCGATGGTCCTAAAAGATTCAAAAGGGTTGTGAGTAGCGACAATCCCTTGTACTTTTTAAGATTGTACTTAAGAAATTTACTGTCAGGTTCGATAAATCTTTTCTTTCTCATTATGGTTAATTTAACATCGTTATTTTGGTTCTCTCTATGAGATTCATCTTCTTTGTTCTTGATACCGTACACATTTGTGCCATATCTCACAAACTCTGATTTGATCCGAGGGCTACTATGCATAAGAAGGGGTATCAAAGTGTAACAAGTGGTATAAAAAATAATGCCGGATTAATTTGATTTGTGAGAAGATCGATAAATCGTAAGGAAGCACAAAATCACGATTGATGTCAGCGATGTGGAATCAAGTAAAAAATTTGACAGTGGAGGAAATTCAGCGTGTGGCAATGTGTGATGAAGAATGTCCTCGTTCAGTTGGAGCTAGTTGTTGCTCTTGAAGGGGACAAACTAGAAAAGACGTCCGATGAAGACTGGAAGTTGATGGAGCAGAAGGATGCCAGTATAATACGCCTATGTCTTTCCAATGAGGTAAAGTACTCGATGATCAAGAATAATTCACCAAAAAATTATAGAAGGACTTAGAATAATTGTATATGACAAAGTCGTAACAAACCGATGGGTACTAAAGCGATAACTATACAGGCTATGTATGGAGGAAGGTACAATATTCATTGATCATCTCAATATCTTCAACAAGCTTATCACACAACTGACTAGTGTAAATGAGAAAATTGAGGAGAATGACAAGGTCATCGTACCGGTATCATCTCTACCATCATCATAGGAGCAATTAGTAATGAATATTGTCATCAAAAAAAGCACTTTCAACTTCAATGAGGCAGTTACATATTTATAGGAGGTGGAGTCCTTGAAAAAGCCATCGGAATCTTCATCCTCAGGTGATCAAATATTGGTTGTAGTAGGTGTTGTAGGCAGAAGCAACAATCAGTGGAAGAAGACCATGGATTATTGTGGAGTAGTTTTGGGCAGAATTTGAGGATTTTGGAATTTGAGTCATGGATTAAGTTGGGATGACCTGGGTCATTAGTTTAAGGTTGCATGATGCATGTCTTGGGTAATGTAGGTCAAGTTGTGAAGAACTTGTGCCTGAAAACGATTTCTTTGTCTTTGATATGCAGAGTCACTTGGAATCAACTGTGGTCAATGGTGGTGATTGAGGCTAGGCACATGGAGGAGTTGAGGCCCAGAACGATCAATGATGTCGTGTGAGACGATAAGCTCAAGCATGCCACGAGAAAGGCGGGAAAAGTTAAAGGCAAGTTTGAACAATGAGATGGCGCTGTGTGGATTACACGGGCCAAGTGAGTCGTGGTTCAGTGGAATCGGGATGGGAGAGACTTGGTGTAGCACTCAAAAAATAATTATAAATAATATAAATAAAAAATAAAACCCTAATCTAGTTATGGTCTTAAAAGGGGGGAACTCCCTACTCTTTCCCTTGCGTGGGTTTTTTCCCCATATCCAGGTTCAATCTAATCTTCCTCTCTCTCTCTCTCTCTCTCTCTATTCCTACCGTACGACTGCATGGGGGCGCCGATGATGGCGGCGTCGGCGGCGGTGACCGGCGAGCTGTGGCGTTGGCTCGCGCGGTGGCGCACGCACGCGTACACGCCCATGCCTGCACACACGACCGCCATGGCGCAGCTGAGGCGGCGGCGACAGCGTCGGTAGCACCAGCGGCGACCGGCGAGTGGCAGCGTCAGCTCGTGTGGTGGCGCCATGGCGCACCAACTGTGGTGGCAACAATGGCGACGAGGGGTGCTGCGGCGGCGATACCCGCGCCCGCACGCACACCCGCATGCACTTGCACACGCCGACGGACGGGTGCAGAGGCACAGCGAACGGCTGTTTCCTTTCCAGTCAATTTATCTCCTGTTGTTTCTTTACCAAATTCATCCTATCTGATCGGTTATCTTCCATAACACCCTATAGATTCTCATGCAACTGTTGAGGAAGCAGCTAGGCAGTTGCTCATCTCGGATCCATCGTGCAGCGTGTCCGTCGAGCGTGCTCAAGGCAAGTACCTCACGGCCGTAACCTGTTGTTTCGCACTTTACTGTTTCATGACTACCTGTCGTCGTTAGCGTGGTATCCGACTTTTACATTATGATTGATGGTCTGTTGCGAGTTGCTCGTAGAACCGGTAGTATTAAACGGTTGTAGTTGGTATAACGCTTAATCATAGAAGTCATGCTTAGTTAGGGATTGAACTAAATGTTTAAATTATAGATAAGGTAGCGACCACACATGTTCACATTTAAGGTTAACCACTAATAATCTTTTAATACTAGGCGGCTACTAATGTCTTGCTTCTGTGATTCTTTAACTGTTCATTATTAATTGTGAGCCTTAGCTGATTTAATTGCAGTACATTAATCTGTCTAATAATCACGTATCACATAATAAAATTGCATGATTGTCAACCTTGTGTGACTCCGTTTAGTATTCTCTTTTGGCAGGTTCTAGTACGTTATCATCAGTTTTCCATCACCTTACGTTCCAAATCATGTCTCTCCAGTCTCAATTGCATCAAACTGTTACTCTCATAATTCCTCCATAATTCACCCTTAATTACATCTCGGATAATTCGCTAATGAAAGAGATGGCAATTACCTGGCTTGGGACTACCCACATATAGGGGAGATTTCCACCCAACCTGGTAACGTACGGGGGCCGTACATTCTCGTTACACATGATATTGCACCCCGTCGATGGTTATACAATCGAGGACAAGGATGTGCCTGGCTATTCTCGAATAACTGGGTATGTGGGACGAGGTCACCGGTGCCTTTGCTATAATTTGTTATAACTTGTCAATTAACAATTAGTTTTAATTACACAGTTCCTATGATATCTATTACCAATCTATATCTGTGTTTCCAGTATCCTGAGTTCATTTCCTTCTACTGTATCATTTGCTTGCTTATGATGCTTGTCCTCTATTTCACTTGGTTGCATTCCTGTCTTTACTCATCGTGTTGTGACCGTTGTTGGGTACTTGTTGAGATTTTCAAATCTCACGCTTGCTCTTTCCCTTCTCAGGTAAAAGGCCAGTGGATTGATAGCAGCATGCATGGGTGGGAGCACTCGAGTTTCAGCACTGTGGCTTGCCACTACTTTTGCCATTTATTTTTATTTGTCAATTGATTAGAAGTGGACCGGTCCCATGTTTCAAACATTTATTTTAGCTTCCGTTGATTATTTAAATAAAGTACCTTTAAGGTTTTATTTTTCTTATGATGGCTATTGTTACCTTTATTACTTGTTCTTTACTTTGGCAATGATGTTCCATAGTAGTATCCCGATTAGTTGTACGTGGGGTGCCACACTTGGCGGCGCGTGGCAAACTAGTGGTGCACTTACACGTGGCAAGAATGGTGATTGCTTGCGAAGGATGGTGATGACCGAGTCAACAAGGGATATTTTGGTGTTTTGACTAAAATACTAGAAACTATCTTGGATCAAAACCACGGCGCATGGGCAATGCGTTGAAGAGCGGTTTAAGTCAAGGTGGAGCTGGTTTAATCAAGGCAGATCAAGGCTAAGGATTTAATAGATGCACATTTATGCGCTTTGAAAAGTGTGCATAAGTAAACTTGAGTGAGTAAAACTTGTGTGTGGGGGGTTAACGGGTTTTCTCCATTATAGTAGTGGATAGGATCCATTATGGGGTGTAGGTGGCAAGTTGCCCACATATAAAAGGGGTTGAGATAGAGACATGTAGGGTTAATCATCTAACCCCCCTCTCTCTCTCTCATGCGTGCTCTCTAGTTTGGGGTTAGGGTTTGAGAGTGGAGCACTTGATGTACTCTTTGTCCTCCAAGGTGGAGTGGTTGTAAAATCTATATTCTCAAATAAGCAATACATCAATCTTTATGTATTTCCATGGATCTAACTTGATTTGATTGATTTGCTCTTGAGTTGATCTCAAAGTGTGATTTCTTAATCCGAGGGTATTTGAGTTGATTTCTTTGGTGTTCTAACTTACTATAGCATGTGAAAATACATTTAGACCTATCTTGGTCATCATCCACCCACGAGCAAGTTGTATTCATCGATTTTAATTTTGACTCGGTTTTAGTGCAACTTTCCAACAAATTGAAAAGTTCTCAACTTTGACCATATTTTTCATGATCGTTTATTGGAATAGGTTCACAATACCCTAGAGAATATCCCTGCAAAGTTTCATATCATATGGATCTACGGATCAAAAGTTTCATCGATTTTCGTTTTGAATCAGGGCTGAAAAACAGATTGTGCTATATTCACTGTCTAAAGTCAACCACGTTGATTTCAGACTGGTAGTTGGATTCCGACCATGTAGAATTTTTTGACCATTCATTGGTCTTTGACCACGTTGATTGTTCGACCACTTATTGGCTTTCGACCACATTGGTTACGACCACGTCAAATTCCGACCACGTTGATTTCAGGCTAGTAGTTGGATTCCGACCATGTAGGGATTTTCGACCATTCATTGATCTCCGACCACGTTGGTTGTTCGACCACTCGTTAGCTTCCGACCACGTTGGTTACGACTACGCAGATTTCCAACCACATTGATTTCCAACTGGTAATCGAATTTCAACCACGATCGATTTTCGACCACTTTGTCAAATTTTGACCACGTTGAACTTCCGACTGGTTTAACCACGTTGTCAGATTTCGACCACGTTGTCAGTTTTTTGACCATGTTGTTTTCCCTGCTGATCGATTGTGTTCAACTCTGCTCTCTGTTTTTCAAGTTGTACTCGGCTCTGTTTCTTGGCTTTGAAGTAAAATTCCTACCCTAATCTTCATAGCTTTGTAGCTAGCAGAGAAAATGATAAGTGAATACTTGGCGGAAAAATTCAAAGGCACCATTCACTCACTTCTATTGCCTATCCAGTCCTACACAATAGGACCGTAACCGCGACACGTAGAGGGTGTTGGGAGAGCGACTTAGGTTAAGAAGACGCTGAGATGACCAAGGGTACCTTTGGTTGAGCTTTTG
Source organism: Dendrocalamus latiflorus (assembly GCA_017311315.1). NCBI lineage: Eukaryota > Viridiplantae > Streptophyta > Magnoliopsida > Poales > Poaceae > Dendrocalamus > Dendrocalamus latiflorus. The sequence continues at coordinate 5,184,947 of CM029654.1, forward strand.
GGAGCTGCTTTTGCTACCAAAAAGCCAAAAGCCAACCAAAGGGGTGGAAACCAGAAGCTGCTTTTTCAGAAGCAGCTACTTTTGGGTAGTACAGTTTTAAAAGCACCTTGGACCCTGCTTTTGGCTTTTGGCTTTCTGCTTTTTGAAATGGTGAAAATAGAGAGCTGTTTCACAGTTGTTTCAAGGAAAATAGAGATAGGAGGTAAGTTTTATACTTGTTTGAACCAAATAGCTTACAGCTTTTCCACAGCCCACAACCTACAGCAGCTTTTCCATAGCCCACAGCTCACAGCAGCTTTTTCAGAAGCCACAGCTCAACCAAACACACCCCAAATGCATTAGAAGTTTGCTCTTTTGTGTGTCGTTGTGGAGTGTGGACATTCCGCACGCTGCGCTGCCTGTCGCCATGGCTCGCTCGCTCGCTCTTTCAGCTGTAGATTGTACGGGGCCGCAGGCCGCAGTGTCCACCCACCCCACTAGCTCGGCGTGCAATTTTATCGACTGAAAGAGACTTGCTGATTATCGCGATCGCTCTTTCCATAACTTTTTATGTGTGTTAAACCATTGCGTTAGTATTTAATTATTCTTTTAAAATAGATCACTTGCTTTAATTGTTGACCGATCAATGGTGGCGTTTGATCATCGCGTAAGCTGTCTTATTGGTGTTTACACTTTCGTCCTTCCGTTCATCCTGTTTATAGTTCCGAACACGTGGCCAGTGGCAAAATATGCATGGAACAAACTCTGGATCCAAATATCCAAAAGTTCCTTGAACGCCAGATGTAACTCCAGTTTGATCAATGGGGATGCCTCGAGGAGCTCCGAAATCTGATACTTTTGCTGTGAGCCGATCATCGAGTAGTATATTGGCAGACTCGATATCTCTCTGACTATTGAGTATTGGTACTGAAGCAGCTGAGTGCAGATAAGCAAGAGATCTTGATGTTTCAAGGGCTATCTCTCCTGAGCTACAACTTTGGACTTATTGACAGCGACAACACGTTGGTCAGACAAAATGCCTTTTGTAGATATCTCTTCTAAGCTGAAAATCATCCTTTCAGCGTGGTCCTTGTCTACAAGCCGTTGTAGCAACAACCCTCAGTTTTGTTTGAAGAAAAATTCTCTTGCCTTCCTTGCTTTCCAAACTACGAGCTTTCGTCTTACAAAGAGAGCACCAAGGATAATTAGCAGAACATCTACATCACTGCCGATTCCTATTGCAATGAAACATCCCGGAGGAAACCATGAATGTAACTTTTGTTGGAATTTCTAACAATCAACTGGTCGATTTCTTTACAAAATCACTCAATAGATCATGCATCGAGTTTCGTGCCCCAGTTTGGTCTTATGCGTTCAGTAAGCACCCGACCGTAGATTTTGGCCTGCCGGAAGTGGGCGGTGGCGGTTCCACACAGTCGTGGGGGTGTGCCAAGCTATGGGAATGGAGGCTTTTGGTAGGGGAAACGTCAATGACGAGAGTCAAGTTAGGTTTTTGTGATGGTGAACCGGTGGTGGCTATGAGCAGGGAGGGCAATAGTGAGCGGGCTAGGCGGCGACGGTGGGGGCGAGGTGGCATTTAACTATTTAAGGAGGCAAACTCCGTCTGCACAGCGGATGTCGATGCCATGCCAGCGTTGGTGAGGCTGAGGGAGGAGGGCATTTGGGTATGTGCGGTTATTAGGGTATGCACGAACCTTAATGCGATCTAGCAGTGCAACAATCCGCTGATTTGAGTCAGCGGATAGGCACTATCCCAAATTCTGATACAGAAACTAAAATAACAAAAAAGGTTACGAATATTCGACACTGCCAATAATCTGCATTAATCTTACTACGTGATCAATATAGAGGGGGAGTTATTTAATTTGCTTGTTACCTGTAAATTTCATTTCGGCTGATTTGGCTGTATCACATCCATTTGGTTTTCGGGGGTCACCAGTGCTTCCATGCGGGCAGGAACAGTCGCATGATCCTACTGAATTTATGCATTTGCCAAAGCATGGGAATTTTTCCGGTCTTGTGCACTCGTTGGTATCTGCTGTAAAACAACTGTCATTTGAAGCTTACACACTGATGTAAGTGGTACAGGGAAACAAGAAACAGCCTTCTGTGTGCTGAAACTGGCAATTGTAACCTGATGTACTGTTGGAATCAAGGCACTCACTGTTGTCGCTGAGGCATCCGAAGTCAGCTGAATTCCGAGCTTGAGCACATGACGACTTACAGAACACCCAATTGACAACCGTCCTGACTGGAAGCCCTGGTATGAAGTGGCGTATACCTTTGGAGGCACTCCGGCCGGTGTCAGACGAGACCGCCTTCTGCAACGCCATGGAGTTCTCCTCGCTCCACCACTCGCTCTCGACCCTGGCTAAGCTTGCGTTTACTGGGAAGCTTGTATCAGATTGTGAGAGTTTAATGGGAACAGGTTGCTGCCAACGATCAAGCTTACATTGGAGCATGTGCCGTCGGTGGGCATCACGGGACGACCAGGCACGCAGTCGGAACCGCACGCGGCGCTGCTTCCGACCAACGAGAACCCGCACCCCAGCACGGCGGGTTGGTTTCCACCTGCTGACACCGCGTAGAGGATGCCGTTGAGGGGGACCGCCCACGTCGCGTCGAAGATATCGTCACGTTCCCCGTCAAGCTGAGGACACCGCCGTCGACGAGCAGCGTCCCATCTTGCACGGATATGCCGAGAGCTTTGGAAGGCCGTACCTGACGAAAACAATTTCGGCTTCAAATTCGCGAAATTTCGGTTCACCGGCCCAGCCTAATATTTCGGCCCGTTTTGGAATTTTTCAGCCCATACAGTCCAAACCGCGTCATCCATCCCTAACCCAGCACATCTCCAAGCCTCCAACACCTCACTCCTTTCCCCCAATTCACGAAGGGTGGCGGCGCGTGGAACGGGAGGCGGCGCGGATGGCGGCGGCGGCGGCAGTGCTGTAGCCGGAAGCAAACTCTGCTCTTGTGTTCCTCTTCTTGATTCATGTAGATGGAGGAGGCAGTACTAGTGGATTCTTGTTCTTGTATTCTGAATGGATTGTTGGAGGTAGACTACAGTTAGATTCTTGTTCTTGTTCTTCGATTGGAGGTGGAATCTTGATTCAGAGTCTTGGATTCTTGTTCTTGTTTTGCAAGTGGAGGTAGAGTCTTGGATTCTTGATGGATTGTTCTGCAATTGCAACTGGTTGACTACAACGGGGAGACTGCAATCTGTTTCGACCGAGATTTCATTTACAAATTTCGAACTGCATATTTGAATTTTTCGGCCGAAATTTTCCGGAAAATCAGAAATTTTCGAAATTACCGAATTTCGAAGAGGAGTCCGATAATTTTTCTGTACCGAAATTGTTTTCCCGGACGTCTCATTGCCGGTGAGCTTGAAGCGCTGGCGGTGGCATCCGGCACCGACGCCGAACGGGTAAGGTATGCCCACGTTGCCGCATCTGCTGGTGCAGTGTGGAACTGCAAGCTCTTTGTCTGTGAAAATAGGGACGAAATGCATATCATTTTTTCTATCTTTTACCGCAGAACAGACAGGAGATATCATGTGCCGCCGGCCGATAGAAAGATCCAGATCTACCTACTTTTCTCTCTTGCAACATTTCATTACATAAATAAACAGAACTGGATGGGTAGTGCAAGCTAGGCTAGTCCAAATGTCTGGCAACGAGTCGAGGAGTCCCTATCGCCGTGCATTTTTTGTCTGTATTAAAATCACGAGTATTGGATTTATGCTAAGTTTATACGCAGTGGCTAGTTACTTACTGATGACTTCCCTAGTCAAGAAAGCACAACAAAAAAAATGTAATAAGCATAAGGTCGGCAGATAAAAAGATTGGAGACGGCCTGTTGTCCCGATTTTGTTTCTGGCTCATTTCGGCCAGAGATTTTGACTTCTAATTTATTTTTTTATTATTTTTACATTTCATCTTTTTCTTATTTTTTTATTCTTAGGTTTTTTATCAGTTCTTTTTTCGTATTCATTTGCATTATTCGTAATTGGCTAACCTATTCTTTTTATTTTTAATTTTTTAAATTTAATAATATCAAATAAGTCACTATCAGTTATAGTGTAATTTTAATCAACTACAATATAATTTTAGTTATAAACTATTTTTTAAGCCAAAGTGAGCGGACTGCTAAAGAAATTGTATGGGTACTTACAAAATTAGTACTATTTTGCTTGACATAATGACACTTCAAAAGTAAATATGGGCATGAATTCAAACCACAAAGGCATTCAACCTGTGTTGATACGGCTGGAGAAAAGTGCCACTTGTCAAGTTTTGGTTTTTTGCAACAGTGCGACTAATGGAGGACCCTACTGATACACTTCGCAAGTTGCTTGCAGATGCCCACAGAGAAAAAGGTAGGAAAATCTTGAGTTGGATGGGAACCAGCTGGTCAACGAGGAAAGCTCATGCATGACCAGAATTCGTCTTCCATGCTGCATCGCCTGCTCATGATGTGATCACCATAATTAGCATTAGCATTGACGTTGGCAATGCGCCCCTCAGCTGATGAATGGTTCAGCTTGATAAGCAAGAGACCTTGCAATTTCGAGGGCAATCCTCAGTCGCTCCTCCCATGGTAGTGACTGTGGAGTATTGACGTGAAGATGTTCATGAAGTGTTCCATTTGAAATGAACTCATAGACTAGCAATGGAACCTCTGTCTCAGGACAGCATCCAAAAAGCTTTGCTACATTTCTATGATTTACTTGAGAAAGCATGGCCACCTAGTCATCAATTTCTCTCTTTATTGCACGTCTTGACTTTAATAATAGAAACAATGCGTTGGCCTGCTCTATTGGGCTTAAACTCTTAGCTTCTTAATTTCATCTTTTTATTATTTTTAGACTTTTTTGTTTTTTTTTCTTCTTGTTCATTTGCATTATCCGTGATGACATAATCTTTTTTCCTTTTTTAATTTTTTAAATTTAATTACGTTGAAAAAACTAACAAAATAAGCCTAAAACAGTACTGTACAGTGAAAAAAGCTGCATCTCGCAGCCTAGTAGAGCGCAGCCAAAATGCCTTTGTAAACAGTGCCGGCCTCCACCACCAAGCTTCCGAGCTAGCCTTATCGGAACTCTTAGTGGCCTTTTCGAGTTATTCTAAGGTGAATATCACCCTTTCAGCAATATCCTTGTCTGCTAGTTGCTGCAGCAACAACCCTCGGTTCTGCTTGAAGTAAAATTCTTTCAGTTTTTTGGCCTTTCGAGCCCTGAGCTTTCGCCTTATGACAGACAGCAGAAAGGATCAGTAACAGAATGCTTATACCGCTGTCAAGTCCGATGCAATGGTTAATCCTGGATAACGTAAAAAAAAATAAGTAAATTCTGTATGATTTACGTCTCGCTCATTTCGGCTTAAGCTTCTGACTTATTTTTCATTATTCATAAATTTCGTTTTTTTTTTACTTTTGGTTTTTTAGCTTTTTTGCTAGTTCTTTTTTCTGTATTCGTTTGCGTGTGTCTGTGATGAGCTAATATTTTTTTTCTATTTTTAAATTTTTTTTAAATTTAATTATGCCAAATAAGCCACCTTTAGTTATAGTGTAATTTCAGTCAGTTACAGTGTAATTTCAGCCATAAGACATTATTTTTCAGCCCAACCGAACTTTTGTCAACAAACGGGTTGCACTAAACCAATGAGTTCTCGATATTGGGTGTACTTTCTGCTTTTTACCTGAAAATTTCAATTTGCTTGAAACAGATCCATTTTTTATTTGGGGGTTACTAGAGGCGCCATCCGGACAGATACAGTCATATGATACTGTAGTTATGCATCTCCCAAAGCATGGAGGTGGATTAGGCAGCATGCACTCGTCGATGTCTGCGACAACACAAATACAAAGTTAAATAGTGCAAAGCAATCACACGGTGAAGTTAGATCTGCATGAAAATTAGCATACCTTGGCATCCATTTGGCATGTAAGGGTTGCCTTCATGTCCTGACCGACACTGGCATACATAACCTCGCAGAGGGTCATCAAGGCAGTCACTGTTGTTGCTGAGGCAACCGAAGTCAGCCAACTTCTGAGCTTCAGCACACGATGAGTTATCGAGCATCCAGTTAACCACAGTCCGGATTCCCACTTGCCCATAGTCCGGTGCCCCAACTGCGCACGCGCACGCGCAGAGCCTGCGCACGCGCGGGTGGGCCGGCCAATCGGGCATCTGGGAGGCGGACCTGACCGGGCGATAAGTACGCGCGCCCTGCGGCCGTTCCCCGAGCGCGTGCGGCTTCAGTTGTCAGATTTCGACCACGTTGTCAGTTTTTTGACCATGATGTCTTCCCTGCTGATCGATTGTATTCAACTCTGCTCTTTGTTTTTTCAAGTTGTACTCGGCTCTGTTTCTTGGCTTTGAAGTGAAATTTCTACCCTAATCTTCATAGCTTTGTAGCTAGCAGAGAAAATGATAAGTGAATACTTGGCAGAAAAATTCAAAGGCACCATTCACTCACTTCTGCTGCCTATCCAGTCCTACACAATAGGACCGTAACCGCGACGCGTAGAGGGTGTTGGGAGAGTGGCTTAGGTTAAGAAGACGCTGAGACGACCAAATGGATTAGAAGTTTGCTCTTTTGTGTGTCGTTGTGGAGTGTGGACATTCCGCACGCTGCGCTGCCTATCGCCATGGCTCGCTCGCTCGCTCTTTCTGCTGTAGATTGTACGGGGCCGCAGGCCGCAGTGTCCACCCACCCCACTAGCTCGGCGTGCAATTTTATCGACTGAAAGAGACTTGCTGATTATCGCGATCGCTCTTTCCATAACTTTTTATGTGTGTTAAACCATTGCGTTAGTATTTAATTATTCTTTTAAAATAGATCACTTGCTTTAATTGTTGACCGATCAATGGTGGCGTTTGATCATCGCGTAAGCTGTCTTATTGGTGTTTACACTTTCGTCCTTCCGTTCATCCTGTTTATAGTTCCGAACACGTGGCCAGTGGCAAAATATGCATGGAACAAACTCTGGATCCAAATATCCAAAAGTTCCTTGAACGCCAGATGTAACTCCAGTTTGATCAATGGGGATGCCTCGAGGAGCTCCGAAATCTTATACTTTTGCTGTGAGCCGATCATCGAGTAGTATATTGGCAGACTCGATATCTCTCTGACTATTGAGTATTGATACTGAAGCAGCTGAGTGCAGATAAGCAAGAGATCTTGATGTTTCAAGGGCTATCTCTCCCTGAGCTACAACTTTGGACTTCTTGACAGCGACAACACGTTGGTCAGACAAATTGCCTTTTGTAGATATCTCTTCTAAGCTGAAAATCATCCTTTCAGCGTGGTCCTTGTCTACAAGCCGTTGTAGCAACAACCCTCAGTTTTGTTTGAAGAAAAATTCTCTTGCCTTCCTTGGTTTCCAAACTACGAGCTTTCGTCTTACAAAGAGAGCACCAAGGATAATTAGCAGAACATCTACATCACTGCCGATTCCTATTGCAATGAAACATCCCGGAGGAAACAATGAATGTAACTTTTGTTGGAATTTCTAACGATCAACTGATCGATTTCTTCACAAAATCACTCAATAGATCATGCATCGAGTTTCGTGTCCCAGTTTGGTCTTTTGCGTTCAGTAAGCACCCGACCGTAGATTTTGGCCTACCGGAGGTGGGCGGTGGCGGTTCCACACAGTCGTGGGGGTGTGCCAGCTATGGGAATGGAGGCTTGGTAGGGGAAACGTCAATGACGAGAGTCAAGTTAGGTTTTTGTGATGGTGAACCGGTGGTGGCTATGAGCCGGGAGGGCAGTAGTGAGCGGGCTAGGCGGCGACGGTGGGGGCGAGGTGGCATTTAAGGAGGCGAACTCCGTCTGCACAGCGGATGTCGATGACATGCCAACGTTGGTGAGGATGAGGAAGGAGGGCATTTGGGTAGGTGCGGTTATTAGGGTATGCACGAACCTTGATGCGATCTAGCAGTGCAACAATCCGCTGATTTGAGTCAGCCGATAGGCACTATCCCAAATTCTGATCAGGGTTTAATCTTTCGTGCTGAAAAAAAAATTCGCTGGTGAACGAAAGGAACGAATAACGAAATTTCGTCCATTTCGTTCAAAAATCCGGACGAAAATTTCAATTTTTTTGATGAAATTTAATCAAAATTTAGATAAAACTTAGACAAAAATTTAAATATGGAAATTTCGGCAAACATTTGACCGAATTGCTGTGCTTTCGGAGGGCAACGAAAGCAGCGAAATTTCGTTCTTTCGGCGAAATTCCGGCCGAAAGATTCAACCCTGATTCTGATACAGAAACTAAAATAACAAAAAAAGGTTACGAATATTCGACACTGCCAATAATCTGCATTAATCTTACTACGTGATCAATATGGAGGGGGAGTTATTTAATTTGCTTGTACCTGTAAATTTCATTTCGGCTGATTTGGCTGTATCACATACATTTGGTTTTCGGGGGTCACCAGTGCTTCCATGCGGGCAGGAACAGCCGCATGATCCTACCGAATTTATGCATTGGCCAAAGCATGGGAATTTTTCCGGTCTTGTGCACTCGTTGGTATCTGTTGTAAAACAATTGTCATTTGAAGCTTACACACTGATGTAAGTGGTACAGGGAAACAAGAAACAGACTTCTGTGTGCAGTTGCATACCTTGGCATCCATGTCGTATGTAAGGGTTGCCTTCGTAGCCGTGCTGACACTGGCAATTGTAACCTGATGTACTGTTGGAATCAAGGCACTCACTGTTGTCGCTGAGGCATCCGAAGTCAGCTGAATTCCGAGCTTGAGCACATGACGAGTTACTCAACACCCAATTGACAACCGTCCTGACTGCAAGCCCTGGAATGGAGTGGCGTATACCTTTGGAGGCACTCCGGCCGGTCTCAGACAAGACCACCTTCTGCAACGCCATGGCGTTCTCCTTGCTCCACCACTCGCTCTCGACCCTGGCCAAGCTTGCGTTTACTGGGAAGCTTGTATCAGATTGCGAGAGTTTAATGGGGAATAGGTTGCTGCCAACGATCAAGCTTACATTGGAGCAGCCATTCTTGGAACATGTGCCGTCGGTGGGCATCACGGGACGACCAGGCACGCAGTCGGAACCGCACGCGGCGCTGCTTCCGACCAACGAGAATCCGCACCCCAGCACGGCGGCTTGGTTTCCACCTGCTGACGCGGCGGCGCGTGGAAGGGGAGGCGGCGCGGATGGCGGCGGCGGCAGTGCTGTAGCCGGAAGCAAACTCTGCTCTTGTGTTCTTCTTGCGTCATGTAGATGGAGGAGGCAGTACTAGTGGATTCTTGTTCTTGTATTCTGGTCTCTGGATGGATTGTTGGACGAAGACTACAGTTAGATTCTTGTTCTTGTTCTTCGATTGGAGGTGGAATCTTGATTCAGAATCTTGGATTCTTGTTCTTGTTTTGCAATTGGAGGTGAAATTTTTGACTGAAATTTGGCTGCGGCTTATGGCTTTTGGCTGAAATTTTTGAATTTTGGCTGTTTACGGTACAGATTACGGAGAGACAGATACTCACTTACGGTTTTGGCTGGTATAGATGTTGGGCTTTTAACGTGTAGATCATTTAACTTGTAGACCCCGTCTTGAGAAAATACTCCGTTCAAAAGTTAAGTACTGTAGCAAAAGTCAAAAACCACCAGCTTCGGAGGAAAAGAACAGGCCCAGAGTCTTGGATCCTTGATGGATTGTTCTGCAATTGCAACTGGTTGACTACAACGGGTAGACTGCAATCTGTTTCGACCGAGATTTCATTTACAAATTTCGAACTGCATATTTGAATTTTTCGGCCGAAATTTTCCGAAAACATCAGAAATTTTCGAAATTACCGAATTTCGAAGAGGAGTCCGATAATTTTTCTGTACCGAAATTGTTTTCCCGGACGTCTCATTGCTGGCACCGAGGCCCTGGCGGTGGCATGCGGCACCGAGGCCGAACGGGTAAGGTATGCCCACGTTGCCGCACCTGCTGGTGCAGTGTGGAACTGCAAGCTCTTTGTCTGTGTAAATAGGGACGAAATGCATATCATTTTTTTTCTATCTTTTACCGCAGAATAGACAGAATATCATGTGCCGCCGGCCGATACAAAGATCCAGATCTACCTAATTCTCTCTCTTGCAACATTTCATTACATAAATAAACAGAACTGGATGGGTAGTGCAAGCTAGTCTAGTCCAAATGTCTGGCAACGAGTCGAGGAGTCCCTATCGCCGTGCATTTTTGTCTGTATTAAAATCATGAGTATTGGATTTATGCTTAGTTTATACGCAGTGGCTAGTTACTTACTGATGACTTAGTCAAGAAAGCACAACAAAAAAAATTGTAATAAGCATAAGGTCGGCAGATAAAAAGATCGGAGACGGTCTGTTGCCCCGGTTTTGTTTCTCGCTCATTTCGGCCTGAGATTTTGATTTCTAATTATTTTTATTATTTTTAAATTTTATCTTTTTTATCGTTTTTTCGTATTCATTTGCATTGTTCGTAATTGGCTAACCTATTTTTTATTTTTAAATTTTTTAAATTTAATTATGTTAAATAAGTCACTATCAGTTATAGTGTAATTTCAACTAATTATAGTGTAATTTTAGTCATAAACTATTTTTAAGCTAAAATGAGCAGACTGCTAAAGAAACGGCATGGGTACTTACAAAATTAGTACTATTTTGCTTGACATAATGACACTTCAAAAGTAAATATGGGTATGAATTCAAACCGCAAAGGCATTCAACCTGTGTTAATATGGCTGGAGAAAAGTGCCACTTGTCAAGTTTTGTTTTTTTTTGCAACAGTGCGACTAATGGAGGACCCTACTGATACACTTTGCAAGTAGCTTGCAGATGCCCACAGAGAAAAAGGTAGGAAAATCTTGAGTTGGATGGGAACCAGCTGGTCAATGAGGAAAGCTCATGGATGACCAGAATTCGTCTTCCATGCTGCATCGCCTGCTCATGATGTGATCACCATAATTAGCATTAGCATTGACGTTGGCAGTGCCCCCCTCAGCTGATGAATGGTTCAGCTTGATAAGCAAGAGATCTTGCAATTTCGAGGGCAATCCTCAGTCGCTCCTCCCATGGTAGTGATTGTGGAGTATTGACGTGAAGATGTTCATGAAGTGCTCCATTTGAAATGAACTCACAGACTAGCAAAGTAGCAATGGAACCCCTGTCTCAGGACAGCATCCAAAAAGCTTTGCTACATTTCTATGATTTACTTGAGAAAGTATGGCCACCTAGTCATCAATTTCTCTCTTTATTGCACGTCTTGACTTATTAATAGAAACAATGCGTTGGCCTGCTCTACTGGGCTTAAACTCTTAGCTTCTTAATTTCATCTTTTTATTATGTTTTAGACTTTTTTCCTTCTTGTTCATTTGCATTGTCCGTGATAACATAATCTTTTTTTTAATTTTTTAAATTTAATTACGTTAAAAAGCTAACAAAATAAGCCTCAATCAGTACTGTACAGTGAAAAAAGCTCCACCTCGCAGCCCAGGAGAGCGCAGTGCCTTTGTAAACAGTGCCATGGCCTCCACCGCCAAGCTTCCGAGCTAGCCTCATCAGAACTCTTTAGAGCAAGTTTAATAAGGCTGACTGTGCTAGCTATAAGGGAATCTATGTCAGCATAGTCCTATGTGGAGGGGAGAGAAAAGGAGAGAGAGCCAAGCCGGCTCCCATGCAAGAGTCAGACTATAGCACCGGAAAAGAGGCATTATCCATGCATGTATCCATAGAACTAACTGTTATACTCATGCATGTATTAAATGACCAATACCCATGTATGTATTAAATGATTGAGAGCTCTTGTAGAGACAACGTATAGCTATCTTATTGTATGAGTTGGCTGCATCATTACTTTTTGATGACATGGAAATGTATTGGAGGTAGCAGCTATCTATACTATTAAACTTGCTCTTAGTGACCTTTTCGAGTTATTCTAAGAGCAAGTCCAATAATAGAGCCAAGTGCTTGGCTATAAGTCAAGTTATAAGAGCCAAGTTATACAATAATGTGTCTCCTATTTGTCTACAAAAGTTTTTTTATTATTATATAGTACCATGTCTCACATTCTCTTTCCTACTCCTTCTCACATACATTTATTATCTGGGCCTACCATTGCATAGGCTCCCGTGTGCAGCTTGTTGCTTGCATGAGAGTCAAGCTCTCCTCTCTCTCCTCCACATCAGCAAAAATGCTGACTAACTTGGCTATAAGACCCTTATTGTACTTGCTCTAAGCTGAATATCACCCTTTCAGCAATATCCTTGTCTGCTAGTTGCTGCAGCAACAACCCTCGGTTCTGCTTGAAGTAAAATTCTCAGTTTTTTGGCCTTTCGAGAAAGGCCCTGAGCTTTCGCCTTTTGACAGACAGCAGAAAGGATCAGTAACAGAATGCTTATACCGCTGTCAAGTCCGATGCAATGATTAATCCTGGATAACGTAAAAAAATAAGTAAATTCTGAATGATTTACTCTTATAAACTTTTGTCAACAAACGGGTAGCACTGAACCAATGAGTTCCCGATATTGGGTGTACTTTCTGCTTTTTACCTGAAAATTTCAATTTGCTTGAAACACATCCATTTTTTATTTGGGGCTTACTAGTGGTGCCATCCGGACAGATAGTCATATGATACTGTAGTTATGCATCTCCCAAAGCATGGAGGTGGATTAGGCAGCATGCACTCGTCGATGTCTGCGACAACACAAATACAAAGTTAAATAGTGCAAAGCAATCACACGGTGAAGTTAGATCTGCATGAAAATTAGCATACCATGGCATCCATTTGGCATGTAAGGGTTGCCTTCATATCCTGACCGACACTGGCATACATAACCTCGCAGAGGGTCATGAAGGCAGTCACTGTTGTTGCTGAGGCAACCAAAGTCGGCCAACTTCTGAGCTTCAGCACACGATGAGTTACCGAGCATCCAGTTAACCACAGTCCGGATTCCCACTTGCCCATAGTCCGGTGCCCCAACTGGGGCACTTGATCTTAGACAAGACCTCCTTCTGCAATGATACAGCGTTTGCTCACCATTCCCCCTTCAGCACAATCACGCTCGCGTTGAACGGCGCCCTTGGCCTAGACAAGGTTGATTTTTTATCATTAAGGGGGACGAGCTTGATAGCGTATCACAGCAGCCAATGCCAGAGCATGTGGCGTGGTGCATGTTTCTGTCAATCGGTGAGATGTGGTTAGCGGTCAGAAAGGCGCCTGGATTGTGTTTGAGTTTATGCCACAGCGTTTGCGTTCCCTGGTCCAAAATGATTTCATGGATCACATCAGGCATGCATGATAAGTACGCGCGCCGCACGGCACGGCCAAGTAGGGAGTGGGCGGTTTGCGCGGCACCGGCACCGGCGCAGTGCTTCGGCCTGTGCCCGACGCGGGTGTTACGAGGCATGCAAATATGCCCTGCGGCCGTTCCCCGAGCGCGTGCGGCTTCAGTTGGCGCGGCGGCCGCGCGCAGTTAGCTTCCACCCGCTTCGATTCGAAGAGGGTGAGACACAACATCAACATGTTAATGCCTTTATGGTTGGCCCGCTCGAGGTTTAATGTGAAAGAAAATTCCTTTGTTCTGATCCACTCTTCCAATTAACCTCCAAGTGGTTCTCGGCAGCAACCGACAACAATTGCCCGCCCAAACAATGTTCAAATTCTCCCCTTGGAATTTGGACGGTCTTGGTTTCTTGCCTGTTATGTTTGGATGCTTCGTACAAAGCTTGTTCATAATAAATTTTTTTGCAAGATAGGGATCCTTCTTTCAGTACCAGGCAGAAACAAGTGTTTTACTCCAGAATGTGTTTTTAATTCTACCTCTGAGAAAAAGACAATGACACTGGCTGATTTTCCAACATGTTCTCTGCTACCTATTTCAGAATCAGTCCACGGTAGATACAGCAAATTAAACGGAAGCAAATGGCAACGCTTGCCGAAACTTGTACTACTAATTAAGCGGCCGGCGCCCAGCATGCCACGGCGTTGTCTACCTGCAGGCCACCGCGCGCGCGTACACCGCAAGCTATTTCATACCCCTCGCGCCATTTCCACTCAACAAAAACTAGCTAATACGTACGTATAATGCGTGGCGTCGTCCTGTCGTGAGGCAACAAGTAGTGCTTGTCCGTCGCAAAAGAAAAGGAAAACAAAGAAAACGTAGGTGGTGCGCTAAATTATCTTTGGATACACACAAATGGAGAGGGTAGCAAGGAGGGGAGTTACAATGTTCTCTTCTGCTGAAGTTGCCGCGCTGCTGCTTCTACTGCCGTTCGTCGCCGTGGCACCAGCTGCGGCAGCCACCGGGAGCAGCGGCTGCACCACCTTCTGCGGCAACATCAGCGTCGAGTACCCGTTCGGCGTGGAGCCCGGGTGCTACCGCGACGGCTTCAACCTCACCTGCAGGAAGGGCGAGCTTTTCCTTGGCGACGGCACCATGCAGGTGCTTGAGATCTCCATCCCCAACGGCACGGTGCGCGTCAACAGCAGCGTCATCGTATTCGGCGAGCCCGACGAGCACGGGAACGAGGGTAGAAGTAGAACTTGGGGAGCCGGGCTCCGTGAGAGCGGCCCCTACTTCCTGTCGGCTTTAGCAAACAGTCTAGCCCTCGTATCCTGCAACGCGCAGGTCGACATCCGGGGTGGAAAGGAGAACAGTTTGGTCAGTTCCTGCGCTGCCATCTGCCCATCGGGCCGTGTCGGCACAACGGTCGGGACCGATATCTACGGTGCCTGCTCTGGCATTGCCTGCTGTCAGGCAAACATTGTTCTAGGCTACTCTTCCTACGACATCCAGATCCACTATCTTAACAGTTCATTAAACAGATCATTTAACCCGATTCGTTCGGATTTTGTCTACATAGTTGACCAGGCATTCAACTATACCGTCGACGTGTTCATCCTCAACGGGACGGTTCCTCAAGCGCTCCCAGCCTTGCTAGACTGGGTGATCAGTAATTCGACTTGTCCGATGAATGCGTCCGCCCCCGAATGTCGCAGTGCCCACAGCTCTTGTCAACACTACGACGCAAATTACCACAGTGGGTATCAGTGCCGTTGCTCTGATGGTTATCAAGGAAATCCGTACGTCCCTGATGGATGCCGCGGTACGTAATATCTATATATCTAGCTAGTTACCAAAACTTGATTGGTTTCATTCGAACCCTAGAGATTATCACAGACGGTTTTTAATACAGACCGTCTGTGATACTATCGGTGTGAATCGTCTGTGATACTCCTTTTTTCCGCCACAAATACCACAGACGGCTTTCAAATTAAAACCGTCTGTAATATTGTACATCACAGATGGTTTCACAAAACCGTCTACAAAACCGTCTGTGAATTGGCGTCTAGTATTAGACTTTGTGTAATAGTGCCTAGCTTGTTCTACATGCATGAATCAACTTCAGTTTCGTGTAGATATCGACGAATGTGCCGCTCTGGGCATCTACCCATGCTATGGCGACTGCAGCAACACACAAGGAGGGTATCATTGCCAGTGCCCTCATGGCTTCAAAGGCAACGCTTCTCTACCAAATGGATGTGAAGGTACCGGAATATATAATCGATCAATGCTTGCTATATTGTAGCTAACGCTTAGTGCTTAGATCTATGTGACTATTGACTATATATACATGCCTTTATAGATTTACCTTGCTTAATTTCTTATATTTGTCTGGTTTCGTGTGTGTATATCACTTAAACAAATATTTTATACCTCTTTATCATTTTCGGTATACTTAAATACTAATTCTAAGATACTCCAATACGACTTGAAAATCCCTTTATTTTTACTATATACACTTTTCCATATATAAAAGGAGTACATACACAAATTATGCTATAAAAAGTGAACTTTGATGAAATTTTTTATAGAACTCACTTTGGAGTATCTTATAATTATTATTAAATTATGCTCAAATAGATAAATAGATATAATAACACCATTAATAGGGTGTATTAGAAGTGGGATCACAGGAGTA
The DNA here is from genome assembly GCA_017311315.1 of Dendrocalamus latiflorus. Lineage (NCBI taxonomy): Eukaryota > Viridiplantae > Streptophyta > Magnoliopsida > Poales > Poaceae > Dendrocalamus > Dendrocalamus latiflorus. The sequence continues at coordinate 5,200,930 of CM029654.1, forward strand.
TAGAACCATTTTCCAACGTACGTACGTACGTATGTATGTATGTATGTATGTATGCATGCATGTAATGTCGAAATAGGACACTATGATTCCAAATGAACGAATTCTACCCAAATTCAGGTATATTTTTCAAAAATTTCAGTTTTAGGGTATATACCCATATATGACAACTCAAATAAAACACATACATTTGAAAAATATACTCAAATTTAAAGATTTGGAGCAAATTTAGATCACATGCTTTGCTAATTTATATATAATTAGTATAAACCTACAATCAAATCATAAAAAGGCAACTATAATTTGAATTTTAGTTCAAACTTGTTTGAACTAGTTAGTAAACTAGTTAAAGTCGGCATCTAAAAAATTTCAAAATTTTTCGCACAGGATACATAAAGGAATTATCTATTTGAAATCATGGTACCCTAACACTATGGTGTCCCAGGTAATTATACACACAAATACACACTATTCTATGCCTGTTATTCTACGCTCTAGCCAGTTCCCCCCGCCTTGACTGGGCTTGTCCCCCTACCAAGCTACTCTACCCGCCTTACCCCGTACTCACTCCAAACCCACAACCCCGACGTTGACGTTACATGGCCAGTATGCGCCATGGCTAGGTGAGGCAATAAACATTAATGATGTGTCCAATAAATTCATTAATATAGTAAACACAGTTTCATCTGGCTATAAATGTGAAAGTATCTGGACGTAAATGTGGTATCTATTTTTAATATCGCCATCACACAGTGGTTCCATTTTTTCATCTGGCTATAAATCGGAATGCATCTGGATGTAATGTGGTATCTATTTTTACAGCTGCTATCACACAACGGTTCTATTTTTCATCTGGCTGTAAATTAAAATGTAACTAGACGTAAAATATGGTATCCATTTTTACTGCCACTATCACATGGCCATCATGCGCAACAGCTAGATGTGAGTAAACTCTAACAACGTGTTTGGTAAATTGGTCAATAAAGCAACTTGATTTGCATTTGGTAGTAAATGTGATTTCCATTTTTAATGGCTCCATAAAACAGTGGTTGCGTTGGCACGGGAGATGGTGGACGTGCGTCGACGATAGAACTCCATGACACAGGGATGGTGATCGATTATTGCCAATGGGGTGGATTCCCACGCCTTCATGGTGGATGCCTTATGCCATTTTATTGTTGATTTCGTACGACGCCGTTGTGCAACACGGTCGAAGACGGTGGCCTAGGGGCGGCATGGTGGAAGACGGTAGGCAGGGGGTGGTGGAAGACTAGGGTTGTGCAATTTTATTATCTGTTGCATAGGGGAGCTCTTGGGCGTGGTGGGTCGTGGTCGAGCGCGTAGGGTGTGGTCAGGTTACACAACTCCCGTTACGGTCAGAGCATAGAATAATTATTCTATGCTCAGGCACAGAATAGCACTACTGTGTGTGTGTGTATAGAGGGAGAGTACAGTGGCTGGTGCTCAGAGGGGGGTGAATGGGAGCCAAAAACTTTTTCCCTTAAATATTTCAAAGTTTTTTTACTCCAATAGCTATAGAGGGCTATAAAGATCAAAGGCTAAACACACACAGAGGAAACACCACAAAAAAATGGAGGAAAACAAGCTTTGACATAGAGTTACAGTCTAAACTCTAACTAGTGGCCGGTCTAACCTCTCACAAAGGATAACAAAATAGCTAAAGACTAAGACTTGCACAACTTTCACACCCAGTATCCAAATGATTTGAAACTTGAAACCAAGCTAGAACAACACCTTAGGAAGCTAAAACATGAAGAGATCCGATTAAGACCTTTTTGCTCTTAAACCCAAGTTGCACCAAAACTAGGCCAAAATCAAAACTTAAGCCTAGAACTTGCATGTAGGCTAAGGATGGTCAAAATGACCTTGAATCGAATTCCACACATCATAGAAACTCCCACTCCCATATGTGTCGCCAAGAATGGTTAATTAAAAATATAAATAAAGTAAGGTTGAATCCATGACTCAACAAGTACATAATAAAACAATAAATATAAACATATCACCATCCATACATCTCATTGTCATCTCTTTCTTTTCTTTAGTGCGATGCAAGGCTGCAGTACAGGCTCATCATGCTCATCGCATAGATTATACCCATACAACTAAGTGAACACCTGTCGATATTCACCCTCTCAAATCCCACAATCCCATAGAGATACCTACCAAAGTAGGTATTTCATTCTCTTTCATGATTTGAGTGTGTACAAGGTGCAATGAAATGGTTCAATTAACAATTAACATGCCTCATCATTGTCATTTAACCGTCATCGTAGAGACATCATGGTAAACAGTTATAATCATATAAAACAATATGGTAAACAATTCAAAAAACATAAGATAACAAGAGCAAACAACACGTCTACCATATACTTGCCTTTTAACCAAAAGAAGTGGGACTATGCGTAGATATCTACCCGTGTTATGGCCACTGCAAGTCTGCAACAACACACAGTGAGGGTATCAGTGCAACTGTCCTCCTGGCATCGAGGGCAACGCTTCTATACAGTGGCGGAGCCAGGATTTGGTTACGCCCCAGACTCAGTGGTGGAATGATCTAGGCTATCTGGGTTGGACCATAAAAATATTACCCAGGTTGAACTGAATTTACTCGGGCTGTACAATAGATATTTTTCCATACACTGGGCTAAAGTCTACCCTACCCGGGGTATGGCTCCGCCCCTGCTTCTATACCAAATGGATGCAAAGGTATACTAGCTGAATGCATATCAGATTGATTGATTGGTTACAACTTAGTAACTATGGCTGTATGCTTAGATTTGTATATGTTATTGTAGATTTGAGATTAGCTTGCTTATGCCAACCGTTGAATTGTCTAACCGGCGTGGCACCTCTACCAACCAGAGTTTTATTCTTGCTAACTTCATGTTATATGGATTTGCCTCTTGCGTATCTATCTAGATTCATTTATCATTTATAGTTCTACCCTTCCTCAGCTTGGTTTGTATTACTGCTGCATGCTAATCTATATGACTTCCTTTCAAGCTTATGGTGTGCTCATATTTTTACTGTGCTATATTTGTCTAGACATTAATGAGTGTTCGCATCCGGATCTCTACCCATGGTATGGAATCTGCATAAATATGCCCGGAAGTTTTTATTGCCGATGTCGTAATGGAACTAATGGGGATCCTTTCACAAAAGGGGGTTGCATCACAATGAAGAATTCTTTGTCAGGTGACAATTATATATAATGTAGCATCTGTTACCTCATTAATGTATTTTTATCGCCACAGCTTTATAGAGACTATAGCAGTACGTATAACACTTCATTGATAATCATTCTCAATGAACCTGTCCGTTACCTCCACACTCACGGATTTGGCTCTTTATATTTTTCAGGTTTAGGCATCGGGCTAGGAGTTGGCGGTGGCACATGTCTTTTGATTTTGGCACTTGCCGCTCCCGTCATAACACATAAAATCAAGGTACAAAAGATGAAAAAGATTAAAGAAAGATTTTTCAAGCAAAATCACGGGATACTATTGCAGCAACTCATGTCACAAAGGGCAGACATCAGCGAAAGGATGATCATTACCTTAGGGGAGCTAGAGAAGGCTACAGACAATTTTGATAAGTCTCGTGAGGTTGGTGGTGGAGGACATGGAGTTGTGTACAAAGGAATTTTAGACCTACAGGTTGTGGCCATCAAGAAATCAAAGATTGTTGTACAGAGAGAAATCGACGAATTCATTAATGAGGTTGCAATTCTTTCTCAAATCAACCATAGGAATGTCGTGAAGCTAATTGGATGTTGTCTTGAGACAGAAGTTCCATTGCTGGTTTATGAGTTCGTTTCAAATGGAACTCTTGATCATCATCTTCATGTTGGTAGACCAATATCACTATCATGGGAGGATAGATTAAGGATTGGTCTTGAAATTTCTAGAGCTTTGGCCTATCTACATTCAGCTACTTCAATACCAGTATTCCACAGAGATATTAAGTCATCTAACATACTTCTTGATGATAATTTGACAGCAAAGGTGTCAGATTTTGGAGCTTCAAGGGTATATACCAATTGATCAGACTGGAGTGACTACAGCAATTCAAGGAACAATTGGTTACTTAGATCCCATGTATTATTATACAGGTCGTCTAACAGACAAGAGCGATGTTTTTAGTTTTGGTGTTCTTGTTATAGAATTGCTTACTAGAAAGAAACCATTCATCTATAGATCCAATAGTGGTGACGGCCTTGTTTCGCATTTCGCCTCACTACTCACAGAAGGCAAACTAGCTGACATAATAGACCCGCAAGTCATGGAAGAGGAAGATGAGGATGTCCAAGAAGTAGCTGCACTAGCGGTGACGTGCACTAAATTGAAGGGAGAAGACCGACCTACAATGAGGGAAGTGGAGATGACACTTGAAAACTTACGAGTTAAAAAGAAGCTTGCTCCGCATACTACAACACCAAGGAACCGGGATACCATCCAGGTTGAAGGGGCTACTCAGGAAGCAAGTAGACAATACAGTATGGAGGAGGAATTCTTGCTGTCTTCAAGGTATCCTCGGTGATCTTGTTCAGGCCTGGACAGAATGATTTATATTTTAATCGATTCTACTGCATATCAAGACAAGGAAAGTTCTTTCCTAATTTGGTCTCTACCAAAATTATTCTGTAAATCTTTCGGTAAGCGTGTTTCGACTGGTCGATTCGGTATATATTCATGTATAACGAAGTACAATGCCAGCGGTCCTGGTTGATGTCTGTTTTAATCGAGTTTGAATTGTTTCCTTGCCAATTCGTTGTCCAGTTGGATAAAGGAACCAAAGCTGAGTATCGGATATGCGTTTCCGTTTTCATGAGATAATGCAACTGAATTGTTATCTCCGGTTTCATTTATATATACCATGCACGAAGTCCTGAAATGTAGGCATGGACGACCGCAATCTGCCAATGGGAAAGAAATGCAGATTGCCCGGACGATGAGCTGCCCGTCCATCTTCCTTAGGATTTAAAACAAATTGAGAAGAGGGATGAACGCAAGAAGCAACCTTACCTGGTTCAAGAATCATCCAACAGCCCAAATCCAACACTCAAATGGAGTAATTAAAAATCGAAATGGAGGAAGGCACGGCAGGATCTTGCCATTTGCACTCCCCTTCTTCTATCCCTCTCGCATAAACTTGCATGTTGAAGTGTTGCTATAAACAAGAACTATTTTAAGGGAGAAATTGGGCTTAGCGTTGGGCCAGAGTGGAGGAGGACCAGACTGGCACGGCCTGTCGGCCGGCACCTATGCTACGTACTCCAAAACCCAAAACAAACCGCTCAAGAAATCAAAATCGGAAGGAAAAACGAACTCGAGGCGATCTAATAGGTTACCAGGTCCGATCTGACCTCATGGTGGTTAGACCACCATAAGCAGGCTGGTATGACCCGTTCCTTGGTGGTTGGACAGGGAACAGGGAGGTCCAACTGAATTTTCAGCATGAGACAATCAGACTTTTGATGCAACTCTAAAAATACAAGTCCAAATGATATAAAATTTTGTACACATCTTACTTAAGATCTCTGAAACCTATTTCAATTAAGGATCGCAAGAATTCATATCAAAATTTAGACTTTTTTAAAATAAAAAAAATTGCACTAAAACCGGGCTAATATCAAAAACGATTATTATGACTTGTTCGTGGGTGAATAATGATCAAGATGGTTATAAATATATTTTCACATGTCACAGTAATCAAGAATATTGAGAAATTGATACAATAACACTTGGATCAATAACTATTTCGGGGAGGTCAAATCAAAGCAAAACCAGGTTACTTTAAAATTTTGCCAACCAGATATCTAGATGGATAGAGATTGGTATCCAGAAGTCATTTCCATCTCTTACATATTCTTGACACAGCAAGATCAAAAAGGGGAGAGAGAAGATCAAAACCAATCAAATCGAGAGCAAATCAATTAAGATAAGAGGAATCCATTGGCCAAGAACAAAGTTGATATATTGCTACTTGAGAATGAAGGTTTTATAGTTACTTCACCTAGAGGACAAGATAGCACACTACAACATTTAACTTCTCAAACCCTAACCCTAGAACACTTAGTTTCCATGAGCAAGATTGGATGGTTGGACAGTTAGCAAGCAAGTCCCTATGACAACCCGTTAAATAGATAGAGTAACCAGCACATATCTAATCCTAATAGGTACTATTCACTTATCACATATGGGGGGAACCCATTAACCTCACATAATACTGGTTTCACTCATACTCTACACATATGCATGCTTTCAAAACACATAAATTTGAATCCTTGATTCAACTTGATTTTCTTAGCTTCTCCTTGATCTAAACCGCTCTCCTATGCGCTGCTTAAGCGCCGCGGTTTTGATCCAATGTAGTTTTTAGTATTTTGGTTAACTTACCATAATACCATTTCTTGATCTGGTCTTCATTTTTCATTACAAGCAATCGTCATACTTGTCTCGTGTAGATGCACCACTGGCTTGCCACGTGTCGGCAGGTATCTCCCGTTTCGGTTTCACCGGACCACGCCTCACTTGGACCAACAAGCCACATGATGCACTCCATTGCTCAAACTCTCCTTTAACATTTCCCATTTTTTCATACCATACTTGAGCTTAGCCATCTTACATGGTATTCTTGATCGTTCTGGGCCATGGCTCCTCTATGAGTGTAACCCCGATCCTCGTCGTTCACCATGGTTGACTTTAAGCAACCTTGTATATCCAAAGACAAAGAAATTATTTTCATGCATTAGTTCTTTACAACTTGATCTACGTTAACCAAAACATGCATCATATGATACGATGCACTGACATAGCTCAAACTAAACCACACCATAACTCAATTTCCTAGAATCCTAAAAAACCAGCCGAAACAAAATTGTCCAGCCAATCGAACCACCTACCCTGGTCGGTCTAACTGCTAATGGTGGCCGGTCAAACCGCTAGGGGTGACCGGTCTGACCACTGGTAAGGAACGGTTTGACTGCCACCAGGTCCGCGAGTCATCCGGAAAATCCGACAAATGCAAACACAAATTTTCACTTTTGTCAAATGGCAATTGTTCATCACAATATAATTTTAGATCTGCTTACATGGTACTTCATAAATCTTTATTGAAAGCGTGAATCTTTGTTGAAACCACTCAAACGCTGAGCCATGACCATTGTAGGTCACACGAGGCTGCGGCAGATCGTGACGCCATCGGCGATGGCGAGCATGCACACCTCGACGCGCTTGTCGGCAGCGAGCTTTGCATTGAGATCCCGGATTTCGGCTGAGCGCTGCCGGTCCAGGTCTGACATGGGCGCGTCGGGCGGCAGCACCACCGTGCCGCCCCACAGCGTGTTGTCGTACACGATGGTGCCGCCCACGCGCACCAGCCGCAACAGTTGCTCGTGGTACCGCACGTGGTTGGGCTTGTCCGCGTCCACGAACGCGAAGTCGCACTACTACAAAAGGCCTAATAGTAGACGCCAAATCACAGACGGTTTTGTGAAACCGTCTGTGATTTACACTATTACAGACGGTTTTAATTTGGAGGCCGTCTGTGGTATTTGTGGCGGGAAAAAGGAGTATCACAGACGGTTCTTACCGCTAAACCGTCTGTGATATTATAATATCACAGACGGTTTTATAATAAAAACCGTCTGTGATATTCCAGATTATCACAGACGGTTTTATAACAAAAACCGTCTGTGATATTGGAATATCACAGACGGTTTTTGTTATAAAACCGTCTGTGATAATCTGGAATATCACAGACGGTTTTTATTATAAAACCGTCTGTGATATTATAGTATCACAGACGGTTTTATAATAAAAACCGTCTGTGATACGTTTCCCGCCTTGCAATCCCTCAAAATTTCATATTTTCCCGCTTAAGTCCGAGTATGGTTCAGTTTTGAGACACTTTCAGTAAAACGGGCATAACTTTTGCATACGGTGTCCGTTTTCGACGTTCTTGTACTCGTTGGAAAGCTAACGACGAGCCCGATCCAAAAAAAACGACCAGCTTGCGCCAGTCGCCCTCCAAGACCCCGAAAATCGGCCATCTTTGGACCTAAACCTGCGTCGCAAGTTTTTTGTTTCTGTTTTTGCCCTTTTTCTTGGTCTTATTTTCGGAATTTGGATTTTTCTTCAACTGCAAAGTTGTAGATCTCGTTGAAACCTTTCAAATGAGTATATATAAGTCATATAGAACATTGCTATTTTATCTTTTCATACTAGTTGTTTGTTTTACATCGGTATATAAAATTGTGTGCTCTAATTCACAGACGGTTCTATATGTAGAACCGTCTGTGATATTCATTCATCACAGACGGTTCTATATGTAGAACCGTCTATAATAATCTGACAGCTGGGCCAGTCGATCCTGCACCTCACCCCACGGATCGTAGCTCTACCTCTCTGTCTCGGCGCCAAAAAATTTCGAACTCCTGCTTCTCCCTCCCTCTCCCTCCCCTATAAATATAATCCAAACTCAGCCTCTTTGCTGGTCTGTTCTTCCTTGTTGTCCTCTTCCTTGCTGTTCTCCTCCTCCTTGCTGTTCTCCTCCTCCTTGCTGTCCTGCTCCTTGCTGTCCACATCCATGCAGACGACGCACAAGTCTACGGCGATGATAGTGGACGTCAAAGACATCCAGCTCATGCGTTGCTGGTCTGTTCTTCCTTGTTGTCCTCTTCCTTGCTGTTCTCCTCCTCCTTGCTGTTCTTGTTGTGTAATATGCTCGTTGTTCTTATTGTGTAATCTGCTCGTTGTTTTGGAATATTGTAATGGTAGGCTCTAATATTAATAAAAATGGATGTTTTATGTTTGTGAAATGAATTGAGATATGAATTGGATATATACATGTACATATTGATCTGCTTGTTTCAAAGGGTATGTCTAGCATTTCCCGAGGCTAGCCAATAAACAGAAATATGTTTAGGAGTAGAAGGCAATATCACAGACGGTTTTTAGTTAAAAACCGTCTGTGATTTATACATATCACAGACGGTTCTTAACTAAAAACCGTCTGTGATAATTATATATCACAGACGGATTTTAACTAAAAACCGTCTGTGATAACTATATATCACAGACGGTTTTTAACTAAAAACCGTCTGTGATTATAACTATCACAGACGGTTTTTAGTTAAAAACCGTCTGTGATATTTGCATCACAGACGGTTTGAAAACCGTCTGTGATGACCTCGTATTATCACTGACCCATAATTTCAGACGGTTCACAAAACCGTCTGTGATGACATTTTTGAACCGTCTGTGATGACCTTTTCTGTAGTAGTGTCCAAGCGCGCCTCGTTCCCCTCCTCGGCGAGGAGCTCGTCGAGCCTCGCGAGCCCGGCGCCCTCGCGAAAGTCCACCTTGTGCGCCACGCCGGCCTTCTGGATGACGGGCAGACCGAGGTCGAAGTACTCCCGGCTGACGTCGATCGCCACCACCTTGCCGTCGTCGGGGAGCGCGAGCGCGGTGGCGAGGAGAGAGTGACCCGTGAACACTCCGACCTCGATGGTGTTCTTGGCGCCGGTCATCTTGATCAGCATCCCTAGCAGCTGGGCCTCGTCCGGCGACGACACCATGGAACACCTACAGATGCCAATATATATTTCATCACACAGACCAAACAACAGCAAATTAATTAAGCAAAAAAAAAACACGCATCATCCATCATGCATGTCTGGGCAAAGTGGCAATGCAAGTGAAAAGCGACTGCTACTAAAAACTAGAGTGAGATGTATAGCGCGCGCAGTACGTACCGCTCGTGCTTGTCCGTCAGGAGGCGCAGCTCGCGCATGCACTCCGTCTCGCGCGGCAGCACCATCGTGTCCAGAATATACTGCACGTCGACGGCAAATGGCCATATCATCATCAGCAGAAAAAAGAGAGGAACGAACGATCACTGACTTGTCGAATGTTCTTGACATAGCTAGGTTTGTCACTGTCGTGTTACTTTGTATTACCTGGTACAGGGCTTCGCTCTTGAGCAGTGTCTTGTTACTGCTGTTGAACTTGCTGTGGACATTGGGCACGCTGTCGCCGCCGGTCGCCATGGCTCGCTCGCTCGCTGCCTCCCTGAGCTCTTTCTCTGCTTTAGCTGGTGCGGTACTACAGGTTGCAGTGTCCACCCCCACTAGCTCGGCATGATATTTATCCACTGCAAATGATTTGGTTATCAGTCGCTCTTTCCAAGAGTCTTTTTCTGTCTGTCAAAAAAACCCCACTGCTTTGGACTATAGTTATTTCTTTAAAAGATTCTCCTGCTCTCCTGTTGACTTATCAAAGCGTAAGGTGTTATCCCCCCTGTTCGTCTTGTTTATCCACAGCAGTACAGCACAAAATCGAATATCTGAAAGCTCCATCCTCCCCGTAAATAGTAAGATAACACCATGGTCCATGGATATGTGAATATGATGGGACCAAATTGGGATGCATTACATTTTCTTGTTTTGGGCTATCGAGGAATCAAGCAGACAATAATGCACTATGGAATGGGAAATGTAGTCGTCAGCAAGGTGTCATCGATGACGTTTTGTTTTGGGCTCATCAACAACGCCATTATTATACGTAGGCATTTCTTTCAATTAAATCTGTTGAGACAGGGGACTCGTATATAGGGTTTTAGGATTTGTAAATATATGCCATAAAGAGTTTTAGAGTACTTCTATTAGGATTAGAACTCCTACTCCTATTTAAATTATGATTCCTACTTTAAATTAAAGAAAGGTTAGGAGGAACTATATAAACCATGGAGATGACTATAGAGAGGAATTAAGCAACAAAGTAATCAAGTTTACTTATTCAAAGCAGAAGACGCATGAGAAGATTAGATGGTAGGATATTATTTAGAACTAAGATCCTTGTATATAGCAAGAATTTGATGATCTGAAAAGATTTGAGAGGGTTATAGGTGAGCGATAATCTATTATACTTTTTTGAGATTGTACTTAAGGAATTTGCAGTCAGTTTGGATAAATCTTTTCTTTTTCATTGTGGTTACTTCAACGTATGAGATTCATCTTCTTTGTTCTTGATACTATGTATGCTTATATTGTATCTCACAAACTCTGATCCGATCCAGGGCTGCTATGCATAAGAAGGGATATTAGAGTTTAACAAGTGGTATCAGAGCTAATACAGATTAATCTGATTTGTGAGAAGATCGATAAAACGTCAGATGGCACAAAATCACGATCGATGTCGGTGATGTGGAATCAAGTAGCGGAATTTGATAGTGGAGGAAATTTCAGCGTGTGACAATATATCATGAAGGATGCCCTTGTCCAGCAAAAGCTAATTGGTGCTCTTGAAGGGGACAAACTGGAAAAGACGTCCAATGAAGACTGAAAGTTGATGGAGCGAAAGGATATTAGTATAATCCACCTAGGTGTTGTAGGCAGAAGCAACGATCAAAGGAAGAAGAAAAGCATGACCAAGGGCATACGTATATGCTATCTATGTGACGATGAAGGTCATATGATAACAAAATTGACCAAGTAAATGAAGCGTGCATACTCAGTGACGGTAGCAAAGGACGATTTTGATATACTAATCGTTGGTCAATCAAGTATTTCTCATGGGTGGATATTAGATTTAGGTTGTTATTTCCATATATATTCGGTTAAGGAGATGTTTGATGAAGGATTTCTACATCTGGTGTATGGAACTATTCACTTAGCGGATTGCAAGGACTATGCAATTGCTGAGGTGAAAAATATTACATTGGAGATGTATGATGGAGCACATCGCACATTGATAGGAGCTCGGCATTTTCCTAGCTTAAAAAAGAATATAATATCTGTGAGGTCGCTTAAACTCACAGATATTATAAACCATGGAGGTGATCATTGAGAGGAACCAAGCAACAAAGTACTCAAGCTTACTCATTCAAAACAGAAGGCACATGAGAGGATTAGATACTAGGATATTCTTTAGCACTAAGATCCTTGTATATAGCAAAGATCCGATGGTCCTAAAAGATTCAAAAGGGTTGTGAGTAGCGACAATCCCTTGTACTTTTTAAGATTGTACTTAAGAAATTTACTGTCAGGTTCGATAAATCTTTTCTTTCTCATTGTGGTTAATTTAACATCGTTATTTTGGTTCTCTCTATGAGATTCATCTTCTTTGTTCTTGATACCGTACACATTTGTGCCATATCTCACAAACTCTGATTTGATCCGAGGGCTACTATGCATAAGAAGGGGTATCAAAGTGTAACAAGTGGTATAAAAAATAATGCCGGATTAATTTGATTTGTGAGAAGATCGATAAATCGTAAGGAAGCACAAAATCACGATTGATGTCAGCGATGTGGAATCAAGTAAAAAATTTGACAGTGGAGGAAATTCAGCGTGTGGCAATGTGTGATGAAGAATGTCCTCGTTCAGTTGGAGCTAGTTGTTGCTCTTGAAGGGGACAAACTAGAAAAGACGTCCGATGAAGACTGGAAGTTGATGGAGCAGAAGGATGCCAGTATAATACGCCTATGTCTTTTCAATGAGGTAAAGTACTCGATGATCAAGAATAATTCACCAAAAAATTATAGAAGGACTTAGAATAATTGTATATGACAAAGTCGTAACAAACCGATGGGTACTAAAGCGATAACTATACAGGCTATGTATGGAGGAAGGTACAATATTCATTGATCATCTCAATATCTTCAACAAGCTTATCACACAACTGACTAGTGTCAATGAGAAAATTGAGGAGAATGACAAGGTCATCGTACCGGTATCATCTCTACCATCATCATAGGAGCAATTAGTAATGAATATTGTCATCAAAAAAAGCACTTTCAACTTCAATGAGGCAGTTACATATTTATAGGAGGTGGAGTCCTTGAAAAAGCCATCGGAATCTTCATCCTCAGGTGATCAAATATTGGTTGTAGTAGGTGTTGTAGGCAGAAGCAACAATCAGTGGAAGAAGACCAAGACCAAGGGCACACGTGTATGCTACCCATGTGACGATGAAGGTCACATGATAAAAGATTGTCCAAGCAAATGAAGCATGCATACTCAATGAGAGTAGCAAAGGATGATTCTGATGTACTAGTCATTAGTCAATCAGATACTTCTCATGGGTAAATATTAGATTTAACTTGTTATTTCCATATATATTCGATGAGGGAGATATTTGATAAAGTATCTCCCCGTCCAGCGTATGGAACTGTTCACTTAGCGGATTGTAAGGAATATGCAATTACTGAGGTGAAAAATATTACATTAGAGATGTATGATTAAGCGTATCGCGCATTGATAGGAGCTCGGTATTTTCCTAGCTTAAAAAAAGAATATAATATCTATGAGGTTGCTTAAACTCAAAGGTTGTGAGGTATCACTTTGAGGTGGAGTCATACGAGTTAATTGCAAAGGGCAAGTAATTATGAAAAGTATCTGGAATAATGGAAGATACCGATTAAAGGGTAATCTTAAAGTAGAGCAACCAATAAGAGGCCTGATAAAAATTCTAATCAGAAGAAGGAAACTGTGTCATCAATGGTAGGTACTCAGATCTCATCTACAGTTATATGCAGAACTGCAAAGGCGGTTGCAAAATCTAACAGACACAAAGGTGAAGATACGAGCCATTGGAACACGCGGTATAGATGAGCAAGTGGAGCTTGGTGACGATATAAATCTATGACATGGAAGGCTATAGGAACGTGATGTATGGTTAATCAAACTACATAACGAAGGAGCTCACAAGTGGAGGGTTCGGACAGGTTAGCCGAAACACTGACACACACATTGTGGTAATGTGCATGAGCCCCTATGATGGGGGCAATCTGAAAGGTGGCAGGAAAAATAAAAAATGTAGAGCTGATTGGAGAGAGTTCTTAAAAGTGCACAGTGGCTTTAACGGATAAGAGTTAAGATGGAGATTGTTGAAATAGGATGACTCATATCTAGCCTTTTAGGATTTAAAAAAGTGTGCTATAAAGAATTCTAGATAAACCCTACTATGATTAGGACTCTTACTCCTATTTGATTAAGATTCTTACTGTAAATTGGAGAAGTGTTAGGAGGGACTAAACCATAGGGGTAACTATAGAAAGGAACCAAGCAACAAAGCAATCAGGCCTACTCATCCAAAGCAGAAGACGTACGAGAAGATTAGAAGATAGGATATTCTTTGGCACTAGGTCCTTATATAGGGCAAAAATCCGAGGATCCTAAAAATTTCAAGGGGGTTGTGAGTGAATAACAATCCCTTATACTCTTTTGAAATTGTGCTTAACAAATTTGCGGTCAGTTTCACCAAATCTTTTCTCTCTCCTCGTGGTTGCTTTAACGTCATTATTTTGGTGCTCTCTATGAGATTCATATTTGATACTGTGCATGCCCATGTCGTAACTCATAAACTCTAATCCGATCTGGATGTTGCTACGCGTAAGAAAGGGTACCATAGTATAGCAACATCGTTTATTGGACTCTTTTGGTCTAGAGAGTTACCTACCCTCATGGACCTCATAAAAAAAGTTGGTCTCAAGGAGGTTAAGATGCCGTGTATCAAGGGATCTAAGTCGTCGATCACAGCTCCATCACGACGACTATTACATTACACCGGCACCCGCTAAGGAATTCACTAGCTGACACTTCTAGCTTGCCGCATTCCTTGGAGAATTCACGGGAAGGATAGTTTTTTTTTCTTTTTAAAAAAGTAGGGACGGGAACCTATGACCTTTCGAAGTAGTGCTTGCTTAATTGCTTGGCTAACTCTTTCCTTTTTGCTCTGGTTGCTTAGTTGCTATTATCTGGCACTCTCTACGGTATTCCTCCACTTTGTTCTTCACATCATGTGCACTCACATCGTATTTCATAACACGGGTGTAATATCATGTCCCTTAGAACCACCACACTACCAATTTGCAATGAGTTAAATGATCATATAATGTTTATTGGTCCAAAACAATAGCTTAAGCCTTTTAAGCAAAACGATGAGAAAAATGGAAACGATTGCTACACATGCGTAGGCCCATTCCACTTGGGAGCTGGGTTTGAGCGAGTCTTGGGCTGTACGGTATTACAACCGGATCCAGCCTCAATAGGAATTTATGTTGCGGTCGTAACTACTTATATGAGGCATGATACAAATAAAAAGAGTTTTTGCCATATATAGCGCCTTTTCAACGCGTATTTACAGAAATAGTTATATGCGAACGGTATTAACAAAAATAACGTTTATGTCATCCAGTCACTGGACGACAGCGCCCAACAGTCGACGTGTGGCGCCTGCCATCCAGCCAGCAGACAGCACACGCCTGACGCCCCGCCAGCAGACCGTTTGCCCACAAAATGGTTGGTGATTGAGCTAGCTAATTATCCGGCTAAATTACCTGCCTACATTCGTAATCTTATGTTATAATTTTTGAATTTGTAAATATAGCAAATGAGCTCAAAAAAATAACAACATTTTTGGTGGAGCTTCTTAAGACATCATGGTACGTTGTGTAATTTTTTCGCAATTTTTCAAGGCCATTTGCCATTTCTAAATTTTTTTAAAACAATGTATAATTAACCAGCCGGTTAAACAGTTATACGTCGCTCCAAGAATTTTTAGAGGTAGGAAATTGCCGTGAAAAAATACAAATTTTTTTATGGAGCTTTCTGACGTAGTGTGCTATGTTGTGTAATTTCTATGTAATTTTTTGTACCACATTGCTATATCTAAAAATTATTTGAGCAGCACGTAATTAAACGAGTGATTAAGCACTAATGGCCAAGGGCTGATGGCCTGCCATCTGGCCACTGTGTGGCACCATTCCTACGCACAGTAGCCAAGTGGTAGGCCATTAGCCCCTGGCCATTAGTGCTTAATTGTTTGTTTAATTATGTGTCGCTCCATGAATTTTTAGAAGTAACAAATGGCCATGAAAAATTACAAACAAATTACACAACGTAGCATGCTGCCTTGGGAAGCTCTCTTAAAAATTTTGTAATTTTTCATGACCATGCTGCCTTGGAAAACAAGGGAGTGATTCCCCACCACGATTCAGCATCGGCAATGAACTTCAGTGGGAAAGCGTGGCACGGTTGGGTTCTTTGGAATGCTAGGAGTCCATTTTGGGACTTTGGGAGGCAGGAGCATAGGTGGTGACGGCCGACAGTAAGAGAGAAGGTGGTAGCTTCCATGGTAGCTTAGGGTCACTCTGGTAGGTCTCTGATGAGATTGGGAGTGTTTTAACCATCGTCAGGGAATGGGCTTCACAGTGGCGGTGCTGGTTTGGGTCAGGGAAATCTCAGTTGAGCTGCCCATGGAGTGGGTGTTTCAGGCGACGGTGGTCTTCGGCGGTGGAGCTCTAGGGATATGCTCATGCCCAAGCGAGCTCGCCATTGAGTTTGGGAAGGAAAGAGGATGCTATGGGCAGATGGAATTGGATTTTAGTGAAGAGAGGAAGGAGATGGCATTTAGGGCTCACCGGGCTCAGGGGAGAGAGGCGAAGAGGTTGCGGCAAGGGAGGGTTCAATTGGTTGGTTCTGAAGGGAGGCTAGTTGTGATGTGAGGCTATCTGTGAAAGCAATTGGGATTTAAAGCCATGGATAGGCGGTGGGAGCAGAAGGGCGGATCGAAGCAATGCGGCGCATGGAAAGAGAGGAGGAGCGGAGCTCTGCCAAGGGGGGCATGTAGGTGATGTGGCGCTGCGGCCTCTGCCAGGTTAGGCGGGTGGGTGACTGCTGCAGCTACGGAAGTTCGCGTCCATCGGCCCAAGAAAAAACTGAGCTACGGTGGGGGGGCGCTCGGTCAAATGGCGCGTGAAGCTAGGGAGAAGAGATGAGGTTGGCCGAGGCATTGAGCCACTGGGTGGTGGGGCAGGCTCATAGATTAGGTAGGGGTGTGAACGCTGGGAGAGAACACAGCCGCAACTTGGGGCTGTGGCGAGCGCCCACGTAGGCAGGCGGAACAAAGAGGCGGCGAGGAAACATGTTCCCAGGGGACGCCGATGGGTGGGAAAGATGGGAAGCAAAGGAGGAAAGACACAAAATCAAGGAAAAAAGCCAAACTGGGAAGGATTTAGGATTTCAAGCAAAAATCAAAAAACAAAATTCAAACTTTGAATTTTGAGGATGTTTCGTCAATGCCGTGCGAGCACAACTGCACACGCATTTTTTGCCTGTGGTAGTTTTTGATAGTACCAAAAATCTTCCCCAAAAAAACTTCCAATGCCGTCGCGCTCTTGGATAGTTGGATTACTCCCGCGCAGGCGCGGAGTTGGGCGACAACCCACGGGGGCCCGGCTGCTCCGTGACAACCCACCCGCGCACCCTATCAAAAAAAAAAAAAAACCCACCCGCGCACTGGTCGCCTAGCGTGGGCGCGTCATGGATCATGGAGGCGAGGTGGGATGCAACGGCGGGCGAAATTGGGTTTGGTGCGTTGGCCTATAGCCTAGAGAGGATTGACTCGGCATGTGTGTACGCCGCCTCGGCCTGATGGGCTGGGCGCACGAGCCAACCTCCCAAGTATTTTCAGGCTTGCGCCGCAGTCCGGTGGCTTGGGAGTAGCCAGGGCGGCCTGCCGTGCCGACCGCCCACACCAAGCAGCGTACGCGTACGTGCCGGCACCATAACCAGCACCCATTCTCTCGCAATGCAGACCAATGCCCCCAGAGGCCCAGACAGTTTGGGGTCGCACCCATTCTGCACTGGCAACCGTACGTCCTTCTTGACAAGGTTTTTCCATCTCATAAGCTGATGATCGTAAAGCTATTTAACTTTTAAAGGAGTCGATCCCAAACACGGTGATCGATCGCTCATTCGCTCTTACACACACTCCACTGTACTATAACTAGTCCAATTCAACACAACTAAGACAACCATCTCCCTCAGTCCCTCAACTCGCGAAATCTTACTGAAGCCACCGAAACGTTGAGTCGTGGCCACTGTGACGCCATTGGCAAAGACGAGCAGGCACACCTTGACGCGCTTATCGGTCGCGACCGAGCGCCGCCTGTCGTGGTCCGACATGGGCATGTCGGGCGGCAGCGCCACCGTGCCGCCCCACAGCGTGTTGTCGTACACAATGGTGCCACCCATGCGCCCCAGCCGAAGAAGCTGCTCGTGGTACCGCGTCGTAGTTGGGCTGTGTAGGACCGAAATGGCGACAGAGGGGGGGTGAATGTCGCTCGCTTAAAAACGCCCCCGAGAAATCGAACACTGATTTCTCACCAGATGCAAAACAACGCAACTCACAGAAAACTTAAAATTAATTTCTCTGAAATTTGGAACGCATGCGACACCAAAAAATTCAGCATAAATCAGAGACCAGCCAGTAAAAAATTCAACTGAAAAAACCTTTGTTTGATCTGCATGCAAAATTGTCAAAGATCAGCAAAAAAAGAAATTTCCATGTGCAATTGGCTGGACAGAGACAAACAGTACTACTTGGGCTAGCAATTTCCTGCTTGGCCGAATACTTTGTGTGGAGAAGTTGAGCTGGCCGCAAGAAGCAATGAAGAGAAATGAAGGAGCAGCAGATCAGACTTTTAGAGCTGGCCGAAACACACAGGAAGGCTAGAAGGCCAACTGAAAATACTTCAGACCTTCAAATAGCTTGAAAAAATTAAAGGATTGATCTCAAACTTTTGGACCCAGAGCATCATAACACTAAACCAAATAACATGGGAAGCCTGAAAACCAAGAGAATCCACCTTAGAAATTAGAATTTCAGATTTGAGACCAAAATCTGAAAATTACAGAGACTTGACAAAAATCAACATTTCTCCTAAACAATTAACCCTTTGCATCTGAAGCTTAGAGGATGTATTAGCAACCAACTCAGGAGCCTAAAACTTAAATCTCATGCCAACTCAAAGAGCAAATCACAGGAAAGCCCCAACCCTAGACATATTCTGAAACTTCAGAGATGGCAAATGAAATCTCAAATTGCTCCAAGGTCTCAAACCCTTTGTACATGAGAATTTGCACAAATGATAGCAATAGTACAAGGATATCCCAGACCAAAAATCAGACCAAACCAAGAAGTGAATCAAAGTTTAACTCAAAACCCTAGATAGCTTGACAAGCTTCAGAGAGAGAGCCAAAATCTCAAATTACTCCATGACCTCAAATCCTTTGCTAACAAGATTTTGCAAATATGTTAGCAATAGCAAGAGGATTACTCAGGCCAAAAAACAGCTCAACTCTCAAAGAGAATCACAAACTACCTGAAACCCTAGAACTTCCAGGAACTGAACAGAGGAGGCCAAAATTGAAATCTGAGATTAAACTTAGGTTTTGCTCTAGGGAATCTCGATCAAAAGATCTTGAAGCACTCACCCATCATAGAACAACCCATTTTGGCACTTCCCAGCAATCAAGAACTCAAGAATCAAAAACTTCAGAAATCCACCAAAAGAGCATCGAAGGAAGAACAGAGAGCACGGGAATAAAAACTTCAGATTTTCATTTCTTGAATCATAGCGAATACAGGCGAGTCCCGATACCCCGTCTTGATACAAAGAAAGGATTACAATCTCTCAACTCATCCTCTCCCTCACCTCAACTCAAGAACACACACACATATTCATGGAGGGAGGAAGAACACAACACTCTCACCTAGAACACATCGTAGGTGGACAGAGGGAGCACCAGACTCTGCCTCTCCAACCACTAAAGACTAAAGGAAAACCAACTCCTAAAGCCTCTTTTGACTAGAGCTAACCCTAATTCCCTCCAAAATGCTCAAGTGGGCATGCAGCCCCTCAATCCTATTTATAGCCTTGGCTAACGGGTCTCCGCCCCGTTACGCCTGCTAAATCCAACGGCGCCCGCTCCCGCTTGTGCAGCCTCGCGAATTTCCCGATTCGCCCCTCCTGCACCTTCCGGGAAGCTTCCGCGCTCCTTGCCTCGCACGCCTCGCAACCACCTCGAGTCTACGTCGTCTTCGACACATCCCGACCGTTCTGACCTCAGCGCCACCTGCGCCTAGTCCGGTCCACGTGTCTCGCCACGACTCCACCCGATGTCCTGCAGCCACACAGACAAAGAACACATCAAATAGCACCGCTCGATACATGAAAGCGTAAATACCATAATACTTACCATAATGAAGTCCAAACCTGTCGAAACATCGAAATATGAACATAAACCCATACAACCAGGAATGACCAAGTCCGACCGAGCCCGACTGCGCCATGCAACGACTCGACTCCGAACTACGCAAACCAAACTCGACTCACTTAGACCAACGTCAAATACTCATCATTCACATGGAGTCACGACCGCATGGTCTCTCAATCTCCCCCTTGATGAGTATATTGACAAACTCCGAAAAATCATGAAGTAGAGTTTGATTTGCAAAGTCCAACATGGTCCAAAGACGGGAATGAAACTAATGACCATGTCGACCGAAGGAAGCACTAGAGCAGCAAGCTGAAAGAGCAAATTTTTCTCCAACGCTCTAAAAAGCTCCCAAATGACTTTTTGTTCTCTATTCTCCCCCTTTTGGCAATAAACACATCAAGATGCAAACGAGAGAATATGACACGACAAAGGATGAAAATGACTGAAGTTTGTTTATTTTAAGCATTTAGAGCCATGAGAATTATCCATAATGACCATAATGTAATACACCAAGCCATAACTCAATAAAAACGCTATCTAGATCATGACAACATATATATAAGCCAGCTAGAGCACATAGATGACAATCTGAAATGTAATGCATTTTGTGAGCAAGTCAAGGCATCAATGAGTAAAGTTTAGCTAGAGACATCCAAGGATGATGCAGGCCATGTCAATAAGCTAAGCGGAACAAAGAAGCTAACATTGAGTCCAAATAGAGTGCTATAAGCTCAAGATAGAAACATTGGTTAAAGTACTTGGTTCTGATTGTAGATTAAGCAAATTGAGCACATTCAACATTGTCTTTTGAAAGCACATGGTTGTTTTCAACCCAATTTTTTGTTTATGTGCTAGATCTCAAGCCTTATGCGACTACTCCAAGCAATAAGCTTAAGAAGATAGTCTAGGTCATCCAAAACTCCCCCTAAGTTCATGCCAAGTGCAATGGCAAGCCGTCTCATAGGAAAGAGTTGGTGAGATCAGTTTTTTCGCACAAAAGAGATCTTTTTGCTTTTTAACACATTGTACTAACTCATGTATCATCAGGAGACTAAAACAGCTCAAACTAAGGCTCAATATAGATTCAACGCTCTACTCAGCCTATTTGACATGGCACGAATCATAAAAGGATAGCTCAAGAAAGACTAAACTCAAATGCTAGCATGACAAGTTTAATTTCAAGTTGGGCAATTTTAATTAACTTATCATGGTAAAAGCTAGTCTACACATATGAAGTCATGATCAATCTAGCATATAAAGCACAAATCATGGCAAGGTGTAAAGCATTGTAAACATGTCATAACAGGATAATAATCAAGGCTCAATGTAGTTATATTACAATGTGAAATGCAGAAAAATCCAGCTCCCCCTCAACATGACATGCAACTTTTAGTTCAAGTTGAGTTAAGTTACAATTAAGCTCCAGACGCTCCCAAATGAACTCTCCCTGAACCAAAGCAATAAATCGAGAAGCTGGCAAATGAAACCAAAACAGGCAGTCCTTAAAGCATAGATAAGATATAGAGACAACTATGGCTCAGACTGACTCTCATCTACCCCATATGATTCCAGGACAATCGGCTAACAGTAAATCACACACTAGAGAGCAAACACGTACACTGTCTACCCGAGGGTGGCCCAACCCTCGCTAGAACCTACAAGAAGTGAGTGAGCTCGACCTAGTGAGATAAGAAGCAGCTAATCCTGGAAGCACAAGATAAGAGTTAGAAGTCTAAGCATCTCGGCAAGAGAAGCACTCTAACCTATGCTGGAAGGACTAAACCCAAATGCACCCCGAGTGCAATGCAATAGAAATGAGACAGAAGCATAATATAGTAAAGCAGTAAAGCCCAAAGCTCCCCCTCACTACAGTCCATAAGGACAAACCACCCCAAGCTCTCCCCGTAGAGCTGAGAACCTCGAACTATCCAATGGCTTGGTGAAGATATCAGCCAACTGGTGGTCACTCTCCACAAACTGGAGCACTATATCGCCCTTCTCTACATGGTCTCTAAGGAAGTGATAGCGAATATCAATATGCTTAGTCCGGGAGTGCTGCACTGGGTTTTTAGCAATGTTAATCGCAGAAGTGTTATCACAAAAAAGTGGAACACTGTCTATGACCAACCCAAAGTCCCGCAGGGTCGAGACCATCCAAAGTACCTGGCTACAGCAGCTGGCTGCAGCAACGTACTCGGCCTCTGCGGTGGACTGTGCAACACCGGACTGCTTCCTCGAAGACCAGGAAACGAGAGAAGTGCCAATGAACTGGCAGGTGCCGGAAGTACTCTTCCTATCTATCCTACAGCCAGCAAAGTCTGCATCCGAAAAGGCTCTCAAGGAAAGACAGGATGAGGAAGAGTACCAGATACCATAGTCAATGGTAGCTCGAAGGTACCGAAAGATGCGCTTCACCGCCTGGCGGTGAGATACGCGAGGAGAAGCCTGAAAACGAGCACACAGACACACTGAGAAGTGTATGTCTGGTCTCGAGGCAGTGAGGTAAAGAAGGGAGCCGATCATACTTCTGTATTCTTTCTGATCAACTGGCTCGCCATCCTCATCTGGGTCAAGATAGGCCGTAGAAGCCATCAGAGTTGACACCGGCTTCCCATCACTCATATCGAAGCGTCTCAGGAGGTCACGAGTGTACTTGCCCTGATGTAGAAAAGTACCCTCCCGAGACTGCTTGATTTGGAAGCCAAGGAAGAAAGTCAACTCACCCATCATGCTCATCTCAAACTCGGTGCTCATGACATCCGAGAACTGAGAAACCAGAGCATGGGAAGAGCCGCCAAAGATGATGTCATCGACATAGATTTGGACGAGCAGAAGGTCACTACCAAGCCTACGGATAAACAAAGTCTTGTCTACTTTACCCATCTCAAACCCATGACTCAACAAGTAGGACTTAAGCCTCTCATACCAAGCTCTGGGGGCCTGCTTAAGTCCATACAACGCTTTGGAAAGCTTGAAGACATGGTGTGGGTATTTGGGGTTCTCGAAACCTGGAGGCTGTCTGACGTAAACTTCTTCCTCAATAACGCCATTAAGGAAGGCACTCTTGACGTCCATCTGGTAGAGCTTGAAACCCTTAGAAGCTGCAAAGGCAAGCAGGATTCTAATGGCCTCAAGTCGAGCTACAGGGGCAAAGGTCTCCTCGAAGTCTAGACCCTCAACCTGGGAAAACCCCTGAGCTACCAGTCTAGCCTTGTTTCGAATAACCACTCCATCCTCGCTCTGCTTATTCTTGAACACCCACTTAGTCCCAATAATATTGTGACCTCGCGGGGGCTCGACAAGCGACCAGACCTTGTTCCTCTCGAAATTTTCTAGCTCCTCATGCATGGCGTTGACCCAAGACTCGTCAGAAAGAGCATGAGAAACATCCTTGGGCTCAAAGGAGGCAATGAAAGCAGAATGGAGACAGAATTGAGATAAGCCAGATTTTGAGCGGGTAACACGCTCGAACAGGTCTCCAATCATCTGCTCAGAAGGATGTCTTTTCTGGATATGTCGGGGAGGTCCAGGATGAGATGAAGAAGTGGCCTCTACCTCGTGAGCTGACGAGGTAGGAACAGAGCCACTAGCTCCAGAGGAAGCAGAAGGCATGGGCTGATCACCTGGAGGTGCGGTAGAAGACGGCACCTCAAGGGGTGGATAAGGGACTGGATCGGGTAGACAACCCTCATCTCCATCATCCTCGTCATCCACGAAGATGGTCTCGGACTGCTCTAAAGAACCTGAGATATCAGGCCTAGTCCCCGGACTGGCCTCGTCAAACGTCACCTCACAGGTCTCTACCATTTTGCTAGACTCGCAGTTCCAAACCCTATAAGCCCGCGAAGAAGGCGAGTAACCTAGAAAGATCCCATCACAAGAACGTGACTCGAACTTATCTAGGTTCCCAGACTTCAGAATAAAGCACTTGCAACCAAACACACGAAAATGAGAGACGCTGGGCTTTCGCCCGTATCTCAACTCATAAGAAGTGCGGTGCAAGTGTGCCCGAAGAAAAACTCGATTCGAAACATGGCACGCGGTCGCAATAGCCTCAGCCCAAAACTTTCTAGGTGTAGAGTACTCATCAAGCATCGTCCTGGCCATCTCGACCAAGGTCCGGTTCTTTCTCTCCACGACGCCATTTTGCTGCGGGACGTGCGGAGAGGAGAACTGATGCTCTACACCTGTCTCACCACAGAAACTCTCGAAGTAGGAATTCTTGAACTCCGTGCCATTGTCACTGCGGATCGCTCGTAAGGCACCCGGGAGCTCAACAGAAAGCCTACTGAAAAGACCTCGGAAATGTGAAAACGTCTCATCCTTCGAGGCTAAGAAAAACACCCAAGAATACCTCGAGAAGTCATCGACCACGACAAGAACATACCACTTCCCTCCTGCTGACTGCACTCGAGCTGGTCCCACTGTATCCATGTGGAGCAACTGTCCTGGTGCATCGGTCATAGTCACAGTGACCGGAGGATGTGAAGCGGCAACCATCTTGCCGTGCCGGCATGGAGTGCAAACAAGATCTTTGACCATTTTGAGCTTCGGCAGACCACGAATGAGGTCGTGGCCGCTAACTCGGGTCAAATGATCAAATCCAATATGACCAAGTCTCCTATGCCAGAAGGTCAAATCACGGGACTCTAAGACAACTAAACACCTGAGAGGATCACCAGAAGACTCAGAAAAATCAGCACGAAAGATCCTCCCAAAACGAGAAATCCCGCAAACCAGACTACCCGAAGAATCAAGAATTTTGCAATTGTTTTTCTTAAAGCTCACCTCAAAGTCGTCATCGGTAAGCTGAGAAACTGAAAGCAAATTGTACTGCAGCTTACTAACCAAGGCTACATCTTTCAAAATGAAAGAGTCATTAATGCGCACTGTACCTTTGGCGATGACGCGCCCAGATGAAGCATCTCCGAAGGTGATCGTCTCATCACCTGGAGCACGGGCAAGGGAAGAAAACCAACAAAAATCTCCGGTCATGTGTCGTGAACACCCGGAGTCTACGAGCCAAACCTTTCCCTTCCCTGCCCGGCGAACCTGAGTCAAACAGAGAGTAAAGTCTCAGTACTGGGGTAAATCAAGAGTGATTTTGGCACCCAATACTGAACAACACGTCGAGCAGATGAAGTAGTCAAGCACGACTGACCTCTATCTACCCTACGCTCTCTGTCACTCACAGCAGAAGGTCTGTGAGCAGACCTGAAGCTGTTGCGGGGTCCGACTGCTACGGGAGAGCGAGTCGGAACACCGGCAACACGCTGAACACGCCGCGGGTAACTGTCTCGACGGGGGAAACGAGATGTACCCTCAGGACGACGGAAGTCATGACCAGGAGCAGCATGAGGACGAAAAACAGAAGACTCAGAAAAACCAAGTCCTCGATGCTGCCCAAACCCATCAACAGCAGTAAACCTAGACCTCGTGCTGGTCCTAGGTGCACTCAGGATCTGGGGCTGACCCTGAATACGCCTAGGAGACTCAGCACGGTCTCTACGCGCGATCTTGGCGCGCCTGAAGCATCGATCAACCGTGTGTCCATCCTTCTGACAGAAGGTGCAGTGATACTTTATCCTCTGAGAGGTAGAAGTAGCACGGTCAGGCTTCGCCTTCTGAGAGGCCGAAGCAGCAGGTGCAATCACCTTGCTGTCAGAAATCCCCTGGACATAGCCCGCTGACTTAAATTGGACTTTCTCGGTCCTGGGCTCGGTCTCGATCACACCTGGTGCTATGGGTCTGAGCACAGCAGGTGGATGCTTCCTCATATCCTCATAATAGTCATATCCTAGACCCTGATTAAATCTGCAAATCTTGGACTGGTCTAGAATAAGATTAAGCTTCTTCTTGACGCCTACAAATCTCTCGAGAGTGTTCATAAGGTACTGACACTCCCGAAAGAGAGAGGTGCAAGAAGAGCAGGGAGAAGAGGGAACAACAGGAGGTAAGGGAGCAGAAGAAGAACCAACAGTAGAGGAAAGAATGGCTTGTGCACGCACAGCCGACTCTGAGGGGACAGTCCTACTACTAGCAGGTTGGTTCGCGTCTCTAGGCGTCTCACCCTTACCCTGGGGCTTCTCCCCCACACCATCAATCACATCACAACCAGATTGTGGCTTCTCTAGTAAGTCCTTAGTTAGCTTCACACATTTGTCATTCAAAGCAACGAGTTCAAGTTTTAGTTTATCACAACTAATGCATGGTGAGCTAACAGGATCCTTAGTCGCATACTGAGCCATTTTCTTGTTGTTGTCAATCAGTTCTTGAAACTGTTTTGAGACAGCTTCAAGTTCAGCAGTTAACTTGGGACAGTTCAAACATGAATCAATAGGCTCAAGTAAAGAAGCATGCAACTCAGCAATTTTGTGATCTGCCCGTTTTAGGTTCATCTTTAAATTATTGCAATTTTCACAAGAATCGGGCAGATCAAGGAGCATGGCATAAGGTCCTCTAGCAGCAATGTCCTTAACCTCACATGAGGTGGGAGAAGTAGTCTCATCAGTAGTAAGTAGGGTAACAGCCATCCTACTCAACTCTAACTCAGCAAGCAGACTAACATTCTCCACCTTAATAGAATCAAGCTCAGAGGACACACTATCATGCGAGGTCCTTAATTTCTCCATATCAACCAGCAAAGCAGAGCATGTATCACAGTCGTCACGGGAGGGAGCAGATGTAAGTGAAGTAAGCTCCCGTGACAGTCTATCTACTTCCTTCTCCAACTCGCTACATCTAGCTCTAGATCTAGCATGAAATCCTCCTAGCTTAAGGAAAGCTTCATTAAGTTGGTCATAGGAGGGACATACCTCGTCCGAGTCGGAGTACAGCTCGCTGTCGCTGAGTTCGCCCTCGAGGGCCATGAAGCACATGCCGGAGAAGTCGTCGCCGCCATCCTTGGGCTCTTGGTCACCCGTCCCGTCGTCGTCGCTCCATCCCTCCACCTCGCTGAGGTCGAGGTCGTCGAAAGCGGTGAGGACGCGGTGGAAGAGCTTCTTGGCCTTCCCGAAGTTGCGGAACTTCTTCTTTCCCGGCGTCTGAGCTGGAGTCTTCTTGTTGCGGTTCTTGTCGGTGTAGTCATTCTTGCCTGAACCGCTGTAGTCGTTCTTGCCCTTCTCCAGCTTGGGACAGTTCGCTCGAATGTGGTTGGGGCCACCACACTCGAAGCAGATGACTGGTCCGCCTCTCTTTCTGTCCCTCCTCCTCTTGTAAGCATGGGAGAACTTCCGAGCTAGGAGGGCCAGCTGTTCATCCTCTAGCTGCTCTAACTGATCATCAGTTACGTCACATAGAGCAGCTAGGGAGAACCCACAAAGCGAATCGGCGGAAAAAACCAGAAGCCGAACTGGGATCGGTGACCAAAGCCATCGACTGTGACTTCGACCGACGAGAGACAACGTCAATCTCGTGAGTCTTGAGGCGCGAGTGCAGCGCGTCAAGAGTCAGGGTCGAGAGGTCTGTCGTGTCTTTGATGGTGGTCACCTTCATCTCCCACACACGCAGATCGAGTGCCGCGAGCATCTGACGAGCGTTGTCCGAGTCGGGGTATGTGAGACCGACCGCTCGGAGGTTGCTCAAGATTTTGTGAAATCGCGAAAAACACTCGTCCAGGGACTCACCAGCAAGCATCTCGAATTTGTTGTATTCGCGCTTGAACTGGTCCTGTCGAACCGTCTTGATCTGGGTGGTGCCCTCATGGTATGCGTCGAGGGTCACCCAGATGTCGTAGGCGGACGACAGGTGAGATATACGGTCAAACTCGCTACGACTCAACCCCTGGATGATGATGTTCCTTGCCTTTGCATTCGCCTCAACATCAGCCATGTTCCCGGCATTGATGTTCTCATCGGCAGGAACAGCGAATCGTACCTTGACCTTCCGCCAGATGGCATACCCCTGGGCCTGGATGTATGTCTCCATTCGGCTCTTCCAGAAGGGGTAATCGATGCCATCAAACACGGGCGGCTTGGTCGAGTACTTGTCCGTCGCCATGGCTCTTGAGACCGGTTAAGATCTATGAATTAGAGCTAACCGGCTCTGATACCAATTGTAGGACCGAAATGGCGACAGAGGGGGGGTGAATGTCGCTCGCTTAAAAACGCCCCCGAGAAATCGAACACTGATTTCTCACCAGATGCAAAACAACGCAACTCACAGAAAACTTAAAATTAATTTCTCTGAAATTTGGAACGCATGCGACACCAAAAAATTCAGCATAAATCAGAGACCAGCCAGTAAAAAATTCAACTGAAAAAACCTTTGTTTGATCTGCATGCAAAATTGTCAAAGATCAGCAAAAAAAGAAATTTCCATGTGCAATTGGCTGGACAGAGACAAACAGTACTACTTGGGCTAGCAATTTCCTGCTTGGCCGAATACTTTGTGTGGAGAAGTTGAGCTGGCCGCAAGAAGCAATGAA
This sequence comes from Dendrocalamus latiflorus, assembly GCA_017311315.1. Classification (NCBI taxonomy): domain Eukaryota; kingdom Viridiplantae; phylum Streptophyta; class Magnoliopsida; order Poales; family Poaceae; genus Dendrocalamus; species Dendrocalamus latiflorus. The sequence goes on from CM029654.1 coordinate 5,229,444, forward strand.
GAGAAATGAAGGAGCAGCAGATCAGACTTTTAGAGCTGGCCGAAACACACAGGAAGGCTAGAAGGCCAACTGAAAATACTTCAGACCTTCAAATAGCTTGAAAAAATTAAAGGATTGATCTCAAACTTTTGGACCCAGAGCATCATAACACTAAACCAAATAACATGGGAAGCCTGAAAACCAAGAGAATCCACCTTAGAAATTAGAATTTCAGATTTGAGACCAAAATCTGAAAATTACAGAGACTTGACAAAAATCAACATTTCTCCTAAACAATTAACCCTTTGCATCTGAAGCTTAGAGGATGTATTAGCAACCAACTCAGGAGCCTAAAACTTAAATCTCATGCCAACTCAAAGAGCAAATCACAGGAAAGCCCCAACCCTAGACATATTCTGAAACTTCAGAGATGGCAAATGAAATCTCAAATTGCTCCAAGGTCTCAAACCCTTTGTACATGAGAATTTGCACAAATGATAGCAATAGTACAAGGATATCCCAGACCAAAAATCAGACCAAACCAAGAAGTGAATCAAAGTTTAACTCAAAACCCTAGATAGCTTGACAAGCTTCAGAGAGAGAGCCAAAATCTCAAATTACTCCATGACCTCAAATCCTTTGCTAACAAGATTTTGCAAATATGTTAGCAATAGCAAGAGGATTACTCAGGCCAAAAAACAGCTCAACTCTCAAAGAGAATCACAAACTACCTGAAACCCTAGAACTTCCAGGAACTGAACAGAGGAGGCCAAAATTGAAATCTGAGATTAAACTTAGGTTTTGCTCTAGGGAATCTCGATCAAAAGATCTTGAAGCACTCACCCATCATAGAACAACCCATTTTGGCACTTCCCAGCAATCAAGAACTCAAGAATCAAAAACTTCAGAAATCCACCAAAAGAGCATCGAAGGAAGAACAGAGAGCACGGGAATAAAAACTTCAGATTTTCATTTCTTGAATCATAGCGAATACAGGCGAGTCCCGATACCCCGTCTTGATACAAAGAAAGGATTACAATCTCTCAACTCATCCTCTCCCTCACCTCAACTCAAGAACACACACACATATTCATGGAGGGAGGAAGAACACAACACTCTCACCTAGAACACATCGTAGGTGGACAGAGGGAGCACCAGACTCTGCCTCTCCAACCACTAAAGACTAAAGGAAAACCAACTCCTAAAGCCTCTTTTGACTAGAGCTAACCCTAATTCCCTCCAAAATGCTCAAGTGGGCATGCAGCCCCTCAATCCTATTTATAGCCTTGGCTAACGGGTCTCCGCCCCGTTACGCCTGCTAAATCCAACGGCGCCCGCTCCCGCTTGTGCAGCCTCGCGAATTTCCCGATTCGCCCCTCCTGCACCTTCCGGGAAGCTTCCGCGCTCCTTGCCTCGCACGCCTCGCAACCACCTCGAGTCTACGTCGTCTTCGACACATCCCGACCGTTCTGACCTCAGCGCCACCTGCGCCTAGTCCGGTCCACGTGTCTCGCCACGACTCCACCCGATGTCCTGCAGCCACACAGACAAAGAACACATCAAATAGCACCGCTCGATACATGAAAGCGTAAATACCATAATACTTACCATAATGAAGTCCAAACCTGTCGAAACATCGAAATATGAACATAAACCCATACGACCAGGAATGACCAAGTCCGACCGAGCCCGACTGCGCCATGCAACGACTCGACTCCGAACTACGCAAACCAAACTCGACTCACTTAGACCAACGTCAAATACTCATCATTCACATGGAGTCACGACCGCATGGTCTCTCAGGCTGCTTGTTGATGAAGCTTTTTATCATGGCATTAGATCCCTGGTCGAGTATCACCGATCGGAATACTAGTGATTTATAAATCAACACACATATTGATTGATGACCACGTCTCACCGGTCATAGATATAGGAATATCAAATCAATAATATAGGCATATGTTAGAGAATATAGTGTAGGATTGACTCACCTTAAGACACTGTTGAGATTGTTATGTTTTTATGTGTCATCAGTTGGTCTCAAGTAATGATGATGTATAGTCTTCTTACCTGATATTAGTATAGTTTTTTATATGTGCAATAGTGCACTTAGAAGTTACCAAATGCTATTCTGTAATGAAGTAGTTATGAAGATAGCTTTCAGTATTAAATACCTAAATCATATTTTACTAATTCTAGGACCGAGACACGGGCTTCTTCTGTCTCTTTAATATAGGCTTTTCAAGTGAGGAGGAGGTTATGTGGATCCTGTCAGTTTCTTTATATCTCCCTTATTTTGGACATACTGTGATGGCTTACACTCCTTAGGATGCAGTTTGCTCCAGCTTCGACTACTTCAACTATATTTCACCGCCAAGCGATGTGATGTAGATTTAATTCTTGAGCTTTGTCAATTCTCTGTTTCCGTACTCAGTATTGTGTAGTGTTTGGGAGAGTCATGGTATCGGATAAGTTCAGGGTGTTGCGTATATTAGAAGTACAAATATGATTTATCTGCTATTGTTAGTTATAAGTTTTATATTACTAGCGTTTTACAATATATACCTCCTGTTAAAATTTTGAATTAAAATATTATCCACTTTTTCAACACCTCTACCATGTACTTCACGTCGGTCATCTTGATCAGCGTCCCCAGCAGCTGGGCATTGACCACGCGAAGAAGTGAATGCAAAAATACGATGAGATTTGATGTTACGAATTAAAATAGAATCTATAATAAAGTTGGTAATAACACGGGGTACAGGGTTTGATTATGTGCATTAAAAACAACATCATGCACGATGCAACAAACCAAAGTACTCGTATGATAATATGCGCCTTTCTGGAATGAAATAAATTTGACCTTCGGGGGACTAGTGTGGGATGGCCTGGTCTACTACGTGGACCTGGGCTATTTTTCCTTCCTTGTAAGTTCGGTGTTGAATTTCTCGGCATGCTCTTTAGCTAAGTTCAGCGTTGAACCTCTCGACGGGCTCTTTGGCCTTGGCTGTCATTTTTTGTCTTTTTCTCATGGTCCCTCTCGTAAGCCTCACGCTCTCTACACGTGCATGCCTCGAGATGAGATTTCATCCCTACGCGGAGCGGAGCACGCCAGCTTGCTAGCGCGGTGGAGGACCGCACTAGCTGGCGCGGTAGGGCGGCACAGCAAGTGGCTTGCGTGGGGCGGGAGCACGTCAGGGGCCAGTTTTGGCATTTCACCACAGAGAAGGCCAGTTATGGAATTTCGACAGCTGAGGGGGCTAGTTATGCCCAAAATTCTAGGTGGGCACCTGCTAAAAAATTTACTCCCGACATTTTCAGTATGTCGCTTTCCTTGTGAGCCCGGTGTAAACAATGTCTTTCAATGTTGGAGAAAAAGACAGGTTTAATAATACATTGATCGTTTCTTTAGGTGTGAGATTACGTAAAGGTCATTCATATATGTGTGATGAGCAGATACGTAGAATCAATAATATATCTTGTGTGTTTTATAAGGTTTTGAAGTTAGAGGTGGTTGCGTAGAATCAATAATATGTCACGTCTTGCTGTCAATGAAGTTTAAGAAGATTAGCATCACCTTTTGCAAGAGCAAGTGATGCCAAGACAACAGGGGAGGTAGAAATATTTGTTGTGGATGACACAGCCGAGTTAGGCAACACGGAATTCAACATCTCACTCATGGACCTCATGGTGTAGATTTGATTAGCCTAGTAATTTCGGAAGCTCACTTATTCCAGTTAAGGGGTCGCTACTCGCTAAGGCCTAAAGTGAATCTCACAAGTTTATTTCGATAAGAGAGTTGATCTCAAGAAATATGTAAGATACCGTGTGTTATCTTTCTCGTCATGGAAACCCCTCTAGTGAACCATGCGAAATGACCCTGACGCCAGTCGCAGATCCGCCGCAAGGAATCGATGAATCATGGCTCGGGCACTGACAGGAAAAGGCATGGCTATTATACGGGCGCCCGCTAAGAAATTTACTCGCGACATTTTCAACATGTCGCTTTCCTTGTGAGCCCGGTGAAAACAATGTCTTTCAATGTTGCAGAAAAGGCTAGGCTTAATAATACACTGAGCTCTTTTTTAGGTGCGAGACTATGTAGAGGTCATTCCATAGGTGTGATAAGCAGTTGTGTAGAATCAATAATATATCTTATGAGGCTTTGAAGTTAGAGATGGTTGTGCATAAGAAAAGATATGCAAGGGTAGTTATGAGCCAAGCTTATAACTCTTGTGACATTTTAGCTAAGGATAACGATTATTTGAAGAAAACTATTAAGAACTTCTCTAGTGAAAAAAAAGCCTAAACATAATGTTAGATCAATCTAAGGTGAGTAAAGCCTATAGAGGTTTAGGAATCAAGCACTATGAACATTTTAAGAATTGTTAGGCATAGGTTATGAATATAGTGATGACGAATAATTGACATTTGGGTTGTATTGAAATTTATGTTTGTGAAAGTTTCGATTGTAAAACTGGAAATTGTTGGAATATTCAGGTTAAGTGGTCTGACCGCCATGTATTGGACGGTCTGACCGGCGTTACCAGCCATAGACTTCGACCACTTGTCGCTCGTCTACTCGGCAGTCGTAAACTCTCACCAAATGATCATTTTGACTGCTCAGCGCTCGATCGCTGAGCAGTCATAAGCTTTGACCACGATCGGTAGTTGTAGGCTTCGACCATGATCGGCAGTTGTATGCTTCGAGTGCTATAGTTACTCATATTTCCTTTGTTAACTGGCCAACGGTCTGACCGGCCTGTGCATTGCTGTCATATTGGTTTTTCTGGGTGGTCCCGGCTTGAGTTTTGTGAAAATTGAGTTCATGGATGATTTGGTTCATGCTTATTGATGGATAAGGATATGATATGCATGTATGGACTGATGATTGGTCAAGTTGGAGAGAAATTGTGCCAAAAAAATATTCTTTGGTCTTTGCATGTGCAGGTTGAGTGTGGAAGCGATTGTGATCGATGACGAGGTAGACCGGAACTAGGATTGAGAGATCCAAGGTTCAGACGGTCAAGGATGTCACGACATAGTAGGGCTCATGCTGGGGCACATGGTAATCAAAGGTGGATAATATGCGAAGGAATTATGGAAGGTATCTATAATTGGAAGGTTTCCAGACTTTAGAAAAACCCGAGTTTGGAAAGGTTTTGGGGTTGCTTAATTTTTGGAATCAGATAGAATTTCATGTCCGTATCAATAAGGACATGTTCTAGGCACTAGCACATAAAAGGAGGGAGAGGTTAAGGGTTAACGATGATTTTCATAATTTCATGCTAGAGTTTGAGGGGTACCGTGAGGGCACTTGTAGCCACAGAACATCATCATCGAGCATTGTAAATCAGCTCTTGATTCAATCCATGGAGGAGTCCTGCTTTTGTTCTTAGGTTTTGTCTCATTTTTGAGGAATCAAGTAATTTCATGATCTATGCTATTTTGATTTAATTCTTTTTGAGGAATAGGTTGCAAATAGGTCTAGGAACAGATCTACAAAATTTTGTTGGAATTCTCCAAGTCATTTGAAGCTATTGTAATTTTAGGGTTTGTCCTAGTTTTTCATTAGCTCATGTTGTGATCTGAATTTCTTCATATCTAGTTGGTGATTCTCGTAATTTCTTATTGGAATAGGTTCTAGATATCTTTAACATCATGTGTGTTAAATTTGAGGTCAATCGGAGTTGATTTGTAGAAGTTAGGTTACTTTTTGTTCATGTTGGTTTTTCTATTTTCATCTGGTGAACAGTGTTGGGCGGTCAGACCGCCACCTCCATTGCGGTCTGACCGGCCCAAGGATTTGATTTCTGCTTTTTTCGATGTTTGTTAGGGTTTGTTTGCTTTGGTTCCAGTAAATGTAATCTATTGTTTAGATTGCTTTTCTTCTGGTATTACATTGTGTTTTAGGTTTCGAGAAGTAGAGGTAATCATTCACCCCCCTCTGATTGTGGTATTCGATCCTTCAAAAATCATTCTCCTACAGTTGTGAGAGTAGTTGAGAGTGGTAAGGTAGATGTTGCCCCTCCAGAGCCAATCAAAACAATGTTTAAATCTACTGGATTTGCCCAGAATCCTTTAAACATTGTAGGTGCCTCTACTTCATCAGGTACGCACCCTCAAAAGGTCAAATAACATTGAACCTATCGTAAGAAGGGTGGTCACATCGTGAAGTTATGCCTTAGGCGAGCCAAGAAACTTCATCGTGATCGTACTAACCTTGAGGAGCTTTTAGAATCAGCCCTGTCTAGCTAGTATCTCTAAAGTTATCTTTGAACCTCGCTTTATAGATAGGTTCTTTGATTCCTTTGGTGGTGATAGAGAGCGATGCAGTTTTAGATTCCAACAAAGTGGGTTTAGGTCCAGAGTTATCCCTAGACAGGATTTCCGTCATTTCTTCGAGAGGGGTTTTGATAGCTCTAAGGCGCGTCCTGATGCATATCACACTAACCCATGTTTTCAAACTTTTTTTTGCCGCTAACTCAGTATTGGATACCTAAATCATATTTTACTAATTCTAGGACCGAGACACAGACTTCTTCTGTTTCTTTAATATAGGCTTTTCAAGTGAGGAGAAGGTTATGTGGATCCTATCAGTTTCTTTAGATCTCCTATCTCATTTTGGACATAACGTGATGTCTTACACTTCTTAGGATGCAGTTTGCTCCAGCTTCGACTACTTCAACTGCATCTCACCGCCAAGTGGTGTGATGTAGATTTAATTCTTGAGCTTTGTCAATTCTCTGTTTCTATACTCAGTATTGTGTAGCGTTTGGGAGAGCCATGGTATTGGGTAAGTTCAGGGTGTTGTTGCGTATATTAGAAGTACAAATATGATTTATCTGCTATTGTTAGTTATAAGTTTTATATTACTAGTGTTTTACAATATATGCCTCCTGTTAAAATTTTGAATTAAAATATTATCCACTTTTTCAACACCTCTACCGTGTACTTCGCGCCGGTCATCTTGATCAGCGTCCCCAGCAGCTGGGCATCGTCCAGGGACTACGCCATGGCACACCTTCGTCACACCAATCTAACAACGGAAAACTGATTAATCACATACTGGCATACATGGCTGGCAATGCAACTGTACAAGTGAAAAGCGGCTGCTACTAAAAAGAGTGACATATGCCCGCAGTACGTACCGCTCGTGTTTGTCCGTGAGAAGGCGCAGCTCGCCCGGCAGCACCGTCGTGTCCAGGATATACTGCACGTCAACAGCCACCAAAAAAGAGAACAATCGATCACTGACTCGTCGTACTTTCTTGACATAGATGTGTCAACTGTCGTCTTAATTAGTGTGTTACCTGGTGCAGGGCTTTGCTCTTGAGCAGCGTGTTGTTACCGCTGTCGATGTTGCTGCAGACATTCGGCACGCTGTCACCGCCGGTACGATCATCTTCTGTGTCATTACGATCGCTCTGTTGGTTTTTCGACCACATAGACAATCATTACAACCACACTGTGATCTCTCCAATCACGTCTCACTGCTCCAACCATGTAGTCATAAACTTCAACTGAATTTACAACCATGTTCACCACTTCACTACGCTGCACTCTCTTCGACCACACCTGATCACTATAGCTCCTTACGACCACGTAGTAATTCTGTCGAACACTATGGTTGTAACGCTTTACGACCATGCCTTCTCGCTGTGGTCGTAATGACTTACGACCATTTCTTCCTCTATGGTCGTAACGACTCACGACCACGTCTGCTGCTACTATGCACGCTACCACTCGATTTACGTAGTTGTAACTCCTTTACGACCACACCTGCGATCTCCTGCTCACCGCGATCGTGAGTCGTTTACGACCACGTTTGGGAACACAAAGAACTCGATAGATTTCCCAGAGCCAAACCGCTCTTCTCTTCTTTATTTCTTTCTCTCGATCACACAAATCGCTCTCTCTTGCCTCTCGATCACACCGATCGCCTTGGCCTCTCTCGCCCCTCTCGCCTTTCTCGCCCTACTCTCTCGGTTACATGGCTCTGCCTTTTATACCCTACTCTATGACTCCGACTCAGTTACAACCACTACTATTACTCGAACTCGGCTACAGCTATGAAACAAACTCGAACTCGACTACGACTGTGAAGCGGACTCGTATATGACTATGACCCGACTCATACATGACTTCGACCACTCATACAAGACCAGGACTACAACCACAACTGGAAAAACAAGATTACAACTCTAACAGTTCACGATCGAAGGTGGCATTTGATCAACGCGTAAGCTGTTTTATTGGTGTTTACACTTCATCCTTCCGTTCATCCTGTTTATTGTTCCGAAGCTTCGTCGAGAGCATAAAATCAAATCTCTCAAAGCTCCACCCTCCACGTAATACAGCATCAAGGAGATCAAGGAGATATTATGGCACCAAAATCACGGCGCATTACATGTCACATCTTGCTGTCAATGAAGTTTAAGAAGATATACCGGTATCACCTTATGGAAGAACAAGTGATGCTAAGACAACAGGGGAGGTAGAAATATTTGTTGTGGATGACACAGCCGAGTTAGGCAATACGGAATTCAACATCTCACTCATGGGGTAGATTTGATTATCCTAATAATTTCAGGGCTCTTTTACGGTTCCTAAAATGAATATGACTTGTTCATTTCTTTTATCTAAGATATCTAATTAGTTAGGATTTAGTTATACTACCATCAACAATACTAACAGCAGTTAGGATTTAGATGTACTACACCTCCAAATATGGTGATGTATAATAAACTCATGAGTAAAATTGTAAGAACAACCCTATACACACATAGGGCTGTGCTAATGAGCACATGCACGCACGTTATGCACGGGTCGCTGGCTAGATCTCTAATGTGGTTAGTGCATAACTCGGTGATAATTTTTTGTTCTGGATATAACTTTGCAAATGTAAGTAACTTGAATTATTAATGATAACTTTATATTCTAGAGACAGTAACTTTCTGTAACATTGCAATGTGAAGTTATTACATGAGAACTGTAAGTAACTTCATAAATTATCGATGATAACTTTATGTTCAGGAGATAGTAACTTGACTTGCATGCATGCAGCAGGAGAGAAAAATAAATGCACTTGACTTATGACTTTTTATCTTATTTACAAACTAAAAAAATACAATAACTCTTTCACCAAAAGTCCAATCTGCGATCTGTTTTCATCATTGTGTTCAAAATTACGAGTTTAATGAAACAAGATTCATGTTGAATATGTTTTGACGTTGTAAAAATCATATCATATAAAGCTACTATCATGTATGAGTGAAGTTACTATCAAATACATATAGAGTTACTACTAGTTTTATAGTGTTACAAATGGACAATAACTCTATATGTATTTTTCAGTAACTTCACTCACACATGACAGTAACTTCCCCGTACGAGTTATTTGCTATTGACATGCATGGTTCTCTCTCCTCTCAATACATGCATGTCAATAATAACTTTACTCATATATGGCGTTAAATTACGGATAATAACTATAAGTAACTTCATGCATAACAGATAATAACTTGATATACATACGATAGTAACTTTACCATAATTAATAAATGATAGTAACTGAGCATGGAGTGGAATGGTAGAGTGGTTGGCTGGTTGGGTCAGTTAGGGGCGCTCTTATTTTAGCGTATCCACTTATATATATATATATATATATATATATATATATATATATATATATATATATATATATATATATATATATATATATATATATATATATATATATATATATCAAAAGCCCATGCCGTACTGAAGGAGCTTTATCGATCTAGTCATAACTGTGTTACGGTGTCTGCCAACTAGGTGGAAACGTTTCACAGATTCACACTGACTGCACTGACATGCTAGCTACGGTGCCAGGACACCACTCGCACTAAAGTAATTTAATGTTGATGGTGAGATGTCAGAATACCCTCGACAACATCTATGGGGTGACGAGGTTTTAGAAAGCCATCGATATCAAACATATATTAATGCAGAATGTGGAGTGTCGGAATGCCATCAACAATTGATGTACTTCAATCTAGCAGACGATGTGCCAAGAAGCCATCAAGAGTTGTTGTACATCGGTAGAAAAATGACATGCCAGAATGATGTCGACGATGCATATCAGTAGGAGTCGGTGCGGAATGCCGTCGGTGTTTCATGGACGCATAGGTGATGTTGTCCTTGATGCCCCAAATGTATATTGTCATAGAAAAGTTGAATGCCAAGATGCCGTTGGCGGTGTATATCAGGAGGAGTTGATGCTGCCCCTAGCGTTGTTGATGTAGAAGATGAGATACTGTGATGCCATCGGCTGCCGATTTATGCTCAAGTAATATGGGACGCACTAGAATGCAGCCGGTGTTTGATGAATGGATAGGTGATGCTGTCCTTGATGCCCTGAATGTATATTAACATAGAAAAGTTGGAATTCGGGATGCTGTTGGTGGTATTGAGGTTAAAATCTTTCTCCTTCTCTAATGATTGTCTAATGATTATCAATGGAAGGCGAAGTCATCATAGCCATGTTCCATGTCGGTCTTCTTGCAAGAAGAGTAGGTTTCCACATAGTGCACCTGTATAGTAGTGAAGGCTACACTATGCATACATGCGTGAAAGAATATGCAAGTTGTTTGAAGAGAAAAAAATGTTTTTTTGCATGTGGCTTTCCAATCGAGCGTCACGTATATGAGTGACCTCAGATAAGGCTGCCAAAGGACTTAGTTGCTGGACGTCGAGAGGCCAAGATGATCACAGCTCAACAACTTTAGTTCTTCAAGTGTTCATGTTTATGGAGGGCACTATTACCGAGTGACAATGAACATCCCAATGCTTTGCCTCATCGAATCAAAAGACTTAGGTGGGCTAAACAGGAGGAATGGTTTTGGAAAAACAGCTTGAGAGTATTGCCATTACTTTTGCTGATGATGGCAAATGACTACCCTCCTCCTTCCGACTACTTCACTTTGAGAGGATTCTCTCCTTTGATTGCTGGAGAACTTTTGGACCTTTGAAGTGGAATTTTTTACGTTATCCCTTTTCACTTGTGAGGATGAAATTTGCTTCCTCCTTTTTTTTTTGCAATTCCTTAACATGGAACTTGAATTCACTTCTTCCGAAGAGCCTCTAACTTGCATTGCTTTCTTGAGAATACACTTTATCAGGAATTTAGAGAATAGCCATTTACCTCTATGGGCTAAACAATCCTCGCAGGCTAGATTTTTTTGCCACTTGTTGATATGCCTCACTGGGTGGCAAGTTGGTGCACACTAAACCAAACTTGCGTTGGCCAAGTATCCCTTTCATGCTCTTCTCCTATAGTCTTCCCTGGGGTTTGATGTCTCTGTAAGTCTGAGACACGTTGGAAAAATGAGGGACATGTCAACCTCGCTACTCGAGAGTGATTCGAGTGAGCTTTTCCTTACCCCCAGTAACAACTGCTTGGCATGTGTGCCGTGCAATGAATGTAAGGTACAGTTTGCTGCAAGTCATAAGGCAGCCAAATCTTCGGTCATCAACCTAACGTAATGTGAGAAGCCATTTTTAAAGGAACATTGATTGATTGATTGATTTGTAAAGAAAATAGGAAGCATGTATGCTTGAGGTGCCATAACTTCTTGATGTCAGACTCGACTAGCGTTGTACTCATAGCTTCAAGAGCAAGGCACACATGGACATCGAGCTTACGACGACCATAATAGCTCCAACAACTTTATTGATAGGCATCCTAGAATAGACTTTAGCAGCGTGACACAACATGCGTGCAACCTTCAATTCAAACTACAATGGGTTGCCAAATCCACAATTTCATGAGCGTGGTTGACGACCTCTAGTGTGTCGTGGTCAGTGGCATCATGTAGGTCCCCTGATGGAGAGGAGCTTGGCCTCAGGGACTAATAGCGGTGTGGCCGTGTATAGGCACCATGGATGAAGAAGATATTGAACACCGTGCGTAGTAGATGGTGCCATAAACATTTTGTAGTGGTTTGTGTAAGCACCATCATGTGGGCTAGCATCAGAAAGGGTGGGGCATGGTACATGAATGCATACGCTTGCATTGATATACCTTTGTACTACTATATCCTTGAATGCATGTCTAAATAGAGGGTTGACGATGATCATGGTGTCTTCGCAATCAATGTAATGTTTCCGACGAGAGACATGATAGCTTGGTTGGCTAGCAGTACGCATACGACAGCGCCACACTAATGATGTTTGTTGTAGTCAGCGGATGGCTCCGACATGTTTGTGGCCTCATTGCTTGGCTAGCGCTCGTCGCATAGACTTGGCATTGAACAAGCCATCTATCCACATCAGGTCGTTGTTCCACTATGTGAACTATGGAGTGAATACCAAATTAAAAGCATATGCATGGAACATGTGCACTGAAGTGATAGCACTCTAAGCCACCAAACCAGCCATCAGAGCAAGGCACGTCACAGAGCAGTTGTCCCAGAAAACCAATTACCGACGTATGCCAAATCGTGAAGCCGAGATGCAGGTGTTGCCATACAAGGTGTTGCCGCACGAAGCCAATGTAACCTCATCAGATGAAGCAACTAAGAGTTTACGACCATGGCTGCTTACAACTGTGTCAAATCAATGATAGCAGATCGATTGCGTCAGATCGGCTATAGCAGATTGACCTTAGCAGATCAATCAGACAGGTCAAGCACAACAGATTGGACACAACACACGAGCACGAAAAAAATGACCACAGCTGCACAACCACGACAGAACGACCACAGCAGGTCAACCACGGCTTGGTCGAGCACAACAAAAATGATATTGATTGAACGACTATGGCAGAATCACCATGATAGCCAAGCGTGGCCAAAAGCAATCTCGGCTGAACGACTACTGCAAAATGACCATGACAGGTCGAGCGTGGCCAAAAATGGTCTCAGCAGGTCAACCACACTTTAGTGAACCAACAGAGCTTCACAGCGTGAAATCGCTGAGACCTCAGTGAGTTCATCAGAACAAAATGCACAGGAGATCAGAGAAATTGCCACACTTACTTTGCTAGATAGCATGAAGACATTCCTCTTCCAGAGCATCGCGAGCTCCTTGAATTGCAGTTAGATCGGCTCATCTTTAGTAAGTTTGTTACGAATAGCCACCTGTAATAAGGAATCTTGTATTTCAACAACTTCACTCCCATAAATAAGACAATATGGGGTTACATTGTGTTAGGGTACGTACAGTGACACAGTACACCCATAGAGCTTCAAAGAGATGATCACTAATCCCTTCAGTGCCTTTGTCAGAACGATAGGAAACACCAAAGCAGTATATAATGTGCCTCTCTAGGAAGCTGATCACATTACCACTTTTTACTTCTCACGATGGTACAGCTTCTGCCCACTTGGAGAGGTAATCAGTTGTAGCTAGTATGAAGCAATACCCCCGGACGATGGCGGGTCGATGGGCACAATAACGTCTATTCCCCAGGCATCAAATGGCCAAGAGGAAACAATGGGGTGAAGAGGAGCAGGCGGTATATGCTCAAAATCGCTGTGGGTCTGGCAGCCATGACATGACTTGGCTACCTTAAGGCAACCAACCATGAAACTGGATCAATAGTATCCTGCGAGTTGAACACTATGATACATCTTTAACCCACTTTAGTGCCCACCATAGGCTTCATGATGTACTTCCCATAGTACTTGATCAACTTTTTGCTGCAATGCTTGAAGTAGTCAAGGAATGCCTTGTGCCAATCATCTTTATTAGCAACAATGGTCATGACGGTGTTGACCTTGCACTCAACCGGAATAAGTTCAAGGACAGCGAGGAGGAGCCACCTCTCTTCAACGGTTACCAATGTGGATTCACCTTCTCGGAGGATGAGTGCCGCTACAGCTTATCCAAAGCATCCACCGGAGCACTCCTGTTGTGCGGCACATGGTCAAGGCCACCAACAAAACTGTGGTTGAAGCTTCAAGTTGATACACACATTGTCGATGTACCGAGTCAATGCGCCGTTGTTGAAGCACTAAGTCGATCAATGCCATAGTATACACCATCGTGGTTGAAGCATTGAGCCCAAAAGCCATAGTCAAAGCATCGAGCCAAAGTAGCCATTGTTGAGGTATTGAGTTGATGCGTTGTTGTCAAAGTACCGAGTCAATGCCCTATTGTCAAAGTATCGAGTTGATGCACTATTATTGAAGTACCCAGTCGATGCGCCATTGTTGAAGTAGTTGATGCAGCGGTTGAAGCAGTGAGTCAAAGCAGCGGTCATAGCTAGTGTACCGGTTGTAGCTGCAAACCGAGGGTAATAGCACTGACGTGAGGATAGCATCTGTGATTACTTTGACAACATGACAGCAGGCTATGCAACAGTGAGCTCCATGATAATGAAGTGGACATCAATAGGTCACTAGGCAAGCATGTTTTGATGTCTACTAGATTCAGCCAGTGAGCATGGCCACCGCTGAGGGCTCTGGCAGCACATCATGTCTACAGGTTAAAGAAGGCTCTAGGATGAGTTTGGCATCCTTTAGAGTGTGCATGATGGTTGAATGAACACACCAATATTGAGTGTAGAGTTCAGGTGAGGGCTGTGGTGTCCTCGATGGCATGGTCGTGGACCATACGGCAGCAGGCTCTATGCCAGGTCGCCGGTGTCATCAAATGTCAGATTGATGACTTCCTCTGGCTACGAGTGCTAGTATCAGTCAGAGTGGCTTCAATGCGAATAATGATGGCTGCAACGGCCCCGATGATACAACCATGGACTGTGTAATAGTGCACTCCAGTGGTGTACAATAGCAACATGACACCATGAACTCCAGTCTGCTTGTGAATAAACTTGATAGAGAGATGTATGTGTTTGATCAAATCATGCCTGTGCATACTGCTTCTTGAGTACTTGCTTGTATTCATTAGGTTCTAATTGGTAAACTCCATGGTGGCTTAGATGGTGCAGCTGGACAACATGACAGTCGTTGCGACCTTGGTGCACCACTGCCGATTGTGGCACAATCTATCATGATGAGCTTGGCGATGATAGCTGCGGCGGCTCCCGCAATGATGTATATCACTAGCCTCGCTAAAGTGTGGTCCAGAGGTACGTGACGCTTGGCAACGATGACCACAATGACCATAGTAGCACTGCCATAAGCTGTGAGATGATGAGCTATAAGACATTAAGTCAAAGATAGGCCGGTCAGACAATGCTTCTTGCCTGTGGTTGTTGCTCCGATTCATGGGCAGGAGGGTGACATCCTTACTGCTAGATGCGAGATAAAGGCAAGGTTAAGTATATTTACACCTTTGCCTCTATGGAGAGAGAACACACATCCATGTTGATGCAGTGCACCTTTTCGAGCTTTTGGTGGCACTTGACATCATGTCGTCCAATTCCATCATAGTGGCAATGTGACTTGCCCCCGATGATATCCTCACCTTGGCTAGTAATTGCAAGCTCTTGAGACAGGTTAATTTTGCTAGCACAAATTTCATCATCAAGGTGGACAGATGGCAGCAGGTCAAGATGATGCGGAGGAGCGACTATGCCTTTGAAATATAGCTGGCTCCATGGAGAAGAAGCCAACTTTTAATATTTAAATACTTCTTCTACTTCAGAAGAGTATGACAACTTGTGAGTAATGGGTGATGGCTCCCAATTGGAGCGATCCTCTTCGAGGAATGAGCTTGAGGTATGTAATGTCCCCAACATCTAAAGATGGCAACTCCTCTTGAGTTTGTGATTGACGAGGTTATTGTCCAAGTTCATCTTCACGAATAGTAAGTATCCTCTATTTTTGGAGAACATCGGACATGATCTTCCAAGGAAGAGGCATTGTTAGAGGGGGTGCCTCTTGTTGAATGGACCTTCTCTTTAGCAGCCTCGGCGTGATACCCTTGGGCCGTCTAAACATTTCTTTGAATTATATTCTTCTTGGCCTTGTGAGATGAGGCACATTGTTTTTACTTGACCGCTGCACACTTGTAGGTCTTATCATATTTGATAACTTGGGGTTATGTCAATTTGGGTTATGTCAAGTCTCAAAAATCTCAACTGGTGGGAATGACCCAAATTGGATCATGATGGGGCATCGGGCTATTATTAGTAGGAAGGATTCTCCATCGAGGTGGGGACCCTTAGCAAAAATAGCACCAAGCCAGATAAATTTATACACCATGCTGCAGGTTGGAGAATTAGCTGAAGACGAATCTGACGACCATTGAAGTGCAGCGAAGATGGGAGGAGAACCATATCCTACTGGGCGTGCCATTTTGATTGACACGAGAAATCGCTACTAGATTTTTTGCCCCAGGGTATAAGGTGTCGGCATGCCAGTGTACTAGAGTACACAAAAAATAGATGGAGAAATCATGTATTTTATTCATTCATTTGAGAATAGCAAAATTACAGATTCCCTTTATATGAGTATGCTCCATAGCCTGCTTTACATAGTAGATCTAATATAGGCGACGTGATCTCCTAGTTACCAAGGCCTCAAAAGGCTCCCAGTTAATTACATCTGTGGGGGCAAACCCATATAATACCTCTGATTAAGCTGCGCATTGGTCATCGTCCTTAGTCTTCGCTTCACGTTCTCCATGCATGTGATAAATGATTGATGTAAGTAGGGGTGTTGGCATTATCCATAGTCTCGTCAGTCTATAGGGCTATTGATAGTGTAGCCTTTGCACCGGCTACACCCTCCTGTGCCGCTCGACCTCGTCGGTATCGAACGTCACGAGGGAATGAAGTGATCAAAAACATGCATAGTTTACACCAAGCTTGACTGATCGGATGACACATCAGCAGAATTGGCGTTGTAGACTTAACCTGAGTAGTGGGACTAGCAGAATAGAATGCCAGAGTCAAGTATCAACGTGGTCGAAAGTGACCGCTGGGAGTGACTCCTCGAAAGCCAAAGGCTATCGGCATCAAGGAATGATTGATAATCAAAAACCAGAAGCCATCGACCATCATAAATAGCCAGTAGTCAAAAACCATCATGATCAAAATCCATCAAAATTTGTTCGTGGTTGAAAGCCATCAAGGTCGAAACCCATGGAAAGTTGTCCATAGTCAAAAGCCATCATGATCAAAACCTATCGAAAGCCATCATGGTCGAAATCCATCAGAATACATCCATTGTCAAAAGCCATCGTAGTCGAAACCCATCAGAAGCTATCTGTGGTTGAAAGCCATCACAGTTGAAACCCATCGGAAGGTGTCTGTGGTCAAAATCTATAATGGTCGAAACCCATCGGAAGTTGTCTGTGGTCAAAAACCAACGGGGTCAAAATTCATCAGAAGTTATCCATGATCGAAAGCCAGCATGGTGGAAATCTATCGAAAGCCGTCCGTGGTCGAAAGCTAGCATGGTCGAAAGCCAACATGGTGGAAATCTATCGAAAGCCGTCTGTGGTCGAAAGCTAGCGTGGTCGAAAGCCATCAGAAGATGTCTGTGGTCGAAATCCGTCGTGGTCAAAATCCACCAAAAGTTGTCTGTAGTCGAAATCCATCAGAAGTGGTCCATGGTCAAAAGCCAACGTGACCGAAATCCATCAAAGGCGTTGAAAGATAAAGCTCCATTTAAGTTGATTTTGGTGATAATAACAAATACTATTATGATATTTTTGTTATAATGACAAATGCATTTGTGAGGGAGATTGAAAGATCAAGCTCTATTTAAGTTGGTTTGTGATAATGACAAATACTATTATGAGATTTTGGTGATAATGACAAATATATTTGCAAGACTAACCTTATTTATTGATTATGATTTTACTTAGTCTCACATGGATTAAAAGGTGAAATCATTAAAGTATGCATTCGAAATCACATTCTCATATATTAGTGCATTCCTTGGATCCAAAATATAGATTGAACTCCACAAATAGTCCAAAATGAATATGTGTATATGTCTTCAATACACATACTTGTATGCACACATTTAGGGAGAATTCACTCTATGTTTTATGGTTTCATTAGCATTGATCCATATTCATCTTTCCTCATATAAAGGATCTTTACATTGAAACATATTCCTTGAGTATATATAGCTTGTGTAGTTCATATATGCTCATAATCAGGTTGTTATCTAGTTCTTCCAATATGTGCTAATGGTTGGATGATTAATGACAACTGGATAAATAAGCTTTGCTTAAAACTTATCTTAGAGTATACAAGTGTTGTGTACATGTTGTATACTCGTAACTCAATATTTCTATCTTATTATTTATTGAAATGATCATGAATTACTAAAAAGAGAATATTGTTAAATCTAGTCTCTCCATTATGTGCTAATGGTGAAGTTTGGTAATTGATGGCAATTGATTTGTGGACTAACATTTTCCATGAGTTGGATGAATAGGTTAGGTGCCACAAATGAGGACGACATGGAATGACTTTATGTGTTAAAGATCATCAAGTCTAGATTGAAGATGGCTTTATTTGTTGAAGTCTATTAAGAGAAAGATGCATCATGAGTTGATGCATATCCAAGAAAAGATAATCAT
Source organism: Dendrocalamus latiflorus (assembly GCA_017311315.1). Classification (NCBI taxonomy): domain Eukaryota; kingdom Viridiplantae; phylum Streptophyta; class Magnoliopsida; order Poales; family Poaceae; genus Dendrocalamus; species Dendrocalamus latiflorus. The sequence continues at coordinate 5,247,912 of CM029654.1, forward strand.
ATGTTGATCATCAAGTCACACTACTACAAAAGGCCTAATAGTAGACGCCAAATCACAGACGGTTTTGTGAAACCGTCTGTGATTTACACTATTACAGACGGTTTTAATTTGGAGGCCGTCTGTGGTATTTGTGGCGGGAAAAAGGAGTATCACAGACGGTTCTTACCGCTGAACCGTCTGTGATATTATAATATCACAGACGGTTTTATAATAAAAACCGTCTGTGATATTCCAGATTATCACAGATGGTTTTATAACAAAAACCGTCTGTGATATTGGAATATCACAGACGGTTTTTGTTATAAAACCGTCTGTGATAATCTGGAATATCACAGACGGTTTTTATTATAAAACCGTCTGTGATATTATAGTATCACAGACGGTTTTATAATAAAAACCGTCTGTGATACGTTTCCCGCCTTGCAATCCCTCAAAATTTCATATTTTCCCGCTTAAGTCCGAGTATGGTTCAGTTTTGAGACACTTTCAGTAAAACGGGCATAACTTTTGTATACGGTGTCCGTTTTCGACGTTCTTGTACTCGTTGGAAAGCTAACGACGAGCCCGATCCAAAAAAAATGACCGGCTTGCGCCCGTCGCCCTCCAAGACCCCAAAAATCGGCCATCTTTGGACCTAAACCTGCGTCGCAAGTTTTTTGTTTCTGTTTTTGCCCTTTTTCTTGGTCTTATTTTCGGAATTTGGATTTTTCTTCAACTGCAAAGTTGTAGATCTCGTTGAAACCTTTCAAATGAGTATATATAAGTCATATAGAACATTGCTATTTTATCGTTTCATACTAGTTGTTTGTATTACATCGGTATATAAAATTGTGTGCTCTAATTCACAGACGGTTCTATATGTAGAACCGTCTGTGATATTCATTCATCACAGACGGTTCTATATGTAGAACCGTCTATAATAATCTGACAGCTGGGCCAGTCGATCCTGCACCTCACCCCACGGATCGTAGCTCTACCTCTCTGTCTCGGCGCCAAAAAATTTCGAACTCCTGCCTCTCCCTCCCTCTCCCTCCCCTATAAATATAATCCAAACTCAGCCTCTTTGCTGGTCTGTTCTTCCTTGTTGTCCTCTTCCTTGCTGTTCTCCTCCTCCTTGCTGTTCTCCTCCTCCTTGCTGTCCTCCTCCTTGCTGTCCACATCCATGCAGACGACGCACAAGTCTACGGCGATGATAGTGGACGTCAAAGACATCCAGCTCATGCGTTGCATCAGGGGCGAGAAGGATGGTGGGCGTCAAAGGCATAGAGGATCTTTGCTTGTTGTGTAACCTGCTCGTTGTTCTTGTTGTGTAATATGCTCGTTGTTCTTATTGTGTAATCTGCTCGTTGTTTTGGAATATTGTAATGGTAGGCTCTAATATTAATAAAAATGGATGTTTTATGTTTGTGAAATGAATTGAGATATGAATTGGATATATACATGTACATATTGATCTGCTTGTTTCAAAGGGTATGTCTAGCATTTCCCGAGGCTAGCCAATAAACAGAAATATGTTTAGGAGTAGAAGGCAATATCACAGACGGTTTTTAGTTAAAAACCGTCTGTGATTTATACATATCACAGACGGTTCTTAACTAAAAACCGTCTGTGATAATTATATATCACAGACGGTTTTTAACTAAAAACCGTCTGTGATAACTATATATCACAGACGGTTTTTAACTAAAAACCGTTTGTGATTATAACTATCACAGACGGTTTTTGTTATAAAACCGTCTGTGATATTTGCATCACAGACGGTTTGAAAACCGTCTGTGATGACCTCGTATTATCACTGACCCATAATTTCAGACGGTTCACAAAACCGTTTGTGATGACGTTTTTGAACCGTCTGTGATGACCTTTTCTGTAGTAGTGTCAAGTGAAGACTCATCATGTGTTGATAGAATTCAAGAAGTGGATGCATCATGTGTTGATGCATGTCAAGACGATAACCCGGACTTGAAGTAATGATGTGAGTCATCAAGCTTTAAAAAGATGCTTAAGGCAAATGTACGACTAGCTAGGGCTAAGGATGTGTTCCTAGTCTTTTACTGGTCTTGGTGTGTGGATGGAAGACCAAATTGCTAATATAGGTTGCCGTAGTATTAAGAGGGGTCATGTTTAGTAGCATTAGTCTCATCATGTGTTGGTAGCTCAACCTCACCTCTTATAGCTCATCTTGCCATGAGGCTTGTATTTGCAAATGTGTTTTGCAAATAGTTGAAGCTCATGTGTTGGATCCTTGTAACATGGGACTATGCATTGCAAATATATTTTGCAAGTGCTTGAAGTCCATGTTTCCATTCTTTGTAATATGATGCTTATATTTGCAAATGTGTTCTGCAAAATGGTTGAAACTCATATTTAATCCTTATGCCATGATTCTAAAAGTGTGCAAATGTGTTTTGCAATTCGTTTGGAATCATGTTTGGTACTTGTATCATGATTCTAAAAGTGTGAAAATGTGTTTTACAATTTGTTGAAAATCATGTTTGGTCCTTATATGCATGATACTAAAGTTTGCAAATGTGTTTTGCAAAATTTTGTGAAGTATCTGCATTCCTCAGGACAATCGAAATTACCGTAGTGTAACATGCAGTACTACCGGTGTTGTAATCATGGAACTACCGCGTGCGTTGGCAGTCGAAGACTTTCGTGGTCGAGAGCCAACGTGGTCAAACCGACTTGGTTAAAACTGATGTGGCCGAAGACCTATGTGGTCAAAGATCAAGTGGTCAAGAGCCAAAGTGGTCGGACCCAAGTGGTCAAAGACATGCGAAGGGAGCAGAAGTACCGGTCATATGCCGACGGTACTCCTAATAATCCTGTTTCTTCAGGGATTTGGCTCCAACAGCTAGTTTTCTTATGTGGGGTGTAAATTCCCCCTTGTGGCTGGATGGAGAAAGAGTTGCTAGACCCATTTCTATTCCCTTGACCTAGTGTGAGGCTCTTCACTCAATTGTGCATGTGTTGCACTTTGTGAGCAAGGAGAAGGGATCTAGATTGCATGTGTTGCATCTAAAGGTGGACTTACTGTCCATTTGAGCTTGTGCATTCGTTACACGTGGTGAGAGTCAAGCGAGGAGCTTGACTTGTTACTCTTAGAGTTTGTTGACTCCTATACAGCGTTGGAGGTGTCGCGCACGATGATTTTCTCAAAGAAGGTTGTGAGAAGACCCGGTGAAGTGTGAAGGTTGGAGCTCATCTACCAGAGCAAAAAAAGCTACCACTAGTGGATTTAAGGTGGAAGGCTTAATTCGTGGAGCTGGTCCAATTAGTTTGAGCTTATCTCAATGTAGACTAGGTGAGACTAGCAAGTCTCCGAAAACCATGGTAAAAAGGAACCATATCATTGTGGTTTGTTTTCTTGTGCTCAATTTATCTTCAAACAATTTGCTTTCATAGAATTAAATTGATTGCTTGTCATCTAAAATTGCACACCTTGACATAGCCTAAAATTGTTGGTGCATTTAGGTGAACTTAATTCATATAGGCATTGTTTGTGCTAAATCAAATTGATTTAAGCTTCCGCATTGTTTACTTGGTTTAGACAAATAGCAAAGGTCTTTCATTGTTAATAATTAGAAGAAAATTTTTAGACCGTCTATTCACCCCCCCTCTAGTCGGCCTCGTCGATCTTACAATGGTGTATGGTCGAAATCCATCAAAAGCCATCCATGGTTGAAAGACAACATGGTAAAAATCCATCGGAAGTTGTTTGTGGTCGAAAGCCAGCGTGGTCAAAATCCATTAGAAGTTGTCCAACGTGGTCAAAGATGCTCGAGTATGATGAGCGTCCATGAGCAACATAATATTAAAGTCGGTTGAGGATGTCCGGATATGACAAGTAGTCAGAGGCACTTGACTTCAAGAAACAGTCAGAGGCATCCGAGTTCGAGAAGCGATCGGAGATGTCCATCTTCGTCCAGCTGTCAGAAGCATCCGAGTATCCGAGGTGGTCGAAAGTGCCCAACTATCAAAGGTGGTCGAAAGCGCCCGAGTGTCATAGGTGGTCGAAAGCGCCCGAGTATTAGAGGTGGTTGAAGGCGCCCAAGTATGAAAGGTGGTTGAAAGCGCCCGAGGGTCACAAGCAGTCGAAAGCACCCAAGTGTCACAGGCAGTCGAAAGTGCCCGAGTGTCATAGGCGGTCAAAAGTGCCTGAGTGTCATAGGCGATTGAAAGCACCTGAGTATCAGAGGCTGACGAAAGCGCCCGAGTATCGCAGGCAATTGAAAGCGCCATAGTATCATAGCAGTCGATGATGCTCGAGTACGGTGAGCAGTCACGAGCGACCGAACGTCAACTATGGTCCATGACATCCGAGTACAGCATGCGATCAAAGGTGACCGAGTATTAACTATGATAGACGACGCCCGAGTATGTCAGGCGGTCATAAGCGACCGTGTATCAAATGCAGTCAAAGATGTCCGGTATCGAAGGCTGTTGGAGATGTCAGAGCATTGTAGATGATCATAACTGACCGAGTATCAACGATGGTTGATAACATCCGAGCACAACGGACGGTCATAAGCGACCGAGCATAGGAGGTGGTCATGAGCGATTGACTATCACAAGTGGTCGATGATGTCCAAGCACAGCGGGCAGTCGTAAGCAACTGAATATCACAGGCCGTCAACAACGTCTAAGCACAGTGGACGGTCATGAGTGACCAAATATCAAAGGCGGTTGGTGCCGTCTAAGTACGGAGGATGGTCATAGGCGACTGAATATCCATGGCGGTTGTGAGCAACTAAGCACAGAAGGTGGTCGATGATGTCAGAACATAGCGAGCAATCATAAGCTCCCTAGCATGGCAAGCAATCGATGACGTCTAGGTATAGTTGGCGGTCGTAAGTGACCAAGCACAGTAGGCGGTTGTAAGCGACCGAGTACAGTGGGTGGCCAATGACATCCAAGGCGGTCAATGTAGCCTGAGTACAGTGGGCGGTCGATGGCGACCGGATACTGTGGGTGGTTGATGGCACCTGAGTGCAGCAAATGGTTAGTGACGTCTGAGTACTAATGATGTCCGAATGCTGTGGGCAGTCGATCGCCCCCGAGTATTGAAAGCAGTCATACGTGACTGCGCATTAGTAGAGGTTGGTGACGTCTGAGTACATCAGATAGTCGTAAGTGACCGATCACAGAAGGTGATCATAAGTGACCGAGCATAGGAGGTGGTCGTAAGCAACCGAGTATCAAAGCCATCGGTAAAGCCATCCTCATTAGATTGGAGAAGCAGTTGGCGACGTTACATGTCCTGGGTGACGAGAAGGACTTGCGAGTAGTGCCATCTACCTCACTTTGTGGGGCCATCATCAACTTAGAGGTACAGACAGGACTAACCTAGCACATGGCAGATCATCACGGCTACACAACTTGGCCAGGGTGCGCGCCACATGTAAGAGTATAAGGACTTCATGATTTGAGCCCAGTGAGTGGGAGAGCGGGCAGCAATCTCAACAACCCTAACATTATGGCTGCGGGCATCCTGAGCATAACATTCTATGGCTTTGGCTTGTACTGATTGCTTCCTCAAGTTCCTTCGCCTTCTCCTTTTGTTGCGTGTATCCTTTCTACGTGCTAATGGGGCGTCCTCCCTTTTCTGTATATTTGCTCCATGGGTTCCCCCACCGATGGGGTGTGTTCAGTGTGTCCCCCTTTCCCTGGTGCCATCTGTCCGAGTATGTCACCTCCTGTGGGTGCCAAGGGGCGTCTCCAATGGCTTCCGCCCACATCTCCTTTTATAGGCATGAGTGAAAGGTCATAAGCAACGTGCGTGGCTCCCACATGGTGCCAATTGTGCCATTAATTTTGAGAACAAATTTTTGATCGATTCCCAGTTTCTTACCTTCTAGACCTCTACTTTTCATATCAAAAAATATTTGTTAGGAATTACTTCCATCAGATAGATACGGTGCATCATTTTTCCATTACGAAGACGATACACCTAGAACCAATCTTTTCCTTCCATCTTAGTGCATAGGCTGCCATATATTGATCACGCGTCTTGCAAACGACCAAGAACATGCGGTCGTATGAGGCATGATGCAACAACAGGTTGAACTGGATAGCAGATCATGTTGGGAACTAATCTTGTTGTTGATGGTCAATGAGCCATGGTCAAGCAACCGTGGTTGACACAATGTGATCAAAGACTAGCGAGTGGTCGAAGATCGGAAGTACCAGCTCTATGTGAACAGTATGACTAGATGTAAGGGCCCGGATATACAATCCGGCACCCTCTGTGATTCCACCGCACTATTCCCTGGATCAGTAGATAGTGCTCACAGATTACAGTTTTGAATATCAAAATACATATCATGCAGAAGCGTAAAGATAATAATAGTAGACTTACTCATGGGCCGATTAGGCCGAAATTATTAAATTGCAGCAGCGGAAGAATGAAGCACGCAAGTGGGGCCTTCAGGACATGCCCACAGGCAGCCAACTGGAGGATCACGACCTAGCCCTTGACATCTTTATCTTCTCTGCCAGCTTGTCCAATCTTGTTGCTGAGGCGAGGTGATTTGATTCTTGATTCTGAATTTTGTCGCAAAAGCGAGTGTGAGCACTCCAACCTAGAGATGGCAACGGGCACAAACCCGCTGGGTTTTGCTATCCCAAACCCGTGCCCATGAAAGTTGGACGTGCCCGCTAAAAAACCCATACCCGTGACGGGTGCAGATTTTTGCCCAGACCCATGCCCACTGGGTTAACGGGTACCCACGGGTAGCCCGTGGGTTCAGTAATGCGAGCTGCAACAATGGTTAATGGAGAAGAGGAAGAAGTTCACCGGACATCTTCGTTGGAGCCGGAGGGCAGCGCCATGGCCAAGGGCCAACTGCTGCGATACGCGTTGGCTGCGGCGTGGGGGCGGCGGGATGAACTGGAAGGCGAGGCGACGGCGAGGGCATGCGGGAGGACGAGCGTGCGGCGAGAGTGGCGGGAGCTGCGGGACGGAAGGGCGAGCGTGGAGACTGCCGGAGACCGAGCGCGGAGCGCCAGATGTGCCGCCGCTGCGGCGGCTGTTGAATCGGGGTGGGGACTGGGGAGGAGTGAGTAGTGACCGTGACCGAGTGCTAGCTAGGGTTAGCCGTATGGGTAATAGGGCATTGCCGCATTGGATTTGGGGGCTTGGGGCTAAATGGCTAATGGGCTATGGACTGGGCTGGTTTGCCTGGGAGGCTGGGAGTCTGGGTTTATAACTCCTATGGATCAGGTTTATATTACCCATGGGTTTACGGGTTTGGGTACTATAGGAACATACCCGAACCAGGCAAACCCGATGGGTTGGGCTTTTTGCCCATTAAGAGACCCATGGGTTAGGAAATTGACTCAGACCCATGCCCTAATAGAGTAAAAACCCACCGGGTATCGGGTTTCGGGTACCCATTGCCATCTCTACTCCAACCCCGTGCTCCGCGAGCCAATACACAGAATGCAAATAAGTAGTATGCATGGCTTATCAAAGGAGAGGCTCGGGTTAATTTATTTGCCATAAATCGCTTTTAGTAGCATTTCTGTTCTTAATCATATTGTTGTTTTTGCAACCTAAAAACTCCTCACCGCGATTGACATCATTGACTTAATCCACCAAAGATTCACTCTCATTATTAGCTGCTGTCTAAGACTCCCAACAGCGATTGCCATAATTGACTTAATCCACCGAAATTACACTTTCTTTATTGAGTGCTGTCTAAACTCCAAACAGCATGTGTCATCCTCTATTCAATCCACTGATCATATTCTTTCTGTAATGGTTGTTGTCTATGACTCCAAACAACGAGTGACATCATTTAAATGATCCACCGACTACACACATTTTATATTGATTGCTGTCTAAAACTCCAAACAGCGTGTGACATTATTTAGATATTCCACCAAACATACTCTTTCCAAATTGATTGCTGTCTAATCTCCAAACAGCGAGTGACATCACCTAATTAATCCACCGAACATTCTCATCAAGATTTTCTAATAATCCAATCCTTTTTATTATTGATTCAAATCCACCAAGAATATCATTGATCAAGCCTACGATTCAATATTATATATCCACCAAGAATATCATTGATCAATTCTACGATTCACCATTATATATCCACCAAGAATATCATTGATTAATTCTACGATCCACTAGTATCCTCCCACCAAGTAAATCACTAATCAGGAACTATAATCCAATACTTGTATTAATCCTCCAAATTCTCGAAAATTCAATTAGATCATCTATTTAGCCTATCTATTCAGCTAGACTCCACCAATTTATTTCTCCCAGAACCCACACTATCATTTCCTATTTATGATTGACATGAATCCACCAATACCTTTATGTGTACACTACAAACATCTATTTCCTTTACTCACGACACTGCTTATTCTTTCCATATTTTATTCTGTAGGAATAGAAATGCCACTATTTGAAATACAATACATAAAATTTCCTGAGACCTACCAGCTTTGGAACAAAACATAATGTTCAAGGAATATTAACATGATTTTCCATACATATGGCATCACACCATATGCCTAATATCACCATAATTTTTCCATACATATGGCATCACACCATTTGACATCTTTCAGCGTTATAGCCGCTTAACTTACCACTGGGACGACACCCAGGACAACTCAAATCAGGGCTTTCCGCTGCCCTCCACTTTTTCCATTTCCACCCACAAAGTTTTTGAAATAGATCTATATCTGGTTAAGTTCCCATGTCCGCCCTTGACCGTGGGCACGGCTATTCGAGTAGTTTTGACTCTGCAGAGTTTGCACACTTTACCCACAAGAGACAGTTCACTCGTTTCCCCACATGATTCCTTAGCCATGCGGTTGAGCAAACCATCACAGTAACCATTCAAAGTACCTCGCCCCTTCCATCATCTCACCCCTATGAGCTTGGCCCGCTTGCGGCAGGTCTCATAGGTTGTGCGGAATGTTCCCCTTCTGAACACCTAGCAGCTGGCTACCCACACTACTAGCGCGCCACAGCGAAACTTCACCCTCTGCGGATGCCCCATTCAAGCCGTCACCCAGACAGCCACTTGCACTACCTCACCTCCTCCACCTATGAGGATGATTTTCAGGGTCCGGTACATCTACTAGGCCAAGTTGTACTTTACAGACTTGTGGTTGTACTTGTTTTACAGGGGAGGTCATGACAAGATTCAGTCCTTAGGGTATCTGGGCGGTTCTACCACAAACCACACTCTCGTGCACACCTGCACCATACCCCCGAACCATCCGCCCAGATAATAAGCAATTTGAGGTTTTTGGGAGCATAAAATAATCATATCCAACATATACCAGTCATTACCACCATGACTGCCCAACCAAATTTTCTCATGATTAAAAAGTGATGCTTGGGAGTTCTCACACCCATGAATATCTAAGCAACACTAAGCATGGCATATAATTACGGACTTATTTTCGAAAGGTTACTATTATAATTTTTGCTAGGGCGAAAAGGTTCACATTTCCCAATATTCCAAAGGAGATGTAATATAATCAAGTTAATTAGTGGGCATATAACTAGAATTTTAAATTAAACATGTATTTGCATATAAAATAACAGCATGCAATTTGATAATTTAAAAATGAAATAATTTGCAGAAAATGTAGGTTCAACATGATCAAAGTATTGACTCGCCTGGTGCGGTTTACCGCGATCTCAAGATCACACAACGCTTTCTTTTGAGCTTCGGTTCGTTATCTTCACTTTGCTCCGATCATGCTTGTTCCCTTGATTCTTCAGGACTCCTTTTTCTAACTATGCGATAACCGACTGAATCCAAATAAAAACAAATAACTCAAGAGGTCCAAATAAATCCAAATAAACCCAATTGAACTTGATTAATTTTTAATTATGATTAAATAGGTGATTTGAGACAAGGTTGATTGGATGCGGAATATTGTCGGAGCAGAGCTAGTTGGAACGAAGCGATGATTGGTAGGACATTCAATGAAGGAAGGTTTATGACACAGAAATATTGATGAGAATATCTTGCTTTAGATTTGGGGAGGACTACCATTGAATACTATGGCTTACCCTATTTTATTTAATAACTCCTTTTTATTATTTTTATATTTATCAAGGAAGTTCCATGAGCTAGGTTAGACCTATGATTGGGTGTACGAGCTTTAACTGAGCTTTGTTTTTGTCGAGCGTTAATCTTCAAGGCATATGTTATATATAGTGATGTATATAATTTTTGGTTTACCGAATAAATATTAGAGTCTGGTGGTATGGCATTTTATGGCTCAGTATTTTATGTATCCTCAGTTATCACCAGGCTTAATTTGAATTAGAATCTATTTATACGGGTCGTAGCTTGCTATATTCAATCATGCTTGGCATTATTATTTACTAAATCTAACTTTGAGATTTAACTGGTGGCACCATTATCATTTTGTCTATACCTTGGTTATTATTATTAGACTTAGCTTTATTTTTAGTTTATATTTATTTATCTAGCAAGGCTTGTTTTACAAGGCTACATTTCAATATTTGCTATTTAGCAAAATCTAACACTAAGATTTATTTATCGATGGCACGCTAGTGATAACTACTGTTTATGTAACTACGTTAGGCAGCTTACTTTTAATCACCCGATGACCTAGGTGGCTACTTTATCATAATTGCCACATATATGTATTTTTCTAACATGACATTTCTACTTAAGGACACCCTTTTGATTAAAGGATGTTATCAATTTATGTATCTTTAGTTGTTGTTTAGTACAGATTAAGTCTAAAAGGAAAAGATTGCATATATCTATATTTAGGTGATAGCCTGGCGTGCTATTGAACTTACCATTGGTATTTATTTGATGGTGGCATGTTAATTGTTGGAGTACATGTTTTAGTTGCTATTGAGAGTAATCTTTTAACTTAAAGCCTTGTTCTTATTGCTTTAATATAATATCCAATATATTTTTAATTAGGTTCCTTACTAAACTTGGACGCTAAACAAAATCACAGTTTATTAATGCCTTCAATTTGATAATTAGATCTCAAACAAGTATTTAAGCTACATTAGTTGTTTACACAATAAACAATCAATATTAACTCTTAAGTAACCCTATTTTGGACCTTAATTAAATTTATTTGCCTCTCTACATTATTCTCTGATTTTCTGTAACTTTTACTAATTAAAATGGATTGTAACATTTGGATAAAGTAAATAAAAAAATATGGGGTAGAGCGGTGCGGCTGGCTGGCTCGAACCGAAGACCTGAGGGGCTGCTAGATGTTAGCGAGCACTCTGTTAGCCAGGTGGGCAGAAGCACTTGACTGACAGGGAAGGGGCACTATACAAGAAAAGGTGGAAGCGGCGGGGCAAAACAGAGCAACACGGGTGGCCCGCGGCGCCGAGTTCGTCGGCGGCAGGTGGTGGCCGGCGAGGGGGTGATGACCCGCAAAATGAGTTTTCTGGAGCATGGTGGAGCTAATGGTGGCGGTACCTTGGCCAGAGCGGCAGTAGGGCGGGGCGGGCAGCTGCTTGAAGCGGCCGGCGGCGGAGGTGGAGTGGGGCGGCGGCGCCGTGGTGGAGGAGGGGAAAGATCGACGGGCGCATGAGCGGCAGAGGGTCACGGGGGTGCTTACCAAGCCAATGTCCGGACCATAGGGGGCTCGAGGCGGGCCAGCACCGTGGACGGGGAGGTGGCGAAGAGGAGCTCACGTCGCCGGCGGTCTAGGGTGGATGGCAGCTTCGACCAGTGGCGGGGGAGGCTTCGGGGAGGTCTGAGGGTGCTCTCCCTCAGAGGAATTGGGCCGAGGTGTCCTGGAGGAAGAATGGGGCGGGCGGTGGCGGCGGCGGCCGGCAATGGGAAAGATGGCCGCTCCAGCAAGCACGGCGCATGGATTCCCGATTAGATGGGAGGGGAGGAAGAAGGCCTTCAGGAGCACACATTGGCGCGGTCAGCTGGGCGTGGGTCTGTCGGAGCGGCCGGGGCGGCGTGGAGGCGCGGCGGCCGACAATGGGGAGAATGGGCCGTGCTGCGAGCTCGGTTCACGAAATCTCAATTAACTCGGTGGGGAGGCCGACGGGGAGTGGGGGCATGCTTTGAGGCGTTCGGGGTGATGGGGCATCGCCGGAAGGCCGGGAAACGGCGTGGAGGCGCAGGCGGGTGTGTTCGGTAGCTCAATTTGAGTGAGGAGAAGGGAGCAAGGGGAGAGGAAGGAGGTGACCCGGGGCCCTTATAGCCGAGCGCGTGCGAGGAGAAGTGGAACCGGGGCATGGGTAATGGCACAGCCGCGGGTCCGACGGCATGGCCGGCACGGCGCGATGGGACGGCGGGGTAGGTGCATTCAGGGCATGGCGGAGCTCAGGAGCAGGTGGGTGAGACGCGACGGGAGCACGGCGTGACGCAGGGGAATGGAGCGGCGTAGGTGCTGCGACGTGCTGGTGATGCACGCACAGTGAGCATGGTACCGAGATGACGCGAGCGCAGCAGTGGCGTCGTGCGAGACTGGACGGGGCAGGCGCACGGCAGCCAGTGCAGGGAAAAGGGAGAAAAGAAAGGAGGGGAGGGCAGAAGGAAGAGAAAAGAGGGAGGGCCCGTGGGCAGGGTATAGAGAAAAGAGAGGAAGAGAGAGGAAAGAGGTGCGGGGCCCGCTGGCAGTGATAATGAAGAGGAGAAAAGAATGAGAGAATTTAGAAAGCTTTATCAACCCTTGAATTTTTAGATTTTCAGTTCAAATATTGGTTCGAGTATCTAAAGACAAATTTAATATTCCTCTACTTTCGATTTTATCTCCCTTGACGAATTTTTGAATTTTAAGTTTGAGAACCTCAAAGTTATCCTGAGTGTGAGTGCTCGGGTCAATTTGATTTAAGGTGAATTTTTACTAAATTTTGATTTTTCTAGATTTTGGTTCTTACTATTTTTAACTCAAATTTAAACCATTTTGTATCATAATTCTTATTTGTATTGGAGAATTATTTCTAGTTATTATTTTGCTCAGTACAAAACTTAGGAAAACCCAAATAAGATTTTGACCTAAAATTTTCAAACGCCAGTAAGATGCAAAGAAAGTTTTAATTTATTCAAAATTTCAAACATCCAGAATTTAGGATGTTACACTAGAGTTGTAGTAAAATCAACGTGGTCGACATAACATGGTCATAACAACTGGTCGACACAGCGTTGTCGACACAATGTGATCGAAGAATGTGGTTGAAGGTGCAGTGCAGCCGTAGAATGTACAAAAAGCAGAGTCTTTTCTAACATATACCTCCCAATTTGCTTTGGCTTAGCATGTTTGCTCAAAAACTCATCAAACAGCAGGCTAAAACAAAGCTATGGCTGACTGATCTCAAACTCTTTTGGGTCATTTCGAATCCTCCATTGTTTCGATCGGAAATTTCTGAAATGATGCGATGGGAGGATGCAAACAATTCAGTCTTAGCTCGTTTATTAGCCATCTTATCCAACTGGATGTTCGACATGTACGTTAACTTTAAAAATGCCAAGTAACTCTAGGACGAACTTGATTAGAAATATTCCGAAGGGGATAATGGAATGAGTAATTCAAAACTGCTAATTACGTGAACTATAAGATGGCTGAGGGACAGTCGGTGATGAAGCAGCTCCATGAGCTACAACTCTATGTACGTGACTTAAGTCAGTACGACTGCATCCTACTAGAGAAGTTCCAAGTAAACGTCATCCTGGCTAAGTTACTGTCCTCGTGGTGTGACTTCGTGACCGCTCGCCAACATATAAAGGAGCACTTGACTTTCAATAAGTTGTCAGCTATTACTATCGACGAGTGTGCTAGAGCCGGTGACGGTGTAGGACATGCTCAAGTCCAGGCTCATCAAGTAGAGATCAAGAGTGTTGCAGGCAGTGGGAAACAAAAATTCAAGAATCAGCCTTAGAACAAGCTCAAAGGTAAGAAAATGAAGGAGGAGGAGATAATCTGCTTTGCCTGTGACGCGGTTGGCCATAAGAACAACCACTGCCACAATCATAAAGGCAGGGTCCCTCTCCTAGTCAGCATAAGAGCCATAAGGCTAAAGTAAATGTCGTACTGACTAGCCCCAGTTCAGAAGGGTATGTACCTCAAGCCTTTATGACAAGTCCATCGTTTAATTGGTGAATTGAGACATGTGCTACTAGACATATATGTGTTAATCAATCTTGTTTCTCTTCATTTTAAGGTGAAGGTGATGGATTCATCCTGATGGGGAATGGAGCCGCTGTGACAATAGTGGGATTGGATGGTTTACTTGAAGCTTACCTCAGACAAAACACTTATCTTCAAAGATATACTATATGTGTCGGCTGGAACTTATCTTAAATATTTGCTTAATCTGCACGTTTTAGGTCCCGTGTGGATATGCTCCATGGACGACCGAAGACCACGACCAAAGACCAAGTGTATTTTGTAGGTCCGCCGCTCAAGTGCCATCGTGAGGCAACAAGTAGTGCTTCACTGCTGTTCCTCGCGAAAATGGAAAACAAAGAGAACGTAGGCGGTGCGCTAAATTATATCATCTTCGGATACACACAAATGGAGAGGGTAGCAAGTGTTAGAGATATATGTATAGTTTGTTATTCCCCATTGTTATGAGGGGTTCTTTGCATATTTACCACCTGTACTTTGTGTATATATACCGGCCCATTGGCCTCATATTGAATACAAGCGCTATTCATAACATGGTATCAGAGCGTACCTAGGGTTTTCCCGTCGCCTCGCTTGTCACCTCGCCGCCGCCGCCGTTGGCTCCGCCCGAGCCCGCCCGCTCGAGCCCGTCGCCGTCGGCCCCGCCGACTCCCCCGTCGCCGCTGCCGCCCCTGCCGCCGTCGGCCTCGGCTCGGCGCCTCCGCCGTCCGCCCGGCCTCCGCTGCCCCCCTGCCGCCGTCGGCCCCGCCCGGCGCCTGCCCGGCCTCTGCCGCCGTCGGCCCCGCCCGGCGCCTGCCCGGCCTCGCCTCGGCGCCCGCCCGGCCTCGGCTCCTCCGCCTCCCGCCGACTTCCCCATCGGGAGCCGGGCCGCCGTCGAGCCGCCGCCGCCGCCGCCGTCGCGCCGCCGCCAACCCTAACGCGTGCGTGCGTAACGGGCCTTCGGCCCGTTTGAGGCTTTTTAACCGAGCGGCGGAAGAAAAAAAAAAACGTTGTTCTAACCGCCGCGCCGTCCAGCGCCGCCTGTTAGACTTCGTTGCCTTGGTCGCTGCGCCGTCCAGCGCCGCCTACCAATGGGCACCGTTTCCCTCCCTCGCTGCCCGGTAATCTTTGATGGTGTTAATTACACCGACTTTGTGTCTCACATGCGCATTCACATGCGTGGTCTTCGTCTCTGGGGCGTCCTCTCTGGCGATGTCACCTGCCCGCCTTGCCCTATTCCTCCGACGGAGCCTACGCCTGTTGCATTGCCCCCGACAGCCGATAAGGCTGCTGCTGATGATGAAGCTGATAATGAAGCTGCCTCTTCCTACCAGGAGGCTCTGGATCCCTACAAGGATCGTCTGACCGTCTACACTCAGTGGTACGATGACGACGCTCGGGCTGCTGCTGTCTTCATCGCTAGTGTCCAGCCTCAGTTTTCTTCTGAGGTTGTGGGACTCCCTTCGGCTTTCGAGATGTGGACTCATCTTCGTCAGCGCTACGAGCCCTCTGGTGATGCCCTGTACCTGTCCGTGGTCCGCCAGGAGCACTCTCTTCAGCAGGGTGATGCTATTGTTGACGCTTTTTACGCTCAGAGTTCTGCTGTCTGGCGTCAGTTGGACTCACTTCGCACTGCTGGCTGTCGTACCTGTCTGTGCTGCCTGGATGTACGTGCTGACCTGGAGTTTTAGCGGGTTTACGAGTTCCTTACTCGCCTTCGTCCTGAGTTCGAGCAAAGGCGTGCCTAGCTCCTTGCACGCCACCCTCGTGTCACTCTCCTGGAGGCTCTTACCGAGATACGCGCGGAGGAGACTCGTCTGAGTGGTGCTGGTCTGATGCCACTCCCCTCTGTGCTCGCCGCTCGTCCACCTGCTACACTGCCTCCTCCAGCGGCTACCACAGGTGGTGGTGGCCGTCCTCCGTCTGGAGGTGGCCGTCCTCCGTCTGGAGGTGGCCGTCCTCACTGTTCCTACTGCGACAAGGACGGCCACATTAAGTCCCAGTGTTATAAGAAGAAGCGGCATCTTTCACGCCGTTCTTCTACTGGCACTAGTGCTTCTACGACGACGTCTGCATCGACTTCTTCAGCAGTTTCTCTCACCGAGCAGGAGATAGCCAGACTTCGACGCCTGCTTGCCGCTTCAGGTTCTCCTTCGACAGGTTCTGCAGGTTCTGCTACTGACATTTCGGGCACTGAGAAACCACCTCCTACACAGTCAGGTACCTCCCCGTGGATTCTTGATTCTGGAGCATCCTTTCACATGACTCCTGATCCTTCCACTCTGTCTTCTATTACACCTCTTGATTCTCCTGTCAGTGTTCTTACTGCTGATGGTACATCTCTTTCTGTCTCTGGTCGAGGATCTCTTAGCAACTCATCCTTTCATGTTCCTTCTGTTGCTCATGTTCCTCGCCTTACCATGCAGCTTCTTTCTGCTGGGCAGATTACTGACCTTGGTTATCGGGTCATTCTTGACTCTGACTCTTGTTGTGTTCAGGATCGCCACACGGGAGCTCTGGTTGGTTCTGGCCCTCGGCACCGTGACTCACAGCGTCTCTGGGAGCTTGACTGGCTTCACCTTCCTTCCGCTGCCACCATCGCCGCCAGTCTCTCTGCTTCTGCCACTTCGTCTACCGGCTCTTTCCAGCAGTGGCATCACCGTCTTGGCCATCTGTGTGGATCCCGTCTGTCGTCCTTAGTTCGTCGTGGTCTTCTGGGGTCTGTCTCAGGAGACGTGTCTTTAGATTGTCAGGGCTGTAAGTTAGGTAAACAGATTCAACTTCCTTATCCTCATAGTGAGTCTGTGTCTCAGCGTCCTTTTGATCTTGTTCATTCAGATGTTTGGGGTCCGGCTCCCTTCGTTTCGAAAGGGGGTCATCGTTATTATATCATATTTATAGATGATTTCTCTCGCCACACTTGGATATATTTCATGTCTTCTCGCAGTGAGGCCTTGCCTATCTATAAACAATTTGCCACTATGATTCACACACAGTTCTCCACTCCTATTCGTGTCTTTCGTGCTGATTCTGCTGGCGAGTACCTCTCTCGTCACCTGCGCGGCTTCCTTGCTGAGCAAGGCGCTCTCGCTCAGTTCTCTTGTCCTGGTGCTCATGCTCAGAATGGCGTCGCTGAGCGCAAGCATCGTCACCTCCTTGAGACTGCTCGTGCTCTGATAATCGCCGCCTCTATTCCACCTCACTTTTGGGCCGAGGCTGTTTCCACTGCCACCTATCTCGTCAACATCCAGCCCTCTTCTGCTCTTCAGGGTGCGATCCCTGTTGAGCGTCTCTGTGGTCGTCTTCCTGACTACTCTGCCCTTCATCTGTTTGGCTGTGTTTGCTACGTTCTCCTCGCCCCTCGAGAATGCACCAAACTGACCGCTCAGTCTGTTGAGTGTGTCTTTCTGGGATACAGTGCCGAGCACAAGGGCTATCGGTGCTGGGATCCTATTGGTCGTCGGATACGGGTTTCTCGGGATGTGACTTTCGACGAGTCTCGTCCATTCTACCCACGTCCTGCCTCTACTTCGGCTTCCTCTGTGGAGTCTCTGTCTTTCTTGACCTTTCCAGATACACCTATATCTGTTTTGCCCTCGTCCACCTGTCCCACTGAGTCTCCACATATTCCCCCTGTGGCCTCTCCGCCGTTGTCGCCGCCTGTGTCGCCTCCTACGACTCCCCAGGCTCCTCCCACTACAGTACCTTTTCCCCTTATTGAGGATCTTCCAGATGAGCCATCTTCTCCTGATGTTCCATCTTCTTCTGATGCCCCATCTTCCCCTGATGGGTCATCTTCTCCTCGCTACGCTCTCCGCGATCGCCAGTCGATTCGGCTTCCTGCCCGTTTTGCCTTTGCTGGCACAGCTACTCGTGAGCCTGTCTCCTACCGGGATGTTGTTACTCATCCTGAGTGGCAGCTTGCCATGGCCGAGGAGATTGCTGCCCTCGAGCGTACTGGTACTTGGGATCTTGTTCCTTTTCATCTCATTCTCATCCCATCACGTGTAAGTGGGTCTATAAGATTAAGACTCGCTCTGATGGCTCTCTTGAGCGCTATAAGGCGCGTCTTGTTGCTCGTGGCTTCCAGCAGGAGCATGGTGTTGATTACGACGAGACTTTTGCTCCTGTGGCCCACATGACCACTGTTCGCACTCTTCTTTCGGTGGCGTCTGTTCGCCACTGGTCTGTTTCTCAGCTTGATGTCAAGAATGCCTTTCTTAATGGCGAGTTGCGTGAGGAGGTCTACATGCATCCGCCACCTGGGTATTCTGTTCCTGAGGGCATGGTCTGTCGCCTTCGTCGCTCTCTCTATGGCCTTAAGCAAGCCCCTCGTGCTTGGTTTGAGCGTTTCTCCTCTATGGTCACTGCTGCTGGCTTTTCAGCTAGTGATCATGATCCTGCGCTCTTTGTCCACACTTCGTCTCGTGGTCGGACTCTTCTTCTTCTGTATGTTGATGATATGATCATTACGGGAGATGATTCTGAGTACATTGCCTTTGTCAAGGCTCGTCTTAGTGAGCAGTTCCTTATGTCGGATCTTGGTCCTCTTTGTTACTTCCTTGGGATTGAGGTTACTTCCACTCCAGATGGTTTCTTTATGTCCCAAGAGAAATACATTCAGGATCTTCTTGATCGCGTCTCTCTCACTGATCAGTGTACTGTTGAGACTCCCATGGAGCTCAATGTTCATCTCCGACTCTCTGATGGCGAGCCTCTTTCTGATCCGACTCGCTATCGTCATCTTGTTGGGAGTCTTGTCTACCTTGCTGTTACTCGTCCGGATATCACTTATCCAGTTCATATTCTGAGTCAGTTTGTTTCAGCTCCCACTCAGGTCCACTACAGCCACCTTCTTCGAGTTTTGCGATACCTTCGCGGGACTATCTCTCGCCGTCTCTTCTTTCCACGTTCCAGCTCGTTACAGCTTCAGGCCTATTCGGATGCTACTTGGGCCAGCGATCCCTCTGATCGCCGGTCTATCTCTGCTTACTGTGTTTTTCTTGGGGGTTCTCTTATTGCCTGGAAGACGAAGAAACAGACTACAGTGTCCCGTTCGAGTGCAGAGGCTCTCTTGACAGCAGAGATTACTTGGCTACGGTGGTTACTTGAGGATTTTGGTGTTTCTGTCACTACACCGACCCCTCTCTTGTCAGACAGTACAGGTGCTATCAGTATTGCTCGTGATCCTGTGAAGCATGAGCTCACCAAGCATATTGGTGTTGATGCTTCTTTCATGAGGTCTTGTGTGCATGATCAGGTGATTACTCTTTAGTATGTGCCTTCGGAGATTCAAATAGCGGATTTCTTCACGAAGGCCCAGACTCGCGCACAGCACAGCTTCTACCTCTCCAAACTCAGTGTTGTTGATCCGCCATGAGTTTGAGGGGGGTGTTAGAGATATATGTATAGTTTGTTATTCCCCATTGTTATGAGGGGTTCTTTGCATATTTACCACCTGTATTTTGTGTATATATACCGGCCCATTGGCCTCATATTGAATACAAGCGCTATTCATAACAGCAAGCAGGGGAGTTACGATGTTCTCTGCTGCTGAAGTTGCCGCGCTGCTGCTTCTGCTGCCGTTCGTCGCCGTGGCACCAGCTGCGGCAGCCACCGGGCGCAGCGGCTGCACCACCTTCTGCAGCAACATCCGCATCGAGTACCCGTTCGGCGTGGAGCCCGGGTGCTACCGCGACGGCTTCAACCTCACCTGCAGGAAGGACGAGCTATTCCTTGGCGACGGCACCATGCAGGTGCTCGAGATCTCCATCCCCAACGGCACGGTGCGCGTCAACAGCAGCGGCATCGTATTCGGAAGGACCGACGAGCACGGGAACGCGGGTAGAAGTAGAACATGGCGAGCCGGGCTCCGTGAGAGCGGCCCCTACTTCCTGTCGGATTTAGCAAACAGTGTAGCGTTGGTAGCCTGCAACGCGCAGGTCGACGTCCGAGGGGGAAAGGACAACAGTTTGGTCAGTTCTTGCACTGCCATCTGCCCATCGAACGGTACCAGCACATGGTTCGGGACCCCCACCAGTCTCGGGACCCCCACCAGTCGCTGCTCTGGCATTGGCTGCTGTCAGGCAAACATCGTCCTAGGGCTACTCTTCCTACGACATCCAGATCCACTATCTTAACGGTTCATTTAACGGATCACCTAGGCTGCTTGATTCGGATTTTGTCTACATTGTTGACCAGGGATTCAACTATACCTTCGGCATGTTCGACGTGTTCAACAACGGAAGCGAGGTTCAAGCGCTCTCAGCCTTGCTAGACTGGGTGATCAGTAATTCGACCTGTCCGACTAATGCGTCCGCCTCCGAATGTCGCAGTGCCCACAGCTCTTGTCAAGACTCCAATGCAAATGGCCACGGTGGGTATCGGTGCCGTTGCTCTGATGGTTATCAAGGAAATCCGTACGTCCCCGGTGGATGCAACGGTACGTAGTATCTATATATCTATCTAGGTACCAAAACTTGATTGGTTTCACTCGATCCCTAGTTTGTTCTACATGCATGAATCAACTTCAGTTTTCGTTTAGATATCGACGAATGCGCCGCTCCGGGCATCTACCCGTGCTACGGTGACTGCAGCAACACACAAGGAGGGTATCATTGCCAATGCCCTCGTGGTTTCAAAGGCAATGCTTCTATGCAAAATGGATGTGAAGGTACCAGAATATATGACTGATTAAGGCTTGCTATATAGTAGATCTATGTGACTATTGACTATATATACATGCCATTATACATTTAGCTTGCTTAATTTCTTATATCTGTCTGGTTCTGTGTGTGTATATATATCAGTGTGTGTATCACTTAAACAAATATTTTATACCTCTTTATCATTTTCGGTATACTTAAATACTAATTCTAAGATATTCCAATACGACTTAAAAAGCCTTTTTATTTTTACTATATACGCTTTTCCATGTATAAAAGGAGTACATACACAAATAATGCTATAAAATGTGAACTTTGATGAAATTTTTCATAGAACTCACTTTGGAGTATCTTATAATTATTATTAGATTATGCTCCAATATAGATAAATAGATACAACACATTTAATAGAGTATATTAGAAGTGGGAGTACGTACTCACAGGAGTATATAACCATTTTCCAATGTACATACGTACGTATGTATGTATGCATCTGACGTCGAAATAGGACATCATGGTGTGACACCATGATTCCAAATGCACGAATTCTACCCAAATTCAGGTATATTTTTTAAAAATTTCAGTTTTAGGGTATATACCCATATATGACAACTCAAATAAAACACATACATTTGAAAAATATACTCAAATTTAAAGATTTTAAACAAATTTTGATCACATGCTTTGTTGATTTATATATAATCAACATACACCTACAATCAAATCATAAAAAAAAGGCAACTATAATTGTTTGAACTAGTTAGAAAACTAGTTAAAGTCGGCATCTAAAAAATTTCAAAATTTTTCGCACAGGATACATAAAGGAAATATCTATTTGAGATCACGGTACCCTGACACCATGGTGTCCCAGGTAATTATACACACAAATACACACTATTCTATGCCTGTTATTCTACGCTCCAGCCAGTTCCCCCCCACCAAGCTATATACTCTACCCGCCTATCCCCACCCACTCGCGCCAAACCCACAACCCCGACGTTGACATTACATGGCTAGTATGCGCCATGGCTACGTGAGGCAGTAAACTTTAACAATGTGTCCAATAAATTCATGAATATAGTAAAAACAGTTTCATCTGGCTGCAACTGTCAAAGTATCTGGACATAAATGTGGTATCTATTTTTAACATCACCATCACACAATGGTTCCATTTTTCATCTGGCTGTAAATCGGAATGCATTTGGACGTAATGTGGTATCTATTTTTATAGCTGATATCACACAACGGTTCTATTTTTTCATCTAGCTGTAAATTGAAATGTATCTAGACGTAAAATGTGGTATCCATTTTTACTACCGCTATCACATGGCCATCATGTGCAACGACTAGATGTGAGTAAACTCTAACAATGTGTCTGGTAAATTGGTCAATAAAGTAACTTGATTTGCATGTGGTCATAAATGTAATTTCCATTTTTAATGACGCCATAAAACAGTGGTGGCGTCGGCATGGGAAATGGTGGACATGCGTCGACAACAGAACTCCATGACACAGTGATGGTGATCGATTATTGCCAATGGGGTGGATTCCCACGCCTTCATGGTAGACGGCCTTATGTCATTTTATCATTGATTCCGCACGGTGCCATTGTGCAGCACGGTCAAAGATGGTGGGTAGGAGGAAGACAGCGGGCAAGGGGAGGTGGAAGACTAGGGTTGTGCGATTTTATTGTCAGTTGCACAGGGGAGCTCTTGGGCGTGGTGGGTCGTGGTCGAGCGCGTAGGGCGTGGTCAGGTCACGCGGCTCCCGTTATGATCGGAGCGTAGAATAATTTATTTTACACTCAGGCACAGAATAGCGCTACCGTGTGTGTGTATTGAGGGAGAGTATTGTGGCTAGTGCTCAGAGGGAGCGAATGGGAGCCGAAAACTTTTTCCCTTAATACTTCAAAGTTTTTTACCCCAATAGCTATAGAGGACTATAAAGATCAAAGGCTAAACACACATAGTGGAAACACCACAAAAAACGAAGGAAAACAAGCTTTGACATAGAGGGACAGTCTAAACTCTAACTAGTGGCCGGTCTGACCTCTCACAAAGGATAACAAAACAGCTAAAGACTAAGACTTGCACAACTTTCACACCGAGTATCCAAATGATTTGAAACTTGAAACCAAGCTAGAACAACACCTTAGGAAGCTAAAACATGAAGAGATCTTAAACTCAAGTTGCACCAAAACCAGGCCAAAATCAAAACTTAAGCCTAGAACTTGCTTGTAGGCTAAAAATGGTCAAAATGACCTTGAATCAAATTCCACACATCATAGAAACTCCCACTCCCATATGTGTCGCCAACAATGGTTAATTAAAAATATAAATAAAGTAAGGCTGAATCCATGACTCAACAAGTACATAATAAAACAATAAATATAAACATATCACCATCCATACATCTCATTGTCACCTCTTTCTTTTCTTTAGTGCAATGCAAGGCTGCACTATAAGCTCATCATGCTCATCACATAGATTATACCGGTACAGCTGAGTGAACACCTGTCGATATTCACTCTCTCAAATTCCTTAATCCCATAGAGATGCCTACCAAAGTAGGTATTTCATTCTCTTTCATGATTTGAGTGTGTACAAGGTGCAATGAAATGGTTCAATTAACAATTAACATGCCTTATCGTCGTCATTTAACCGTCATCGTAGAGACATCATGGTAAACAATAATAATCATATAAAACAATATGGTAAGCAATTCAAAAACATAAGATAATAAGAGCAAACAACACGTCTACCATATACTTGCCTTTTAACTGAAAGAAGTGGGACTATGCGTCGATATCTACCCGTGTTATGGCCACATGCATGTCTGCACCAACACACAGTGAGGGTATCAGTGCAACTGTCCTCCTGGCTTCGAGGGCAACGCTTCTATACCAAATGGATGCAATGGTATACCAGCTGAATAGATATCAAATTGATTGATTGGTTACAACTTAGTAACTATGGTTGTATGAATTTTACTATCCTTGAGGGGAAAGAGGTACCAAATTTGAGCCGTTGATCACACTGATCGAACGGCTGAGATTTGGCAGTACCTAGTGGTACCGGACGCGAGGTACCAAGAGGTACAAGGTACCAAGAGGTACCAAATTTTGAGCCGTTGATCACACTGATTGAACGGCTGGATCTAATTTGGTACCTCTTGGTACCTCCTCAAGGATAGAAAAACTGCTCTATTTGTATATGTTATTGTAGATTTGAGATTAGCTTGCTTATGCCAACCGTTGAATTGTCTAACCGGCGTGGCACCTCTACCAACCAGAGTTTTATTCCTGCTAACTTCATGTTATATGGATTTGCCTCTTGCGTATCTATCTAGATTCATTTATTATTTATAGTTCTACCCTTCCTCAGCATGGTTTGTACTGTTACTGCTGCTTGTTGATCTGTATGACTTCCTTTCAAACTTATGGTGTGTTCATATTTTTACTGTGCTATATTTGTCTAGACATTGATGAGTGTTCGCATCCGGATCTCTACCCATGCTATGGAATCTGCATAAATATGGACGGAAGTTTTTATTGCCGATGTCGTAATGGGACTTACGGGGATCCTTTCACAAAAGGGGGTTGCATCACGATAAAGAATTCCTTGTCAGGTGACAATTATATACAATGTAGCATATGTTACTTCATTAATGTATTTTTATCGCCACAGCTTTATAGAGACTATAGCAGTACGTATAACACTTCATTGATAATCATTCTCAATGAACTTGTCCGTTACCTCCACACTCACGGATTTGGCTCTATATTTTTCAGGTTTAGGCATCGGGCTAGGAGTTGGCGGTGGCACAGGTCTCTTGCTTTTGGCACTTGCCGCTCCCATCATAACACGTAAAATCAAGGTACAAAAGGTGAAAAAGATTAAAGAAAGATTTTTCAAGCAAAATCACGGGATACTATTGCAGCAACTGATGTCACAAAGGGCAGACATCAGCGAAAGGATGATCATTACCTTAGGGGAGCTAGAGAAGGCTACATACAATTTTGATAAGTCTCGTGAGGTTGGTGGTGGAGGACATGGCGTTGTGTACAAAGGAATTTTAGACCTACAGGTTGTGGCCGTCAAGAAATCAAAGATTGTTGTACAGAGAGAAATCGATGACTTCATTAATGAGGTTGCGATTCTTTCTCAAATCAACCATAGGAATGTCGTCAAGCTAATTAGATGTTGTCTTGAGACAGAAGTTCCATTGCTAGTTTATGAGTTCGTTTCAAATGGAACTCTTGATCATCATCTTCATGTTGGCAGACCAATATCACTATCATGGGACGATAGATTAAGGATTGCTCTTGAAATTTCTAGAGCTTTGGCCTATCTACATTCAGCTACTTCAATACCAGTATTCCACAGAGATATTAAGTCATCTAACATACTTCTTGATGATAATTTGACATCAAAGGTGTCAGATTTTGGAGCTTCAAGGTATATACCAATTGATCAATCAGGAGTGAATACAGCAATTCAAGGAACAATTGGTTACTTAGATCCCACGTACTATTATACAGGCCGTCTAACAGACAAGAGCGATGTTTTCAGTTTCGGTGTTCTTGTTATAGAATTGCTTACTAGAAAGAAACCATTCCTCTATAGGTCCGACAATGGTGATAGCCTTGTTTCACATTTTGGATCTCTATTCACGGAAGGCAAACTAGCTGACATAATTGATCCGCAAGTCATGGAAGAGGAAAATGGGGATGTCCAAGAAGTAGCTGTACTAGCAGTCACATGTACTAAATTGAACGGAGAAGACCGACCTACAATGAGGGAAGTGGAGATGACACTTGAAAACATACGAGTTACGAAGAAGCGAGCTCTGCATACTACAACACCAAGGAACCGGGATACCATCCCGGTTGAAGGGGCTACTCAGGAAGCAAGTAGACAATACAGTATGGAGGAGGAATTCTTGCTGTCTTCAAGGTATCCTCGGTGATCTTGTTCAGGCCTGGGCAACGATTACTTATATTTTAATCGTTTCTACTGCATATCAAGACAAGGAAAGTTCTTTCCTAATCTGGTCTCTACCTAAATTATTCTGTAAATCTTTCGGTAAGCGTGTTTCGACTGGTCGATTCGGTATATATTCATGTATAAAGAAGTAGAATGCCAGCGGTACTTGTTGATGTCTGTTTATTAATCGAGTTTGAATTGTGTTCGCACACGAACACGTCACCGTGTGCCCCCGGCGTCGAGCGCGATACGCAGGACACGTCGCCAGAGGAGTCTTGCCGGGAGCGCGATACGCAGGACACGCCGGCGAGAGCTCTTGAGACCCGACACCCCACGCGCCCGGGAGGGACCCCGTCAGGGCGAGCGGCGGCGATGGGCTGTCCTAGGTCGGCCTGACCGCCCCTAGGACCTTGTGATTCGTTATCGCAAGGGAGTAAACGACGACGAAGAACAAGAAGCAAAATAGGGCAGAGGAAAATAGTAGATTGCAAAATAATATAGTAGATAAGTTTCGATTGTGTGTTGTCAATCGGCCGTAACCCCTACATACATATATATAGGGGGAAGCTGATCCTAGCTTCTTTTGGAAACAACAGTTATTTGAATCGAATCAGAGTCCAGACCGAATAAAACTTATCTTAATTTATTCGGTTGCAATTTTACCACGCGGCAGAGATCGCTTCAAGATTGTTTCCTGATCCTTTCCAAACTGTTGCCCACGCGTGTCATGACTTCCCAAGATCGTTTATGACCGGCCGGCGCTGCCTACGACCGATCCCGAGTGCTCTTGATGCCGTACGACCACTCCAAAAACATCCCTTTGACCATGCTCACTTCCTTCAACATGGTCGGAATCGCCTTTGGCACGTACTGGCCTTCTCGACTTGATCGCTGCTCCTTACGACCGCCTTCACCGCGACCGTGGCCTTCTCTGCGTGGTCGAACCCTTTACGATAACCGGTCAGTGTCTCTTACGACTTCCCAGGGCCGTTTACGACTGGTTAGAATCGTTTACGACTGGTTAGAACTATTTATGACCGGTTCTGGATGCTTACGACCGGTTCCGATCCTTCTATTGCTTTACCAATCAATTTTCCTTCGTGATCATAAACTTACTGTAGCAGTTTACGACCGCTCCATTGTATCGCTGCGCTGTCTTTCCTTCAGCCGCTCAAAATACCGTGATCGAAACCTTCAATGAGCACGCAGTGATGCTGGCGATCGTCATTTTTCTGTAGTCGAACCACCCTTTCGATCACGTTCACTTCCTTCAATGTGGTTGGAGTTGCTACCGCTTCTCGTTATAACGTGATCGTAAGCCACCGACTTCTCATCGTGGTCGTAAGTTCGACTGCCGACTATCAACCTTGATGTCGTCGACTGTGAACCAGGCTTCTGATCGTGGCCAATCGTGGTTGTCGTAGCCTTCAATGCAGTCGTAGGCTTCTATGTGGTCATAGACTCCAACGTGATCGTGGCCTTCAACGTGATCGTAGATCCCACCGTGGTCGTAGCCTCCAACGTGGTCGTAGACTCCACCGTGGTCGTATACCTCAACGTGGTCATAGATCCCACCGTGGTCGTAGCCTCCAACGTGGTCGTAGACTCCACCGTGGTCGTAGCTTCCAACGTGGTCGTGGCCTTCAACGTGATCGTAGATCCCACCGTGGTCGTAGCCTCCAACGTGGTCGTAGACTCCACCGTGGTCGTATACCTCAACGTGGTCGTAGATCCCACCGTGGTCGTAGCCTCCAACGTGGTCGTAGACTCCACTGTGGTCGTAGCTTCCAACGTGGTCGCAGACTCCAACGTGGTCGTAGATCCCACCGTGGTCGTATACCTCAACGTGGTGGCCAACGTGGTCGTAATCAGTCCAGCTGGCTTCCGATTAAAGATGATATGGTCGTAAATACTGCAACGTGGTCGTAAAACTACCCGGCGACCGTCAACGTGGCCGTAACTGCCTTCGACCACGGCCAACGTGGTCGTAACCGGTCCAGCTGGCTTCCGATTAGTGATGACATGGTCGTAAATGCTGCACCGTGATCGTAAACTACCCGGCGACTGCCGACTACGACCAAAGTGATCGTAATGGCTCTTGACCACGACCAAGCTCCACGCTTCTTTGACATAATCGTGCATTTACTGTAGCTTGCTGATGTCGTAGGACTTTACGATCACCTCTGACTTCCGACTTGCTTTGCCGTGATCGTAACTACTCACGACCATGATATCTGCACAGCGTTTCCTTGTTAACTTGCTTTCGGCTTTACGATGATTGTCAAGCCAAATTTGATTATCAACACATGCCCCCCTGTTTTTTGGCAACACTTGTGTGCCAAAAAATAAGAATTACTTGCTCGACAATCAAGGCCAATGTCAACACATCCATTGGCCATGTTTATACGTCTAAGGGCGATAATTTATTATCGTCCATGTTATAAAGTCTGAGGGCGATAACCAAATATCAGCCATACATGCTCAAGCTTCCTGCCACGTGCTTGGATAAAACTTCTTCAAATATTTTCCATTAAGAGCACGGGGTAGCAACGTACCTTGCAATGATTCGACCAAATATGAGTTACCCGGAACCACTCTTGCAATCTTAAAAGGACCTTCCCAACTTGGAGACCACTTTCCGAACTTATTATCTCTCAAGCCAATTGGTAGAATCACTTTCCACACTAGGTCACCAACTTGAAAGCTCTTCAACTTGACTTTCTTGTTGTATGCCTTTGCCACCCGCATCTTATCTTTCTCAATGGCTTTTAATGCTTCTAATCTCTTATCGGTGACTTCATCAATGTTGTCCATCATTAAATTATGATAATTCACTGCCGATAAGTCATTTTGCTTAGCTAATCTCAAGGCATCCAAATTTACCTCTACGGGTAAAACAGCCTCTTGCCCATATACAAGCTCGTATGGAGTTACTTTGGTTGCTCCATGCCTGGAGATTCGATGCGCCCAAAGAGCCTCGGACATCACTTCATGCCATCTTCTAGGATTATCTTCAATCTTTTTCTTGATGAGCTTGATCAATATTTTATTTGTAGACTCTGCTTGTCCATTAGCTTGGGCATAATATGGAGACGAATTGAACAACTTTATCTTATATAATTCAGCAAAATCTCGGACTTGAGTCGATATAAAAGAAGAACCTTGATCTGAAGTTAATGTTTGAGGAATGCCGAACCGGTGAATAATATGCTCAGTTTTGAATTGAATCACTTCCACATGTGTCATGTTCTTGAGAGGTACTGCTTCAGACCACTTAGTGAAATAATCAGTAGCAACTAGCACAAATCGATGCCCTTTTGACGACGGAGGATGTATTTGCCCGATGAAGTCTAATCCCCACCCTCTGAATGGCCACGGTTTGACAATAGGGTGCAACATAGCAGCAGGACCTAGCTGAATGTTACCGAACTTTTGGCATGCTGCACACCCTTTGTAGTATCTGAAACAATCATTAATCATTGTCGGCCAATAGAAACCAACACGTCTTAGCAACCACTTCATCTTGTGTGCCGACTGATGAGTACCGCATATACCTTCATGTACCTCTCCCATAGCAACTCTTGCTTGATCCTCATCCAAGCATTTCAGAAGAATACCATCAACAGTACGGCGATAAAGATTGTTGTCAATTAAACCATATTTGAAAGCCATCCATCGAACCGTCCTATTTACCCTCTTGCTAGGGTCTTGCAAGTAATTAATGATTGGTTTTCTCCAATCTGTATCCTCACTTGCATCAGATTTTAAATTAGTGGCCGAATCGGTGAGTTGCGGTTCGGTCTCGTCCATGTTAGCAAGACAAGACATCGGCTGGTGAGAAAGGTGGAACATACCACGAGAAATATGGTAGCCGGATGCTTGCTGCGCTAACTCATTTGCTCTCCAATTTTCATGTCTAGATATATGAGCAATACTAAAGAAATCAAAGGCAGCAATGATATCTAAACATTTATCAAGATAAACATTAAGCGATTCGTCGAAACATTGAAAAACCTTGGAAACTTGCCGCACTACTAGCAACGAATCACCGAAAACCTCAATATGTGTAGCACCTATAGCAAGTAAAAGCTGCAGCCCGAATATCAAAGCTTCATATTCGGCTTGATTATTTGTGCAAAAGAACTCTAAATGACAAGAGGCCTCAAAAACAGCCCCATATGGAGAAATATAAACAACACCAACACCTTGGCCATTGTTACAAACTGAACCATCAAAATATAATCTCCATGGTACTAAAGAAACCAGGTCAATAACAATATGATGCCTATCATCAATCCGATGTTCAACAATAAAGTCAGCAATAATTTGGCCCTTCATAGATTTCAAAGCTTCGTAAGCCAAATCATATTCAATCAAAGCATAAGCCCACTTACCAATCCTACCACTCAGAATTGGTCTATGCAACATATATTTAATGACATCGGTTTGACATGCGACTATGCAAGCACTAGACAACAAATAATGTCTTAATTTTGTGCAAGCAAAATATAACGAAAGGCATAATTTTTCAATAAAAGTGTACCTTGTCTCTGGATCCAATAAACGCCGGCTCAAGTATGTAATAACATGTTCTTTTCCTTCAGTTTCTTGTGTTAAAACAGCACCAATTACTCCTTCTTCCGCTGCAATATAAAGCCTGAAAGGCTCTCCTTGCTTGGGCGCTTTTAACACTGGTGGAGTAACCAAATACTTCTTGATTTTTTCAAATGCTTCTAGCTGTTTTGTCCCCCAAGTAAAACCAACATCATTTTTCAACCGAAGGATAGGCGTAAAAGCGTCCACTTTCCCAGACAAGTTAGCAATAAACCTCCTCAAATAATTAACTTTGCCAAGGAATTTCTGTATATCTTTCTTGCACACAGGAACCTGTACCTTCTGGATTGCTTCAATTTTCTTAGGATCTATCTTTATGCCATGTTCATAAATAATAAAACCTAAAAACTTTCTAGCCGATACACCAAAAGCACATTTTAGAGGATTCATCTTCAAACCATATTTTCTCATTCTATCAAAAGCCAAGCGCAAATTGGCCAAATGTGGTTCAATGGCATCTGATTTGACGACAATATCATCAATATAAACTTCTAAAATGACCCCAAGAAGATCATGAAAAAATAAGTTCATAGCTCTTTGGTATGTTGCACCAGCATTTTTCAATCCAAAGGTCATTACTACCCATTCAAATAAACCAAGAAAACCAGGGCAGCGAAAAGCTGTTTTGGAGATGTCCTCTTCAGCCATAAAAATCTGATTATACCCCGCATTGCCATCAAGAAAACTAATGACCTTATGTCCAGAAGCAGCATTAATAAGCATGTCGGCTATTGGCATAGGATACTCATCTTTTGGTGTAGCTCTGTTCAAATCTCTGAAATCAATACACACCCGTAACTTGCTGGACCCTTTCTTTTCGACGGGCACAATATTGGAAATCCAATCAGCATACCTGCAAGGTCTAATAAAATTAGCTTTAAGTAGCCGATCGATTTCCTCCTTAATCCGATCATACATCCTGGGATTAAACCTCCTAGCTTGCTGTTTGAAAGGTCTAAAACCTTTCTTAATGGGTAGTTGATGTTCTACCAACTCTCGGCTCAAACCAGGCATCTCATGGTATTCCCAAGCAAAAATGTCTACGTACTCTTTTAAAAGCTCGATTAATTTCAGCTTATAATCGGCTCTCAGATTTTTATTTACAAATGTCGGCCTAGGAATTGACCCATCACCGATGTCTATCTCTTCTAATGGGTCGGCTGATATGAAACCTTGTCCCAACTTATCAAAATTTTCTAGCTCTTCTATAGATTCATACATATCGTCCTCTTGAGACCGATAATCTTTGAGACGTTTTTGCAACCAATCTAAGCTAGGATCCATTTAATCACATCATATTTTGGAGCCGATCACCACCAATCGGCTTTAATAAGACAGGTACAAAACCATTCCTTGTAGCGCTAAGGAAATCAAACTCTGGAAGATCATTACGCCCTGACAAACAAGTAACTTCAGAGTGCTGCCAATCCACTATAGCATCGGCCAAAGCGACACAAACCGATGTGTCAGCGTAAATGATCTCCACTTCATCCTCAACCCATTGAATCAAAAATTGGTGCATGGTGGATGGCACACACTGATTAGCATGTACCCAGTCTCGGCCTAAAATCATATTGTAGTTACCTTGTACTTCAGCAACAAAAAATGTTGTGGCCAAAGTCTTGCTCCCAACCGTAAGCTTGACATAGATAACTCCTTTGGCCTCCGTCTTTTCTTTTCCTTCAAAGCCATTCAGCACCATGTTCGTCTTCTTCAAATCATCATCTTGCAGCCCCAATTTTTTGAAGACTGAATACGGCATGAGGTTGACAACAGCACCACCATCAACAAGCATCCTAGCAATCGGTGACCCGTTGATGTGGCCCTTGATGTACAGTGGCTTCAAGTGTTTTACCGGCTCTTTAGGCTTCTCGAAGATAGCATTTTTAGGACCAAAGTCCAGCTGAGCTATCTCTCCGTTTTCATCAACAGCACGAAATTCAGCAGGTAGATAGTAAACCATATTGATATCCATACCTTCTCTAGCTGGTGTGGGCTCAAAATCTAACATCTCCTCATCATCTCCCAATGCACATACCTGCTCTTGCTCTTTAGGTGATGTATGCCCCGCTGCAATAGGAGTAGTATCTGCAGCCCCATCCACTGGTTTAGGCCTCCGTACATGCTTCATGGGCCGAATTTTATTGAAAAATTCATCTCTCTGTGCTTCCGCTGCGTCCTCGACCTTCTGCTGATTTCGCATGCGCTGCAAACTTCTTTTTTGAGCTTTGGTCAGACCGGAAGGGCACCACCTTGGCCGGGTATACTTGGGATCTCTTCCCTTCGCGCTACTGCTGCTAGCTTCATGTTCATTAGCTGCTGAACCTGGCTGAACAGCAACCATAGTACTACTGGATTTAGCCGGATTATTAATGACAATTGGTGTTTTACCAAGATCTTTGGTTGACACCTCTGCAGCACTAGCAGCCCTGCTTTCTTGCTTGTTAGGTTCTGAATTTTCAGCACTTGGCGATTTAGCATGCCACTCTTGCTTCATAATCTTCTTCGTTGCAGAGGCATTGGATGGTCGATCAGCACCACCACCAAAACAACCTTTTGTAGAGTGGGTTAGCCTCTCAAAAACTGATCTTCTAGGTGCTGTCCACCCAGGATGAAAAGCATATGGCACCATTGGAGGCTGTGCCCATCCTCCATTCTGATTATATGGTGTGTAGGGGAAAGGTGTCATCCATTGCATAGGCGCCCATGGCTCATACGGACGAAACTGACGCTGTATTTGATGCCTCGGAGGTGATCTTGGACGCTTCAATTGTGATGGTCGATTAGAGCTAGAAGTGGCCGCTTGGTTAGCATATTTGGACAGCAGCATATCAAATGTTGGCTTGATGCGCTTCCGCTGTACTTTTGCTTGATAAAGTTATTGCAAACCTCATGTTGCACTCGCCCCCCAGGTACAGAAGTGCTCACAGTGATTTTCAATGTCTCCTTTCCGTTTGGAGATTTTTCAAATACAACATCTCTTCCTAAGACCTTGTCATCGGCATGTTTCACTCTAGGCTCACCGATAACAACACCTGGCTTCCCTTTCGTTGATTCAGCATTTTTAGGCCGAAGCAACACTCTTCTGCCCCCCATATCCATTGTGTTCATGGGGAAGGGGGATTTGTCCACTTGCATTTCAGCAAAACTCAATCGTCCATCATTGATAGCCGATTGGATCTGTCGCCGAAAAACATTACAATCATTAGTGGCATGAGAAAAAGAATTATGATATTTGCAAAAAGCTCGCCGCTTCAGCTCTTCAAACGGCGGTAAAGTATGAGAGATTTTAATAACCTTATCTTTCAGCAAAGCATCAAAAATTCTATCACATTTTGTAACATCAAAAGTAAACTTCACCTCCTCTTCACGATTTTTGCGAATTGGCTTAAGAGCGTTACATGCATATGGTTTAGACTTTGAGGGCCAAACAAATTCAGCAGCGTAGACATCAATTTCATCATCCTGATCAGAAGAATAATCGACAACGTTCACGCGAGGAGGTTCAGCTCTAGTCTTATAATTTTCTTTCATATCTTTACTTTGGCTTTCTTTAGCCAAAACTCGCTGCAACACTTGGTTAACGGTTAAAAACTCATAACTTTCCAACTTTTCTTTAATGTGAGTTCTCAAACCGCTAAACACATGATCAGCCAAGTCCCTTTCACTTATCACAAGACTATAGCACCGGTTTTTAACATCTCTAAACCTTTTGACATAATCGGAAACCGATTCATCATTTTTTTGCCTAACCGATGTAAGATGTGATAACTTAAACTCAGCATCACCGCTATAAAAATGATCATGAATTTTTTGCTCAAGCTGCGACCATGTAATGATAGAACCAGGGGGTAAAGCAGAAAACCATGAAAAAGCCGTGCCAGTTAAAGACAAAGAAAACAAACGAACTTTAAGTTCATCTATATTACCCGCTGCTCCCAACTGGGCCTGATCTTCATCTTTCATTACAAGCAATCGTCATACTTGCCTCGTGTAGATGCACTACTGGCTTGCCACGTGTCGGCAGGTCTCTCCTATTTCGATTTCACCGGACCACGCCTCACTTGGACTAACAAGCCACATGATGCACTCCATTGCTCAAACTCTCATTTAACATTTCCCATTTTTTGCATACCATACTTGAGCTTAGCTATCCCACTCGGTATTCTTGATCGTTCTGGGCCATGGCTCCTCCATGAGTGTAACCCCGATCCTCGTCGTTCACCATGGTTGACTTTAAGCGACCTTGCATATTCAAGGATAAAGAAATTATTTTCATGCATTAGTTCTTTACAACTTGATCTACGTTAACCGAAACATGCATCATATAATACGATGCACTGACATAGCTCATGCCACACCATAACTCAATTTCCTAGAATCCTAAAAAATCAGTCGAAACAAAATTGTCCAGCCAATCGGACCACCTACCCTGGTCGGTCTAACTGCTAATGGAGGCTGGTCAAACCGCTAGGGGAGACCGGTCTGACCACTAGTACGGGACGGTTTGACTGCCACCAGGTCTACGAGTCATCCGGAAAATCCGACAAATGCAAACACAAGTTTTCACTTTTGTCAAATGGCAATTATTCATCACAATATAATTTTAGATCTTCTTACATGGTACTTCATAAATCTTTATTGAAAGCGTGAATCTTTGTTGAAACCACCCAAACGCTGAGCCATGACCATTGTAGGTCACACGAGGCGGCGGCAGATGGTGACGCCATCGGCGATGGCGAGCATGCACACCTCGACGCACTTGTCGGCAGCGAGCTTTGCATTGAGATCCTGGATTTCGGCTGAGCGCTGCCGGTCCAGGTCTGACATGGGCGCGTCGGGCGGCAGCACCACCGTGCCACCCCACAGCGTGTTGTCATACACGATGGTGCTGCCCACCCGCACCAGCCGCAACAGTTGCTCGTGGTACCGCACGTGGTTGGGCTTGTCCGCGTCCACAAACGCGAAGTCGAAGCGCGCCTCGTTCCCCTCCTCGGCGAGGAGCTTGTCGAGCCTCGCGAGCGCGGCGCCCTCGCGAAAGTCCACCTTGTGCGCCACGCCGGCCTTCTGGATGACGGGCAGACCAAGGTCGAAGTACTCCCGGCTGACGTCGATCGCCACCACCTTGCCGTCGTCGGGGAGCGCGAGCGCGGTGGCGAGGAGAGAGTGACCCGTGAACACTCCGATCTCGATGGTGTTCTTGGCGCTGGTCATCTTGATCAGCATCCCTAGCAGCTGGGCCTCGTCCGGCGACGACACCATGGAACACCTACACACGCCAATATATATTTCATCACACAGACCAAACAACAGCAAATTAATTAAGCAAAAAAAACACGCATCATCCATCATGCATGTCTGGGCAAATTGGCAATGCAAGTGAAAAGCGACTGCTACTAAAAATGTTGGATCGAAATCGGCGATAGAGAGGGGTGAATGTCGTTCATAAAAATTTACTCGACCCCCGAGTATCTACGATCTCTCCAATAGCTAGGGAGCTATGAAGAAGATTTAAATGCTCACTAGAAATACAGAGAAACAACACAAACTGGAGAGCAAATACTTGAGAAGCACAAGAACCAGAGCTATTTTTACTGCTAACCGAGGAGAGTTTTGCTACTCACAAATTGGCACCAAGTATACTGCAGATAGCTACCAGTTCAGACCGAAAAGAAAAGCTGAGATCTCCAACGGAAAGCAGCTATTAAATACCCACTGTTAGACCAAGAAATGACTGCCGAACAACCAAAGCAAAAAGTACAAAAGAAACTGTAGACTGAAGTCTCTTTTGTATTACTGCCAAAACCACAAAAGAGAATAAAGAAAGCTGAAAAAGAAAAAGGATACTTGCTGGCCGAGTAAGAGAGGCAATGATTGAGAATTGAGGTGCTGATTTTTCTCAAGAATGGCTGCCAACGGGAAGTACTTAGACCATTAAATGCTGATTTTAATGTCTCAAAAGACTTTGACTTCAAGAGGAAGCAATCGGATACACTTTTGTGCTGCCACTAGCATCAAACAAAAGCTACAACGGGATCAAGGAAATGAATTCCTGTCCGAAGCAATGAACAGTCATTGTGCAGTTTGCCGAGAGCTACTACTGAGTAGTACTGGCTGGACTGCATGCAATGAAACAAAGAAACAAATTGCTAGCTACCCGCTGAACAAGCAAAATAGACTTGGCCGCAAGAAAAAGAACCAACAGAAGGCTCTCAAAAGAAAAAACAAGCCATAAGCAAAAGAGATGAAAAACAAGAACCAAGAACTTGAGAGATTCAACACATAATTTCTTAACAACGATACGGAGACATACATGATTAAGAGAAGTGTTTACATCTCAGCTCACCCCTCTCTCTCAATCTAACCCTACATCCCCATACATGCTTGAGAGAGATCAAGAACACAACCCTATCTCATATACCCACTCTCTCCACCACTAAAGCTCAAAGCAAAAGCCCTAAAACCCCTCTCCAAGTCATGCCAACAACCAGGAAACACACTCCTATTTATAGCATTCCTTGATGGGTTTACACTTTGCTTTGCCCATTTTACCCCTCCATGCTTTGCCCGCTAACCCGCTTCCTTTTGCAG
This sequence comes from Dendrocalamus latiflorus, assembly GCA_017311315.1. Classification (NCBI taxonomy): domain Eukaryota; kingdom Viridiplantae; phylum Streptophyta; class Magnoliopsida; order Poales; family Poaceae; genus Dendrocalamus; species Dendrocalamus latiflorus. Next base: position 5,284,885 of record CM029654.1, read on the forward strand.
CCTTGCGCTTTTACCGAAACGCCCCTGCTGCACCTTCTGGGAAGCTTCCGCGTTCCTTGTCTCGCACGCCTCACAACCACCTCGAGTCCACATCGTCTTCGACACATCCCGACTGTTCTGACCTCAGCGCCACCTGCGCCTAGTCCAGTCCTCCGTGTCTCGCCACGACTCCACTCGACGTCCTGCAGCCATCACAGACAAAAACCACATCGCATAGCACGGCACAAAGCATATAAACATGATTAGTACCAACAAATCCTACTCAAGCGAGAAATGGCCCAAATAACCAACCGGGAAGACGACCACGCGTCAAATCTGTATAATCACAACCTGATCTCGCCAAATGCCAAAGTGGCACGAATCACTCAAACCAAACTCACTCTCACCAACCCACGTGTCAATTACTCATCATCAACTTGGGATTTAGACCACATGGTCTCTCAATCTCCCCCTTGATGAGTATATTGACAAACCCTGAAAAACGTTGAGTTTGTTTGAAATGAAAAAGAGTCAAACATGGTCCAAAGAAGATTAAAGAAGCTAATGACCATGTTGACAAGGGAACACTAGAGCTACAACAGAAAAAGCAAATTTTTCTTCAAAGCTCCTAGAAGGATCCCAACTCGCTTTTTCTTCTCTATTCTCCCCCTTTTGGCAATAAACACATCAAGAATGCAGAAGAGAGAATATGACATGTCAATGGATGAATATGGCTGAAGTTTGTTATTCTAAGCATTTAGAGCCATGAGAATTATCCAATATGACCAACAAGTACTACACCAATCCATAACTCAATAAAACGCTATCTAGATCATGACAACATATATATAAGCCAGCTAGAACACATGAATGACAATCTGAAATATAGTGCTGTTTGTGATCAAGTCAAGACATCAATGGGTAAAGTCCAACTAAAGATATCCAAGGATGATGCAAGCCATGTCAATAAGCTAAGCGGAAACAAGGAGCTAGTGTTGAGTCAATTAGAGTGCTACAAGCTCAAGAGTTTATCATTTGGTTAAGCACCTTTCATCTTTAGGTGATTAAGCAAATCTTGCACATTTGACAAAAGTTCTTTTAAAGCTTATAGTTGTTTCCAACCAAAAATTTTATCATGTGCTAGATCTCAAGCCTTATGCGACTACTCCAAGCGAGAAGCTTAAGAAGATAGTCCAGGTCATCCAAAACTCCCCCTGAGTTCATGCCTAGTGCAATGGCAAGCCGTCTCATGAGTAAGAATTGGTGAAATCAGTTTTTTCGCACATAAAAAAGAGATCCTTTTGCTTTTTAATAGATTGTGCTAACTCATGATGTATCAAGATGCTAAAATAGCTCAATCTAAGATTCAACATAGATTCAAGACTCAACTCAGCCTATTTGACATGGCATGAATCATAAAGGGATAGCTCAAGAAAGACTAGACTCAATTGCTATCATGACAAGTTTTAATGTAAGTTGAGCAAGTTTAATTGACTTATCATGGCAACAGCTAGTCTACACATATGAAGTCATGATAAATCTAGCAACTAAGCACAAATCATGGCAAGGTGTAAAGCATCGTAAACATGTCATAACAGGATAATAATCAAGGCTCAATGTAGTTATATTACAATGCAGAATGCTAGAAATGCAGAAAATCCAGCTCCCTCTCAACATTAGATGCAACTTTGAGTTCAAGTTGAGTTATGTCAAAATTAAGCTCCAGAAGCTCCCAAATGAACTCCCACTAAACCAAAGCAATAAACAAGAGAAGCTGGGAAAGAAAATCCAAACGGGCAGTCCTTAAAGCATAGATAAGATATAGAGACAACTATAGCTCAGACAGACTCTCATCTACCCCATATGACTCTAGGACTATTAGCTGACCGTAAAACACACACTAGAGAGCAAACACGTACCCTGTCTACCCGAGGGTGGCCCGACCCTCGCTAGAACCTACAAGAAGTGAGTGAGCTCAATCTAGTGAGATAAGAAACAGCTAATCCTGGAAGCACAAGATAAGAGTAGGAGTCTAAGCAGCTAGACAAGAGAAACACTCTAATCTATGCTAGGAGGACTAAACCCAAGTGCACCCCAAGTGCAAAGCAACAGAAATGAGACAGAAGCATAATCAATATAGTAAAGCAGTAAAGCCCAAAGCTCCCCCTCACTACAGTCCATAAGGACAAATCACCCCAAGCTCTCCCCGCAGAGCTGAAAACCTCGAACTATCCAATGGCTTGGTGAAGATGTTAGCCAACTGGTGGTCACTCTCCACAAACTGGAGCACTATATCGCCCTTCTCTACATGGTCTCTAAGGAAGTGAAAACGGATATCGATGTGCTTGGTCCGAGAGTGTTGCACTGGGTTCTTAGCAATGTTAATCGCAGAAGTGTTATCACAAAAGAGTGGAACACTGTCGATAACTAACCCAAAGTCCCGCAGGGTCGAAGCCATCCAGAGTACCTGACTGCAGCAGCTGGCTGCAGCAACATACTCGGCCTCTGCGGTGGACTACGCAACACCGGACTGCTTCCTCGAAGACCAAGAAACGAGAGAAGTGCCAATGAATTGGCAAGTGCCAGAAGTGCTCTTCCTATCTATCCTACAGCCGGCAAAGTCTGCATCCGAAAAGGCTCTCAAGGAAAGACAGGATGAGGAAGAGTACCAGATACCATAGTCAATGGTAGCTCGAAGGTATCGAAAGATGCGCTTCACCGCCTGGCGGTGAGATACGCGAGGAGAAGCCTGAAAACGGGCACACAGACACACAGAGAAGTATATGTCTGGTCTCGAGGCAGTGAGGTAAAGAAGGGAGCCGATCATACTTCTGAACTCTTTCTGATCAACTGGCTCGCCGTCCTCATCTGGGTCAAGATAGGCTGTAGAAGCCATGAGAGTTGACACAGGCTTACCATCACTCATGTCGAAGCGTCTCAGGAGGTCACAAGTGTACTTTCCCTGATGAAGAAATGTACCCTCCCGAGTCTGCTTGATTTGGAAGCCAAGGAAGAAGGTCAACTCGCCCATCATACTCATCTCAAACTCGGTGCTCATGACATCCGAGAACTGTGAAACCAGAGTATGGGAAGAGCCGACAAAGATGATGTCATCGACATAGATCTGGACGAGCAGAAGGTCATTGCCATGACGGCGGATGAACAAGGTCTTGTCTACTTTACCCATGTCAAACCCATGACTCAACAAGTAGGACTTAAGCCTCTCATACCAAGCTCTGGGGGCCTGCTTAAGTCCATACAACGCTTTGGAAAGTTTGAAGACATGGTGTGGGTATTTGAGGTTCTCGAAACCAGGAGGCTGTCTGACGTAAACTTCTTCCTCAATGACTCCATTAAGGAAGGCACTCTTGACGTCCATCTGGTAGAGCTTGAAACCCTTAGAAGCTGCAAAGGCAAGCAGGATTCTAATGGCCTCAAGTCGAGCTACAGGGGCAAAGGTCTCCTCGAAGTCTAGACCCTCAACCTGGGAAAACCCCTGAGCTACCAGTCTAGCCTTGTTTCGAATAACCACTCCATCATCGCTCTGCTTGTTCTTGAACACCCACTTAGTCCCAATAATATTGTGACCTCGCGGGGGCTCGACAAGCGACCAGACCTTATTCCTCTCGAAATTTTCTAACTCCTCATGCATGGCATTGACCCAAGACTCATCGGAAAGAGCATGAGAAACATCTTTGGGCTCAAAGGAGGCAATGAAAGCAGAATGGAGACAGAATTGAGATAAGCCAGATTTTGAGCGGGTAACACGCTCGAAGAGGTCTCCAATCATCTGCTCTGAAGGATGCCTTTTCTGGATATGTCGGGGAGGTCCAGGATGAGATGAAGAAGTGGCCTCTACCTCGTGAGCTGATGAGGTAGGAACAGAGCCACTAGCTCCAGAGGAAGCAGTAGGCAAAGGCTGATCACCTCGAGGTGCCGTGGAAGAAGGCATCTCAAGGGGAGGATGAGGAGCTGGATCAGGTAAACAATCATCGTCTCCATCGTCCTCATCATCCACAAAGATGGTCTCGGACTGCTCTAAAGAACCTAAGATATCGGGCCTAGTCCCCAGACTGGCCTCATCGAAGGTCACCTCACAGGTCTCTACCATTTTACTAGATTCGCAGTTCCAAACCCTATAAGCCCGCGAAGAAGGCGAGTAACCTAGAAAGATACCATCACAAGAACGTGACTCGAACTTGTCTAGATTCCCGGACTTCAGAATAAAGCACTTGCAACCAAAAACACGAAAATGAGAGACGCTGGGCTTTCGCCCGTATCTCAACTCATAAGAAGTGCGGTGCAAGTGTGCCCTAAGAAATACTCGATTTGAGACATGGCACGCGGTAGCTATAGCCTCAGCCCAAAACTTCTGCGGTGTAGAGTACTCATCAAGCATCGTCCTGGCCATCTCGACCAAGGTACGGTTCTTCCTCTCCACAACGCCATTTTGTTGTGGGACGTGCGGAGAAGAGAACTGGTGCTCTACACCTGTCTCACCACAGAAACTCTCGAAGTAGGAATTCTTGAACTCCGTGCCATTGTCGCTGCGGATCGCTCGTAAGGCACCCGGGAGCTCAACAGAAAGCCTACCGAAAAGACCTCGGAAATGTGAAAATGTCTCATCCTTCGAGGCTAAGAAAAACACCCAAGAATACCTCGAGAAGTCATCGACCACGACAAGAACATACCACTTCCCTCCTGCTGACTGCACTCGAGCTGGTCCAACAGTGTCCATATGGAGCAGCTGTCCCGGTGCATCGGTCACAGTAACTGTGACCGGAGGGTGAGAAGCGGCAACCATCTTGCCGTGCCGGCATGGAGCACAGACTAGATCTTTGACCATCTTGAGTTTCGGCAAACCACGAATGAGATCGTGGCCGCTAACTCGAGTCAAATGGTCAAACCCAATGTGACCAAGTCTCCTATGCCAAAAAGAAAGATCGCGGGACTCAGAAGCAACTAAACACCTGAGAGGATCACCAGAAGACTCAGAGAAATCAGCACGAAAGATCCTCCCAAAACGAGAAATCCCGCAAACCAGACTACCCGAAGAATCAAGAATTTTGCAATTGTTTTTCTTAAAGCTCACCTCAAAGTCGTCATCGGTAAGCTGAGAAACTGAAAGCAAATTGTACTGCAGCTTACTAACCAAGGCAACATCCTTTAGAATAAAAGAGGCATTAATGCGCACAGTACCTTTGGCGATGACGCGTCCAGACGAAGCGTTTCCGAAGGTGATCGTCTCATCACCTGGAGCGCGGGTTAGGGAGGAGAACCAACGGGAGTCTCTGGTCATATGTCGAGAACAACCGGAGTCTACAAGCCAAACCTTCTCCTTCCCTACCCGGCGAACCTGAGTCAAACAGAGAGTAAAGTCTCAGTACTGGGGTAAATCAAGAGTGATTTTGACACCCAATACTGAACAACACGTCGAGCAGATGAAGTCGTCAAGCACGACTGACCTCTATCTACCCTACGCTCTCTGTGACTCAAAGAAGCAGAAGGTCTGTGTGTAGACCTGAAGCTGTTGCTAGGTCCGACTGCTATGGGAAAGCGAGTCGAAACACCGGCAACCTGCTGATCACGCCGTGGGTAACTGTCTCGACAGGGGAAACGAGATGTACCCTCAGGACGGCGGAAGTCACGACCCGGAGCAGCACGAGGACGAAAACCAGAAAACTCAGAGAAACCAAGTCCTCGATGCTGCCCAAACCCGTCAGAAGCAAACCTGGACCTCGTGCTAGTCTTAGGTGCACTCAGGATCTGGGGCTGACCCTGAATACACCTAAGTGCCTCTGCACAGTCTCTACGCGCAATCCTGGCGCGCCTGAAGCAACTCTCGATCGAGTGCCCATCCTTCTGACAGAAGGTGCAGTGGTACTTCACCTTCTGAGAGGTGGAAGTAGCACGAAGATGCTTCGCCTTCTGAGAGGCCGAAGCAACAGGTGGAATCACCTTACTGTCAGAGATCCCTTGGACAAAACCCGCTGATTTGAATTTGACCTCATCAGATCTGGGCTCGACCTCGATCACACCTCCCACTATGGGTCTGAGAATAGCAGGAGGATGCTTCCTCATATCCTCATAGACATCATATCCTAGACCTTGATTGAACTTACAAATCTTGGATTGGTCTAGAATAAGATTAAGCTTCTTCTTGCCGCCTACAAATCTCTCGAGAGTGTTCATAAGATACTGACACTCCCGAAAGAGAGAGGTGCAAGAAGAGCAGGGAGAAGGGGGAACAGCAGGAGGCAAGGGAGCAGAAGAAGAACCAACAGTAGAGGAAAGAATGGCTTGTGCACGCACAGCCGACTCTGAGGGGACAATCCTACTACTAGCAGGTTGGTTCGCGTCTCTAGGCGTCTCACCCTTACCCTGGGGCTTCTCCCCCCACACCATCAATCACATCACAACCAGATTGTGGCTTCTCTAGTAAGTCCTTAGTTAGCTTCACACATTTGTCATTCAAAGCAACGAGTTCAAGTTTTAGTTTATCACAACTAATGCATGGTGAGCTAACAGGATCCTTAGTCGCATACTGAGCCATTTTCTTGTTGTTGTCAATCATTTCTTGAAACTGTTTTGAGACAGATTCAAGTTCAGCAGTTAACTTTGGACAGTTCAAACATGAATCAATAGGCTCAAGTAAAGAAGCACTCAACTCAGCAATCTTGTGATCTGCCCGTTTTAGGTTCATCTTCAATTTATTACAGTTTTCACATGATTCAGGCAGATCAAGGAGCATGGTATAATGACCTCTAAAAGCATTGTCCTTATCCTCACATGAGGTGCAAGAAGTAGTCTCAACAACAGTAGATGAAATAGACGCTACTCTACTCATCTCAAGCTCAGTAAGCAGACTAACATTCTCCACCTTAACAATATCGAGCTCAGAGGACAAACTATCATGCGAGGTCCTTAATTTCTCCATATCAACCAGCAAAGCAGAGCATGTATCGCAATCATCACTAGAGGGAGCAGATGTAAGAGCAATAATCTCTAGTGACAGTCTATCTATTTCCTTCTCTAACTCAGCACACCTAGCCTTAGCTCTAGCATGAAAACCTCCTAGCTTAAGAAAAGCATGATTGAGCTGGTCGTAGGTGGGACATACCTCATCCGAGTCGGAGTACAGCTCGTTGTCGCTGAGTTCGCCCTCGAGGGCCATGAAGCACATGCCAGAGAAGACGTCGCCGCCATCCTTGGGCTCTTGGTCACCCGTCCCGTCGTCGTCGCTCCATCCCTCCACCTCGCTGAGGTCGAGGTCGTCGAAGGCGGTGAGGACGTGGTGGAAGAGCTTCTTGGCCTTCCCGAAGTTGCGGAACTTCTTCTTTCCCGGAGCAGGTGCTGAAGGCTTCGTGTTGCGGTTCTTGTCGGTGTAGTCGTTCTTGCCCGAACCGCCATAGTCACCTTTACCCTTCCCAAGCTTGGGGCAGTTTGCTCGGATGTGGTTGGGGCCACCACACTCGAAGCAAATCACGGGTCCTCCTCTCTTTCTGTCCCTCCTCCCTTTGTAAGCATGGGAGAATCTTCGAGCAAGGAGGGCAAGCTGCTCATCCGCAAGCTGCTCTAACTGATCATCAGTTATGTCACAGAGAGCAGCAAGGGAGAATCCGCAAGAAGACTCAGAAGAGAGACCAGAAGCTGAACTGGGATCGGTGACCAAAGCCATCGACTGTGACTTCGACCTACGAGAGACAACGTCAATCTCGTGAGTCTTGAGGCGCGAGTACAGCGCGTCAAGAGTCAAGGTCGAGAGGTCTGTCGTGTCTTTGATGGTTGTCACTTTCATCTCCCACACGCGCAGATCGAGTGCCGCGAGCATCTGACGAGCGTTGTCCGAGTCGGGGTATGTGAGACCGACCGCTCGAAGGTTGCTCAAGATTTTGTAAAATCGCGAAAAGCACTCGTCCAGGGACTCACCAGCAAGCATCTCGAATTTGTTGTATTCGCACTTGAACTGGTCCTGTCGAACCGTCTTAATCTGGGTGGTGCCCTCATGGTATGCGTCGAGGGTCACCCAGATATCGTAGGCGGACGACAGGTGAGAGATGCGATCGAATTCGCTTCTGCTCAAGCCCGAGATAATGATGTTCCTTGCCTTCGCATTTGCCTCAACATCAGGCATGTTTGCCACGTTGATGTTCTCATCGGCAGGAACAACATATCGTACCTTCACCTTCCGCCAGATGGCGTACCCCTGAGCCTGGATGTATGTCTCCATTCGGCTCTTCCAAAAGGGGTAATCGATGCCATCGAAAACGGGCGGCTTGGTGGAGTACTTGTCCGTCGTCATGGCTCTTGAGACCGGTTAAGATCTATGAATTAGAGCTAACCGGCTCTGATACCAATTGTTGGATCGAAATCGGCGACAGAGGGGGGTGAATGTCGTTCATAAAAATTTAATCGACCCCCGAGTATCTACGATCTCTCCAATAGCTAGGGAGCTATGAAGAAGATTTAAATGCTCACTAGAAATACAGAGAAACAACACAAACTGGAGAGCAAATACTTGAGAAGCACAAGAACCAGAGCTATTTTTACTGCTAACCGAGGAGAGTTTTGCTACTCACAAATTGGCACCAAGTATACTGCAGATAGCTACCAGTCCAGACCGAAAAGAAAAGCTGAGATCTCCAACCAAAAGCAGCTATTAAATACCCACTGTTAGACCAAGAAATGGCTACCGAACAACCAAAGCAAAAAGTACAAAAGAAACTGTAGACTGAAGTCTCTTTTGTATTACTGCCAAAACCACAAAAAAGAATAAAGAAAGCTGAAAAAGAAAAAGGATACTTGCTGGCCGAGTAAGAGAGGCAATGATTGAGAATTGAGGTGCTGATTTTTCTCAAGAATGGCTGCCAACGGGAAGTACTTAGACCATTAAATGATGATTTTAATGTCTCAAAAGACTTTGACTTCAAGAGGAAGCAATCGGATACACTTTTGTGCTGCCACTAGCATCAAACAAAAGCTACAACGGGATCAAGGAAATGAATTCCTGTCCGAAGCAATGAACAGTCATTGTGCAGTTTGCCGAGAGCTACTACTGAGTAGTACTGGCTGGACTGCATGCAATGAAACAAAGAAACAAATTGCTAGCTACCCGCTGAACAAGCAAAATAGACTTGGCCGCAAGAAAAAGAACCAACAGAAGGCTCTCAAAAGAAAAAACAAGCCATAAGCAAAAGAGATGAAAAACAAGAACCAAGAACTTGAGAGATTCAACACATAATTTCTTAACAACGATACGGAGACATACATGATTAAGAGAAGTGTTTACATCTCAGCTCACCCCTCTCTCTCAATCTAACCCTACATCCCCATACATGCTTGAGAGAGATCAAGAACACAACCCTATCTCATATACCCACTCTCTCCACCACTAAAGCTCAAAGCAAAAGCCCTAAAACCCCTCTCCAAGTCATGCCAACAACCAGGAAACACACTCCTATTTATAGCATTCCTTGATGGGTTTACACTTTGCTTTGCCCATTTTACCCCTCCATGCTTTGCCCGCTAACCCGCTTCCTTTTGCAGCCTTGCGCTTTTACCGAAACGCCCCTGCTGCACCTTCTGGGAAGCTTCCGCGTTCCTTGTCTCGCACGCCTCGCAACCACCTCGAGTCCACGTCGTCTTCGACACATCCCGACTGTTCTGACCTCAGCGCCACCTGCGACTAGTCCAGTCCTCCGTGTCTCGCCACGACTCCACTCGACGTCCTGCAGCCATCACAGACAAAAACCACATCGCATAGCACGGCACAAAGCATATAAACATAATTAGTATCAACAAATCCTACTCAAGCGAGAAATGGCCCAAATGACCAACCGGGAAGACGACCACGCGTCAAATCTGTCTAATCACAACCCGATTTCGCCAAATGCCAAAGTGGCACGAATCACTCAAACCAAACTCACTCTCACCAACCCACGTGTCAATTACTCATCATCAACTTGGGATTTAGACCACATGGTCTCTCAATAAACTAGAGTGAGATGTATAGCGCCCGCAGCGTTTCCAGAATATACTGCACGTCGACGGCAAATGGCCATATCATCATCAGCAGAAAAAGAGAGGAACGAACGATCACTGACTCGTCGTATGTTCTTGACATAGCTAGGTGTGTCACTGTCGTGTTACTTAGTGTGTTACCTGGTACAGGGCTTCGCTCTTGAGCAGCGTCTTGTTACTGCTGTTGAACTTGCTGTGGACATTGGGCACGCTGTCGCCGCCGGTCGCCATGGCTCGCTCGCTCGCTGCCTCCCTGAGCTCTTTCTCTGCTTTAGCTGGTGCGGTACTACAGGTTGCAGTGTCCACCCCCACTAGCTCGGCATGATATTTATCCACTGCAAATGATTTGGTTATCAGTCGCTCTTTCCAAGAGTCTTTTTCTGTCTGTCAAAAAAACCCCACTGCTTTGGACTATAGTTATTTCTTTAAAAGATTCTCTTGCTCTCCTGTTGACTTATCAAAGCGTAAGGTGTTATCCCCCCCCCCCCCCCCCCTGTTCGTCTTGTTTATCCACAGCAGTACAGCACAAAATCGAATCTCTGAAAGCTCCATCCTCCGCGTAAATAGTAAGACAACACCATGGTCCATGGATATATGAATATGATGGGACCAAATTGGGATGCATTACATTTTCTTGTTTTGGGCTATTGTGGAATCAAGCAGACAATAATGCACTATGGAATGGGAAATGTAGTTGTCGGCAAGGTGTCATCGATGACGTTTTGTTTTGGGCTCATCAACAACGCCATTATTATAAGTAGGCATTTCTTTCGATTAAATCTATTGAGACAGGGGACTCGTATATAGGGTTTTAGGATTTGTAAATATATGCCATAAAGAGTTTTAGAGTAATTCTATTAGAATTAGAACTCCTACTCTTATTTAAATTATGATTCCTACTTTAAATTAAAGAAGAGCTAGAAGGAACTATATAAACCATGGAGGTGACCATGGAGAGGAATTAAGCAACAAAGTAATCAAGCTTACTTATTCAAAGCAGAAGGCATGTGGGAGGATTAGATGGTAGGATATTCTTTAGCACTAAGATCCTTGTATATAGCAAGGATCCGATGATCCTAAAAGATTCGAAAGGGTTGTGAGTGAGCGACAATCCATTGTACTTTTTTGAGATTGTACGTGAGGAATTTGCGGTCAGCTTCGATAAATCTTTTCTTTTTCATTGTGGTTACTTCAATGTACGAGATTTATCTTCTTTGTTCTTGATACCATGTATACTCGTACCGTATCTCACAAACTCTAATCCGATCTGGGGTTGCTACGCATAAGAAGGGATATTAAAGTGTAACAAATGGTATCAGAGCTAATACCGGATTAATCTGATTTGTGAGAAGATCGATAAAACGTCAGATGGCACAAAATCACGATCGATGTCAGTGATGTGGAATCAAGTAGAGAAGTGGAGGAAATTTTAGCGTGTGACAATATATAATGAAGGATATCCTTGTCCAGTAGAAACTAATCAGTGCTCTTAAAGGGAACAAACTAGAAAAGATGTCCAATGAAGACAAGAAGTTGATGGAATGGAAGGATATCAGTATAATCCACCTACGTTTCTTCGATGAGATAAAGTACTCAGTGATCCAGAAAAATTTGCCAAAAAAATTATAGAAGGACTTAGAATAATTGTATATGACAAAGTCGCTAACAAACCGGTGGGTACTGAAGTGACAATTGTACAGGTTGCATGTGGAGGAAGGTACAATATTCATTGATTATCTCAATGTCTTCAACAATCTTATCACGCAACTGATTAGTGTGGATGAGAAAATTGAGGAGAACGACAAGGTCATCGTACTAGTATCATCTCTACCATCATCATGGGAGCAATTAGTGATGAATATTCTCATAAAAAAAAGCACTCCCAACTTCAATGAGGCAGTTGCATATCTATAGGAGGTGGAGTCATTGAAAGAGCCATCAGAATCTTCATCCTTACGTGATCAAGCATTGGTTGCAATAGGTGTTGCAAGAAGAAGCAACGATCAGAGGAAGAAGAAGAGCACAACCAAGGACACACATGTATGCTATCTATGCAACGATGAAGGTCATATGATAAAAGATTGACCAAGTAAATGAAGCGTGCATACTTAGTGACGGTAGCAAAGGATAATTCTGATATACTAGTCGTCGATCAATCAGGTATTTCTCGTAGGTGGATATTAGATTTAAGTTGTTATTTCCATATATATATTCGGTTAAGGAGATGTTTGATGAAAGATCTCTACGTTTGGCATATGAAACTGTTCACTTAGCGGATTACAAGGAGTATGCAATTGCTGAGGTGAGAAATATTACATTGGAGATGTATGATGGAGCACATCGCACATTGATAGGAGCTCGGTATTTTCCCAGCTTAAAAAAGAATATAATATCTATGAGGTCATTTAAACTCACAGATATTGTAAACCATGGAGGTGACCATTGAGAGAAACCAAGCAACAAAGTACTCAAGCTTACTCATTCAAAACATAAGGCACATGAGAGGATTAGATACTGAAATATTCTTTAGCACTAATATCCTTGTATATAGCAAGGATCCAATGGTCCTAAAAGATTTGAAAAGGTTGTGAGTGAGCGACAATCCCTTATACTTTTTGAGATTGTACTTAAGCAATTTACGGTCAGCTTGGATAAACCTTTTCTTTCTCATTGTGGTTACTTTAACATTGTTATTTTTGTTCTCTCTACAAGATTCATCTTCTTTGTTCTTGATACCGTGCATGCTTGTGCAATATCTCACAAACTCTTATTCGATCCGGGGACTGCTACTCATAAGAAAGGGTATCAAGGTGTAACAAGTGGTATAGAAACTAATGCAGGATTTATCTGATTTGTGAGAAGATCGATAAGATCAGGAAGCACAAAATCACAATCAATGTCGACGATGTGGAATCAAGTAAAAAAATTGACAGTGGAGAAAATTTCAGCGTCTGGCAATGTGTGGTAAAGAATGCCCTCGTTCAGTAGGAGCTAGTCGCTGCTCTTAAAGGGACAAACTAGAAAAGACGTCCGATGAAGACTGGAAGTTGATGGAGTGAAAGGATGTCAATATAATCTGTCTATGTCTCTCCAATGAGGTAAAATACTCGATGGTCAAGAAGAATTCACCAAAAAAAATTACAGAAGGACTTAGAACAATTGTATATGGCAAAGTCGCTAACAAACTGGTGGGCACTGAAGCGACAACTATACAGGCTATATATGGAGGAAGGTACAATATTTATTGATCATCTCAATATCTTCAACAAGCTTATCACACAACTGACTAGTCTGGATGAGAAAATTAAGGGGAACAGCAATGACGTTGTACTGGTATCATCTCTACCATCATCATGGGAGTAATTAGTGATAAATATTCTTGTCAAAAAAAGCATTTCTAACTTCAATGAGGCAGTTGCATATTTATAGGAGGCGGAGACCTTGAAAAGCGATCGAAATCTTCATCCTCAGGTGATCAAGTATTGGTTGCATTAGGTGTTGCAGGTAGAAGCAATGATCAGAGGAAGAATACCAAGACCAAGGGCACACGTGTATGCTACCTATGTGACATGAAGGTCACATGATAAAAGATTGGCCAAGCAAATGAACCGTGCATACTCAATGAGAGTAGCAAAGGATGATTCTGATGTACTAGTCATCAGTCAATCAGGTACTTCTCATAGGTAGATATTATATTTAAGTTGGTATTTTCATATATATTCGATGAGGGAGATATTTGATAAAGAATCTCCATGTCCAGCGTATGGAACTGTTCACTTAGCGGATTGTAAGGAATATGCAATTACTGAGGTGAAAAATATTACATTGGAGATGTATGATTGAGCATATTGCATATTGATAGGAGCTCGGTTTTTCTCGCTTAATAAAGAATATAATATTTATGAGGTCGCTTAAACTTAAAGGTTGTGAGTTATCACTTTGAGGTGGAGTCATATGAGTTAATTGCAAAGTGCAAGTAATTATGAAGAGTACCTGGAATAATGGAAGATACCAATTAAAGGGTAATCTTAAAAGTGGAGCAACCAATAAGAGGCCTGATAAAAATTCTAGTAAGAAGAAGGAAACTGTGTCATCAACGGTAGGTACTCAGATCTCATCTACAGTTATATGCGGAACTGCAAAGGCGTCTGCAAAATCTAGCAAACACAAAGGTGAAGATACGAGCCGTTGGAAGAAGATAGACATGGTAGGACCAAACACGCGGTACAAAAGAGCAAGTGGAGCTCGGTGACGATACAAACCTATGACATGGAAAGCTATAGGAACATGATGTATGGTTAATCAAACTACATAACAAAAGAGCTCACAAGAGGAGGGTTCGGACAGGTTAGCCAGAACACTGACACACACATTGTGGTAATGTGCATAAGCCTCTATGGTGGGGGCAATCTGAAAGGTGGTAGGAAAAATAAAAAAAAATGTAGAGTTGACTTGGAGCGAGTTCTTAAAAGAGCACAGTGGCTTTAACGAATAAGAATTAAGATGGAGATTGTTGAGATAAGATGACTCATATCTAGCCTTTTAGGATTTGAAAAAGTGTGCTATAAAGAATTCTAGATGACCCCACTATGATTAGGACTCTTACTCCTGTTTGATTAAGATTCTTACTCTAAATTGGAGAAGTGTTAGGAGGAACTAAACCATAAGGGTGACTATAGAAAGAAACTAAGCAACAAAGCAATCAGATCTACTAATCCAAAGCAGAGGACGTACGAGAGGATTAGATGTTAGGATATTCTTTGGCACTAGGCTCTTATATAGGGCAAAAATCTGAGGAACCTAAAAAATTTCGAGAGGGTTGTGAGTGAATAACAACCCCTTGTACTCTTTTGAAATTGTGCTTAACGAATTTGCGGTCGGTTTCACCAAATCTTTTCTCTGTTGTTATGGTTATTTCAACGTCATTATTTTAGTTCCTTCTATGATATTCATTTTCTTCGTTCTTGATACTTGTATATGAAGAGATCCAAGTCGTGGATCACAGCTCCATCACGACGACTACTAGATTACACCGGCACCCGCTAAGGAATTCACTAGCTGACACTATCAGCTTGCCGTATTCCTTGGAGAACTCACGGGAAGGATAGTTTTTTTTTCTTTTTAAAAAAGTAGGGACGGGAACCTATGACCTTTCGAAGCAGTGCTTACTTAATTGCTTTGCTAACTCTTTCCTTTTTGCTCTGGTTGCTTAGTTGCTATTATCTGGCACTCTCTACGGTATTCCTCCACTCTGTTCTTCACATCACGTCCTATTTCGTAGCACGGGTGTAATATCATGTCCCTTAGAACCACCACACTACCAATTTGCAATGAGTTAAATGATCATATAATGTTTCAGAGGGCATGGCTAGTATTTCCTGAGGCTAACCAAAAAACAGAATTATATTTAGGGGTTGAAGGGAATATCACAGACGATTTTTAAGTAAAAACCGTCTGTGATAACTGATAATCACAGACGGTTTTATAGCTATCACAGACGGTTTTTACTCAAAAACCGTCTGTGATGATCAGTATCACAGACGGTTTTTATTATCAGCTATTACAGACGGTTTTTACTCAAAAACCATATGTGATAGCTGATAATCACAGACGGTTCGAAAACCGTATGTGATGACCTTCGATTATCACTGATCCATAAATACAGACGGTTCACAAAACCGTCTGTGATGACCTTCGATTATCACTGATCCATAAATACAGACGGTTCACAAAACCGTCTGTGATGACGTTTTCGAACCATCTGTGATGACCTTTTCTGTAGTAGTGTAAGCCCTTTAAGCAAAACGATGAGAAAAATCGAAACGATGGCTACACACGCGTAGGCCCATTTCCACTCGGGAGCATGATACCATCAGGGCTTGGGCGAGTCTTGGGCTGGTATTACAACCGGATCCAGCCTACAATAGGAACTTACGTTGCGGTCATAACTACTTACATCAGGGCACATGATACCATGTCTTAACATAGATGTGAACTAGATACTACATCTCAGTGCCTACTTTTGGGAAGTTTCATGTAATTTCCCCCGAGAAGAAAAAAAAACATGAATCCCACTCTTGTTCTTCGTGTGGGCAAGAAGCTAAAAGGTAGCTAAAATGTAAAGAAAAGCCTCCAATGCACTATGCAAGTTACCTGATACTCCGAGAATCGGCAGCCATTGCAGGCATTTTGATTCACTCAACTTGCATTTTTTTTGGGAGAGGAATTCATTTCACTTGCTAGGAAGGTCTGCTTTCTCAATGCCGTGTGAGCACAAGCATCTTTTGCCGGTGGTAGTTTTGGTAGTACCAAAAATCTTCAAAAAAAAATAAAAATAAAAACTTCCAATGCCGTCGCGCTCTTGGATGGTTTGATTGCTCCGTGACAACCGACCCGCGCACTGGTCGCCTAGCGTGGGCGCGTGATGGATCATGGCGACGAGGTGGGATGCAACGGCGGGCGAAATTGGGCTTGGAGCGTTGGGCTATAGCCTAGAGAGGATTGACTCGGCCTGTGTGTATGCCGCCTCGGCCTGATAGGCTGGGCGCACGAGCCAACCTCCAAGTATTTTTCATGCGTGCACCCATTTTGCATCGGCAACCATACGTTCTTCTTGACACGGTTTTTCCATCTCATAAGCTGATGATCGTGAAGCTATTTTAACTTTTAAAGGAGTCGATCCCAAACACGGTGATCGATCACTCTTACACTCACCCTCCACCCTCAGTCCCTCAACTCGTGAAATCTTACTGAAACCACCGAAAAGTTGAGTCGTGGCCACTGTTCGTGTCGGTCACATGAGGCGGCGGCAGATGGTGACGCTGTTGGCGATGGCAAGCAGGTACACCTCGACGCGCTTATCGGTCACGACCGAGCACCGCCTGTCGCGGTCCGACATGGGCACGTCGGGCGGCAACGCCACCGTGCCATCCCACAGCGTGTTGTCTCATAAGCTGCTCGTGGTTCCGCACGTAGTTGGGCTTGTCCGCGTCCACGAACGCGAACTCGAACCGAGCTTCTGCCCCGCCGCAGCCTCCTCGGCGAGGAGCCCTTCGAGTCGTGCGAGCCCAGCTCCCTCGCATAAAGTCGACTTTGTGAGCGATGCCAGCCTTTTGTTAGCGACATGTTCTAGAGTTGATCATAAAATTGGTTATACTATTACTATATTTATGATTATTTTAATAATTATTATTATGTTCTTTGAACAAATTATCATTTATAAATATTAGCAAGTATATGACTTATTAATGAAGCTCTTTATCATCGTGTTATTCTAAAAGATCTTTAGTCAGATGTCACTAATCAGGACACTAGTGACTTATAGACCAACACATATATTAATTGATGACCACCTTTAACCAATGATAGATATAGAATATCAAATTAATAATATAGACATATGTTAGAGAACATGGTATTATATTTTTATATGCCATCATTTGGTCTCAAGCAAACGTTACTCTATAACTGGGTAGTTATAAAGATATCTTTCGGGTATGCTATAAAACATGCAGAGAAATATGATTGATCGAATATGGAATTTACCCCTCCTACATAACAGGAGAGATATCTCTGGATCCCTCGATGTGGTCAGATAAAGGATATGCATGGTCATACCACAAGTGATCGAAGAGTCGACTACATGAAGTTATCCATCACTAGATCGGAAAAAGATTGAATACTACATGAATGATATGTTTCTCATCTAAAGTTCGATCAGATATCGTGAGGCAAAAGGAAAATACGCAAACAGGTCGTTAAGTCTGATCTGACACGAATTGATCGTATGGATATACTGACTGATCATGAGCTAGTCGAACATATCATAAAATAGTCAGCGAACTGGTCATATGGGGATATGAACTAGTTGTAACCGATACGATTTGGTCATAAAGAGTTACGAACTAATTGTGAGAGACCAAGACTTAGTTACAAATCATATTGCATAAGGTTCATCCAGATTGATCTTTGTGTATACTTGGAGTCGATATGTCCTGCTAGGGACCGCTACCGACTAGTGATAGGAAAGATGTTTTCAGGGCACAACCAAATATACATGAATTTATAAGGTCACACACTTAACGGATTTGAACAGTAAAGGACCTAGTTGAAGACTTTTCAAGTGGGATACAATATCTATTCGTATTGGATAAGGATCTCGTCGAACGCTCTCCATGTATGATATAATCTCTACTCATGTTGGATTATTATTCGGCCGGAGGCTCTATATAAGGGGAGTATTGTGGCTATGGGTTTATGTGTGAGATAGTGAGAGACATTGCACCACCTACCAAACCCCAACCATCTCCTTCCGAAAGGCCTTACTGTGTGCGTTAGTACTAGCACACCAGCGCACAACGTTTCATCCCTAGATGTGTGGACTTCGGTAAAGCGCTGATGCAGCTGCAACACTAATCGGGATGATTCGACGAAAAGACAATTGGCACATGGAGATCAACTAGCTTCCAAATATCGTTTTTCACAAATGTTGAATAATCGACTACTTCCACTACATTGATGCCTGCTACGTTGAACCAGGCTGTTTCGACTCTTCTTCCGCTACACTATGCGTCTAGTGGTAATGATCTATGATCTTTTACTCGTATGGCTTTCTAGTTTACGCGGTAGAAATTTTAATTTGCACTAGTGTAGCCTATCATATCCCAACACTTTTGTATGACAGGCAAGCCTGGGTGGAAGTACCCCTAGCTAACGTCGATCGCAATGACCTTGCTATCGTCGGGGAGGGTGAGGGCAGTGGCAAGTGGCCAGTGAACTCCCCGACCACTTATTAGTATTGGACCCACGAGTGTTATGCCAATTTATTCCTAAAAATTCTAAAGTATAGTATGACTTAGTCCCGCATTGCTTGTACAAGTAGGAGTACATGTAATATGAAACTAGAGTTCCTGTTACCCTTTAAATATGTGACACATATCATGTGGTGGCATGGGTACAATTGCTAAAATCATACACATGCACGTGCGCACTCACATGTGTATTCATGTGGAAACATGTTATTTGTGATGCGCAGCCGTGTTGTTCCTTGCACATTAAATCTAACTTTTATTTTGCTAAATCATACTATCATATCTTTCTTAATTCTATTTGAATGCGAATTCAAATGTCTGGAAAAATTTGGTTTAATTGAGTTAATGGTGTCAGTTTCTGCAAAAATAATTTGTACATCCATAAAAGACCTATAGATGTCTAGGCTAGTGACATCAAATTCATCATTCCTATCTCACATTATCTTTTGCCTCTTGTGAACTGTGCTAGGGTGTTGAGTCTAGGGCTGTGCAAAAAAAACCGAACCGAAAAAACCATACCAAAAAAACCGAACCGAACCGGTCAACTCGGTTTGACCGGTTTTCGGTATTCGGTTCAGTAGCTAGAAAAGGGGTATTTGAATGATTCGGTTTTTTCGGTAAAAACCGAAAATCCCGAAAAAACCGAAAAGCGCACAGCACCTCTCCAGTCTCGGCGGCCCACCAGCAGTCCAGCACCACGCACCGACAGCCCGGCCTGACGCACGCGCACGGCAGAGTGCAGACTGCAGACGGCATCTAACCTAACCCTAGCGGCGATGCCCCTCACCAGATCCACTTCGGCGCTTCCTCTCGAACCGAGCTCCTCGTCGCCTCGTCGATCGGCTCGCCGCTCGTCAGATCCACTGCCGGTGCTCCCCCCCCCCCCCCCCCAAGTGCTCCGCGCCTCCGCCTCCTTCGCCCTTCGGTGCTCGGCTGACGGCTGCCCCGCCTCCTTCAGTGCTCCGGTGCTCCGCGGCTCCGCCTCCCTCTCCCAAGACGCCGGCGTGGTAGCGCCAAGCCCCCGCGGCCCCGCATGGAGCTCTCCCTCTCCCAAGACGGCGACGCCACTGCTATTCTGACTCCACTCCAGTCCGCCGGTATATGAACCAATACGCCACACCCACACTCTTGATTATTGCGGTATACCATCTGTATTGAATCAAAACCACTTTGTGAGTCCTGAGAATTGGATATGGTAGTTTGCCATTACTATAGATGACCAACAGCTTGCATTTTTCCCCATGAAATCGCCTATTACCAATTTCCTGGCATGTGTTGTGTTCTGGGTGAAAGATCCACTATAGGTTGTTACTGTGAAACTGTATACTTATGGCCCTAAGCTCTTGTCAAGACTCAAGAGGATCAATCAAATCTTATTTCTTTAAATTGGTGTTATTAATTCGTTTGTAAGCATATCTGGCCTTTGTTGTTCTGAATTAATAAAGAGCATGTTTTGTTTGATGTAAATTATGGACTTGAACCCCACGTTGCTATATGCTTTCTCGTTTTTAGCAAGGGATAACTTAACGTGATTCAGGTTTGCCTGCTGTTGACTGCTGTGGTTCATCAGATATTATATTCTGTACATTTTTCACCTTTGTATCTTGCAAGAATATAAACAACTGACCTAATAGTTAGAGCAAAAAGTAATTGTACAAAATGGCCTGGTATTTTTTACTAAGACCTTTTTTATATTTTTGTCTTGCATAGTGGCATACTTATGTGTGTGCTGTCACTGCTGTGTGCTGTGAATTTCTGAATGTAGAATGGAGTATTGCCGTATTGGAGTCTTGGAGTTGGAGATGATATTATTTAACGTTTAGCAATTCGCGCAAACTTTGGTAAAAATTGGTATTAATCGATACCGTACCGAAATAAAATGGTATTTACCAATCCCATATCGTATTCTGGAAAATACCATATTTACCAAAATACTAAAACCGTATTTACCGATTAAACCGTATTTAACGAACCGTATAAACCGAAAAAACCGAACGAATTGAACAGTCCTAGTTGAGTCGTCAAACCTTGTCGGTCTTTCTTCTTGGCGTACACTGGAAAGGAGGGAGAATGGCTATCTCCAAGTTATTGCCGCAGAGAGTGCCTACCCAGGGTGACAATAAGATTTCTGACAACACAACCCGTGCGACCGCCCGTCTTCTTCATCAACTACTTTCGCGACCGCACGTCTTTGCGCTTCTTCCATTTTCTTTATGAACACATTGTACGTTATTCGTGTTACCGACGGACTCTTTTATAATTCTGTTCTTGCGTATATTAAAAGTACAAATATGATTTGTCTGCTACCTTTAAGTTATGAGTTTTGTATCACTAGTATTTTATAATACATGCCTCCTTTTAATATTTAAAATTAAAAATATTGCCGGTCATCTTGATCCGCATCCCCAGCAGCTGGCCGGGCCTCGTACCAATCAAACAACAGAAGACTAATGACCACATACTGACATACATGGCTGTCAATGCAACTATACAAACGAAAAGCGGCTGCTACTAAAAAGAGCGCGAGATATATAGCGCGCAGTACGTACCGCTCGTGTTTGTCCGTGAGGAGGCGCAGCTCGCCCGGCAGCACCGTCGTGTCCAGGAAATACTGCACGTCGACGGCCACAAATAAAAACGAACGAACGATCACTGACTCGTACGTTCTTGACATAGATGCGTCGACTGTCGTGTTAATCAGTGTGTTACCTGGTACAGGGCTTCGCTCTTGAGCAGCGTCTTGTTACCGCTGACCGCTGTCGATGTTGCTGTGGACGTTCGGCACGCTGTCTTTCTGCTTTAGCTTGTGCAGTTGTGCGGGACCGCGGGCCGCCGTGTCCGCCCACCCCCACTACCTCGGCGTGATATTTATCGACTGAAAGAGACTTGCTGGTTCCCGCGATCGCTCTTTCCATTACTCTTCCTGTGTGTTAAACCACTGCTTTAGTATTTAATTATTCTTTTAAAAATAAATCACATGCTTTAATTGTTGACCGATCAAAGGTGGCGTTTGATCAACGCGTAAGCTGTCTTATTGGTGTTTACACTTTCATCCTTCCGTTCATCCTGTTTATTGTTCCGAAGCTTCGTCGACAGCACAAAATCAAATCTCTCAAAGCTCCACCCTCCACGTAATACAGCATCAAGGAGATATTATGGGGACCAAAGTTAAGAAGCATTACATGTCACGTCTTGCTGTCAGTGAAGTTTAAAAAGATATACTAGTATCACTTAAGGAAGAGCGAGTGATGCCAAGACAAAAGGGGAGAGGTAGAAATATTTGTTGTGGATGACACAGCCGAGTTAGGCAACACGAAATCCAACATCTCACTCACGGTGTAGATTCAATGATCCGCTCGTTTCGATTTCGACTTATGATTTTTGATTTCTAGTTCACTATTTCTTAATTTCATCTTTTTTTGTTTTTTTAGCTTTTTAAAGTTTTTTTACCTTTTTCCGTATTCTTTTGTATTATCCGTGATGGGCTAACATGTTTTTATTTTTGAATTTTTAAAATTTTTATTTACGTTAAAAAAGGCTACCAACAGTTATAGTGCAAAATAAACCAGTTATAGGAAAAAAAAACCATAAGTCACATATTCTAGTTGAGGGGTCGTTACTCACTAAGGTGAACCTTACAAGTTTATTTCGCTCAAAGAGAGTCGCTCTTAAGAAAGTAAGATACCGTGTATTATCTTTCTCACCATGGGACCCCTCTAGTGAACCATGCGAAATTATCCGTACGTCAGCCGTAGATCCGTCATAAGGACTATGTTAGATTATTCTTGTGTACCCATGAATCATGGTTGGGGCATTGACAGGAAAGGGCATGGCTATTACGCGGGTACCCGCTAAGAAATTTACTCGTGACATTTTCAACATGTCGCTTTCCTTGTTGTGACTTGTGAGCCCTGCCAAAATAATGTCTTTCAGTGTTGGAGAAAAGGATAGGCTTAGGCCCCGTTTGGCACGGCTCCACTTCACAAGTGGAACTGTTTTTTTTACTTCACAAGTGGAGCTGGGTGAAGCTACTTTTTTCAGCTCCACCCAAGGAGCTACTTTTGTCTCAGCAGGTTTTAAGAGACTCCTTAGGTGGAGCTATTTTGTTGTACCCCGTTTGGCACAAAACAGCTCCAGGAGCCGGTGGTGGAGCTGTGCCAAACGGGGCCTTAATAATATACTGAGCTCTCTTTTAGGACAATTGGATCCTTCATATTTTTCCCCAAAAATGACTCTTTTGTCCTTCTCCTACCACACCAGCCATGGTTTTCGGCTAGATCCCTCAACTGTACCACCCCTTACGACGGTGGCAACCAGCCTCTCTTGTGCCTTCATTGCCATTGGCTCCGTCCTGTGCTCCTTTGGCCAACTTTGCTACTGCTAGCACATTTTCTGCACCCTCTATAGTCTTTCGTCTCATTGCTGCCAACACTAACCCCACCTTGATCACCTCCACTACCAGTTGTTTGACCTTGTCACCCTCCTACCCAACTCTATCATCCTCAAGAACCTCCTCCTCTGCCTCCTTGGCGTTCGCAAGGAGTGGCCGCCTAGGGAGGAGGTATACGGGAGGTGGTGTGTCGGGTGGCGATGGAAGGGTGGGTACAGGAGGCAGCGTAGCCAGTGGCAACATGGAACAAACATGGTAAGAGAAGGAAGTGTGGAGGTGGACATCGAGTAGGAAGGGAGGGAACAAGTAGAAGAATGACCTCTTGTCGCAGATTTCGATGGTAGCGGAGGCTAGAGGTAGGTAGCGGTGATTAGAGCCATGGTCGACAGGCGAGGAAGAAGGGGACAAGCCAGGAAGAAGAAGAAGGGGAAAGGGGTCATTTTTGTTGGGTTTCTCCCAGGAAACAACACGCTCAAGCAATCAACAGTCTTGTGTTTTCAGGAGAAGTACAGTATTTCGGTAGGAGATGAAAACGGCAAGAAGAACACACAGATGGGGCAATTTTCGTATCTTTCTCACTGAATGCGAAGAGAATACAATGGTTAACCCATTTTACAACTGACTCAACAGCAAAGCTAAAACTCCTGGCTTCGATCCTATTTTGTCGGACACGCACACACGACGTCGCACCTACTGCACGGTTTGCTTAACTGAAAACGACTGAAATCTGAAACTTTCAAAGGATGCGCTAGACTCTGAAAACTCCGGTTCAGTGTGAACCAGCCTGATCAAGTCAGGGTTATTTCTCACAATTTTGGGGTTAAACTGAAGAATCCAATCTTTGGAGTGGTAAAAGATTGATTATATTTCGTAGAGTGGCAAATTCTAAAACATCATTCTTTGGAGTGATAAATATATATATTCAAAAAGATAATTGTGGATAGTTGAAAGGGTTAGAGGTCAAGCTATCCTTGAGCCCTAAACTCTTCCGTAGAGAAAGGATCTAAGAATCTAAAATGTTTGATAATGTGATACAGTGACAATGCATTGTACTCTTTTGAAATTGTACTTATAGAGTTTGCAATTGGTTTCGCCAATCTCTTCCTTTTGTTATGGTTGCTTCACTGCTTTCCTACTGTTTCCCTCGACTTTGTTTTTGATATCATGCGGACTCCCATTTTATTTTAGAGTACAACTATTCTAAGGGCATCATGAGATTGGCAACTCACAGAGGCGTTCCTTATGCATCCTTAAAAAACTTTCAAACAATTCTACAAAACTTTCAAATTATTAAAAAAAGAACAAAAAATTTTCCAATTGAGAAAAAATCAATTTGGACAAAAATTCAATTGAGAAAAATTGATTTGAAACAAAATTTCAATTGAGAAAAAAAATTGATTTAGTAATATTTTCACTGACAGTGCTATCCCATGCTCCAGTCACCGTAGCAACCACCTATGCATAACAGCACCCTCGTCACTCCGCCTCCTCTTTCTCACCCCGCCACTGTTGAAAATATAAGCACATGTAGGTTCAATTTATTCCATAAATAAATCATGACATCATGCACGCAAAATAACAGAACCATCACAGGCATAAAAGATCTAGACATGTAAACCAGGAAACTGTACATGAACAGATCTAATACGGAGAACATGACTGTTACGTACCGATGGTTCTGTTCTGATCGGTTTGCCGATGTAGACGCTGCAGGCACGGTGAGGATGACACGAAGTCGATGACGATTCGCCGAAGCCGAACGACGAGGAAGACGAGCCAGAGCTACAGCGAGCAGTCGCGCAGAGCGCTTCCCAAAAACCTTATTCGCCCTCTCCCGGTGCAGGACTTCGAAGGCGACGGTTCCGGAGACCTGCTCTCCCGAACAACAGTGCACGCCGGCGGACGGGACGGAGTAGACTACGTGGGACGGCGCAGCACAATGGATGGAGGAGGCAAAACCCTAGATTGATTTTCGCATATGCTGTATGGAGGCGGCGACTCCGTATTTATAGAAAACCAGGACGCGTGATCAAGACGCCTGCACGTTCTCCATAACTCGTAAGCGAACCAGATTAGTCACGTGTAACCGATCCGGATTCACCGCCACTCAAAACACAAAATAAAACTGCAAAAGGAAGCCGCGTCTGCGCAAGCACCTGGACCCGATTTTGGCGGACCATTCACGCAGGTGCCGTGCGCCCGCGCCCCCCGCCCCGCCCGGCCCCGCCCGGCGAGGCGAGGCGAGCAAGCGCGCGCGTGTTATCCTCTAGTTCTCTCCCACACATGCCTCAAGTGGCTAGGAGTGCACCATCCCTTTTAAGGTGGTCTTCCTCTCCTAGAACTAGCAATATGGTACTAAAGGTCACATGCATGCCTCCTTTGCATGAGTGGGCCTTTGAGATTTAATAGGAATTATTCTTATTATATGGGCTTGGCCCACATAATCCAACAATCCCCCACCAGATCTCAAAGTCCCACAGAGATTTGTCTGAATTCCAATGTACTGTTTATATATCAGTATTTCGATGGAGACCGATTAAGGTTGAACATCCACCTAGAATTCCAAGCTACACTTACTCACAACTTGAACAATGGACTATGCCTTGAATTGCAAGTTTGGTGCAAGCAAGCTTCACTTAAAGACTTAACTGATACTAGGCCGCCAGTAGGCTACCCCTCGGTTGGAACGTATAAGTCATACTCCTTGGTCTCTTCATGAGCTTAGTAGGAGATTACCCAAGATCTCCATAGACTGCGACTAACAGTCGGGCTCATATAGGTGTGTTCTTTCAAGAACGTTCTGCAGGATAACGTCTTCGCTTCTAAAAGCCAATGGAACACATTAAGGCCTTAACCAACCTGCCTTGCAGTTTCTGAGAGTATTGCATCTTCACATAGAGAGGGTTAAAATTACTCTCCTCCAGTTAACTAATGGCTTGTTTTTCCCAGATCCTAATTCACGGGATCTCCGATCACATAGGTTGGGTTACTACCATAGATAACTCACACGGGTCTCATACCCATCTCCTTCGATGCACTATCTATCACATTCCGTGATAGTCCCTTTGTAAAGGGATCTGCCAGGTTTTTATCTGTTTGGATGTAATCCAAGGTTATAACTCCGGAGTTTCTCAATTTCCTGACAGACTTCAATCGTCTCTTGACATGCCTAGACGATTTCATATTATCCTTAGAACTGTTCACTTTAGCGATAACAGTTTGATTATCACAGTTCATAAGGATAGCTGGCACTGGCTTTTCCACCGTAGGTAGATCCATCAATAGATCCCGTAGCCATTCTGCCTCAACAGTAGCAGTGTCTAGTGCCGCAAGCTCTGCTTCCATGGTTGACCTCGTCAAAATGGTCTGTTTGCAAGACCTCCATGAAACAGCACCACCACCAATAGTGAAAACATATCCACTAGTGGCTTTGATCTCATCAGCATCAGAGATCCAGTTGGAATCACTATAACCCTCCAGCACCGACGGGTACCCAGTATAGTGAAGTCCAAAGTTCGAGGTACCTTTCAGATAGCGCAACACTCGCTCAAGCGCCTTCCAGTGATCATCTCCTGGGTTAGATGTAAACCGGCTTAACTTGCTCACAGCAAAGGAGATGTCTGGCCTTGTTGCACTAGCTAGGTACATAAGTGAGCCAATTATCTGAGAATATTCCAGCTGATTCCTAGCAATTTTCTTATTGTTACGAAGTAACACGCTAGGATCATAAGGTGTTGGAGAAGGCTTGCTATCAGAAAAACCAAAACGGCTCAAGACCTTTTCCACATAATGAGATTGCAAAAGTGTAATCCCATCCTCACCTCTAACCAATTTAATGTTTAGAATAACATCAGCTACTCCCAGATCTTTCATATCAAAGTTTTGAGACAAGAATGATTTGACCTCATTTATCACATTGATGTTTGTCCCAAAAATCAGGATATCATCCACATACAAGCATAGAATAACTCCCTCACCCCCACCATAGCGATAGTATACACATTTATCTGCATCATTGACAGCAAAGCCTGCAGATGTCAGTGTTCTATCGAACTTCTCATGCCACTGCTTAGGAGCTTGTTTCAGACCATACAAAGATTTCAACAGTTTTAACACCTTGCCTTTTTGACCTTCTACTACAAATCCATCAGGCTGTTCTATGTAAATTTCCTAATCCAGCTCTCCGTTAAGAAAAGCTGTCTTAACGTCCATTTGATGAACGAGAAGACCATGTGAGGCAGCCAAAGCAAGTAGTACTCGAATTGTGGTCAGTCTAGCAACAGGTGAGTAAGTGTCAAAGAAATCTTCGCCTTCTTTCTGAGTATAGCCCTTGGCAACAAGCCGAGCCTTGTACTTTTCAATAGTACCATCAGGCCTAAACTTCTTTTTGAACACCCACTTGCACCCTACAGGTTTGCACCTATAAGGTCTATCTGTCAGCTCCCAAGTTCCATTAGCGATAATGGAATCCATTTCACTACGGACAGCCTCCTTCCAGTAGTCTGCATCAGGGGATGCATACGCTTCTGAAATAGACTTGGGAGTGTCGTCCACAAGGTACACAGTGAAATCATCACCAAAGGATTTGAATATCCTTTGTCTCTTGCTCCTTCTAGGAGCTCCACTGTCATCCTCCTCATTGACAAGTTCATGTGTATGTTCAAAAGATTCAGGTGGTGTGATTGAACTGGAATTATTTCAGAAGGTTGACTAGTAGTGTTATGTGTATCCTTCATTGGAAAAATATTCTCAAAGAATGTTGCATCTCGAGACTCCATAATTGTACCAACATGCATGTCAGGTACCTCAGTTTTAACTATCAAAAATCTATAGGCAGTGCTATGATTAGCATATCCCAGAAAGACACAGTCCACAGTTTTAGGTCCAAGCTTGCGTTTCTTAGTTATTGGCACATTAACTTTCGCCAAGCACCCCCATGTACGTAAGTAAGAAAGTGATGGTTTTCTCCCAATCCATACCTTGTATGGTGTTTTGTCCTTATTTCTGTTAGGAACTCTATTTAATACATGATTAGACGTTAGCAAAGCCTCCCCCCACCATGCCTTAGGTAAGCCCGCAGTGTCTAACATGGCATTCACCAAGTCAGTCAACGTGCGATTTTTCCTTTCGGCAATCCCATTTGACTCGGGAGAATAAGGAGGCGTCCTCTCATGTATAATACCATGTTCCTCACAAAATAAGTCAAATTCGTTTAAGAAATACTCTCCACCACGATCTGATCTAAGTCTTTTTATCTTTCTATTTAACTGGTTTTCAACTTCTGCATTATAGATTTTAAAATAGTCTAAAGCCTCATCTTTCGTTTTCAATAAATACACATAACAGAACCTAGTTGCATCATCAATCAATGTCATGAAATATCGTTTTCCACCCTTCGTCAACACGCCATTCATCTCAGAAAGATCTGAATGCAGGAGTTCTAGTGGTGCCAAGTTTCTCTCCTCGGCAGCCTTGTGAGGCTTACGAGGTTGCTTTGATTGCACACAGCTATGGCATTTAGAACCTTTGGTGATGGAAACGTTTGGAATTAAATTCATACTGGAAAGCCGAGACATCAAACCAAAATTAATATGACATAGACGTGAGTGCCAAACATTAGCCTCATCATCCACACTGCCACAAATATGGTTCACAGTCTTATTGTAGAAATCTGAAAGGGAAAAGCAGAACAAGCCTCCGCACTCATAGCCTTTACCAATAAAATATCAATGTTTAGACACGACTACTTTATTAGACTCAAATACCAACTTAAGCCCGTCTCTACATAAACGGGAGCCACTAACGAGATTCTTGTCTATAGAAGGGACATGCTGCACGTTCTTCAGCTGCACGATCTTTCCCGAAGTAAACTTCAGATCTACCGTGCCAACACCATGAACAGTAGCATGTGACCCATTCCCCATTAGGACGGAGGAATCTCGGGCGACCTGATAAGAAGAAAACAACGAAATATCAGCACACACATGTACATTAGCTCATGTATCAATCCACCAATTGGTAGATTGACTAACTGAAAGAACAGTAGGTAAATTACCATACCCAGTCCCATCTCCAGTCTTGCCAATGGTCACGTTGACAGACTTAGAAGTCTGTCCTGCAGGTGCCTTCTTTCCTTTGCGTTGTGGGCACTTCTTGGCCATGTGACCAGCCTCACCGCACACAAAGCAAGTTCTATCATCCTGATTGTAGTTGTTCTTCTTCTTCTTGAAGTTGGTTGTCTGTTGGGCTTTAACAAATTTCTCTTTGTTCTTGTTTGAGGGTTTCTGTACCACATTTGCACTAGACTGCCCTCCATCACCCTTAGACACAGCGTCCTTTTCCCGAGCTTTCTCCTCAATTTCAAGAGACCCAATCAGATTCTCAACAGAGTACTCTTGTCTCTTGTGTTTGAGTGCTGTTCCAAAATTCCTCCATGAAGAAGGTAATTTCGCAATAATACATCCAGCCACAAACTTGTCGGGTAAGACGCACTTCAGGAGTTCGAGTTCCTTGGCAATGGCTTGTATCTCATGAGCCTGATCTACTACAGAACGGTTATCAACCATCTTGTAGTCATGAAATTGCTCCATGACATACATGTCATTGCTGGCATCAGTAGCACCGTATTTGGAATTCAGTGCATCCCACAACTCCTTTGCGTCTGTCATGTGCATATACACCTCGTACAGACGATCAGCAAGAACACTAAGAATGCATCCAACAAAGAGAGTAGTGGCAGTCTCGTATTCTTTCTGCTTTTCAGCATCAAGAACACCTTCAGGCTTGCCATTACTAACCCAGAATACATTCATAGCAGTAAGCCACAGAGTGACCTTGATCTGCCATCTCTTAAAGTGCACACCGGAGAATTTATCCGGCCTCAGTGCATCGGCAAATCCAGCCATGGTAAAACCACAGTGCCTACAATAAGGTTTTTGGATTGTTGAAAATATAAGCACATGTAGGTTCAATTTATTCCATAAATAAATCATGACATCATGCACGCAAAATAACAGAACCATCACAGGCATAAAAGATCTAGACATGTAAACCAGGAAACTGTACATGAACAGATCTAATATGGAGAACATGACTGTTACGTACCGATGGTTCTGTTCTGATCGGTTTGCCGATGTAGACGCTGCAAGCACGGTGAGGATGACACGAAGTCGATGACGATTCGCCGAAGCCGAACGACGAGGAAGACGAGCCAGAGCTACAGCGAGCAGTCGCGTAGAGCGCTTCCCAAAAACCTTATTCGCCCTCTCCCGGTGCAGGACTTCGAAGGCGACGGTTCCGGAGACCTGCTCTCCCGAACGGCAGTGCACGCCGGTGGACGGGACGGAGTAGACTACGTGGGACGGCGCAGCACAATGGATGGAGGAGGCAAAACCCTAGATTGATTTTTGCATATGCTGTATGGAGGCGGCGACTCCGTATTTATAGAAAACCAGGACGCGTGATCAAGACGCCTGCACGTTCTCCATAACTCGTAAGCGAACCAGATTAGTCACGCGTAACCGATCCGGATTCACCGCCACTCAAAACAGCAAAATAAAACTGCAAAAGGAAGCCGCGTCGGCGCAAGCACCTGGACCCGATTTTGGCGGACCATTCACGCAGGTGCCGTGCGCCCGCGCCCCCCGCCCCGCCCGGCCCCGCCCGGCGAGGCGAGGCGAGCAAGCGCGCGCGTTATCCTCTAGTTCTCTCCCACACATGCCTCAAGTGGCTAGGAGTGCACCATCCCTTTTAAGGTGGTCTTCCTCTCCTAGAACTAGCAATATGGTACTAAAGGTCACATGCATGCCTCCTTTGCATGAGTGGGCCTTTGAGATTTAATAGGAATTATTCTTATTATATGGGTTTGGCCCACATAATCCAACAGCCACCACCGCCCTGCCCACCCTAACTTGTCCACTTCATCGTCGTTGTTCTACCCACCACCTCCTCCAAGCCCATGGCTGGCAACACCACTACCGCCTTGCCGCACCACCACAGCCGCTCGTTGCCCCACTCCTTCCTCTATATCTGAGGGGAACAAGGAACCCTCTTTAATCACCGGTGAACCCTAATCCTAATCCCTCGTGGTTAGCACCTTACTGGAGAAGAAACGCCGAGGCATGGTGGAGTGGTAACATGTTCCACCAAAACTTAAGAGTTACTCTTTTTTCGTACCATAACTTCTCCAATGCTGTGAATCTAAAGCTATTACTTCCCGGGGAAACGCCGCGCGGAGGAAGGGCCACGTCGCCCCTGCGATCGCTCCGCCCAGCGCGTGGCTTCGGAATTTCTGTACGGCCGGAGGAGGCAGTTTCCCTGTATTTTCCGAAAATTACGTAAAGGTCTTTTTTCCTCGCGAATAGGTCCCTGCCAGTTTTTTTAAGCCCCTCCACTTTGCAGGATAGCGCCCCGCGTTTTCTAAATTACGTACGGGTCCTCGTTTATTACGTACAGGCCCTCGATTTTTTACGAAAAAGACCTTCGACTTTCTCATTTATTACGTACAGACCCTCGGTTTTTTCGAAAAAGACCTTTGACTTTTTCGAAAATACACATGCGCCCTCGATTTTTTTAAATTTTTTTTAACAAACTCCTCATGGATTATCGCCTCTTTTACTTCGGTACACACGGTGGCTGGCGCGGCGTGGCGCCGCGCCTATGAGGCTAGTTGAAATCAGGGCCTGCATATCTAGATAACGTTGAATCAAAGTCAAGCTTGGCGGAGCTAGTTAGAGTGCAGCTAGAGTGCCAGGTATGTCCTGGCACCCCTTTTTTTTTGAAAATTATGTACATACCTTTAGTACTTAGTAGCTATATGCTTCATTTGAATGTGGACTTATATGTAATTTGATAATACTTTAGTAAATAATATACAAATTGTATTATATATACTCTGTTCAGATCTTGTAAACTCTAGCATTTTTTTCTCTACCTATGTGACAGCATGTGAATGTACGTATGTACTTTATTCTATTTAATTCTTAATAGTTTTAGTTTCTAAGTCAAAAATTAAGTGTCTGATTCTTTATTCGCTTGTGGCGTTGCGACCATCATAATGAGTACAATGATTCAAAACTAATATTGAGTATCTTATATATATATAATGTTTTACTTACAAAATTTTGAAGATATATGTGACATGAATAGGCTGCATCAATATTGTTTGATTATGTATGATTTACTCGTCGCTAACATTCAATCAACCGATAATCACTTACTAGACGTCTTTTTATATCATCTTTAAATATTAGGGGTGCATACTCAATATAAATTTGATAGGTCCGCCACTGAAGTGAAGTGCCGTGTGGAATACGCTCCATTGACGACCGAAGACCCAGTGTATTTTGTAAGTCCGCCACTGAAGTCACGTGCTGTGTGGAATATTCTCCATCAACGACCGAAGACCTAGTATATACTGACGCAACAAGTAGCGCTTCACTTCTGTCCCTCGCAAAAAAGGAAAACAAAGAGAAAGTAGGTGGTGCGCTAAATTATCTTTGGATACACACAAATGGAGAGGGTAGCAAGTAGGGGAGTTACAATGTTCTCTGCTGCTGAAGTTGCCGCGCTGCTGCTTCTGCTGCCGTTCGTCGCCTTGGCACCAGCTGCGGCAGCCACCGGGAGCAGCGGCTGCACCACCCTCTGCGGCAACATCAGCATCGAGTACCCGTTCGGCTTGGAGCACGGGTGCTACCGCGACGGCTTCAACCTCACCTGCAGGAAGGACGAGCTTTTCCTTGGCGACGGCACCATGCAGGTGCTTGAGATCTCCATCCCCAACGGCACGGTGCGCGTCAACAGCAGCGTCATCACATTCGGCGAGACCGACGAGCACGGGAACGCGGGTAGAAGTAGAACATGGGGAGCCGGGCTCCGTGAGAGCGGCCCCTACTTCCTGTCGGGTTCAGCAAACAGTATAGCGTTGGTAGCCTGCAACGCGCAGGTCGACATCCGAAAGAACAACAGTTTGGTCAGTTCCTGCGCTGCAATCTGCCCATCAGACGGTACCGGCACATGGGTCGGGGCCGGTATCTACGGTGCCTGCTCTGGCATTGGCTGCTGTCAGGCAAACATCGTTCTAGGCTACTCTTCCTACAACATCCAGATCCACTATCTTAACGGTTCATTTAACGAATCATTTAGCATGCTTGCTTCGGACCTTGTCTACATAGTTGACCAGGGATTCAACTATACCGTCGACGTGTTCATCCTCAACAATACGGTTCCTCAAGCGCTCCCAGCCTTGCTAGACTGGGTGATCAGTAATTCGACTTGTCCGACGAATGCGTCCGCCCCCGAATGTCGCAGTGCCAACAGCTCTTGTCAAGACTCTGATGCAAGTGGCCACGGTGGGTATCGGTGCCGTTGCTCCGATGGTTATCAAGGAAATCCGTACGTTCTTGGTGGATGCCAGGGTACGTAATATCTAGATATCTAACTAGTTACCAAAACTTGATTGGTTTCATTCGATCCCTAGCTTGTTCTACATGCCTGAATCAACTTCAGTTTTCATTTAGATATCGACGAATGCGCCGCTCCGGGCATCTACCCGTGCTACGGCGACTGCAACAACACACAAGGAGGGTATCATTGCCACTGCCCTCTTGGCTTCAAAGGCAACGCTTCTACGCGGAATGGATGTAAAGGTATCAAAATATATGATTGATTTAAGACTTACTATATAAGTAGCTAACGTTTCGTGCTTAGATCTATATGACTACTGACTATATATGCATGCCATTATAGATTTAGCTTGCTTAATTTCTTATATCTGTCTTGTCCTATTTCCGTACTCCCAGAAGTATATACTTCCATATTCTAATATACCACTTAAACAAATGTGTTATACCTCCTTATCAATTCGTTACACTTATATACTAATTCTAAAATACACCAATGCAACATAACTGAAAAAATTTAATTGAAGCCCTTTAATTTTGCTATATACCCTTTTCTATATGTAAAAAGGAGTATATTTATAAATTATACTATAAAAAGTGGACTTTTATGAATTTTTATAGAACTCAATATATGTTATAAACATTACACTCAAAAGGATAAAAAAAATAAAACTTGGTTGTTTAAGCGATACCTAAGAAGTGGGATCATTTAAGCTGTATATAAGAAGTGATATATATATATATATATATATATATATATATATATATATATATATATATATATATATATATATATATATATATATATATATATATATATATATATATATATATATATATATATATATATATATATATATATATATATATATATATATATATATACACACACACACATATACCTCTTTATTCTTTTAAGTATAATCTAACAATGATTATAAAATACTCCAAAGTGAATTTCATAAAAAAATTTCATCAAAGTCTACTTTTGTATCATTATTTATGTAGTATTCCTTTTATATCTGAAAAAGGGTATATAACAAAAATAAAGGACCCGATGAAAGTTTTTCAACCAAATCGCATTGAAATATCTTAGAATTAGTATTTAAATATACCAAAAGTGATAAATAAATATAACATATTTATTTAACTGGTATATTGGAAGTGAGAGTAGGTACTCCCAAGAGTAACCTAAACACACACAACGAAAACACCACGAAAAACTGAACAAAATGAGCATTGACACAAGGGACAGTCTAAACTCTAACTAGGGGTCAATCTGACCTCTCACTAAGGATAACTTTCACAACTTTCACATCGAATCTTCAAATGACTTAAAACTTGAAATCAAACAGGAACAACACCTTAGGAAAGCTGAAACACCGAGAGATCCAATTAAGACCTTTTAGCTCTCAAACTCGAGTTGCACCAAAACTGGGCCAAAAACAAAACTTGAGCCTAGAACTTGCGTATAGGCTAAGGATGGTTAAGATGATCTTGAATCAACTTCTACGTATTGTAACAAGCCTAAAAATAACAAGAACACAAGCCAAAACCCAAAAATTTCACCCTTTCAACCCAAGACCGAGTAACTTCAAGAACTTGCACAAAATGTGTCTAGATATATGGGATCTGAGTTCCTAGAACATAGGACATCACATACACATCCTTGGCATCAAACAAGGTCAAAAAAGATGATGAAGAAGAGGCAAAAAAATGCAACCAAATCAAGAAAGCAACAATAAGAACAAGAACATGATCACTTGAGCAAATTTGGAGATTGTATTGCTACTTGATGAGGAATGCTTATAGCCACTCCTTATAGAGAACAAGAGCCACTAGGGCAACCACTCATGATCTCCCAACCAACGCATGGCTACTTCTCTCAAGACTTGGATGGATGGGATAGGATGTAACACCCTATCTCAACATTAAACCTAGAATGCTGCTACTTTTGAACATCACTCCAAATTAAAATTACTAATGATAAATTTCAGTAGCATCTACATTGAATAATCCATGCACTTACCTTATAATCAAAAGAAGTGGGACTATGCATAGCCAGCACCACCCTTGAATCAACACCACCTCCTGAACAAACCATTACCCAACCTCAAAACCATGCTATGATAGTGCAAACATGATAAATAATTCAACCTCACCCCTATGTGCAAATCAATGTAATTTACCCTCTTTTACCGTACAATCACCTTGCTGTCCACACATTCAAATGGCCATAACTAGCAGCCCAAGAACCTGATACCTGGGGCGAGGCAGTAGTGGTGGCTAACACCTGATACAACAACAATGACAAATGGTGTTGAGAGAGGGAGATGGAGTCGAGAGAACAAAGGAGATGTGGTTTCACGTAGTGTTCAAACTTTTGTTTTGGGAAAAATCTCAAAGGGCACTGAGACGAACAAAATGAACAAAATTTCGTTCTTTCATTGAAAATTTCAGACAAAATATTCAAACCCCACTCAAATTTGGATGAGATTAAACCAAACTTTGGACATAATTTGGACAAAATTCAAATGGAACAAATTCGGTCAAAATTTGATCGAATTGTATTTCATTCGGTGGGTAACGAAAGTACCAAAATGACCAAGATTTTGCTGAAATTTTGGCAAAATATTGAACCCTGGTTGCATTCAGGAGTAGTGAGTGAGGTTTTTGTCCTAAGTGTTTGTATATATAGAAGAACATTATCATAAATGGTTTTAAAAATAGCCATCTGTGATAAGTCATAACATAGATAGTTTTTAAAAATAGTCATATGTGATATCCGATATATCACAGACGACTACTACAAAAACCGTCTGTGATGTATCATTGACAGCTTTTAACAAAAACCATTTGTGATAAGTCCATGCATCATAAACGGTTTTTATTATGAATTATCTGTGATGTATCACAAACGGTTTGTGTAAAAATGTCACAGACAGTTTGTGTAAAAAAAACCGTCTATGATACGTGTACCATCACAGACAATTCTTACCATCGATTGCAACATAGACGGTCATGCTAGTAAAACCGCCTAAGATAACTATGCTATAGCTTAACATTGACGAATTCTATAGAATCATCTATGATGAAGTGTCTAGTATAACCTTCTCTGTAGTAGTGCAAGTCACTTGGCACACCACTTGTGCCATCTTGTCTCATAAGGACCTTGACCAACTTTGTCTTCCATGGTTCTTGTTGATACCACATCTTGGTTGAGTCCAACCATCTCACCTAGCATCTATGACTATTCTAGATCTCGGTTCTCCCAACCAAGTCCCAATAATCCTCGTCATTGACCATAGTTAACTTCAAACCACATGTCCACAAATAGACCAACCAATCATTTTTAGGCACAAGTTCTTCACAACCTAACCCATATTAGTCCATAAATACAATATGCAACCCACATACATTGATCTTGAGCTCCTAGAACCAATTCCAAAATCAAGACCTTGAATTCGGCCACTTAGGAACAAGGTGCCAGTCAGACCGCTAGCAGTCAGACCACTAATAACTGGCCCATCAGACAACCCCAGCTCAATCTCCCCGAAACATCTCTATTTAAATTCAACCACCAACCAAAAGCCAGTTGGACTGCTTTGCTAGTCAGATCGCCTGAACCTGAAAGAAACTACAAATTCATAAATTGCAACTCCAAAAACACAAACTCCGCAAAATCCAACCAACGGCTTATCAATTATTCATCACCTCAATCGAGGAACATCTAGGGTGACCTCAACATAGTCCTTTAATATGCACTTCTTTTCAAAAAACACTTATGATTTATTTTAATATTATCATGATGTTAAAGTACAAGAGTACCCAACATTTACAATTGAAGACCTTCGATGAACAACTTGTTACTAATAAGTCCTTGAGTCAATAAATGCATTGAATTTCTATATCTTCATCGTCAAAGACTCCAAATCTTGCAATGGCAACATGGTTGCTGACAATCATAGAAGTGAGAAGTAGATTGTCAAGAATATCCATAGATGTGTAGGACCTTTGCCTTGGTAGCGATGTTATTATTCAGAAGTAAACCAAAGGAGATTTATTTATGATCAGTTAGGCCTAGTGTCAATCTTCGGTGTAGTAGGCATTGTCGTCGTCGTCTAGATGAGTCAGTGCAGTTAAACCCATCATCATGGGTAAAAGAAATCCCACAGAAAAATTAGAGCAACTCGATCTAGGAAAAAGACGAAAAAAATGAAGTAAAATAAAATTATTTCTGGAAATAACGGCTCCCACATCCACTCAACTGTGGCAAGAAAGCCGGAGAAGAAGGAAGGGTCCGGCGGCGGAGGGTGGTGGCGATGCTCCTGGCAGCTGCTAGGGTTCCGCCTCACGTACGGTCGTTTTTTTGTTGGTTTTACGATCTAGTGATTTTTATGACTTCCTTTCCGGCATATATGTGGTTCCTTCATAGTTCTGTTGTGTTGTATTTGTCTAGACATTGACGAGTGTGCGCACCCAGACATGTACCCATGCTACGGGATCTGCATAAATATGCCTGGAACTTTTCATTGTCGATGTCGAAGTGGAACCTACGGGGATCCTTTCACAAAGTGGGGATGCATCAAGATCAAGAACTTCTTTACAGGTGACAAGCCACTATGTTATGTAGCATCGATCTCTTACCTAAGTTATATTAGCACACTTCGTTGGTAATCTTTCACAACCAAACTTGTCTGATCCATATCCATGAATTCATCTCTTCATATCTATTTATTTTCTTCAGGTTTAAGCATTGCTCTAGTAGTCAGCGGTGGCTCATTTCTTTTGCTTCTCGCACTTGCTGCTCCCCTCATAACACGTAAAATCAAGTTACGGAAGTTGAAGAAGATGAAAGAAAATTTTTTCAAGCAAAATCATGGGCTGCTATTGCAGCAATTGATATCACAAAAGGCAGATATTGGCGAAAGGATGATCATTACCTTAGCTGAGCTAGAGAAGGCGACAAACAATTTTGATAGAACTCGTGAGGTCGGTGGTGGTGGACACGGCATTGTGTATAAAGGACTTCTACACCTGCATGTTGTCGCCATCAAGAAATCAAAGATCGTAGTGCAGAGAGAAATCAACGAGTTCATAAACGAGGTTGCAGTTCTTTCTCAAATCAACCATAGAAATGTGGTGAAACTACTAGGATGCTGCCTTGAGACAGAAGTACCATTGTTGGTTTATGAATTCATTTCAAACGGAACCCTTTATCACCATCTTCATGTTGAAGGACCGATATCATTATCATGGGATAATAGATTAAGGATTGCGCTAGAAGTTGCTAGAGCTCTAGCCTATCTACATTTAGCTACTTCAACACCGATATTTCACAGAGACATTAAGTCCTCCAACATTCTTCTTGATGATAGCTTAACAGCAAAGGTTTCAGACTTTGGAGCTTCAAGATACATCCCGATTGATCAAACAGGAGTCACTACAGTTGTTCAAGGAACAATCGGTTACTTAGATCCCATGTATTATTATACAGGTCGTCTAATAGATAAGAGCGATGTTTTCAGTTTTGGTGTTCTTCTTATAGAATTGCTTACCAGAAAGAAACCATTCCTCTTTAGGTCCAATAATGGTTGCAGCCTTGTTTCACATTTTGCCTCGCTACTCACAGAAGGCAACCTAGTTGACATAATAGATCCGCAAGTCATGGAAGAGGAAGATGGTGAAGTCCAAGAAGTAGCTGCACTAGCGGCAAGGTGCACAAAATTGAAAGGAGAAGACCGACCTACAATGAGGGAAGTGGAGATGATACTTGAAAACTTGCAAGTTACAAAGAAGCATGCTCCTTGTAATACAACAAGAAGGAGATATGATGGGGATGAAATTGTGGCTCATTACATGTCAATTGAAGGGGTTACTAAGGAAGTAAGCAGACAATACACTATGGAAGAGGAAATCTTGTTGTCGGCAAGGTATCCTCGGTAAACTTGTTCTGGCTTGAACAACAATGCTTTATATCTGTTGATTTAGCATATATATCCATACATAGGAAAAAAGGATCAGTGCTTGCGATGTGATGGAGATAATTGTATCTCTTCTATGTTTATGATATTTTGAATAAATGTTATTATGTTTCTTGAATGAATTATCATTTATAAAGGTTGGCAAGTATATGATTTGTTAGTGAAACTCTTTATTTGTTGAATGATATTATTCTAAAAGATTCCCAATCAGATATCACTAGTCGAGACTCTAGTGACTTATAGACCAAATACAAACTGGTAGTAAGGGTATACCGAATGGTCGTGAGCTGATCGGACATATCACATGATAGTCTGCGAATATAGACTGGTCATAAAAAGTAATAAACTAATCGTGAGTGACTAGGATTTGGTTACAGATCATATCATATAAGGTTCATTTAGGTTGATTTTTGTGTATATTTGGAGTTCGATATATTCTGCTAGGAATCACTACCAACCAGTGATCAGAAAAGATGTTTCTGAGGTACAAACAAATATATATGAACTCATAGGGTCACACACTTAATGGGTTAGAACAATAAGGATCCGATTGGAGACTTTCCGAGTGAGATAAGGTTTCTACTCGTATTGGATAAGAATCCGATCGGAGGCTTTCCGAGTTAGATATGATCTCTACTCGTATTAGATAAGGATCTGATAGAAGGCTTTTCGAATGAGATACGATCTCTACTCATATTAGATATAGAACCAGTCGGAGTCTCTATATAAAGGTGCATTAGGCTATAGGTTGCATGCGAAAAATACACACCAACCGAAACCTTAGCCACCTCCTTCTGAAAGCTCTATTGTGCGTGCTGGTGCTAGCACACCGGCGCACGGCGTTCCATCACTGGACGTGTAGACTTTAATAGAGATGCTACTACGACTGCGATGCTGATCGAGATAATCCGAGGAGAAGACACAATCGGCTCGTGGAGCTCGACTTCAGCTTAAGAATGATCACCTTCTGAGGACGTTGATCGAGACGTAAGGTAATCAACTACATCCACTACATCGACACGTACTACATTGAATCAAACTACTTCAACTATTCTAGCACTGCACAGTGCATCTAGTGATAACAATATATAATTAATATCTTACTCATATAGCTTCCTAATTTACACAGTAAAAATTTTAATTTGCATTAACATAGCCGACCTCATATCCCAACAGCGCCGACCTCATATCCCAACAGCATTCTCCATTCTTGAATGTGTATGTAAATATGCACGATGTGTTATTATTTGGACACTCTAAAACGTAGGCATCGACGACCGCAATCTACGATAGGAAAAGAAATTCAGATTACCCGGACGATGAGACACCTGCCCATATTCTCAGCTGAGAAGGGTGATGAACACAAGAAGCAACCGTAGTTGCTTAAGAATCCTTCAACAACCCAAACCCAGTACTAATGGTGAAATTAACAGTCAACATACAGCAAGGCACGGCAGAATCTTGCTGTCCGAGAGGGTTCTCTAAGAAGCTGCCATTTGCACCATCCCCTCTTCTATCCCTCTGGTATAAAGTAGCATGTTAGTGTTGCAAGAGACAATT
This sequence comes from Dendrocalamus latiflorus, assembly GCA_017311315.1. Lineage (NCBI taxonomy): Eukaryota > Viridiplantae > Streptophyta > Magnoliopsida > Poales > Poaceae > Dendrocalamus > Dendrocalamus latiflorus. Next base: position 5,326,028 of record CM029654.1, read on the forward strand.
TAACATCTCAAAGAAAAACATCGCTGGAACCAAGAGTTAACATATTTAGAACAAAAACGAGATGGAGATATGGGACGCTCGGTAAGCCGATTGCTTTTGTGCAATCCGACCAGTTTTTCTTCCCTCTTTGATTGATTTGGCTGCAGCCATTTACGGCAATTCAAGACCAAGGATGGATGGAACCCTCAATCTTGGTACATGCAGCAACTAGCAGGTTGCCTCAAATCATAACATAAAACTTCAGAGTGCAAGTTATCTCAGGTCAAGGCACAGGTTATCGTTGAAGCCAAGCCACACAACGAGCAGTTTTACTGCTGAACACCGTGCGACACATTTTATTTTTGGTATCAGAGTATCAGACATGTTATTTCTCTCAATCAGTAAGAGTGACCTCCTTGCCTTGGGGGATAATTGGCAGAGGTTCTACAAGCCTCATTAGTGTTCAGGAGTCCTCGAGACAGCAACGTTAATTAGGCATACGGGTTTTTCCGACCTCTGATGAGTGGGACGCCATCTTCCCGCCACACAATTTAATTTGGTCCTCGCACAAGGCAGCAATTGCCTCAACATAAACTTGGTGGGCCTGAAATATTGGGTGAATAAATCAGCAAAAGAATAGATAACGTCAATGGAAGGAATCTCAGCTGCACAACAGCATGAGTTGAGAGAGACCTACTGCATGTGTCATGGAGTACAATCTTGACACTCGACATGTGCATGCAGCATGCTAGCTTGTCGAAGAGGACTGGGTGCATTTGGAGGCGCAGGCCGCAATGTGTCGGGTCATGGGATCATTACTTTTGCAACCCGGCCCCCTCAGAGCAAGTATAATAAGAGGCTGTTAGTAGTCTGTATGCTAAGGTGGAGGAGAGAGAGGAGGGGAGAGAAGAGAGGTGGACTGTAAGTTTACAGCCAGCTGAAGTACAAGAACCAAGAAACTTTGTGAGAGAAATGGGTAGGTCATACAGCCTTCAGCTGGCTGTAAACTACTATATAAATGGGCTGATAAGTGGGCTGTAAGTGTCCATACAGCCAGCCAGTGGCGGATCCAAAAAAAATTTTGGAGGGGCCGAAATACCTTCAGCTCGACCTCAGCCCCTTCTACATTATACATCTATGGCTAAAAATTTAGGGGGGCTCCAAAGGTCCGGTAGCGGTAGGGGGGCTCGAGCCCCCCCCCCCCCTCCCCGCCCCACCGCTGGATCCGCCGCTGCAGCCAGCTGAAGGCTGTATTATTAAACTTGCTCTCATGGTGAGGGACGCGAGGAGGATGGCGGTAGGCGAGGCGACGAAGAAGATGGGGCGCATGCCGCGCGAGCCCGTAGGCTGTCTTGGGCGCGCCGCCCATGCCATGCCGCCCAGAGTGGGGAGTCGGGGACTCGGTGCTGACGCCGAAGACGAGGAGGTTGCGGCAGAGTCCCGACGGACTGGACTGGACCGGACCGGAGTCACTTGGTGCGGCCGATTTTCTTGCAGTGAAATCTTTTACTTGGCAGTCGGTCCACAAGTAGCCACTTCATTGTTTTTTGCGGGCGAGATTAGTAGCCTTGTTGGCAAGCCAGCGCCACTTTCATCCCTAGCTGATGCCCATGAGTGCATGTCACTATGTCAGAGTGGGTGATTTAATACACCATGACATTAAAATGGACAAATGCATATGTTGTGGGTACAGACCAAACAGTAAAGTAGAAAGTAACTAAAGGGAGCCAACAGAGAAACAATGTGTGGGAGGAATGAGTTCTGCCCACCCCCCTCTCCTCACGCCTCTCTGGGGGTTTATATACATGAGTTGGGTAGGATGGAAAATTACTGTCCTATCTTTTAATAATTACATAAGGTAGGGGTACATTGATACATTCCTTTACACTACTTAGCCTATTACATATTGGGCCAATTGCAAAGTCCAATCACGGAGGGTTGGGTCACCCCTACGACAGGACTCCAATTGCAAGCACGGAGGTCCTAGTGGGCAAGCTGACGTGACAATCGCGAGGGTGCCAACTAGTGAGCAGATGCAACTAGTAGCTCGCAGTCCCTGGAAGAGGGTTCTTTCACTGATCGTAATGCAACTACAGAGTCCACCAACAAATCATAGAAGTGGAGCAAGGGTGGTGCCATCCCTCCAAGACAACGCCTACGAAGAGGTCGGCGAAGTCCCACGCTGAAGCCAGTCCGTCCTATGGAGGCAATCGGCGAGGTCTCGACCACGAGTTAGTCGAACAAAACGTCTACGACCATAAGGTGGCCGGACGGAGTGATGACCGCAAGGCGATCGGACAAGATCTCGACCACGATGCGGTTAGACGAAGTTACAACTATAGGGCGGTCGGATGGATGCAGACGAAGCCAACAGCTGGACGAAGTCCATGAAGCGCGCACTCCATCCTACACCCTTCGAAAGTCCAGCGAAGACCGCGCGGAGCCCGACGAAGGCAACGCGAGGCCCTATGGAGACCCACGGATACCATGTGAAGTCCGGCGGAGGTCGTGCGCAGCCTCCGCGTGGAGATCATGCGAAGTTCAATGGAGGCAACGCAAGGCCCCGTGGAGACCCGTGAAGATCGCACAAAGTCCGGCTAAGAAGAGACCTGCAAAGGCCAGATGAAGTCCAGTGGACGTTGTGCGCAGTCTCCGTGTGGAGATCGTTCGAAGCTCGGTGGAGGCAACGCGAGGCCCTATGGAGACTCGCGGATACCATGTGAAGACCAGCGAAGATCCATGTGGAGCTCGGTGGAGGCAACACGAGGTCCAGCGGAGACCCGCGAAGATCACATGAAGTCTGGCGATGCGGAGACCCACAGAAGCCAGATAAAGTCTGGCGGAGGTCTTGCGCAGCCTCTGCACGAAGATCGCGCGAAGCTCAGTGGAGGCAACGTGAGTGTGACACTCCGGCCCATGTTGGCCCATGTGTGTGTGTGCACATGAATTTCTGGGTTAGTCCCACCTTGCTAGCTTACCTTTAGAAGCACTTACATATAAGCCTAGGAGTTCCAATGGTAGCACCCCCGGTTAACCGTTTTGCGTGAAGCGAGGACGAAAGTGCAAGCGGGTTGCTACGTGTGCGTGGCCTATCCAAAATGTGGTTAGGTCTGAGCTGATTTGGACCCTAGGACGTTACAAATGGTATCAGAACCGACTCGTGGTTACATGGGCGCGTGCGGGTCAGGGGCGCAGGCATATGGCGCATGGCGCGTGTGGGCCCGTAGCGGACACACGGTATGGCATATGTGTTGGCACTGAACGTACGGACATGTGCCAAGACAGGAGATCCTTATCATTTGCCCCGGTGTGGGTATGTTGGTTTGACGAGGATGTCGGGTCCTTTGAGGGGGGTGTATATGACACTCCGGCCCATGTTGGACCATGTGTGTGTGTGCACATGAATTTCTGGGTTAGTCCCACCTTGCTAGCTTACCTTGAGAAGCACTTACATATAAGCCTAGGAGTTCCAATGGTAGCACCCTCAGTTAACCGTTTTGCGCGAAGCGAGGACGAAAGCGCAAGCGGGTTGCTACGTGTGCGTGGCCTATCCAAAATGTGGTTAGGTCTGAGCCGGTTTGGACCCTAGGGCGTTACAGTGAGGTCCCGCAGAGACCCACGGAGATTGCACGAAGTCTGGCGAAGCAGAGACCCATGGAAGCCTGACGAAGTTCGACGGAGGCGACGTCTACGTGGAGTCCGGCAGAGATCGTGCGAAGTCCAGCGTAGACCGTCTGAAGCTTCGCGGAGGCTACATGAAGTTTGTAAGAGATGGCATCCACCGTTCGGACTAGCGTCGACAAAGTCAACGACAGGGCGAAGCTGACACGCGCGCCGGATAAAGTCCCAATCGCGATGTGGTCGAACAGAGTCTACGACCACGGCGTGGTCAGACAAAGGTCCCCCGCACTTTGGATTTGATGTCAATGAAGCTGGCGGTGGGACAAAATCTTCAACACGTGCGCTCTATCCCCCACCATTCAGGCTGGTGTCAACAAAGTTGGCGACGGGGCGAAGCTGACGCGTGCGCCGGACGAAATCCCAACCGCAATGCAGTCAAACGAAGTCTACGACCATGAGGCTGTTGGACAAAGCCTACGACCATGGCGAGGTCAGATAAAGTCTACAACCATGACGTAGTCGGACGAAGGTCCACCGCCCTTCAAACTTGATGTCAACAAGGCCGGTGGTGGGACGAAGTCTTCAATGCGTGCACCGTCCCCCACCTTTTGGACTAGCGTCGATGAAGTCAGCGATAGGGCAAAGCTGACGTGCACGTCGGACGAAGTCTACGACTGCGGCATGGTCAGACGAAGTCTACGACCACGAGGCGATCAGACAGAGTGTACGACCATGGCATGGTCGGACGAAGTCTACGACCATGAGGCAGTTAGGCGGAGTTTGCGACCACGGCATGGTCGAACGAAGGTCCCCCGCCGTTCGGAATGATGTCAATGAGGCCGATGTTGGGATGAAGTATTCAATGCACACACTCCGTCCCCCAGCGTTCGGACCGGTGTCGATGAAGTCGGCGACGAGGCAAAGCTGACGCGCGCTCTAAACGAAATCCCAACCGTGATGTAGTCGGACGGAGTCTATGACCACGGCGTGGTTGGATGCAGTCTACGACCACGGCGTCGGGCAAAGTCTATGACCGCGGCATGGTCAAAGAGAGTGTACGACCGCGAGGCGGTTAGACAGTGTGTACGATCACGAGGCGGTCAGACGAAATCAATGACCACAGCACTAGTAGTGTGGCTGGTTGTGCAAGAGCAGCATCAAAAGCACAAGGCGTCAGGGCGGTTGGTGGATGAGTCGCTAGGGCGCTAGCGGATAGTGCGCATGGTGCTGGCAGGCAGGCCAGGGCGCCGATGGATGGATTGCCAGGGCGCTTTGCGGACTGAGTACGTGCAGGGCCCTGACGGGCGTACCGGGGCACTGGCGGGCTAGCGGGCATGCCAGGTCACTGGGATGTATCTTGCGGTCTGGGGACTGGGGCAACCCGTCCAAAAAGATGTATAGGTAGGCAAACGTGTATCTTGTGGTCCAGCGCGCAGAGCACCGGCGGAGGAGTCGGTAGGGCGCCTGAGCATTCTACGAGAACCTGGTTCTTAGCAATGGTACTCGATTGGCAGGGCGTATGGGCGCAGGAGCGTGTGGGTGCTGGGGCACACAGGTGTGCGGACGGCACGGCATGTCGATGGCATGGAGCACAGGGCACGCTAGGTGCTGGACCATGATGGTGTGCACAAGTCGTGCAGCCGCTGGGCATACGGGCGCCAGGGTGCACGGGGCGCGGGCGACTGGGCGCTGCAGCTGTTGGGGCGCCCGCTCGTTGGAACAATGGAGCGCCGGGGCACAGGCGTCGGAGTGCCAGGGCGTGCGGGATGTGAGCGCCGGTGCGTGGAGGCGCACTGGGCGTCCATACCTCCTTGTGCTGGCGTCAATGGGGATTAAGGGTGACAGAGGTGTATCATGCTATAATTACTTGCATGTGCAATTGTTGTACAGCACTGGAATCACTTCGCTATGAGTTGGCCAAAAATCGTGGTGTCCCATGAAACCTCCTTGCTCCATTGCACTTGCATTCATGCATGCATGTTAACTTTGCACGACAGCCTTGGTAACATGGGTACTTGTGCTATCGATCGTCCATATGGAAGCGCATCCTTGTAGCAGAAAAGCTAGATGTCAGGGCACGGGGCGCGCGAGCGCTGAGAGCAGCAGGGTGCGTAAAGCCAGGTGTAGGCTGTCCATCAGTGCTGGCGCTATATAACTCATCTCTTGTATAACTTATACGCATATTGGCGTTTCTTTGCTGAGCAATTATCCATTTTGTGTTGTTGATATCGTAGGTTTCTACTGCTTCGCTGCCATAGCTAAGGACTGTAACTTCTCTCGTCATGGGAGAGGAGGCGAAGACCGAACCGAGGAGGCTGAGATGGAGAAAATTTTTTGCTTTTTAGTCTAAAATTTGAAAGTTTTTTACATATGGACCCCTGGAGAAAAGATTTGCAAAAATTGACCCTTAGCACAGCGTCAAAGCATATGGCGCCTACTATACATGTCACGGCGCCATATGCTTTGGCGCCGTGTATTGACACGTCGGAGCCAGGGTGGCACAGCACGGCGCCATAGACTATGGCGCTGTGATATGTACCCTAGGCGCTAACTGTGATGGCGCCGTGCTTCGGGACTTAAGCCCGGGCGCGGCCCCCAGCCCCCCAGCTCCCCCTCACTCTGCTATGTTCAAACAGTAAACCGCCGCAGCCTCCCCTCTATTCCCCCTCCAAATCCTCTCAAATCCACCGATTTTTCTCACGGTTTTGCTTCCAAATCGAACAAGTAAGGTGAACTCTCTCCCCTCCCTTGATTTTTTGCAATAGATATGGATTATTTGAGCTACATTTCATGGGGGAATATTTGAAACCCTAGATGAAATTAGTTCAATTTGGATCGGTTTTAGGTTAGATTTGCAATAGAAATGCGTAATGTAAGAGTAGAATTGTGTATATAATCGTTTTTAGGGTTTGATTTGAGTGAGATTGATGAATATTTAGAAATTTGAGTAAGATTGATGTCGGAGAATAGATGCATTTATCATTTATTGGTGAGACTTATATCATTTTGTTGCCCTCATTATCAATAAGCTACCAGTGAAAACCATTCATGAATCGGAGCTGCCAATCAAAAGTTATGGGTAAAACAAGAAAAGAAACATTTTAGTACTAATAAGGAACTCATATTTGTTTGTTGGCTTCGTATCACTAGTTGGTATGGTCCCCGTATGAAGTGGATGCACATGAGGTGGGTTGGGTATACTCGTTTGGCCGACGTGTAGAATTTACACTCAAGAATATAATAGCACTATCATGTGTGAGTCTATATATATGTACACACACACACACACACACACACACACACACACACACACACACACACACACACATATATATATATATATATATATATATATATATATATATATATATATGTATATGTATATGTATATACAAACAACATACATATATATAGGAAGCCTCTTTTCTACTCCCGAGAGCAGTTACTCTCTGTATTGTATCTCATAACGTAAGGAGTATCTCGCGCAACAGAGAGTATGTACGTGCAGTATATGAGCATATAAGACCATCTAGGTGGTATGTATATTTTTTGGCCATACTCCTTTTTATAAGCGTATATAAAGGTATTCGCAAAATACGTAAAAAAAACTATAGATTCCCTTTCAATTTTTTGTTTGGTTCATATTGACTTATATCTTATAATTAGTTATGAGTATATCCAAAGTGATCAAAGAGTATATCAAGTTCATTTAGATGGTATATCAGATTTGAGCATAACTACATCGGGAGTATAAGGTATTTTTCATATATACATATACATATATATATATATACACACACACAAATATACATACATATATACAAATATATACATACATATATATATATACATATATATATATATACATATATACATATATATACATATATACATATACATATATACACATATACAAGCTCACCGGATATAGACACTAATATGAGCATCACATTGGGGAGAAATGGCCGTAAACAAAACCTATATCAACTTTGTAAATGGGACACCGGGGATAGAGAAACGGGAATAGAGGACGGGGATGGAGGGTAAATCATATACAAGCTGACATGTATTTAACCAAGGGTAAATCTCTAATACTTTCATTTTGATTCCAATTTCATAATTCAATTTGATTCTTATTTTTATTTATAAATATGTTTTATAAATTTCTTATTTGAATATTTCTTAAACATTGAATTCTAAAATTTATCACAGGATGGCGAGATACCGGCTGCTAGACGAGTTCTACGAGAGGGAGCACCGCGGCAGGCTCACGGAGGACGGCCAGATATGTGTGTGGTCGAAATGTACATGTGTTCAACTTGATGGTCACGCAGCTAACTTTTATAGCAATTTTCAGGACATACCCATACTTCGTCCTCGAACCCATGATGGGTTCCAGTTGATGAGCTACGACAACTGCTATACCCCACTGCTGCGCCGTGCTAGGCTTCACACGGTCGCTAACCTATTACGGCGGGGCATGACGGTTTTCAACCCCGCAGCTTTGACTGCACTTGTCAACAGGTGCATTTCCTCTATCGGGTCTATTTGTTTTCGCTTCTATATTCTTACGTACGTAACTAATTCTTTTCTCCTTGTACTATTAACAGGTGGAGGCCAGAGACACACACGTTCCACCTTCCCTGTGGGGAGATGACCGTCACGCTGCAGGACGTGGCGATGATACTTGGACTTCCCATCAGGGGACAGCCAGTGGTCGGCCCGGCGGTGTCTGAGGGCTGGAGGGCACGTGTGGAGGCCTTCCTGGGCACGCCATTGCCTCCTGTCCCAGATAATGCCAGGCGAGGCCGCGTCTCGGGGGTCCACCTTAGATGGTTGCGGGCTACCTTTGGTGAATGCCCTGATGCCGCGGACGATGCCACGGTGACCTTCCACTGCCGCGCCTGGGTCCTGCACATGTTCGGGGCAGTGCTGTTCCCGGACGCCACGGGGGATGCCGCTTCGTGGATGTACATCCACTGCCTCCAGGACTGGGGAGACGCTGGACAGTTCAGCTGGGGCTCAGCGGTCCTCGCGTTCCTCTACCGCCAGCTTTGCGAGGCCTGCAGACGCAAGGCGCCCACGTCGACGCTCGGTGGCTGCGTCTTCCTCCTGCAGGTGTGGTAATGCATTTATTTTTCCTACAGTTCTTTGTTTTCGTACATGGCTAATCGTGTGTTTGCCCCTATGTTCGCTTGCTAGGTGTGAATGTGGACACGCATTCCAGTGGGGCGCCCTCGAGTGTTCCAGGCGCAGCCTTGGCATCCACAGGATGTGGATGACCTCGGCCCCACTGTTGCGTACCTGTGGGATACAGTGTCAGTCCCGTTCGCGACTACTCAGCGGGCGTACGTGGATTTCAGCAACGAGTTTGACACCTTGTCTCCCACGATGGTAGGAAATTGGTACTGCATTTATTTTTCCTACAGTTCTTGGTTTTTGTACATGGCTAATCGTGTGTTCGCTTACTAGGTGTCATGGGAGCCTTACTCCGAGCCACAGGTTCTAGCGCTACCGCTCAGCACCATGTGCCGCAGGGACTCCCATATTTGGAGGATGAGGTGTCCGCTGATCTGCTTCTACGCCGTGGAGATTCACCTCCCCCACAGAGTTGCGCGTCAGTTCGGCCTCGTGCAGTTCTTCCCCCCAGAGGGGATGTCGACTTCTGTTGCCTTGCACAAGTAAGTAACAATTTTTGTTTCATTTAAAATTCTTTTGGTTCGTACTAACAATTATTGTTGACATCTGCTATATGTACAGGTTCGACAGGGTCCGCCAACGAAAGGTGACGGACTTCGCTCATTACCACCGAGACTACGTCCAGTGGTGGAGGAGGATGGAGGACAACTGCGAGCCGGACAGTACCCCCCACAGCAACGCCAGCTTCCGGGATTACTTGTCCTGGTACCACACTGCCACCCACTACAAGCTGAGGCAGCAGTGGACCGATGTCGACTACGCGGACCTCGCTTCGTCTGAGGACGAGGACACCGCGTACGACAGGCGTGCGAGGGAGGGCACAGTGGTCGAGGCCGCTCCGATTCTGGATCGAGTGGTACAGAATGCATGATATTTACACTTCTTTGGTTCAATACGTTTATCTCGCACTTACTTATGTTTCCTTATTTCTTTAGGGGACTTCTCTCCAAACCTCGGTGCGGGACATCGACGAGGCTCTCAGCCACCCAGTTGGTGACTTGGACAGCGAGAGCCACTAGAGGGACCTCCTGCAGGTACGAAGATAGTTTGTTAAGTTAGATCCATTCAGCATGTATACAATTGTGACATATCATTATTTGCAGAGACTTCGACGTCGCCTCAGTCGGGCGGCAGGTCGGTGTGGTTGCCGCGCACGCTCAGACGTGATCGTACCGCCGGCCTCCCAGCGCTCGGGTGCCTCAGCCGCTGCAACGTCGTCATCACACGTCGGCAGGCGCCAGTCCACGAGGAGCTCGTCACGCACTCCGACTTTTAGTCAGGGCGATGACGACGACGACGACGAGGCGAAGCAGGGTGACGACGTCGAGGAGGAGCACGAGGACGAGGAGGCATCTACCCACGACGAGATTGGGATGTCACAGATGCCTGACGCACCGTCTACTCAGGCTTCGCAGTGGCCTCGTCGTTCGGCTCGTCCCCCGAGCACGTATACTCCAGGGAGTGACGCTCTAGCCAAGGGCAAGGGGAGGGCCAAGAGGCAGTGATGTTTTGAGACTTTTTTATAGACATATGTGATATTTTCAGACTTATGTGATATTTTGAGACTTTTGTATAGTTATGTGGTATTTTGAGACTTATTGATAGTTATACGATGTCGTTATGTCGTTATTTAGGTTTTCAGATGTTTCATGTGTGAATGTATGTGTATGTCTGTATGTGCATATGTTTTACAGTTTGCTGTTTTGCTGTTTTTTTGTGAGGTGTAGCTAGCACGGCGCCAGGGTTTTTGGCGCCGGGATGTGTATATACGGCGCCAGGGTTTTTGGCGCCGAGATGTGTATATACGACGCTAGGATTTTTGGCGCCGAGATGTGATGTTTGGAGCCGTGGTGGCTAAGTCCCGAAGCACGGCGCCGTCACAGTTAGCGCCTAGGGTACATATCACGGCGCCACAGTCCATGGCGCCGTGTTGTGCCACCCTGGCTCCGACGTGTCAATTCACGGCGCCAAAGCATATAGCGCCGTGACATGTATCATAGGCGCCATATACTTTGGCGCCGTGCTAAGGGTCCATTTTTGCAAATCTTTTCTCCAGGGGTCCATATGTAAAAAACTTTTAAATTTTGGACTAAAAAGCAAAAATTTTACCTGAGATGGAGGGTTTGTCGTACGATGATCTTGAAGAGAAGGTTGAGATTCTTGATGACGATTCTGTCAAGGAGGCATCCATGACCTAGCAAATTTTGGCTCTATGGGTACGTGGGCACCCAATGCTTAGACAAATTTTTGGCTTCACATCGCGTGAATGCTTCACGCGAGGGCAAGAGCTTTGCATGAGGCTCGAGGGATCCACACAAGGGTATATATAACTTAGCCAAGATTTTAGCTTGATGGGCACGCGAGTGTCCAAGACATAGCAAAATTTTAACTTCATATCACATGAGTGTTCCGCGTGAGGATGGGTGCCAAATTGCCGCTTCTAGTTGGCCCTTTGTGTGGTGAGGTTTTCATTGTTCCATTCCTGACGGTGGCCATAGCTTCACTAGCTTGGTAATTGTCATGCCCAAGCACAGCAAGCTGAACGCGATGGACATGCCAAATACTCGATGCAAGGCCTAAGTGATTGATGCACGGGCGATCAAGGCCTGCCACGATGGAAGCACTACCAAGGCAAGGCTTTGGTTGCCATGGCATCTTCCTATTGCATGCGCCACTAGCCCCTTGTCTCAGGGCGTGGTCTATGAGATAAAACGGTGCGACGAAGCGAAGCCGATGGAGACGAAGTAGTGGACGCAAGGCCGCCTCACCGAGGCATAGCCTATGAGGCGGGCGGCGTGCCGGCACAGAGCCAGTAGAGACTAAGTAGCGGACGTGGGGCCGCCTCACCGAAACATTTGCCAAGCAACAAAGCGAGACATGTGGTGACCCGAAGGTCGTTCGGCGCGTGGTCTGGAGTCTAAGGGGGACGAGTCATCAACACATCCATCAACTTGGGCACTAGGCCCAAGTTGTCGCTCATGGGCACTTACACATGAGCTGCCATGGTGGAGGCGATGGACGCCCAAGCCACCTTGGACTTTTGCTAGGGAAGACCACGGAGGACATGTGCTCTATGCACCATGAAGGTGAAATCCTATACAGGGAAAATGTCTTGAGAGTCCAAACGAGAGCAATAATATTTGTAGGTCAGCATTGTCCCCTAACAATAGCACGTTAAGGGGCAACTCTCATAGTCCTTATCGCCTTGCAGCTAGTGACGTCAAGTGTCCTGGGGATGATGGTTTTCCCCAGAACCTCTAGCCCTCCGTCTGCAAGGGTGCCTTGAGTTTCCCACCCTTGGCTAAACGCACTTGGAAGCCCTAGGGCACGTAAGATGTTGTCCATCCTAGGGTGGATGGTCTTGATCCCTGACGATGGTACATGGCTAGGGCTCCTCCGGAGAACAGACAAGTTATCCACGAGCTCATTGCACTCCAAAGTTGGAAGAGGCTTCGTGGACTTAGATTATTTCTTGGTAGGAGTCATAGCCTTTCGTCAATTAGCTACAATCCCTTCGAACAGCGCCAATGTTGTAGGTGTAAAACTCAAAACATGAGGGGGGTTGACGTCGACCATCTGACAGGCCATCGTTCACGAGAGTAAAAATGACACGATAATTTATACATGTTTAGAGGTCCAAGAGAACCGACCTACTCCTGTCGTTGAGCCAACAAGGGTTGCCTCCAGGAGGGGTTCCTCGAGAGCTCGCCAGTTTGAATATGCTTCTTCATTACTTAAGAGAGTTATCTTTACAAATAAGAGATACATATGGTACTTATAGGCTCTTGAACCTGTATAAATGATAGGAATATCCTATAGGTGAGATAGCTAGCCTACTAGTATAAGCGATAGATATTGCTATCTTTTTTAGATAAAACTATGATTCTTCAATTTGTACGTAGGTGTTCTCAGCAGAGCGAACCCATTAATAGATGGATAAAAATATTCCTTCAACACAGCTTAAATGGGACGGAAACATATTAATGTCTCCTCGAGCTCTTAGCCCCCCTATGGCCTAATCCTGACTCGTACCCCCCTCTATTAGGACTGTGCAATCGGTTTTTTCGGTTTAATCGGTTCGGTATATACGGTAAATATGGTGTTTGTAGTTCGGTAATATACGGTATTTTTAGAAGTACGGTTCGGTATCGGTAAATCCCAATTTATTTCGGTACGGTATCGGTAAATACCATATTTACCAAAGTTGACGCGAATTGCAAATGATATAGCGACTAGCGAGACGAGTAGGCGATAATACATATACTACTGGCAATAGAATTAGAATTTTAGAAACACTCTAACTCTAATGGAGTATGAAGATTCGATGACATATACATAAAGTAATAAAGCATAATAAATTAATTAATGATGTTATTACCATTAAAATTCACGTTACTACATTAGTTAATTATTACCGGCCACTGAACTGTGTGCATATGCAAATGCTTGACACAGCAGGAGTGTGCTGCGTCTGCGTGAAAACCGCAACTACTACTAATGGTCTACTAGTTAATCCTGAGCTCTAATCTCCGATTGGCTGGCCGGTTAATTGGCTCGGTCCCGCACGCGGCATGCAGACGCAACACGCAACCAGAGCAGCCACGCTATCCACTATCCAGTGTAGACTGTGTAGTGTTAGTGTATAGAAACATATAGTACGTGCATATATAGCCAAACAAACACAACAGACAACACCGTCCAGGCGTCCACAACCTACAGCATTATTATTTTTCGGTTTTTAATAGGTTTTTCCCAAAAAAACCGAATGCCAAAAAATCCAAAATCTAAAAACCGAACCGAATACCAAAAACCGACCATTCCAAGTTGACCAGTTCGGTTCGGTTGAAAAATGCACAGCCCTACCCTCTATGGCCTAGTCCTTGCTCCGCCCCTGTTATGGGGTGTGTCTACGCTATGGCCTAATACTCGCTCCGCCCCTGGTTTGGGGTGTGTTTATGTATTCTTGAGAATTGATATAATGCAACTGAATTGTTTCCTTCAGTCTTGTATGTAACCACATATGGCCTAATTACTCGCTCCGCACCCTGGTATGGGGTGTGTATGTATTCTTGAGAACTGATATAATGCAACTGAATTGTTTCCTTCAGTCTTGTATGTAACCACATACGATGTAAGGCCTGTTTATATTGATCGCAGTCGATAATTTTTAGTTATAACTTTAACTAAAAATAAATAGTAATGAATGAATAAAGCAACCTTTAGAAGAAGATGAGCGGTGAAAAAAAAATAGGAAGAGATACGTGCACGAGAAAAGGAAGAGATACGTGCACAAGAAAAGTGAGGTCTGTAATGTGTCGGTAACTCTTACCTTATTCTTGGAGCGAGATGGAAATGAGTAAAGTGAAGAAACCACTTTGAAAAGCCAAGTGTTCATATTGGCTTCTAGCTATAGACAGATCCGTAGTATAATTTGGAAATGTAGCTATGTAGACATCAACGACCGCAATCTGCGGTTGGGAAAGAGGCGCAGCTTGCCTGGACGATGAGCCACCCGCCCATCTTCCTCAGAATTTAAAACAAATTGAGAAGGGTGATGAACGCAAGAAGCAACCTTAGTTGCTCCACGAATCATCCATAAACCCAAACCCAATATTTAAATGGAGTACATAAAAAACGAAATGGAGGAAGACACGGCAGGATCTTGCTGTCCGAGAGGGCTCTCTAAGAATGGCTGCCATTTGCACCATTCCCTTCTTCTATCCCTCTCGCATACACTAGCATGTCAGAAGTGTTGCAAGAAACTCAAACATCTCAAAGAAAAACATCAGAACAAAAGTGAGATGGAAATATGGGAAACTCGGTAAGCAGATTACTCGCTGAAAACTTTGTGCAATCCGACCAATTTTTCTTCCCTCTTTGATTGATTTGGCTGCAGCCGCAGCCATTTACGGCAATTCAAGACTAAGGGTGTAATGGAACCCTCAACCTTGGTACATGCAGCAACCGGCAGCCAGCAGGCTTCCTAAAATCATAACATTGAAGTTCAAAGTGCAACTTATCTGAAGTCAAGGCACAGATTATTGGTGAAGCCAAGCCAAGCCACACAACGAGTGGTTAGTTGAACACAGTGAAAGACATTTCGTTTTTGGTATCAGAGTATTAGACATGTTATTTCTCTCAATCAGTACGAGTGACCTCCATGCCTTGGGGGAAATTGGCAGGGGTTCTACAAACCTCAACAATCAGTGTTCACAAATACTTGAGACGGTATCATGAATTAGGTATACTCATCGGGGTTTGTGAAGCTTCTAAAGTTCTAATAAGGGGGACACCATCTTCCCGCCACACAATTCGATCCTCGCACAAGGCAGCAACTGCCTGGACATAAACCTTATGTTCCTGAAATGTCAGGTTAATAAGTCAGCACAAGAATAGATAACACTAATAGTAGTAAGCGATTTTAAAAAAACTCGACCTGCGGGGGGTAAGACGGCCCCCGGGCATTTTGCTTAAGAAGAAGATCCTCTCACGCAGATCGAGAAAACCCACGAACCCCTACTCTACCCTTACACAGCGGCATCATCGCCCATGTGAGAACGACCAACGACCTGGGCGGGCCTTAAACCTGTGCTTTGGTGTGGCAACAGGCGAGGAGATTTTTTTCCCCCAGCCTGAAATTCGCTCCCACTGGGAGTCGAACCCAGGACCTGAGGGTGCTACTAGAGCCCTTAGCCATTACGCTAGAGGCCCGTTCGCTAGTAAGCGATTTAAAATAGTCATAATAATGAAATATGGAAGGAATCACAGTTGAGAATAAGATATGTTACCTCATTAAGGACTCTAGCAGCCAATTGCTCTAGAGTATCATTGGCTAACACAGGCACAACCCTTTGGGTTAAAGTTCTTCCTGTATCATAGTGCTCATCCACAAGGTGCACGGTTGGACCTGAGTATCTGCATATGGTTGGTTAATGTGAAATAAAAATATCATTTTTCCCAGAAGCTACAAACAATTAATCTAGCATGTGTTGCCCTGATTAAACAAATCAACTTTGCCACAAGTTGGGGACAATGGTGCTTACATTCTGATTTTTATTTTTCTAGAGGCAAGGTACCAACTTGAGGAAACTGGAAGTTGTTACTTTTCTTGGAAATAACATCAGGTATACAAGCAAATTGGACGGTAATTAATGGTAGATGCTAGACAAATTGTAAAGTACCTGGCTCCAGATGCAATGACTGCTTTATGCACCCTCAAACCATGATAACCCTTGCCTCCAAATGCTGGGAGAAGAGAAGGGTGGATATTCAATATGGATCTTGGATACGTCTGAACTAGCTCAACATGTATAAGTTTCAAGTAACCAGCAAGTAGAATGAAGTATACCTTGAGTTCACTGTTTAAAAGTAGACATAAACATGAGTTGAGACATACTGCATGTGTCAAGAAATAAAATCTTGACATCAAATAGGCCAGGCTCGTAGAAGAGGAGATGGGTGCATTTGGGGGCAAGTATATAATAATGTATGCAGTGTATAGCTCAGAAGTCAACAGTGGAACATAATTGTGTATCATCCAGGTGATAACAAGAATACCAAGTCATCCAAACGTCTTAGCAATATTTACCAAGTTTACGGATAAAATTTGTGAAGAACATGTTGCACAGAGTTCGTCTGACAAAGCATCACAATAAAGTATATATTGTTAGCACTGGGCAGATTTTAAAAAAAAACAGAGTATATTGTGAGCAAGTTCAAATATGCTTAGAAGGTACATAACAGCAACATATTTGATCTGTAAAAGCTTTTAAGTAATTTACCAAATCATCTTCATTGACAGCTTCAAACCATGATATGTAAGATAGACAAAATGATTAGACAATTTTCAATCCCAAGTGATTCGTGTATGCATTTTGCAAGTACAACTAAAAGTGAACGTGTTAACAGCTCAAATGATGCCGTTTACCACCTTTTCTCCGTAAATCCAGAGGTTTACCATCACGCAAATGAAATAAAAAGCTGTAAGGTGAAAACCGCAGCCGTGATATGAGACCAACACGACCGACCTCAGAACATTCAACAGCTCAGCCGTCGATACCCCCTCCGGCGCCGACTTCGGGAACACAACCAGCGGTATGCCATTACTCCTCGCATGCTCCGCGCCACCGCGACCTGAAACATTCCATTCCACCACATCAGAACCTCTAAACCCCAGCACTTCACCTCACAGCCCAAAGAGCTGCAGGAAGCAAGCATCATCACCACCAGGCTTATCGGTGACTAGCGCAACCACATCCCCCATTCACCCTTCCACCCAGAGCGGCGTCGTGGATGGACCGGAAGTTGGAGCCCCCGCCGGACACGAACACCGCGAGCCTCTTCCTCCTAATCCCGCCACTCCCAGCATCGCTAGCCTTCGCCGCCGCCGCCGCCGCGTAGAAGCGAGGATTCGGATGGGGCAGCCGCTTGCAGGTGACAGCGTAAGGTCGTTGTCTGGTCATGAAGCCCACCCGCGCGCTTCGCCTCTGCTGCTTCGGGATGGGGCTGAGCGAGCAGCGCAGCCCGGAGACGGAGGAAGCGACGGCCGCTTCCATCGAGAGATTCCCCGGTCCCTGCAGAAACAGACGAAGGGGAGAAGAGGGGTGTTGAGTATTCGGATCATGGAACAAGGTCAGCGAGAATATTATGAGACGCTTACGGATCTCGTGGTGTCGTAGAACCCTAGCGCCGCCGGCCGCCGTCGAGGGGGACGGAGAGTGAGGGGCGTGCGAATCTGCTGCTGCTACGTGCGGCGGCCACCCGACCACTGCGAACGCTCGATCGGGCCCATTCAAAACGGGTTTGGCTTGCCTTCTCGCTTCTTGCGTTCTTTTCATTCGTGGCTTTGAAGGTCTGGTTTATACTAGGGGATCTTCATCATATGCTCTTTCTTGAATTGAGAATTTCAGGATTTACCGTCCCACCTTAATGACATGTGGGGTCATCATAAGTCACTGACACGTGGGCCAGGAGGGTAAATCCTGAATTTCCATCTATGAGGAGGGTATATGATGAATAAATCCTTTATAATATGCTAACTAGTATTTAAATAATATATTTTTTAAGAGATGGTCTATAGTTAAATTATAGTATAAATTATACTAAATTTAGTTATATCGATCAAAATTATATATAACTATTTTTCTCTGCGTACTACCTTTTGCGAATAGTCCAAAATTAAAAATTTTCAGTCGTAAGCCATAACTCAAAAGAACCCACCCTATATAAATCGAAAAATGTTTTAAATGTGTTTGTTTTTAACATACTTTTTCCCTTTATTCATAAAGATATAATATTTTTTTATTTTTTCCTTTATTTTTCTTTAACTGAATGCGTCGTTCAGTGCCTATTTCAGTTAAAAGCTAATAGTTGCAACTAAAAGCCATTTTGAATAGGACCAAGTTGGCTGACTCGTTGAATAATAACGCCCTGCAAACGCACACAGCCCTGTTCTTTTTAGCTTTTGACTTAAAGTCGAAACAAACATGACGGTTTCTTAAAGCGGATTTTTCAAACAATTTTCTGACCCCAAAACCATATGCGCCGTGTCGGCAACTTCGCTATCTGCTGTCATTTCAAAAAACACAGACAAAACCCATTAATCATAACCAAAAATCATCAGTCATAGTCTAAAAAAATATTGCAAATGTGGTGCACCAACTGGCAAGGCCTCTCTGGGCTCGGTGCGTTGGCTAATTGTACAAGCCCAACATGTTTACTGCCCGGGATCAGATTGTGGTTCCAGCCCAAGGCAAATTAATGTGATATTTCTTCCACTCCAAAGAAAAATATAAATGTGGTATTACTGATTTGCGGATGACCTTTTCATTTCAGTTCCACATAACACCTTGTGATGATCCACGGTTTACAGAGCAGTGATTTAGTCATTGGGTGGTCAGTATATTTGAGCATCAAGAACCAATTTCTAGCATGTAGTCCACAAAAGAACAAACACCATTCATTTATCATACAATCTATCTGCAATCACATATTTCATGTACAGTTTAGAAGCGCTGACATACACCACATACAGTTTCATGTTCTCATGTACAATAATTTCATTCGGGAAAACCAGTTGTCTAGCGCAGCATACTCACTAAAGGAAATGAAAGCCACGTTATACGGCTATACAATCGATAGGGAGTAGGTGGAACGTTTCTCAAGCCATGGAAACTTCAAGGGAAGACTTCGCAAGCCACAGCAATCCAGGGTCGTTCCTTTTCAATACCAAGTAAGTCTCTGCACGCCCAATCTCATCTGAGACGACATCCTCGCAAAAACCAATCAATTCAAGGACCTCCATTGCAGCTGGTTTTGAGGGAGGAAAAAAAAGAAAGGAGACAGTTAATGTAGAGTAGAATTGACAGTCAATGTAGAGTAGATTTTCCAGAGTAACGTGACAGCTTGCAGAGCTAAGGGATATATACCTTGGTAGTTAGCCACACTCCTTTGGAATTGCGGATTGGACTACAGGTTTGGAAAAGGATGAGGATTAGTAGGAATTTGTTTTAGTACATCAAAGATATCCCAACATGAGAGAATATAGAGAATAACCAAGCATACCTTACGCAATCTCCTATATTTAATATCATTTGGGTGCTCTATCACATTCTTGATAATCTTAA
Source organism: Dendrocalamus latiflorus (assembly GCA_017311315.1). NCBI lineage: Eukaryota > Viridiplantae > Streptophyta > Magnoliopsida > Poales > Poaceae > Dendrocalamus > Dendrocalamus latiflorus. The sequence goes on from CM029654.1 coordinate 5,345,452, forward strand.
AAAGTGTTTGAAGGGCAGAAGCTGCCTCTGAAGGTGTTGCTTGAAATCGAAGCAGTTCAATAGCCTTCTGGAGACGTGAACAGAGGGCCACCACTGGCTCTTCGATCCTTTGCAGCTCATTGATGTTTGAATCACCAGCATGATCATCAGGATCAGGTTCAGACTTCAAATTAACAGAGTTTCTTCTCTGTTCAGTTTCCACTTCCATCTTATTTCCAGATTCCAGAACAGCTCCACAAGTAGTATCATCAGGATCAGGTTCACTGTGCTTGCCATCAATGCTCAGCTCCTGGTTCAGAATAGCATTTGAGGAATCATCAGGATCAGGTTCAGATTTCAAAATTGTGGTGTTGCTTCTCAGTTCAGTGTCCACTTCTATCTTGTTTCTAGATTCCAGGACATATTCACTAGCACCATCATCAGGATCAGGTTCGCTGTGGTGCTTTCCATCAATCCTCAGCTCCTGGTTAAGAATATCAACATTTGAGGAATCATCAGGATCAGGTTCTAGGTAACCAACAGAGCTTTGCTTGGCGACATCATCAGGATCAGGCTCACAATAACCAATGATATTTTGTTCCGTAAATGATCTAGAACCTGAGGACCCTGATGTAATTGCTACATCCACATGCATGGCATCATTATCATCTGGATCTGGTTCCATCTTCACATTTCCCTGAACAAAATCTTGACCAACATCATCTGGATCAGGTTCAACTTCTGTGCCTCGCACATTACCTTTCTTTGCAGATGTAATAACTCTATTTTGAGAAATCTCCAAATCTGTTGCTGATGCATTCAAGAAACGCTGATAAGCAGCAGAACCTGACAATACATGAGCACTTGCCAGTGAACTTGATCCTCCCCCAAGCCTGTGACCAACAACACCAGTGTCTGGTTCCAGAATAAATTCATCTTCATAGGAATCGAATATTTTGCGACCACTCAGAACATGGCCTCTTGACTTGGTCCAGTCCAAAGAAGCAGCTTCCTCATTCAACTGAAAGATATTAGTAATTTATTAAAGATCAGATAAACTCAAATGTAAAGACATGGGAACCAAACATGACAGTATGTAGCAAAATTCACCTGCTTATTAAGAGCAAAAAAACTTGCATCATGCTCAGAGTGGACCATATGTGCCTGAAATCGAAATATAGACGTGTAAAATATAAAAGCACATAATTACAGCGAACGAAGATCTGCGTAAGAGAACTCTATTTTATGAAAGAAGAAAACTGAAAAAAAAAACTTACAAGTTCATGAAGCAGAGTTTTCTTGATACTTTCAAATTTCCTAAATCCTTTCAAGTCATCAGTTCTTAGGCGAAGGGATATCTCCTCTCCCATATTCTGTACAAATAATAAGGAAGGCACAAAGATATATTCTCAGAATTTGCTGCATGATAAATAGCTTATATAGTAATATTTACCTTATTGAAGCCTAGAATGCATTTTGGACTGACGCCTACATATCCTACTGGTGCCATTTCAGTCATGATTCCCACCTGCCATCTATGCTGCAAACAACCAACAACATAACTGTAAAATAATGAAACTGCACAAAGAGAGAGACTTGCTGCTTGAAGATCGTTACCTTGTTCATGATCGCAATTATGCCAGGGTCACATGCAAGCATGTGCATTCTTTTTAGAGCTTCCGAAGGTGGAGGATTCAGCTGGCACCAAACAAAAGGTAAATAAGCACAACAGCTTAATTCAAGATGTTATAATTGGCCTATCCAAAATAATACAAATGAGACAGATGTGTGCAGGTACTAGCATGTGTGTATTTTAACAAAGAAGGGGGTACAAATGGAAGTAATATTTTCTAGAAAAATGTAAGCTAGAAAAGTAGTGGTACGAAATGGAGTGCTGGTATTATGAGTCACTCGTATTTCATGATTTTGATCATCCTAGCAAAGTAGTGGTATGAAATGGAAAGGTTTCACAATTAACATCGTTTATTTTAAACTAAAGAAAGAAAATAGCACAGACTATTATTTAACTTTTGAGTTTTTCTACACAATGATCTAGTTCCTTCAAATTATATTTGTGTAAGCCGATATATATAAAATACATATAATGCACACTGCTCAAACAAACCAATTGAGGGAAAGAGTGTATACTTAATTCAAGCAGGAAAATGTACAGGTACAAAGGAACATGTGCAAAACTGAGATTTAAAATAGCTTGACAAGAAGCAAATGATATGTGTGGAGTAAAAAAGAGGCAGAATGGTTTCGTGATTGTTATCGAAGGGATCTGTTTCTATAGCCTAAAAAAATTGTGGGAGCAGGGTTTGGCTAACCTCAATCCCAGGTAAGTGAAGTGTCCGAAAATCACAGAAGATGTATTGTCCCTGCGGAAGTTTGAGCGAAACCTGGGGCCTTCCTGATGATAGTTGCCTCAGTCGCCGTTCTTCCTCATCAAATCCAATTATCCGCAGATCTGGTCTTTTGCCATTGTCTGATACTTCCTCGATTTCATCATCAAAGACACCCATCATTCTAATAGGCTTTCCCTGTTGCAAGAAACAACAATGATGTCATTTGCCATTGGCCCATTGCAATATCCACTAACCTAGCAACATGTTGATGAGTATGTGCAGTGCATGCACATCTTACCTCACTGATAGCAGCTTCTTTCAGCGTTAAGCTTGAGTGAGAATCTGAAAATGGCGTAATCAGCCTGGAACCTTTGTTGGTAGATTGTGGAACTATGAGCTTCAGCGTCTCTGGTTTAACACTAGTCAAGTCCTGCAGCAGTTGCCCAAATTCTTTCACCGTGCAGATTGGATCTGCATCGACATCCAGTTGTCTGCCTCTCCAAGTGACTGAAATTCGAGCTACTCTCTTCTCTTCCATCTTGCCCCTGATGCATGACCGCCTTATGCTATCAGATTTACGGATTAGCCAAATGAATATGGTAATGCTAGTATCTATTACCTGAATATCAATGTCATCTACTGAGTTATCAGTGCGACAGGGAAGCAAAGCAAGAAATTAAGCATCAAAGTATGCTCACGGCATCGATTTAACACCAGGAAACCAATCCTGAACCCAACTGACCAAGCCAGTTTTGAGTCTAATCAACACCAGGATATTATTAGACTGTCAAAATTCGAGTCAGAAGCAAAGCAACAGGCCTGGAGCTTTCCTCAAGTAGTCACCCAACCAAAAGGGGAAGAACTCCCAATAGTATTGCTTCCTTGAGATCTCCTTTTGGTTTTTATCCAATTTATAACAAGTATACTTGTACCTCCATAATTTGTTTATAACTTAATTCTCCTCGGTACCACTAACACAGTAGCACCAACGAGACACATGTAACTACACGAATTCCTAGTTGAGAACTTGGTGTAACTTCTCGCCTAAAACCAGCCCAAATTCGCCTCCTAAGCGCGACCACCCGGGCAAAAATCCTCTACAAAACAGCCACCGATCCGACCAAAGTGAGCAAATCGAGCTTGCGGGCGGAGGGGGTTGGGCAACCGTACTCACCTCGACGCTTCACCACGCGCAGCACCCGACGCAGCGGAGACGGCGGAGGAAGGCGAGGAAGGGAGCGAGGGGCTCGACAAGGAGGGGTGGTTGGAGGCGAGCTCCCCTTGGGGGAGGAGGAGAAGGATATTGTAGAGGCGAATGGCCCGTCCGAGAACACGGCGGCGGCCGGTACCGCGGGGAAGATGACGACGAGGACTCCTTAGCCCGAAACGCGACTGAACGGGGTGGTTTATAAATGCCGTTCGTCCTCCGTCGCTTGCGTCACGGCTGACACGCTGAGAGTGAGAAAAACACGGTCTACGCCTCCGAATACATTGAAAGACGTCTTCTCTGCCTGGTTTGTGTGATTTTGTGTGAAATTCACATGAAGTAAAAATTGTATAACTATTTTATATCATCAAACAGCATGATATGATGGTTGTCTATCCTTGATTAAATAAAAAACACTGATATACGCAAAAATATAGGTGGTGATCGGTTCGGCTGAAAGCCTCATGGCTTATGGCTGAAAACGCTGTAGCTGGCTGAAAAAAGCAATGTAGCTGACAGAGGCTTATTTACCATAATTAAATTTAAAAATTTTAAAAATAGAAAAAACATATTAGCCCATCACGTATAATGTAAACAAATACGAGAAAAAAAGAACCGGTAAAAAAACTCAAAAAAAAGTCAAAAGTTCAGAAAAAGACGAAATTTATGAATAGTGCAAAAATAAGCTGAAGCCGGAAGCTGAAGCCATATTGATCAGGGCTCATCTAGTAGATTCATAGGCCATACCGGTTTGGAATGTTACGTTTCGGTACTGCTCCATATCGACATACCGTTTCGAATTTAATATAATAATATGATCATACATATTTATAGGTATATATTTATTTAATTATATGCACACCAAATATTACTTATAATATTATTCTAAATACATAGTAGTACTATAAAATATAACATATAGTGCAATAGACAGTATTATCAATTTCATCAGTATGGCCATTATTGACTGATATCAAAATCGGTATGGTAAGTATTGACTGGTATCAAGCTGGTACAATTGGTATTAAGATTAATACGGTACATAAGGCTACTTGTACTGGTTTAGGTAACGATATGGCACATATCGACCATACAGCCCGGTACTAGAACAGTATTAACAACTTTAACTAAACTTTGTGTCACACGGTATTCACATAAGGAAAAATTAGTATATGTTTTCTTAGAATAAAGATTTTATGCCGAAGGTAGTCTATGGCCCTATTTTGGGAGAAATTTTATTGTGCAACGGTAGCAAAACACGATTTGTGTCAAAAGCGAATCTGAAAGCAACATGTGACATGGTAAAACTGTAGTAGTATTGTAGACTGTACAAAAAAATAATTTTTAATACTTGCTATAGTGCTCAATTGTACGGAAAATAATTTTTAATAGCAAGTTGCGGTCGTAAGTCGGTATACGACAACCGCTTACGACCACGGCTCACGACCTTGGCCCACGGCTATGGCTTACGATCAGTAAGCTGCTATTAAAAAGTATTTTTCGTACAACTAGCGATGTAGTAGGTATTAAAATTTTTTTTCGCACAATCTATAGTACTACTACAGTCTTACGTGGTTGCTTCCCGATTCGCTTGTGACACAAACGTGTTGCGCCACCGTTGCACACTAAAATTTCTTCTATTTTTGGGGCTTTAAAGTTGGCTTTTGCTTCCAAAAGGCTGGGAGCCCGCAAACATATTAGCTTTATATTAGCTTTTGAGAGAAGGCAAAAGGTAGCTTTTGGGAGAATGGACTAAAAGCTGAAAAGTTGGGGGATAGATGCTTTCCTAACTTTTGGTGTGTTGAAGTTGGGACATTGTTAGTGGAAGTTGGTGGAAATTACTGTCAGACCCGGATTTTTCAATCCGAATCTTACTGTGTTTCACTGCACTAATCCCTGGATCAGTAGTTAGTGCTCACATGTACATTGCTGAATCATTTCATACATCGCATAAACATCCATTATATTACATAAACTGAAATACACCACGTCGGGTGATAGTTTCCAAAAGGGGCCGACTAGGCCAAATGTCATGATTACAAACACGCACAGCGGAAATACAGCAAAAGCAAACCCAAATCCACAGGCAAGCGGCCAGTAGGGTAATGTGTACAATATATGCCACCAGGATCCGGTAACATAAATGTACACAACGCCTAGAGTCTACTTGTCTATGCCTAACCACCGAGGCCTACGCCTTAATTATCGCCTTTGCTTCCGTCGACGTTGGCGGGAGCCTCCTCATAGGCGTAATGTTCCTGAACTCCTATTTCTGAATTGTATCGCAAGAGCGAGAATGAGCACTCCGACCCCGTGCTCAGCAAGCCAACACACAGAATGCAATAATGATATATGTATGGCTAATCAAAGGAGAGGCTTGGGCTCATTTTATTTTTGCGGAGAGTGCTTTTGAATACAATTATAGGAAAATCCCTGAGACCTAGCAATTTTAAACTCAAAACTTTTGTTTATAAAGTAAGTTGATCTTATAATTGACACAGATTCCATCCACCATTACATGGCATCTGCGCCATATAGCATCTTTCAGCGTTATAGCCGCTTAACATACCACTGGGATAACTCCCAGGACAATTCCAAACCAGGGCAGTCCTTCGCCCTTAAATTTTTCCATTCCCAGTTTCCAATGTTTTTAAAACAGAACTATATCTAGTTAAGTTCCCATGCCTGCCCTTGACCGTGGGCACGGCTATTCGAATAGTTTTGACTCTGCAGAGTTTGTACACTTTCACCACAAGAGATGAACTATCCTTTTTGCCAACATGCTTCCTTAGGCATGAGACCCAGATAATTTATCACAAAGCCTTTACCTTACTCCGATCTAGCTAGACACCACCCACGCTGAGGTTTCACCGCTGAAGGGTTACACCACCACAGTCAGAAGCCCCCTCTTGCGCCGTGTGAGTACAGTACACCCTGTGCCTCACTGTGGGTAAACCAGTACACCCTGGTACCCACTTCCCTCGGTGATGTCTGAACTAAACCCTTGCAAGTTATTCAGCTAGGTCGTACCCATTATAGACTTGTGGTTGTACTGTTTTACACGGGTTGACATGACAAGATTCGGTCCTTAAAGTTACCCGGATGGTTCTACCACATTTCATGATTTGTGCTCCCACCGCACCACATACCAGCCCCCAAACCATCCATCCAGGTGTTTAAGCAATTTTAGGATTTTTCCAGAGGTAAAAATATTGTGTCCACTTACTACAGTCATTCCATCCATGACTGTTCCCAAATCATATCATATTTTGCAAGTGTTTCTATTGGGGCAGCTATGTACCCCCGTTTCATCTAGCAATACTAAGCATCGCAATATTTATTTGGACTTACTGATAAAAAGCTATGATAGTATAAGTTTTGCTAAGGCGACAAGGTTCACATGTCCAAATATTTCAACGGATTATTATAAGCAAGCATCACAGTAGGCGTATAGCTATCATTTCTGGAAATGAACATATTTTACCACATGAAATAACAGCATGCATGTTGATATTTAAAGGAAATTACTTTGCAAAATCGTAGGTTCAAAATGATCAAGGTGTTAACTCGCCTTGGTCACAGGAATCGGGTTCTTGATGATCTTGAACTTCTAAGGTTGCTGCCTCGGCTTCCTCCTCCTGAGCCTCGTATGCTATATAATCGTGCGAATACCCAAATAAAAGAAAAGCAACCAATCACTCAAAATATCACTAGAAAATCAAATAAACTCCAAAAATTATGGTTCTGGTTCCATTAGATAGATATGGAATTTAGACAAATTTAGAAATTTGTTTCATTCAATTTGGAGCTAAAATGAAGAAGTTATAGCCAGTCAAAGTTCTCTGTTTTTAGTCAAATCCAAAAATTACTAAATTTTGACATGTGGGGCCCACTGTCAGCCCCTGATTCATTTTAATTTCCATTTTTATTTACTTTTCGGTTATCTGTGCTACTGACATGTGGGTCCGGTTACTGTTCATGGGGTCCACATGTCAGTACGGTCCTTGCTTAGAGGTCTCACTGACCGGTGGGGCCCGGCGGTCAGCGGTGACTCGGGAATGCAGTGGCTGACAGGTGGGGCCCACCTGTCAGACTGAAATAAAATCGAGAAAACTCAACCCGGCGCTGCGGAGCCAGAGGCTCGAACGCGCGCGGCCGGGGAGTTGGGAGGGAGAAGAGAGTTAACGCTGCTAGCCAAGAGAGCGGGGGAGGCTTTGCCTACCTCTATAGTGCAATTTATCCCCTTGAGGTGGGTCGGCAGCGGGGTCGGGCAGAGAAGTCGGGGACGACGGTGGCCGGCGGTGAGGGAAGGTCGGGGAGCTTCGGGTGAGTGTCGAAACGCGATCCTCGCGTTATGGTGAAGACGGTGACGCGGTCTTCAAGGGCCGAGGAGGTCCGGAGATGGGTCGGCGTCGAGCGGCAGCGGCGGCTCGGGGAAGCTCCAGGCGGCGGCGAACCACAGGCGACGAGGAGCTCGGACGAGGGCCGGGAAAGCTTCGCGGCGCTCTGGAGACGATCCTAGCTCAAGGAATTTGGCTCTGGGACAGTAAAACAGTGGGAAGTTAGTTCGCCGGAGTTGGGGGAGAAAGAGATCGCCGGCGGCTGCAGGGCACGAATACCCGATTACCTTCGGGTGAACGGAGAGAGCGGCGTGGGGAACTCAACGGAGGGTTCATTGCCTTATATACCTGCTAGGAGGGGAGCTGGCAACGGGCGGCTCCCGCGCGGTCGCGTCGGAGCAGGTGGCGGAGGCAGGGGGGTGACGCGGGCAGCATTAATGCTGGGCACACTGTGCGTGACGCAGCATGCCCACGCCCGCGCGGTCTCCTCCGCTTTTGCGGTCTCTCACGCGCGAGAGGGGGAGCTGGGCAGAAGATCGGCGCCACGTGGCCGGGCCGATGCGACGGGGCGGGGAGAAACCGGGGGCGGTGGCGCCGAACCGTGGGCGGAGGCGGTGGATCCAGGGATGGCGTCGGCTCCGCAGGCTTTTCCACCATGGCGACGGGATGACACAGGCGGGCGAAGCCGTCGCATGCGCGCCACGGAGGCGCGCGGTGCTGTCCCCGCGCAGAGAGAGGAATCGGGGCGAATGGGGAAGAAGGCCCTGACAGGGCGGGCCCATCGGTCAGCGGGAAAGGGGTGAGGGCAGCGCGATGGCGCGGATGAAGCCGCGTGGCGGGGAGGGTTGATCGGGCGGCCGACGTGGTTAAGTGAGGGGAACGGAGGAGATCGGCCGAGGCGCGGGGAAAGGGGGAAATCGCGGCCGTCCACGCGGCGAGCGGGGGTAAGGGGAAGGCGGGATCCGCCCGGGCGACGTGGTTCGATCCCGCCCGACCAGGTGTCGGCCGGAGGGCGGTTGACTTTCTGGTTTTTCCGGATTTTTAAGTTTTGCTTTTAGAAATTACCAGAAAATCCCAATAAGTCCAGAAAAATGTGAAAATGCTTCCAAAAATTCCAGGAAAACTCTCAGAGGTCCCTGATATTACTCTGGACTTAATAAAAATATTTCCAACTAATGTTGGTATTTACTTTACTTGCTTCCATTGTTTTTCACGCCATTGTTTTCAAAAATAATATTTTATGCCCTAAATCAAATTTCTTTCTTTACTTTTATGGATCATCTTTTCAGATTCGTGTTTACAAATTTTTTTTTCTTCCTTCCATTACTTGCATATTCCGTTTTAGGGTATTATCAATACCTGTCTTTCTCTTTTATTAATTCTTCGATTTTTGGAATCTCTACCAAATTCAGGAAAACATCGAAAAATCCAAATTCAAATGGAATATATTGCAAAAGTAATTCAAAAGCTTCTTATTTCTAATTTCGAATTTTCGGGCTGTTACAAACCTACCCCCCTTAAAAGAATCTCGACCCCGAGATTCAACTTAACTAGTGAACAGGTCGGGGTAATCTCTTCGTAGCTGGTCCTCACGCTCCCAGGTAGCTTCTTTCTTGGAGTGATGGCTCCATTGTACCCGGCACATGCGAATGATTTGGGTTCGCGTTTTCTTTTCCACGGTATCCAGGATCTTGATCGGGCGCTCCTTGTAGGTTAGGTCTTCCTCAATTTCGATTGCCTCCAATGGAGCTTGATCCTCAGGTACTCGTAGACACTTCTTCAGTTGGGACACATGGAAGACGTCGTGTATGTCTGATAGATTCGGAGGGAGTGCAAGCTGGTAGGCAACTTCCCCCTTTTTAGACACAATTGGGAATGGCCCAACATACCGTGGGGTAAGCTTGCCTTTGACCTTGAATCGTCTAACTCCTCGCAAGGGTGATACCTTCAGATAAACATGATCTCCCACTTCAAAACTTAGTGGCCTTCTCCTCTTGTCTGCATAACTTTTCTGCCTGGACTGGGCTGCTTGCAGTCGATCTCTAATTAGGCGAACCTTTTCTTCAGCCTGCCTTAAAGTATCTGGCCCAAAAACGTAGTTCTCCCCTACTTCTGACCAATGTAGGGGGGTTCGACATTGTCGACCATACAGGGCTTCGAAGGGTGACATCTGAAGACTGGCCTGATAGCTGTTGTTATAAGCAAACTCAGCATAGGGTAGGCATCGATCCCAATCCTTAGAAAAATCTAGAGCACAAGCCCGAAGCATATCTTCCAATATCTGATTCACTCTCTCCGTTTGACCATCTGTCTGGGGGTGGTAGGCGGTGCTAAAATCCAAGTAAGTACCGAGAGCTTCATGCAGGCTAGCCCAAAAATGCGAGGTAAACTGGGAACCTCGATCCGAGACTATCCGTTTTGGTACACCGTGTAAACATACTATGCGTGACATATATAGCTCGGCTAACTTATCTCCCTTGTATGTGGTTTTGACGGGGATGAAATGTGCAACCTTAGTCAGCCTGTCAATCACGACCCATACGGAGTCATATCCAGATTTGGTTCGTGGAAGTCCCGTGATAAAGTCCATCCCGACTTCTTCCCACTTCCATTGGGGTATTTTTAATGGTTGTAGTAGTCCTGCTGGCCTTTGATGTTCTGCTTTCACTCTCTGACACACATCACAACAGGCCACATGTTCAGCTATGTCTCTCTTCATTTCTGATACATCTTGGTGCTTCCGGGGTGCAGGGAGTATGGAGAGCTATGAGCTTCCCTCAATATTAGGTCCTTGAGATTCTTGTGATGAGGTACAACTATACGCTTCCCGTACCACAGGGTACCCTCGTGATCAACCTTCATGTTAGGAGCCTTCCCTGCTCCTATCAATCCTTTCCACTTTATTATAGCTGGATCTTTTTGCTGAGCAACCATAATCTGCTCCTCTAAACTTGGTTGAATTTCCATGGTAGCTAGAGTGCCTCCCTTTACTATCTCCAAGTTCAAGGCCTGCAGTTCTTTATATAGCTCAGGTTGATGTTCCTGGACCATGAGATTACTGCAATAGGCCTTACGGCTTAAAGCATCCGCTACAACATTAGCCTTCCCTGGGTGGTAATGGACGCTCAGGTCATAGTCCTTAATCAGCTCCAACCATCTCCTCTGCCTCAAGTTGAGGTGTGACTGGGTGAAGAAATATTTAAGGCTCTGGTGGTCCGTGTATATGTCACAGTGATTACCTATCAGATAATGCCTCCAAATCTTCAATGCATGCACTACTGAGGCCAATTCCAGGTCATGAGTAGGGTAGTTGGCTTCATGAGGGCGAAGTTGTCTGGATGCATATGCCACTACCTTGCCTTCCTGCATTAGTACACATCCAAGCCCTTGATGTGAGGCATCACAGTATACCTCAAAATCCTTGCGTACATCAGGCAGGGTTAGCACAGGCGTGGTAGTCAATCTCTTCTTCAATTCTTGGAAACTTTCTTCACATGCCTTGGACCATTCAAACTTCCTCTCCTTCTTGAGTAGTTGAGTCATTGGCCTGGCGATCCGAGAGAATCCTTCTATGAATCTCCGGTAGTACCCAGCCAATCCGAGAAAGCTTCTCACTTCAGTGACGGAAGCTGGCTGCTGCCACTCTATGACTGCTGCTATTTTGGCGGGATCAACAGATATTCCTCCAGCTGACACTATGTGTCCCAAGAAACTAATATCATGAAGCCAGAATTCACACTTGCTAAATTTTGCATATAATTGATGCTCCTTTAGCTTTTCCAACACCAGGCGCAGATGCTCCGCATGCTCATCAGCATCTTTGGAGTATATAAGGATGTCGTCAATAAAGACCACGACAAACTTGTCCAAATACTCCATGAATATCTTGTTCATCAGGTTCATGAAGTAGGCTGGAGCATTGGTTAACCCAAAAGACATGACTGTAAACTCATACAGCCCATATCTAGTGGTGAAAGCCGTCTTAGGTATATCTTCAGCCCTAATCTTCAGTTGGTGATAGCCCGATCTCAAGTCTATTTTGGAGAATACCGTGGCTCCACCCAGTTGATCGAATAAATCATCAATCCTGGGGAGTGGGTATTTGTTCTTGATGGTTACTTCATTTAGGGCCCTGTAATCCACACACATCCGAGTGGTGCCATCTTTCTTCTTCACGAATAATACTGGAGATCCCCAAGGCGAGGAACTCGGCCTAATGAACCCCTTATCATGTAACTCATATAGTTGCTTCTTTAATTCTTCTAACTCATCCATCGTCATTCTATAAGGCCTTTTGGAGATTGGAGCGGCTCCCGGCTTTAAGTTGATGACAAATTCCAGGTCTCTATCTGGGGGCATGCCAGGGAGTTCATCAGGGAACACTTCAGGATAATCTTGCACCACGATCATCCCTTCCAAAGGTATGTCTTCACTATAGTAGATTGCACGGCCCCATCGATGGGGTCGATCTACTTTTACTTTTATAGTCATCCCGGGACATTTGACTAATTTCACCATCCGGGTGGCACATTCTATGACCCCTTGGTATCTGGCTAACCAATCCATGCCTAGTATTATATCCAAGGTCTGAGAGTTTAGCACTAGCAGGTCTGCTAAAAAGTCACACTTTTCCATAGTAATGGTCACTTTAGGACACACTAGGGTAGCAGGGATCGGACCAGCTGGTGAATTGAGCACCACTGGGTTCTTTAGGGTAAAGGTAGGTAACCCCAATTTATCAGCATATCCTTTTGATATGAAGGAATGGGAAGCCCCCGAATCAAATAATACTTGTGCTGGCATGGTCTTAACAGAAAACGTACCCATAAGTACTCCAACGGCCTCCTTAGCTTCCTCGGCAGTGATATGATTGACTCGACCACGGTTTGGGGCTGACGCACTCTTGCTGCCTTGTGAGCTTTGATGCCCTCGGTTTGGTACTGAGGCTTGGCTGCGGGCCGAGGCATTCTGCCTCTGTGGACATTTGTTGGCGAAATGCCCCGGTTCGCCACAGCTAAAGCACTTGTAGCTGGCTATAGAGTTTGATCCTGCAGATTGACCACCTTGCAGAGAACTGCTTCCTGGACGGAACGATGGGGTTGAAGTCTTGAACTGATTAGGCTTCAAGGGAGAGGATGCATTGTTAAAGAGTTTTTGGACAAATCTCCCCTGCGGTCGCTGAGCTGACATCTTCCGCTTCCGGCTGGCCTCCAAGTTCTTCTTCTCATTTTCCAGAGTTAGTGCCTTGTTCACCAGCTGGTGAAAGCTGGTGAAATCTTGAGTGATCAGCTGGACTCGTAGCTCCTCGTTCATCCCTTCAAAGAATCTGTCAATCTTTTCTTCTTCGTCCTCCACATCCTTTGGGGCATATCGGGCCAATTGTGTGAATTTGGTAAGGTACTCATTTATTGACCTATTGCCCTGCTTGAGTGTGCGAAACTCATTCTTCATCATTCGCATTACTCCGGTTGGAACAAAGTTAGCCTTGAAAGCGGTCTTGAATTCCTCCCAAGGAACTGCTTCTGTGCTGGTTTCGGTGGTGGCATCCTCCTGGCCCCTGGCGGCCAAGTAATTCTCCCACCAAGCCGCTGCGGCGCCCTGCAGCTGATGTGCAGCGAACATAACTTTATCTTCCTCTGCGCATTTAATTAGGCGCAGCTTTCTCTCAATATCTCGAAGCCAGTCCTCTGCTTCCAGTGGTTCTTCTGCCGATGTAAATGTTATTGGCCTTGTCCTCTGGAAATCTCCTAAGTCAGCTCTGTGCACTCCTGAGCTTCCTTGCTGTCCCGCATATATGGCTTGCAAAATCTGAGTTTGTTGTGCCATAACTTGGGCCATTGTAGGGTGTTCCGGAGGGTTTGGAAGGTTGTCATTTCCCTGGTCTTGAGTTCTACCTTGGTCTTCAGGCAGAACCCCGCGATTTGAGTCTACCTCGGCTGGGTTCGTATTAGTCTGAGCCCTGGTAGTTCTTCGGCTGGCCATCTGCAGTGGTAGCTTTTATACTCAGTGCTATTTCTATATGTAGGAAAAACAAGGGGTGCCAACCCATACAAAAGAAAGCAGTAAAATCATGACGAGGCAATTTCCAACATAAGGCCGATATCCAGCCACTCATTAAAACATGCCAACAATTACATAGCCAGCTTTTATGCTGGGCTTACAATTACATCATAATAATTAAAGTTCATAGGTCCGCGACTACGAAATAGAAAGGGCGGATATTACAACTAAGATACATGAATTTAGTACTTGCATCACATACTGCAAGTACATCACGATCCCATCTACTCCTCCGTGTACCAAGCACCATAGTTGGAGGGGGTATAGTGTGGCGAGCGGGAGCGGGACCGACTACCACTACCCTCCGATGGGTCGTAGTCCGATGGAGTGCTTGGGGGGCTACGGCTTGGGGGAGGCCCTGTCCGACGGAACGCAGCCTGTGGCCCTGGAGGTCGCGCGCTCTTGCGCGCGGTTAGTCGGGTGCGGGGGCCTGACCCTGGCGGAGGAGGTACCGGTGCTGCTGCAGGTGCAGGGGCCGGTGGAGGCTGGGCCCTGGCGGCCGTTGCCTCTGCCTTGGCCTCCGCCAAGGCTTGCTCGCATTGGGCGAGCTGCTGCTGGAGAGACGTCATGGAGACGTGCCTGGTGAGGAGCTGCTGGCGGAGGGAGGAGATCTCCTCCAAGGCAACGGTGTGGGCCACCCCCATGGCCCTGGTGAGCTCAACCTGATGCGTGAGCATCGGGTCGTCCTCATTCTCCGGCATGGTGACTTCATTGTACTGTGCTCCGTCTCGGCGTGTGGGGTGGTAGCAGTATGGGGCATGGCGCAGGGGGGCCCGGTATATGTCGCATAGCCGTGCGGCGGCTAGACGAGCAGCGTCTTGGATCGCAGCGGCCCGAGTACTTCTCCGGTGCTCAGATGTGAACACGTGAGAAGGATCGAGCTCATCCCTGGGGTATATGAATACCTCCATAACCCAGGAATCTTCTCCTCCGGTGGTAACCTTCAATCCCCTGTAGATAGGCTGATCCTTGAACTCCAGGTAGTGTAGGAGCTTGCGCAAAATGGTGGCAAACTCCCCCTCATTGACACCGTGGGCTATGTAGTCCCAGTGTCCTTCAGTTCCTGCGCCTGCCATCTGGAAATCAGGTTACTAGTGTTAGTATCTCTCAAAGTGTTTTTAAAAGAACATTGGTATAGAACAGATCTAAGAAGGGTACGAAAAGAGATAGTATCCTTATATTTTTCAAAATTCTTTTTATAAGTTTTATAAACATTGTGATCCTAATCCATCCTAAGGCTTTTACCCTACGGTCGTATGCTCTGATACCAGCGCTGTCAGACCCGGATTTTTCAATCCGAATCTTACTGTGTTTCACTGCACTAATCCCTGGATCAGTAGTTAGTGCTCACATGTACATTGCTGAATCATTTCATACATCGCATAAACATCCATTATATTACATAAACTGAAATACACCACGTCGGGTGATAGTTTCCAAAAGGGGCCGACTAGGCCAAATGTCATGATTACAAACACGCACAACGGAAATACAGCAAAAGCAAACCCAAATCCACAGGCAAGCGGCCAGTAGGGTAATGTGTACAATATATGCCACCAGGATCCGGTAACATAAATGTACACAACGCCTAGAGTCTACTTGTCTATGCCTAACCACCGAGGCCTACGCCTTAATTATCGCCTTTGCTTCCGTCGACGTTGGCGGGAGCCTCCTCATAGGCGTAATGTTCCTGAACTCCTGTTTCTGAATTGTATCGCAAGAGCGAGAATGAGCACTCCGACCCCGTGCTCAGCAAGCCAACACACAGAATGCAATAATGATATATGTATGGCTAATCAAAGGAGAGGCTTGGGCTCATTTTATTTTTGCGGAGAGTGCTTTTGAATACAATTATAGGAAAATCCCTGAGACCTAGCAATTTTAAACTCAAAACTTTTGTTTATAAAGTAAGTTGATCTTATAATTGACACAGATTCCATCCACCATTACATGGCATCTGCGCCATATAGCATCTTTCAGCGTTATAGCCGCTTAACATACCACTGGGATAACTCCCAGGACAATTCCAAACCAGGGCAGTCCTTCGCCCTTAAATTTTTCCATTCCCAGTTTCCAATGTTTTTAAAACAGAACTATATCTAGTTAAGTTCCCATGCCTGCCCTTGACCGTGGGCACGGCTATTCGAATAGTTTTGACTCTGCAGAGTTTGTACACTTTCACCACAAGAGATGAACTATCCTTTTTGCCAACATGCTTCCTTAGGCATGAGACCCAGATAATTTATCACAAAGCCTTTACCTTACTCCGATCTAGCTAGACACCACCCACGCTGAGGTTTCACCGCTGAAGGGTTACACCACCACAGTCAGAAGCCCCCTCTTGCGCCGTGTGAGTACAGTACACCCTGTGCCTCACTGTGGGTAAACCAGTACACCCTGGTACCCACTTCCCTCGGTGATGTCTGAACTAAACCCTTGCAAGTTATTCAGCTAGGTCGTACCCATTATAGACTTGTGGTTGTACTGTTTTACACGGGTTGACATGACAAGATTCGGTCCTTAAAGTTACCCGGATGGTTCTACCACATTTCATGATTTGTGCTCCCACCGCACCACATACCAGCCCCCAAACCATCCATCCAGGTGTTTAAGCAATTTTAGGATTTTTCCAGAGGTAAAAATATTGTGTCCACTTACTACAGTCATTCCATCCATGACTGTTCCCAAATCATATCATATTTTGCAAGTGTTTCTATTGGGGCAGCTATGTACCCCCGTTTCATCTAGCAATACTAAGCATCGCAATATTTATTTGGACTTACTGATAAAAAGCTATGATAGTGTAAGTTTTGCTAAGGCGACAAGGTTCACATGTCCAAATATTTCAACGGATTATTATAAGCAAGCATCACAGTAGGCGTATAGCTATCATTTCTGGAAATGAACATATTTTACCACATGAAATAACAGCATGCATGTTGATATTTAAAGGAAATTACTTTGCAAAATCGTAGGTTCAAAATGATCAAGGTGTTAACTCGCCTTGGTCACAGGAATCGGGTTCTTGATGATCTTGAACTTCTAAGGTTGCTGCCTCGGCTTCCTCCTCCTGAGCCTCGTATGCTATATAATCGTGCGAATACCCAAATAAAAGAAAAGCAACCAATCACTCAAAATATCACCAGAAAATCAAATAAACTCCAAAAATTATGGTTCTGGTTCCATTAGATAGATATGGAATTTAGACAAATTTAGAAATTTGTTTCATTCAATTTGGAGCTAAAATGAAGAAGTTATAGCCAGTCAAAGTTCTCTGTTTTTAGTCAAATCCAAAAATTACTAAATTTTGACATGTGGGGCCCACTGTCAGCCCCTGATTCATTTTAATTTCCATTTTTATTTACTTTTCGGTTATCTGTGCTACTGACATGTGGGTCCGGTTACTGTTCATGGGGTCCACATGTCAGTACGGTCCTTGCTTAGAGGTCTCACTGACCGGTGGGGCCCGGCGGTCAGCGGTGACTCGGGAATGCAGTGGCTGACAGGTGGGGCCCACCTGTCAGACCGAAATAAAATCGAGAAAACTCAACCCGGCGCTGCGGAGCCAGAGGCTCGAACGCGCGCGGCCGGGGAGTTGGGAGGGAGAAGAGAGTTAACGCTGCTAGCCAAGAGAGCGGGGGAGGCTTTGCCTACCTCTATAGCGCAATTTATCCCCTTGAGGTGGGTCGGCAGCGGGGTCGGGCAGAGAAGTCGGGGACGACGGTGGCCGGCGGTGAGGGAAGGTCGGGGAGCTTCGGGTGAGTGTCGAAACGCGATCCTCGCGTTATGGTGAAGACGGTGACGCGGTCTTCAAGGGCCGAGGAGGTCCGGAGATGGGTCGGCGTCGAGCGGCAGCGGCGGCTCGGGGAAGCTCCAGGCGGCGGCGAACCACAGGCGACGAGGAGCTCGGACGAGGGCCGGGAAAGCTTCGCGGCGCTCTGGAGACGATCCTAGCTCAAGGAATTTGGCTCTGGGACAGTAAAACAGTGGGAAGTTAGTTCGCCGGAGTTGGGGGAGAAAGAGATCGCCGGCGGCTGCAGGGCACGAATACCCGATTACCTTCGGGTGAACGGAGAGAGCGGCGTGGGGAACTCAACGGAGGGTTCATTGCCTTATATACCTGCTAGGAGGGGAGCTGGCAACGGGCGGCTCCCGCGCGGTCGCGTCGGAGCAGGTGGCGGAGGCAGGGGGGTGACGCGGGCGGCATTAATGCTGGGCACACTGTGCGTGACGCAGCATGCCCACGCCCGCGCGGTCTCCTCCGCTTTTGCGGTCTCTCACGCGCGAGAGGGGGAGCTGGGCAGAAGATCGGCGCCACGTGGCCGGGCCGATGCGACGGGGCGGGGAGAAACCGGGGGCGGTGGCGCCGAACCGTGGGCGGAGGCGGTGGATCCAGGGATGGCGTCGGCTCCGCAGGCTTTTCCACCATGGCGACGGGATGACACAGGCGGGCGAAGCCGTCGCATGCGCGCCACGGAGGCGCGCGGTGCTGTCCCCGCGCAGAGAGAGGAATCGGGGCGAATGGGGAAGAAGGCCCTGACAGGGCGGGCCCATCGGTCAGCGGGAAAGGGGTGAGGGCAGCGCGATGGCGCGGATGAAGCCGCGTGGCGGGGAGGGTTGATCGGGCGGCCGACGTGGTTAAGTGAGGGGAACGGAGGAGATCGGCCGAGGCGCGGGGAAAGGGGGAAATCGCGGCCGTCCACGCGGCGAGCGGGGGTAAGGGGAAGGCGGGATCCGCCCGGGCGACGTGGTTCGATCCCGCCCGACCAGGTGTCGGCCGGAGGGCGGTTGACTTTCTGGTTTTTCCGGATTTTTAAGTTTTGCTTTTAGAAATTACCAGAAAATCCCAATAAGTCCAGAAAAATGTGAAAATGCTTCCAAAAATTCCAGGAAAACTCTCAGAGGTCCCTGATATTACTCTGGACTTAATAAAAATATTTCCAACTAATGTTGGTATTTACTTTACTTGCTTCCATTGTTTTTCACGCCATTGTTTTCAAAAATAATATTTTATGCCCTAAATCAAATTTCTTTCTTTACTTTTATGGATCATCTTTTCAGATTCGTGTTTACAAATTTTTTTTTTCTTCCTTCCATTACTTGCATATTCCGTTTTAGGGTATTATCAATACCTGTCTTTCTCTTTTATTAATTCTTCGATTTTTGGAATCTCTACCAAATTCAGGAAAACATCGAAAAATCCAAATTCAAATGGAATATATTGCAAAAGTAATTCAAAAGCTTCTTATTTCTAATTTCGAATTTTCGGGCTGTTACAATTACCCATCAAATACCATCGCATAAAATGAGCCTTTCGTTCAATTCGTCAACATGGGTACTTCAGACATTTTAATGTTCATCCACAGATAAAGATGTCAACCAATCTAACAAAAATCAAATTGCCAAATGATCTTTTAGGAAAAGCTACAACTGCTTTTCAATCAGAAAGCCAAAAAAGTAGCTTATGGCAAAAAAGCGAAAAAGCTATGCTCCCCTACACAGCGTCTATATGCACACTTTTCTGCGAGGCTATATGCATGCATTTTGTCTTTTGCACTTGTGCATGCAAACAAATCTGAAATAGACTTATTCGGTGAGTTCTTTTGGACTGTGGCTTATGGCTGAAAATTTTGAATTCTGGACTATCGCGAGAGGCAGTATGTAGAGAAAAATAGTCGTATGTGATTTTTGTCGATACAGCTGAATTTGGTACAGTTTGCACTAGAGATGGCAACGGGTAAATACCCATCGGGTATTGCCATTCCATACCCGTACCCGCTAGGTGTAAATTTACCCGTCGGATTACCCGTATCCGCACGCGGGTAGGAAAATTTACCCATACCCGTACCCGCGCGGGTATTACTACCCGACGGGTAACCCGTACCCGCAAGCATACCCGGTTCAACACATAAGAATATCATCAATTTAGACATTCATTAATCATACATGCCAAGCACAAAAGCGTCTAATGATCAAAATTAGTACATCACATAAACATACTTGACATGACCATATCAACATATGACAAACAAATAAACAATCAACAACAAGTAGATAATAAAATTAACATTTGAGTGGGATGTCTAGTTGTCTAATGCGGGTATTCATTACCTGCGGGTAGGCGGGTATGGGTAGTATATACCCACACCCGCACCCGCCTACCCGGCAGGTAGAGGATTTCGCCCAATAACGTACCCATGGGTACATAAAATTTTCCATACCCGTCTCTTTATCGGTAAAACCCGTCGGGTATTCAGGTATCTGGTACCCATTGCCATCTCTAGTTTGCACTACAATCTATTTGTAGATCCCGCCTTGAAAAAACACACCGTTTAAAAGCTGGATACAATAGCAAACATGATAAGCCGAAGCCAAAAGTGCTTTTGAGCCCATCCATTATTTGTGATCTTGTAGGATCGTATGGCACAATCAGAGGGGGTAAATGATTGCCTCCGCTTTTTTGGTACCTAAAAATAAATCTCAGACCAGAAGAAAAATAATTTAACTTACAGAGATAGAATTCGACCGCAAGACGCTCGACTGCTTACTCGACTTTGATCTGCGACCAATTTGTACGTACTCAAATTTGTCGACACCAATAGCAGAATCTCTCAATCACTTGTACCTTAGAGAAATCCAACATCTTTGAATACTTCGTAATTCATCTATTTTCTTCGCAGCGAATCGACCCCTTGCACGTTGTCGTATGCTTTAACCCAACCACAACCACCAGCAATCTTCAACAAATAACAAACCAGATTGATTCAAGATTATCTTTATTGCTGAATTTCTATGAATTTACAAAGTACCCTCACAAGCACCCCTAAAAAGCCTTATCGATGAAAGCCTTCTCAAAGCCCACACATGTTAGCCCTTAGCCTTTCCCTGCTTTTATAAACTAAAGTCCAAACCGTGTCCGCCTTAACTATGAATACACAATTCTATCTCTTCCGAAATCAAGGGACCCGAAACCCTTCCGAACACGGGTTTTAACCAAACTATAAATCTTCACAGTTATAGACTCCATCCACAACTCCTAACACACCACGTGACAAAGCCTCTAGGATAGCACCTTCTGTATCTTCATCACGCACCATCACGTCACATATCGAAGCCTCTAGGATAGTACCTCCTGTATCTTCTCCACGCATCATCACCACGTATTGAAGCCTCCATGACCACACCTCTCATATCTTCTCCACGCATCACCACCTTTGATCTCCATGCACTCCAGCGTGATCCCAACCACCTCGTGTGGCATCCTCAACCACCTGGACCTCATATTTCCTTATCCTAGTTCCAGTCTTCCTCATCACCGACTATGATCGTCTCCACGCCAACCTGCACATCAAAGACCAAAGAACGTTTTCTTCAGCACAAGTTCTTCCCAACTTGACCATCATCAGTCTACACACGCAAACCGCAACCTTAACCATCCATAAACACAAACCAGATCGTCCACGACCACAATTTTCACGCTCTCCAAAAATCAACTTTCAGAACACCCAGTAAAACCAATTTGGCTACTCAGACCGCTATCGCAACACATACTTGAAAGCTACGAGTACAGACCACAACGCCCAAACAAATCGCAACGTCTTTAACTATGAGTACTGAGTCCTTCCGATTATCGAGTACTAAATCATTCGAGTACTGTTCCTCTGAACAATATTCACCGATCACCGACCGCCATGCACTAGCCATTCATAACATTGGCCTAACACGAGGTACTCGAGGTACTGACCGTGAAGCCTACGGCAACCGATCGCAAAGCCTTCGACTACCGATTGCGAGGTATACGACAACCGATTGAAAAGCCTAAGACAACTCTAGCAGACCGCAAAGTCTACAACCACCGGCCGCTAAGTCTACGACCATCATTAACAAAGTTTACGACTACCGACCGCTAAGTCTACGACCACTGGCCGCTAAGTTTACAACCATCGAGTACAAAGTCTACGACCATTGATCACAAAGTATACGACTACCGACTGTTAAGTCTACGATCATCGATTGCAAAGTCTATAACCATCGATCGCAAAGTCTACAGCTACCGACTAGTAAAGTGTACAACTATCGAGTACTAACCAGATACTGTAGCTACAACCATGAAAAGTACTGTAGCTACCGACTACCGAGTGCTTCCAACTATAGTGCTCTTCTAAGTACCGACTGAATCACTGTAGCACCGACTGTACGCTCTCTGACATTGGGGTCTTGATACCACTCAAACGTCGTTCGATAGTCCAATGCCACTTGTATGCCATCAGATACTCCGATGGCACTCGAATGACGTCCGATACTCCGATGGCACTCGAACATCGTCCGATACTCCGATGCTACTCGAATGTCTTCCGATCCTTTGATGCCACTCGAACGTTGTCCGATGGTACGATGCCACTCGAACGTCGTCCGATACACCAATGATACTCGAACACCGTCCGATACCACTCGGAACTGACCAAAACTACTCAGAGCAGACTAAAACCACTCGGACCCAATTGAAACCACTCAGAGTAAACTAAAAACACTCGAATCCCGATTAAAACCACTTGTACGTCAACCAAAACAACTCGAACCGGACTGAAACTACTCAGACTCAAAACTTTCGACTGCAATCGACTGAAACTTTTATAAACACAAAATCCAAATCAATACAAATATCAATTATTCATTATCACTTTATTCACGACCATTCACATGGTCTAACAGATCTATTGAGGCATTTCAGACTTATGTGTTAGTACTTTTGCATTTTTTTTTTGTATATTTGTTTATATTCTATATGACAATTTGAACATGCTGTTCGAAAAATAGCGACACTAGAGCCTAAACATACTTGAGAGCGATGCGAAAAAGATGCTCAGTTCCATGGAATTTGAACAGTAGATTCTGGTCTGATAAGATCAGATGAGCACTCGTCTTTTCCCCTTCTCTTTCAAGGTAGTAAACTTGCACACAGTGGTTGATGTTCTTTTTCAAACAAGAATGCACTCGCAATACCTAGTGAAAAAGGTCAACTACTCTTTTGGTGCCTACCGTTTGTAACGACGACAACCATGATGAAATGGCTCATCAACTTTGCCATTCGAAACTATCTTACTTTGGTGTATGACCCTATCCAGTCCATCATCTATAGTGAGAGTCCACATCAAAACAGATGATAAATCTATTAAATATGTCCAATCCTTATACGGCAAGTAATTCCATTAAATGTGTGCCATATCACACTCAAAAAAACATAATTCACTGTAGGAAACATGTGTTCAAACGAGGATAAAAATCACTAACCGTTTCAAATCATCTGAGTCCACTCCCCAAATTTCGTCAAAAATCCTGTTGTGATTTTCGTTTTGGAAAAATTGGAAACATATCACTATCATTACTATTATAAAAGAATGAGTTAGTGGTCATTACTTTTCACTTTCTAATTGATCAGAACAGGCATATTTTATAGTCTGATTTTTTATATATCTAATAAATTTTGTTGTAACGCAGGCTAGTCTCTCGAGAAGAGGGAACTCGGCGTTCCGTTCTGTCCTTACGCCGACCCGTTCCCCAAGTTTGAATACGACTGATCTCCAAGGAGAATATGCGGACGCATGCACGCTATCCTCCTCTGCCGCACCCATCAGTCCGTCAGATTGACAGACAAACCCATCTTAGCCGTCCAGTGGAGATTCCCGCATAGAAGTCCCCGTGCGGAACACACGGCACGGGTGAACTTTTCCACGGCCCACCCCGTAACGGAAGGGAGGAACCCTTCGGCCGCATAAAGCCCCGAAAAGTCACGAAAAACGAATCCGAAAACGAAACGAATCAAACGAGGCATATCGAGAGGCGGAACGGAAGCATTTCCACGCGCGAGACAGAGGGAGGAGCACGGGAGGAGAGGGGGGATGGCGGCGCCCCAGGGCGCGGCGGGCGGGGCGGCGATGGTGGAGGAGCAGCAGGCGGCGGGGGTGGGGATCCTGCTGCAGATATCGATGCTGGTGCTGGCGTTCGTGC
This sequence comes from Dendrocalamus latiflorus, assembly GCA_017311315.1. Classification (NCBI taxonomy): domain Eukaryota; kingdom Viridiplantae; phylum Streptophyta; class Magnoliopsida; order Poales; family Poaceae; genus Dendrocalamus; species Dendrocalamus latiflorus. The sequence goes on from CM029654.1 coordinate 5,369,394, forward strand.
TCGGCCACCTCCTCCGCCGCCGCAGGGTCTACTACCTCCCGGAGGCCAGCGCCTCGCTCCTCATCGGTACGGCACCCGGCCACCTCCTCTGTGGTTGCGCTTTTTTCGTGCTCGTTTCGCGCCCGAGATGGAGCCCGAAGGATCGGAGATTCGGGGTCGGGGTGATGGTGTTGTAGACTCGTCTCGTCGTTGTGTTTAGCTCATCCGTGCAATTAGATGTAAGAGATTCTGCCTTGCTTGATGAGCCTCGGTTGGATTCTTTTGGCTTATGGTTTTATTCTGTTCGCACGAGAGAGTATATGGTATATTATTTTGATGGATATAGATAAAGTTAGAATAATATCTAATGTAAGCGATTTATAGCATTTCGTTTGAAGCTAATTACAGTCGAAAGAACAAAAGAATGGGTCGGTGCTGTTTTGCGACATGGGGCTGTTAAGTGACACGTGGCGGTCAGTTAGGAAGCACTGCTGCAGTGGCGTGTTTTGTTTGGGGGTAAGGTGATCACATGGCGCGTGCCAGTGCCATTCCTAGTGTTATGAGTATCAAATTTAGATGATCACATGGCGCGGGGTAAGACTCTGATCAATATGGCTTTAGCTTCTGGTTTCAGCTTATTTTTGTACTATTCATAAATTTCGTCTTTTTCTGAACTTTTGACTTTTTTTTTGAGTTTTTTTATCGGTTCCTTTTTTTCTCGTATTTGTTTACATTATACGTGATGGGCTAATATGTTTTTTCTATTTTTAAATTTAATTATGGTAAATAAGCCTCTGTCAACTACAGTACTTTTTTCAGCCAGCTATAGTGTTTTCAGCCATAAGCCATGAGGCTTTCAGCCGAACCGATCACCACCTTAGTTGGTGTTATTTCGTGGTTTAGTCTACGAACAGTGCTCTGTATGTTGGGCCGAATCCCTCCACATGGAGGTGCTTGGGGAGACCAAAGCAGCCCACAAGGTTGTGAAATGTTAATTGCCCTCTTGCTGTAGTATTAGTTGTTGTTGTAGTGAGAGCGTCACAGCGCGCACACGAGATGAGAGCAAAAGAAGGTGAAGCACTTATCAGTTCGGGTGCTCCTGTGCTATCTTCATCAAGTTCATCAGCAATGGGTAAAATGTGGTTGAATTTACCTGTAATTTCGTTAGTCTATTCTTGACTCGTAGCTCTTCGATTTTTATGGTTGGATTCAGGACTAGTTTGGTGCATTGGGTTTGAGATGGATTTTGTCACTTTAGGCAGTAGCAGATAGTGTTGCGTAGTTTGGTAGAAGGCTTGTTTGTGGGGGTCGAGCACTGCCCATTTTGTCTGAGATTTCGACATTTTGTTAGGGACTTGTGGATCTACAATCCTGCCAAGTTTCATTCATATAAATCTGTGATTCGCTAGATATGACATAAAATCCAAAGAGGACAAGTTTTTGCTTCTTATAGAGTTGTTGCAATTGTTGTTTAGCCAAGGTTGCAACTTGGTTATGTTGTAAGTTGTAACTATTTCAGCGACATAGGGAAACATAACTTTTGTCCCCTTCAGATTTCAGCCTATGTCTACCGATCCAAATGTCACGAAACTTGGCAAGAATATGGATCCACAAGTCTCTAGCAATGTATCAATATCTCAGCAAAATGGAACAACATTTGATTCCTCAAACTGACCTTCTACCAAATCTGTGCACTGCTGAATTTGTAGCTACACAACTGACAAATCCCTTGCAAAATTGTTGCTCCTCCAAACCAATCCGCAATCCAACCATAAACATAAAATATTCACGAGTCAAGAACACAATGGCCAAATTAGAGGTAAATCTGACCACGTTTAACCTTTTGATTGTGGCTTGATGAAGAGCATGAAGGAGCACCTGAACTGGAACAAGTGCTTCTCTGTTCCCTCACTTGTTTCTCTGTTGTGTGTCTGTGCTGATGATCTCACTCCCGTTACTACTGTAGAAAGATAGGAGCTAGGCTTTCTTCACCTCTCATCACACAGATGTGTCATCTCCACGCTTCATCTTAAGGGCAATTATTCACAAGGATTGGTTTTGTGGTTTATTTTGGTATCTGCTGCCACCATCATGTGGAGAGATTCAACCCAACACTATAAGATGGCCATCATTGGAATTTGGAAATTGTTGCTTTAGTCTGCTGCAACCTAAGTTCTGAAGTTATAAACAATGATGGCAATGGAGTGTCATAACATGTCTGCAGTGTCAATTAGTTATATCTGGTTTTCACATGGGATAAAAATAGCAAACAGGCCTTTAGGCATTTATCGCTGAAATACATATGGTTTGACAATTTTGATTGCTGATTTCTGCTTTGATTTTGCTCTTTCCGAGGACCTCAGAACAAGTTGCAGTTTTAGTTCTACTTGGTTCAGGAATTGGATAATTTAATAGACCACTTCTATTGTGATCATCTACCGTCCACTTATGGCAGGTTTGATCGTTGGAGGGCTTGCTAACATATCAAGAACTCAGAAAAGTACTAGGTCTTTACTGCAATCTGTTCTCCCAGAAAACGTAAGCATCGGAAACTGTTTCTTTTCAAACATGCTGATATGGTATCCTTTTCTTTGTAATTCCAGGAGATGGTTCAATTTTCGGGAGGAACTCTTCTTCCTATTCTTGCTGCCTCCGATTATATTATATCCTTAGCCTATGCTTCATTTTACTTCTCACCAGTTCTTTTGTAAAGCTTGTGCTGAATGTTTTGCTTGACTACACCCTACCCAGTCTGGCTTCAGCTTAGCACCAGTAAGTTTTGAATTTCCATGGCCCCTATGTTTCTGAGATTCTGTCTAGCTGCAGCTAAATGTGTTACCTCTACTTGCAGAAACCATTCTTTTCAAATTTTGGTGCTATTATTACTTTTGCAATCGTGGGAACCTTCATTGCCTCCATTGTCACAGGTCTTCTAGTGTAAGAACCAAGACTCTTTTTTCTCTCTCCAAGCATACTGTATGCAAACCCTTCAACTTGTGAACATCTAATGATGCGCTTGTCTCTGCAGCTACCTTGCCGGGTTGATATATTTTGTATATAGGCTGCCTCTGGTTGAGTGTATGATGTTTGGTGCCCTTGTATCAGCAACTGATCCTGTTACTGTGTTGTCCATATTTCAGGTTACTGTCGTCACTTTAGGCACTAGCATGTTATGTTTACTGGTATCATGGAAGTGACAGTCACTTTCTATTGAATTCCAGGAACTCGGCACAGATGTGAACCTCTATGCATTGGTTTTCGGTGAATCTGTGCTAAATGATGCTGTAGGATTCTGTTTCCCTAAAATTCGTTATTTTGATTGCTTTTACTGATACTTACACCTTGCTTGATACCCACCTGCTGTGCGGCAATGAAGATGGCAATCTCCTTGTACAGGTCAGGACCGAATTTTTTATAACATTTGCTTCATTCTTTGCTTTTGATAATTATGATAACCTTTGCTTCATTCTTGCTTTTGGTAATTATGATAACCATTGCTTCGTTCTTTGCTTTGCTTTCTCAATATTGCTTCATTCTTTGCTTTGCTTTCTCAATATCTGTCTTGACTCCTTCATCTTCAGGACTATGGCATCTTTGAGGACCAATGCTTCTGGCCAGAACTTTTTTGTAGTTATCTTAAGATTTCTTGAGACATTTTTTGGATCAATGTCAACAGGTATCGTGACAAAATTTGTATGCATATGCTCATTTGCTGAAAAGATTTCATGCCTGCAGTTTTAATGTCTCACTGCGGTCAACATCTCCTGGTTTTCCTTTATGCTTTGCGTATTTAGGTACAATCATTTAAATGACATTTGACAACCGAATTTTTAACTACTTTGACTTTCATTTCTGTAGGCGTTGGTGTTGGATTTATTTCTGCTCTCATATCCTTTACTCTACCTGCTGCACTGTTGGTAGAGCTATAATGTCTTTTTCCTACTGAAAGCTATCATTTATGTGTTACGTGATGATTTTGCATGAACCAAATAGGATGCGGTTCCTTTCTATTTTAATCAAATAGGATGTAGTATCGTAGTTCTCCTGCATTCCTTTAAATAAATAATTCTGCATGGACCAAGTTGTTTTTGTCATATAATTATTCAACAATGCTATTTTCATACTTTGTAATTCCATAGTTGTTTATTCTTATCTGTGTCTTTTGAAGCGTTGCTCACATGATATTGTTTTTCTATAACCAGATATCAACCCAAAGACAACTTTGCATGATTCTTTAATTTTTTTCCCCTGCTTGAAATTGAGGAGATTGGTTACATGTGTTAAGTGGGAAATTCTATCCAGACGTGCTCAGTTCATATCTGGATTGAACAACACTGGTCTTTTGCACATAGTTGGCATGTTGTTGAGCCTTATTCATGTGTTGTTTGTGTCATACTGACAACCATTTGTTACTCCTTAATTCTTTTAAACCTCTTCAAGTATGCCGCACTGGGTGTTGAGAAGTAAGCACCATCCTAATTATTTAATTTTTCCAAAAACAATAGTTTATCAGGAGATCACAAGCAACTGAATTCCTGATTTTTATGTTTTCAGCCTTCATAATCTCGAGAGCTGCTTGTTTGTACTGTTCCCATACTTCTCGTAAGCATATCTTACTTGAACTATTGCTTGTTAGGCTTTGAGACTTCTAGATTCAATTGCCTATTTGTTTGCAGGTACATGCTAGCTGAAGGTTTTGGTCTGTCTGGCATAGTCTCAATACTCTTTACTGGAATTGTGGGTTCAACTTAAATGAAGCCTTCTTGGATTATTTTTTCCCATTTATCTGAAGTTATTTACAAGAAAATGGAACCTTTCTTTTCAGGTGATGAAGAGATACACATTCTCAAACTTGTCAGAAAATTCCCAGCGTTTCACTGCTGCCTTTTTCCATCTGCTTTCATCATTAGCAGAAACTTTTGTGTAAGTCAACACTTGAAAGGCATTTTGTTTTGGTGCATTTTGATACATACTTGACTAAGCTCCCTATAGGTTCATATACATGGGATTTGATATTGCAATGGAGCGTCAAAGCTGGTCACACATTGGGTTCATATTTTTCTCAATTGTATCCTTCACTTTGTTTCGGTGCTACTTTGAACTGTGCAGAAATCCTTCCTTATGATATATGCTACAAATTTTTTCCTTATCATTTCTTTCGGTTGATTCATGAAGATCTTCATATTAGTTGCAAGGTATGATTTCATTGATCCTTGTTCAAATTCTATTTGTTGCATTTCTTAAGGTTCATTTGGAGGGGTTTTTTGCCAATAAGCTAGGACAGGCAACATGAACCTCTCAACTCAATACGATACAGGCTAAAGGATATCTAACAATCCCCTCCAACAGCACCTCTTTTTATTATATATAAAAAAGCACCCTGTTCAGTAGAACTAGTATTATGCAATAGCTTTATGCTCAAGCTTAAGCATTCCAGGTAGGCTCTAAATTTCCTTGCCGAATTGGGAGACTGCTCATTACTTATCTACATGAGTTGCTCAAGTTAATCCGTTGATTTTGTCATGTCCTCTTATTTTGAAGGGCTGCAAATGTTTTATCATGTGCTTACTTGCTAAATTTGGCACGGCCACCCCACCGGCAAATATCCAGGCAATATCAGCAGGCACTTTGGTATAGTGGTATGTAGGGTGACAAGCATGCTTCCTCAATAAGTTTAATATTTTTATATATAAAAGTCGTTCTGTCAATAAGTGTTGGTGCATTTGCGCGTGCAGGGCTTCGAGGAGCCATGGCTTTTGCTCTTGCTCTGCAGTCAGTTCATGATCTTCCTGAGGGCCATGGCCAGACAATTTTGAGCGCTACCATATCTATCGTTGTTCTAACAGTAAGACATCAAACATTCAAACTGCACTAGAGATGTCATAAGTGAAAGAGCATCTGAGGTTTGCTGGATGACAAAAATAAGTGTAGGAAGATATCCTGGCATTGTTGCTGCTGTTGCTGCTAGTGTACCATCCCAAATAACTTTTCTCATGGTAATAATCCAGGTACTTCTGATTGGAGGGTCAACAAGCACAATGCTTGAAGCTCTTCACGTGGTGGGCGATAGTAATAATGATCATCATCGTTCATTTGATGTAAGTAATCTACACTTTGTAACAACAATTAGTGTATATATACTGCTGTATGAAATGGTATTTCTGCCTTTCAGAGGGCATGATTGTGTAGTTGTTCAATATAGCTTTCACCACGACAGCATCATCTTTGCTCCAATAAATTCTATGACAATAACATATTTAATAAATTCTATGACAATAACATATTTAGGTTTCCCTATAATTTTCCTTAAAATATCATCTGTATACTGTTGTTAATTGTCATGGTTGTGGTTGTCACTTGTCATTGCTCCCGTCACTGGATAATGCAGCCTTGTTCTGGTGTACATATGCATACATATGATGGGTATTCATGAGTGATTGGATGCATTCACTTTCCTCACTTGATAAATTATCTCGTTGCCAAAAATCTCTGTTAGGGATGTGGGCTAGGGGGAGCCATGCCCCAGGGGAGCTTCAGCCATAACCCATTAGGAGGGGCTGCACGTATAGAAACAGCAGCTGCACCTTCCTAAAACTGGCTGATTATATTATGAATAGTATCAACTTAATTAGCAAGTTGATATTTTTAGAAGATATAATAATATCTCTATTAGTTGGAATATTTTCTCTAGTAGTTGGTGTTATGAATATTGTGCGTATTGATATGAGACCCAAAGGACCATATATATAGGAGAGTACAAGGGGATATGCCATATAGAGATAAGGCATATATGGAATAGAATACAAACTCTATCTCTAATACCCTTAACACCCCCCCTCAAATGCAAGGCGTATGCAATAGCATTGCATTTGGAAAGGGTTAATACTAAAACAAGATAAATCCGAAGTCCGAGTCTTGATGATGTCGTCGTTGCGTGCAGTTTTTGAATAAACTGTCAAATCAAGCCGAAAAGGAATAGATAGATGCATGACGGCGCAGATCGAAGCCCAAGAGGCGGCGGCGTAAGTGCACAGAGGACACGCGGCGGCCTTTGAAGCTCGGGGCGGCGGCTAGAGAAGCGGCAGCATCATAACGACTTCTACGATCTGCACGCGGCTCAGAGAGTAGAGCGGCGGCGGCTGCCATGCAAAATAAAATTTCTATACTTCTATGACTGACAATAAATTTGTGGACTCGCACGGCTTGGACGAACTAAAAATTAGAAACTACGGAGTTGGATGGACGCAACGGAAGAAAACAAAAAAATATCGCAACGAGAGCCGAACGGCCCATTTGGCCCATGCGGCCCGCTGGCCCCCCTCCCTCACTCCCGCACACACGCTCGCCCATCTCGCCCTGCCTCCCGTCTCTCTCCCTCGCTCAGAGAGGAGGGGAGCGGCGGGCTCCAGCGGGAGGCGGCTGCCGGGAGAAGGCGGCCAGATCCGGCGGCGGCTGGGTGCGGAGGATCGGGCACGGCGGCCAGGAGGCGGCGGCGCAGGCGCGGAGGCGCAGGCACAGCGGCGTCCGAAGGCAATGGCGCGGTCGGGGAGCCCCGGATCCGGGCGGCATTTGAGGAGTGGGTGGATCCGGCGAGGAGTGGGCGGATCCGGGCGGGCGTTGGCACGGGCGACGACGGCCGGAGGCGCGCGGCGACCGGATCTGGCGGATCCGGGCGGGCGCTGGCGCGGGCGACGATGGCTGGACCGTCGGATCCGGCGTGGAGGCAGCCGGATCTGATGGATCCGGCGAGGAGCGGACGGATCCGGGCGGGAGACGGCGACCACGGCGGCAAGGCGAACGGCGTCGGATCTGGCGGCGACGGTGGCTCGGGCGGAGACGACCCGAGCGGCGGCGGATCGAGACAGGGTTGACCTCCATGAGGGAGGGGGGCCATGAGGAGCGGCTCGTCCAGGTCGGCGGCTTCTTCGTCGGTCAGCGACCCGAGGACAGCGGCGGTCGGCGACGGCGTCGAGGAGATGACCGCCCCAACAAGATGGCCGCCCCCAGGAGAGGAGATCGATCCTCCCGGGGGCAGCAGCAACAGCGGAAGTAGATCGGTTAGGGTTTTAACCTAAGCTTTGATACCATGTTAACAGTTGGAAGGTTTAGACTGTGTTTGTTAAAGTCGGCTTTATGTAAGAACAGCATTGTCATATATTCTCGTTAAGCAAGAAGAAAGAGTTATTATAGTCTTTTGCCTAAGTTCTTCTCCCTAGTCCATGATCTCCCCCTTCTCCTAAAACCTCTCTCCTTCAGCCGTGTCGTCTCGGCCATCTTCTGTACGGTATTTACCCTGTTATAATATAAGGATCATAACAATCTCATGAAATGAGGGGTCACCACAATGTGACATGCATGCTTCCTTCTACTTATAAAGGCTTGTAGTTTAGCTCGAGTCTTGAGCATCGTTGGTGATTTGTAAATTGTGACTGCTGTAATTATTGACTTGCAGGACCAGGAGAATGTTGACGGGAACAATGTGGGTGACATAGAACAACACATTGAGGGCACTTCTACTGCAAGCAGATTCAAACTGAAGCTCAGAGAGATCCAGAGAAGGTATGCTAGTAGTTAAAGATTTGTTACCAAAGTATAATACATGTTCTTCCTGGCTGCAAGTATCAAAACTTGCTGACACACTATTTTTAATGGATTGACTGCCTCTGAATGCAAAGCACTCAATAAGAATGTTCCCTATGCATTGGAATCACTAGTTTCTTTTCTGTTACTTGCAGCACTCCCTCCTTCACCACATTGGACAGAAACTACCTTACTCCGTTTTTTACGTCTCAAAATGGCGATAGTGACGATGAGGATCGGAATCCTGGTAAGTTCATTTTAATTCTTCGTACCTCAGTTTGTCTATAGCTCTATAGCTTAACTAGCGCTTCTGGATTGACTGTGCCTTTGAATGCAAAGCAGATGAAGCACCACGATCTAAAGAGTTGCAAGACTTGAGAGCCATTGATCACTGACTGGACAGATGAATTGAAGTATTGAACAGCTTCATTTCCAAGGAATTGCACAGCAATTTCCGTGTTATTGGGTCCTAGCTTGGGATAACTGATGACATTTAGGCAGCATCAATACTCCGACCAACAAAATACAGAGGAAAACGTAGCATTTTACATGCCATAGACAAGGATAGCTCCACCTGTAAATAATAGACGTATAATACACGGTAATTATATTATATTCTGTAGTCGCTCAACTTTTTCTTCGTTGCCTTCGTTGTGTTCCATCGGTTGGTGAATGCTTGGACCATTGACTTTTACACATCTGAATATATACAGTTGTGAACAGCATAGCCGCAGCTTGCAAATACGGAGAAATTGCTATGGTATCGTCGAAAAAAATGGGGTACGTTAACTACTGTACCTCGCCGGTTTCGCGTGGATCCGAATCGTTTCACATCAGGGTCGGGGCGTTGGTGTTGCTGACCAAAGCTCATATCCCCCGAACCTCCCCCTGCTTCGAGAAGCTTCTTCGCAAATTGCAATGCAGGATAATTGTTCACATGAACAAAAAAGGACACAATCTCAATTACTTAAAAGAAACAGTTGTGGTGATTCATTTCCTCACGACTTCTCTTTGCATCTACCTAAACAATCTCTAACAAAAACAAAAAAAATCTATCACAAAAAATTCCATTAGCATACAAATTGTCTAAAAAAACATAGCTCTATAGGATGCGCGACAGAGCTAAGGGTGCGGAAGCACGAAAGCGTAGAGACGGAGCCGACGGTGTGGACCAATCAGACCAATCCCGACAATATTAACTTAATATGCTGAGATAATATGTTTTTTTATCCGTAACAAGCACGGATATTTAGATAGTATCAAGAAAATTCCTATGGAATTGTATACTACGGCATCCCAATGACTACACCGTCAGAACACGAATTTTTACATCAAACAGTATATTTCTTTGGATCTTTTTTATGGAATTAATATGTGTTTTCCAAACTTTGTTATTTTTAGTGTAAAACAGGAAGCTGGCGTGTGGCCTAGACATGCATGTGTGCATCCAGCCTACTAAAGTTGAAGCCCAGGCTTAGCACTTGTGTCTACCAATTTTAGCAATTATACATGTTAAGTGAGAAAACGCTCATAAATTCCAAGTGTAGATAAGTGCTAATTATGGACTCTTATAATTATATAAAGGAATAAGTCTACTTTATCCCAACCCCTCATCCCAAAAAAACTCTTGTGAAAAACTAAGTTTTAACCTCAAAGTACAAACCGGATGTTTTACATCCCTCAGGTCACAATACCAGATACATTACCCCTTAAGGCCAATTGAAGGTGGTTTTGGCTGACGTGGATGCGTTTTGCCACATGGCATTAGGGATGAAAACGGAACGGAAATATCCCGTACCGAACCGCATCGTTTTCTACATTTGATCCGATCGAATTCGTATTTTCGGACAAATTCGAATTCGGTTCGAAATACGGAATACCAAATTCGAAAACGGAGCGGAAACGGTTTAGACAATTTTCGACCGTTTTCTACTTTTCTACATTTTATTCGGAATATACCGTATTGTAAATACGGTTTAAACCGAATTTGGCCCACTAGTCTCACAGCCCACAGCGCCCCAGCCCAATTCACAGTTTCACACAGCCCAGCACCAGCGCCCCAGCCCTACTCTCTGGCGGTCTGGCCTCTGCTCTGGCCGTCTCCTCCCCTTCCCTTCTGCTGCGGAGGAAGAGCCGAAGAGGAGAAGGGGCAGCGCCGAGCTGCGGTGGAGTAGTGAGTGTGCGGCGGCGCGGTTGGAGAAGCGGCTGTCGGCGTCGATCCAGACCGGGAAAGAAGAGGCGGCGGTGGAGCAGTGGTGGAAGGGACGCAGCCGGTAGATGGTGCGGTGAAGGAAGAGCAGGAGGAGAAGGCGGGGATGCCGTGGAGGAAGAGGAGAGGGGCAGCCGAAGCAGTGGGATTGCGGACGGTTTGGAAGGAGAAGGGAGGCGGCGGCCGGAGTAATGGGAATGGCGACAGCGCTGTGGCGGTGGAGACGGGAGATGCTGGTGGCGCGTGAAGGGAGGTGGGCTGGTTGGCCGCCGGCGAGCTGGCCGACCCTCGCCGGCGCCGGAGAAGAAGTAGGGGGAGAGCAGAAGGGGGCCAGGGGAGAAGCAATGGCCGGCTCAAAGGAAATCTGGGGCGGCGGCTGGATGGAAAAGGAGATGGGGATTTGGTGATTTTGCAGATTAGGGCTCCCAATTTTTAGGGTTTACAATTAGGTCCTTGTCCAATGTAATTTTTCCCATTCCAGTCCTTCTGAGCTCTGATTTCATCGCGGAAAGATCCTACGCATTCGTGTCGATGCGCACATCTGTACGGAGCAGTTCAAATTTGTCGCTTATGCACCTAGATCGCGCCGGCCTACAGAAAAATATAGAAAAATGTAAAATGGTCCATTTCGAGCAATTAATTATAGAAAAACATGTAAATGATGATTAATGGTCTTAAAATGCGAAAAATAATGGGGGTAAAATGATGGGTAAATATGTGTAAAAATGACGCATGTCACCTTCCTATCCGCCGCGGCGCGTCTTCGGGTCTTCGGGAGGCATTCCGCATTCGTGTCTCTGCCTCACGTGTCTGGGACGGCATCGGCATGGGTACAATCTCCTTTGGTCCTACAGGTCGGTATTCCGTATTGAATTTTCGTATACCGACCGTGTTCGACATAATTCCGCTCGAATTGGTTCGTTTTCGAAATTCTCGATATTCCGTAAGTTCGCGTTCGTTTTCGTGTCCGGCTTTACCGCTTTCGCTTTCGTTTTCGTATTCAAATGTAGAAGTAGAAAACGGTTGAGGAGTTTTCCGACCGTTTCCGACCGTTTTCATCCCTGCATGGCATCCACATGTGCATCCATATCATCCTCTTCTTCCTCCTCTTTTTTCTCCCTCCTCGCTGCCATGGTTACATATACTAGGCAATGCTCCCCTCCGTCCCCTCCCTGCCATGCCTCTCCCCTCTCCATTCCCCCCTCCTCAAGTGCAAACCGAGCTTAGAGAATAACTGTTGCGTGCCAGCCGCGAACGTCGCCCATGCGTGACCACCTCACATGGGCGACGGAGAGTTCTGGAGACGATGATGCCGGGGCAACACGCACATGAGCAGCGCCTGGACATGAGAAGACTACAGGTGGCATCGTCTAGGATGGGGATGCCCTAATGATGAGCCGACAGTGGCAAGGTTGACGACGCGGCAAGGCTGCATGGTGATTGTGAGTATAGCATCCTAAATTTGGGAATGGTTGAAATTGCGAAAGTTTTAAAATCTTTTATTGCATTTCGGTGTTATTCTAAAATCTTTGGCATTTATTTGAGAACTTTGATTTGATTTTTGCCAAACAATTCAAATAATAAAGATAAAAATTGAGTTCAAGAGCCAAAATGTTTGGAAACTAATTTGAGCAAAAGTTGAAATTCAAATCAGAAAAACAAAATTGAAATCAATTAAGTAAAACCAAATGCTTGAATTCAAATAAAATTTAAATATTAGGAATGGAAATTTCCAAATCAAATTTCAAGTTGCCACCTACTCTTTCCTCTTTCTTCTTCTTCCTTTCCCTCATTACCACCAGGCCCTACCTTCTCTTCCTTCTCCTCCTCCCTTTCCTCTGTTCGGTGCGCAACTGGCCGACCTGGCCCCGACGCTTGCATTGCTTAGAGTAGCAAAGTACTTTTCCAAAGTCTTGGCTTGTAGTGCAATCGTACTCGTGTGAGCGGATGTAGTCTCCTCAGGGGGGATCATCTTTTTCGGACCAAACTCACCGAGTAGATTGTTCAGAAGAATACCGCAGTCTTGAAGGCTTGCCTTCATTGACTTTGCTTCTTCCTCACTACGAGTTATTACTTCAGAAAGGCACTTCTTTTCGACCTTGGACTCTGTGAAAAAAAGTTAAAGTTAGTGAAGGCAATACTCGTTATAGTCATAAGCTTTCGTACGACCATATGGTCGTAAGTCCTTCTACGACCACATAGTTAAAAGTCTAACTGCGACTACCCCTTGGTCATAAATTCTTCTACGCCACGTAGTTATAAGTCTTACAAGACTTGTTTCAAAAACTAGTCGAAGGTAAAATTTTTCTTACCTGGTAGCTGAGTATCAAGCAGCTTTATCCTCTCGCTTTTTTCTTTGCTAACACGAATAAGCTCTCCGATCACTTTTGTTTCCTCTTTGAACTCAGTGAGTAGCTTACTCGATTCAATATCTCTTTTTGTTAGAAAGAGAAAGATAAAAGAAAGGCTAGAAAGATGTATAGACAAACAAACTTAAGCTTTAGGGCTTACTGTTTACTTTTTCTTCCAAGGTTTTGACAGCCGAGTTAACTTTTATGAGGCTTATCGATAAATTAGCATTTTCTTCCTTTAGCCTCCATGCATCAGCTTTCTTGTTCTCGAGTGCAGCAGCCAAGACCTCTGCATCTAGCCAAGACCTGTAAAGATTAAAGGTAGACTTGAAATTCTACGTGTGTGGTCAAGACAGAATACAACTACATAAGTTAAGAGTCTTACGATGCCACTGCTTTCTTGGAGAGTGTGACGTTTTCTTGTCGTAGGAGTGTTAGTTATTTGTGGTACTCAACCACGATTACTATGTCTTCTAATCTTCTCTGGATAAGGAAAGGCAGTAAGAAATAAGAAGAGGCAAAGTATGAATATTCGAGTTGTCAATACTCACATTCATACTCCTACGAGCAAAATTTCTGAGCACCCGCGCCAGAATCTCTGAGTTGATCGAGCTCTTCCACCCGGCTCCACCACACATTCTCAAGACGTCCGTCATCAAAGATGTACTCCATATTTAGAAGATCTTTGGGGTGTGAAACTTGGTTCTGAGCTTGACCAGAAAAAGATCCTACCACAAAGGGAGGATTAAAAAACGAGGAGAAGAGGTTACGTTGTTCTTCCTCTTTTTCTTCTTCTCCAGCATCTTCTTTTGCTATGACCACTTCAGTGGTAGTAGTCTTTGCGGTTTTGGCCGTAGCTTTTGTTACTGCGGTGGTTCTTTCTTTGACCACCTTTTCCACCGTCTTTTCGATAGTGGGCAAAGCCGCAAGAGGTTCAATCATCGGGACGATTTCCTTCTCGATCACAAGTTCTGCCGACGCGATAGTTTCCTTCACAAAAGACATAAAACTCTTCCAGTTTGGTTTTTCAAGACGCTTGATAAAGCCTTCAAAAAGGCCAACTGAGTCAATTTTGATGTTATAATATAATGGTACCTTGATCGTAGGAGTCGATTGCTTCAATATGGCTATCTCTATTTTACTTGCCGCACCTATATTCACAATAAATTTTGCTGAATAGGAGCGCTCAAGGCAACCGAAGGAAGAATTTTAAGGGGGACAGCAGCAACTGTGCTCCCTTTTTCTTATCGACTGACTTAACTAGTCGATGCCTTTTGACCGGAGGAGCCTCTATTTTTTACACTTCTCCACCGACCACCATCAATTTCACCCCTCAGTTGTCTTGATAGCAATTCATACCCACACTCTGCAGAAGAGGAAGATACCACTTGGTTATGCTCTATGACTAAGAAATCTTAAAGATGGAGTCGATTTTTTTATTACCTTTGAGCGTTCTTCCCTCTCTTCAGCAGAAACATCCACTAGAATACGATGAGCCTCCACCTTAAGCGATGGAGCCTTCTCATAGATGGCCTTGACTCGAGAATTGATTTCCTCCAAATCAAGGTCTGAAAAAATAAACATGGTAGTCGATAAAGAGTACTCAGAAAATATAACCTGATTACGAATATGAGTATTAGTATCACTTACCATTCTTGTAGTCCTGGATCGAATCCGAGACTCCCGAGTACATTCACATAGGATATGCTCGATGCTTCAAGGGACTAATACGGTGTGTGATGAAGTCCTTCACCACATGCCAGCTCATAAGCCCCTTGTCCCTCAGCTCCTTAATGGTTGAGATGTAGGGGGCCTATTCTTGTGACGTCTTTGAGGAATGAGTTCCAAAAACTATTCTTCTCGGTGGCTTTCCGACGAAGGAGAGGCTGTCTTCACTGGTCGTCTCCTAGTAGAATCACCTCTTCTTCCATCTCGGCCGTTAAGATCGGGTAAACATGGGGATATAAAGCTCCATCTTGATATCATGGAGCTTCAATCCACAACTTTCAGCAATCTCCATTTGTCGGCTCATCTCGTAGTAGAACCGGAAGAGCTCGAGATCTGCTAGGATGCCCAAATACACCTCACATTGGTATACGAAGACGCTGAGCATTGTGATTGAATTAGAAACCAAGTTCACCAATTCAACCCCAAAATACTCAAGAACGGCCGTCAAGAAGGGATGAGAAGGGAGACAGAGGCCACACTCACAATACATCTAGAACACTGGAATCTCTCCGATTTGTCCAGTTGGCCAGCGTTGCCCGTGGATTTGATCCATCTGATGAATCACCACAGCGGGATCTTCTCCATAATCTGTAATGCCTTCATCTTGGCATGATCCATCTCTGATTTAGCCCAGGTTGATGAAGACTTTGTCATTCTTGCGGGTGATTAGAAGATATTTGTGTGAGATTGAGGAAGATTATAGAGATCGATTGGAGGCGAAGAGCTCGAACGAATCGGAGAAAATGGGGAAAGTGAAAAACCAAAGGTTACCTCCGGTAAGTTTTTATAGCTAATGCGTTGATTACTTCTCTCAGAAACTGAACATTCGCTTTGAGAACCGATTCGACGGACAGGTCGAGGGAAATCGATTGCATGCCCACTGTTTGATGTCTGTCTTTACAACTCAAGCGAAATTAACAAATCGACCAAGCCAATTTCTAGTCGATAAGGGTTGAGAAAGGCTTTGTTTTTGACCACTTATTATCTACGACCATACTTAGTCGAATAAGTTATCTTCACTTGAAGTTGGGGGGCTAGATGATGAAGATAGAATAATCATCAAATTATTACATCATTATATTCCTTAAATATACCCCTTAAAGATAAGAGGTAAATATGACAGAATGGTCATAACCTCTTCTACAACCATATAGTCGTAAGCTTTTTTATGACCATATAGTCGTAAGACTTACTACAATTATCTCTTAGTCGTAAGTCCTTCTACAACCACGTAGTCATAAGTCTTACTGCTACTACACTCTTGGTCGTAAGTCCTTCTATGACCATATAGTCGTAAGTCCTACTACGACTACTCTATATAGTCGTAAGTCCTACTGCGACTACTCCATATGGCTGTAAGTCCTTATACGACCATGTAATCGTAAATCTTATCGCAATTACTCTATATGGTCGTAAGTCCTTCTACGACCACGTAATTGTAAGTTGTCTTGTGACCACTTTATGGTTGTGGACCTTTCTGCGACCAACCCATCTTCGACTAACTTATCTACGATGAACAATTGCATCATGGGTTCGTCTGATAAGGCAGTTAGAACGTGCATTTATCCAATGACCACACACAATCTGTCTCTAACAACAACCGCTACGCGACGAACGACCTTCTACGTCTCTTTGACAGTAACTTTCGTCAGACGGTTATCATCCAAAGCATTGAGGCATCTTCTGGCACGGGATAACTGCCATCACTTCACTGGCTATATAAAGATTAACGTCAAAGAGAGAAGGGATAGGAATTCAAATCGAAGGAGGAGATAGTGCTAGGCATTCGCATCACTGTCAATTGTAATTCTTTTCTGGTGATTAGTGATCACACAGAACGTAGGGTTATTATTCTCTTAGGAGAGGGCCCGAGCTTGTATAAAAATTCCCGTGTCTCTATTCTGCATGTGCATACACTGGGTCTTCTAAGAGTTTCTTCGAATCCAAACAAATCATACGTAAGATCGATATTAAAACTAGGGCTGTGCAAAAAAACCGAACAAAAAAAAACCGGGTCAAAAAAACCGAACCGAACCGGTCAACTCGGTTTGATCGGTTTTCGGTTCGGTTTTTATATTTTAGGTTTTTTTGGTGTTCGGTTTTTTCGGGAAAAACCGAACAAATCGAACAAACCGAAACTTCCCCTCCGGATGGCAATCTCGTGAGCTTCGCAATGATGCCTGCGTACGTATGAGTCCAACAGGCTTGGGCCCTCCCTGCAGGCTGCAGCTACTTTGTCTTCTTCTTAGTTCTTATTACTTGGGAATGGATGGAGACTTGGGCGTTGGGCCCAATCCAGCAGTGGGAAACTGGGACGCAGACACGCAGTGGACTCAGTCACTCAGTGAGGTGTGAGCTAATCTCCTATATAGGTTTGACAACAAAGTAGCAAATTGAGGTATAGCCTAATTTCATGCATCATCTGACAAGATTATTGTTGAATGTTGATGACATCTCATCCTTCCACATCTACGACTACTAATGCTATTAGCATATCCTATCACTAGCCTGCAAAGGTAAATCATACTACTGTCGTTAGACTGCATGCTTACTTTGTTAATCCACACATGGAAATTAAACATGCGCAAACTTGCTAGTTACTATATTGTTTGCAATTTGCGTTAACTTTGGTAAATATGGTATTTACCGATACCGTACCGAAATAAAATGGGATTTACCGATACCGAACCGTATTTTCAAAAATACCGTATACTACCGAACTAACAATACCGTATTTACCGTATATACCGTATTTACCGAATCGATTTTACCGAACTAACCGAATGCACAGTCCTAATTAAAACGTCGATGCTACTTTTTAATGATTTTGGCCTGATCGACCCATGAGCAAGTCTACCATTATATTTAATCTTTCGCGAGATATGAATTTAATGTTTAGTATTATAATTGTGAGCACTATCTACTGATACAGAAAATAATACAGTGGAATCATAAAGAAGTTTGGATTGTTAAAATCCGTGTTCGATAGTGAGCTATCGGCAACCAATTGATAAGGTGATGCTTGGAATGGACTAAGGAGGCCCAACCGGAGGTGGTGACATGGGTGGTGCGGCCCAAAACTCGATGGGGCAGCTAGATGCCTATAGCAACGTACGAGCGCGCCCTAGCAGCGACGCTGCTAGGCTCAACGATGATTGACTGCAAAGAAGGGAAGAGGATGTCTAGAAGCTTCTTGGGGGAGGTCTTGAAGCTAGATAATGAGAGGAATTTGGTGGAGGTGGAGGGATGGCAATAGATTTTGAAGTGGAGCAGCAGGGGCTCGACGGTGACTTTGCCTGGACTACCGGCACTGAAGGCAATGACTAGTGCAGCGGCTTTGGATCCAGGTGCATATGGAGGTGAGGTAGAGAGGGGAGTTGTGAACTTAGATCTAAGAGGGGCGAACGACCTTTTATAGGCGGCGAAACGACGAGCGCTGTGCGTTAGTGGGTGTAGTCATGCACAGGAGGCGGGGTGGCGTGGCTTGCTGCATGGAGCGGGGGTGTCATGGAGAGTGGAGGCATGGGTAGCGCGGGCACGAACCAGTAGTGCTGCCATGAGCGAGCGAAGGCCTGGATTTTGTTTGCTATTGCCATCGCCGCCGTCTTCGTCTGTAGCTGTGTGTCTCCCATAGCCTCCACGGTGCCCCCACCCTTCAGCTCGCGGTCACCTCTTTAACCCATTTTGGCACTCGCCCACAACTGCATTCGCTTGTCGTCGTTGGTGCCAAGCTTGCCCATGGCACCTCATATGCTTAAGTCAGAGAGAACAGAAAGAAAGAAGACACTAATTACTCAATGAGATAAGATACAATGACATGTGAACCCTAGTGCACAAGAGACAGTGAAGAGGGAGGAAGAAGAGGATGATAACATGGATGCACACGTAGATGCCACATGGCAAAAATTGCTTCCATTTTAGCACCACGTTAGCTAAAACCAACTTCAATCGATCTTAGGGGTAATATATCCGGTATTGTGATATGAGGGTTATAAAATATTCAGTTTTATATTTTAAGATTAAAACTTAAGATTTTCACAAGAATATAATGAGAAAAGTAGAGTTATTCCTTGTACAAAGCCACTCCGACATCCAGAAGCTTCCAAAATGGAAAAACCAACTGACTCGTGGGCCACAGCGACTCCAAACCCAGCAGGCCAGCACGGCGCCACAAAGCATCGGGCCGCAGCGACTCGTCAACTCGACCCAACCCCCCGCTTCCCACGCCTTCGAGCCCCTGGTAGAACATTCGAGAACCCCATCCCGCTATAAATTCGCGCCCCCGCTGTCCCTTCATTTCTGCCTCCCGCACGCGAGTTCCCCTCAGAACCCTAACCCTAGCCGTCTTTCTCCCTTCCTTCCTCCCTCCTCGCGCCCAGCTTTTCCGGAAGCTTCTTCCGGCGCCATGGCTTCGGAGACTGAGACCTTCGCTTTCCAGGCCGAGATCAACCAGCTGCTCTCCCTCATCATCAACACCTTCTACTCCAACAAGGAGATCTTCCTCCGCGAGCTCATCTCCAACTCCTCCGATGTAAGCTCTCGTTTACACGGCCGTGGCCTCTTATCTACGGCTTCAGATCTGTGCCCTAAGGCCGCTTGTTACATCATAGATCGGTGTGTGTTTACGGCTTCAGATCTGTGCCCTAAGGCCACTTGTTACGTCATAGATCGGTGTGTTATGTGTGTTCATGTGAATCTGATTTAGGTGTCATGGGAACTGTTTGAGGTTTTGCGCTAGTTGATGGCAGGGTGTTTCGCTCTTCTGTGCATAAATCTGCGGTCTGTGTAGTAATCCATGAGTCAAACGTAGCCATGATTTTTGTTACATCTCTGAAGACTGTCATCTGAAACATATGATTAGTCTTACATATTCAAGCATCTTTTTGTTCTAGATCGGTAGAAGGCTTTAATTTGAACGATCTGATGTAGAAAATCGTGCTTACTGTTACATATTTAAGGGTCTTGTTCTAGATCGGTAGAAGGCTTTGACCTTACAAGTTAAAACGTACATGACTACATTGGCTGCGCTTGATTTTGTAGAACCAGTGCATGATTTAGTATTTATGAGAAGGATTGGCACTACAAACTGATTCCTAGTAGTTTTGCCTGGTTGATTCGATTGTTTACTCGAAACTTCTCACTGAATTGGGTGTTGTGATGTGGTTTTGCAGGCTTTGGATAAGATCAGGTTTGAGAGCTTGACGGACAAGAGCAAGCTGGATGCTCAGCCAGAGTTGTTCATCCATATTGTCCCTGACAAGGCGACGAACACACTCACGATTATCGACAGTGGTATTGGTATGACCAAGTCGGATCTTGTGAACAACCTTGGTACCATTGCAAGGTCTGGGACAAAGGAGTTCATGGAGGCACTGGCTGCTGGTGCTGATGTGTCCATGATTGGTCAGTTTGGTGTTGGGTTCTACTCTGCCTACCTTGTTGCTGAGAGAGTCGTTGTGACGACCAAGCACAACGATGATGAGCAGTATTTGTGGGAGTCTCAGGCTGGTGGTTCGTTCACTGTCACACGTGATACGTCTGGAGAGCCCCTTGGGAGGGGTACTAAGATGACCCTCTACCTCAAGGATGATCAGGTACAGTAGATCCGAAACTCTTCAAATTCCTGTTTACTTAACACTTGTTCCCTGGGTCACTTGCTGTTTGCAGTTTAGGATGTTTTGGATGAACTTTGTATGTACATATTCTTTTTGCGTGGTTAGAACTTATAAATATCTTATAATGGTTTGCCTGTAGATTGATTAATCCTGTTAGTGTTTTTTGTTTTTGATAATCTGTTTTTTAAAACTACCATATCTAGTTTCGGTAATGATGCTTAGTTCATCTGTTGAAACTGGGAAGATGGCTGGAAGGATTATTGAAATTGAATAGTAATATTCCTTATTGGTGCTTGCTATTGTTGCTTAACTCATTTTGTTTGAAACTGAGAAGATGACTGCTGTGAGGTTTAGTTGAAATTGAATAGTATGAATTACCTATTGGTACATGGTGTTGGTTACATCATTTGTTGTAACTGGGAAGATGACTGTTGGGAGGGTTAGTTGAAATTGGATAGTTTGAATGTCCAAATGATACTTGCTAGTGTCTGGTCAGGAATTCATTATTGGTTATTGATATGAAATTGAGTCAGTATGGTCGGCATCATCATCCAAACAAGTCATTTGGATGTGCGTTTGTTATTGATACGAAATTGAGTCAGTATGGTTGGCACCATAATCCAAACAAGACATTTGGATGTGCATTTGTTACTGACTTATGCCTAATAAGAACTTCATGTTCATATACTTAGATTGTAGTGCTAATAGCAAAATAATTATATGAGATGGCTTATTGTGTTTCTCCTAGATTGTTGAATGTTTTTTCTTGTCATTTTTCCATGTTGCATTTTATAGTGTTATCTTTAGATGTGCTTCTGATTTTGCAACTAAACCTGCTGGCATTCCCATTGTTCTACATCCAGTGTCAACATTATCTTTCCTGCTTCCGAGTGATCATTCTAATGATTTGTTAGTACTGCAATTGCAAGGACTTCTGCACCATTAGTATGACTCATAGTTGGACCGAAATGAGTACATTTTTGTTATTCTTGGGTTTCAGACATTCAAAAGCTTGTGGATGTATTTGTAGACGTGAAGTACTTATATCTTTGATGCTATGTAGTGGTCTGTGTGACCTGTCCCTAACAATTTGCTCTTGTCTGCAGTTGGAGTACCTCGAGGAGCGTCGCCTCAAGGATCTGATCAAGAAGCACTCTGAGTTTATCAGCTACCCCATCTCTCTCTGGACAGAGAAGACCACCGAGAAGGAAATCTCTGATGATGAAGATGAGGAAGAGAAGAAGGATACTGAGGAGGGCAAGGTTGAGGATGTTGATGAGGAGAAGGAAGAGAAGGAGAAGAAAAAGAAGAAGATCAAGGAGGTTTCTCACGAATGGTCCTTGGTCAACAAGCAGAAGCCTATCTGGATGAGGAAGCCTGAGGAGATCACCAAGGAGGAGTACGCTGCCTTCTACAAGAGCTTGACAAACGACTGGGAGGAGCATCTTGCCGTCAAGCACTTCTCTGTGGAGGGTCAGCTTGAGTTCAAGGCTGTCCTCTTCATTCCCAAGAGGGCCCCCTTTGACCTCTTTGACACCAGGAAGAAGCTCAACAACATCAAGCTCTATGTTCGCCGTGTCTTCATCATGGACAACTGTGAGGAGCTGATCCCTGAGTGGCTGAGCTTTGTCAAGGGTATTGTTGACTCTGAGGACCTTCCCCTCAACATCTCCCGTGAGACGCTCCAGCAGAACAAGATCCTCAAGGTCATCCGGAAGAACCTTGTCAAGAAGTGCATTGAGCTCTTCTTCGAGGTTGCTGAGAACAAGGAGGACTACAACAAGTTCTACGAGGCCTTCTCCAAGAACCTGAAGCTTGGCATCCATGAGGACTCCTCGAACAGGAACAAGATTGCTGAGCTCCTCAGGTACCACTCCACCAAGAGTGGCGACGAGCTGACCAGCCTCAAGGACTACGTGACCAGGATGAAGGAGGGCCAGAGCGACATCTACTACATCACTGGCGAGAGCAAGAAGGCCGTGGAGAACTCCCCGTTCCTTGAGAAGCTGAAGAAGAAGGGCTACGAGGTCCTCTTCATGGTTGATGCCATTGACGAGTATGCCATTGGTCAGCTCAAGGAGTTCGAGGGCAAGAAGCTTGTCTCTGCCACCAAGGAGGGTCTGAAGCTTGATGAGAGCGAGGACGAGAAGAAGAGGAAGGAGGAGCTCAAGGAGAAGTTTGAGGGGCTCTGCAAGGTCATCAAGGAGGTGCTCGGCGACAAGGTCGAGAAGGTTGTCGTCTCCGACCGTGTCGTCGACTCGCCGTGCTGTCTTGTGACTGGCGAGTACGGCTGGACCGCCAACATGGAGAGGATCATGAAGGCCCAGGCCCTGAGGGACTCGAGCATGTCTGGGTACATGTCGAGCAAGAAGACAATGGAGATCAACCCGGAGAACTCCATCATGGACGAGCTGCGCAAGCGCGCCGACGCCGACAAGAACGACAAGTCCGTCAAGGACCTCGTGATGCTGCTCTTCGAGACGGCCCTGCTCACGTCCGGCTTCAGCCTCGACGACCCCAACACCTTCGGCACCAGGATCCACCGCATGCTCAAGCTGGGCCTGAGCATCGACGAGGACGAGTCGGCCGAGGCCGACACTGACATGCCGCCGCTGGAGGACGACGCCGGCGAGAGCAAGATGGAAGAGGTCGACTAAGCGTGCATTTTTATCCAGTCGCACCGTAGAGAGCTAGCTTATCTGGTTTGCTGTGGCCGTATCGATTTATCTTGTGGTTTACTGTATCTAGCCTGCAACGCAGGGCTACTCATGGTTTATGCATTCTCGAACTGCGTACGTTAATTGTTGGTGATATGATATTATATTAGTACCTTCCAGTTAATCATGGGTCTGTTCTTTCACAGGTCAAAACAAACAAACGGTCTTTTGGGTTTTTGTGTGTTTTTTGGCTAAGACTTTTCCGTTCGAAATAAACAGGAACGTTATTTTCGAAGCTATTTCTCTAAATAATTTTTTTGAACCCGCAGCATGTGTGCTGTTCGCGCTAGTTTCTCCGTCCTTGTCCTAAATACGCAACCAACAGTTAAATTATCGGTCGTAGTTTCGAAAGAACATATCCAATGTCCTTTTTAGAGCAAGGTTAATAATACAGCCTTTAGCTGATTGTATAGATACTTATAGCCTATTCGTATAGTGTTTACAGCCAGCTGAAGGCTGTATGACCACCCCTCTCTCTCACAAAGTTTCTTGGTTCTTGTGCTTCAGCTGACTGTAAACATACAGCCCACCTCTCTTCTCTCTTCTCCACCTCAGCATACAGCCTACTAACAGCCTCCTATTATACTTGCTCTTAATCTGCTGTTATTTTGTTGGGACTCTGTTTCTACTTTAGTAACTTTTTGATGGTCGACTCTTACCGCAGGTGTGCCCTACTGCCGTATCTAGTTTCTTATTTGCGTTAAGCTTTGGGTTTTGATGGAGGTTTAGCCCTCATTTATTTAGTAATTACTTTTTTTAATGTGAATGATCCAAATTCCCCTATCTAAATAGGCCTTGGCAAAGGATAAACTTGTGGCAGGAGAACCTATTAAGACTTCTCGTACACTGGATTAGGCGTTGTAAAGTCGATATTTTGATTGCTATATACTAGTTGCGATTACATGGAAGAAGCCTCACGAGCCAACCAAATTGATCACCCCCCCACCCCCCACCCCCCCAAAAAAATCCGATTAAGATCTGTTTTGATTGGACATTCTTTTCGCAAGACTCAAATTGATTGAACTTTGATATTAGGGATTGGAGTCGCATAAGTAGCGAGAGCAACCGGGCACGCAGTGCCATGTTTTAGCCGATTGCAACTACAGATGGCACTGCCTAGCTCTGGAGCAACAATGCTCTTGCTTGCTTGGCCAATGGCCAGTCTGCTTTAGTGGGGATGTTGCTTTGTAATCACTTTCCTTGCTCATGGCGAGGATCTGTGCTCCTATCCGGCGGAGTCGCCACTGTCTTATATAGTTGGCAACGCGTCATTCAATCTTGAGCAAGGTTTCCCCGCAGATACTCTGAAAATGAAGAGCTATTTTAGTATAGAACTTCTAGAGGAAGCAATAGAGTAACACGACACATCCCATTATCATAAAAAAAACTAGCGAATCATACTACAAGAATCGCTCTTCTACTATATTTGGGGTATCTATGGACCGTATCTCATTATCCTTCTGTCTGCTAGAACCTGAAATGCAAGCTACATTTTTGTTATACTTGAGTGGATGCTGTAACTCATATTTTAAGACGGTGTCCCAGGAGAGTTGATATCTGAGGTATGTAGTACTAAATGCTTGGCATAAAATGCATCACAAAATAAATATAGGAATTTAACAGCTTTACCGAAATTTTGAGAAACAAATCGGCTATCTTCCTGCGGAGTTTTTCAAAAATTACTTCTGATGAAATGCACCTTGCATTCTTCAAAATTTGTATCATGCCCCCATATTGCAAAGTCCCTCAGAAGTCAACAAAGTCCTGTGTTTAGAGGGGGGAACATACTAACATAAGGAATATGAGTATGTGGTTGTGCACTTTCCTCAGATGTCATGGCGTGATCCTTTGTATATCTGAAAATTTTCCAACCAACAACAGCACTATATTAAGAAATACATGACATTGTGCATGCAACCTTACTGCTGCTTTCATTAGCAACATTGGCAACTCATTTATTTGCACTCAAAATTCAGAAGGCCCCTGACAGGAAACCAAAAAATACAATTCATGGTCAGCAAGTCAAATCAGCTAAAATTTGAAATAACACATTCACCTTTGTACTTAACTTTTACTTAACTTCAATGATCATCTTCTCAGTGTTGGCTTTTAACAAGGCCAGCAACTCAGTAGTAGAAGCCATAGTGGTTGGGTCTGATACCAATTTGTTATGTACCTTAGTTCATGGGAGTAAATATCGTTCAGAGTAGGGCCGACACAGCTCAGCTGAAGGGGAAGGGATTGAGGAGAAAGGAGGGACCATGAACTGAGGAGACGAACTTGAGGAGATCAGATTATTTCTTCTTGCTTAACGAAAATAGATGACAATGCCATGCTTATATCGAGTTGGCCCTAACAAACACAATCTAAACCTTCCAACTACTAGAGATAACATCCCAACTAATAGAGATAATATTCTATCTTATAAAGATATCAACTTGCTAATCAAATTAATCTATTCCTAATATAACCAGCCAGCCTAAGGAAGGTGTGGGTGGGAGGGGAGGAATTTTTTGTACGGATAATCCATTTTTTATTCGAAATTACATAAATATACCCGCGGGAAAATTTTTTACAAAAATAGGCTCCAGTCGCCTAATGGTTGGGCGACTGGAGGCGTTCGCCCAACCACACGGCGACATTTAATGAATCTACTAACCGTTGGGCGATTAATTTCAGTCGCCCCACGGTTGGGCGACTTCCATCCAGTCGCCCAACCGTTAGGCGACTGCATTTCAGTCGCTCAACGGTTCGGCGACTTGTAGTGAGATATATACCGCGCTCGGCCAGGCCGAGCGCGGTCCTGTGTCGTTCGGCCGCCGTCGCAGAGAAGAGAGGGAGAGGAGGAGAAGAGGAGGGGAAGAGAAGGAGAGGGAGAGGAGGAGAAGAGAAGGAGAGGGAGAGGAGGAGAAGAGGAGGGGGAGTGCGCGATTTTCAGGTAATTTTTCGTGTTATATTTTTTGTTAGTGTAGAAAATTAGTTTAGAAAATGTAGTGTAGAAAATTAGTTTAGAAAATTAGTTTAGAAAATGTAGTGTGGAGAATTAGTTTAGAGATTTAGTTTAGAAAATTAGTTTAGAAAATGTAGTGTAGAAAATTAGTTTAGAAATATTGTTTAGAAAATTAGTTTAGAAAATGTAGTGTAGAAAATTAGTTTACAAATTTAGTTTAGAAAATTCGTTTAGAAAATGTAGTGTAGAAAATTAGTTTACAAATTTAGTTTAGAAAATGTAGTTTCAAAATTTAGTTTAGAAATTAAATATAGAAATATAATTTAGACATTTAATTTTCAAATTTTGTGTACTAAATGTAGTTTACAAATAAAGTTTAGAAAATTTAGTTTATAAATTTTGTGTACCATTTATTGTACAAATTTAGATGTAGAAAGTATAATGTACAAGTTTAGATGTAGAAATTTAGATGTACCAAGTTTAATGTACAGTCTTAGATGTATAAAATTTAGTGTTGAAATTATTGTACAAATTTAGATGCAGAAAATTGAATGTTGAAAGTATTGTACAAATTTTGCAGGTATGACTCGTGCTGGACGTGACTCGGAGTGGCGGTTCGCGCTGTTGGACGAGCACGTGGACCGCTCTCATCGCGCTTCCCATCTAGTGCCGCCACCGGGGAGCACGGACGAGCCGCCTCAGTTGGGAGTGGTCCGGACACGGACACCTCGCGTGGCCTGGGGACTCGACCCTCGTTGGACTGCCAGGTGAGCACTATTCCAGCGTTTAGTGCGACCGTTAGTTCGTTCCGTGCTGACCTTCACTTTGTTTGCAGGCTGCGGGATGCCGGGCTACTCCCTCTTGCCCGGATGGTGCAGGCCACAGAGGAGGATGGAGCCGCTGGCGGGGACGAGGGCGGGGACGAGGCGGGCGGGGATCGATCACGACGATTTCCGTTCGACCGTTCCCTACTGACGGCTTTGGTGGACCGTTGGCGGCCCGAGACGCACACTTTCCACCTCCCATTCGGGGAGATGACGCCGACCTTGCAGGATGTGTCCCTGCTTCTTGGGCTTCCGATCGCGGGAGACGCTGCCTTCCTACCGGAGGCCCCGGCCGACTGGCGCGCTGACCTGCTCGGCAGATTCGAGGGTGTCGTTCCACCGGCCGCTGACCACCACGTGTTCGGAGAGGCGCAGACCCATGGGCCGACACTGAGGTGGCTCAGACAGTACCGGGTACGTGGTATATAAAATCGATCGTATCTTCGAAGCTCTTTTTTGTGGTATTACGTACTAATAACAACTTTTTTGCATTCAGGTGGAGCGCATGGTTCCGCAGGCAGACGATCAGCAGGTCTCGCGGCACCTGGAGGCGTACGTGCTGTGGCTGTTTGGTTGGGTGCTTTTCACCACCAGCCACGGCAACTCGGTGGATGCGCGCCTTATCGCTTATGCGAGGGCGATCGCTGACGGCGAGCCCCACCAGGTCAGCTGGGGATCGGCCGTACTTGCCGCGACGTACCGCGCGCTGTGCGATGCGTGCACGAGGGTCAAGCCGAACTCGATCCTCACGGGTTGTCCCCTGCTACTACAGTTGTGGTCGTTCGAGCGCTTAAGCGTCGGACGACCTGTGCTAGACGACGTGGGTCCGTACGGGCCCGAGATGTATCCGGGGGGAGAAGTCGATCGGCCGACGATGGGTTCTATGTGGTGCCGTCGCCGAGTAAGTTTTATCACAGTTAACTATTTCTTTCTTATTGACGATCGTCATTGTAAACAACTTGTCTTTCTTGCAGGTACAGTTCGCGCACGTGCAGGTCACGCGGGCGTACCGAGTCTTTGTGGAGCAGCTCGACCGCATCACAGCCGACGACGTGCGCTGGGAGCCGTACGCTGATACGGTAGTGCAGGCCCGTGCTCCTGGCGGTCTGTCTTCACTTTGCTGGCGTGACCGGGCTTTCTGGCTCACCCGCCGGAAGCTCGTGTACCTCATCTACGTGGAGGACTACGCACCCCAGCGGGTGATGCGGCAGTTCGGGCTATGGCAGCCGGTTCCTGTACCAGTCGGACCATCGCTTCCGCGGCACGTGCACGGGTGAGTGTACGTTTGTGCTAAATATGTACATACTTACTACTGCGTTCGCAAGTATCTCACATTACGTAATGGTTTTATACGCAGGCACAGCGGGAAGGGAGTGAAAAGAGGCACGGACTGGTCGGTGAGAATGCAGCCCTGGGTCGAGCAGTGGCAGGATGCGCTCGACGACCGCGTGGACGAGGACCGACCGTACGACAGCAGGGAGTACTCGGAGTACCTGCGCTGGTACCAGCCGCAGACCCGTATCAGGCTCGTATATGTGGTAGACCCGCCTGCCACACACGTCGCCGCTCCGACGGACACGTACCCCGCGCACTTCGCGCACGACGCTCACCTCGCGGTACGTTACATGTCATTTCAAAGATTCCCAAATGGTAATGTCGTTTCCATAATCGACCATTTTATGTCTTTGTGTCCAGGCTGACGTCGGTTCTGACCTATACGCCGAGTCCGGCACAGTACTGGAGAGGCTCGCCAGTGGTGCGCAGCTGACCCATGAGGAGGGCCTCAGCTTTGCGCGTCGGGTGCACGAGGGGTGTAGACGTATCGTTAGCCTACTGTCCTGCACGAGGCTACCGGCGGTCTCCACGCCCCCCGCTACGACTGCTCGTCCACCAGTGCCACCTCCACCTGTGCCACCTCCACCAGCGTGGCACTACTATGGTGCACCTACGTGGACACGTCCTCCACCACCTCACCCGGAGCAGCCAGGGGGTTCAGCCTGGGCAGGGCCTCCTACACCGGTTCACTTCACGCCTCCTACGCAGACCCCTGTCTTCCCCACGCAGGGGGTGTACGCCTCCTCCATGGCGCCAGCTACGGGTACGCATAGGGTCTTATACCGTGTTTATCCCAAGACGACATGCAACGCACTAACGATATTAATATTGCAGGTACTTACCAGCACGGCGTCTCCCCAGGCCAGGAGGATGTGGACCAGTTTTTCGCGCCGTCGCCCGACGTCGCACCGCAGGTTCTTTCTGCCAGTGCCCTCCCCGGTGCACCGGAGATTACACAGCCAGAGGTGCAGCTGACTCCACCAGCGCAGGGGCGGGATAGACACCCTCCTCCTCGTTTTACCTTTTCGGATCGTCCTAATCCGTTGCACCGGAGGAGGGCCAAGCGAGGCCGTATGGGAGGACGCGGGCGCGGTGACGGGGCACAGCAGGGTGACCAGTGAGGCGTGCTGCAGATGCTATATATGTTATGCATGTAATGAAAATACATGCGCCATGTTACTCACAGTTATATTATGAAGTTTATTTATATTTACATAAGTCTATCATCTCTTTCCGCATATAAACTATCTCACTTAACAGTGTATGTATCGATCGTTCTCTACTCAATCTTTCAAAAAAAAAAATTAAAAAACTTTTTACACACCTACAATATACAATGAACATAAACTTTTATTACAACTTCACCGTATTTTTTACCGGTTCAACGTTACAAAATTCACAAATTCTAAAACAATCACGGGGGCTACCTGAAGTCGCCTAACGGGATGGCGACTGCATGGCAGTCGCCTAACGGTATGGCGACTGCATGCCAGTCGCCATACGGAAGAGCGATTTAATGCAATCGCTCTACTGTGCAGCGAGATATATTGTGTCGCCGTGTGGTTGGGCGAACGCCTCCAGTCGCCCAACCATTAGGCGACTGGAGCCTATTTTTGTAAAAAATTTTCCCGCGGGTATATTTATGTAATTTCGAATAAAAAATGGATTATCCGTACAAAAAATTCGGGAGGGGAGCAGGGGACAATGCGGCAGAGGTGGGTAGGGCTACCACGGAGGTCGCCGGAGATGAGGAGGCGGCTGAGGAGGAGCGGGGCTGCGGGAGGAGGCAAGGCGTCGCCATTTCCTCTTGGTGGCAGAGGAGGGTGTCAGTTTGAATATTTGAAGCTCCTTGTCAGCGCAAACCGTTCGATTGGTATCGGATGGTTGAGATCAGGGTTAAAAAACGGCTGGTTACTTTATGGTCCGGCGGGGAAAAACTTATCTATGAGATTTAGCTGAAAACTAGCGTTTATCGGTGGGATAAAATTCAAATTAGGCAAAAACAATAGATTGTCTATTTTTCATCTAATATAAAGAAAAATTGCAATTTTTCAACTTTTCTTTTCTTTTTTATAAAGAAAATTCAAATTTTAATTAAAAAATCTGTTTAAAAAATCCAAAAAAATCGGTAACTGCCAGTTGCCAGTTCTATCGCTTCCGTCCTATAAAATTTGCAAATTGATAGTATTTCCACTGGGTCCAAATATAGTTCCCTTCTGGTTGACACACTGAAGCAACCGAACGAATGACTAAATTTAAATGCAGAAATTTGAACGTGAATTGATGAATAGTAGTGCCGGGCAGTCACTCGCAGGAACCGGTCAAATTCAAATATTAAGTTTAAATTTAATATTTGAAATCATCCGAAGAAAACCAGTCTAAAAATCCGGAAAGTTACCCTTGCTGATACTGAGTTGAGACTGGAAAGATGTTCAGAGCATGGTAACTTAGTGGTAAGTAGTTTTTTTTTCTGAACTTAATTTCTTAGTAAGTAGATGGTGATGCTGCTCTAGTGACCTTTAACATTACATGGAACTGGATTGTATCCTATCATGTATGAAACACTACATTGCGAAATATAATGCTAAAAAAAGAGCAAGGAACATGATCATATCTTCAGAAGAAAATTGCAACTCATCAATAAGAAAAGGTATTCCTGGATATGCGTATAATAGCAAGCAAAGCATTCTTGGAAACTAATTAGGAGTGAGATCTGACTGATTTGCATACTTCATCTATAGAATTGTTATCTTCTTATCCCAATTAACAACGAATCGTTATCTTCTTATCCCAATTAATAACGAATTGTTATCTTCTTATACCAATTAACAAAAGGGAGGCTTCAGCCTATCTGACGTAGTAGCAGAAAGAAAAATATTACACTTATTTACTATGTTAGCTGGATGCCAAGCCGAGTCCCCATTTCTATGTTCAGCTCTCCTTGTTAGCTGCCAAGCTTCAAAGTTTGATTGCCTTCGCCTTTACATTCGCCATGCTGGCCAGCACACTCGGCGACTCTGAATCCAGCATGGTTGATTTATTGTCAGGATCCGCGGCTTCCTCCTTGTGTATGTGTAAGGGAACCCATGTCCTTCTTCAACTTTTGTAACAGACTTACTGGCAGGAGGTGCCTTCATCTTTCAGTCCATCATGATATTTACGCATGGTTTCGGACGGCTCTGAGAAGTTGTTATAAGTTGGGTTTGTGCTTGTACCAAGCGCCAGCATCTCAGAAGTACTTTCAGCATTTTCGGACTGTGCATTTTCATGTATCTGTTCGTTTGATGATCATCAGTGGTTCTTGCATATGGATCAGAACTTTCAGGAATTACAGCATTTTGTCGACCAAAGTTCTTCAAAAGGTTCTTCTCATGGGGGAATTCTCTAGTATCACATGCTTCATTGGAATATGCTACACTATGTTTAGCTGACTGACTGATAGAAGCCTCCCAGCATTGCAGAACAGTTACCTCTCTTGAGCTCCTCTAGAACCATATTTTGGACTCCAAATGGACTTTTGACCAAGAAAGGCTAAGACCTCTCTTGAGCTCCTCTAGAACCATATTTTGGACTCCAAATGGACTTTTGACCGAGAAAGGCTAAGTTTCCAGTGCACCCTCCAACTGCCAGGGACTTGAGCGTGAATCGCCCAAAGTACTTTCGATTGTGTTTATGTTGTAAGAATAAGATGAAGTCATAGCAAAATCATGTACGTTGTCGTCCGTTTGCGTCAGCGTCTCCATCGTCCGTTGTCGTATTAAAAAGTATAGATAAAAGGCATTAGCCGTAGCCTAAAAGAATACCTCATTTTGAGCCTCCTAGAGCATCCAGTCCTTATTTGATGTTTCTCTCTCACTTTTTTAATGAGAAAATCTAACTACTCTTTCTTTTTCTTCGCTTCTTTGGAGGATATATGAATGGTGAATGGATACTTCCACACAGCTGAATCTAGAGTCTAATGACAAGGAAAGGAGGAGCTGAATTAGGAAGTGTGAATGGACCTACAGGTCCACTGGGGAGAAAATTCCTTTTGAAGGCACGCGGTACTTCAAGTCTTTCATGTTGTCTCTTTTGCAAGATTTGTCAAGGTAGAGAAAGCTAAATTATAGTCTAAAAACCAATAAATTATTTTCTTTCTAAAAGATAACCAGAAAGAATATGAAGGTATGCAACTGTGCATATACTACTAAAAACCCTAAGAATTACAAGAAATCCTTTTGTGCAACCAAATATGACATGATTAGCGTACAATTGATCGATGGCCACATGAGAGACATGCAACTATGCATAGATCCTACTTTCTAGATATAAAAAATGGTGTTTAGGTAGGACTTAAGGTGAGACATTGACACTCGTTAGTCGTTACATTCAACCACACGCTTAAAATATCTATACTGCTGATTTTTCTACCACACAATCCACCCATAACGTAAACAAACTCCTTGCCACAACAGATCCTTAGAAAAGCAAGTCAAACAAGTGGAAAAGTAGAGTTTTTATCACGCTTGTCATTTCTCAAGAAAAAACACACATTTTAATTTGTTTGCTCTCCCTGTCTTGCCATCCATGGTCACATCAAGAAACCTCATCAAAGCACGGTGACCGTGGCCACCGCGTCAAGGGAAGGCATTGCAGAAATGGAAATCGGGAATGCATACGTAGTGCCCACCATAGCTAGCCGGTAGTTGAAGAGATATATGGGTGTTCACCTTTTAAATTCCGTTTTTAGTTTTTTTTGCAGTAACTAGTTTTTAAATGACGTATCTTTTTAAGACATGATCTATAAGTTGATTGTAGTATATACTTTAGTGACTTCATTTATATCAACCAAAACCGTACATGAGTTTATGTTATTCTGTATTCTCTCTTGCAAACAACCCAAAAGTTATAAACTACAGTCATAAGTCATAAACCAAAGTCAAAAGAACAGGCCTATATACCAAATTGCGACAGGATGGCAATGTCGAGGTGGCGTGCATGGAGTTGGTAGCGAATGCGAGTGGCACATGGCCATGTGGCACGCCTACACAAGAGAGGAGGCAGGAATTGGGAAGGTGCCATCGCAAGGAAGAGACGGCTGGGACCAAAGAGGAAAGCGGGAAAAAGCTAGGGCTTGCCAAATTGGACCAAATTCAAAGATATTTGAAATTTTTTGAAAATTTGAGGTGTTTCAATGCTCCTCCATGGTGCCATGTAACCGATGTGCATGCATGTCTTGGTGCCTGTCAAATAAATGCATGCATCGGTTGTGGAATGTGAACCACATGAGTTAATCACACGAGTGGCCATTTATGTGATTCATGACGTCGGCTCAATAACAAGTCATGGCGCTATATATACAAGGGGTGTGCTATGAAATAAGTAGTGAGCACACGATGGTGCACATTCAACTGAAATTGTTCTCTGTCCATCAAAGGAACATGATGGAGAATTGCCATAGCAGATATAACAAAGATAGTGTACATCCAAGAAAACCACACACAGATAAAAGATTCTTAGTTCTCTTATCATCGATGGAATCCCCATAACTGCAATGCGTAGGTTCACCAATGGCTCATGCATTAGCAACTCTCTCTGTGTCGGTTCCCCTTACCACCCCTATTTGCACCGACCACACCATTCGATAAAACGTTGCTCGAACCTTCCCTTCAACATCCACTATTTTTCCTATGCCTTACTTGAGCCCAACCATCCCCCCAACTTCCTTGACAATACCTCATCTCATCCTTGAGCCTAATCCCTGTCCACACTGTCATTGACCATGATTGTCTCCAAGCTTTCCTTCATATCAAAGACCAAGAAATTATCTATAGGCATAAGTTCTTCACAACTTGACTCACGTTAGTCTAAATATACTTCATGCATCATGAATAAAATGATCTAGGACTCAAAAACTCAACCCATGACCATTTCATATAAATATCTAGAACCCTCTCGGCCATTTTCAGTTAAGTCCGATCTGATCGCCATTAACTGATAAGTCGGACCGTGCTGGTCAATCTGGTCAAATGCTGGTAATATAACACCCATACCGGTCTGACCACTCGGCCTACCCTAGTCGGACCGCCACCCATTGGCCAGTCAGACCACTCCCATATCTCTCAAGCCAACTAAAAATCAACCACCAACTAAAAACCGATTACACCGCATAGGCGGTCTAACCACCCACAAAATCCAGTCACACCGGACACCAGTTAGACCACTGCCTATCTGATAATAAATTTGAAAACTTGCAAACTTTTATAAATTCAAATTTCAACTGGACATGACTGCTTTCTTCGATTGTACTTTTCCATCTAGCCTCCGTCTTTGATCCAACGAACACCTGCACATCGACTAATCCATCCAACAGAGAATTCCACTAATCTTATCCTCATTCAACCACACCCTCTACCAGCCATTCATTTCTCTCCCTCTCCACACATGCCTCAATCATCTATTCCTCCTCCCACGCGTCCCTCCCTATGGTTGCTTCCTCTTTCTATGTTCTCTCTCCCTCGCCTTATCTCTTTCTCAAACATCCCTATCCCTCTCTCTCCCACTCTCAGCTTCTCTCCCTTAATCCAGCAAACGATTGAGCTCGCAGAGTTCGTCGATGCTGCTTGCACTCGAGCAGTTTGGCTAGCAAGCTTGTGCTTGAAGAGTTCATTCACCACGGTCAGAGCTTGTGTGGAGGTCTCCAGTTCTAAAGAGGGGGTGGAGTTCCCTGGATCTAGCGAGGCTGAGGCTAGAGGAGACGAGGAGGGGCTATGGAGGATGATGACCATAGGGCTGGTGATGAAGCGGTGGTGTGGGGTGGAGCGCAAATACAAGGCTAGCCGCTGTTGCCGCCACACACATGCCCTCCTCCTGCTCTGGTATACATGTTGTAGATGTTTCTTCAAATTGTTGCCACACTTTTTCCTAATTATTGCACAAAGTGTTTGATTTTGTTGCAACATCTCTTCACAAATTTTGTGCAAGAGGCATTTGTTTGAGTCTGCATTTTAATTTGTTGCACTAAAGTTTATTTTTATGGCATTAGAGATGACAAATTGTTGCACCGAGGAAATTGATGCGTCTGGAGGGGCTGAGGACGATGGAGCTTGGGATGCAGAACGCGAGCAGCGAAAACCTTTCACTACCGCAAGCCATCACCTCCTTTTAGTGGCATAGACCAGAGGAGGACCGATCAGCCTCATCCCCACTAGATCTGGACCACTAGTGATGAGTGATTTGGCTAGCCGCTCCTCCCCCCATGTAACATCCCAAAATTTGGATGTTTGAAATATGAAAAATTTAAAACTTTTTAATGCATTTCGGTGTTATCTAAATTCCTTGGATTTTACGGGAGCATTTTGATTGGATTTTATGTCAACCAAATCAATTAATAAAAATAAATAAAACGAAAATTTGGGAATAAAAGATACACAACTAGAAAAGTAAAATTAAAATGAAACTCCAGTATGAATGGATGATCTTGTGTTCAAACAGTAAATTTAGTGAGAAAATAATTTAAGTTATGCACTTTTCAAAATTTTGACAAGTGAAATTCAAATTTGAATTCAAATTCAAATCCAAAACTGAAATCAAATTCAAATCATAGAAAAATATCTAAACCCAAGTTGGGCGGCCCATTCCTAGTTCCTTCTCCCTCCTTTCTTTTATTGCTTTACCCACTAGACCACTCTCCTTTCCCTCTCTCTCTCTCTTTCTCTCCTTCCCTCTGTCCCTTGGTCGAGTGCCCAACCTGGCCATGCCACTCATGTCACGCACACGCATGCTTGACCCATGCCTGCCACCATGCAGTGCGCCCATCCTTGCATCACACCCGCTCGGCGTGACGCCTCACTGCTTACGCCATGCCATGTGCGTGCAACATGGCCCGTGCCCACCACTCCCACATTGTTGCTGCCTTCGGCCGCTATGCCATCACCTATGCTTGCACAGCATTCACCCCTCCTCGGTTATTTAAGCTGCTAAGCTCTCCTCCTTTCCCCTCACCCCTCCTCACTCACTCCCCCACCTTGTCATTGCTCACGCCGAGCTCGAGCCTAGCTACTCGCCCCTACTGCGAAGCTCTACCATGACTGCCTCGTGGTCCCCGCCTCTCCGATGAGCTCCTCACCGATTGGCTTATGTCAAACCAAGCGCCTTAGCACCTTCTTCAATCTCTTTACCCGATTTGGTTTGCACCTTCTTCAATCCCCTCACCTGATTTGGTTTTCATCCATAGAAGCTCGTCGATGTCATTGTCTTCCTAACCTCCGACCGCATCCGCCTCCACCACCACCATTCCTTCTCTGTTGGTCTCGGCCCAATTTCTCTTGGCTAGATCATCTCCTCACCTCTCCCAATCTACCCCCAATGATAACATAGGCCGTCATCCACCCCAGCTTGCCATCGCAGTTGAAGTTGTCGCGCCACCTCAAATCACTATCACCAGACCACCTCAGTCCTTTCTCGACCCTGCCGTCTCCTCCGGTGAGCTCCCATTGCCCCTAGATGCTCACCATGCCCTCTATTTTCTTGATTAGCCACCAAGTGGACTGTTGCCATGTTGGCCGCACCACTGCTGCCATCATCATTATGGTTACTGTTCGCTGCGCCGTCACCACACATAGGTGTGTAGAGGTGTCGGCAACCCATTTTGGGTGACGCCGACCAACGCTAGTGCTCAGTTCGCTGGCGTCGTGCTCGGCACCACCATTGCTACCACTACTCTATTTCGATAGAGAAAAGAGAGAAACATTGTATCGCTGGCCTTACCTGTCAGCGACTCTGGCATTTCTTTTAGAAATTAAAATATTTTAACAAAAATTCAAATAAAAGTATAATGAAATATAATTTAGTTACAAATAAAAAAATAATGAAATTAATTAAGAAATCAGAGTAAGGGTAAATAAAAAATATTTGAAAATTAAATCTTGACTAGTTGTATGCGTAGAAAATAATTCAAAAAGAAAATAAAAATCTAGGGCCCCTTTTGTAAATGATGATTAAATTGAATAAGATATATCACTTGTATTTAATTGGAAATATAGAGTTAATTAAGGATTGCCTTGAAATATAATTAGATGCTAATTAAAGTTAGTCAGTGGCATTAGTAAACATTTTTAAGCTGCAAATCTAACTAGTGTCTTAGTTAAAATCTAGTTCTTTAGATAAGTGGCAAGTGACCATTGGGTCCTTAGTAATTAATGGCCAAGTAAGGTAATTAATTAATCTGTCATTAAATACTTTGGCTAAAATTACAACTTTCACTAAAAGCTATGATAAAAGTATAATTATGTATATATAGGATGCCATTAATATTTATTTTAAAATTCAAATACTCACTAAAGACACTATCAAAATATGTGTCAATGAGAATCATAATAAAAATCATTAGTATGTCATTAGAACTTTATTTAAAATACTAATTCAAATAAAAATAATGTTAGAATATAGTTATGGAGGATGTCTAAATACTAATGAGTCCTGGACCATAAATACTTGAGAAATTTGAGGATTTGCCTCTTCTTTGTTTGGCAACAGCTCATTTGTCCCATAGTTGGTTTTAATTAATGATTTGCCCCCATCTTTCACTGACCCATTAATCATTTGCCCTTTGACAATTTTGCCCTTATCTTCCTCCTCCCTCCTCTTCTTTCCTTCTTTGTTCTTGCTCCGGCCATGGCTAACCTAGTCCGCCTCCACTGCAGCCGCCGATCGATGCCAGAGCAGCTCACCGAAGAAGTTGATGAAAATGCCTACATCAACCTCGCTCATGTAGAGATACCCAGAGAGTCCTGATAAGGATGGTGTCGTGCATGAGGTCGTAGCCATTGCCGAGGACGGTGGGAACGTGGAGCGTGAGGTTGGTGACGAGGCCACAGAAGTGATAGAAACTTTGACCATGGCCACTACAACTTCGACCACTGCCGCTACGACCACGAGTATTTCCCACTGTTATTTTGTATTTTGGTGCACAGGGGTGGGGTTTGTTTTGTAAAGGCCCCTTAGGATCTTCTAGGTCTAGATCAGAGGGGTTCTAGGTCTGATTCGAGAGAGAAGAGGAGAGGGAGAGGGAAGTACCGACCGTCCGATGCATTGGAGGAGGAGCTGGCCATCGCTGCTTCGTCGGTGAGGTCTGCGCACGGGCAGCGACGGTCGGGGAAGAGGAGGGCGGTGGCGGCGGCGTAGATCCGGTGAAGGCGACGGCGATGGAGCTTCCCGCCGCCGACTGCGCGTCCCTCTAGATCGGTCTAGGGTTTGTGTCGGGTGGGGTTTGCGGCTCAGGCAAACCTCGTTACTCGAGCCGCCGGCCCCACCCTCTATTTATTGCGCAGCGCGACGGGGGCCCATTAGCCAATAGTTGGGCTGAGCGCCCCCGATCAGGGCGCAGATCAAGGTCCCAATTAGCCGTTGGGCTAATCGGGGAGAGATCAATCTAACATTCTCCCCCTTGATCTCCTCTCATATCATACATTTTCTTCTTTTCCCATTTCATCACAGATTAGTGCATAGAGCATGCTTCATCGTCACGATCAATCGCCGATAGATTTAACAGCTACAATACACATCTCTATTCTGAAACAGATTCTTCAATTTTGGGCCCTTTATAGTCCAGGAATCATAGGCTTTCCCTTAAACCCATGCCGGCTACATGTTCTCTGAACACGTTGGGTGGTAAGCCTTTTGTAAGCGGATCTGCTAACATCTTTGTGGTACTTATATGATCAAGACTTATAATTTGATCCCGGACTTTATCTTTCACAACATAGTACTTTATGTCAATGTGTTTGGCAGCACCACTTGACTTATTGTTGTGGGCATACGTTACTGCGGGTTCATTATCGCAGTACAACTTAAGTGGTCTATTGATGTCGTCAACCACTTTTAAACCGGGTATGAACTTCTTTAGCCAGTTCACCTGCCCCGTAGCCTCATAACATGCTACAAACTCGGCATACATTGTGGACGATGTAGTGACGGTTTGCTTTGAGCTTTTCCACGATATAGCTCCTCCAGCGAGAGTGAACACATATCCGGATGTTGACTTTCTATCATCTCCCGCATAATCAGAATCTGTATACCCCACTATATGGAGTGAATCTGATCTTCTGTATGTCATCATGAGGCCTTTTGTTCCTTGCAAATAACGCAAGACTTTCTTTACCAATTTCCAATGTTCTATTCCAGGATTGCTCTGGAATCTGCCAAGTAACCCGGTAACAAACGCTAAGTCAGGGCGCGTACACACTTGAGCATACTGCAAGCTTCCGACAGCTGAAGCATATGGAACCGATTTCATTTGTTCGAGCTCGTACTGGTTCCTGGGGCATTGAAAATCCACATATCTGTCGCCCTTGACTATAGGTGCAGGTGAAGGACTACATTTATGCATACCAAATTTCTTTAAGACTTTCTCTATGTATGCCTTTTGTGACAGTCCCAATGTCCCTTTGTTTCTATCCTGGTGAATTTCGATCCCTAGAACGAACGAAGCTTCACCAAGATCTTTCATATCAAAGTTTGAGGACAAAAACTTCTTTGTCTCCAGTAGCAGACTGACATCACTACTAGCCAGTAGGATATCATCCACATACAGGATTAGGAAGATAAACTTCCCATCTTTAAACTTTGCATAAACACAGTTGTCCTCTACATTCTCTTTAAACCCAAATTTTCTTATTGTACTGTCAAACTTCAAGTACCACTGTCTTGAAGCTTGCTTTAACCCATAAATCGATTTCTTTAGGCGGCATCCCATTCTTTCATTTCCTTCCACGACAAAACCTTTCGGTTGTGCCATGTAAATGTTTTCCTCCAAATCGTCATTAAGAAATGTCGTCTTTACATCCATCTGATGTAACTCTAAATCATAATATGCTACTAATGCCATTATGATTCTGAAGGAATCTTTACATGAGACTGGAGATAAGATCTCATTGTAATCAATCCCTTCTCTTTGCGTAAATCCTTTTGCCACAAGTCGCGCTTTGTATCTTTCTACATTTCCTTGGGAGTCAAGCTTTGTCTTGTAGACCCATTTACAGCCTACTGTTTTGGCTCCTTTAGGAATAATTTCCAAGTCCCAGACTTTATTAGCCTTCATGGACCTCATTTCCTCTTCCATGGCCTCAAGCCATTTTGAAGAATTTTCGCTTCTCATGGCTTCTTCAAATGAGGTGGGATCATCCTCCATTTGAAATTCCTCTGTATGATAAATCTGATAATCATCAGAAATAGCTGATCTTTTTACTCTTTGAGACCTCCTCGGGGCCTCCTCATTTGGTACATCTTCTGTTTGAGGCTGCTGTCGCTCCCCCTCATCTGTGGCAATGGGTTCTATAGGATCCTGAAGAACAGGTTCCTCATTCTCATTCATTGTTGCCACAGGAGGAACAATAACAGGTGCTGGCACCACAGTGTCTTGCACGGTCGGTGCAGCGACAGCAGGTAGTGTGAAGAATGGCTCTTGAATCATCGGAGTGGGCGCATACGCCCGCT
This sequence comes from Dendrocalamus latiflorus, assembly GCA_017311315.1. Lineage (NCBI taxonomy): Eukaryota > Viridiplantae > Streptophyta > Magnoliopsida > Poales > Poaceae > Dendrocalamus > Dendrocalamus latiflorus. The sequence goes on from CM029654.1 coordinate 5,410,156, forward strand.
TCTCTTCAAGGTCAATCTCTCGAGCTACCATGCTTCCCCTCATCATTTAATCCTCTAAGAAGACAGCGTGTCTCATTTCTACAAACTTTGTATATCTGTCTGGACAGTAGAAACGAAAACCTTTTGACTTTTCAGGGTAGCCTATGAAATGACAACTTACTGTTTTGGGATCAAGCTTCCCAAGGTTTGGGTTAAATACTTTAGCCTCAGTAGGACTCCCCTACACACGTAAGTGGTTTAGTGAGGGAACTCTTCCTGTCCACAACTCATACGGTGTTTTGGGCACCAACTTACTAGGCACTCTGTTGAGAATATGAATGGCGGTTTTCAACGCCTCAATCCATAAACTCAATGGTAGTGTGGAATAGCTCATCATGCTTCGCACCATATCCATCAGGGTACGGTTGCGTCTTTCAGCTACTCCATTTTGCTGAGGTTCGCCCGGTGTAGAATACTGGACCACTATGCCATTTTCCTGTAAAAACCTTGCAAAAGGTCCAGGAACTTGTCCATATGGGGTATGTCGACCATAGTACTCCCCCCCACGGTCAGAGCGGACTATCTTAATCTTTAAATCGTGTTGGTTTTCAACTTCAGCCTTAAATATCTTGAATTTATCCAAGGCTTCATTTCTTTCTTTGATTGGATAAATATATCCATAACGGGAGTAATCATCCGTGAATGTTATGAACGAGTCATAACCATCCACACTTTTCACAGGAAAAGGACCACAAATGTCTGTGTGAATAATTTGTAGAACTCCTATGCTTCTTTTGGCGTCTTTCTTAATTTTCTTTACATATTTTCCTTTAATGCATTCTCTGCATTGTTCTAAGTCTGAGAACTCTAATGGAGGAAGAATGTCATTCTTAACTAGTCTTTCTATTCCCCCCCTCGAAATATGGCCTAAACGACAGTGCCATAATTTCGACGACGCATCTAGATTTCTCTTTCGTTTCCTGTTTACATTTGTAGACGTGGATTCAATCACTTTCTCGCACGCGACGTTCCCATTATCGCATACGACATTCACATCATCACATAATGATAACAAATAAAGCTCATTTTGTAAGATGGCAAAACCAACACATTCTTTATTAAACATTATTTCACACTTGCCATTTCCAAAACGACAATCATAACCATCATTGTCCAAACATGAAACACTAATCAAATTCCTTTGTAAAGAGGGAACATAAAGAACATCTGTAAGTAAAAGAGTGAAGCCATCAGCTAGCTCTAATGAAAGATCGCCAACGGCTTCAACTTCAGCTTGGACTCCATTTGCGACTTTAATGCATCTTTCTTTTCTTTGCGTATTACTCGTCGAACGGAATCCCTGCAAATTATTGGCAACATGAACAGTTGCACCTGAATCAATCCACCAAGTAGATGTTGAATATTGTACATACAGGGACTCATTTATGAACGTAATGATGTTCTCACCTTTCTTTGACGTAATCATTTTCAAGAAATCGGGACAATATTTCTTGTAATGTCCCTTTTTCTTGCAATGAAGGCACTGATCTTTCTCCACTGTGAAATTTTGTTGCTGAGGCTTTCCTTTCTTTGAGGAGGAATGATTAAAATTCTTTTTCTTGTAGTCCTTCACATAGTTTATAGAACCACCATGTGAGGATTTAATTCTTTCCTCCTCTTGCACACACATAGCTATGCACTTTTCTAAGTCCCATTTCTCGGGCTGCATGTTGTAGTTGACAACAAAGGTGTCAAACTCTTTCGGCAAGGAAGCAAAAAATCAAATGAATAAGGAACTCATCCTTGAGAGCCAAATCCATTGGTTTAAGCTTGGATGCCAAGTTGCTCATCCTTAGTATGTGCTCTCTTATGCCACTGCCACCACCAGAGTACCTTTTTGTCACAAGCTGCTTAATCAGCTGTGTAGCATAAGTCTTTGAAGAGCCAGTAAACTGTCTCTTTGTCTTCTCAAGGTACTCTGTGACAGTGTCACACTCTGCGATTGGGCCCACAATTGCAGGCTCAATCGTGTTCTTTATCACAGCCAAACATTTCTTGTTGGCAGTGACCCACTTTTTATGATCAAGATCATATGACATTTTTATGGGAGCATAGTCCCTCTGTCTGGTCTGCCAAGCAGCATCAGCCTCATTTTCATCTCTCACCGGTGCCACAGGCTCTGTGGGACACGGTGTGGTGACAACCCAGTCCACCTCAGCCAAGATGAAGGCCAGATCAATCTTTTTCTTCCATTCACCGTAGTTGTCTCCTTTGAGAACCGGGATATCCCTGATGTAGCCCATCAAAGAGTATCCTCCTGAAAACACAATTCATATACAGTGAGAACATTTAAACATAATAACAACTGCATGCCTTGGTTTCAACGTTGGTTAAAATTAAAACATGCTGTTGTTTACACATTAAATCTACATCACCGTTGGGCAGAAATAGAAATAATGCATAAAATCATCAATTAAAATTATAATACTGTTATTATCAACGTTGGTCAGAAAATAACAATATCATACTTCACAATAATTCTTAAAAATTAAATTCTCCTGTTGGTTCGAATTTAATTGAAAGAGTAATCAACATTAACTTTTGCAGTGGAAAAAAGAAATTATTCTAAAAATAATTCTTACTCAGAAGCATTATTACTGTACTCATCTAATCTCTGAAAAAATTAACACGTTGGTGCAAAAATTTACAGAGATTTGATTCAAATTTCATTCAAAAAAGCTTCTGAAAATAAACAAAAATCATTTTTCGGGTTTTACTGTTCAAACGGCCATTTTGGCCCATCTCGCGCGGCCGCAGCCCATGGCGGCCCGCTCAACACGCCCGAGCGCGCGCGGCCCCGTGCTCCCCCCGCGCCCATGCCGCAACCTGGGCCTGGGCCGCGAAAGCCATCGCCTGCCTGGGCCAAAAGTGGCCCGCACGTGCTCGGCGCGATCTCAGCCGTCCAGCGCCATCCGACGGTGCGGCGGCGAATTCAGCCGAACAAAAACCCGCGCTCGCGGCGGTCTCCCGAAAACCCTAGCTCATTCTCCTCTCCCCTCTCTCAGCCTCGCACCTGAGCGAAAAAAGGAGCGGCGGCGACCTCGTCCAGCCGCCGGAGAAGGAGAAGCCGGCGCCACCGCGGGCCCTCTCGCCGGCGTGCGCGCTCCTCAGCGCGTCGACGGTAGCCCGCTTTGGAGCGCCGACGAGCCCACGGCTCGGCCGGTCTTCCCGCACGCCAGCGACGACGGCCCGGCGACGACGGCCAGGTAAGTCCCGGCCTTTTCAGATCTAGGGTTAGGGTACGGGTTAGCGTTAGGGTCCTTCCCCTCTCTTTCTTTCTTTCTTTTTCCGCACGCCGGTCAACCGACGGCGGTAGATTCTATCTTTCCCCATCTAGATCTACGCCTAGATGTGGGCTCTGATACCATTGTAAAGGCCCCTTAGGATCTTCTAGGTCTAGATCAGAGGGGTTCTAGGTCTGATTTGAGAGAGAAGAGGAGAGGGAGAGGGAAGTACCGACCGTCCGATGCATTGGAGGAGGAGCTGGCCATCGCTGCTTCGTCGGTGAGGTCTGCGCACGGGCAGCGACGGTCGGGGAAGAGGAGGGCGGTGGCGGCGGCGTAGATCCGGTGAAGGCGACGGCGATGGAGCTTCCCGCCGCCGACTGCGCGTCCCTCTAGATCGGTCTAGGGTTTGTGTCGTGTGGGGTTTGCGACTCAGGCGAACCTCGTTACTCGAGCCGCCGGCCCCCACCCTCTATTTATTGCGCAGCGCGACGGGGGCCCATTAGCCAATAGTTGGGCTGAGGGCCCCCGATCAGGGCGCAGATCAAGGTCCCGATTAGCCGTTGGGCTAATCGGGGAGAGATCAATCTAACATGTTACAGGCTTACTATTTAATTGTTGCATCTCATTGATTTTTATTGCGTTAGATTAGATGGCTAAGATCGACCCTTTTATATTAGATCCAACAGTAGGAAAAATATATAATAGGAAGTTTCCTATGGTACATCCGAGTGCCAACACTTCCCAATCACATTACATGCGAGTGCCAACACTTCCCAATCACATTACATGCATTTCCATCTTGTGTAACTGAAACCCTAAATCCTGGACCGAAGAACGGCTCAAGCCGCAAACATCACGACATAGATGAGCACGGAAGAGCATTTCCATTGGTTTGCTCGTCCAGTTTGCTCGGTATGAGAGAGGAGGGTGGTTGAGTAAGTGCCGTCACCATCTGCTAAATTTAGTGGGCGATCGACGCAGGCGATCTCGGCGTTGGTGACTGGCCGGCGAGTTCGTCGCCTCATTAACTACGGATAAATGAGTTCGGTGTGTTTGGTCGCTTGCGACGAACTACGCTTGGACGCTTCCGATCTCTGACGAAATCTTTTTCCACTGAGTTTGGCTTAGAAATGCAGCATGCTCCCTGGTGGTCAGGCAGCTTGTTCTTGGCTCAGATGTGCCCACATCTAGCGTGAAGGGAAGTAGTAGCCTAGTAGGGTGGTCGATCCGTGTCTGATTTATGCGCCGCTCGATTGGGCTGAAAAGATGTGGCTTATGGCTAAAATTGCAATATAGCGGCTGAAATTTCACTGTAGCTGAAGACGACTTATTTGGCATAATTAAATTTTTAGAAAATTAAAAATAGAAAAAATATGTTAGCTCATTACGGACAACGCGAACGAATAGGGAAAAAAAGAACCAGCAAAAAAACTTAAAAAGCCAAAAGTTCAAAAAAAATAAAATTTATGAATAGTAAAAAATAAGTCAGAAGCCAGAAACTCAAGCTGAAATAAGTACACATGTGCTGAGCCTCCGGATTAGGAGCAGCAGACTTTTCAGGATGAAAGTGAGATTTTACTTCGAAGCAATTATGATTAGACGCAAGCAACAGTAAGTTGGGTATATTGTAAGCTGAACACTCGGCTGTCGTCATGGCTAAATTGAAATATTTTCTTGCCAATCCTTTGTATTCTGAAACAAATACCGCAAAACGGGGTAATTACAACAAAGAACGACACCACGGTTTGAAATCGTTTGGAACCAGCTCTAATCCAGTGCACATTTATGATTTTAGCAGCAGCGCCGCCGTCTATTAATTAAACTAGTTAATTGGTAACTGACCAGTTACCACCGGCATCATGGGAGACCACAAACACAGGATTGAGGCTGAGAGCACATCTTAGGACATGCGCAATAGTTAGAGACAATAATTGTCTTTATATTCTGCCACGTCATTTTTAGAGACAATATTTTTGATACATTATCTCTAGTACATTTCACAATAACAATTTTTTTTACAATTTTTCTTTAAAGTGGGCCCACATGCCATTTTATTGTTAACCACCGGCTTATCCTTCTCGCTTCTCCGTCCCATCGCCCACTCTAGTCCCTATCTGCATCCACCCTCTCCCCTCCAACCATTGCTGGCTGTAGCCCTCTCCCCCCACTTCGCCGGTGGCCTGCACCCTCTCCTCACCCCAGCGTCGCTAGCCATCGCTCCCCCTAGCGTCATCGGCCGTCACTGCCATCCTCGCTCACCGCCACCATCCTCTACCTCACCACCACCAGCCGCAAGTCTCCACGACTCCACCCCCTCCCCTTCCGCCATCGGCCTTCGCATCCCCGCCCATCTCCGCATTGGGCCTCACACTCCCTCTCCATCACGTCGGTTTCTACCCCCTCGCCATCACCATGGCCAAGATCAATCGACATCCCACACCTCTCACTCCTCTGCTGCCCTTCTCTAGCCCCCCACCTCTGCCGAGCTCCACCCTCCCCTTCGTCACCATCGTTGACTCCGAGATCACCATCGTCAACCACAGCCAGATCTGGCCCATCGACGACTGGATCTGATCAGGCCTAGTCGGATCTAGATGTCGGTGGGCTGGATTTAGCCAGATCGAGCGATTCTTCAATCGCCTCATGTTTGTCGCCACTGTGTTTGTCACCGAGGTGGTCGCTATCGGTCTGTTGCGTCATTGTGTCTTCACCACACCCAGATCGTGCCACCATGTGGGCCCCACAAACCGCATGGGCGACGGACAGCTCACGCCATCGTCTCTTCGTGCGTTATTTCATGTGAAGCGATCGTCGTCTCAGGACATAGCAGCTTCTCTTATCTCTCCTTGTTCTCTCCCGTTCAACTCAGTTTTTGGATAATGTGGTAAGCTAACCGATAGTTGACGTAGGACTATTGGAGATGCTCTTAGGCTGCAATGACCTGCCTATGCATGCTGAAATGACATTACTACTTGAGGTGATCGAGTGACCTAATCGGTTGGCCATCTGCAACTAATTGTACCCCTAGTGGCCCATGCGTGATGCATGCAATCACTCGGGAGGTCGGAGGGGAGGGGACCCTCTACAGTTGCCCAGCATTCATGATTCATGTGCACACAGGTGACAGTGAGGAGGCAACGGCGACGACGATCGGTGAGAAATGGACGCGGGCACGGACAATCTGGGACAGCAATGCATGCAGCTCAATCACTATTATTACGTCCCTTGCCTTGCCTCCTTGGAGATCAGATTTCAGATGAGCTACGTCGATTGTGTTTGCCCGCGGCTATCTTCTGTTTTGCAGTTGCTGCCACATGCATGGTCTCGTCTATCTCAGTAAGGTAGATCTCTTCCGAAAGATGGGGACATTCGATGCAGAGAAATCTTATCGTAAATACATATGATGTGGATTGGTTCGTGCAAGAGTTTCACGGAAATTTTTGTATGAAACAATGCATTTTTTGGAGCTCTTCTACAAATTTCTGTATTCCAAACAAGCTTGAAAATATAAAAGGGGAAGGATATACTATAAGTTGGATTCAACCTAACCAAAATAAAAATTAGTTCTTGATGAGAACATTTCCTTTTGCAGAACTTGCCGGTTTGGACTTTGGATATAAAGTCTTACAGGATCAGGATTATTTGTTAAGCTTTAAGCATGGCAAGATCTTCTTGGCTAACCATAAGATATCTACTTTGTTGTATGGTTAATTACAAAATTACTATTATATAATGTTATAGATTGCACTGCTAGAGTGGCTCAGTCAACTCAACTCAATGTTACTTACGGTCTGTTCATATTGGTTATAGTTGATGAATTTTGGTTATGACTGATAAGTTTGGCTGAAAATAACTAGTAGTGACTTTTAGAAGGAAGACGCGAGTGGTAGAAAAAGTGAGGGAGAAATGTATGCACAAGACAGGATTAAGATGAGTGAGGTGCTTGAAGCGTTGTGATCCACTGCTTTATCTCTAAAACAACTGTTTTAAAAAGTTAAGTGTTCATATTGAATAAATCAATATGAATAAGCACTTATTCCTCTATTTGACAGTCCAAGTCTGAAAGCCGAACGTTGGACATGCCCACAAATTCAACACTTCGCTTTTTTGTTTTAGTAAAATAACACACTTTACTACAGCATTGACTTGGCTTCGGTCAAAAAAGAAAAAGGAAAGGAGACACTCATCATGGATATATACAACTGTGTTACTATCAAGAGAAATGTTGCCATCTTGCATCACTGTCCATGTAATCAAGATTAGTTAACAGTGATGTGACGCTTATCGCCTTAATAAACAACCTTATAACTTAGCTGAACGTTGGACACGCCCATAGATCCAACACTTCGTTTTTCTTGCGGAGCGAGTGTTGCTCGGCTGGTGGACATGCGAAATGTGCAGCCCACCTGCCCGGGACAGATTCCGTGGTGTCGTATTTTGGGATGCTGTTTATATAAATAATATTTTCTGATATTGTTTATGCTAATAGTGTATCTTAGAATACATATACACGTAAATACGTTCAGTGTTTAAAACATGTGCTTGTGTTTCGTGAGGCTTACGTTTCGCACTTTGTATATATACTAGCCTCAAAGGCGCGGCGACACGCCGCGCCAGCCACCGTATGTACCAAAGTAAAAGAGGCGATAATTTGTGAGGTTTTTTTTTAAAAAAAATCGAGGATAAATACGTATTTTCGGGAAAATCAAAGGGTTTCTTTGAAAAAAACCGAGGACCGGTAAGGGCTTCTACGTAAGTAAATAAGGACCTATACGTAATTTTGGAAACCCGCGGGGCGCAATCAAAAAAATTTTCTTAAAAAAAACTTACAGGGATTTTTTCGCGAAAAAAAGAACCTTTACGTAATTTTCAGAAAACATGAGGAAATCACCTCTCCCGGCCGTACGCCAAATCCGCTGGGGGGCCGGAATCCCCCCAGCTTTAATCAGCGGAGCTATTTGTTAGGTGTGTGATGTGTGTGCATGCGTATATACGTCTGGGTTGTACTTTTTTTAAAAAAAATGCTTCGCTTTTTTGGGTAAACTAACACACTTTACTCCAGCATTGACTTGGCTTCGGTTCCAGGAGCAAAAATGAAAAAGAAAGAGAAAGGAGATACTCATATACAACTGTGTTAGTATCAAGAGAAATGTTGCCATCTTGCATCATTCTCCATGTAATCAAGATTAGTGAACAGCGGTGTGATGCTTAGCATCTTAATAAACAATCTTACTGAAGGAACACTATTTGTCTGTACTTGTCCTGATGAGGACAAAGTGCAGCCTATAGGATAATCACCGTTTCCTGTGCAGACAAAAAGGCTATGACAAAACAGAACGCTGTGTGTGTACAGTGGAAAAATCTCAATCTAGAATCCAAGAAATGATATACCAGAAGGTCTCTCCTTGCTGAAATGAAGTTTGAATAGAGGACTAGATTGGAGTGATGCTACCTCCAGTAGTTGCTTAACATAAAACTTGAAAATTAATCAAGAAATGGCAATAATTACTGGATAATGCATGTATAGTTTCTACTTTTTAATGTGTGGACTTCTTTTTTTCCCTAAGCTCGGTTGGATATTGTTTCTTCTGATCCACTAAAAAGGCATCGGTAACACTACAAAAAGACATATACATTCATGTGGCCTGTTGGGTTAGTGTTGTCAAATGGATCTGATTATTAAACAATATAATTCAGTTTTTAAGATTCTTTGACACTTGCAAATACAAAAAAGATACACTTTTGTACCCATCAATGTGGCCTGTTATATCCGTACTATGTCAATACTAGTCGACTTGGATTTGATTTTCCTTATTTTTCCACTGTTATAACCATGTTACTATTCAAATTCAAGTCAAGTTTATAAACTACCAAAACCAAAACTAATTATTACAACTGTTAGAAGCATAAATTAACCATTTATATAAATTTCACAGCATACTTTTTTGAAACTAAGATCAGAAACTCTTATCATTCATTTTAGGAAGAAGAGAATACAAACACCGATAGGAAAACCACATTCCATGGAATAATTCAACTTCAATAAAAAGTACATTAAAATGACCAAAAAATAGTCTATCTTCATTAACACAAAAACATCACACCGGACAAAACATTTAAACTCCAAAATGATGTTATCTTGGAGTAAAATTATTCTCCCCATCACCCCAAAGGAGAAACACCATGATCATCATGTAGGAAGATCATACCCCACTTAACAAACTAAAACTAACACTTTTTAAGCCCAAATCTCCATTTAGGAAGACCATACAAACCAGATGAAACAAAGAGCTCAAGTAGTCAAGTCTACAAGATGAGGAAACATGTCAAACATCAAAACCCTACTACCACATAGCGCAACAATTACCACCCCCGCTCTGTGCTCCACTGTGTTGCCTCCCTCCCATTGGCCGCTATGGGCTCCTGCCTCTCCTCCCGGCCGGACCCCACCGGCTCCGGCGCCGCGCCGGCGTGGCCGCAGCGGTGGCGGAAGAGGCACCGTGGGGTGCGGGACGGCGCGGCTGCCGCCGGCGTTTTCTCCAGCGGCGCGGGCGGCGGAAATAAGCTCCCCGGCGGCGCCGCCGGGGGAGAGATGACAGAGGTGGAGCTCGCGCGGGTCGCAGGGAGGATGTGCGCGAACGGCGCGAGCGCGGTGGCGTGCCTGCACACGCAGCAGGGGCGGAAGGGCACCAACCAGGACGCCATGGTCGTGTGGGAGGTGAGCTAGTAGCCGCTAACTTTTCTTGCTTGGTGATTTGTTCCGGTGGATTCTGAGTCCTGATCAGTGGTGGTGTTCGGACCATCAGTGATTCTTCGTTCCAAAAGAGCCGTCTTTTTCGCCGTGTCGCACGGTTTAGAACGCCAAGTGCTTGCGTTTACTCTTCTACGTCTTCTTTAAGCTCATCGTGGTAATGGCTTGGTTGGGCTTGGATTAATGGTGGATTTGGATCTCAAGTTCTATTTAGTTCAAGTGGGGGAAGCATTTGAATGGAGTGTTTGATTCGAAATGAGGGGTTCGGCTTCAGAATGGTGACTTCTTCCAGTTTCTCTTCTCTGAGTTGTTCTTAGCAATGGTTAGATAGGTTCGGATTTGCGGTGGAGTTGGAGTTCTAGCATTTTTTTTATTTGATCCGAAAGGACGCATCTTTTTGCTCTACTGGATGACTTGATTTGAAATGCGAAGTATTCAGCTTTAGATTATCTGAGCTTTAATCTGAAAGCGAGAAGCTCTTAAAGTTACAAATGCTGAATTATATTGAACTTTTTTCGTAGTAGTGGTGCTAGTACTATTATACAGATTTCAGATAATTTCTAGACATAAGTTTTCTGATAGATGGGACATGAATTAGTTGCGATGTTGGAGCATTTTGCTTGTCATTGCTTGATTCAAACTTTGTGTATAGTGCAAGCGAGATCCTTTCTTGTGATCCTTGGCAGATTTTTGTACCTTTCTTTGTTTTGTTCTCTTTTATTTAAAGAATGGTATACGTTTGCTGTTTACTTGAATTGGATGTTCTTGAGAGGTCAAGTGATTTGTTGGGGCTAGTAATAGCTGGATTGTTTCATTTAGGGTCCGTCCCATTCAATTAATCAATTCCGCATTAGTTTCATGAATACGTAAACAAGTGCTATATTGGTTCCATTACGCAATAGGTTGTTATGATCCTTATCTGATAATAAGTCGAGATAGCTAAAGGGAGGGGTGAAGTGCAATTATGGATAATTTCTCATTTCTTGCGACCTATGACTAGCTATACCATGTAGGTATCTAATAGTATCTTGTGTGCATTATTTTAACAAGTCAAACAAGTGAAGGCAATTGCATGGCGGATCATGTTCTTCAGATTTCAGAGGACAATAAGGGGGTGTTTGATACAGTTCCTCCTGTTTTCAGCTTCTCATCTGAATTTTGTGAAGTAGTACTAAACACGAAGCTTTGCAAAACGAAAAATTTGATGGTTTGCCTTACTTTTGTTTACAAATAACTTATTTGCCTCATAGTTTATATTAATTAATTATTTGCCCTATCTTTTAATTTTTAGTTGATCATTTGAGCTGTTTGTAAACAAAGGTGTGAGCAAATCATCAAATTTCTCTTGCAAAACTACCTGATTTTGCTTTTTACGAAGAGTTATCTCGAAAATAAACTAATAGAGTGAAGTAGCCTTCCTGTAAATTCTTGTGAAAAGCTAACATACTAAAAACAAGAGTATTCTGGGAAGTTATAGGTAATTACCTAACATTTATCATTACACAAAAACCCCTTCCCAACTCCCTATTTCTACTCTCTCGGCAAGCGCTCCGTAGCTCTCTCCTCTCTCTCGCCCGCGCGCACTCGCCCAGCCCCAGCCGCCGCCGCTCCGGGAGGCGTCGCAGCCATGGAACTCAACCCACCTGACTACTCACACTGCTGCTCTCTTCCCCAAACTTTCCTCCACCCACGCCCACAACGGCGACGAGAGGCCGGAGCGCGCCTCGCCATGGGCCGTCGACCCTCGGGGACCGACCCGGCGGCCCAGATCGCCCAGCGAGATGAACGCCTTCAGGCTCGCCGATGATATGTCGCACCTCATGAGCGTCCTCGTCCTTCTGCTCAAGATCCACACTATCAAGTCTTGCGCCGGTGAGGAACTGATAGCCACCCACCCACACGCCATCTCCCCCCACCCCCATTTCTTCGAACTTTCTGATGCTTTCCTGTGTTGGTTGCTTCCAAGAAAGTTGGGGACTTGGGGTATCTTGGGCGTGCTTGCTTGGTCGGCGCATTTTGGTCTAGTTCTGGATCTTGGGGAGTATGGTGCAGGCCTGCACGGAATGTTGTTTTGTGAGGCCAAATCTTGGTGGTTTTTGGATGGATTTCGAGAGGTCTTGTTCTGGTGGGAATTTGAGGACGGGGGCATATTGGCTGGTTAAGATGTTGTTGGCCAGATACATGTAGAGATTGGGAAGTGGGGGAAAGGTGTGATCATGGTTGCTCCAGCTCCAGCTTTGCCATTTCAGATGAGCTCATGAGCATACATTTGTGAAAAAAAATTCGTCGATACTGCAGCTCCTTCGTGGTTCATATTAGAACTTGGTAGCCAGATCCTCTCAAAACTGGCAATTAGATGAAAATGCTGTATTCTGGGAGGAAGATGACTTTTCTTAAATCAATGGTACAAGAAGTGGGCTTTGTGAATGTCCCTGCTTATTGCAACTTCCTAGGTTTATGTATAGTTACATTGAGCAATACATGGTTCGTGTTGAGGAGCCCTTGTTTGTATGTGTACATCCACCTTTTTCTGGCCTTTTTACTGTCAATTTGTGTGTGATCATCTGAATTGTACATGTTGAACCATTGTTTTTATCAGTGAAGGTTGGATTTTGAACCAATTCAAGAAAACCGCTCCTTGCACATGGAACCTACAACGTTGCATATGCAGTTTCATCCAATTTGAAATGTGCTCCAATTTGTGTCAATGATGTAGGACAGAGTAGATGCAGCGGTTGCCACGCGAGCATCTTCTGTCTGATAGGAGTGGTTGAACCGCGGATAGCACTTCATTGCTACATGTCCAATCTTGCTGTAGATTTGATAAGTTGGATGATTGCCTCCTCCGGAGTTCTGGAACTGTCCATGGCCTCCGGAGTTCTAGAACTGTCCAAGGTAGCCTCCTGTGTTTGGTGAGGAAGTGTGCTCACCGGCGCCACTGCAACTCCTGCCGCAGCCACCGAGGTTGCCACAGGATGCCAAGTTGACAGAGGATTGATTCATCACTGCTCCTTGGCCATGGAACATGGAGTTGTTCTGCTCGTGACGCATCTCATAACTCATGAGGTGAGCATACACCTCGTTGAGCGTGAGTGGTTCGATCCGCGTTGTTAAGGATGTCACTAGCGGGTTGTAGTAATTATCTAACCTGGTGAAGAGATAGGTTGCAATCTCGTCATCATTGAGGGGCTGACCAAGTGTAGCAAGCGAATATGCGTGATTCTGGCTCTAGAGCCGCCAGATCAGAACATACGATCCAGGGTCTCCCACACCTCGTGAACTGTGGAGAGCAGCATCACTTGCACTAGCATATCCTCCAAGAGAGATGAAAGAATGGCACTGAGGACCACCATTTGATCCTTTTGCAGCCACTGAAGATACTCTGGATTCGGCACAACAGTTGCACTGTTTTCAGTAGCCTGCGAGATTGCCTTGGCTGGAGCAACGATTGATCCATCCACGCATCCCAGGACTTGTTGGCTGCGTAGGTAGGGAAGGAATTGAGCCTTCCACAAGAGATAGTTCTCTCAACTCAGCTTGTCCTTGATTAGATGATCAAACGAAGGAGTCGGAAGAAAACCAGCAAACATTGAGGTCGCAGCACTGGCCGTGGCGGACGCAGAGGTGCTGCTGGATGTTGTCATGATTGACGCAATGGATTAGAGCTCTGATACCATGAAAAAAGTTTTACAGAGATAGATTGATTTGGGAGAAGAGCCCGTGCCGCTGAGCTGCTCTGTATTCCCGTGCGGCCAGGCTGCTATGTATTCTCGGTATTTATACAGCAGATGTGCCGTATTGACAAAACGCCTGACCGGCTACAGTTGTTATGCAACAACAGAGAGAGAGAGAGAGAGAGAGAGAGAGAGAGAGAACGGGAGAGATTACAGGAAGAGATTACAAACGAACTCTATCTCTAGTTACAGATAAGAACTAACTATGCAAAGCTCTTTCTTTAACACTCTTCAATACATTTTGCTGAATAGTGAAGTGCATGGCTGCATATACTTTAAAACAAATTAACGATAGACACTACTAGATGATCAGATCACTGTATACTAGAAGGGAAAAATGAGGCACTTATATTCCAGTAAATGCTATTACTTATTTACTCGACTGCTATGTGATGTCGCCTTGCTTTTACTGCAGAGTTTCAATTCAAGTGACAGTGTCTTCTGTGGTGCGTTTGATGGTCATGGGCCATATGGTCATTTTGTGGCCAAGAAAGTTAGAGATTCTCTTCCTGTCAAGTTACGCACACAATGGAAAACCAGTGCTAGTGAGGGCACTAGTCCTCATCAAAACGGAAGCATTTCCGGAAGTATGAACTCTGAAGAAACAGCATCTGTTGTTGATGATGAATGGGGTGAATCTGTTGATGCTAATGGGAGTGAAAAGTTTCCTGAGATGTTCCTTCCACTTAAGCAGTCTTATTTCAAGGCTTTCAAATTGATGGACAAGGAACTCAAGTTGCATCCTACAATTGATTGCTTTTGCAGTGGTACTACGGCAGTCACATTGGTAAAACAGGTGATGTATACTTATAACATATCCTAGTGTTTGTAGATAACTTACTGATTGAAGTTTTTTTAAAAAGTGGTAGAAATATAATTTAAATTGATAAATGAACTGGACATGGATTATTCGCCAGGGATGGGATCTTGTAGTTGGAAATCTTGGGGACTCGAGAGCAATAATGGGGACACGGGATGCCTCCAACAATCTAACTGCTGTACAACTCACTGTTGATTTGAAGCCTAATCTTCCCAGTATGTTCATCTCTCTTTGATCATTTCATTGGGTAACTTGGGTTTTCGGAATGAATATTTTTGTTAGTTGTGCATTTGTGATTTTTCCCCCATTTCTTTCCTTGATATGTCTCTGATCAAACTATCAATTTACTATAATTTAGCTATAATTACTTCCCCAGATTGATCACTTTCTTTTGGTTGTTGTAATATTTAATCATCATTTCTTATTCTTCAGGGGAAGCTGCGAGGATCCAGCAATGTAGTGGAAGAGTTTTTGCTCTTCAGGATGAACCAGAAGTTGCCAGAGTATGGTTGCCAAATAATGACTCTCCTGGATTGGCAATGGCAAGAGCTTTTGGAGACTTCTGCCTTAAAGATTATGGTTTAATATCTGTTCCAGAGATATCCTATCGCCGTCTTACTGAAAAGGACGAGTTTATAATATTAGCCACTGATGGGGTATGCTTCTTATGACCTTACTTAAAATGGTACTCCAAATTAGAAATTTCACTTTTTAATTGAATACATCTGGGCTCTCCAATCAGCTATTTTATAAGGGATACATAAGTCATGACAGCATTGCATGTACGTATAAGGGTTCTTAGGACTTGCAAAAATGCTAATAATTCAGTATACACTTCTAGCTTTTGCATCCAAGGGCTACGACTTTGCTGCTAGGTTTCCTGGCATACTTTTTGGTTAAACCACCATGTCTCTCCTGAAATCTAAACCTTGACAGTATCAGTCTATGGACCAGGGGCAATGCGTACAAAATTCGTGCTTAGATGGAGCAATATGTAAAAACATATTTGATCGGTTATATGGTTTGCAGCCCTAAGAAATTACAGGAAAAGGAAGTTTCTTTAGAAAATTAGCCAAAAAAGGTGGTCACTATGAATTTTACCCTCAGGTTTAGACAAGTCTGTGGTCTACCATTGAGTCTGTTCAACAAGTTCGAATTTTCATTTTCACAGACTAAATGTGCTAAAAGGTGATATGGTCTTCTGTGCTTTTGTTATTCAAGGTGCTTTGGCTTTTGTACTTCCCCCTCTGCACATAAGACCAAGAAATTTACCTTCTACCATATCCATGGCCGTGCATTGATTGAAGGCAGAAATTTTCTACTTAATCCCTAGGGAGTAGTTTATATTCATATGTTTGCATATAAAGGTGTTTCATCCTTCTATTGCTTCAACTCTGTTATGTTTGAAAAACTCAATGACTGTAGGTTTGGGACGTTCTCTCAAACAAGGAAGTTGTTGATATTGTAGCTTCAGCCCCATCTCGAGCAACAGCTGCCAGGGCTCTCGTTGATTGTGCTGTCAGATCTTGGAGATTGAAGTTTCCAACATCCAAGAGCGATGATTGTGCTGCTGTGTGCTTATTCTTGGACCATGAAAAGTCTACCGACACGCTTCAAGAGAGTGAACCCAACAAGGAAACGGCAGAAACCATCGAGGAGGTTGGGATCCCAGGTGCCAGTGCCAGGGTTGATGAAGACATTGCAGCTGTAAACGTACATGCCTCCAGTGTAGAGCAAATCACCGAGCCCACACTGGAACACACTAACACACTAAGAGATGTTGATGAGATTGTACCGGTAGATGAACTTCCCGTCTCAAAGGAACACAAAAGACGCGGATCTGCCCGCAGCCTGGCCGAATGCATATCTACCAATGAGGAGGAGGAATGGTCTGCACTCGAAGGCGTGACACGGGTAAATTCCCTCTTGAACCTCCCCAGAATACTGTCAGGCGATAAGAGATCGACCAGCTGGAGGAAGAGGCAGTGAGCATCAAACAAAAACCATCTGCTCCAGTGAAGTCAGGTTGGGCGCTTGCAGAAAGCACATTTCAACCAAAATACCGGCATTTTCAGCCAAGCGCGTGTCAAATTCTTCGGTCTCTGGGATTTGTTGTAGCCGATTTGTAGGTTCCTTCCCCGGATTGTTATAGGCCGTTAGGCGTGTACATTCCAGATTGTTTGTTGTTCCTTGTGCCCTTGTCAGGAGGTGTACCATGCTTGGGCTTCTTTACTTGTTTGTGTATAAGAAAGTTTTTGTTCTGTGAGAAGCTTTTTGTGTATTAGAACAAGAATTCAATCCTATATGTACTGTCATGATTTTTCACCTAAAGTGTAAGCTGCTTTAATTTGCACCTTGCATGCGGATCTCACCGATCCTTTTGTCAAGCTGATACTTTTCCTGTAAATCTTTGCGCTCTCTTCATCATCCTAGAATTAGGAAAGCAAGAAACTTTGAGTGAAATGCAGTAATAATTCATCCAGAATATGTCAAAATCTTCATGTTCAAATGGACAGTCCCGCCCCAAAATGGTTTTAGCTTTTGTTTTTTTAGTTTTCAGCTTATTTAAACTAAAAGATACTTAGAACACATCAGTTTCTAATTTAGGCTAATTTTGGTTTTTTTTGGCTTTTTTGTATTTTTCTTATTTTCTCTTATTTCTTTATATTATTCATGATAATATAATGATTTTTTTTATGTTTCTTTTTTAGAAAAAACTAATAAGTACTATAGTGCAATTTGAATCGAAAGTTAGAAGCCAAAGAGCGCCGCCTTAGACTGTAGAAATTTTGTCGTCGAACAGTACAACTCCGTGTGGAATACGCTTTCCTTCGCCGAAAGCAGAACACTGGACGCGGCCTGTCTTTGTTTATCTTTTAGTCGCTGTCTTGGGCGACGGCTTGGCTACCTCTCGATCTCTTCTTCCTCCCTCCCTCGCTCCCTCTCTCGTTTCGAAGCAGACGCAAAGAAGAAGTGGGGAGAGGCCGAGAGGGGAAGAGGCAGGTCACCTCTAGGGTTAGGGTTTCGAGGGAGGGGAGAGAAATCGTTCTGCCACCATGGCCATGAAATTTCTGAACAAGAAGGGGTGGCACACGGGGAGCCTCCGCAACGTCGAGCGCGTGTGGGTGGCGGAGCAGAAGGAGAAGGACGAGCAGCGCAAGATCGAGGAGTACAGGAAGCAGATCAAGGAGGAGAAGGACAAGGCGGAGTATCGCGCCCTCCAGGAGAAGGCGGGGCTCAAGCCGTAAGCTCCGTCTCGTTCTCGATTGGATCGTCCGGCTAGGGTTCCGTGGCGATCTGGGTGTTGGGAATTGAGTTTGGGGCGGGATTTGCCGGTGCGTTCTGCGCGCTGGTTTAGGGTTTCCATTCGATTCGGTTTCGTAGATTTGGGGTTGCTTCGATTTGGTTGGGGCGCGAGTGTATGTGCTCTAGATCGGGTTCTTGTGGTTTTGGGCAAAAAATGTAGTCCTCGAATTTTTCTGTTCGAATTTGGTGTAAAATTATCGCTTAGGCGTCTTCATCCAACTATAAGCTAAGCGTTAGGGTTTGGAATTTTGGACCTGTTCACTTGGATTCGACGCTTCTTCTGATAAACTATTTCTGTTTCTGAAGGGCGCAGGAGAGATTGGACTTCCTCTACGAGTCGGGGTTGGCTGTCGGCAAGGGGAGCTCGGAAGGATTCCAAGCACTGCAGCCATCTGCCCCAGCTGGTGCTGCCTCCTCTTCTGCCCAAGCGAGTGCTGCTAGCTCTTCCAAGGTAGTACTGCCTCTGTTCTCTCTCTGTTACTGTAATCGCAATAGTTGTTCTGATCAATGTTCTTGGATTACATGTAATCTGTAGATGAATCCGATAGAAAAGTTCTGGTTATTGCCTATGCAGAGATGGGGCAAGTTTCTCAGATAGGAAGAGTATTAAGCTAACGTAAAGATATTAAACTTCGGTTGCAATCCTTGCAAGAAAAAAGTAAGAGAGGTTACATTTACACAGTTAGGTGTTGAGATGCTTCCATATTAAATGATGGGCTACTGGGCTGAGGTTGCTAAGGCAGGAGATTGTTAGGTACTGTCATGAACTCATGAATTATGCCATGCCGTCACTCGGATGCAGAATATTTTGCAATTTGTATAATTTAATCGTCATCTTTAGAAGGAAATTTAGCAAAATATATGGATGCTTGCATATATGCAGAGTGAAGTGTGAGATTCAATTAGGAAGTGTTTTGCCTGGTAGTGGACCCTTGAGTTCAAAACTGAATTATGTACACAATGACAATGCTTACATGCTAATAACAGTTATCACTACACTGTTACAATATGATTGCTTTGCAGCCACAATAATTATTTTGTTTTCTTTGGATGTTTCAGGCAGCTGCTCTGGGAGCTTTATTTGAGGATAAGCCCCAATCTGCAAATGACGCATGGAGAAAACTCCACTCTGATCCTCTACTGCTAATAAGGCAGCGGGAGCAGGATGCCATTGCAAGGATTAAAAACAATCCAATCAAGATGGCTGAGATAAAGAAATCAGTAAGTTCTATTTTCCTTTCTGTTAATGTGGAATTATGGCTTCTGTGCAGCTTACAAATGGCAACCTATTGGATAGTTTCTAAGCATTTTCATCTGAACACACCCTCCGACACAATCTTGCTCTTGTGTAGGTGGAAGCTGAGAAAAGGCAAAAGGAAGAAAAGAACGAGAAGAGAAAGCATAAGAAGCATCGCAATCAAAAGTCAAAGAGTAAGAGGCATCACTCAAATGAAAATTCAGATTCAGAGGAAATAAGTGATGGAAAGGATGAGAGAAGAAAGAGAGTTCATTCTTCCCCAGAGCGTAAGAGGGAAGATAGAAGGTCAAGGCATGATAAGAAAGACCGCAGACAATATTCATCAGATTCAGAAGATGACGAACCAAGGAGAAGGCGGCAGGAGTTATCAGATGATGAACCAAGGAGAAGACAGCATGATAAGAAAGACCGCAGACAAGATTCATCAGATTCAGAAGATAATGTACCAAGGAGAAGACAGCAGCAGTTACGAGATGATGAACCAAGGAGAAGACAACATGAGATATCAGAAGATGACGAACCAAGGAGAAAACGTCAGGGGATGTCAAAGCATGATGAACGTTCACGGTGGGATCACTCGGATGCTGATGATAGAAAAAGGAGACAATACTCGCAAGCAGACTGCCAGCATGCTTATCCAAAGCATGACAGTTCAGACTCAAGGCCAAAAAGAAGGGAAGATGGAAGGAAGAGTGGCAATTCTGAACGAGGTTCAGAAGACCAACGAAGACAAGAAAACCAACAGGGCAGGAACAATGGGCCTACATTCAACCGTCGGCGGGGTGTGCACCATATGTCTGAAGAGGAGAGGGAAGCTCGACTGCGACAGATGCAGGCTGACGCTGAGGTTCATGAAGAGCAAAGATGGAAGAGGCTCAAGAAAGCTGCAGACGACGACGCCAAGGAGGTGGCGACCGTGAATGCAAACCAATTCAGAGGGAAGAACTTCTTAGAAGACGAAAAGAAGAGCATATTTGGAACCGAGAAGGGTGGCAGCGCCACGATAGAAGAGAGCATCCGGCGCCGCGCCTATTATTCTCAGGGTGGCCGTGATGCGCACGAGAGCAATGCGTTTAGGCGGTGAATCCCTGAAGCAGCAGCTCAGGCCTCATCTTGAGCACTGTTGGCTCTTGGTGCAGCCCCTTTTGGACTTTTGGAGTGGTTTTTGGCTTCGGCTTTTCTGATCACTGAAACAATTGAGGCGGAGCTTTTCCAAATGATTTTCCGAGCCTGCCGGTGCAGTCGTGTCAGCTTCTCCGACGTCTACCGCTGTCTCGAAAAGCACAACCAAAAGTCACCCGTCAGCCCAAAACAGGCTTTTTTTAGTTTGTATCATGTTTTTTATTGTTATGTACGATATATCGCCCAGCTCTTTTGAATCCAGAAATGTGTACCAATGTTAAGTAGTACAATTTGGGAAAATGATAAACTTGTTGTCACGTTTAATGAATGATTTGGTACTGCTAGCAGTTTTTTCCCCCTGTAGAGAAAGGATTGCGTGCAAGATCTCAGAATTGAGATGGAAAAGGTTAGGGGTTTGGGGTGATTGATGGACCTGTTGATATCTAGATGGGTCGACTACTTGGGCCTTTTGATGTGGTGGGCCAATTTTCTAGGCCTGTTTATGTAGATGGGCTTACTATTGAGCCTGTTGATTTGTAATGCGACCATGGTGTGGGCCTATCTGGGCCAATAATGTTTGCTTGCACTGCAGGCGGGCTGGTGCTTTAGTCCTTAGAGCATGCTAACTTTCGCTGCGTAACCCACGCAAATCTCGTCCAAGAAAAACTATATCTCGTCTCCTTTTCCCCCTTCACTGCTACCAGTGCCCCCAAGAAAAACTACGACCATGCAAACATGCAGAAACCTGCAACCACTTCATCATGAAAGATTTTATTCAACCATTCTTTGTGCCTCTTGTATACAGGATTACAGATGTTGTTCCCCGGTTTCCACTATTCCCTTCTGCCATGGGATTTCACACCTACAAATTGGGCGTTGATCTTGACTTTCTATACATTCCGCACCTTGTTCAATAGAGAGGAACAATAAACATACAGAACAAAAAATCCCAAGAACACAATGACTGCCAATATGCATATTTCCCATTCCAAAATATGCAGCCAAGAAAGCTGTCCACCATTCTGCTAGGTTTCTCCTTTCCTGACGAGGGAGTGCTAATGTCTAGAATGTTGGACTCATAAGGGAAACTCTTTCTGAAGAACGTCAAGGTTGCGGGAATCACAGGCAGCAATCATGTCAGCTCGTGAAGCATTACTGATTTAAAAGGGAGAAAATGTTAGTCAATTAAAATCAACACTACTTGTGTTCACAAGTCGATAAAGCAGGCGAGCAAGACATACCTGAGAGATATCCTCAGGTACTGCCAGACATTGTCAGCTTTTGGATTCATGGCAACAGCCCTTACATAGTATCGAATAGAATCTTCATATAAACCCTGCATAAGCAACGTAGAAAGATGCCATCTCAATAGGGGCACTGATTATCTGTTTCTATGTAAAAGTACCACAAAGGATTACAACCAATGAGATTTTTTTCATGACATCATTGGAAATATAATGTTGTTCATCCATCCCCAAGTTAGCAAACAGCAGTAGTCCGCATTATTATCATCAAGGCGTTGAATAAATAGTAGTCACTAGTGACATTCATTATACAAAAATTTGAACCAGAGTTTTCATGATTGAGTGGAAAGAAGAATAACAAAAAAACCACCTCATCACCCAAGTAAAAAACTGAAAGCATGCAAACTCAGTTATATTAATGATGGTCTACATGTTAGTGGAGTAATGTTCAGAAACCCTGATAAATAACATCAAAGCATGGCTTCTAAATTCGCACCTGAAGGTAAT
The DNA here is from genome assembly GCA_017311315.1 of Dendrocalamus latiflorus. NCBI lineage: Eukaryota > Viridiplantae > Streptophyta > Magnoliopsida > Poales > Poaceae > Dendrocalamus > Dendrocalamus latiflorus. The sequence continues at coordinate 5,432,164 of CM029654.1, forward strand.
TGTGAAAAATGCAATTACACAGCCAATAACATTATCAAGTGATAGCACTGTGGCAGAGAAGAATTACCTGGTTGGCATAACTGATTCCCATATTAGCCCATGCACGGACATAGTTGGGCTTCAAGTCTAGAGCCTGAAACCAGAAGCAACAAATTGTAAGTTCCAGGCTTGCACTCCATAAGCTAGGATATCTGTGATGCCACAATCTTGTCTACATTGGACTTGGAGAATAATCAACAATGATAATAATTAGTTAAATACTAGCAACTTTTCTTAGTCTACAATCTTCTTTGTACTGCAGACTAAGACGATTTCAATCAGACGTTAAGGTAGGAGATAAGAGCTAAAAGAATTGTTGTGTACTAATAAAATAAGTGAAAGGTTGCAATGTTTGACATCAAATATGTTTGTAGGATTGGACAACAAATCAATCTCATTTCATTGTATTACAACTAATTTAATTAGAAGTAATTGGATTTACTGTAATGCTAGTAGAACTTGAACCAAATGCAATACTGCCAATTACACAAACTTTAACCATAGTGGGGCAGCTTGAGGCCACAAAGGCTACAACATGCAACCTTAGCTTCCATGTGTTAATCAGTCTATAGACTGGTCATTTCAGTTTTTCAAATAACAACTCCAACACGTCCACAAACATTACATTATCAGAGGATTTCTGTCAGACGAGAATCATACTGCTAGGTTTTGCAATTTGCACACAAGTGAATACATTATACAACTGCCAGAAATATTCCTCCAAAAGGAATAGCAAGAGCCCAACAAAGGAGTGGATCAAGTGGCTATTCTAAACATCAACCATAATAGAGAATGCTATCCTTCTTTAATTAAACGTATAAATACACTTCAGTAGTTAATAGGACAAAATTTTCAACAAAGTTGCAAGATACAACAAGTTGCAAAAACTAATTACCTGCTGATATGCCAATATTGCATCAGCACTCCGGACGCTGTTTGCTTGGGTTGCACCAAGCTTGTTCCAAAGAGAATAGTCACGTGGTTTAAGCTGCAGTGCTGTCTTAAATGAAGCTATAGCTTTATCATATTCTCTTGATAGGTTGTACAACACGCCCAGAACTATATGGACATCAGCATCCTCAGATGACATCTGAGCAGCTTCATTAAACAATCTAACAACCTGATGAGAGGTAAGCTGTTTAGTATGCCAAAATGACATTTATTTTTAGAAACATCAGATAACATATTACACATGAGCAACAATACATGATCACAGCTAAAAAACTAGAGGAAAACTACCTCGGATCAACAGAATGCTATATCATAAAATTAGAACATCTATATAGGATGCCCATTTTGGAAGCTGAAAATGCTAGCATTTAACAAGTCAACAGAGTAAGTTGAAACATCCACCTTATGAAATACATAGTATGCACTTACATCTGGACCATAAGGTGAATCAGTTGGCTGTGGAGGGGCGAGACCCCCATATTTTGGATGATTCTGAAGCCATCTATAAAGATATCTTAATGCTTCTCCCTGCTCCAATTCTGCAGCAATTGTATAGAAGAATTAAACTCTCTTTAGGATAGTATAAAAAATACAAAGGCATTAAAACTTACTATTTTGATAAATTTTCTGTTTCAACTAAACATTTAGAATATTAAATTATAACATACTATTACGACAGCTTTCCATTAGTGGACTCGAATCTTGGAACATGGGAAAGCTTTTTGTTAAACCAGAAAAGGATAAGGAAATAAACTTTTTTTCCTGATTCATGATTAGTTTTGTTTAGTTGTTTACAATTCCTGCAAAAATAGCTTGCATAAATGCAAAAACCTTGTTACTTCCAATCATAATCTATATCTCTTCATTTCTTAAAAGAGCACCTGCGAACGGGCCTCTAGCCTAGCGGTAGAGCGCTCTAGTAGCACCCCCCAGGTCCTGGGTTCGACTCCCACTGGGAGCGAATTTCAGGCTGGGGGAAAAAATCCCCTCGCTTGCCCCATAAGCCAAAGCACAGGTCTAAAAGCTGGCCTAGGTCGTTGGTCGCGGGTTGAGCTCCCATTGGTCGCTCTCACATAGGCTGATGCCGCTGTGTCAGGGTGAGGCAAGGGTTCGGGGATTTTCTCGATCTGCGTGAGAGGATCTTCTTCTTAAGCATAATGCCCGGGGGTTTCTCCCCCCCCCCCCCCCCCCCCCCCCCCCCCGCGCAGGTCGAGTTTTTTTTAAAAGAGCACCTGAGCAGATTGAGCAGGACACTGAATTACTCTCATGATACCAAGCTGGCAAGCACTCACCGTTTGTGTGACTGACACCAAGAGCAAGAAGAACTTCCAGGTTTGTTGGATCAGCTTCCTGTGCACGCATCATTGCTGCTATGGACTGAAAGCAAAGCAATAAATTAGCAATAACAATCTCCTCAAGCAAAAGCAGAGGCATGGAATCATTGGAACCCATAGATCATAAGGTGCTGAAAATTTACAATAAAACTTCATTTCCATTTTTCATATATATTAGTGTATGTAATTCTTGCAAGGTATGCAGGACTGTAACAGAGAATGGTTCACATGATTCCTCATGAGAATTAGCATACTGCATGCGGAGCAGCTACGTAGCAACAGTCAAAGTCAGCCACCCCGGATTAAAAGTCAGGGTTTGGTCTCTCAGACTTGGTAAATTAAGTTCTTGATCTTGAAAATTGGTCTGATTAAAACTCATCATTAACACAAGCGATGCACAGAACATGCAGTGCATCCATGTTGGACACCCATAGTGAAAATGGTTGGTACATGGTAATGCCTAGCAGGTATTTTGATATGTCTCTGCTTGGCATCTGAACATCCAACATAAATGGGAGACACACAATCACCTGTTGGTCATCATCATTTTCAGCATGTGTTATTCCAAGCAACCTCCAACCTTCTGCATTATCAGGATTCTTCAAAACTTCAGCCTCTAAAGCAAGAACAGCTTCACTTAAGAGGCCCTTGCGGAAGAGCTCCTGTCCTTCCTGCATTGGATTAGGGTGACCAACATATGGGTTCATCTCTGAAAAAACATAGACCCCTTGAGAAGCACCAGAATTTTGCTTGGAAGCTGACAATTGATCTTGGAATCTACAAACATAGCATGATAATAGTTACTTCCTTAGTGGTAAGATGCATGGTTCAAAATCCCGGCGGTTACCGGCCGGTAACCGCCGGTTACCGGTTTTACCGGTGGAGACCGGTAACCAAAAAACCGGCCGGTATGAATTTTTCAAATTTTGGCCGGTTTTTTTCTGGTTTCCCGGTTACCGGCCGGTTTTTCCGGTTACCGGTTTCAAAATATCTCAAAATTCAAATTTTGATTTTCAAATTGTGACCGGTTTTTCCGGTAACCGGCCGGTTACCATTACCGGCCGCCGACCGGGATTTCTTCCGGTTCCGGTTTTTGGAACCTTGGTAAGATGTGACTGCTATACCATATGGGATTCTGTAAAACAGAACATAATAAACCAATGTTAAAAAAACCCCTATAATTGCCCATAATTAATCCAACTAGATGGGATGTTGGATCAAAGCAGACCCAGAGTTCTTAATAGTATTGTGACATAAAGATTGGTCTGACTCTGACAACATATCAAGAAAAAAGCAATAGAGATTGACTCAACCTTAACGAAATTCCAATTTGCCATGACAAAGCAAATAAATAGAGGAACAAGAGAGTTGTACTTACTCATCTATCCATGGATCACCAGAGCTTTCACCCAAAGCTCCTCCACTGAACTCCTCTGCCCATTCATCATCAACACGCAATTTGGAGAACTCATCAATCCACTTCTCATTGAACCCATCCTGATTATGTTCAGTAGTAAACTCACTAACCCACTTATCCGCCCCTTGTGAAAGCTGGAGAATAAAAATTAGTGAGGCAAAATCATCAGTGCACAGCAGATACAACTTATAAGTGTGAAAGAAGCAGCATCAGTGTAATGTTACTACCATAAGGTATGCTATAACACTGAAAGGTTTGTAGTAAATGACAATATCATCATGTACCACACCAGTGTTTTTCTTAATTTTTTATGTTGACCAGAGAAAACTAGATCCCCATTAAGCACTACATGTATTTACACACATCCAGCTCTCTGGTATTACCTCTTCGTGCACAAACTGATCCGCCCAAGAGTTTGCATTAGCATTGTACTGTGTTTGAAATTCATCAGCCCAGCCACTGGATTGGGATGTTGAACCTTGTTTTACTTGATTATCTTCTATAATAAGTTCACCACGGCTCATCTTTGAAACAAACTGGAAGAACTTAGAATTCTTCCCAAAAAAGAAAAAAAAAGTTATCATCAGGTGCTTAAGATAGGATGATCGAAATGCCCCTATAGTACTATAAGGATGCTAGCAATACAGTCGGTTGACTTGAAGTCTAGAAACGACTGCAATCAGTATTGAACAACGATTGTGCAGACATCACATGATAATATCAATAGTAGTGTGCTAAGCCAATATGAGCAAACAATACAAAAGTACTGCATAATATGCCCTCTCATCTCTGCATATCCAATGGAGGTCCCCACTGTCACTTCCGGATAACAAGATCCTACTTAGGAGGTCTGGTCTGATGTTTGGAGGATTCATGTAGGTAGTTAAGGCATGTTAACCAAGAGAAACCCCAAGGATTGCTGAAGTTTTACTGTGTTATGGAATTTATGGAGAAATAATATCAGTTACAGGAAAGAAAAAATATGCAAAGCACCTCTTCCATAAAATGGCATACAGTACAACATGCAAAACAAAATTTCTAAACTAATGAATCATGCATCATCCTATTCAAGTCGACAAGTTCTTTGTAACTAGTAAAATGCCAGAAGCCCCTACAGTTTCACTGGACAGCACAAAGAAAGCCACTCCAAGTGAGATGTGCATAAACAGCGAAAAAATGGTCCGCATTTACATGTAGCAAAATGATAGATCAAGTTGTCCATATGTGCACATCGCCATGGATATTTGTTATCAACACATCACATCCAGTCACCAGTGTCTGCAGACAAATTGATCAGAACCAATAGCAAAGTGCATAGTGTAAATACTCCAGCTTCTACATCCATTTATGATAGTGTAGGAAACAAGATCAATACATCTGAAACAGATCCAAATAGATGTTGTGCCCATTCTAGACATATTTAGGTTTAGCCTAGAAATATGGAGCATTGCTGTAAATTATACATCAGTCATGCTCAACCAAGATGCAATTACACGCAGAATCATCAATTGCAGACATGAATGCAAGCAGGAAATATTAAAGGACACTTATGGCTTGAAACAAATTAAGATGAGCTATGGTTCAAGCAAATTTCACTCCATTTACAAAAACAGGTATATACTAATTACCGGGTAAAACAGTGCACAAATAAAAATAAAATAGTTAAATAAACAAATCATGTCAACATATATACCTGAAATTTTGGATCATTATTACTTGCTAATGTTTGTGCAAGCATACGGGATTGCTCCATAGCAGCCAAATTCGCCATGTTCGCTCCTCCCATCTGACCCATGGCCATCTGAGACTGATGCTGCAACAAGATAAAAATAGATATGAGAATATAAACCTGTCACGGCTTGCTATTAGTGGATTCTGGGGGCAATTGCGCAGCGAGTAGCCGTGGCTGACGGGGGGACGAGAGCGTTCGGCTTCACGTCCGCCCGGCGCCGTGGCGAAGAGTAGGAAGACAGAGGTTTGATTCTTTCTTGCTTAACTCAATCTCTTGCGCCAAGTCCTTTAAATAGGAGAGGCCCTAACAAACCAGCCTAAGATTTAGGAAACCGAATAGATGAAGGAAACCAAGCCAAATAGATAAAGGAAACCAAATAGCAATCCAACTAGGAGTTCTACTTAAAAGGAAACTGGAGATTGGGAATCCCTGAAGATTGGCAAACTAAGTAGCCGGTGCTGGAGGGATTTGACGAGGGCGCCGGTGGTAGACACGGCCCCACATGACATCTTCCCCGCCCTCAAGAAGCAGCTCGTCCTCGAGCTGGTAGTCTGGAAAGCGGCGGCGGAATTCCTCCAAAGCAACCCAAGAGGCCTCACTGGATGGCGCACCGGCCCACTGAACCAAAAGCTTGCGGCGACCTCTAGCCAACCGGGACCGGACCACGGTAGCTGGAGTAGGGCTGATTCGGCCGTGAACGGTTGCCGGCAGTGGAGGGATAGTTTCTGGGGGATCACCACGGAAGGGCTTGAGAAGACCGACATGGAAAACGTCGTGGATGCGGGCGGATGGCGGAAGGCGAAGCTTGTAAGCCACCTCACCAATACGCTGCACAATCTGATATGGGCCAAAGTAGCGTGGTCCCAATTTCCCGCGTCCATGGACATGGAGCGAAGCGACATGGCGGTGAAGGAGGCGCAACCACACCCATTGCCCGACAGTGAAGGACACGTCGCGATGATTGTTGTCGTAGTGATGCTTGTAGTGTTGCTGGGACTGCTCCAGGCGGTCGCGGACCTCGGCCAAAAATTCGTCGCGTTCCAGGAGGAGCTGATCCACGGCCTGAACCGTCGTTGATCCCTGAGGATGCCGCATCATAGTTGGAGGGTCGCGGCCGTAAACCACCCGAAACGGCGAAGTCTTGAGCGATGACTGAAACGACGTGTTGTAGGCGAATTCCGCCCATGGAAGCCAGCGCAGCCATTGTCGCGGTCGGTCGCTTGACAAACACCTCAAGTACATGACGATCATCTTGTTCACCACTTCGGATTGACCGTCAGACTGAGGGTGGTAGGCAGAGCTGAGGTTAAGCTTGGTACCGGCGAGGCGGAAAAGCTCCGTCCAGAAGGCGCTGGTGAAGACGGGATCCCGGTCGCTGACGATGGAGGAAGGAATGTCGTGGAGGCGAACAATCTCGGTGAAGAACACCTGAGCAACTGAGCTCGCTGTGTAGGGGTGGCTGAGAGGAAGAAAATGCGCCATCTTGGAGAAACGGTCTACCACCGTTAGTATGACGGATTTGCCGTAGATGCGCGGGAGGCCTTCGATAAAATCCATCGAAACATCGGCCCAAACCGTCGAGGGAACGCCCAGTGGTTGTAAGAGGCCCGCCGGATGGAGGTGCTCCGCTTTGTGTTGCTGGCAGACAGCGCAGGCGCGCACAAACTCCTGGACAACCGTGCGGGCGCCCGGCACATGGAAATCAGCGCGCAGCCGGTGAAGTGTTTTCTGGACTCCTTCGTGGCCGGTATCATGGGCTGCCGCGAGGACTGTCGGCAATAGAGGTGACGATGCGGCGATATAGGCGCGGCCAGAGAAGGTGATGATGCCGTCGGTGACGCCCCACTGTTGCCCCAGGCCGCCGGTGATGATTTTGGTGCGGAGGGAGGAAAGCGTGTTGTCGGTGTCGATTTCCTTGCGAAGCTCGTCAAGAATAGAGAACTGAGGTGCCGACAGTGCGCTGATGGCGATCGACTCGGTGTCCCTGCGGGACAAGGCGTCGGCTACGACGTTCGAGCGACCGGTTTTGTACTCGACGGTGAAGTCATAGCCGAGGAGCTTGCTGACCCAGTGATGCTGCGGGATTGTTGAAAGGCGCTGGTCGAGTAAGAACTTAAGGCTGCAATGGTCCGTGCGCACAGTGAAATGGCGTCCCCACAGGTATGGGCGCCAATGTCGCACGGCCTGTACCAATCCGATAAGCTCGCGTTCGTAGGCGGCCATGTGGAGGTGGCGTGGCGAGACCGGCCGGCTGAAGAAAGCGACTGCGCCGCTGCCTTGGTGGAGTACGGCGCCGAAGCCGTGACCGGAGGCGTCGCATTCGACGACGAAGGTGGAAGCGAAGTCCGGAAGTTGAAGTACCGGGGCGTCTGTCAGGGCAGTCTTGAGGAGAGCAAAAGCGGTGGCGGCCTCAGAGGACCAAGCAAAAGCCTCCTTCTTGAGAAGCTTTGTGAGTGGCGCGGCGATCTCACCAAAATTGCGGATGAACTTGCGGTAGTAGCCGGCCAGACCGAGAAAACCGCGGACCGCCCGAGCTGAGCGAGGAGTCGGCCAGTTGGAGACGGCTTGGATTTTCTGGTCATCCATGGCAACCCCAGCGGCGGAAACGACATGACCGAGATAGGCCACGGACGTTTCCCCGAATGAGCACTTGGAGCGCTTGATGAAGAGGCGGTGCCGGTGGAGAGTGGAGAGCACCGTGCGCACGTGGTGGAGGTGCCCCGACCATGTCGAGCTGTAGATCAGGATATCGTCGAAAAAGACGAGGACAAAACGCCGCAAGAAGTCGGTGAGTACCTCGTTCATCAGAGCTTGGAAGGTAGCCGGCGCGTTCGTGAGGCCGAACGGCATGACGAGGAACTCGAATAAGCCCTCGTGAGTACGGAACGCCGTCTTGTAGACGTCTGCAGGATGCATGAGGACCTGGTGGTAACCCGAGCGAAGGTCGAGTTTGGAGAAGAAACGGGCGCCGCGGAGTTCACCGAGGAGCTCGTCCACCACTGGAATGGGAAACTTGTCCTTGATTGTGGCATCGTTAAGCGCACGGTAATCGATGCAAAAGCGCCATGAGCCATCCTTCTTTTTGACAAGGAGCACCGGGGCGGAGAAGGCGGAGTCGCTGCGACGAATGAGGCCCTGTTGGAGCATGTCGTGGCATTGTTTCTCCAGCTCGGTCTTCTGTAACTGGGCATACCGATATGGACGCACGGCGACTGCATCCACGCCAGCCTTGAGATGGATGCGGTGCGGCCGAGAACGAGCTGGTGGCAAGCCTCGCGGTTCTTGGAATAAGTCGGCGAAGTCTTCAAGGAGGGCGGTCATCAGATCTTGCTGATCACAGGACAGCGCGCGGGCGGCGGCCGCTGAGCCATGACGGCCCCGCCAACAAACCTGGCGGCCCTCATAGAGGAACAACATGGTGAGGGCGTTGAAGTTCCATATGATCGGCCCGAGCGCTCCGAGCCATTGGACGCCCAACACGAGGTCATAGCCACCGAGTGGAATGGCGACGCAGTCAATGAGGAAGTGTTCGGTCTCGACGGCAAGGGGAACCGCAGAGCAGGTACCCGTGCTGGACACCCGGTCGCCGTTCGCCACGGTGACGTTGAGGTCCGTGCGCGGCAGAAGTGAAAGGTCGATGCGGCGGGCCACCTTGTCGGAGATGAAGTTGTGCGTGGAGCCCGAATCCAAGAGGAGCACGAGGGAGTGGCCGGCGATCGTAGCCTCCATTGTCATAGTCCGCCCTGATGGTCGGGTCCGGCACGGAGTCGGGGTCGGGGTCCATGGTGCCATCATCATCGGACGAAATCTCCAGGAGAAAAAGGCGCTTGCAGGAGCGGTTGTGGCCGGGCACGAATTTCTCATCGCAATTGAAACAGAGCCCATGGTCGCGACGAGTTTGCATCTCCGCTGGAGTGAGTGTCCGGCGCGGAGGTGGCTTGGCGGCCGTTGACGCCGTGGACTCACCGCTGGGAGTGGGGAGGAGGGGTGCGGCGCGAGTCGATGACGAACGGGTGGAGGAGCGCGCTGCGGATGGAGCAGGCCCGGCACGGCGTTCGTAAGCACGCGCAAGGCCGATTGCTTCTTCCAGGGACGCGGGATCCCAAAGCTCGACATCGGTGCGCAGGGGTTCTTGCAAGGCATGGGTGAAGAGGCGAATTTGTTGGCGCTCCGTGAGGGAGTCGTCGCGGCAGAGAAGACGCATGAAGTCCTTGCAGAAGTCGTCGACCGGCCCGGTGCGTGTCAGGCTCGCGAGTTCGCCCAAGGGATTGTGGCGCGCCGGCGGCCCAAAACGAGTGTTGACGAGGGCGACAAAGCGAGCCCACGACGGAGCACCATTATCGCGCTCATAGCGATAGCACCAAAGCTGGGCGTCGTCGAGCATGTGGTAGGAGGCCAACCACACCTTGTCTTCTTCGGGAGTCCGCTGCCCCCGGAAGAACTGGTCACAGCGATTCAACCACGGCAGCGGATCGGAGGCGCCATTAAACGTCAGAAAGTTTAGTTTGTGGAAACGAGGGGCGCCACCGCGAATGCTGCCGCGACCCTCGCCAACGTGCGGCGGCGGAGTCGGGGAGTGAACGCCGCCGGTGCCACTGCCCGAGCCCGCGACTGACTGCGTGTTCTGCTCTAGGCGGCCAATCGCGGCGTGGTGTTCTTCGACGCGGCGGCTGGTGCGCGACACGGCGTCGCGTAATTCCTGTTGGCCCAACAGGAGCTCCTTGAGCATGTCCTCGACGGAACGAGCTACGGCAGCAGCGTCACCGGCCATTGGAGACGCAGATGGATGAAGGCGGGAGCGGCCAAGGAAGGTGGTCTCTGATACCAAGATGTCACGGCTTGCTATTAGTGGATTCTGGGGGCAATTGCGCAGCGAGTAGCCGTGGCTGACGGGGGGACGAGAGCGTTCGGCTTCACGTCCGCCCGGCGCCGTGGCGAAGAGTAGGAAGACAGAGGTTTGATTCTTTCTTGCTTAACTCAATCTCTTGCGCCAAGTCCTTTAAATAGGAGAGGCCCTAACAAACCAGCCTAAGATTTAGGAAACCGAATAGATGAAGGAAACCAAGCCAAATAGATAAAGGAAACCAAATAGCAATCCAACTAGGAGTTCTACTTAAAAGGAAACTGGAGATTGGGAATCCCTGAAGATTGGCAAACTAAGTAGCCGGTGCTGGAGGGATTTGGCGAGGGCGCCGGTGGTAGACACGGCCCCACATGACAAAACCACATATCCTAGAACTGAGCATGTTAGGGCAGAAGGATATTGAAACACGATGACTGATGCAGATTATCATAAAACTACATGGCTTTGTTTTGGTCCCTTCATAATTCCACTAAAACTAGTTAATATTCAGGAAGGATGTGTTGAAAGAAAATGATTTTTTGTCACATCTGTTGTTCTAGAATACCCACAGGAAGAAACATCTATATTCATACAATACTCTCTTAAAAATTGTTTTAAAAATACAAAATACTCATATATATGAATGATCATATGACAATATGTTGCTTCATATGTAGGGTCAAGAAAAGATCATATTAGAATTGGGTAATGGTCATACCCATGGTTCAAAATCCCGGCGGTTACCCGCCGGTTACCGGTTTTACCGGTGGAGACCGGTAACCAAAAAACCAGCCGGTATGAATTTTTGATTTTTCGAATTTTGGCCGGTTTTTTTTCCGGTTACCGGCCGGTTTTTCCGGTTACCGGTTTCAAAATATCTCAAAATTCAAATTTTGATTTTCAAATTGTGACCGGTTTTTTACCAGTTTTTCCGGTAACCGCCCGGTTACCGTTATCGGCCGCCGACCGGGATTTCTTCCGGTTCCGGTTTTTGGAACCTTGGTCATACCAAACCCACATTCATATCATTTTTAGTACAAACTTGGATCCAATTGGGGGTAGTTCACTGACAGTTACTGAATATAAGCGCGGATCCAATTTCACTTATCATGGATTGGATTTCAACATCTGTTGGATATCTGTTATTTACTTACAAAAATGGAACATTTGAAATTTCAAAATTTTGGTAACAGAACCAAATCAATTTGCAACGGGTTCTCTATTGTTCACACAAGGATTTTGATTAGAAATCAAACATACTCAAAAGCATTCTGCAGATATAGGCAAGCTGTATAGACACAAATAAAATTCAGATTCGCCTTTGGATATGCATATCAGTGTTCGGATTACCGGCGGTTACCGGCCGGTAACCGCCGGTAACCGGAATTCCCGGCGGCGAGCGGGATGAAAAAACCGGCCGGGATGCAAATTTGAAAATTTTGAATTTGTAGATGTTAGAATGGGTTCCAGGGGGCATTGTAGCTATATTGGATGGTTAAGCATATGTTTAGGAACATGTTGGGCCCATGGGCATGAGACTTTTGTCTATTGCATCATTTGCATGTGAAGAAAGTACTCTGCATGTGAGGGGAGAGCAGCAGCAGTGAGAACATTGGGTCTCTGCATTATTGAGTCTCTGCAGCAGGAAATCCCAAAGAGAGGAGTGAGAGCAGCAGCAGCAGCAACCAGTAGCAGCCAGCAGCAGCGGCAGATCAGCAGCCAGCAGCAGCAGCCAGCGGCAGAGCGGCAGCAGCGGTTTTCCGGTTTTCTCACCGGTAAAACCGGTAACCGGGCCGGTTACCGGTCTCCTCCCGCCCCGCCAAAAAAATCCGTTTGCCAAATTTCAACCGGTTTAAAACCGGGATTTCCGGTAACCGGGCAGTAACCGGCCGGTTACCGGTACCGCCCGGCGGCCAGGATTCGTCCCGGTACCGGTTTTTTGATCCTTGATGCAGATACATCATTTATTGGATTGGATTGAACTGAATATGAAGCCTTCAATTAGGATATGGAATTGGATTGAGAGCGGCAGCAGCGGTTTTCCGGTTTTCTCACCGGTAAAACCGGTAACCGGGCCGGTTACCGGTCTCCTCCCGCCCCGCCAAAAAAATCCGTTTGCCAAATTTCAACCGGTTTAAAACCGGGATTTCCGGTAACCGGGCAGTAACCGGCCGGTTACCGGTACCGCCCGGCGGCCAGGATTCGTCCCGATACCGGTTTTTTGATCCTTGATGCAGATACATCATTTATTGGATTGGATTGAACTGAATATGAAGCCTTCAATTAGGATATGGAATTGGATTGAGAGAAAATAATATCCAAAAGGACAATCAGTATCCAAATCCAGATCCTATCTGATAAAATAATAAAATAATTCGAATAAAACTGTGCCTACTATCATCCTAGTTGTAAGGGATCTAAACTCTACAATATTTTGACCATGACTGAACTTATTTCTAGGAGGCCCTGTCTGCCGAAATGGTTAATGTAAACATGAAAGCATGCTTCAGAATTGAGCTTGTGAAAATGCCAAACAGGCATGCAGGAGGCTCTTACCTGTTCAAACTCAGAGGCCCAACCATTGGGACCATATTGCTGATCAAAAGAGTGTGCCCAATCTTCAGGGTTATTATTTTGCTTGCTGAACTCGGTAATCCATTTATCTGCAGCATTATGCATTGGGGCAGATCTCAAAGCACTTTGAGACTGATTCCAATACTCCTCCAGCTCTGGGTATGGTCCTTGCATAGGGCCTCTCATTCTATAATCATTGTCAATATCAAGAGAATGCAGCAACGTATTTACCTGATACAGATAAAAGTGTTACATTCATCAAAGAAAGACAAGAGGCACACCAGCTTAAAAGGTTGCAGCAAGTAAACAGGAAGCTACTGTACTAATCTAATGAAAATGAAAGACAGAAACAAGTGTTTTGTACAATCTCAAATGGTCCTAGGTAATTTCCAAATTCACAGAGGTGAGATATTATAAGTTAACCTGTGCTTGTATATATTCTTCAGGTTGATCAGCCAAAATATGGCGTGCCATTATGCAGCTACGATCACGTATACATTGTTTGTCACCTTCTGACAAACCAAGAGCTGGTACTGGAACAGGTTGAAATGGCACACCAGCTCGGCCACTTGCAAGAAAAGAATGCAGGACACCAGATAAGACCCTTTGTGGTGGACCTGAAACATAAGTTGGGGGTCATTATAATGTGCTGTGTTCGGGTATCATGTGGTGAGTAGACAAACATCCAGTACACAGGAAGGCTATGATCTAGAAATCTACCATCCAAGGCCGGTCCAAAGGTTGATCCTGCATTGTTGTAAATTTGCTCAAATTTTTCAAAGTGTTCTTCTGGCCCTCCAAATTGAGGAAGCCCCGGAGGCCGAAAAGATTCAACCCAATCATTAGCAGGCCCCCCACGAACAAAATCGGTACCCTGTAGGTGTTCGATTACAGTTAGGAATGCCCAAAAGGCAAAAAAAAAGTATTGAGAATGACCATTACCCATGCAAGTGGTCGTTGATCTTGCTTGAACTCATTCTCTGAACCTGGGATGGTTGACAAGGGAGCAGGTGTGCTCAAATCAGACGTAGTTGGAACACTAACTGCAGCTCCAGGAAGCTCCTTTATTGACTGTACAAAGAAAAGGTTATATACGAAGTTGTCTTGATGTTAACTATAATTTATTAATGAATTTGTATGTTAACCATCCCACATTTCCACTTCAATCCACACGTATTCTTAATAAAGGAACCTGGTGACTGGTAAGAGATGAAAGCTACATCTTCATAGATATCTCATGATTAGTAGTTTAACCATAATCCATAAATAAGTCAATCAGAAATTCTCAGTGAGCACTTAAATTGGCAAAATTGAACATGCAACACAAGGTTGGAGCATAATGAATTCTTTTATCCCTCTTTTCCTTCTTTTTTTTTTTAACAAAATAAGGGTATAGGAGGAGCCCATCTGATACTATATACAACAGACTAATTGGAAGCTTGGTAAGCACTCAAGTAACAAACCTAGCATTTTAGGAACATGATTTCAAAGCAAGTTAAAGGGCAACAGATACGCATAACATTGAACCAGGAGTTGTTCTAGCCATTTCAGTTCCAGTCTAAACTAATACACCACGCAACCAAAGACAGGCAAAAGCAAAACACACAGATCAACAATATTGGTCAACAATTGGGCACATCTAGACTTAGACTGGCGCTTGGGATAGAACCACCTGTTCCTCACCAATTCACTAGCTTCGATGAAGTAGGATACGGGCACTAACCTAAACATCACAGGACGATCTAACTACAGCCAGAGCAAACCAAGAGACACACACACATCAACCGAATTTCCACTGTTTTCGGAACAACTAGCAAAATTGCGTTGTCCGCACCAAATCATCACCGTCAATTGATCTAAGTCCAACCACCACCGCAGCTAAAACTAAACCTCTAAGCTCGACACGAAACCAATAGAGTTAGGGTTAGGGTATACCTGCGCTTTGGAGGACTGGCCGAAGACGGCGTTGGCGAGGGCGCCGAAGGGGTTGGACGAGGACGCCCCGTCCGGGGCGCAGTTGTTCTGCCCCGTGATGAGGTGTCGCATCGCCATCTCCGCCGCTCCCCCCGGAGGCGCTCGCCGACACCGGTGGGTGGCACTGTCGTTGCTCTGGTCGCCGGCGACGAGAGGCGGTCGGCCCGAGATGAGGGGGCTGGATGGCTTCGCGGGTGTGGGAGCAGTAAGACCCGATAAGACCAGGATACGTGAGAGATTGTGCTATGTACGTATGGGTGGTGGTTGTGGAATTTTCGGCCATTTTGGCCCAAAGGCCCGGGAATGCCTTACTCGGTCTTTTTTTCGTGCGTTTTGCCTGATGTGGGCCCTGTTTGGATACACTTATATGAGAATCGATTTTAATTTGATCAGGATTTTCTGATAAGTCGCGGTCTGAAGAATCTGCAGTCTGAAGAATCATCGCGGTGGAAGAAACGGCCCCTTGGGCTCGCGGTACAGGATTTTAGATTCCCAGTGCAAATGCCGATCTTTCCCACCGCGGCGGTTGAAAGAATCGAGAAATAATCAAAGCGTTTGGGTGGGATTCTCGCTTAATTCTACCAGAATCGGATTTTAAGCGTATCCAAACAGGGTCGTGGTCTCCTTACCGTCTCGTGTGGTCGGGGAGCACGCCAGGTGACGTGGTTGCGAAGCATGTGAGAGGTGGTGATGTAGTTATGGTGAATAAGTTGTAAGATCGAGAAGATTGACTAAAACGGATGAATAGATGCTTTAAAATTTTTCTTTAATTAAAACTGAGTTTACAATACAGAAGCTTAACATAATTTAGTTTTGTCTAAGCAAGGTCTAAATCAACTCGGATCATCTAAGTGCACTAACATAAGTCTATGTTAAGACTTGCAATTCTAAGATGATAAGCAATTAATTTAATTCTATGAATGTAAATTGAGCACAAGAAAATAAATCATAATGACACGGTTCCTTTTTACCATGTTTTCAGAGACTTACCGGTCTCCCTTAATTCACGTTGAGCTAAGCCTAAACTAATTGGACTAACTCCACGAATTAAACCTTTAACATCAAATCCACTAGTGGCAGCTTTTTCCCGCTCTAGATAGGTGAGCTCCAACATTCACAATTCACTGAATCTTCTCACAACCTTCTTTGAGAAGATAATCGTGCACGATGTCTCTAACGCCGTTTAGGAGTCGGCAAACTCTAAGAGTAACAAGTCAAGCCGCTTGCTTGACTCTCACCACGACAGCAAATCCACAAGCTTAAGTGGATACGAAATCCACCTTAGATGTAACACATGCAATCTAGAGCATTTCTCATTGCTCACAAGGTGCAACACATGCATAATTAAGAGGATGACCTCACACTAGCTCAAGATAGTGAAATAGAGTGTCAAAAGTCCTACCTCAACTGGCCACAAGAAAGTATTTATACCCCACACATCAAAACTAGCCGTTGGGGACAAAAAACAGAATTATCGGAAATACTGCCATCATAAGGCTGGTAGTTCCGCTCCCCTTTGCAACAGTCAGAAAACTAACCATTACTCAGCAAGTCGGGTAGTTCCGCCACACAAAGTCCGGTACTACCGATCATCGGAACTATCGCTCCACACGTGCGGAACTACCATTTTCCGTGGGGATGAGAAGACTCCCAAAAGGTGTCTCTCTGAAAAAATATACCGCTATACAAGCGATCATTCCGAACTTTGGAAGAACCGCTCACACAGAGCCGGAAGTACCGCAAGCCGGATGGACTACTTATATAGAGTCAGAAGTACCGATCGTCGACCACACTGATCCTTGATTATGTCGGATGGTTCGACCACTCAGGTCTCTGACCACGTTGTTCAGTTCGACCACACATGTCTCCGACCACGCTGATCACCGACCACGTTATCTGATTTGACCACACAGATCTCCGACCACGTTAGTTTCGGCCACTCAGGTCTCAACCACATCGACCATTTTGATCTTCGACTACGTCAATCTTCGATCACACATATTCTGACCACCACGTCGATCTTCGACCACGTTGTTTCAATCACGCCAGTTCGATCACGTTGACCATGTCGATCTTCAACCACATCAATCTTCGATTACACAGATCTCCGACCACCATGTCGATATTTGACCATGTTATTTCAATCACGTCAGTTCAACCACGTTGGTTTTGACCACATCGGTTCTGACCACGTTGGTTCGATCACGTCGATCTTCGACCACACAAGTCATCAACCATGTCGATTCGACTACGTCGGCTTGACCACACTGGTTCAACCATATTAGTTCTCGATCACATTGATCTTTGACCACATAGATCTTCGACCACATTGGTTCGACCAAGTTGGTTCTGACCATGTTAGTTCTCGACCACATTTACCTTCGACCACATAGGTATTCGACCATATTAGTTCGACCAAGTCATCCCAAGTCATCATTATTTGTGGAACCAAACATATTCATCTGACTCATGAAAAATGTTAGTCCACAAATCAATTGTCATTAATTACCAAAACTTCACCATTAACTCATAATTGAGGAATTAGATTTAAAAATCTTCCCTTTTTGATAATTTATGACAATCTCAATAAATAATGAGATAAAAGATGTTTTACGAGTATACAACATATACACAATAATTGTATACTATAGGATGAGCTTCTTAAGCAAAGCTTACTCATTCGGTTGTTATTAATCATCCAACCATTGACACATAAGTCATGGACTAGATGACAACCCGATTATGAGTATATATGAACTACACAAGCTATATATACTCAAAGGATATGTTTCAAAGTAAAGATCGTTAATATGTGAAAAAAGGAATACAAATCAATACTAATGAAACCACAAAACATAGAATGAACTCCCCTAAATATTAAGTGAAAATATAGGAGAATGCTATCATATAGGAGAGAAGCCACTTGTAAGAGTGCATACCATATAAGAAAGATATCACTTGAAAGCATATGGGAAAGCTTGGTTAAGAAAAGATTTTACTTGGCAAGCGGAGAAAAGGATATCACTTGGGAAAAAGATAATATCACTTGGAAAGATAGAAGTGAATCTCATGCCGATGCTAAGATGATCAAAAAGGGCTACCTCTTTAGAGAGAATGCCATTTTATGATAAAAACATTACAAAGATCAAAATGGCATATGGAGTCAAAAAGATTTCTTAAGGGTAGTTAGCAAGGATAAAGAGGATCAACATGACTTAGAGGGGCAAAGAGAATAGCTAAGAGAATTGAAATCAATAAATTGTGAATCAAAATAGCCATTTTCTAGAAAAATCAGAAGTACCACCATTGAAACTGGGGTTATACCGTTCAGCGGTAGTATCATTGTTCATACTGCGGTAGTTTCGGATTTTGACTGAAAGCATGCCAAGAATGGATCTTTAAGGAGAGGAAAGATATAACAATGTAATTTGCTCAAAGCTTTTCACAAAGAAATATAAACTACTTGCGGAGCATTTCCAACTATATGTTCAGATTAAAATTCTTTTAAATATAGGTT
The DNA here is from genome assembly GCA_017311315.1 of Dendrocalamus latiflorus. Taxonomy (NCBI): domain Eukaryota; kingdom Viridiplantae; phylum Streptophyta; class Magnoliopsida; order Poales; family Poaceae; genus Dendrocalamus; species Dendrocalamus latiflorus. Next base: position 5,450,545 of record CM029654.1, read on the forward strand.
TTAACAAATTAAGCTTTTATTTTTCAAAAAACAATCTCATTTTCAATGAAGTCTTCAAGATTGCAAGAATAAGTATGATAGGGTATATTAAGCATCCAATTTCATGTATGAGTTGTAAATACCCTTGTAAGCCAATACAGATTAATAATTTTAGCTCAAATGGTAAAACTCACTTAAGTGCTAGATTGTGACGACGAGTTTCAAATCCAAATAACTTTTGTGTGGTTGGCCTTTTGAAAAACTTTTGAATACCAATAATGTTTGAAATAGCCAACTCTAGGTCTTTGGTATTGAACATTTTTTAAAATTTCTTTTAGAATTGATTTTGGCCAATTTTTGAGTTTAAAGTCAAAACAAGATACTAGATTCTTAATTTTGGGCTAGAAACTCAATTTTACTTAAAATAAGCTTTTCTAAAGTCAAAACCTTTGGGAAACCTTTGAAATGTGTTTGTATATATTTTTAACTAGTTTTTCAAATATATACTAATAATATCAAGATTTTGACTTTTTGTCTAAAGGGCTCAATTCTAAAAATCAATACTAGCACATAATTAATTTGGGCACACTTAGGGATGTGATATGAATGAATATGTTTTAGCACTCCCCGTTAATGTGACACTTGACATCTTGCTCATGATTACAATAATAAAATTTTAGAATAAGAGCAAGAGCAACCCTTTTAAAAGATTTGTAAGTAAAGTAACCTACATAAGGCTAGGAGCTAAATACTTGAATGTAAGTACTTATTACCGAGATAGCATTGGTTCATGATATAGCAAGATCATCCTCAAAATTGGCTTCTATTTTGCACATGGTGCAATTCACCTCTTCATAAATAAGCCAAGCCTCCAATGCCTCTCCAAGTAGGCATTTAAGCACAATGTGGTACCCAAAACTTAGTTGGGTCATGAATTTTAGTCACAATAGATTTAGGCACCCAAAATGGCCCTAACAATAACTTTATATGAACTAATATTTCTAGCAAACATATTGCCATATCTATCTTTTTTAAGTAAATAATATTCATTATAAAGAGATGACTTAGTAATGATACATTTAGGACAATCCTTACTAAGATGTCCCTTTTCCGGTAATTGTAGTAAGTTTGGCAATTGCTACCCTTTTTATCTTCTTGTCTTGTTTATTGCCGATTTGCCTCTTAATTGATGACTTTTGCTTGTCATCTACCTTGTTGGGGCACATTGAGGCCAAGCGGTCCTTCTTGTTGCATCCAAAGCACTTGATATTCTTCGTATGTATTGCGTTGTGTCTTGTCTTACTATTCTCCTTCTTCTTGGAGATGAAACCGATACATCTCTTATCATTTGACTTTCTTTGACTTTCCAATATTTTATCAAGAGGGGCCTTCCATTTGTAGTTTTTCTCCAAGTCATTTCTCAATCTTGTGACTTAGGCTTGAGCTCTTTGTTTTTCCACTACAATGTTAGTATTGTAATTCATAGAGCAAGTAGAGGCATCTAATTGAGAGCAAAAAGGCATATCAATTAAATCATCACAAGAGGTGGATATGCTAACTTTAGATAAAATGCAAGAATTTGGAGCTATACATGGCAAATTATCTAATAAATTACATGTAATGCCTATATCCACCTTAGGCTTAAAATATTCTTTGAGAAGGAGAATTTCATGCTCTTCTTTTAGCTTATTATAATCATTTTGAAGAAAAATATCCTCATTCTTTAAAATCTTATAGTTAGCCTTCTCCTTCCCAAGATATTCATAAAGCTCTTCTAATATATCCATCGACTCATCATAAAAAGGTTCATCATTATCATTATTTACCTTCTTATTACCTTTTGCCATGAAGTATTGAGTTGATGTGGAAGGATATGTAGATTCTTTATCGTCGGAGCTAGAGGTTAAGCATTCTTCTCATGATATTCACTCTTGTATGCAATCCTCATCGGTTGAGGTGGACATTTCATATTTATCTTGAATTTTTGTCCACGTCTCATGAGCACTCTCAAGATTGCATATGGTATCGAACACCTCTACACTCAAAACACTAAATAAAGCGTTAGTTGCTTAAGCATCGGATGTAAGTATTTCTTATCCTCAATTATTGGAGCAAAAGGATCCAATGGAGCAGAAAAGACCACATCAACAATCTACCATTTTCTCGGGCTCACAGTCTTAAGATAACATATCGTGTGGATTTTTCAATTAGTATAATTTGTACCATCAAATAGAGGTGCTTCATCTAGATGCACTATATCTTTAGTTGCCATCATTTAACTCTCTAGGCAGTAAAGCCTAACAAATAAGAGACTAAGCTCTCATACCACTTGTAAGATCAAGGAGACCAACTAGAGTGGGGTGAATAGGCACTTTAAAAATTATCTTTGGTTAAAACTGAGTTTATAATGTGGAAGCTTAAGACAATTTGGTTTTGCACAAATAAGGACTAAATCAACTAGGTTCACCTAAATGCACCAAGACAAGTATACATTAAGGTTTGTAATCCTAGAATAACAAGTAATCAATTTAATTCTATGAATGTAAATTGCTTGAATGTAAATTGGGCACAAGAAAATAAACCACAATGACACGATTCCTTTTTACCGTGGTGTTCAGAGATTTACCGATCTTCCCTAGTCCACATTGAGGTAAACCCAAACAAATTAGACTGGCTCCACGAATTAAACCTTCAACCTCAAATCTACTAGTGGTAGCTCTTTCCCGCTTTGGGTAGGTGAGTTCCAATCTTCACAATTCGCCGAGTCTTCTCACAACCTTCTTTGAGAAGATCACCATATACAACGTCTCTAACATTGTCTAGGAGTTGGTAACTCCAAAAGTAACAAGTTAAGCCACTTGCTTGACTGTCACCAAGTGCAACGAATGGACATTCTCAAGTGAATACAAAATCCACCTCTAGATGCAACATATGCAATCTAGAGGCTTCCTCCTTGCTCATAAAGTGTAACACATGCACAATTGAGAGGAGAACCTAATATTATCTCAAGAGAGTGAAATGGAGTGTCAAAAGTCTTACCCCAATCAGCCACAAGGGAGTATTTATATCTCACACCTCAAAACTAGCTGTTGGGGACAGAAAACAGGATTATCGAAAATACCACTATTATAAGGCCGTTAGTTTCGCTCCCCTTCACAACGGTCAGAAAACTAGCCATTACTCAACAAATCTGGTAGTTCCGCCATACAAAGTCCAATACTACCGGTCATCAGAAGTACCGCTCCACACGTGCGGAACTATCGATTTCCACAGGGACGAGAAGACTCCCAAAAGGTGTCTCTCTGGAAAAATATACTTCTACACAAGCGGTTGTTCTGAATTTCAGAAGTACCACTCACATAGAACCAGAAGTACCAAAAGCCAGATGGATTGCTTACATAGAGCCAGAAGTACCAATCATCGACTACACTAACCCTCGGCCATGTTAGATGGTTCGACCACTCAGGTCTTTGACCACGTTGCCTGGTTTAGCCACTCAGGTCTCTGACCATGTTGTTCAGTTCGACCACACAGATCTCTGACTAGGGATGGCAATCGGATGCAGCAAGCACAAGTAGTGTTCGCCCATACCCATGCTCATGAACCCGATTTATGCCCACGGGCATGCCCGTGAAGGATGGCGTGCGAAGAATCTCGCCCATACCCATCGCCTGCGGGTACCCATCGTCCGTGGGCATGCCCGTTTACCCGCGAACTGAGAGTCACCATATGAGAGTTTATATGGTCTACTGTTACTTTCTAGCCCCATGTACCGCCATTGTCCAAAGCTATGTCATAATACTCTGCTACTTAAATTGAGGGATAAAAGTCATAAAGCATTACCAAAACTAGTTTAATATATAAATCTTCATACCAACAATATATGCACTAACTAACTAGTCGATACACAATTTGCATTACCAAAACCAATTTAACATAGGTTCTACCAATTAAATCTTCATATCAACAGTTCGTACACTGAGCCTGAGGCTTGAAGGTAGTCACAGAGAAGTAGGTCGGGTGGACATTGAGGAGGCGATCGGCAAGTGTTGAGGAGGAGGCCAGGCGTTGAGGACGACATTGAGGAGGAGGTTGGGCGCTGACGACGACGTTGAGGAGGAGGTCGGGCGCTCGGCAGGAGGAGGGTGTTGAGGTTGGCGTAGAGGAGTAGGCCGGGCGCTCTCCGTTGCCTGGGATGCACCAAGTGTAGAAATCAGTAGCATTAGCATTAGCATTAGCACTAGTTCTTGGTTAGGTCCCTGCGTGGCTTAGAGGAAAGGGTTCCCTTGTACACCGATGATGTGGTATGCTTCGTTGCACATCTTCAACAACTTCGATGCACCTTCGGGCCTCTGCGCCAATCTGTAAAAAAGCATTTTCACTCCCATTTGCTGCAAGGCCGACGACATCACATTGGCTCTGGTGGAGCTACCTTGTCAGCAAGCTCTCTTCTCTCTAACTTACTTGGGCTTGCCGCTGTCTCTATCAAGACTTTTCCAAGACACACATCCAATCTTTAGTGGACAGATTTGTTAAGAAGTTGCCAGCATGGAAAGGACAGTTGCTATCGTCGGGTGGCCGCCTAATCGTCGTTAAACATGTGCTTTTCACGGTTCGTCTATACCATCTTCTGTCCCCGGACTTGCTGATCTGGCCTCTCAAAGCCATTGATAAATGACAGCATGCATTCCTTTGGGAAGGCTTGGAGTCCATCCATGGCAGCAATTGTCTCGTGGCCTGGCGGACAGTTTGCAGGCTTCTTGATCTAGGGGGTCTAGGTATTCTAGACCTCAAAACAATGGGGTATGCTCTACGACTGTGATGGTTGTGGTGGCAACGAACGGACCCGCTGCAATCATGGGCCAAGCTCCATATGTCGCATGAACCAATCATCCAAGGAATATTCAGGGCGGCAATGGCGGTCAAAATTGGAGATGGCTCGCGGACTGGATCGATAGTTGGATTGAAGGGCAATCCATTGAAATTTTAGCGTCCTCTCTTTGGAATCTAGTTCGGAGAAGAGCGAGGTCAACACTCACTGTGGCGTAGGGCCTACTGATGAATGCATGGACCAGGGATATCCAGGGAAAATTTTCAGTTCAAGCAAGTAAGGACTACTTACTCCTTTGGACCAAAATATCCAGGGTGACCTTGCACCCGAGGGTTGAGGATAGACTGGTCCGAAAGCTGAATTCATCAGAGGAATACTCAACCAAGTCGGCTTACAATGCTTTCTTTCTTGGTAGCATCTGATTTGTAGCTCACAGGCATATCTGGAAATGCAAAGCTCATCTCAAATGTAAGTTCTTCGCCTGGCTTGCGGCTCAAAATCGCTGTTGAACAGCAGACCGTATGGCGCGCCAGGGCATTCAGTCCCATACGCTATGTCCCCTTTGCTAGCAACATTCGGAAACAATCGACCATGTCCTCATTCAATGCCCGTGGGTAAGACAGGTTTGGGTTAAAATCATGCATCTCTTCGGCCTGCACAGGCGCATGTTAAGCATGGAAGGTAGATTGCTCGATTGGTGGTCAGCACTGCGAGAAAGATTGCCCAACGATCAAAAGAGAGGGTTTGATTCAGTTGCCATCTCCTTCTTTTGGATTGTTTGATTTGAAGGGAACGCAACGCCGGGGTCTTTGAAAACGCTAATTAAGCTGGATGCTCAATCACTTGTGACCAAATTCGTGCATGAACTCTCCAGTTGGCGCCAAGCCCGGAGTCGCTCATACTGCCTTCATGCCTTGTTCCTAGTGTTTACCCGGGGTAGCTCGGCCGCGTTGTTTTTTCGAGCTGCTGCCACTCCTAAGTTTTCTGTCTTTCTTCCGCTTTCTCTGCTCTTTCCCGCTGTGCATATCCTAGTGTAAACTAGAGCGCTACTTTGTCTACGGATTTGTTCAATTCCTTCCCTCTTAATGCAAAGACGTGCAAGTTTTTTTGCACGTTCCCTAAAAAAATGAACATGGCATGATAATGTTGACAAGGGATGCTCTTTACAGTCAATCAAATTTACATGGGAATCATATCACAGGTCGCTTGCCAAGATCACTGGCCAGGTGCCAAGGATTAGTATTCCTAGATGTTGGCAATTCTATTGTAGACTCTCTTCCATCTTGGCTAGAGAAGCTACCCAACCTTGGCGTGCTCCTCCTGAGATCAAACCAACTGCATGGCTCACTACCTAGCCCTGAAGAGAACTCTACCACTGGCTACTTCCGGAAGCTACAGATCATCGATCTTGCACAGAACAGATTACATGGTACTTTGCCTAAGAATTTGTTTGAGCTCAAAGCCCACGTCTGACACTGCTGGAAGAGATGGTGATACATTAAAAGTTATGGACCCGACGACAACGATAGATGATTTCTACGAGTCCAACACCTACCACTACATGGTTATGAGCGTTGGCATTGCAATGAAAGAGCTGTACCTGTATATTGAGGTGCCAAAAAACATGGCTGCCTTCCTGTTAATTGACCTGTCCAACAATCAATTGCACGGCCATTCCCAGGACCATCAGTAAGCTGATTTCACTGCACGTGCTCAACATATGGCACAACACCATCACCGGAGAGATACCCCACGAACTCGGTCATCACCTTGGGTCGCTCAACCTCTCCTGGAACAGGCTCTCTCGGGAGATCCCACCAGAGTTGGCAGCGTCTTTGACGTACCTGTAGTGGTTAAACCTGTCATTAGGGCTGAGTATCGAGCTTAACGAGTTATTTTTAAAGTTCATTAAAATTGACATGGTTAATATAAAATTATTTTATTTATCATTTAAGCAGTTATTTTTAATTTGGGCTAACAAACCACTATCGAGCTGAGCCTTATTAACCTTTTCACTTGAAATAGGCTCATTTTAATTTTGAATCTACTAACTAATGTAATCGAAATAATTTTGATTTGAGTATTAACGAGCAACAACCTAAGCGGAAGGATACCTTTGGATCCACAATTCTCAACGTTCCCTGGCAGCTCGTTCCAAGGGAACAGGGAACTGTACGGTTGCCCACTTCCTGTGCAATGCGACCTGACAAGTTCACCGTCAAAGGCTCCCAAAGCGCTGTTGACTCCCTCGGCGTCAAAATCCAACAGTGACAAATTTGACGTCATCGTGTAGTTTCTCTTCACTGGATCAGGGTTTGGTGTGGGCTTCGCAGCAGCAGTCGTGTTGAGGCCGGTGATATGTAGCCGGGGCAAATGGTGGCACCGTCACAGCTCCCCGACTCCACAGTGAAATGATACGTCCGGTGAGATATGTACGTTGGATTGTGTCTATTGCCTCTCGAATCATATTTGGTCCTCTAAAAAATACTTTTAAGTTTACATTCCTACCTTCATTACTTGCTTGAGAACATTTTGTGAGAAGGATTATGCTCAACGCAACAGAGTTCATTGCTGAGGGAAAACATATATATACACCTCACCCTTACCATAACAGCCTCAACCGACTTATAGCAACAGAATCGGGAGGTTTGGAGGGAATATCGGTGGTGATACAAACAGCCATGCAAGGCTAGATATGATACGTCTAACACGCCCCCGCAGTCTTAACGTCGATGGGTCGAACGTTGAGACTGGAACGAAACTCGGTGAAGACAGACGTAGGGAGTCCCTTGGTGAAGATATCCGCGTACTGTGACGTCGTCGGGACGTGAAGGACACGGACGGCGCCAAGAGCAACCTTCTCTCGAACAAAATGGAGATCGATCTCAATACGCTTGGTGCGCTGGTGTTGTACCGGATTGGTCGAGAGATAGACTGCGCTGATGTTGTCACAGTAGACCAGGGTAGCCCGAGCAGGAGGTGCGTGGAGCTCGTGTAGAAGCTGTCGAAGCCAACATGCCTCCGCCACTACATTGGCGACAGCTCGGTACTCAGCTTCAGCACTGGAGCGGGAGACGGTGACCTGTCTCTTGGATGACCAAGAGACCAGATTGTCTCCGAGGAAGACGGCATAGCCGGAAGTAGACTTCCGGGTGTCGGGGCAGCCGGCCCAATCAGCATCAGAATATGCGATCAAGTCGTGTGTGGACGAGTGCTGGATAAGCAAACCAAACTCCAAGGTGCCACGAACATAGCGAAGAATCCGCTTGAGAGCGGCAAGATGAGGCTCCCGAGGATCATGCATGTGAAGGCACACCTGCTGAACAGCATAAGCAATATCAGGCCGAGTAAAAGTGAGGTACTGCAATGCACCAGCCAAACTCCGGTACTCTGTCGGGTCGGAGACAGGGGCGCCTATGGTGGCTGATAGCTTGGCACACGTGTCAATCGGCGTGCTGCAAGGCTTGCAATCATTCATGCCAGCACGCTCCAAGATCTCAAGACAGTACTGGCGCTGGCTGAGAAAAAGGCCGGTGGGCTGTCGAGTAACACTGATGCCAAGAAAGTGATGAAGATGACCCAAATCCTTCATAGAAAACTCGGACTGAAGAGCACTGATCGTCCAGCTGAGTAAGGCGGAGGAGGAGGCCGTTAGAACAATGTCATCAACATATAGAAGAAGATAGACACAATCAGCCCCGCGGCGGTAAATGAACAAGGATGTGTCGCTCTTAGCCTCATGAAAACCGATGGACACCAGAAAGGTGGCAAGTCTGCTGTACCAGGCACGCGGAGCTTGTTTGAGACCATAAAGTGACTTGTTGAGACGGCACACCTTGTCTGGATGAGCGGAATCAACAAATCCGGATGGCTGAATACAATAGACTGTCTCATCAAGGGTGCCATGGAGAAAAGCATTCTTGACATCCAACTGATGAACATGCCAATTCCGGGAGACAGCAAGGCTCAGAACAGTGCGGACAGTGGCCGGTTTAACAACCGGGCTGAAGGTCTCATCATAATCAATACCAGGGCGCTGAGTAAAACCCCGGAGCACCCAGCGAGCCTTGTATCTATCTAGTGTGCCATCAGACTTGAATTTGTGGCGGAAGATCCACTTGCCAGTTACGAGGTTTGCACCGTGAGGGCGAGCAACAAGGTCCCAAGTGTGGTTGGACTGAAGAGCGGCAAACTCCTCTTCCATGACGGCACGCCAATGTGGATCCGCCAGGGCCGCACGGTACGTGCGCGGTATAGGAGACAAAGCGGACACAAGCAAGCTCTCCTTGTGCTTTGGTTGGTGAATGCCGTCCTTGCTGCGAGTGACCATCGGATGAGAATTGACCGCAGGCACATTTGGCGAGGCGCCAAGAGTGGACAGTGGCCGCAGTCCGCCGGGAATGCGTGCGCTACGAGCACGCGTAGGCACGGCCGTTGGAGCCAGCACAAGGGGCAGAGCGCCCACGGGCGCTGCAGCAGGATCCGAAGGCTCGGCGGTAGGGCCAGTTGAGGCGACCTGAAGCGGGGAGTCATCGTGCAGCGAAGCCGGTCCAAGACTGGAGGCACGCTGTTGAGGCCCAGCGGAGACGACCCAGAGCATGGGATCGGCCGATTGCGGAGAGCAGTCCACAGCAGGGAGGCGATCGGCTGATGGGGAACCGGCCGAAGCAGGCCACGGGCGGGTGGCAGAGGACGTCCCAGGCGGCACACCTTGATGAACACCAGTGTCGCGCACGACATGACGACGTACAGGGACTCTGCTGACAGGCGCCTGTGAAACACCAGAAAAATCCTCCAAAAACTCATAATCAGCAGCACTTGTGGCAGTAGACGATTGCTCAGCAAAGGGAAATGATGTCTCATCAAAGACCACATGGCGAGAAATGATCACCCTGTTGGAGACTGGATCAAAACACCGGTATCCTTTGTGCTCTAGGGGATAGCCTAAAAAGACACACTTAACAGAGCGGGGCGAAAGTTTGTGCGGTGCGGTGGCAGAGAGATTGGGGTAACAAGTACACCCAAACACACGGAGGTGATCATAGTATGGGTGGACACCATGGAGAGCAAAATAGGGAGTGTGCTGGCTAAGGGTTTTGGTAGGGTGGCGGTTTATAAGGTGGGTGGCGGTATGGAGGGCCTCGACCCAAAAGGAAACGGGGAGGTTGGCTTGAAAAAGAAGAGAGCGAACGATATTATTGATGGAACGGAGCATATGTTCAGCTTTCCCATTTTGTGGAGAAGTGTGTGGGCAAGACATTCGCATGGTGACTCCTTTAGTGAGGAAGAAGGTGCGAGCGGAGGAGTTGTCAAACTCACGACCGTTATCACACTGGACACTACGAATAGTAGTGGAAAACTGAGTTTGTACGTATGCAAAGAAATGAGAAATGGTAGAAAACGTGTCGGACTTGAGACGCAAAGGAAAGGTCCAAACATAATGTGAATAATCATCAAGAATGACAAGATAATATTTGTAGCCCGAAACGCTAACAATGGGAGAGGTCCATAAGTCACAGTGGATCAACTCAAAAGCAGCTGTGGCTCTGCTAAAAGAACTAGTAAAGGGAAGACGGACATGACGACCAAGCTAGCAGGCGTGACAAATGGTGGTGGAGACTCCATGGGGAATGACCGAGGAGCGAGCGAGGCGGGCGAGGGCATCATGACCAAGATGACCAAGGCGTCGGTGCCAAAGAGTGGTGGAGTCGGCGGTGAGAGCATGCGCAGGAGATGACGTGCAGAATGGATAGAGATCACCCGAGCTATTGCACCTGGCGATCACGGTCCGGGACTGTAGATCCTTCACGGAAAAGCCAAAAGGATCAAACTCAACTGTGCAGTTATTATCAGAGACAGCGCCTAACAGAGATAAGATTCTTGATGATTTGAGGAGAGACCAAAATATTGTTAAGTGCAAAGGAACCGTGTAAATGGGTGGAACCAACGGAAGTGACAGGAAGAAGAGAGCCATTGCCCACAATAATACTAGAAGGTGTATGTGAGGAAGGTGTATGAGAAAGGGAGAGGATACCGGTGTCGGAAGCCATATGAGATGTGGCACCTGTGTCCATGTACCAGTCATGCGCAGTGGAAGATGGCTGCGCCAGGGAGACGGTGTTGAATGCGTTCGCCAGTGCGTGCTGATCCCATGTAGGCACCGGAGTAGAGTTGCTGGGGCTGCTCCAATCAGCCAGCGAGTAGTACGGCTGCAGAGGATGAACCGCACCGGCCGGTGCACCCGTGCCGAGTTGCCCAGCGCCGAAGGTCACCAGAGGAGGAACGGGCTGGGGCAGCGCGGGAGGCTGGCCGGGATGATTGCCCGCAGCGCCGGGTTGGCCCACCAAGGCAGCGCCAGCGAAGGGCGCTTGGCCCTGAGGAGCAGGCGACCGTGAGCCGAGTAGACCGTGGCCCAGTGGTCCAGGCCACATCCGGATCGTACCAGCCCATGGATTGTGGGGACTTGGCCAGGAGGAGTATTGCGGCTGACCGGATGAAGTGCCCGGGCCATTTCCTCCGCCATTGCCGTTCTGTCTGCCACCAGTGCCGCGACGCCGACGGTTAGTACGGGAGCTGCGGCCGCCGTTGCTGCTGCTATTGCCGCCGTTACCACTGTGTCCGCCGTTGCCGCCGGAGCCAAACCCGGTGGTATGGGCGGGATTAGGAGCGAGACCGCCCCCGCCACTCTGTGAACCGGCGGCGAGGAAAACCGCGGACGTACCGGAGGAGCGGCTGCTGCGAGTGATCTGTTCAAGCAGGAGTTGCGATCTGGCTTCGACAAAGGTAGGAAACGGTTTTTGCAAAGGAAGAATAGTTTGCAGGTGGCGAAACCGCTCGTTCAAACCTTTGAGCAGCGTGAGGACGATGGTGCGATCGGTGACGGGCTCGCCGAGATCAGCAAGGCCGTCGGCCATACTCTTGAGGCGTCGGCAGTAGTCGGTGACGGAGAGGTCGCCCTGGACGAAGCAATGAAACTCCGCCGAGAGGTTGAGGGCGCGCTGCTCACGATTGCCCAGAAATTGGTGTTCAAGACCTCGCCAGACGATGCGCGCGGTGGAGGAGGCCGACATCACGATTTCGAGGAGCTCGGTGGAGATGGAGCCGTAGAGCCACGCGAGGACGACACAGTCCATCCGTGTCCAATCCGGCCGGTCCGGATGGTAGGCGTCGGACAAGACATGGTCAGCCAGCGCGTACTTGCCGAGGATGACGAGGAAGAGACCCCGCCACTTCGTGTAGTTGGCCGCAGCGAGATCAAGAGTCACCGGGACCAAGGTCTTGACGTTGAGGACTGCCACGGCCTGGGCGTGGAGAGAAGCCGTGGCATCGTCACCGGAATCGACGGAGAAGGTAACTGCTGCTGGAAGAGATCCATGTGTTGGTGGGGCCGTCGGCAGGGGCGCCGCCATGGGGAGTGCTGATGTAGGAGGAGCAGACGCCGCAAGCGCCGCGGACACGGGAGCAGGAAGAGAGGCGAAGACTGCTCGGACCGCATCGGCAGTGGCGGCGGCGATGGCGTCCGCGAGAGAGGCGGCAGGGATGTTGGGGGAGATGGCCGCAGCGGCGGCCGCGCCTTCTGCCGCAGCGGCTGCGTCGAGAACCGCCGACGCAGGGGCGGATGCGTCGAGGGAGGCATCGGGCTCGGCCATGCCAGCGCCTGCGACGAGAGAGAGGAGCGGAAGCTACGGAACGAAGAAATCTGATACCATGTGAGAAGGATTATGCTCAACGCAACAGAGTTCATTGCTGAGGGAAAACATATATATACACCTCACCCTTACCATAACAGCCTCAACCGACTTATAGCAACAGAATCGGGAGGTTTGGAGGGAATATCGGTGGTGATACAAACAGCCATGCAAGGCTAGATATGATAGTCTAACACATTTCAGTTTCCATTTTGAATTGGAAGAAGTAAAGAAAGTGCATCCAACCAAAGTACCTGTATATATTGCTGAGTTCAGCAGTTCAGGCATTTAATTTTGTTTATTTCAAAATGTACACAAATTCCCGCCTCCTAGTCTCACTTAAACCAAGCAAAAACGTAGTCTAGTCTAGAATACTTAACCCAAGCAAATTAATCATTAATCAATCTATGTAACCCGCAAGCAGGATTGCTCTCTCCCAAAAGAATCCCCATCCAACAATACGAGTTAATTAGAACATCGTATCTTGTGGAAGCATTACTAAATACCAACCTAATTACAGTACGAAGTATGACTGTATGAGCGGTTGAACACGGAACGCAGAAATGCCTGCTCATTTGAGTTTCTACTTCTAACTTCTGGCTTCTAATTTCTTAATTTCGTTTTTTTACTTTTTGGTTATTTTTGGATTTTCCCTTTCTTTTTGTCCACTTATTTCTATGTATTGTCTATGATGATATAATTTTTTATTTTAAAAAAATTAATTACGCTGAAAATCTACCAGCAAGTATAGTACATTTTCAGACTGTACAGTGCAAAAAAGCAATAAATCCAAGCTTTTAAGCCCAAATATGCACCACCATCTGCGCTTCCTCCAGCTAAAGAAAAGGTGTTCTACCTAGTTTCACGCGGCAGGCAGCAGCTGCCCAATTTGCCTCGTATCCCTGCCAGTGCCCAGTAGTCTTAACTCGTAACAAAAACCTTCACTTTACCCCTATAGCATAGTATTGTGTAACGAGGTCACAATTTGCTAGAAACGGTTCTAAAAATACAACTATTAGATGCATTCCTGTTTCCTTTTGATGGTGAAAGAATGCAGCTACACGACGGTATCCTGTCGAAACCTACGCCCAACGGGATGGCAGGTTCCATGTTCAGGTTTCATGTTCCAAACAGAGAACAGTTTCAAAAGGTTTCGGACAAAAATCAATGGAGGAGTCAACGAGGAATCAAACAAGTTTCTAATGAAACTAATGCAAAGATATACAAACATTGAGCACAGATTATCGTGAGAGATGGAACCTGGGCAGACTCCAGTGCGGCAGCGCCGGAGACGTCCCACGCCCCCGGCCTTCGCGGGCTGCCTCGCCGACTCGCTGGCGCTCTAGCTCAGTTGCCGATCGCGCCCTCCTCACTGGCCGGTCGTGCCGTCGCCGACCATGCCCGGTGACCCGCAGGCAGCCTCCATTGCACGCGGCGAGCTCCAAGATCTCCTGCATCGGGCCCAGAAACAAGAAATCACATCAGAACCCCACACGAGCAAACTAACGAACACCTTCACTGCGCGAGTGTATCAGTGTATATTCATCGCCACCCCACCCGCAGGCCGCAGCCTCGGCGTCGTCAGGGTTGAACGCCACCGCACGCCGGTACTTCGACGCCGCTAGGCCAGGGAGGGAGGTGGAGCTGCGCGGCGGCGGCGAGGTCGGGGGAGGTGGCGACGGTGGAAACCGGCGCGTCGACGGAGACAGCGGAGGCGGTGGAGCACCTTCCTCGCAGCCCATCAAGCCCAAGGCCCCAAGCCACGCCATCCGGGCCCGACACGAAACGCAAACCTTCTAGGCCTCTTCACGCACGCACACAAGCCCGAAACCTAAGCACACCGAAAGGCACAGCGCAAAACCCCCGACCTGCTCCCCCTCGCCGCCGGCGCTGGCTAGGTTACTCCTCCTCCACCACCACCGCCTCCGACGATGTCGGCGCTCTCCGACCCCTCCGCGGCTGCCCACCCGCCAGCGGCGGCTGCGGCCGCCTCCTCCAGCAGCGGCCTTACCTTCAAGCTCCACCCGCTCGTCATCGTGAACGTCTCCGACCACCTCACTCGCGTCAAGGCCCAGGCCGCCTGCTCCTCCGACGGCGCGCCGCCGAGGGTGTTCGGGTGCGTGATCGGGGTGCAGTGCGGGCGGACGGTGGAGATCTTCAACAGCTTCGAGCTCGTCCTCGACCCCGTCTCCACCACCCTCGACCGCGCCTTCCTCGAGAAGAAGCAGGAGCTCTGTAAGCTAATGACAAATCTCGTGTTTTTCAGGGTTTGGTGACGCCTAGAATGCTAGGGTTTGTAGGTGGTCTGATTGGTGCTTGTTGCGGTCGTGTGGCTTTGCAGATAAGAAGGTGTTCCCCGACTTCTACGTGCTGGGGTGGTACTCCACCGGGAGCGATGTGCAGGACACTGACATGCTAATCCACAAGGCTGTGAGTTCTTAGGACCTTCCGTTCAAGTGCCTAATCTCTGAGACACTGACAATGTGCTTGCTGTTTGCTCTTGTTATGAGAAAAAATCTGGGTGCTAGGTGCAATTATTGCTGGTATGTTTAGGGCTGCTAATAGTGGGTTGTACATTGGGGTTTCTTGATTGCCACGTGCCAAAAGATTTGGTAGAAGATGACATGATTTTCTTAGCGCTGTGCATACAGTAATTATGTTGTTTATCTGATTGGAAGTGTTCATCAGTAGTTTTACTGTGTGCCATTGTAGTTCATTTGTTCCCTTGCAAAATGAGGGACGAAAGTTGCTTAGTGCTTATGGAAGTCTGGGGATTCTCTTGTTGTAGTGTTATAATGGGTGTTGGAGCAGATGGTAGGCACTGATTGCCATCAGTGAGAACCAAAAAGTGTAATCCCCATTATGCTTCTGATAAGGTTCAATTTGGGTTTGGGATATTTTTTCCATAGGTGAGTGAGTTTGGTTCTTTTGCTCAAATTCTGTACTGCACCTGTTCTCGATCAGGCATATAAATCGAGGGTACAACTGTTGCAAGCTGCAATGCTAAATACATGGACCAACAATACCTTTGAAACTGAATCATGTTAACATTAGATATAAAATATTTTCTCTAATCATGTTGTATGTCAAAATGGTATATGGCTCATGTCATGGCCAGCAATAACAGATATTACTTATGTTGAGATTATGTTCAGCTGTCCTCAAGCTCTATTCTGAGCTTTGCTCAAGTTTTGTGACCAAATGAAATGTAGAACATTGCGTGACTTACTCCTTTTATTATCCAGTTAATGGACGTTAACGAAAGCCCTGTTTATCTTCTATTAAATCCTGCAATCAACCTCTCCCAGAAGGATCTCCCTGTGACTATTTATGAGAGTGGTAGGTGAAGCTGATACAATTTGGATTATCATTGAATGTATTGCAATTGACTTGTCTTGTTTCTACCATGGATTGATTTATGTAACTTCAAGGTTTTTATATGAGCTGTATTGAGCTTTGATTTTAGATGCACGTCAGTTATGCATGTGATTATTATATACTGCTTTTTAAAAATAAATTAGCTATCACTGGTATAGCATGAGTAACCTTGATTTCTCTCTTCTGATTAGATACTTTACTGAAACCAGTTTGGAGCTTGTTCGTTATACTAACGTTTTTTTTCTCATTCCCTTTCTCCGCCTGTTTGTGCTGCTAATTCCTTCGTTATCATCTTTCTGTAATTTCAAGAGTTGCATGTTATCGATGGAAGTCCTCAGCTCATATTTGTCAGATCAAATTACACAATTGAGGTGTGTGTTTTCCTTCTCTATGTATTGATCTAGCTATGAATCATTGTTATTAACACTTAACACAAGTACCTTTGATTAAAGACTGTAGAGGCAGAGAGGATATCTGTAGACCATGTTGCCCATCTCAAACCATCTGATGGAAGCTCTGCAGCAACTCAATGTAAGGAGTCTTTGTTTAACATCAGTTTAACTTGAGGGTATCTTTTCAGACAAATAAAACTAACAGATATATTTGAGCAGTGGCTGCTCATCTTACAGGAATACACAGTGCCATCAAGATGCTTAATAGCAGGGTCCATGTTATCCATCAATATCTTGTTGCCATGCAAAGAGGTTTGTCTTTTGAGAAGTGTTTTTATGCTTTCCTCTCTAACAAGAGTAACACTAATTTCAAAGCACATAAAGAGGTAAGTAACATCTATCCACCATTCATCGTGCTTTAAAAATGTGCAAATTACTGTTGAGAAAAGTAACCTTGTCTTTTTTGTCACTGATGCGATGTTTTAGTCGCTCTTCAAAATATGGCTGCTGTTCATCCATGTGCTTTAAACCCCGACCCTCAAATTTTATTTGCCCAAACATGTCAGTGTCCTTGTTGAATGGTACAAATACTTAACTACAAAGCCTTTTCCCTCACTGCAGGTGATATTCCACTGGATAATTCACTGCTTAGGCAAGTCTCAAGCCTTGTAAGAAGACTACCAGCTATGGAGTCGGAGAAATTCCAAGATGACTTCTTAATGGTATGCTAAGTCATCACTTGTATTTGACAAAATAATTACTCTTTTGATAGCTAGATTGTCCTTTTGATATTAAAAGGGCTTTTATATTAGGCTGTAGTGACTATTTAAAGTAGCAATGCCAGTTATGTTGATCTTGTCAATAAAGTTTGCTAATCTGTATTCTCCTTTTTGTTGTGCATTTACCCTTGCATTTTTATGTAATTATGATATTATGTTTCGTTTCAGGAATACAATGACACTCTCCTCATGACTTACCTTGCAATGTTCACTAATTGTTCAAGGTATGCCTCAATTTCTTTTACAGAACTCTTTGATGTGAAAGAGTGTCACAAAAAAACACAAAATAGAAAAAAAAATTTAACTCCACATCTGAAGTTCTCTGCCAAATGTAGTTCCTTTGTGGATACCTCATTCTTCAGTACCCTCAAATCATAATGCTCGTTTGAGATTGCACCCATGTTGATGTCGATTGTGATGAACTGATGATACTCTCTTGTGACTTGCAGCACAATGAATGAGTTGGTCGAGAAGTTCAACACGACTTATGAGAGATCCACTGCCAGGAGAGGAGGCCGAGGTGCTTTCATGTAGCTTTCTTTCCCACGGTGCTTCTGCCGCTGGTTAGCTGCTGAGATTTTGGAAATAGTTTCCTGAATGCCCAGGCAGTTTTTGCGTGCAATCTGTTAGAACTATATCCAGCAGCCCTCGAATTGCTTCAAATTCCTATGTTCTCTTTGTGGTCAGTGACACGGCAAACATGTTGATAGTGTTGATTCCGTGCCTAGGTGATTTGATTATCCCTCCTGCGCCGAAGTTGGCATGTAAAGCTCGTCCTCTAGTTAGTCGGTTGGCTCCCAAAATGGATATTGATGCTGGTTTCTTGAGTTCGATATGCTTAGCAAAATCTTGAAATCCTCGCTATGTGACGTTATTTTTATTGTCAACGCAGTTTTGGTGTGATGTGACGAGTGATGAGGGTGACAATTTCGAAAGTAAAAGAAGTGCTTTTATGCATCAACCCTCACTACAAGTTGCATAAATCTTAAAAGTAAGTGAAGGGGGTAAGTAATTATCATCTACATTTCATTCATGCTTTAATATTTATACAACTTTCAAAGTAGTAATGCAAAGAAGCACGTCTTGAACTGTAGTTTTCTGCGCGGCCGGGGGGCAGTCTTAAAGTGATCTCGAAACATGTAAATAACAAGCCATCGTATGGCGGATGGTACCAAGCTAATCCAGCCTGTAGAAGTTGCATCTGAATCCTAACAGTTTTCACGGTAATCGGCCAGTTACTACTTCCGAAGTGCTTCCCAAACTATCGTTATAAAACAGGCAAAAGATATGAACTGCATTATCCTAAATTCCCAGTACAAACCAATCAGTTTAATACAACACAACATGAGAAACAACCAAACGGGGCTAGGAGCTATTCACTGTTACAAGCGCAGGTCACGAGATGCTAGTTTAGTGCTTGTTACAGAATGGAACAGGGAGTTCAGTTACAACATCAACTCGAATGGCAATAAAAATGAATATTAGTGAATGCGAATGTCACGATGGCATTGGTTCCTGCAGCCCATCTCGCAGGCATTACCACAGATTGTTAATCCTGGCTTTCGCTCCAGGAGCTCTGCAACAGTCGGGCTGCTGCCACGGCGTTCCAGCACATTCTTCCCAACACCAAGCCATCGTAGGCCTCGAAACATTGGCGGCTCAAACAGCCTCAGGAAGTTCCGGGACAGCCTAGAACAGTAAGAGAGATCAAGCATTCTTAGGGAACTTTTACCAGAGTCGTTCCGCATCGAACCTAGAATCTCGAGAGAGGAATCAGTTATGAGGAGGCAGTTCCGGAGACACAGGCTGCTTATCTGCTCGCAGTTCTTGGCGATCAACGTGGCAGCTCTACCTGATATCCTTGGTACATTCCCAATGTCAAATGTGGCTAAAGTTTTGTTGATGGTGCCACTCCCGCACAGCAGTGAAGCTATGCCGTTGTTGCTGATCCTTCTGCACCCCCTCAAGCACAAAGAAGATAATGGGCACCTCCCATTACCGAGTGCCGATAAACCTGCATCAGTAATGTCAGCTCCAGCAAGATCCAATAGCGTTAACTTGGAAAGCTGTGAGATAGAGACCAAGCCGGAGTCTGCGATGCTTCTGCAACCTGAAAGATCGAGAACTTCCAAGTTGGTGCAGGATGAGAGAGATATGGCTGTTTCACTAGTTAGGAGACCGCAACACAGCAACCTCACTTCCGTTATCTTTGGAGCTGCCTCATCAAGATCAAGGCATGTCAAGTCTGACAAGCATGAGCCAGTACTGACCTCAAATTTTTTCAGGTCCTTGCAAGACTGAAGAAGGGCTGCATACCCAGCATCTCTCACTTTAGAAAACCCAGCAAGTCTAATGGTTTTGAGTTGCTTGCATCCTTCAGCAAGCATCAGTATCCCAAAGTCGTTTACCCTTCTGAAAGTGGAGGAATAATTCTGCTTACCACGTGTCAGAGATAAATGTGTCAAGTTCTGGCATAAACCAAGTGCTTGGAGCCCGACGTTGGTCAGATCATTGTGCAAATGTGGTTCACTCATTGGGTTGTCTTCTAGGCACAGCTCAACTAAGTTATGAAGACATCTGGTGATGAAGGCAACAAGTTCATCCGTTATTATGTCAAGAACTAAAGAGAGTGATTCTAGACTGTCACTGAAGGGTGCCTTCAGAGATGCGCTTATAGGGAAGAGCCTCTTTGCCTGCCAATTAGCCACAGGCTGTAGCAACAGTAACTTGATGGTACCAGGAATAACGGGCACCAAAGACTCGAAATCAACAGAGCCTGGAGCTAGCAGAGGGAACTTCAGCAAAAGATTCTGTTAAAAGATTTAGAAAGAAAGATGACTCAGCAACCAAATGAACTTCTTCCAAGAGCTCCATATTATTATTCAAATACTACGACTAATATTATGTAATCTATGTTCAGTATTCAAAGATATTCAACCTGAAACACATACAATAATCGCTATGAAATGGCCACATTTCTAAGTGAAGAATAGTGCCAATTCATACGTGACAAAGACCTCTCACCTCCAAGTAACCACATCCTTTGAAGATGTGTGCTATGGACTTATGGCAAATCACAAAGTGTTCACTACCATCCGAAGTTGCCATCTCCAGCATAAATGATCTGAATATAATTACATGTTCATGCTCAGACTTCTCATGATTTGGATCAAGATGAGAACAAATCATTAAAAAAAGATGAGAACCAATCACTATGACATGTACAAATGATGCAAATCCAATTTCCCCAATGTCCATCAAACCTGAACCTTTCTTCCAGAAAAAATCACAACTGAACGAGGATAAACTGAATAATGCAATACCATGCAACAGTTCATAGCTCCTCATTCAATTTCCTCAAGAAGCATACACAAACAATCCCAATGCTGAAGAACCATACCTTAGATTGGTGCATCTCTCACCAATTGCCACAAAGAGGTACGGAGAAAAGGAGGAACACTTCAGCAGCGAGAGCTCGCGCAGGCATCCCTTCGCGAAAGCCGCGATTGCGGAGTCATCGAGAAGGCTGCAATTGACGGTGAGGCTGCGGAGCGCACCATTACCGGCAAGAATCCTACGCACGATAGCATTCGTCGGCGGAAAACCCTGTAGCATCGACCAAATCCCAGCGTTTAGGGGAAACCATTTAGCTGGAGGGTAGGGAAGGAGAGGAGAGGACTCACGGAGAGGTCGAGGGAGGTGACGGCGGAGAAGACGGCGGCGGCGGCGCCGCGGAGGGCGCGGCAGGATCCGGCGGCGGAGCAGGCGCCCTCCAGCCCCAGCCGGCCGACCACCTCCACCAGGAGCGCCTCGGGGAGCCTGTCGACCAGGCCGCCTCCAACGCTGCCGGAGACTTCGCCGCCGCCCCCGTCGCCGTCGCCGGCGACGAGCCGGGGTTTCTTTTCCATTGCTTCCTCCCGGTTGCTGGTCGGACCTCGAGTTTACTGGAGAAGCGCAGATGTGCGGAGAAGTCCCCGGATATACCACCAGACATTCGGGGCCCACGAGAGAACGTCTGTATGACATGTGGGGGCCAGGATAAGAACTCAATCTAGCATTCTTTTCTTTTCTCGATGCCATTGATTTAATTGCTTTAGTCAGCACCTATTTGGAACACAGCAATTTGCTGGAAAGCAGTTCTCTACAAGAATTGTGAAAACTTCTTGGTAAGAGTGCCAACTTGTCAAATAGGGAAAATGAGAAGAAAAATAGCAAAAAAAAATCAATCAAAAAATGGAGAGAAAAGATGAATAGAAATAGTATCTATCATTTTTCCATATATATTTATGTTGGCTTGTTCGTTTTTAATAAAGTTTACTCGAGATAAAGCTATGGGTTACAGTTAACTCATAAACGTTGACTCCGGATGGTAGTGAACAAGCCAACATTTTGGAAACATTATCTCCTTTGTTTGGTCATTCACCAAATAACATTAGTACTCGGCCAAAGAAGAACAACTCTGCAAACAAAGATGAATCATCTAATATTTCTATTAGAATGTATAGAACACAAGAATTAGCTAGGAGTATTACTTGAAGATTAAAAAATCTCAATCTACATGTGTTAAGTTCAAATAATAAAACATTAAAATAAAAAATGGATTCTTCAAACATACTATCACTTTTCAGACTCTGCCTCAATCCCACATTTGATATCAAATCCCTACTATACTTCAAGGAATTTAGCTCCATGTTTGGTAGCCATATAAAATATGAAAAGAACATAGCAAGAAATTTGCATGTTTAATAATGTTAGTGGTCAGCTCATCCAAAATGTTAAGTTTCCTATTAAGTATTCACAATACGTCAAGGAAGAGCAAATTGTATAAGGCACAAGAATATAAATCACAATCATACATACTATATGTCATTTTTTGCTTTTCAGCCTATTTATTATCTTCACATATTCTTGAGAGTTACATGTAGGTATTATTCATACTTTAGATATTCTTGAGAGTTGCATGTAGGTATTGTTCAGACTTTAGACTCTTTCCTGCAAATACAAAAATTGAAATTATATGGAATAGTACTTTATGCAACCATACACAATAGTAATTGGCCTTAGATCGACCATAATTGTACATAGAAAATGCATGCAAGGAGTGAGCACACAGGCCATAAGTAGACAATCGTTAGGTATTATCTGAACTCATGCTTTTCCCCTCTAGAAAGGAAACCTAAGCTTATATAATAAATTAAAATTGATAAAATGGAGGGAGCAACTCCTGCTACACTATCAATGTCATAATAAGCAAAGAATCACTTGTGGCAATAAGAATCTACATAAGATCTTAAATAACTGCATATAACAACAGTTTCTATTACATGGCTAGTCATATATGTATGTCTAATGCATTGTACTCTATTAAGAACCTTATATGCTTCTAATATTTTATTCCTTTCCCATTTTAAATGTTCGTAATTTGACCAAAAGAAATAACATATACCAAAGATGTCTTTTTACACATTACATCAAACACATGATGAACAGCTCCAAGAAGAAACAAGAATTAGGCAAGTCTTGTTAGAGTAAGAATTGAAATCCCACCTACTTGGTTGTTGCCTTCCTCTTTTAAGTAGTAGAGATGTTGGATGATACTTCTGAGTTGATATCTCACGTTACCATGACAGTTGGCTGAAGTAAGCTCAAGATATCGAGTAACATGATGTCTACATACAAAACCATGTTTAAGATCTGCCATTACATAATGCTATCATACTTTGTAGTACACCAACTAACCTATGTTTTCTTATAAGAGTTCTGATTTACCAACACTTGATGTAGTGTAAATCATAATGCAAAATTTGTGGATGAATACCAAAACAATCATGGTCCTGCATATGTCTGGTTCCATGAATCTAGCAACAACATCAAGTGCAATCCTCATTGTCACTAATTCTGCACTATAGCAGAATTGTCACAAATGTCCTCAAATGTCCTCATTGTCACAAATAAGGAAGTGCAATCCTCATTGTCACTAAAGCAGATTCATTTGCACCAACTCTTAGAGCAATCCTGCCAGCTTCCATGAATCTAGCAACAACATCCTCTGCATAGCGGTTTGCTTCCCCTACAGTCATGGTCCTGCATATGTCTGGGTTGGTGTGATTCTAATTGGATCAACTCCACTTGAAACTCTGAGAGAGATGAATCTTCCTTGGGGCCAAATGGTTGCAGAGATTTTTTGACCTATGGGAGTTTCTCTGTTTGAAAACAAAACAATATATATAATTAGGATCTAGTAGAATCGGTCATTTAGTAAAGTTGTTCACAAATCCACATTGATCAGCATAGCAATTTGCTTCCCCTGCGGTCATGGTCCTGCTTATGTCTGGGTTGGTGTTGAGGACATGGTCACCATTGAGCTGTGATGCTAGTTGGATCAACTCCACTTGAAACTTTGAGGGAGATGATCTTCCTTGAGGACAAATGGTCGTAGAGATTTTGTGATCTATGGGAGTTTCTTTGTTTGAAAACAAAATAATATATATAATTAGGATCTAGTAGAATCAGTCATTAAATAAAGTTGTTCACAAATCCACATTGATAAGCAATTGTACGCATTGGAACCTCTAAAAAATAGATAATGTTACAATATGTGACTATTATTAGTGAAACTTCGTAGGCTAACTACATCTGGCTTAATGTCGATAAAAATAATCTATTATAACTGTACAGATACCGTTGGAGTAACATATTGAAGTGTACCAACTATGTACCTGGACAATCACTTCTTGGTGTCTTCTGGATTTTGAAGTAGTTCTTGAAGGTCCCAGCCCATGGATCCCTCTTTGTCAAGAAGTTAGAATGTAAGTTAACTAGCTTCTGTACTGTTGCAGGAATGGATGAATGCTCATATTGTGAGGTTTCCTGCAGATCATTTGGTTCATGGATCACTACATAAATGGAAAGCATGATAGTTAATACTAAGTGACATACAGAGCATAACACAAGAGTAAAGTGTAAAGATTTATATGGTTGCAAATGTACAACTAATGTTCCCTTCCGATTTTCAATGTATAGCAGCATAATTTTCAGGTTAAGCAGTCAAGCAAATGATTCAAGTTCCAAGTTTTGTCCAACTTTAATCAAAGGGCAATCAGAAAACAAAGATGACATCAGAACAAAACAACAAGTAATCCCACCTCGTAACGACAAAGGCTGTCAAAACATGCTACTTATTTGACTAAATGTTCACATAGATTGCTATTTGCTAAGCATGTGGGACGTTTGAACCATATCACAAGTAAGATGAGTGCAAGAAATTCTGAGCTTTTCCATTCACATGCAACTTCTTGAAAATGCTACTTGTAAGACATATATTGATACTTTTGGAAGCTGAAAGGGAGAGCCCATTTGATCATCAATAGGTATTAGTAAAAAGCCTACTACACGCTTCTATACTAACAAATGTTGATGTGCTAATTGAATGATAAATTCTCCCTAAAGCAGTGAAATAAGAGTCCAATTGATACTACTAACATCTATGCATTAGTCTTCCTATCATGATAAACATAGGCTAATCTTAGAAAATTAGTTCCTTCCTAAACACTAATAGTATTTGCTTACAAGTTACAAACATTTAAATAAAATTGGAAGATCAAAAGAATTCAACACAACAAATACTTGCCAGTGCCCTTCTCAATCAATGGTGAGATTAGGAAGCTGGGCACATGCACCCCAAGCTAATCGAACTTGAAGTAGTACGGGTCAGGCCCAACAATTCCATCAGGCTGGGGCACCCCGATGACTGACGTGGGCACATGGTCATATAATCCACCATGCTCATCATACGTGATGATCAACACCGCCCCATTCCACTGTGGGCTAGCCGTTAGCCCACAGGGTCTTGTACACCACCTTGACAAACCTCTGCCCTCGCGCGACATCATGCGACTGGTGGTCATCATTCACGGGGAACATCTCACAATTGAAGTACCTCTGCTCAAGCATAGTGTAATTCGGCAGCTTCCCCCACTTGGCGTGCAGCTTGAACTTGAGGTTGTATTGGTGGAACTTGACGAGGTGCTTGGGCCGACAAAGGCTATAGTAAAAGAGTATGGCTAGGATGATGGAACAATACTGCTCACTGGAGGCTGTTGTGCTTTGTCAAGTTCACCATATAAACCTATAACATAGTAATGATTTGCTTCCTAACCAGGCGCATCACCACATTGAACAAAAGAAGCAATTCAAAGCTCATCTCATTGTAGCAACCAAAAGGCTCCACTTTAAAAAAACAACCAAAAAAGCTCATACACATTTCTAAACTAGTTACTGTAATGCACATCAATACATCCAAAAGTTAAAGCTCAAGAACTAAACATACGTTTGATAAGATGTATGCCTTGATGAATTTATATTAGACCAAAATTGGCAGCAGCTCAGCTAATAGTGCACAGATGGAATCTTTCCCAATTAGAAGCAACCTGGAACAAATGCAATCAGTTAGAAACGCATGAATTGTGTGTGTGTGTGTAGTATAAATAACAAGGGCACCATGGTGCCTAGGCTCCAATATTGAAACTTTCCATCCATGATTGATTCAACATGCTAAATCAATGACTTTCTTTCCAAATTGATGCCTTTTTTAATTAATGAATGTTAACGACTTTGCCTGATATATTATACATCATTGCACTTGTGTGTATGTATGTATGTACGTACGTACGTACGTACGTACGTACGTATGTATGTATGTATGTAAACACTAACCAACACGTAGGTGTAAAATAAGCGCGCACCCCTAACTGACCCAACCAGATAACCGTTCCACTATCCCACCCCATGCTCAGTTACTAGTGTTTGTTAATTATGGTAAAATTACCATCGAATGTATATCAAGTTATCATCTGTAATGCATAAAGTTACTTACAGTTATCACTATAAAACTAGTGGTAACTTCACTCGTACACGATAGTAACTTTATATGACATAATTTTCGCAGCATCAAAACATATTCAACATATATCTTGTTTTGTTAAACTCGTAATTTCGAACACAATGATGAAAACGGATCGTAGATTGGACTTTTGGTGAAAGAGTTATTGCATTTTTTTAGTTTGTAAATAAGATAAAAAAATTATAAGTGCATTTAATCTCTTCTCTCGCTTGCTGTATGCATACATGCAAGTAAAGTTACTACCCGCTGTGAGAAAAGTTACGACTTGTTGTGAAAAAAGTTACAACCGGTTGTGTATTATAAGCGTTCGGCAGTAACTTCACTCACTAACGATAGTAACTTTATTAAGAAACGTCAATAACTTTCCGGTGCACTGGTTATCATCAATGTATGTGTATGTGTATGTGTATGTGTATGTGTATGTGTATGTGTATGTGTATGTGTATGTGTATGTGTATGTGTATGTGTATGTGTATGTGTCTGTATGTGTATGTGTATGTGTATATGTGTGTATAAATAACAGGGGCACTATGGTGCTCAGACTCCATGATTGAGAATTTCCATCTATGATTAAAACTTTCCATCTATAATTAATTCAGCATGCTAAATTAATGAATTCCTTTCCAAATCGATGCCTTTTCGAATAAATGAGTGTTAACAGGTTTACGTGATATATTATATATCATTGCACTTGCACACATATAAAAGTAATCCAAAGACAGAGAGGCTTGGTGCCTAGACACCATGATGCTCTATTTCAACGTCCTATATATATGTATGTGTGTGTGTGTATGGCAAGAATAATGCAACATTTAGGCTCTTCTTTTTGCTAGGATATAAAACAAAGAAAAAAAGGCAACTTCTTTTTTTTATCTTTTTTTGCTAGGAGCAGCGGGAGCAAGAGCTTGGTGATGGGATTAGGGAGGGGAGAGGAGGGAGGAGCGGCGGCGCGGGAGCAGATTTGAGGGGAGGAGCGGCAGGCAGTGGCGCATATGCGAGGGGAGGAGTGGTAGGCCGGATGCAGATGCGAGAGGAGAAGGCTGAACAGGTGAGCAAATTGTGCGGGCCTAATGGCCCACGTGTTGACACACAAATTTATGAACGGTTGGGACTCACGATTCGTGAGGCTGGTTCCACGTGTAAGCAATCAAAGAGAGGGTGGTGGGATAGCAGATGAACTACCATCAGAAGTGATGGTGAACCACCATCACTAACTCCTTTTAAGTAGAAGAGATAGTAAAACTTTCTGTGTATTAAGAAGTAGACAACCTTCTATCTTTATTCTTGCTGAAATTGAAAAAAATCAACTAGCTTAGATTTGCTCAAACATAGCTTGAAATACAGCCCATATTGCTTCATATTTTAGCAGTATTCATCAATAAATATTCTCTATAGCTTTTCTATATGTCAAACATTTTGAATACAATCTGTTAAAAAAATTCAAAGCATTAGCCCATAACAAAATATAACACAAATTCTTCTTAGAGTCATTCTCCTATGACTTACATGAGCTTCTGTTAAGCAGTTGAACCATTGCTATCTAATGGTGTGTTTGGTTTGGAGTCAGGTAAGGATGGAATGAATCCATCCCTGTTTTTAAGGATGGAACCGTCCCCATCCCCTATTGTCCCTGAAACCAAACACACTATTGAAGGCAGGTAGCGAGGAAGAGGGACAAGCCCATCCCCTCATTTTTGAGGGATGGGGGCATCCTCAATTTAGGGGAATATTCCCGGGATATTCCCCAAAGGGGACGGACTCTGTCCCTGCTGACTCCAATCCAAACAGGTCCAAATCTGGGATCGCCCCGTCCCATCCCCTATTGTCCCTGGAACCAAACACACGTGTCTCAAATGATAATTTAAGCACTCAAAACCTTTTCAATCTACTTTATTCTAATTTGGCTGCGAAAACAAAATGAATAAAAGAATGCTAACAACAGCCTTAAAATTACATGTGGTGGATTTACAGCAAAACTTTTCATCCTGCGGTCAACTTATCTTCCAGTCTTCCCTTGAGACAATGTCTTGGAAGGCCTTCACCTCATCAGCTGAATAGGAAGGTTCTCTCCCAATAACCAACTTCATTATCTCTCTCGCGTTCCTGACCCTTGAAATTCCCATGAGGCCTTTCAGCATTTGGTTAATACTACCCCTATTACGTCCGGGGGAAAGCGCGCGCGGAGGAGGCGTCCACGCCAGTGTTTTTCCCCCGCGCGCTCGCTCCGTCAGCCGCGTGTCCAAGCGAATCTTCGTACGGTCGGACGAGCCATTTTACGAAAAAGCCCCTCTATTTTCCCGAAATTACGTAAAGGTCCTTTTTCCTCGTGAAAAGGTCCCTAGGAGGTTTTTTTAAAACATTTTTTTGCGAAAACACCCCTCCACTTCACCGAAATTTTGTGTACTTTGCAAGATTGCGCCCCGCGTTTTCTAAATTACGTACGGGTCCTCGTTTAGTTACGTACAGGCCCTCGATTTTTTATTAAAAAGACCTTTGGCTTTTTCGAAAATACACATGTGCCCTCGATTTTTATAAATAAAACCCTCACGAATTATCGCCTCTTTTACTTCGATACACACGGTACTTCGGTACACACGGTGGCTGGCGCGGCGTGGCGCCGCGCCTATTAGGCTAGTAGTATCGACACTTGGAAACCAGCTCTTCTCCATGCTGTCTTTACACGACCTGAATGCCAAATCAAAACATTGCCTGGTAAATCTTCAGTGTTAAATAAAATGCCCCAGCTTAAATACTTGTGCACTCTTATCTTGCACTTTGATGGTGATGAACCTCAGCTGAGTGATGTAACCAACAACATGCTAAGAGGGTTTGTAGACCTGAGGGTCTTGGCACTGTCTGTCAAATTTCTGCAGGTGCTTCCATTCTCGATTGGTGATCTTATTCACCTTCGATATTTGTACATTAGTGGAACTCAGATTAGTAGGTTACCTCAAAGTCTTTGTCAGCTTTATCATTTGCAATTTCTTTGTTTGGAGCGGAATAGCCACTTTGAAATATCCAAGGAGAGTATACCAGTCAGAATCCATGACCTGATTAAGTTGAAATTTCTTTCTATGCCATTTTTCTGCTATATCCATGATACCAGGAATAGGAAAAATGGCCTCGCTTGAGGTGCTAAATGGTTATAGCGTAAAAAACGAGCAAGGACACAAGATGTCTGAACTGGACAATATGTCAGAACTGTGTGTATTACTAATTAGAGATGTTAAAAAGGTGACACATCTTGAAGAGACTGCAATGGCAAAGTTTAGACTCCAAACCACACCTTCGCTGCCTTTCACTGTTTTGGAGTTCACAATGTGGTCTCGGTACAAGAGAAGGTGGTGGTGAATTGGCAGGGCAAGTTTGAGTTTGCCCGGTTTTGCTCAAGAAAAGGATCATTTAGGAGTTTCGGCTTGAATTCATGTTATGATTTAGTTCACTATGATATGTGAGAACTCATCCAACGTCACATAGATCATCTATGACTCACAAGCAAGAGCAGATCAAGATTTTTCCTCTTTTGCTCCGTTTTCGTGCTCCCTTCACTCAAATGGAAAAAAGTCAGAATTTTGACAACAATTATCTCGATCGTTCTTGACATTCTAATGAAGGTGCATACCAAGTTTCAAGTCATTTGGACTAACAAATCAAACATTCAATTCGTTTTCAATTTTCAAAATCGTGCTGATTTTACTGCAACGGCGAAACTACTGTTTTTACTGTAGCACTGCAGCGGTACTACCGACATGGCACTACTGGAGGCAATGTAGCAATACTACTGGTTTATTGTAGCGGTACTACCAATTTTGCATGTTTTGTTAGATTTTTTATGTGGATGATTGGTCTCTAAACTTTATAACTCCTCATAGTTATTGGATTGAAGAACTTGGAGTCCTAGTTTCACTTTGAGAAAAGATTTAAAAAGTTTTATAATCTTGTTGGCTCCTTTTCACACCCGCACCCCTTCTCGTCACCATATTCGGTCCTACACAAAGTAACTGCTTAGCGCATGCCTTCATTAAAATAAGTGTGTGCAAACTGAATTACTAGAAAATCAGGACACCCATCAATCAACAAAGGGGAGGAAATAAACATCCTCAACCGTCTGGATCTCAGATCTCTCCATCCTATTCCCAACCCTCCTCGTCACCGACCATGATGGTCTCTACGCCCACCTGCACATGCAAAGACCAAAAAATTATTTTCCTGGCACATGTTCTTCCCAACTTGATCGTCATCGGCACATACACACACATAACCATAACCTCAACCAACCATCAACACCAACCAGGTCTTCCACAACCACAATCTCATCGTTATTTAGAAATCAGCCTTAGGTCACTCAATACGACCACTAGCTCAATGAGTACTAAAAAATAGCAAGTACTCGGGAATTACCATCACTCCACTTAAAACACTCGAGAATAACAAGCAGCACTACCGACCACAGAACCATCAAATACTAACTCTATACTATACACCGATTACTGACCACCATGCACGAGCCAGTCATACCGCTAGCCTAACACGAGTACTCGAAGTACTTGAAGATCACAAGAGTTGAAGCACTCGTACTAACCATGAAGTCTATGAGTATCGACCGTAAAGCCTATGACAACCGATCGCAAAAACCTTTGACTACCGATCATGAGGT
This sequence comes from Dendrocalamus latiflorus, assembly GCA_017311315.1. Taxonomy (NCBI): domain Eukaryota; kingdom Viridiplantae; phylum Streptophyta; class Magnoliopsida; order Poales; family Poaceae; genus Dendrocalamus; species Dendrocalamus latiflorus. Next base: position 5,481,151 of record CM029654.1, read on the forward strand.
CTACGACAACCGATCAAAAAGTCAAAAACAACGACAGCAGACCGCAAAGTCTACGAGTATTGAGTATCGACTAGTAAAGTCTACGACTATTGAGCATCGACCAGATACTGTAACTACGACAATGAAAAGGTATTGTAGCTACGACCATCGACCGGTTACTGTAGTAGATGACCTTACGACCTCCGACCAGTTCACTGTCGCTTACGACCAGTTAAATGTTGCTTACAATCGGTTCATTATTCGAGGATGAAATCTACGATTATCTGTTATGGTTGAAATACCGTGGTCGAAGGTTGACAATAGACATGGTCAAAATCGGACGTAGTCGAAATCTGCCGTTGTCGAAGGTTGTCGTGGTCGAAGGCTACCGTAGTCGAAGTCTGCCATGGTCAAAGTCTGCCGTTTGGACCTGCCAATCGGACCATCCATGACAAGACCAATCGGACCAGCTATCACAAGACCGATCAAACTACCGTCCGTGGTTGAAACCAGACATGGTCGTTTTGTCATCCTGAAAACTCAAGCACAAAATTGCATCGACCAGAATTTTCACAAATGCAAATTTCAATAAAACTAAATGGTAATTATTCATCGTCAATAAAATACATGACTATCCCATGGTCCAACACCCTGTAAAGAAAAAGGCGGAGCGTTCTCAAGATGGTCATATAACGGAGATAGTCTACAAAGGTTCTCACAATCACCCTTTACCGCCTCCTAACCACCGGCCAAGTGTTCCTTTATCACACTTCAATGATCTGAAAGCTGATGGCTTGGTGAACTTTGGTTCCAAACCTGGCCTTCGCACAACTACTTCATGGGACAATGCTCCAAATGCCCACCTCCAAGACGTACATGGTGAAGTTCTTGAGACAAAACTGTCTGCTTCTCTTAGACTATATATCTCAGTAATTACCTAACGCAAACTCGCTGGCTAGCCCAATAAACCAATGTGCATTTGTAGCTCATTGGTTCTTTTAAGTTTATTTCAGGAAGATGTTTTAACTCATCCCACAATCTTGGACAGTAAGCTGCTAGCGAGTAGCAAGCATTATGTTATTGAATCTGCTTTTCTAAATCCTGAGTTTGATAATTGAACTCTGGGCACATGGCATCTCAAAAGTGCTGAACTTTCAGCGTGAATGCCGATCTGGTTTTAGATTTTACGGGAGTAACAGTACGCAATATTTCCAGTACATTATCGAACAACAGAAGGCCATAACCTGACTTACATTTGCAATGTCTTGCACAAGACCGACCAAAGTGTTCCCAGTATATTGTCATGTCAGAACTCAGAACCATCAACGCTGAAAACAGTGAATCACACGATCACCTCTTATATCTGTAATCGTAGTGTGTACCCTGGCAACTCCAGGAGACTTTACATTTTACGAGACTCTTTAAGCAGTGTTATCCTAGGCTAGGCGGCAGCCTAGGAGAACAGGGTCTTTAAGTGAGGTGTTTCAAGTTAACCCTAATTATGTTGAAATGTCACTATGTGTTTGGTATTTCTCTCCACTAAAAGGTACAATCAAAACTTCAGTACTGCATGTTCCATCCTCAGTGGCCATTAACTGTTGGCTGCTGGAAATTTTCTCTTTGATAAAACGCCTTCCACCGCTCAAGCTCTTCCCTGCAAAAGGACAACAGTCCAAAAGTTATACATATGGAAGGAGCACTTCTCATAGAACAGCCCCTCTCCCTTGCAAGGAGTCAGTTACAGTCAAATGCTTATACAATCAGTTTCTCGAAGGCTTGATATGTGGTTCCTGTGCTACCCTATGTTGTGGTGTCAGTTACAAAATATAATCGCCAAATCTTGTAAGATACAATTGTTAGCAAGTTAATTTCTACGTTTCTAGCAAAGCAATTAGCAAATGGTCGCATACCCCAAACTGGTTTGTGAAAGAACTTTTCTGCAATACACTATCTGCATCCCAAACATACGGAAGAAATGCAACAGCTGCACTAACCTTGAGGATGGAAGCCAAAGAAACCAAAAGATCAACTAAATCTGTTTGGGCATATTTGGTGGGAAAATGAGGTCAACTATGTTTTTAAATGGTTTTGATCCGAGGATACATGTCAGAGTTCAGTGGATAAGATGTTCATTGTTTACTTGTCCAAGCTTTCTTGATATTAACTAGACATGGAGAAATCAAATTCCCCTCAAGGAAAACTTATCCCAAAGCAGTTGACTAAAGAAATCTTTATGTGTCCAAAAGAACCATAATCCTCTATATATATATATATATATATATATATATATATATATATATATATATATATATATATATATATATATATATATATATATATATATATATATATATATATATATATATTAACAGGGGCACCTAGGTGTCTGGACACCTAGTCTCCCTACCTTTGGATTGCTTTTAGATGCGTGCTAGTGTGATTGAGACTTTCCATCCATGATTAAGACTTTCCTTCCATGATTGATTTAGCATGCCTAATATATTACATACCATACATATCATTGCTCTAGTACGTATCTAAAAGCAATCTAACGGCAGGGAGCCTAGGTGTCTGGGCACCTAGGTGTCCCATTTCAGCGTTATATATATATATATACACACACACATACATATATATATATATATATATATACATAGGACGAGTGTTTCATGCACCTTGGTGCCTAGGCACCCATATCAATACCCGTTGATTTGCTTTGAGATTTGCAACGTTTGATGTGGATATCTTCATATACCCATAAAAAAGTATATTTGAGATGTCAAACTCCGAAAAAATTAAATTCAACTTCAGTTTAATTAGTTTGAACTATTTTTATGGTATATACTCATTGTAGTCGCATTGAACTCAAAAGTAGTTCAAACTAGTTTGAACTGAGTTCAAAACTTACTTACCATAAATATATCAAGGGTATAAAACATTTTCATACCCAAACTCAAAAAAATTATCAATCATACACGTGTATCGGACGGTTCTTGATGTGGGTGCCTAGGCACCCAGGTGCCTTATGTAATTTTCCTATATATATATATATATATATATATATATAATAAGTAAATGCTAATATATGACTATTTAATGCTAAAATTCTAGTCACTATTTAATGGATTTGAATAGTAATATTCCACTTGTGACTAGTATTTGTGCACTATGATGGTGGGTATACTATTTAGTTACTATTCTGATTACTATTCACTGAAATGGATATTTCTTTTACGATGAATATGATTAATTTTAAATAGTAATTTTTTCAGGATCTTGCAGGTTAGCGAAACCAACAAGACAGCCGAAGTGCTTTCAGTGGTGTAAAGTCCTACTCGGTACTCACCATACTTCTCACTAATTTGCTTCAGGAGTAGCTAAACCTTTCCTTAAAAATTAAAGTTAAGATCATGAGACAATTTTTTATCGTCTCCCCAGGCAGTTCCACCAAAAGGGAACACTTCTCTAAGGCCTCAACATTCTCCTTAGCCAAACTCAGGTTCAGCAGAGAATTGCCAGAGAGGTTTCTCCTATAGGGTCCCTAGCATAAAATCTTGTTCCATATGATCAGACTTAGAACAACCAAGGAGCTGAATAAGAACTACTTCATTTCCACAAACTAGCTTACATATGGTTTTCCCTTTCGGGAACCCCGAAAGTTACTACATAAGGATAGAAAATATACCTTACACAACTGTATTACAACACACTTCCGATGGATATTTTACAGTGGATATGCTAGAACTAAGATATTACAGAGGTGGGGGATTGGAGCTCTCGAAGACTCTGAGGCTGTGTTACTCTCTTCAATTCTTCGATGCCTTTCATCTGCGGAGTACCCCTCCTTATATAACAGCGGGATATGTCTTCTTAATTAAGCCTAGGGCCTTAGGGTAGGCCTTTCTGGCATACACACCATTTTAAGCACATTTTTCTTCTTTATTCAACACTTATGGCAATATTCGCACTTACCTGAACTGTCCTTTAGTATTGCCAGAAAGGTTCAGGTAAGTGCAAATATTGCCATAAGTGTTGAATAAAGAGGAAAAATGTGCTTAAAATGGTGTGTATGCCAGAAAGGACTACCCTAAGGCCCTAGGCTTAATTAAGAAGACATATCTCGCTGCTATATAAGGAGGGGTACTCCGCAGATGAAAGGCATCGAAGAATTGAAGAGAGTAACACAGCCTCAGAGTCTTCGAGAGCTCCAATCCCTCACCTCTGTAATATCTTAGTTCTAGCATATCCACTGTAAAATATCCATCTGAAGTGTGTTGTAATACAGCTGTGTAAGGTATATTTTCTATCCTTGTGTAGTAATTTTCGGGGTTCCCGAAAGGGAAAACCATATGTAAGCTAGTTTGTGGAAATGTAGTTCTTATTCAGCTCCTTGGTTGTTCTAAGTCTGATCATATGGAACAAGGTTTTATGCTAGGGACCCTATAGGAGAAACGTCTCTGGAAATTCTCTGCTGAACCTGAGTTTGGCTAAGGAGAATGTTGAGGCCTTAGAGAAGTGTTCCCTTTGGGTGGAACTGCCTGGGGAGACGATAAAAAATTGTCTCATATGATCTTGACTTTAAATTTTAAGGAAATGTTTAGCTACTCCTGAAGCAAATTAGTGAGAAGTATGGTGAGTACCGAGTAGGACTTTTATACCACTGAAAGCACTTCGGCTGTCTTGTTGGTTTCACCAACCTGCAAGATCCTGAAAAAATTACTGTTTAAAATTAATCATATTCATCGTAAAAGAAACATCCATTTCAGTGAATAGTAATCAGAATAGTAACTAAATAGTATACCCACCATCATAGTGCACAAATACTAGTCACAAGTGGAATATTACTATTCAAATCCATTAAATAGTGACTAGAATTTTAGCATTAAATAGTCATATATTAGCATTTGAATAAGTAAATTAGCATTTGAATACATTTGAATAAGCTTCATACTTGTTCGTTATATTGGTCTTTATATATTGGTATCAGAGCAAGGTTTGTCATCATTGAAAAATTAAAATATCTTAATCTAGAAGTTAGTTCTGGTAAAACTGTTAATACCAAAGATAATATCAATATAAGGTGTAGAATAAATCCCTCTGAAGAATATAGCTGGCATACCTCCCAGAGTCAATTAAATTTACTGGTTAATCTTTTACATAATTTCTATATAACTTGGGGTAAAAGACAGGACGAATTAGACTTAAAATTAGACAAGTTATATAAAGAACATAACCAGTTAGCAGATAAATATTCTCTAATTAACAATAATATTAACCTAATTTTGCAAAGCCTTGAAGAAGTTAAGATACAACAAAATAAGATTAGTAAAAATAGTGATTATATTAAAGAAGAAATTACCATTAAAAGTTTAGGAAAACCCTCTGTTGAAATTTCAAAGATTAAAGAACATTTTAAATATTTAGATCAAGAAGTTATTAATATTAAAAAATTAGTAGAAGAAGTTAAAACTTTGGTTATTTCATAGTTATATGACAGAATATAACAAAGCACTAAAAGAAACAGAAAAATATCTTGATCATCCTGTTGGTTTTTCTAACTACGAATCATCTAAGGAAGACTCGAAAGTAATAATAAGACAAAATAATACCATCCTTCAGCTGTTAGTTCAGATTCTGAATAAAATTGTTACAGAAGATAAAGGTAAAGAGATAGTACTAGCCTCATCAGGCATAGTCGCATCCACTAGATCTATAAATTCAGAAAAATGGACGTATCTAAAAGCTTCACTAGAAGAGATAAGGGACTCCAGTTAGTTAATATAGATAGTAGACCCTTAACTTTAATGGATAAACTAAAAGGCAAGAGTGAAGATATTGATAATTTAGAAGAAGTCATAGATTTAGAAAGAGACTTAGAAAGATATCAAAAGGATACTTTAAGGAAATTAAAACCTCAACAGATATATCATATGGGTATGTTTGAAAGCAAAACAAGATTATATAGAATATCCAGAGAAGTTGAATTAAGTGTTTTGACACAACCAGTAGAATTAAGAATTGTAAGCAAACAATTTGAAAATGGATTAAAATATTCAGGCTACAAATATATTCATCAAGGAATGTATATTATGGAAGTTAAAGGTATGACTAAAAAGAAACTAGGGACAAAGGTTTTAATAAAGACATGTCCAATAGAAAATAGATGAACTTAGTGAAAATATAGAAGAATATTATATATCAAATTCTTGTGTAGAATGTATAGGGCTGCAATCATTCGCACCAAATTGGTATAGAGACATAAAATCTAAAAAGGAAAACTTATCCCAAAGCAGTTGACTAAAGAAATCTTTGTGTCCAAAAGAACCATAATCCTATATATATAATTTTCCTATATATATATATATATAGTATAAATAACAGGAGCACCATGGTGCCTAAGCTCCATGATTAAGACTTTCCATCTATGATTGAGACTTTCCATTCATAATTAAGACTTTCCATCCTGATATTATATATCATTGCACTTACACGCATCTAAAAGCAATCTAAAGGCAGGGAGGCTTGGTGCCCGGACACCCTGGTGTCCCATTTCAGCGTTCTATATATATATATATATGAAAAATACCTTTTACACCCGGGTAGAAAAGAGGCTTCCATATATATGAAATATATATATATATACCTAAAGTGATAAAGGAGTATTTCAAGTTTGTTTAGGTAGGTGTAATTACACCTGGGTGTAAAAGTTATTTTTCCTATATATATACATATAGCTAGCTCAGTGGATAAGACGCTCATTGTTGTGCAAGGGTCGTAAATTCAAGTCTGCGCTGGGGTCAATTGAGCTATCTGGTTTCCCAAAGGGGGTTAGCACTTAGTTCCATTTGTCTAGAAGTGTAAAAAAAAGTTTGTATTAGAAAGGATCACCTTAAACACCATCCTATTGAGTCATAATGGAGAAGGCCGAGGACCTTCCGCCTCCCATCATTCCTACGACCAGCCCCTCGTTTGACCACTGGAAGTTGCTTGATACCTTTGACTTCCATGAGCACCTTAGCAGTGCTCAGATCTGTATCCAGAAAGCAGGTCACAAGTCCTCTTTCATTGCCGTGGTACTGAAACCCTCGAGTGAGGCATGATGAAACAAGAGACAAATTTACCTGAAAAATTATTCCAAGTAAATATATGCATTGCTAACTTAAAAATGACTATCAGATGGTAAGTTTAATTGTAGATTATAAATGTGTGAGGTTTTACATACATCCAAGGCAGATGAATTTCCCCCATTACTGTGAGTATCACCACTTGGTTCAAATCCTTTACGACGAATGTCACCTACTGTAACAATTCCTTCAAGAAAATCTTCATTATCTACAACAAGAACACAACTTTGCTGCTTATCATGCATAAGTCTTGTTGCCTCCTTGATTGTAACTGTAGGTGTAACCTTAACAAAATGCTTTGACATTGCTTGTGATACCTGGAAGACTGGTTGTTAGAAAGCTATAAAATGGCCAGCAAAGTATTGCAAATTTACTAATGGCTCAACTTGACGCAAATAAAATTAAAAATACAATAATTGAACTATTAAACCTTCAAGTCATCGAGAAGCATCTCCTCATTGTTACTACCATAGCGGTAAGGGTCCTCTTCTAGAATTGCGAGTTCGACATCATCTCCATCTGGTCGCCTCCTATCTGTCTCATTCCTATCCGCAGGAGGTAATAGTGAAGAATAGCCATGCCGAGGAGATGTAGCCTCATACATATCTTTGTTGCCCGATTGCTTTACAACAGATGGGACCCATATTGCTAAACCAACAGCTCCCTGTTAATCAAAAACATATGAGAACTTACACTGGTTACATTGAATGTGTTAAATTACATGTTCATACATCAAAATAGCAAATGCACTAAATGCAACAATACCATCAGAGGAAGTAGAATTCTGTAATCTTTTGTCAGTTCAAAGAGTAGTAGTACAGATGTCAATGGAACTGAACAAAATGAGGCTAGCGTAGCAGCCATTCCCACCTGAATTGGGTACAAAGTCAGTATGTTTTTGGATTTATGAAACTTTAACCTGCCTGCCTAACGCAAAATGGAAACTTACTAGCGCATAAGCTTGAGGGTGTGCAACAGCAGTGTTACCCGGAATGGCAGAGTTTATTAATTCTGCTGCCAAGCCTCCAAAAACAGCACCAACAGCAGCGCCGATCATCAAGCTTGGGGCATAAAGACCACCAACAAGACCAGAACCCTTGCAAAGTGCAGTTGCTACAACTTTTGCAGCAGCCAACTGAGCTAACAGCCAGATTCCAGGGGCTGAAGCACTTTTTCCGGTATGTAGAATTTCATCAACATTGGTAAAACCCCAGTATAGTATTCCAGGGTACCTTAAAGCTATTAAACCTGCTCCAAGACCACCTAAAGCAGGACATACTACAGCAGGGAGGCCAAATTTTTTCCTTATCAAGTCAAAAGTCTTTGTGAACCAAACGACCAACTGCTTGAATGCCACACTCACTACCCCACAAAGCATGCCTAGAATAAGGTAAAGTGGTAACTCTGCAGAATATAACTTTAGTCAGTTGCATATTTAGACAACCGAACATTTAAACACTAGGCAACGGGTACACACTAGAGAAAATATCAGGAATTGCAAGTCATGCAATGCCAAATGCCCAAATGGCAAGAAAACAAAATCACAACAAAAGGATGCTCCAAATTCAAGTAATTTTAAAAGGAATTGGATGTGCTGTACATACTGATGGTAGGGAGATCAGCTAGATCGAAGAGACTACAAAAGGGCCCTACAACTATTGTTTTGCTCCTGCACAAACAAGTAAAACATACAAAGTGCTAATTCTATTTCAAAACATAAGTCATGCTGAGTTCTGGGCCTTTGGCAAAGGAATTAAAGCATTAGATGAAAGCGTCAATAGTTCACTGTAGCTTTATTTAAGTTCCTCTGTTTCAAAAGAGGGAAGATGAATGCTAGATGGGGTACTAGAAGGAAATAAGTGCTGGAGAGTATAAAGGGACCAGATGGGGTACTATAGCAGGGATTACAGGCTGGACAGTAGGGAGTATATGATAAATTTGCCTAGAAAACATCAGATGAAATATATATAAGAGTGGCAATAATGACTTAAATTTCGGAACCTAGGGTAGATTGTAGATATTCACTCAAGTTACTCAAACTAGAACGTACAAACGCAAGGTGCACCAATCAAATAGTCATAGACTGCAAGGTGCACAGATCAAATAGTAATAGACTGAGTTTATCCCACAAGACAAAAGATAGACACTAGAAACCCAGAGCCAGACGAAATAAGAACAATGTGACTGTCCTGCTATAGTAGTATCAGCATATATATATCTCTACTTCCAAGTCCTTAACTAAGCAAGCTACCTTCTGTAATACCAAATTTGGTCAGAATAAGATAAAATACCAGCAGCTGATTTTAGTTCATACGACGGGACAATAAAAGCTGCTTTCTCCCCTAGCAAAACATTGGACACAGTTGATGATATAACCGATGCCAATATAATCATAGCAGTCGTAAATGGTGGTGAGTTCTCTGCTCGAAGTGGCCTCAATACTGTTTCAATAGCAAAGAAGCATCCAGCGACTGCAGCATTGAAACCTAAAGACATGGTAACACAAGCATCAGGGGAGAATATAGGACGAAAATCTCAGTGGCGAGAAGATTATGGTTACTAAAGAGATGAAACAGAAAACATATGCTTCTATTCTGCTTTAAAGAACAGATCTAAAATATTCCTAAAAATGGTTTGTGGTTCCTCTTGCTTGCAGAATTATTGTATCGTACTTTTCTTGTTTACTTCTTCCCAACATCTTAGCAAGCTGAAAAAAATTGGAAATGCTTTCCTTCTATTTCAATTCTGTCATATGCATATCAGGAATTTGAACAGATAGAGAAAATTGCTTAAAAATACCTGAAGCAATTCCAGCAGCTGATCCGGCTGCCACAAGAGCAATCCTTCGTTCCCTGTTGTTCTCCATCATTTCAGCACATCCATTTGCACACGATTTACCAATATCAACACTTGGCCCTTCTGGCCCCAATGAACATCCTGTCCCTAAAGTAATAGCAGCTTGGATGGCCTTGATTGTAGGAAAAATCGCAGCCATGAAATCAATACCTTCTCGTTGAGATGATAATGATTGCTTTATCTGCTCAAATATCTCCAGTAGCCCATGCATCATACCAACAACAACTCCACCAGTCACTGGAATTAACAGTATTCTATGCCAAGTATCAGCAAGCCTCTGCAGACGAAGCCAGGCAGCACCCTCAGTGGGTGTGCCTGCCCATGCCCATTCATGTATGACATAAACCTGAAAAAGGCAGAGGGACGCTTTTGAACCAGAAGATTGGGAAAGGTCCAAACAAGAACAGTTTGGTTTTAACAATGTACAGCTAAACATGCTTGAATAACTCCTACCTAAGGACACTATGTTCTTCCAAAACAAGGGACTTTCCCTGTTGTGGTTAGTGGTTAGATACGGGTCCAAGGACCAAGGGTAGGGCACTCGCCCTTGAACGACCGGCCATGCCGCCGCCAAAACTCTGAAGCTTAGTTGAAAAAGAGAGGGAGAGACTAGAAACTCTGTTTATTCATTGCTTAATGATAACGATATAATGTTGTCCTTTTTAAGGGATAGTTAGACTTAATCTCTAAGAAACATATCCCTATATTAAGAAAACTAATTATAATAATAAGAAAATTATCCCTAATACATGGAATAAATCTAAAAGAAAATAAACCCCAATAATAAGTAAACTAATTATTATATTCCTAATCCGCATATATGCTACCAACGCTATGGCTTGTCACACCATAACATTTCATCCCTCGCAACCAGACCACTCATCCTCGAGTTATCAGATGGCGGCCACAAACGGAGACCTTCGCATCCCCACGTTGACAGGAGTGATCGGTATCGACGCTAGGTCCGTTAAAAGCAGATCAACGACACTCCGACATGTGGAGCCCAAGAAAGAATCGCCGTGACATGACATGGCGTCAAGGAAGACATCGACGGTATGGGCAACCGACATGGTACAACAATGAAGCCCTTACTACCACGGAGCGTGATGATGGTAGGGAGGACACGACGACGACGCTGACCCCTCAGCCGTTGCGCTCCGCATCACCTATGGAACAATGTCGATGGATCGCACAGAAATGACTGCCACTGTACAGCGGCAACCTTACTCCTCAGCAAAGGCACCAAGTGTGCAACCAAGAACAATGAAGCCTGGAGAGGAGTCGTCATTGGTGAAGGCAGTAGTGGAACCAACACCGATGACGGCGATAGGGACGGTGATGGCAGCGCCGCCATTGCAATGGCAAGCGTTGCCTCTTGCTACTCCGCCACTTTGGGCAATGTTGCAGCCAGCGGGGATGGCGACTTGACCTGCGGTGATGACACAGGAATCACAGCGACATGCTACGCCTTTTGCTCCGGCTTCTTGTCCCAGCCTGTCTTCAAGTCCAACAATAAGGCCTTGATGTTGGCACAGAGCTCAATAGGGGAGAACTTATCAATATCGACATTCATGGATTGATTCTATCAGCCTTAATCTTATCGGTAGCAGAAGCTATGGCGAGTGGGTCTGATACCAAATGTTGTGGTCGGTGGTTGGGTACGTGTCTAAGGACCGAGGTAGAGCGCTCGCCCTTCAAGGCCATGCCACCGCCAAGGCTCTGAGGCTTAATTGAAGAAAAGGGGGAGAGACTAGGAACTTTATTTATTCATTACTTAATGATAACGATACAATAATATCCCTTTTATAAGGATAGCTGGAATTGATCCCTAATAAACATATCCCTATATAAAGGAAACTAATCCTAATAATAGGAAACTTATCCCTAATACATGGAATAAATCTAAAAGGAAATAAACACAAATAATAAGGAAACAAATTATTATATTCCAAATCTGTGATATGCTACCAGTGCTATGACTTGTCATGCCATAACATTTCATCCCTCACGACGAGACAGCTCGTCCTCGAGTTATCAGGTGGCGACCACGGACGGAGACCTTCGCATCCCCATGTTGATAGGAGTGACCGGTACCAGCATCGGATCACTTGAGAGCAGATCAGTGACACTCCGACATATGGAGCCCAAGAAAGAATCGCCTTAGCATGACATGGCATCGAGGAAGACACCAATGGTATGGGCAACCGACATGAGGCAGCAGTGACGCCCTTACTACGACGTAGCATGATGATGGCAAGGAGGACGCGACGGCAATGCTGGCCCCTCAGCCATTGTGCTTTGCATCGCCTACGGCACAACGTTGGTTGACCGAGCAGAAAAGACTGCCACTGGGCAGCGGCAACCTTCCTCCTCGATGAAGGCACCAAAGGTGCAGCCAAGGACAAAGAAGTCTAGAGAGGAGTCATCGTTGGTAAAGGCAATAGTGGGACCAACGCCGATGACGGCGATGGGGACGGTGATGGTAGCACCACCATTGCAATGGCAAGCGTCGTCTCTTGCTACTCCACTTTGGGCAATGTTGCAGCCAGCGGGGATGGCGACTTGACCAGCAGTGATGACACAGGAATCGCAACGACATGATGCGCCTTCTTCTGCTCCAGCTTCTTGTAACTTATCAATGTCAGCATTCACGGCCTTGATTCCATTGGCCTTAATCTTATCGGTAGCAGAAGCCATGGTGAGTGGCTCTGATACTAAATATTGTGATCAATGATTGGGTACGTGTTCAAGGATCAAGGGCAACGAGCTCGCCCTTGAACGGCCAACCATGCCACCACCAAGGCTCCGAGGTTTAGTTGAAGAAGAGAGGGAAAGACTAGGAACTTTGTTTATTCATTGCTTAATGATAACGATACAATGATGTCCCTTATAAGGATACATAGATTTGATCCTTAAAAAACATATCCCTATATTAAGGAAACTACTCCTAACAATAGGAAACTTGTTGTTAATACATGGAATAAATCTAAAAGGAAATAAACACAAATAATAAAGAAACTAATTATTATATTCCTAATCTGCGATATGCTGCCAATGCTACGACTTGTCATGCCATAACATTTCATCCCTCGCTAGACAGTTCGTCCTCGAGCTATCAAGTGGCGGCCACGGACAGAGACCTTCGCATCCCCATGTTGACATGAGTTACCGATACCGGCACTGGGTCGCTTAAGAGCAAATCAACGACATTTCGACATATGGAGCCCAAGAAAGAATAGCCTTAGCATGATGTGGCGTCAAGGAAGACATCAGCGGCACGGGCAACCGACATGGGACAACAATAACGCCCTTACTGCCACAGAGCATGATGATGGCGGGGAGGATGCGACAACAGCGCTGGCCCCTCAGCCGTTGCGCTCCGCATCGCCTATGGCACGACATCAGCCGAGCATGTGGAAAAAACTACCGTTGAACAGTGACAACCTCCGTCCTCGGCGAAGGCACCAAAGGTACAACCAAGAACAACGAAGTCTGGAGAGGAGTCGTCGTTGTTAAAGGCAGTAGTGGGACCAACGCCGATGACGGCGATGGGGACGGTGATGGCAACCCCACCATTGCAATGGCAGGCGTCGCCTCTTGCTACTCCTCCACTTTGGGCAATGTTGCAGCCGGCAGGGATGGCGACTTGACCAGCGGTGATGACACAAGAATCACATTGACATGATGGGCCTTCTTCTGCTCCAGCTTCTTGTCCCAGCCCATGTTCAAGTCCAACAATAAGACCTTGATATTGACACAGAGCTTACTAGGGGATAACTTATCAATGTCGACATCCATGGCCTTGATTCAATTGGCCTTAATTTTATCGGTAGCAGAAGCCATGGTGAGTGGCTCTGAAACCAAATGTCGTGGTCGGTGGTTGGGTACATGTCCGAAGACCGTGAGTACGGCGCTCACTCTTGAATGGCCGGTCATGCCACCGCCAAGGCTTTTGAGGCTTAGTTGAAGATGAGGAGAGACTAGAAACTTTGTTTATTCATTGCTTAATGATAACGATACAATATTGTCCCTTTTATAAGGATAGCTAGACTTGATGATTAAGAAACATATCACTACATTAAGAAAACTAATCATAATAATAGGAAATTTATCCCCAATACATGGAATAAATCTAAAAGGAAATAAATCCAAATAGTAAAGAAACTATTATTATATTTCTAATCTGCGATATGCTGCCAATGCTATGGCTTGTCACGCCATAACATTCCCTTTAGACTTAAATACTTGCTGAGTTAAAAACATAGACAAACATCAAAACATACACATAAGGGATTTGGATCTCACCCTGCAGCGAAAATTAATTACCAATAGGCAATAGCCCCACAAGGCTCAACAGTTAAAACAAGAAAGCAAATAAGTGACTACAATCACCTTGATTGTATCTTAAGCAATCCCCAACTAAATGGAGATTACCAATTATGACACCTGAAATAACACCAGAATTTCCCCAAGCTACCACACCCATAACTCCAAATCTCTCCAAAGCAAATTACAGAAGTTAGAAAGTACAACAAAGAATCCACTAAACACACTAACAATGGGGATTAGACTAACTACAGTCACTCTAACAATAAGGGTTAGATTAGCTACAGTCACTCTATCAATGAGGAATAGATTAACTACAACCACTCTAACAATGATCCACTGGTAAAACATCCAAATTCATGAAAAAAGCATCAAAAGGAGCCACCTTTCCGCATGGTTTTGTAAAACTCAACCAGGTCTCTACCTGATCAATACAGTATAACTCAGGCTATATCTGAGCAATCCATATCATAAAAGGGTACACAGAAAATACAAACAATTCACCAAAATCACCAGCAAGAAGACACTAAATAGCACAAAATCTTGCAAAACCGGCAACATCCTTACTCAAAGACTAAAATACCGCACAAGACTACTTGCTCACTTCATACCATCAGAAGTCTGCACCAACAGAAACACACTATCTAGCAGAGGCCATGCTTGTAACAGCTATCCCCATAGCATCAAATTTCACATGAAGAAAACCAAACAATACACTAACATCTCTGACGTAACAGCCTGAACGCCACACAAATTTCGCATGAACAACCACTTCTCCCACAAATCAGACTATAAGGTTCCTCCAAATCTCTGCGTCACTTCAAACGGAAGTGTTCTACAATACATGAAATTTTATCTTCACATACCCGAAGTGTTCAATGGAAATCCCCCACCCACCTATCTCATCGCAACAGATTTCACGAAAGATCAGAGTAAGTTACATACAGACCCCTGTACTACAGATCTCACTGAAAAGACCATATTTTTCCACCCGCATCACTGAAAAAAGCAACTTCGCCCACGCAGATCTCTTACTTACCCCGCGGTTAAACGCGGCGACGCAGATGCCGGTGGCGAGGCCGAGGAGGCACCCGACAAGCAGCAGCGCCCACTCAGGCGGCGCGCCGTCCCCGAGCTCGTCTCTGTCCTCCTCCCGCCTCGCCGCGCCCGCCTCCCCTCCCCCCGCAGCCGCCGCGCCGCCCTCCGCGAGGTGGCGGCGCCCCCGGCTGGACAGCCGGCGGTCCAGGTTCCGGAGCAGCTCGCGCACGCGGTTCCGTCGCGGGGTCAACGGCGATTCCGGGTCGGAGGAGGACGACAGCGCGGCCGCGCCGGAGCGCAGCGGCTCGAGGTCGCTCCCCGCCATGGCGCGCGCGCGAAGCAGGAAGCGCGAGCTCAACGCGATCGCATCAAAACCAGGGCTTCGGGCTCGGGAGCTCGCGGTGGATCTGGGGAATTTCTGGGCGCCGATCTCGTCGGCTGTTGGCGATGGCGAGGCGGGGGAGGGGTGAGGTGGGCGGGCGTTAGGAGATGGGGGAGGAAAGCGGTAGCACGCGCGTTTTTTTCAGATGCCCCCTCGTGTGTTTGTATTTGCAGAATAGGGTTATTTTCGGTTTTATCTCATGGCTTATTGCTGCGATAGCCTTTAGCCTCACTGCGAGCGTTTATACAAATAAACCAAATAATGATAAGTTGATAAACTACCTTAAAAGATTATTTCAATAAATCATTTTGAAAAATGACCAAAAAGTCTCCTTGTTTATTGTTCAAAGAAGTCATAAGTTATAAGTTACTAGCTGATTGCTCGTGCGTTGCTACGAATTTTTAAAATTTATTATACTACATATTTTAAAACTCACAGGGAAGGAATTGGTGGCGGTGCTGAGAAGGAGGAGGCGCAGCACAAGGAGTCAGGGGAGAGAAGGAGGCGGTGGTTGCGGGACGTGGAGTGGTTGCGAGTGGCGGAAGATGCAAGGGGAGAAGAGGAGTGTGGCCCGCGCATCGACCCGACCTTTTCTACGAGGAGCGGAAGAACTACTTATATGCAAATCTGGACGGCTAATTTTTGATCAGATGGCTGAGAAGAGAGGAATGAGAACGGACCGACGACCACCAACTCACATGTTTATGTTTATAATAGTAAAGATATGCATTTTACAGTGAGTACAAAGTGAGCTAGGATGGGACAGCCCATTGACTGGGTTGGGCAAGTTGCTACGGCCCTGTTTTTTGTGGATTTTTTATGACTTTTGGTTTCATTTTCTCCGGAATTCGGAACAAACAATGCAGCTTCTCCAGCTCAAAACTATATGCATCATCCATATCGACAGCTCTATCGTCCGTCCTCATCTCGAAAAACACAACAAAAAAACTATTAGCCATAATCAAGAGCTATCAACTATACCCTAAAATAATAGAACCATAAATTAAAGGCCCATTGACTTTAGCGAAATCGATAGAAAAAAGGTTGTCTAGATAGCACACCGAAAACTGCGGTGGCAAATCCACATAACTGTAGGTCATTGTCGCGATGAAAATGCGTAGTCTTTCAGCGACGAGACGACAAGCAAAGAAGCAAGCTAACAGGTCCTGTCCGTTTAGCCACGCTCACAGAGTAGGAACCATAGAAAGATTATTTCCTTCTCTTTTCATTGGATTTAAAGTTAACAAGATCAGAGTTTGTACTTGCAGAGCAAGCATAAAGAACCCCTTAAACAAAGAAAACAGCAGCAGTTGTTACCGCTTTCTTTCGGTCAAAACAATGCTTTCCAGGAAAAGAATCGTTTGGTGAAATGTCACTGAAAAAGACCTCGGACTTGCTCATCAGGTGTTACCATTTTTCCTGACAATCTTGCCTCAAAAGCTGGGTAGCGACACCACAGTTGCACCAGGCAACAAGGCTGTTCAGAGTTCATACAAACTAACTGTACTCTTACAGAGAAGAGTTACGCAAACACAAATCATATAAACTGGAATACATATTAGCCCATGAGTGCAGGTTCAATTTATCAAGCTTCGTATGACAAACCAACTACATTACTGAAGATTGTCTCGGTTCACCCAAGCCATTCTCTTCATGGTAAGAGGAAGGCCATTTTCATTCCTGGAAGTTTCATCTAGGAAACTCAACAGTAAGATGACAAAAGTTTTATGAAATAGAAACTGAACTGAATAAAAGTTCTATGAAATAGCAACTGAACTGTACTGTACATAACAACTCTGAGTTGCATGTGGCATCATCAGGATTGGCTAACATACTGATCACTAACAAAACTGTGGCTGGCATCACAGATTCAGAAAAACTTCTGGAAACCCTTTTAATAAGACAGTAACTAAGGAATGCACATTTACAACAACTCAAAAGGGTTTTGGGTATCATCTCATATCTTACTCCTGTATCTGACCAGCTTTGCCAATGTCTCCTGAGCAGCCAGTGTCTGGGCATGGCCATGGCCAAGCATGACCGTCCGGATGCTAATGCAGGTCCTGCACAACTCTTCGCCAGTGTCGAACAGCCCGCCTCGAAGAAGCAGCTTCGCCCTTGTCTCAAACAATGTCGCCTTGAGCAGCGTCACCTCCTGCCAGACTAACTCATCGACGCGGTGGTTCGGTTGCAGCTTCTTCCTCCAGCATAACGATCCACGGTTCCAGTCCTGCATCCGTGACGCGTAAGACTTCTCCACCTCCTCAAGGACGTTGGTGCACACCTTGAGCAGCTCTAAAGCCGAGCCACACCGCGAGAACGTCATGAAGGACTCAATCGCCAGGGGAAGCGCTGTCTTCCTTATGAAGAGCACCATGTCGGCCGCCTTAAGCTGAACAGCAGGTGGCTCAGATTTGAAACCAAACACAAGGAATGCACTAGCCCACAGGTGGTCCGAGTACACCGAGGGGTTCCCAGCCCTCATCACTCCATTCACTGCTGCAGTGGTCGGTGCCAAGCCTCCCCTGATCTTGCCAAAGAGCTGCGTGATCGGCTGGAATTGGATCCAGCAACCAGGATGCCGAGCTGCCTTTCTTGCCAACCCGAGCTTAACAAGTAAGAGTGCCGACTCCACCTCAGCTTTTCGGCCATGCGGAGCTAGAAAGCAATGTGTACCACACAGAAATGCAGTCTTGAGGGATTCGCCCAACAGGTGAATGCTGCCTCTCATTGGTAGCTTGCTCGCCGTTGCAGCCAACAGCGTAGAAGACACAGGAGCAGGAGCTAACCAAGAACCGGCGACGATCATCTTCGTGGCAAGGCTTCCTCCTTTTGCTCGGTCCATCAATGCGAGACAAAATACCAGGACCTTTATTAGGAACGAATTGTTACGGCAGAAGCCATCATCATTGGCTCCAAGGGGGGACAGATTCTCGTTCAACGATATTCTCTCAACAGCCTCAAACAGAGTGGAAGGAGCAACCATAAGCTCAGACAGCAATGAACCTACGAGCCACAGGCCAAAGCTCAGCCTGCCCAACCGCTCGTCGAACTTCCTGAGAACTTCTGTTTCCTCAGGCGGATAGTCATCCTTCCTCTTCCCCTTTATCAAGGCCATGGCATCGATGTACGAGAGCTGTGGCAGCTGCATCGGCTCAAGGTTCATCACGCGTGGCAAACGCGTGGTCACGATGACGTGTGTTGCTCCAGTGTTCCTAGGGATGAAGTCATGGAGGTCCTTGCCTTCCCACCAATCCCTCTCGCTCTCAAGGTTGTCAATGACAAGCAAGTAGGGCACATCACGGAACAGCTCCCGCTTCACCCTCTGGAATGCATCAAACTCCTGCTCCTCGAAGCTCCTGATCCTGCCCCTCTCCTTCTCGGCCTCGGCACTGATATCCAATCCCAAATTCATGGATAAATTGAGTATGTTCTGCCTCAGATACCGAGCCTCGCCTCCAATCCACAGCACCATCTTGTACCGCTGCGAATACCGGTGAGCAAACTCCAATGCCAGTTCAGTCTTGCCAATACCTGAAGAGCCATTGATGCAGACCAGACCGGCACTACCGTAGCCGTTGCTGTTGCACCGAAACCTTGATCTCCTGTGCTTTGACCTCTGCTTCTGAGGGCTTCTCCCTTTACCTGACGACAGCTCGATCACTGGATCGATCCAGGCCTCCAATGTCGGCTCCTTGCACTTGCGCATCTCCAAACTGATGTACCTGGCATTAGATGTCCTCACCGTATCGCTCTCCTCGTCGGCAAACCCATCAGACACGCCACTGGATCTGTCATTTGCACTGGAACCCCTTGGGCAATCCACTTCTTGGATATCCACGGTGGATCCGAAGAACATTCCCTCGATTTCACTCAGCTCCTTCTCCCTCCCCACAAAATGCCGGTTGCGAGGAAAAGGCAGGCCTTCGGACCCCTCACTCTCCTTCTCAGCAACGTTCTTCCGCCCAAGCTTGGATCCCAGCAAAGTGACCGTCTTCGACACGCAGCTTCTCCAGTTGCTCTCGTTCGCCTCGAGCTTGAACTCGTGGCACCGCATTAGCCCTTCAAAAGCTTCCTTTCCCTCCTTATCCTCCAGTTTACCATCAAACAGCCCGGCAATCTCCGATGGCTCAGTGTCGAACAATATAGGCACCAGGTTCTTCTTCTGAGCAAAGAATCTGATCTCCTCAAGGCTGAAAGGATTGAGGAAGCTTGACATGGTGACCACCACCACACCGAATGCCACGGAGCAAATAATCCGGTCGGCAATCTCATGGCTCTGCGTGTCGGAGTACTTTGCCCGGTCGGCGACGAAGGAAGCAATGCCCTGCAGCTCGAGCTCTGACTTGAGCCACTTGCAAAACCTGCCGAGGCTGCCGTTGCCGTGGTAGCCAACGTACACGTCGCAGCTCCGGAGCTTGGCGTTGGACGACGGCGACGCCACGGAGCCCCGGGTGAAGGACACCCTCGGCACGGGGAACGAGAACGACACGCGTGGCGGCACGCCGACGCAGCCACCGCCGCCGCCGTCGGAAATCTTGGCCGGGTCAATGCCGCTGGAGTCGTAGCGCTCCGACGGCGGCGTGCGGGACGCGCTCGGCGCGTCGGTGTCCTCCGAGTGGGACCCGTTGGAGCAGGACGCCGGCGGCGGAGCCGCAGTGGTGATGATACTGGCGACCTTGCTCTCTTGATGCAGCTGCGGCTGTGGTTGCGCCGGCGCCGGCGGCTCGACGACTCGAGGGGAGATGTACGGGGACTGCAGCGCCGACACGAACGCGGAGGATGGCGGCGACGGCGAGTAGAGGTGCGGCGTGATGGAGATGGCCGGCGAGATGGGGTCGTACCGGTCGGAGCTGCTGCTGCATCCGGCATTGGTCCTGATGGTGAGGGACTTGGTGGCAATGGGGATATCCTTGGGCACATCAAGAAAGCTTGGAGCCTTCTGTTCTTCCTCCATGGCTTCCTCCATGGCTAGCAAATCACAAAGCTTGACGAGTTTGCTGGAAAGCGCTGCATGATCTGGCGCTCCTCATTTTTTTTCCTATCAAAGATTGAACAAAAGGGGAATAAAAAGAGCAGATTTTTATTAGAATCAAGAAAAGGAAGCATATCATCACATCTCATTCAGAAAAAATAACACAAAAA
This sequence comes from Dendrocalamus latiflorus, assembly GCA_017311315.1. NCBI lineage: Eukaryota > Viridiplantae > Streptophyta > Magnoliopsida > Poales > Poaceae > Dendrocalamus > Dendrocalamus latiflorus. The sequence goes on from CM029654.1 coordinate 5,502,001, forward strand.
ATGCAGCAATAACCTGTGCAGATTCTGCACTTGATTCCATCCACAAATGTGTAAAGAAAAAGCAGAGTTTTATTTCAAGAAACAGGTCAAGGAAAAACCTTACTGACTAGGTATCCTTCAAGAATCCACTGCCACAGCAAAAAACTAGTGATGATTTTTTTCTTCTTCAGGGCCACTTGCAGAACTGAGTCTTCAAGAACCAAAAATGGCAGAGAACCTGGAGTTGGATTTTAAAAATGGCCTACCTTTCCCACTCAAGCCATTGAATGGCATGGGTATAACCTCCTCCCTCCTGTCTCCGATCCTGTCCTAGGAGGAAATGAAGGGTGGAGGCCCATTCATGTCAAGCAAGTACAGTTTCAGTTTAAGGTCTCTAGAGATGACCACCACACCACCACCTAAAAAAATTGGAAGCCAAATGTGACATCCAAAGCTGCAAGTAAATGTGGAGCTACTACTACTAGTAGTACTAGCTAGTGCTAGTGCCACACAACTGCAAGAAGACCAGCACCATTTCCAATGGGGGTGAGAAGCAGCAAGCAATATGCCAAACCCACCCACCAACAGTAGTCCATATGCAGCAATGCTAAAGCTGGCCTCATGCCCAAAGCATCATCCTGTCCGTCCAGTTCCAGGATCACACCATCTGCAAAAGCTCAGTATTGATGAGAGTTTTTACCAATGTATACAGCCCTAGATGCAGCAAAGCAAGTGTGATTCTCATTTGGATGTATGTGCTCTGGGGTGCCCCACCCCCTAATTCACAGTGCCCAAAGTTTAGCTATAACCACAGTAGTACTAAACTAATGCAATGCAATGCCTTTGGTAAAGTAAACCCTAAGTACCAATGGGACAGCAAGCAATGTACACTCCAGTAGAGGGAGATCTTGCAGGGGGTAGACCAGAAGAGGACATGAGATAATGCTGGTGAGTGGGGCAGGCATGAGGCATGGCATGGCCTCACCTTGTTCGGCCTAGAAACCTGGACCCTAGAGGGAAAGACCAGTCAAACTGCACTACTACAACACTGCCCTTCGTTTGTCTGCCCTTGCATTCAAATCAAATGCTACCTTCCCGCCAAGCACAGAAACAAAACCTTCTCTCTCTCAGTTCACGCGCACAACATTCTCTCTCTCTAACACATGTTGCATAGCAGACGTGGCAGACTGGCCACTGGGTGGAGCACAGGAGCCATTGATGATTTGATTCTCTCCTGCCCGTTTCTGTGTGAAGATGACACATGTTGACCAAGGTCATCATGGGTGGGTTCTTTAACAATTATAACTTACAATTTTTAGTTTATGTTACAGTAACTAGTTTTTAAAAACAGAATTTATAGGTAGATTACAGTATAAATTTTATCAAATTCAACTATACTGACCAAAATTGCATGCAACTATTTTTCTATACGTATCGCCTCTCATGAACAGTCCAAAACTCAACAATTTCAGCCATGACGAGAATATAATAATCATCAATTTATTATTTATCTATAAATAATATTATTGCGTCATTCTACTCATTAAGTATACACTTTATATTCGCAAGAGAGAGACGTAACCATGTGGTCGTGAGCCTTTCCACGATCATTCCATAATCGTAAACCTTTCTACGAATATAACATAGTCGTAAGTCATTCTACGACCATTCTTTGGTCGTGATCTCTTCTACTGTAGAATCGTATGGCACAATCAGAGAGAGGTGAATTATTGTGTCCGCTTTTTACCACCTGAAATCAAAACCCAACATAGAGAAACAAAAGGTAACAATCTGGATTACCGAACGGAAATAACGACCACAGATGTTGCTTGTACGTGGTTGAAGATCCTCTGTTGCTCTAGTCATACGTGCTCGTTACGACCAGACGCTCTGTCGCCCGACTGCTCATTACGACCAGACGTTAGTCTCTATCGCCCAACCGCTCGGTATGACCGCTCATCCCAAACGCTTGCTCCGTCTATTCTCTTACGATCGCTCGGCCAGATCTCAAAATGACCACCTGCTCATTCCGATCGCTCGGTTTGATAACAGATCGATCGACTGCTCGTTGTGATCGCTCGGCACGACAACGACACACGTGGTCGTAATCTCCTTTTGCCTGATGTTCCCAGCCGTTCGACCACCGCCCGAACGAGTACACGCAAAAAAAACAGAGCACGGAAAATAGAGGAAAAGAAGCGATGCTCTGGAAGTCCTTGGAGATCTTTGTTCTGAAAAGAAACTGGTCTATTATTATATCATTGTGTTCTTGGCTACAAAGCACCTCACAGAACCCCTAAAAACCTTCTCCACGAAAGCCCTAAAACCTGTATGCTAGCCTACAGCCTCCCCTACTTTTATAGCCAGCGCACAAAGCGTGTTCTACTCGAACACCTCAAAACTGTGTCCTTAACCACTTGGACACGAGATCTTATCTCTTCCTCAATTTAAGGGACCCGAAACCCTTCTAAACACATGTTTTAACCAACTCGTACAAGTCATGGACTCCATCCACGACTTCATACAACACACACGACAAAACCTCCAAGATATCCCCTCCTGTATCTCCATCGTGCACCACCACTGCGTGCTCTCGCGTGAGCCCAATCACCTCGTATGACTACCTGACCGCCTAGACCTCAGATTACCCCCTCCTAGTCCCAGTCCTCCTCATCACCGACCATAACCGTCTCCACGCCTCCACACAGTATCCACCTTTGACCTCCACGTGCTCTAGCATGAGCTCGACCACCTCGCGTGACATCCCGACAGCCTGGACCTCAAATTACCTTTTCCTAGTCTCGGTCCTCCTCGTTACCGACCATGGTGTGACATCCCAAAAAGGGAAACTACTGTAATTGCAAAAATTATAAAATATTTATGTGGTTCTTCCCATGTTCTCAAAGATTTCCGGTGTTATTCAAATGTCTCGATTTGACTTCTTGCCAAAAGCCCGATTAATAAAAATCCAAACCTTGGAATCAAGATTCAAAAATTTAAAAATTTAGAAGATCTAAATTTACCCGGGAGTCTTAATTGCAAATTTAAAATTTAAATCCGGATCTTCGAAACCAAGGATAGAAATTTAAAACCAAGATAAAATCCTTCCATTCAATTTACATATCCGGAAATTAAAATTCTAAGAATTTAAAAGAATTATTTCTCCGAAACTCGCCAATCTTAAAATCTAAGGGTCAAATCCAAAATTTGAACCCAAGCTTTTAAATTGAAAATCTGATTGCAATTTCAAATTCAGAAATTTATCAAAATCACCAAAATCTTTCTTGGGCCGGCCCTTTTCTTTTCTTTTCTTTCCCCGGCCCGCTCATTCTCCTGGCTTCGGCCCAGACCACGTTCTTCTTCCTCCTCCCCCGTTTCTTCCTCCTCCGCCCGCAGCTCCTGGCGCTCGTTGGCCCAGCTCGCGTCGCTCGCCCCGCCCCGGTCCCCCCCCGGTCACATCCGCACTAGCACCCTACCACTGGCCTAGCCCCACGCCACTCCCCTACGTCGCTGCGCCATGCCGCTGCCCATGCCGCCGTACGCACCGCCATGCCCGGGGTACCCCTTGCCATGCCTTCGCCCATGCCGGCGGTACTCCCCTTGGCTATAAAAGAGCCCCGAGCATGCCTCCTTCCCACATCTCCTCCTCCCCTCCCCATTTGAGCTCGCCCGAGCTGTTTGATGCCCGCACCGCCGTCGCCGCTTTGCGCTAATTTCGCAGCCTCAAACCCTCCACAAGCCGGGTGCATCGCCATGCGCCCCCTGCCGTCCACCGCCCCCTCGCGTTTAATCGAAAAACCGAAGCCCGAGCACGCCGCGCGCGCTCCTTCCCCTTTTCCGGCCGGCCACCGCCATCTCCATTGCCGCCTCCACCTCGGTCGGCCCTGGGGCGATTCCACGCGGTGAGAGCACCTCCCCGGTGCACCGAGGCCTCCCCAACCCTTGGTCGGCGTCCTCCGCCCCCGGAGCGCACCCGCCACGGTCACCTCCCTCGCGCCGCCGCTCGTGACGATGCCGGCCTGCCTCCACCACCCTCCGGCCAGCCCGGCTGCTCAGGTGACCTCCTAATGCCTCCCTAGTGCCCATGCTCACCTCGCCTCCTCCCCCTTCCTCTCTGGCCATCGGCGCCCAACCGGCTCTCCTCCGCCGTCCGCTCCCCACCGCCGCCGGCACGCCACCCCGGCCGAAGCCGATGCCTCCTGGAGCATCCTCGTTGCCCTGGCGACCCCTTTTACCGGTCGCCGCCGCCTCCCCATCCGCCCTTCGCCGGCGCCACCACCCCCTTCCCCTGCCCGAGCACCTCCCCTGTTTCCTCTGCTTCTGCTCCCACTCTGTCAGCTTAGCTGAAGGCAACCGAAGACAGTCTCCTCTCTCTCTCTCTGTGTCTCTGTTATGACATGTGGGCCCCACTGCAGATTAGCATCAAGCTAATGGGTATCACCTACCTCCTCTCAATTTACTTCAAGGAGCAATCTTAGAATGTGTATTGTAAATGAAAATGGAATAAAAATTCAATTGTGTAATTAAACTACAAGGGTTATGAAATAAAATTACAAATTTAAGTTTGATTAATTGCACATAAGGACACATTGTGACTAAGAATAAGAAATAGAAAGTTACTTATAATGTCATAATGAGAAAGATTTATGCATTTAAATTAAAAACATAACGGTGGTTCATATGGTACCAATTGAGATTAGTACATCAATCTTCATATGCCAGTGAAACAAGATTATTCATGGACTATTTTCGTATGACAAGAAAGTCAACACGAATTAAATGGATGTTGCCGTTAAAATCTAATTCGTGAACCTAAGTAAAGAAATCTCTCTTATAAATCAAAAGTGCTAGAAATTTGATCCTAATAATTAGAGTTGCATATTTGAAGATTTGTAAAGATAATTTTAACGCCTCCAACCTCTACTCGGGAAACTTGAATAATAATTTTAATCGTATCAAAAACTCAAGCGGTTTAGATGCTACCTTTCATCCATCCTTCTAAATATATTCAAGAAAAACCAAGTTAAGCAATTTAGCAAGATTTTGCCACATAAAATGTCAACCATGAATCACTCATTCAATAGAAGGCAGACCGCTAATAATAAGATTGGTTAGTTAAGAAAATAATCAATCTTGTGCATAATAATAATTGCTTAGGCAATTAAGTTTCATATCCAAAACAAGTTGTTAAAAACAATGATTCATTGCGCTGGCCGCTGCTATCCTAGTTAAGTTCTGCCACATGAAATATCAGACTTACATTGAGTACTTACAAATCTCATGTAAAGCCCCCGCATCCTAAAAAAAATTACGAAGTTCTATCCCTCTTTGCTATCTTCGCTAACCCTTTTTATCTATCCGTAAGTCCTGCCTGACTCACGGGGCTTCCTTGATGAATATAAATTAATAAAGAGAAAGTCATCAAAGAAAAGGTCGAACCTCGCATTGCCCCGATCAGCTATGTTTTGACCTCTACCTTTTCAAAAGAGGGTATATTCCTGTAGACGCCTCTTCATTTTGGTCCCTCCTTATTCTAAATTTTCCCTCACGGTAAAGCTACTCGGCCACCACCTCAATCCTTCGCCCAGTTCATCTACCGCTGTGGTTACAGTACATTAATCCAAATCATCCTTCTGTTCTCAAGTCGTAACAAGTGTATAATTTAAATTAAATTGGGCTTTTCAAGTATTTGGATTTATTTGGTCTTTCTTTTTTTTGCTGCGTTTTAGAATTTGAAGACTCGACCAGGCGACGGATTCGAACGGTAAGACTGGGTAAAAGCGAAGACTAGGGAATTAAGATCGTGACTGAGTAGGCTTTGAGCAATCAAGGCCGCGGTAAATCAAGCAAGGCAAGTCATCACTTTGATCATATTGATCCTACATTTTATGCAAAACTATATTCTTTTAAACTATCAACTTGCATGCCTAATTTGCTATGCAAATATATGTCAAAGCTTAAGGTAGCTACACACCCACTTGATGTTGTATTAAATTTATTATGCCATCCTTTGATACTTGAATCACCTGATCCTTGTCACCATAGACATTAATGATAACTTTACTAGCTATAAGTCATTATAAATGCTATGCTAGTCTTGTCAAGTCCAGGACGCTAGTTGCCCTGATCATCAATCTTCAAAAACAAAAGAACTTGTTTTGGGACAGTCACGGGATGTACGTGGCTGAATACTTTGTGACTACTTATTTTATGCTTCTCAAAACCCTCAAAACCTGCTATATCTGTCTGGGCGGGTGGTAAGAGTGGTTGGTGTGGAAGTAGCACGAGAATATATGGTTTGTGGACTGAATCGCCCAGACGCATTAAGGACTTAATCCTGTGATGACTTCTCCGTGTAAAACAGTACAACCACAAGTCTGCAAATTGCAACTTGGCTAAGTAAATCTATCGAACCCCCGGAACTCATCTCACTGGTAGGGGAAAGGAGGATGCTACAAGGGCAAGAGAAGGCCTAAAGGGACACCGAGTGCAGGGTGAAGTTTCCAGCCGTGCTAGCGTTGTGGAGAGTTGCAGTCCGAATGTGCTAGTTTCCGTTGTTACATCCCGTGCAAAGTATGGGACCCACCGCAAGTAGAAGCAGCCCATAAAGTGAGATGACAAAAGGGGCTCGATATTTTGAACAGTTATTGTGATGATCTACTCAACCGCATGACTAAGGAATCGTGTGGAGCAACGAGCGGATCGTCTCTTGTGGTGAAAGTGTACAAACTCTGCAGAGTCAAAACTATTCGAATAGCCGTGCCCACGGTCAAGGGCGGACATGGGATTCTCCTCGAGTTAGTTCTATTTCAAAATCCTTTGTGGGTGGGACAGAAACCTATCAGAGGGATGTACTCTGATTTTGAATTTTTTTCCTAGAGGGACGTACTCCAGCGTGATTGATAATATGAAAGTGGCATAATGATCAAAAGCTAGCATAGGTGGATAGAACCATTTAATCGGTGGATGGAACCAACACCGCTATATTTATTGCACAATTTCAAACTCTTTAAAGCATGCTTATAAAATGCCAAGTCATAGAAATTTTAATTATGATTATTGCAAATGTCGCATTAAGCAAATAAAAGAACCTCAAGCCTCCTTTGACAGCCTTGCATCTATTATTATTGCATCCTGTGTGGTGGCTTGCTGAGTACCGTCGTACTCATTGTTGCTTAATTACCATCATTCAGTCAGAAAGGAAATAAAGTCAAGCCCTGCGATGCCTAAAAAGGGTCGACAGAGCTGGAAGACGAAGAGGCCATGGACTAGGTCGCGAACCCCAGTTGGCTGCCTGTGGGCAAGTCCTGCGGGTCCCACCTGTGTGAAGTTTTCGCTGCTGCCTTTTATCATTTTCGGTCTAACCGGCCCATGAGTAAGTATTACTGTATCATTTACGCTTCCGCATGATATGTTTTTGATATACAGTAATGTATCTCTGAGCACTATCTACTGATTCAGGGAATAGTGCGGTGGAATCACAGAGGATCTGGGTTTGCTAATCCGAGGTCTGACACATGGCCGCCTCCATGCCCACCTGCACATGCAAAGACCAAAGAAACCATCTCCTGGTAACACACATTAGCAAAACACACCCTTGTCTAGCCCCAGACAAGAGCTAGAACACCTACGACTATGCACCAGATCGTTTACAACCACATAGACTTATCGCTAACCAAACCAGATCTTCAGACCAACCAATATGACTGCTAACTCGTAATCCACAAGTACTCGAAAACAATACCGACTACGAGTCACAACCGTAACATGTACTCGAAGCCTACAAGTACAGACCACACTCCAACACACGACCGCTTACCACAGTCGTGAAACCTCTTCTATCGAGTACCGAGTCTTCTGACTACGAGTACCTCCATCCTCGAGTACCCACCTGGTACTGCTGCAACGACCATCCATCATTGACCATCACACACCGACCAGTCAACCACTGGCTCAATACGAGTACTTGACATACTTGAAGATCACACGAGTGAAGCACTCGAATTGACCATGAAGTCTTCGAGTACCGACCGTGAAGCATACATCAACCGATCGCTAAGCCTTCGACTATCGAAAATAGAACAACAGACTGTGAAGTCTACAAGTATCGACAAGACTGCCAAGTCTACGACCATGAAGGCACTCTGCAAAATCTACGACCATGAAAGCAGTCTACAAACCTATGACCATGAAAGCAGTCTGCAAAACCTACGGCCATGAACCGCAAAGCTCTACACTATCGACCAGTAAAACTTCGACAATCGAGTACGACTAGTAAAGTCTACGACTATCGAGTACTGTAGCTACGACCATGAAAGAGTACTGTAACTACGATTACCTGCCGTGGTTGAATGATCGAAGCCGTACTGCTGTGGTCGAAGCTAGGTGTGGCCGAAAGCTGCCGTGGTCGTAAGCTGAACGTGGTCGTAACATGCTGTGGTCGAAAGCTGAACATGGTCGTAAGTTGTATGTGGTCGTAGCATGCCGTTGTCGTAAGCTGAACGTGGTCGTAACACGTCGTGGTCATCTGTCATGGTCGAAGTCTGAAGTTCTGTGGTCTAAAGACTGAAATCATTCTGAACGTGGTCATTACTGAGCAAGACCACCCAAAAACAAAGACATTAACAGCAAAAGACCAAGTATTTCACAAACGTAAAATCCAAAGCAAACCAAAAGTCAATTATTCATCATATCTTAATTTACGACCATCCACATGGTCTAACATCTACAACTACCCTGACTTCGACCAGCTTGTCTACGACAACCTGCTACATTACGGGTATGTCTGACAAGACAGTTAACATATGAAGTTGTTCTCTGGAATAACCATTCGTAACTTTTTCCTATCTTTAGTGATAACTGCCTGGCGGCGAGGAGGTATCCTATCTCTGACGATAACCTCCGTCAAATAATTTATCGTCTGATACGTTGAGACGCCTCTTGGCATGGAGCAACCACCACATCTTCATACGCCATATAAAGGTTGAAGTCAAAAAGAAAGAGGAGAAACAAGCAACGCAAGCAACAAGAGAAAGGAGCGCAAGACTTTCAGCATTACTCTTTCTCTTGATAATAATCAGTACACACAATATAGCTACACAAGAGTATGATTGTTATTCTCTTCAGAGAAGGCCCAAACCTATATAAAATCCCTATGTTTTTCTCTATGCGGTTAGGTATTTGAGAGATCCCCAAATCAAATAATCATACATAAGATCGGCATTAGAACACCGACAAGTCATAAGCTATAAACCACAGTCCAAAAGAATCCACCAGTTGAAAAGGGGCATCTGAATGTTGTTTTGTGCTACTGGTGGTTTTTATCCGTACTTTTTAAGATGATGGAAATGTTGATATTAACATGGACGACGTATACAGTTGTGAGTTTAGGAAACCATTTGAAAAAAGCTGCTCCATCCATTTGTTTTACCTTATAGAGGAGCTGGAGCTAAATTCCATGAAAAAAAAATAGGACCATCCTTTTAGGGCTTTTCTTCAAGCGGGTAAAAGGATTGGACGAGGGTTCATCTAGCGGTCTATACTCAAGTTCAAACCGGAGACCAAAGTTTTAGAGCTTCGATTTTTTCCCCCAAGAATTGTGTGAGGAAGGAAGCACACTTGTCAATGCTGCACAGTTCAGACACTGTGCATCTAGTAGTAGAGTCATCCAAAGATATGTAGGGAAAGTAAATATCTACTGTATTTATGTTTTTTTAAAAAAAATTTACGGAAGGGTTATTAATTTATCTTATAAATCATTTCTCAGTACAAATGGTACTGCCAACAAGAATAGCCAAGAAACTTGCCTACTAGATACAATCATTAATCAATGAGCACGATTCTGCACGGCTTGCAGTATAAATAGGGCTGGATATTGTAAGGACCCAGATATTAACATCTGGATTCCTCTGTGATTACTGCACTATTCCCTGGATCAGTAGATAGTGCTCACAGTTACAGTAATGAATATCAAAATACATATCATGCGGAAACGTAAATGTAATAGCAAACTTACACATGGGCCGATGAGGCCGAAATCATTAAATTGCAGCAGCGGAAGAACAAAGCACACAGGTGTGACCTTCGGACATGCCAACAGGCAGCCAACTGGAGGTTCGCGACCTAGCTCTCGACATCTTCATCTTCTTCGCCATCGTGATCCATAAGTATTATTGAGGCGTAGTGATCCGATTCCTGCTTCTGAATTTGTCGCAAAAGCGAGCGTGAGCACTCCGACCCCGTGCTCAGCGAGCCAACACACAGAATGCAAGATATAACATGTATGGCTAATCAAGGATGGCTTAAGTTTATTTTATTTTTGCGAAGAGTGCTTTTGAATACAATTACTTAAAAATTCCTGAGACCTAGCATTTTGAACAAAAGCATATTGTTCAAGAACATGCAATAATAATAGCGATCCAGATTCCATCCACCGTTACATGGCATCTGCACCATATAGCAATTCTTCAGCGTTATAGCCGCTTAACTTACCACTGGGACGACACCCAGGACAATTCCAAACTAGGGCCTTACACTGCCCTTCCACTTTTCCAACCCATCATAAAGCATTTTGAAATAGAACTATATCTGGTTAAGTTCCCATGTCCGCCCTTGACCGTGGGCACGGCTATTCGAATAGTTTTGACTCTGCAGAGTTTGTACACTTTCACCACAAGAAACAATCAACTCGTTGCCCCACACGATTCCTTAGTCATGTGGTTGAGCAGACCATCACAGTGACTTTTCAAAGTATCTAGTCCCTTTTCTCATCTCACCTTTATGGGAAACTGCCCACTTGCAGTGGGTCCCATCTGTGCGCGGGATGTCCCCCACGGCTACTAGCGTACGGGCTCCACTCCCCTCTGCGCTAGCACGACTGGGAAACTTCACCCTACACTGGTGTTCCTTCAGGCCCCCTTGCCATAGCGTAGCCCCTTCACCCCCCTACCAGTGAGATGAGTCCGGAGTTTTGATAAATTTACTTAGCCAAGTTGTAATTTACAGACTTGTGATTGTACTGTTTTACCCGGGAGGTCATGACAAGATTCAGTCCTTAGTGGTATCTGGGCGGTCTATCACTGACCCATTTTGTGCATCCACTGCACCACACTCACACCATCCAACCAAATCCGCCCAGATATTTAAGCAAGTTGGGAATTTTGAGGGTATAAAATAGTCATGTCAAATATACCAGTCATTCCCACCATGACTGCCTAAACCAATTTCTTATCATAAAAAGCGATCATGACGTATGGGGCATTTCAGCGCCCCCTGAGTATTAATGCAACACTAAGCATAGCATATCATTAGGGACTTATTTTCGAAATATTAGTATTATATTTTTGCTAGGGCGACAAGGTTTACACATTCAATCATTCCAAAGGAGGGGTAATATTATTCAAGGTAAACATTGGCATTTAACTAGAATATCAAGTTTAGCATGTATTTGCATAAAAATAACAGCATGCATTTTGTTAATTTAAAATAAAGTAATTTGCAGAAAATGTAGGTTCAACATGATCAAAGTATTGACTCGCCTGGTGCGGTTTAGCGGTCTTGAGCTCACTCAAGGCTTTTTGATTTGTCGATCTTGATCTCGCTTGCTCCATAGAATCTCCAGGACTCCAGTTTCTAGCTACGCGATAAACGACTGAATCCAAATAAAAGCAAATAACTCAAAAGATCCAAATAAATCCGAATAAACTTAATTTAGTTTTATTATGAGTTAATGAGTGATTTGGGTGATTTGTGGTAAGATCGTTGGTAGAATACGATGACTTGATATTTTGACAATAATATCTTTTATTATTTTTGTATTTATCAAGGAAGTTCCACGAGTTAGAATGGACCTATGAGTAGGTATTATTTTGTCTAACGTTACTTTTTAGGGTATTTTAGCTTACCGAATTAATTTTAGAGTGCTGGTGTATAGCATTTTATGGGGTGACATTTTATGTGCATTTAGTTGCCACTAGTCATATCTTATGATTTCATGCTCATCATTCCTATTTATTCATCTAGTATTAAGATTTAATTAATGGTACCATTATTATTTTATCTATGCTTTAGTTACTACTATGTATATTCATTATATTTAACTTTATTTCCTTATTTCTAATTTTAGTTTAAATTTAGCAATATGAACAATGCTTGATGATCTAGGCTATTATATTTTTAGCATCTATATACTATGATGACCTTCTAATTTGAGTACTCCCTAGAAACTACTGATACCGATACTTTATCCTTTTACAAGTCGAGCCTACTGTACACGAGTACATTTTGTCATCGTTATTAACTAAAGCTACCATTTATGATTTCATGATTGGCAGTATTCTAATGATAGGGTTACATGTAGGTATTTTAAATAGGGTCTACGGCGAACGCAGGGATCGCACTGCTATATGTACTAATGGCTGCATGCAAGCTATCCGCTTTACCTAACCACATATTTATATATATATACATATAGACGCTTATATATATTCATTTACTTAAATAGTCTCTACATTCTTTTAATTGTTGTTTAGCTTTAGTCAAAATTTATTTACCTAGCAAAAGGGATATTCCAATATTTGGTAATTAGCAAATCCTACCACTAGAGTTCATTTAAGGACAACATTTTTTTTAAATACTAGGCATAAATCTAAATTTTAGTTAATGGAAATCTTTATTTGGTCATTTACCATAAGTTGTACTTCTTTATCGAAGTCTGTGATTACTATTTGGTCTTTTGATTAATGTTTCAAATAGGATTAATTATTCAAACATAATGACTATTCCACATTTATGTATTATTCAAGCTGGTTTTATAGCTCAATTGAATATATTAGCTTTTCTAAACTATTTACAAATTTTTCCTTGATTTGTCCTGAACTGAAATGATCAATGATTAATAAAAATAAAAGAAGGGAGAATTGCACCGAGGGGGAACCGAACTCTGGATCTATTGCCTTCACTGAGCTGACCAACCGAACATCTATTCCTTAGCGATTTTATTGAAGGGGTATTATAGTTGAGTCAGCACATGCATGGGGCAAAGCAGAGCATAGCGGCGGCGCTCGGGGCTAGCCTTGCCGGTGGCAGGCAGTGGCCGGAGAGGTTGGGCAACCGGGCAAAATGGGTCGCGGGGAAGGGTGTAGGCCAAGTGGGGCGGTGGCGGAAGTCGGGAAAAGGCGAGGCGGCTCGGACGACGAGTTGAGCGGCCGGCGGTGGGGGTGAAAAAGGGCGGCGACGCTGGCGTGGGAGAGGACGGCAATCAACGTGCGTGTGAGCCTAAGGGAGTCCAAGTGATGCTCACCATGCTGCCGGTTGGGTCGGGGAGATTCCGGAGTCGACTGGCGGCGTGAGGCGGGATCGGGCGGCGGAGGCGCACGGTGCCGGCGATCTACAGTGGACGGCGAGCTTCGGTGTCGGTCGGAGGAGGCTCAGGGCGGTGAGAGGATGCTCCCTAAGCAACGAATTGAAGAAATGCGGCCCGAGGAGACGGCGGTGGTGAGAATGGCGGCGGCGGCCGGGATTGGGGAATTTGGTCGTGGCAGTGAGCTAGGGCGCAGGGAGCTCAATTCCACGGGAGGGGAGAACTAGTGGGGCAATGCGGTGCGGCCGGGGAAGTTCCCTCGCCTTTATAGGCCACGGGCAGACCGGGCGACGTGCGAGCGGTTCGGCGGGGGTCGGCGGTGTCAGGCGGCACGTTGTGGGCAAAGGCGCCGGGAGCGGGTCGGTGCAGCGGGAGGCTAGGGCGGCGCGACGTGGGCTCGACGCGGATGCGGCGGACGTGCGCGGTCTGCCAACCGTGTCGGTCGGCTTTTTGACCGAGCGAGGAGATGAGAGAGGCGACGTGGAGATTGCTCTGCCACGGGAGAAGAAAGGAGGAAGAGACAAGAGGAGGAGCAGGCGCTCGGGCAAGGAAGAGAGGAAAAAGAAGGGGAGAGGCGCTGGCATTCGGGACCCGCGGGGCAGTGGGGGCGCGGTGGAGCTGGGCTGGGCTGCCTCGGCCGGCCTGGCTTCCTTCCCCCATTTGTTTTTTTATTCTTTTTCTTTTGTTTGTTTAGTTAATGTTTATACATATGTATATACAAGTATATACCTTATACACACATATATACAGTATATATATGTGTTCCTATTTTTGTGTATGCACATATGCATTTGTTTTATGTATATATTTATTTGCACATTAATTTTACATATATGTATATATTTCCCTCATGCCTATATATTATTTTTGTTGTTATTATTTTATAAATATGTGTGCTCATGGATGTATATGTATATAGGTATGTATAATTTCTTATTTTGTTATTTTTCTGCCTTCAATAAATTCTTGCTTATTTTTATTTGCTATTTTTTTTAATAGGCTCTTTCTTGCACAATTTATATATGCACTCACATACATGTACATATATATACATTTATATGTTTGTATTTTGTACACTCACTTTTTATTGCTATTTATGTCATGATTTTCAAAATGAGGTTTTATATTCTAATTCAGGTTTCTCTTTTTCTAGACTGGATCATCTTTTCAGATTCGTGCTTGAAATATTATCTTTCTATTATTTGCACCTTTCTTTTTAAGGTGTCATTAATATCTGTCTTTGTCTTTTAAGAATTCTTAAATTTTGTAACCTCATTCAAATTCGGAAAAATACCATAAAATGCCAAATTCCAACAAAATATATTATAAAATAATTCAAGAAATTCATATTTTCAAATTTAAAATTTCCAGGATGTTACAGATATCGAGCTGGCTCGGCTCGGCTCGGTCTGGCTCGGTAGGATAACGAGCTGGCTCGAGCTGGCTCGTTATAACTAACGAGCTAAAAAGCTAGCTCGGCTCGGCTCGCCAAAAAGCTCGAGTTAGCTCGTTTGGCTCGTGAGCCAGGGCCAAAAAATGTCTCCATCATATATTCATCCATGGAAGCATGGCTCGTTTGGGTACAATAGAGTACAAATTAACACATGCATGGCTCGTTTGAGTACAATAGAGTACAAATTTACATATTAACACATGCAATAGAGTACAAATTAGGTCCATGGAAGCAGCATATGCATATCTAAATTCCTGGAAGCATGGCTCGTTTGGCTCGCGAGCGGCTCGCGAGTTGGCTCGTTATAGCTAACGAGCTAAAATCTTGGCTCGGCTCGGCTCGGCTCGTCTCGTTATCCTAACGAGCCGAGCCGAGGCAGCCACGAGCCGAGCGAGCTAACGAGCTTCGAGTTTTTCGTCCAGGCCTAAGTATAAATGATCCATCAATTCTAAACCACTTTACAATTACTATTACAATTCAAGGAGCACTTTCTGAGCTCTAGCAAAGAAAGATAGGCTTAGGGCCTATTTTTTTTAGCTGCAACTTATGATTTTTGGCTGTTTGTGACAAAGATTACAGAAAGAGATACTTGTTTACGATTTTGGTTGATACAGATGTTACGCTTTTAATATGTACTACAATTAACTTGTAGATCTCGTCTTGAAAACATACTCCATTTAAAAGTTAAGTACTGTAGTAAAAGCCAAAAGCCGTTTTTAGAAACCGTAAAGAACATACACTTATTCTTTTGAGCTAAAACTTATGATCTTTAGTTGAAAATTTTTGAACTTTAGCTGTTTACTAGAGAGCATACGGAAAGAGACACTCGCGTGCGATTTTAACCGATCTAGATGAAGTCACTATAATATCTACTATAATCGACTTATAACCCCACCTTAAATAAAGAGTCCGTTTAAAAATCATGTACTATAAAAAAAGACTAGAAATTAGAAACTGAAAAGAAGAAACCCAAACTTCTCGTAAAAGCTTGTGTGGTTAGTATAGTTTAAAGAAGGAAAAATGGATACGTGGTGGTTAATGAGAGGTTAACACGGCCTAACATATCATATCCCCATCTTTAATCAAAATTGTTTTTCACCTCCTCTGATAGGGATCCAACTCGGGTTTGGAGCTATACTACTCCATACATAAATTTCTTTCCAGTGAAGTATAAACGTGTAATACTTAGCAATACCGATGAGCACCAATTTCGAAGCAAGTCAGATAATGGGCTGATACTACGCTGCTGCACTGCACAATATATCGTTGTTGAGAAAGCTGCTAGCCCTACGTGATAGAACAGTATGGGAGCAGACCATGTGTTTTAGGGACTGTTTAGAACAGAGGAATTTCACAGGAATATTGCAGGAATTTTACAGAAAACAGTTCAATTCCCGCAGGAATCGTGAAAAATTCCCGCATTCCAAACAGGGCCTAAGTGTGTATGTGGGCATGCTATCATATGAAGAAGTATATGGGATCTATTATATGGATCAATTATTTGTTCAGTCCAAGAGAGTAGGCTAGGCCCATACTATGCACATCACTACATCAGGAGCCAGGTCATGTACTTTCTATCGAGTCATCCCAAAAGGCCAATGCCTTTATTCAGACCTTAAATCGATTAGGCTGTGATCGTTTTGGTTTCGGCTTTTAGCTTCTGGTTTATTTTTCACTATTCATAAATTTCGTCTTTTTCTGAACTTTGAACTTTTTGTTGAGCTTTTTTGCCGGTTCTTTTTTTCCCGTATTTGTTTGTATTATACGTAATAGGCTAATATATTTTTTTAATATTTTTTAAATTTAATTATGCTAAATAAGCATCTGTCAGCTACAGTGTTTTTTCAGCCAACTACAATGCTTTTCAGCCATAAGCCACAAAAAAACCCAAATGATCACCACTAAGCATGCCGAAGTTTAATTAGCGGGAGCCATTACGATTATTTGTGAAACATGCTTGAATGAAACAAGTATTCCTTTCTTCCCAAATGAAATACGTAGTGTATTTGTATGTGTCCCGTCAAACTGTAGAACAGTTCTCTTCTAGCATCCCATGAAATGTCCAATCAATCCATCAGGCCATCACAGGTGACACCTGCCATGCACTTCCTAATTAAAACAATACTGACCCCATACTTAGACGGTGTTCGTTTAGATTGCCCCGATCGGTTAGGTTTAAACTTCTGGCTTCCAGCTTATTTTTTACTATTTATAAATTTTGTTTTTTTAAACTTTTGGCTTTTTGTTGAGCTTTTTTGCCCGTTCTTTTTTTCCGTATTTGTTTGTTTATACGTAATGGGCTAACATATTTTTTATATTTTTAAATTTAATTATGCTAAATAAGTCTCTGTCAGCTACAGTGTTTTTTCAGCCAGCTACAGTGTTTTCAGCCATAAACCATGAGGTTTTAAGCCCAACCGATCACCACCTTAAAAGTTTAGGCTAGACGTGCTCATTTAGATTTAAAAGTTTAGGCTAGACGATGCTTATTTAGATTTAAAAGTTTAGACTTATGACTTTTTTTACCATAACAGTTAAAAATATGTTGTTGCTACTGGTAGCTTTTTCAGCGTAATTGAATTTTAAAAATATATCATCACGAACAATGCAAATAAATAAGGGGAAAAAAGACAAGAATACCCAAAAAATAACAAAAAATATAAAATAAAATTAAGAAACTAAAAACTGGAAACAGAATCACAAATGAGCAAAGCCTTAAAACACCTACCACAAATAAAGGTAAAATTTTTGCTTTTTAGCCCAAAATTTGAAAGTTTTTTACATATGGACTCCTGGAGAAAAGTTTTGCAAAAATGGACCATTCTCTCGGCGCCAAAGCATATGGCGCCCAGGGTACATGGCACGGCGCCATATGCTTAGGCGCCATGAATTGACACGTCGGAGTCAGGGTGGCATAGCACGGCGCCAAGGCCCACGGCGCCGTGATATGCATCTACGACGCTAAAGGCCGTGGCACCGTGCGTCGGGACTTAAGCCCGAGCGCGTCCCCCGGCCCCCAGCTCCCCCTCACTGCTCCTCTGTTCTAACAGTAAACCGCTGCCGCCCCCCTCTATCCCCCCTCTAAATCCTCTCAAATCCACCGATTAATCTCGCGATTTTGCTTCCAAATCGGGCAAGCAAGGTAAACTCTCTCCCCTTCCTTGATTTTTTTGCAATAGATATGGATTATTTGAGGTACATTTCGTAGGGCAAGATTTGAATCCCTAGATGAAATTAGTTCAATTATGAGCGATTTTAGGTTACGTTTGTAATGGATTTGCGTAATGTAAGAGAAGTACTGTGTATTTGGATAGGTTTTAGGGTTTGATTATTATTATTATTTATACATGGTTGTGTTCGGTTTTAGGTTTTTAGGGTTTCATATACCAAATAGGATAATTTCATGTCAACATGGGAAAGATTGTATGTCCACCTAACCCTTAGTAGCTTTGATTATTGTTTATATTTACAAAATTATATTTTTACCACCACCCGTAATTTATATTTGCATTCTAATTCAAGTGGCAAAGACAACTTATTGTCAATTACACCAAGTTATATATATATATATATTGATATATATATATATATATCAATAATGTCTTTGATAAATATATGTCGGTATTTACAGTTAATATTAGTGACCTAATATTTAAATTATTTACCATAATTAACTTACTAATCTTTGTTGACATGTATTTAACCAAGGGTAAATCAATTTGATTCCAATTATTATTCATGTTGATTCCAATTTCATAATTCAATTTGATTATTATTTTTATTTATAAATCATGTTTTATAAATTTCTTATTTGAATATTTCTTAACCATTGAATTCTAAAATTTATCATAGGATGGCGAGATACCGGCTGCTAGACGAGTTCTACGAGAGGGAGCACCGCGGCAGGCTCACGGAGGACGGCCAGGTACGTGTGTGGTCGAAATGTACATGTGTTCAACTTGATGGTCACGCAGCTAACTTTTATAGCAATTTTCAGGAGATACCCATACTTCGTCCTCGAACCCATGATGGGTTCCAGTTGATGCGCTACGACGACCGCTATACCCCACTGCTACGCCGTGCTGGGCTTCACACGGTCGCTAACCTATTACGGCGGGGCATGCCGATCTTCAACCCCGCAGCTTTGACCGCACTTGTCGACAGGTGCATTTTCTCTATCGGGTCTATTTGTTTTCGCTTCTATATTCTTACGTACGTAACTAATTCTTTTCTCCTTGTACTACTAACAGGTGGAGGCCAGAGACACACACGTTCCACCTTCCCTGTGGGGAGATGACCGTCACACTGCAGGACGTGGCGATGATACTTGGACTTCCCATTAGGGGACAGCCGGTTATCGGCCCGGCGGTGTCTGAGGGCTGGAGGGCACGTGTGGAGGCCTTCCTGGGCACGCCATTGCCTCCTACCCCAGATAATGCCAGGCGAGGCCGCGTCTCAGGGGTCCACCTTAGATGGTTGCGGAATACCTTTGGCAAATGCCCTGCTGCCGCGGACGACGCCACGGTGACCTACCACTGCCGCGCCTGGGTCCTGCACATGTTCGGGGCAGTGCTGTTCCCGGACGCCACGGGGGATGCCGCTTCGTGGATGTACATCCACTGCCTCCAGGACTGGGGGACGCTGGACAGTTCAGCTGGGGCTCGGCGGTCCTCGCATTCCTCTACCGCCAGCTTTGCGAGGCCTGCAGACGCAAGGCGCCCACGTCGATGCTCGGTGGCTGCGTCTTCCTTCTGCAGGTGTGGTAATGCATTTATTTTTCCTACAGTTCTTTGTTTTTGTGCATGGCTAATCGTGTGTCTGCCCGTATGTTCACTTGCTAGGTGTGGATGTGGACACGCATTCCAGTGGGGCGCCCTCGAGTGTTCCAGGCGCAGCCTTGGCATCCACTGGGTGTGGATGACCTCGGCCCCACTGTTGCGTACCTGTGGGATACAGTGTCAGTCCCGTTCGCGACTACTCAGCGGGCGTACGTGGATTTCAGCAACGAGTTTGACACTTTGTCTCCCACGATGGTAAGAAATTGGTACTGCATTTATTTATTCTACAGTTCTTGGTTTTTGTACATGGCTAATCGTGTGTTCGCTTACTAGGTGTCCTGGGAGCCTTACTCCGAGCCACAGGTTCTAGCGCTACCGCTTAGCACCATGTGCCGCAGGGACTCCCATATTTGGAGGATGAGGTGTCCGCTGATCTGCTTCTATGCCGTGGAGATTCACCTCCCCCACAGAGTTGCGCGGCAGTTCGGCCTCGTGCAGTTCTTCCCCCCAGAGGGGATGTCGACTTCTGTTGAGTTGCAAAAGTAAGTAACAATTTAAAATTCTTTTGGTTCGTAACAACTATTGTTGACATCTGCTATATGTACAGGTTCGACAGGGTCCGCCAACGAAAGGTGACGGACTTCGCTGATCACCACCGACAGTACGTGCAGTGGTGGAGGAAGATGGAGGACAACTGCGAGCCGGACAGTACCCCCCACAGTAACGCCAGCTTCCGGGGTTACTTGTCCTGGTACCACGCTGCCACGCGCTACAGGCTGAGGCAGCAGTGGACCGATGTCGACTACGCGGACCTCGCTTCGTCCGAGGACGAGGACACTGCGTACGACAGGCGTGCGAGGGAGGGCACAGTGGTCGAGGCCGCTCCGATTCTCGATCGAGTGGTACGGAAAGCATGATATTTGCAATACTTTGGTTCCGTACGTTTATCTCGCACTTATGTTTACTTATTTCTTTAGGGGACTTCTCTCCAAACCTCGGTGCGTGAGATCGACGAGGTTCTCGGCCACCTGGACAGCGAGAGCCACCCCCTGAGGGACTTCCTGCAGGTACGAAGATAATTCGTTAGGTTATATCGATTCAGCATGTATGCAATTATGACATATCATTACTTGCAGAGACTTTGACGTCGCCTCAGTCGGGCGGCAGGTCGGTGTGGTTGCCGCGCACGCTCAGACGTGATCGTACCACTGGCCTCCCAGCGCTCAGCCGATGCAGCGTCGTCATCACACATCGGCTGGCGCCAGTCCACGAAGAGCTCGTCACGCACTCCGATTTTTAGTCAGGGCGATGACGACGACGACGAGGCGGAGCAGGGTGACGACGTCGAGGAGGAGCAGGGTGACGACGTCGAGGAGGAGCACGAGGACGAGGAGGCATCTACCCAGGACGAGATTGGGATGTCGCAGATGCCTTACGCACCGTCTACTCAGGCTTCGCAGCGGCCTCGTCCCCCGAGCACGTATACTCCAGGGAGTGATGCTCTAGCCAAGGGCAAGGGGAAGGCCAAGAGGCAGTGATGTTTTGAGACTTTTTTTATAGACATGTGATATTTTCAGACTTATGTCGTATTTTGAGACTTTTGTATAGTTATGTGGTATTTTGAGATTTATTGATAGTTATACGATGTTGTTATTTAGGTTTTCAGATGTTTCATGTGTGAATGTATATGTATGTCTGTATGTGCATATGTTTTACAAAAAAGTTTGCTGTTTTGCTGTTTTTTGTCAGGTGTAGCTTACACGGCGCCATACCCTTTGGCGTCGAGCTCTGTATATACGGCGCCAGACTCCAAACACCCTGGCGCCGTATATACACAGCTCGACGCCAAAGGGTATGACGTCGTGATAGCTACATACGGCGCTCGCATGTTTGGCGCCGCGATAGGTGGACTTGCAGCAAGGCATGGCGACCACGTTTGGCTGGCTAAGTCAGAACACGGCGCCACGGCCTTTAGCGCCGTAGGTGCATATCACGGCGCCGTAGGCCTTGGCGTCGTGCTATGCCACCCTGGCTCCGACGTGTCAATTCACGGCGCCAAAGCATATGGCGCCGTGCCATGTACCCTGGGCGCCATATGCTTTGGCGCCGAGAGAAGGGTCCATTTTTGCAAAACTTTTCTCCAGGGGTCCATATGTAAAAAACTTTCAAATTTTGGGCTAAAAAGCAAAAATTTTACCAAATAAAGCAAGTGAAGCAAAACTAGTAGGAACTTGCATGAGGGCCACCTTGCATTGAGTACCAAGTAAAGAACACAGCAACCTTTACAGGTCCAATCACTTCGATCAGTTCCAACTACCTATTAAACCATCACCTTCTTTATGCACATTATGATCACCGATCACATATCTGCAATTAAGTTAGTAAATCCTAACACAACCGTCAACATCTCAGCCAAATTAGGAAATTGTTGTCCGTGGACTTTTTTCAGGTGCCAAGAACTGAACTACAAGGTGATGCAGCAGAAGAACAAGTTACTTTCTATGCTTTCAATATTGCCAATAAATTGGAATACATGTTTTTTTGAGTTTATGGTTTCTTCTAAATAAACAAATTGGACAGTTTTTCTGTCACCATTTCGAAGCAGCTTATTAGGATACCTTTTTAAGTGACTTATCAATATTCAGTTTGTTCATATAAACACTCAGTGACACTGCTCTTGGTGTCACCTTGCAATCCAATGCCCATATCACATTATCTGTCGGTCACTGGTTAGACATTGCAGTTGCAGAGGGGAAGGTGGATGTGGGAATTTTTTTGGTAAATAATCTATATTTTATTTAAATAACAGTAATATACCAACGTAAATATTTTTTTACAAAAATAACTTCCAGTCGTCTAATCGTTATGCGACTGGAGCCTATCGCCCAACGGCCGCGCGACGCACAAGCTGTCTGTGGGCCGTTGGGCGACAGGTTCCAGTCGTCGAGCTGTTGGGCGACTGGAGACTGTCGCCTAACGTCGGCTAGGCGACTACATTTGCAGTAGCTCGGCTGTTCAACGACTGCAAATGACCCATTCCTATGGCAGCTAGGAGGCAATATTGGTTGATTTATTTGTGATTTTCGTAGATTACGAATGATAGATAATCTGTTAGATACACAATAACAGTTTGCGATCGTCGTATGTTATTATAGTGCAAGAATTTTCGTGAAATTTTTTTGTGAATGATTGAAATAACAATGATTGGTAAGTATGAAGGTAAGTGATATTGTGATGTAACCGGGAATTCATACATGGAGAACTTATTCGTTAATGTTGTTGGATGACTTGCTACGCGAATAATTGAATGCGAAAAGACGAGAAAATATGCTTGTCTGAATTAAAATAGACTTCATAGTAAAGTTGGGGGTAACACGGTGCGTAGGGTTTGGTTACATGCATAAGAAAGAGCATCATACACAATGCAACAAAGCAAACTACTCGTACGATACATATGTGCATTTTTAGAATGGTACCAAAATTGACCTTCAGGTGACTAGTTAGTGCGGGACAACCCGACCTACTGCGTGGATCGGGGCCATTTTTCCTTCCTTGCGAGCTCGGTGTTGAACTCCTCGGTGGCCTCTTTTGCCTTGGCCGCAATTTTTCTCTTTTTCTCGTGCTCCCTCTCGTAAGCCTCACGCTCCCTATGCGTGCACGCTTCGAGATGAGCTTTTGTCTACCAACATATACGCTCGATCTGCTCATCATTGCGGCGCTCCTCCCGGATCTCGCAGGCCCTTTTAACATCCCACTCCTCGAAGTCGAAACCCCACTAGTCATGTAGGTGGATCTCTAGGTCAATCCACTTGCAGTAGCCACATAGCGGTTTCCGGGACTGCAGTTAGATGGGGGAGGTTGTTAGTGCGTACTTTAAAAGAGAAATAATATGGGGAACACACCGTAACTGGTCCTTACCGGCTGCTAATAATTGTTCGTGTCTCGACGGCGGTCGGGATAGTCATAGGATTAGTTTGTGTAACCCCAATAATGCATACCCAGACTGAGCCATTCTTAGACTTAAAAAACTTGCATGGGTCCCTGCACTAATAAAGGGGCGGCATCACTCTCTCAGGCGAGTGTTGCGGCAAACACTTAGTTGGAACATTCGGGATGGGGTTCTTGCTACGGGTGACATCATTGCGGGGAGCTGACCTCCTAGCACGCTCTGCTTGTTCCTCCCGAGCCACTGCAGCCCTTGCTTGTTCGTCGCGAGCAGCAACAGACCTTGTAAGTTCGCAGGTCTCCTCCCATTGGTTCATCATCTTGTCACATTGCTTCTTCTGCCTCTTGTCCAACCCGACGTGGTGAAACAAGCTCCGGTGTAGTGTTGGGTTTGGTTGCATAGTGTTCTGTCCTAGATCTCTTTCACCTCTTTTTATAAACCAAAGGGTTGGCATGGTGTGGTTTATTCATGTGAGTAGGCTGCAAGGCAGAGTGTTACCTTGTCTTTCAAAAAAGTTGCTGGCGGAAAGCTGACCAGCTATCGTAATTTTTACTTTCCATGAATACGATGGCCAGGGGCATAATTTGATTGTTGCCATCAATGCCAATGGCTGTAAGGATCCAACCATTGTATTTGCTGGTCAAAAAGGTCCTGTCAACTAAGATCACGGGAAGCATATGCCTGAATGCCTCGATGCACGTACTGAAAGCTAAGAAGGTCCTCTGCAACACCGCAAAACTTGGCGGCCTTGTAGATGGCTTGCCCTTCACAGCAGTGTACGTGCCTGGGTTCTTGTCCTGCAGCACCTGGAGCATACGAGGAAGATTGTCGTACGCCACTTTGAAAGACCTGAACCATTTTTTCAAAGCCTTTTTCTTCGCACGCCATGCTTTCACGTAGCTAATATTGTACTTGAATTTCTTCTCAATAGCCACCATGCTGTGCATGACCTCCATGTCCTTCTTCTTCACTATCTCTCCATACATCAGATTGGCTATAAAAGCAGACGCTAGGTTATGATGTCTCGACAAAACTCTACTAAGACTATAGGAGTGCGGCTCCACTTTCGACATAATCTAGTGAGTCTCATACTTTGATCTACGTGCGTGCACCCTTCAAGGACTTTGGTCTACGTCCTCCTCTCTGTTGTATATGTGTTGACCTTGTGAACAAAGAGGAAGGCTTTAGATTGCATGCGTTACATCTAGAGGTGGATTGTGTATCCACTTGAGTGGTGTGCATCCGTTGCATGTGATGAGAGTCAAGCAAGGGTTTGACTTATTATTCTTGGAGTTTGCTGACTCCTGGACGGCATTGGAGGCGTCGTGCACGGTGATCTTCAAAAAGAATGTTATGAGAAGACCCGATAAAGTTGTGAAGGTTGGAGCTCACCTACTCGGAGCGACAAAGAGCTACCACTAGTGGATTAAGGTGTTTCAGCTTAATTCGTGAAGCTGGTCCAATTCGTTTGGGCTAACCTCAACGTGGACTAGGGGAGATCAGCAAGTCTTCAATCACCATAGTAAAAAGCAACCGTGTCAATTGTGATTTATTTTCTTGTGCTCTATTTACCTTCAAGTAATTTACATTCATAGAATTAAATTAATTGCTTGTCATCCTAGAATTGCATACCTTGATATAAGCCTTAGAGTGATTGTGCACTTAGGTGAACATAATTAATTTAGGCGATATTTGTACTAAACCAATTCAAGTTAAGCTTCCACATATTATACTTGGTCTAACTAAATAGGAATTGATAATTAATTAGAGCAGATATAGAGAATGGTATATTGTTCTTTACTCAATCGATGGGATAAAAAATTATCATACAATGCATCTCGGTCAAGCCATCTAATGGACCTCCCTTCTCCCCTTTTCATGTCCTTACCCAAACGTGGCTATCTCTCCATCAATCTTCCGACTCTCTCTCTCTCTCATGTAGTTCTCCACACCATGGCATGGCGAATGCAGCGACCAGCAGCCAAGGCAATAAGCAGTGAGCACAACGATGCACATGAGCAGGCAAGGCGAGCACGTGCACCCAGCGGACGCGGCCGTGCACTTCGGTAGGCAAGTTTGCTAGCCTAGCTGCGATGGAAGCTCGTGGGCTCACGTGCCCAACAATGCCATCAGCAACATCAACAGGGCTAGTAGCCAAGAGAGTCATGAGCAAGCAGCGAGGAGAGCGCAAGCTACCGCAAGCGGGTGTGGTGGCATGCGGTATGCTTGAAACATCATATCCTCCTTGCCTTCGTTGCCGCTGGTGAGCTGCAATGAAGATATCTTTTGGAACTTTTTGAAAGTAGCCTAAAAGGTTTGAAGTTTGTGACTCTTTGTGTTTGAAACCTGCTTAAAGCTTCAAATTTTCATGTGAAAATCACCTAAAGCTCTTTTAAAACTTGAATATTTGGTACGAAACTTGTCTGAAATTCCTCCCAATTTTGAAGCTTTAGGCATCAAACTCGCCTGAAACTCCATGAAACTTGAAGCTTTGGGCATAAAACTTGGGTGAAATTCTCTGAAACTCGCCTAAAACTCACTAAAATGTGAAGCTTCAGTTTGAAACTTGTCTAAAGCTCTATGAAACTTGAAGGTTCTGGTATGAAACTCGCGTGAAACTCTATGAAACTTGAAAGCTCTGTTTTGAAACTTGATTTTTTTAATGAAACTTACTTGAAACATTTCTCACTCTTCATGAAAAATACCTGAAATCTTTTTGAAAGTTCTATGAAACACGTTAAAACCTACTTGAAACATCAAATTTGAAACCTAAAGCTTTTTAAAACTTTACAGAAAACTGATTGAAACCAGCTTGAAACTTCAAATATCTTGAAAGTCTATGAAACTAATATACCATTGGAAATGCATTCCAATGATATAACGTGAGCTTGCAGTCCCAAGTATTATATACATATTATATAAAGGGAGTAACTTGTTTATAAACTTTTGGAGCTTGATAAGTTGGATTAGGAAGCATCTTGAACAACCCATCTTCCTCGGAATGCGTGGAAAAGAGATCGCTCTATTTGAGGAGGCTGTCTCGGATGTTACTTCTAGTTGTCCATGCATACGTGGCTAGCTAACTGGTGGCTCGTTCGTTTAGAAATTTGAGCTGCTTGCCACGGCATTTCGTGATCCGGGAGGTTCGTTAGCTTCTACGCGGGCAAATCTTACTTGGTATGGTTAGGGCCTGTTTGGATGGATTAGGACTAGTTGTTAGTTAGAACTAGTTGTTAGCTGACTAGTAGTTAGCTGGTTAAAGATTAGTCCAGTCCTGTTTGGATCCAAGGACTAATAAGTACTACTATCTCAGTACAAAGTCTGTTATACCCCTATGCATGATGGTCTGGAAGGGTTGACGTGGATATCAGCGTCTTTTTTCCATCCTGCTGGTCATTTAGCTCTCATTAGCTGGGTTTGGCCAACTAGTTGGCTAACAACTAGTTGGGGCTTTGGCTAAACTTTAGCCCACTCATTAACCCTCCTGTTTGGATCCACAAGGACTAAAAATTAGCAACTAGTTGTTAGCTTATGGGATCCAAATAGACCCTTAGTCATTAGTGTGATACGTTCGATGTGCAACGTCTTCGCTTCATTTCCTCTTGACTCTTCGTAGGAACCTTCTTTCTCCGTGTGTCGATGGTTTGTTTGGAATGGAAGAATTGTTTAGAAATATTCTAGTTCTAAAATGCTAGATCCTAAATTGGACTTATTTTTGGTAACAACACTGTATTAAAAAGATGCTCGGAAAAAATATGTATTGAAAGAGATCCGCAGGAGACGACAAATTTGAGGTCTCAATTGTCGAAGGGCGGTTACCACGTATGTGGAAGCCTTGCGAGGAGTTGTTGGGGGCCGTAGTGTGACCTCCAACGACTTCGACCGTGCTCAGTTGGTATTCAGCTTCTATTTTTTTTTAATTTTATCTTTTTTTATTATTTAGGTTTTTTGACTTTTTCTTTTTTTCCTGTATTCCTTTATATTGTCCATAATGAGAGAATCTATTTTTTATTTTTTAAATTTAATTACATCGAAAAAGCTTATAGCAACTACAGTGCAAAAAAAAACCCTCAAACAATGTCGAACAGTGCAAAAAAGCCTAAAAGCCAAAAGGTTAAGCCAACTTGAGCACCACCGATTCATTTGATCCCGCCACGCAAACGGCTTCCCCTAGCTTCCCCGTCCGTGTTGGTACTGACTTTCATGATAGCTTTTGGCTATGACTTATAATTAAAAATATATAGTAGTGTATTAAAGAAGTGGCTATTAGAAAGATGGAGTGAATGGTGCAAAAAAAAAGTAAGAGAGGGATACATGTGCGTGATAGGAGTAAGAGGAGTTAAGTGAGTGATGTACCCGTGACCTCTTGTCTTATCCTCGGAGCGAGAGTAGCGAAAGAAGTGAAGAAACCACTTTGAAAAGTCAGATGTTCGTATTAATTTTTGGCTTTTCTAAATAGAAACCAATACGAACATGGTCTAAGCAGTATAGGCAATTAAGCACTCATACGTTGCACATCACCCATGTTTCAGGCATATACCCCAACAATGCCACTGCGAGTCAGCAACTCGTATAGGATATTTTTGCATCAACGGGTACTAGCTGCAAACTATGAGCCACTGTATCTTCTCCCAAATTGTATCCACTAAAAATTCACAAATGGCAACCAGCAAGTCTTACCGATTCTTACCAATTGGGTTACAATTGGGGTTTTTTAGACTGTGGTTTATATTTTTTTATTTAAATTTTTGAATTTTGCCTGTTCGTGAGAGAATACGGAGAGAGATACTCACATACGATTTTGGTCGATACAGATGAAGTAAGGACAATGTCTACAATCAACTTGTAGACATTATCTTAAAAAGACATTCTGTTTAAAAATTAGTTATTCTAGAAAGCTAAACTATAAGACCAAAAGAACACATATATTTTGTTCTGTACAATTCTATATACCAATCTTCAAAAAAAAAAGTTCTACATGTCATCTTTTCATTAATGTCAACAGTATGGATCCAAAACTGACATTTCTGATGCTCGCAACCTAGAAGGATGACCATTGACTATTCCCTTTCTTACCACTGCACCTGTATGGCAAAGATGCAATAAGCGTGAAAACCGAGGGTACTCCCAGCAACCACTAAACAAATGTCCAGTGTTCAAACGGGTTGGTGGTGCACCTCGTAAGAAGGCCACAATTCTTGATCCATTAAAAATCATTTGTTGACTCAAAACCCATGATGAGCCTCTTCTATTTGGAATTCTCCATTCTATTACCACCCTCCATGTTCTAGGCTTCTAGCCATTAACCAGCCATGATTGGATCTTGGCACGGCGCTCTGCATGCGTTCTGGCGTTAATCTGCTCCTAATCGCCACCCCTAGCTAGGCCCCTGCTGCTGCTTCTGGTACAAATTGCACGCTGCCCGGTGACAATTCAAGAACCGAGGAAGGCAACGGGATTCTGACGAGCCGTTTCATCAGGTAAACTCATCAAAATTTTCCTTATGTTTTTAGATTATTAAGTTGTTTCTGAACTGGTCAAAGCAAGAAGTTGTCAGAATTGCATGTCGCTTAGGAAAGAGATTCCAGTTCTAGATGCAGAGCTTGTGATCCTGGAGAATGTATGGTTAAATACAAGAATGGAGTGAAGCTTGCTTTTACAGTCTTGTTTCTCTCTGTTTCAGATTCTTAGAGAGAGATGGGGTGTGTTTCTTCCAAGATCCTGACCAAATCAGGGAGCTTCCAGGAGAAGGTGAACCACAGCTTCCAGAGGAGCAACCTGATCGAGGAGATCCTCCTGTCCAACTCCAAGAGCAACGGGGACCAGTTCCGGGCCCTCCTCTGCACGTCGAATTCGGCGGCCAGGAGGACCAAGGACGCCGAGCAGAGCCCGCCGGCGGCAGAGCCGACCAAGATCGAGACGATCAACGTGTCTGAATTGCTCGCCGGGCTGGAAGAAGAGAACACCGCAGAAGAAGAACAAGAACAGCGGGATGGTCCGAAAGATCAAGGCGGCAGATCGTCATCGCAGTGCGCATCCGATGGCGCGGCCGGAAGAGCTAAAAGCTTTCGCACGGTGGAGGAGTTCGATGCGCTGGTGACACAGAGCAGTTCATCGGAGCAAGCAAAACCTGAGACTACAACGGTATTAGCCTCCGACCAAGACGCAATGGCCACGGGGAGCAGCTCATCGGAACAAGGAGAGGCCGTCGGCGTGAAGAGGCGAGCGAGGGCGAGGCAGCTCAGCGAGCTGAAGGTGCCGCCGGCCTTCGACTTCTCCAAGTCCGGCAGCCTGAGGGACTGGCTGCTCCGGGGAGGGCAGATCTTCTCGCCGGGCTCCTACGTCACGCCCAAGTTTGGGAACGTGGCGGCGGCGTCTGAACACGAAGGAGATCGTCAGGCCGGCGAGCATCACCAGCATGCGGTGTTTGATCCCGAGCTGGTCGCGCAGTTCGAGCAGGCCATGGAGCAGCTGTCCGTGGACGAGGAGCGCGTCCTCAAGGACATTTTGGAGGCCATGGAAGCGGGAGAGAAGGCAGAAACAGAGGGGTTGGAGAGGCTAACCGATCAGCCGTTGGTTGTGCAGGACTAGCTGATGAACTTGATGATTTTGGTAGGTTTTAGAGCGCTTGTGATGTGATTTGTAAACCTTGTAAGCTGTAAGTAAGTAGAAACGTTCATCGATGGTTTATGTTCTTTTACTTCATTTCATTTTCTTTTCCTCTGTGACGCGACGTAGGAGTATCATGTTTTTGTAGCTTGGCTGCGGATAACAAATTTCAGTTCTCTTGAGCGTTCAATCGGTCAGGACTCGAGAAGATAATGAAACGCGACAGAAACAGTTCTTCCGATTTATCAACCAATCGGCTTATGTTTTTTCACTGCAACTTATTAGTATAATTAGTTACATACCTATGCATTGCAACGGAACTCATTGCATGTATAGGTAATTGTGCTATAGAAGAGAGTTGCTCTGATCGGTTGAAAAGTGGAGAATGGTGAAAAGTTGAGAGAATAGAGCAGTTGGAGGAGAATGAACGTACAACCATCAACTTGTTCTTTATAATAGTAATGGTAAATAGTGATTATTAAAAGAAGGCGAAGATAAAAACGAATAAAGAATGCGAAGTTCAGTTTGCAGCTACAGTGGGGTTCACATGGGCCCGTTTCAGGAGAGGCCTCAAGCCGGGGCTGCAACAACTCCCAGCGCGAGAAGCCCAACCGGCCTGTCTCCCACGCGCGAGCGCAGCGTCGGCCGTCGTTACTCGCTGCGCCCCCACCGCCTGTCGGACCATAAATACCCCCCAACTGCTGTGCTCCAGCTCCGCCACCGCTTTCGTCGAACCGTGTTTGTCAGCAGTTTTGCCTTCTCGCATTTGCAGATTAGATTACCAACAAAAAAATTATCCCCCAATAAACTCTTTGTTGTGGTGAGGCTGCACAAGATACTTAACCCTGACTCGTTCATCATCTTGCAATGGCATCCTGAAGAGTTCAGCATGACCAAGTACCACCACACCCTGCAAAGGCTAAGGTCAGCCATGTACTACATGCTTAAAAAGCTAAAAGTTTTTATTCAAACCCGTGGTTCCTGGAGTGTACCATCAGGTGGAGGCATCCATGAAGTGACTCGTTATGTCATGAACTATATCAGGCTCTTGTTGCATCATAGGAGCTCGGTCAGTTTCATCCTTTGGTCAAGTGGATGGACTCGCCGGACCATATTGTGCAAGATATGATTATGTG
This sequence comes from Dendrocalamus latiflorus, assembly GCA_017311315.1. Classification (NCBI taxonomy): domain Eukaryota; kingdom Viridiplantae; phylum Streptophyta; class Magnoliopsida; order Poales; family Poaceae; genus Dendrocalamus; species Dendrocalamus latiflorus. Next base: position 5,533,262 of record CM029654.1, read on the forward strand.
TCTAGAATCTATACTCAACAAGGTAGCTGAGGCCTATGTATGCGGGTTTGCGGTGCTTCTGCCTGATGAACAATTTGCATTTCACCATCAAGCGAGTAATCTCATGTGCCGTCATCAATTTCGTTGACAGACACAGCAATGCGACAGGCTATCACAGGCTAGCAACTCGGCATTCGATAAATCGGTGAGCAAATCCTATTAACCCTTCTAAATTTTGATCCTGAGTCTGCCACCGAATCGTCCAGTGATATGATAGAAAAGAGAGTTCCATCTAGCCATAAGCCTTTTCAAACCAATTCCCACTCTCCAATGGACGGTGGTTTCACTGGGTCCATAAGAACATTTGCATTTCAGCCCTTATTCTAATTTATATTAGTCCACAAACTTACGCAGACAACCCAAAAATGTAGGGCTAGAAACAAGCTGAGCTTGAGCCGAGCCGGCTTGAGCCAAGCTCAGTCAGGCTCGTTTGAACAGTCAACTCGGCTCGACTCGGTTCGGCTCGTTTCGAGCATGAGATAGGAGGTTGGCTTGGCTCGCTTGCATTTCGCCATCAAGCGAGTAATCTCATCTGTCGTCATCAATTTCGTTGACAGACACAGCAATGCGGCAGGCTATTGCAGGCTAGCAACTCGGCATTCGATAAATCAGTGAGAAAGTCCTATTAACCCTCCTAAATTTTAATCCTGAGTCCACCGCTGAATCGCCCAATGGTATGATAGAAAAGAGAGTTCCATCTAGCCATAAGCCTTTCCAAACCAATTCGCACTCTCCAATGGACGGTGGTTTCACTGGGTCCATAAGAACATTTGCATTTCAGCTCTTATTCTAATTTATACTTTAGTCCACAAACTTACACAGACAACCTCAGAATGTAGGGCTAGAAACAAGCTGAGCCTGAGCCGAGCCGGCTTGAGCCAGGCTCGGTCAGGCTCATTTGAACAGTCAGCTCGGGTCGGCTCGGCTTGGCTCGTTTCGAGCATGAGCCAGGAGGTTGGCTCGACTCGGCTCAAAATAAGGCTCAAACCGGCTTGTGAGCCCTCGTGAGTTAGGAACAGGACACTTTGCTTATCCGCGTTATGTGCCGACCCGTTGCATCATTTTTGGTTCAGACCTTGACGGGTCAATATGTAAAATGCGTATCTTGTTTTCTCCACTTCTGGCACAAAGGTCGGAAGCTGCCCTACTTCAACAATGCCACATAGCAGCGTGGATTCTTGTGGACCCAAATTTGAAATGCATTACAAGCTCAGTATCAGCCAAGGTTCCAAGTTCACTAAAACAAGTGCATGAGCATGATAACCTGACGTCCACCAAAAGAATCTATGCAAGCATGCCAAGAGAAATGTGACATAAATTTTGTGGTGTATTGAGCACATATGCTGCATAGTCATCCGTGGTTGGATGGGCAACACGTCGTATTTCCAAAAATGAAAGCTTTACCGGTAGACTTCAGATAACAGTATATACACTGCCCTTGTAGAACAACAAAGCGGGGAAGCCAATCATCGACATCAGCATCATCTGGTTAACCAGGAAGTTGAGTCCATCACTATATGCAACAAGAGATCATAGTCATCATCAGTCTTGATTCTTGAAATGTTTCCACAGGAATGAAGCAATGGGGGAGGAAAAACAGAAGGGCACAGGCTTCTTACACTTCTAATGTATAGATATCCAGAAAGGCGTGCATATCTCAAAACATCATCAATATTTTCCAACCTGGAAAACCAAAATATATTAATCACATACGACAAAACATAAATACACTGAATATAAACATTTGTATTCATGTGAAAAACAGGCGTATGTCTAATTGTCCACACTAACTTTGTATCTTAGCAGGTGAAAAAACAGGGGAATTTCTCATACCCAGCTTTTAACTGGGATTCCCTTTCGTCGGCATCAGCAATTTCGGTAATTCGATCTGCTACCAATGAATAATGTTATTGTTATAAGAGAGAACTCATGATATGAGACAGAAGCAGGACTGGACTTGGACTGCAGACACAAGCCAAATTAGGCTCACAAGTCGGCTTGAACTCGGCTCGATTTTTTTTGCGAGCTGGGCAAGAGGCTCGGCTCGGCTTGGCTCAAAATTTCATGAGTCCAAGCCGAACCAGCTCAAAATTTCTGAGGTAACCACCGCATGTAATCACACTTGCAAATCTACCATACATCGCATGCTGCCATGGTTTCTTAGCTTCTGTATCAACTCTGGTCAGTCGGACAGCAACCGGCCGCCTCAATCGCTTCTATGCTTATTGCTCTAGCCTACACCAGTGTGGCCTTCCTACTATTCTCTGATGTGGTCACGTGGGCTTCCTCTCGCGATTGCTACTCTTGCTCGCAGTTTTCTTTTCCATCGAGCCATCGAGGGTGATGGATCTACCAGAATTGTATCTTGCATGATTGCATCAGATTTGTTTTGACTCCATGCTATTTTTCCTTTGGTTACGTTCCCCTTTGTCTTCTTTTGATCTGGTCATTTGATTCAGTCGTGCATGTCTTGGTCTGATGCATTCATCTTATACAGCTGACATCCAAGTATATATGGAGGATGTTTATCGTCCAGTCCACTAAGTTCCATTTTTATTTGTCTCGAGTTCTATTCGTGTTTGCAATCTGGATCGCGTCTTTGCCATATCGTGAACGCCTCGCCGTCACTAAAATCATGGCTACCTCTACTCCCTCAACGCTGTGCTGCGTTGGTCTGCTCTATTATCGTGCATCACACCACCACTGGGCGGCGACGTCCGTTGGTTCAACCTGATGTCGTTGCTTCTTCATCGCGCCACCGCGGTTCAAGCCACACTTCTCTCTTGGTAGACCCCAACTCTTGCCGTTCTAGCATTACCACAGGAAGAGTTATCATAGATGGTTCAAAACTGTCATCACAAACAGTTTTTGAATTTTCTGAATTTATGTGTCCGTGATAACAGGTGGTTATCACAGACGGCTCTCAAACCGTCTGTGATAAGTTACAACATAAATGGTTTTTAATATTAACCGTCTATCATATTTGAGATATCATAGACGACTAATACCAAAAACCATCTGTGATATATCAGATATCACAGACGGTTCTTAAGCATAGCCATCTATGATATCAAACATATCATAGACGACTAATACCAAAAAATCGTCTGTGATATGCCATATATCAAAGACGGTTTAGTGTTATAAATCGTCTGTGATACCTATTTGAATAGCTAAATTATTTTCTGTTTTTTCGCTAGTCTTAGCAAACAGATCATATATATAGCACATAACAATCATTGCACAGATCTCACAAATAAATTAAATAACTGAATGAAGTACAATTGAATGAATTGTTTGATTAAACACAATTGAGTGATTACAATTTTATCAAATGTTTAAACATCTAATCATTATCGCCGGGGTTGAACTCTCCATTTGGGTGAATGACCTCTGCAGAGCTTTCTTCGAACTTCGGCGAGTTTGTCAAAGATCGTATGCACTTGAGTCGAATTCTATGCCCTGTCGCTAGAGAGTTTGGTAGATAGTTCTCGGTAACACATTTCTCTCTGGAAGGATGTTCGCTAGAAGACCTAACAATGCCGTGAAACTTTTGTCGGACCAAACTATTGCTTGCCTTCAATTTCAGCATTTCAAGAACAGATGACAATCTTATGTATTGTGGCTTGCAACCTGAAAACAAAGGTTTCTCTGAATCCTTCATTAAGCCTTCGAATTTACCAAACTCTCTCACTATAGTTCTCTTCTTCATCTTGTATCATCTGATCTTGATTGTCATTATGCAACCTATTCTCATCGAAAGCACATTCCACAACCGGCATATGGTTGTCTCCCTCGACGATGTTATAACTATCTTCCTGTATAATCTTCTCTTCACCGTGGCTGATCCAACATGTATACCCCTTTTTGAAACCCCTTCAAATCAAGTGAGATTTGATCTACGCTAAGTTGGTAAACATTTTTATATTATCGCAGTCAATGCATGGACAATACATATATTTCAACCGCTTCTTTAACATATCCTGCTCAGCTGCTCTTTTAAAAGCAGACATGCGATTAATGTACTCTTCACTCACACGATTCTTAACGTACATCCAAGTTCGGTCCATCTACACTATGCATGTAACAAATTAATGTTAAATTGGATTATTAATACTACTGCGCCAACTTAATAATTATACATAATTGTCATTCACCTTATAATAAATTGTCCATATCTAAATTAAATAGCTAGCTACTATTATTCATGAAGCAATATGTATCAAGCAAGAATATATTGAAATAAACTAGAAGTAGTGACATATTCTTAAATTGGACCAAACTACCAATTAAACTAGATCTAAACCTACCTACCATCTCTCTTTATTACTAGGCATATAATTAGAAGCAAATGTGTACTAACCTACAAATAGATCTACAAAAGCTAGATCTGCAAACGATATGTTTTCACCAAAATCTTCTAAGCCGGCCGCCTCCTTCAATGCAGCGTAATGAAGATAGATCTGTCGGGACCGTATTTAATAACACCGTGTATCCCAGACACATCCAACCGCGAACCGTCTGTGATACATAATTATCACAGGCGGTTCGCCTTAATAATCATCTGTGATATATGCAATTATCACAGATGGTTCGTATTAATAACCGTCTGTAAACTATCACATATAGTTCTAATTAAAAATCGTCTGTGATGTATGCAATTATTACAGACGGTTAGTACTAATAATTGTCTATGAATATCACAGATGGTACACAATCATATTTGTAAAAGCGTCTAAGATAATAACAACACAGAAGATTCCTCATGACCTGTCTATGACAAGGTGTTTAGTATAGTTTGTTTTGTAGTAATCTGGCCAGCTATGGTACCAGGTGACATCTTTGTATTGATCCAACTTAGCCTCATCTTTCTCGTGGTATGCAACCTCCTTTTGGCTTCTTCAACTGCAGCGCCAGTAAGGTCCACACCGGAGCGCGACACTGCCGTGGCCTCTTCTCGATGCCTACGGCTCTTCACCAGCCGCCACAACCTCATGCAATTAATGCGTGCCTCTTCATCTTTTGTTGGTCTTGGCGTTGTGGACGCCGACCGTCTCCGTTCTTGGGGCTTCAAGCCTTCAACTTCCTCTGGAGTCCACATACACATCTTCAATTCGATCTTTGTAGTTCAAATGGTGCATTGGTTTAGGTCTTGACCATTTGCCTTGGTATTTGTAACCCGATCTTTATAGTTCATAACTACTCTCCCGTAGCACACATCTCTCCTTCCTTCCGTTATTATCTTTTACATGAGTTCATTCTTTTATTGCCATGTTTCTTCCTTGATCCAAGCATATGAACACCTCAAGCGGCCTGTCCTTGCAGCCACCGCTGCAACCCATCTGGTGGCCTGGCAGCCAAGGCCTTCGCCAGCAAGTCGAACTTTCCGATGGTCGTCAGGCACGAGAGCCCAAGGCCATGTCGATCGATCAAATACGCAAACTTCTACGAGTTTGTGTATTTCTCGATGAGGCGTGCCAAAGGATTTCTCGATGAGGCGTGAAAGATGGGCAAGACTTTATCTCCCGTACGATTGTTCCCGCACCTTTCCTTTCTCTTATCTGGGCGTGCAAATAATACCAAGATGGAAGAACCACAATATTCCATATGTAATCCGTATTTCATTGTTAACTCTATCAGGTGTATTTGTTATACGACTATGGTAGATATATAATTAATCTACATAGTTATAATTTAAACCCTACAAAAAAAATCAACTAAGTAGATTTTTCTCCCTCTACTCTGATTAAGGCGATCATGTCTACCCCTTGGGAGTGAATGTAATGTCTTCTTTTTTATTTTAGATATTTCTCCTTTTCCTCCAAATAACTTAAAATTTCAATTATTTTTTATTAGAGTTTATGTGCAAATCAAATTGCTAAACAAACAAACAACAAAACTTTTTATCCCAAACAAGTTGAAGTAGGCTAGGAATAAAACATTCTCAAGATCAAAGAGGTGAGCCTTGAAATAAAACCTATAATGCTAAAACACTAAGCCGTACATCCTGCTATCTGAGCCGAGAGACTAAAACACTACGTCTAAATTTCTTATGGTTTCGATACATGGATCGCTAACTTCCATACGCTCCTATCCAAAGCTAATCTTTGCCTCTTCTTACGTTTTCAGTATGTCTTAAAATTCCACTACGTATTGGTGCCTCAGGAGGCATTCGTTGCAGATGTCCAAACCATCTCAAGCGATATTGGACAAACTTATCTTCAATTGGTGCTACCCCCACCCATATCACGCATATCATCATTGCAGATGCGATCCAGTCTTGTGTGACCACAGATTCACCGCAGCATCCTCATCTCTGCTACACTCATTTTCTGTATATGTTGTCTTTTAGTAGCCCAACATTCTGCTCCATTTAGCATCGCGGGTCTGATCGCCGTCCTGTAAAACTTACCCTTTAACTTTTGAGGGACTTTTTTATCACACCTGACACAAGATGCTTAGTGTCATTTCACCCACCCCACTCTTATATTGTGGCTCATGTCTTCATCAATCTCACCGTCCCATTGTAGCATCGATCCTAAATAACGAAACGTGTCCTTCTTAGGCACTACTTGTCCGTCTAATCCAACATCTCCATCATCTGCCCTAGCACCACTGAAATCACAACTCATATACTCAATTTTAGTCATACTAAATCTAAAACCCTTCAATTCTAAGGTCTTCTTCCACAACTCGAACTATATTTAATTTATTCTAAATTTTAGTTATGTGGTGATTATACTTTAGAATTAGTATGAAAATCAACTTACAAATTTTATTTTATTTTTATTCTAAATTATGATTATTTAGGGATTTTGCTTTGGAATTTGTATTGAAATTAAATTACTTGTTTTATTATTTTTTCAAGATTATGAATTTTAGTTATTTTTTGTTGGAATTCATATACAAATCCAAGTGTTAATTTTTGTTTAATTCTTATCCTAAATTATATATATTTAAGAATTTTACTTAAAAATTCGTATGAAAATCAACTTGCCAATTTTATTTTATTTTCATTCCAAATTTGAGTTATTTTTGGATTCTGTTTGACATGGACTCTTTATTTAAACTAGATGTTATAATCTGGATCCATCACGATTAATGATGTAGTTTTTTTCTTTTTTCCTCGATTTAACATGTGAATTTTTAGCACTCTTTTGCTTTGATAATAAATGAAAAATATATGCCCGCACTTTGCTATAGATAAAAGAAATATCATATTACACACATCGAGTCCATAATCGGGCCCATGCCCTTGGCTCTACCTTCGTGCTCGGTCACGTCATTCCCCTATACACTCGGTTTAGCCGCTTCCCGACAGAGCATCACTGTTTTTTTTCTAATTTTTTTGTCATATAATTTTTAGGAGATGAAATTTGTTTATTAGTAAATTGATTTTTTTATTTTTTATTATAAATTTTTTTAAGAGGTGAAAGGAGAAATTGAAAGAGACCATATACCACCGTGACTAGGACCACCGCTTGCTTCTTTTTAAAAGCGGTAACATGTTAGCCGTGTACAGCATGTGCAGCTACGTTAACACCTAGTAGTCACGTCGGATTTTTTTTAAATAATCTATTTTTTATTTTGAATTATAATTGCAATTTTTGTAGGTAATACATTTATCAAATCTTATTTGCAGGTTGTTGTTTTCTTTCAAATAAAAGGGTAGACAATGTCGGTTGTTCCGTTTGTGATTTTCACGAAATATATTAGACTCGCAATAACATTTTTTGATCATCGTATGTTATTGTATTGCGATAAATTTCTGAAGAATTTTATGAGAATGATTAAGATAATAATAATTCGTAAGTAGAAAGGTAAGTAATATCACGATGCAATAGGGAATTCATACACAGAGGAGAACTTCAGAGAAATGGTGTAAGAAAAATAACACAACAGTTTATCTGACAAGGGGGTTACATAGCACGCAGGCTAACGAACTAAGAATGGTATACTCATGCCTTTATAGAATTAGAAATATATGGGACATATGAACGACAAGGATCAAACTACAGCATGGAACGTGACCATTTCCTCCTCACGAGCCTCCTGCTCCCTGCGCCTGAACGCCTCCAGGTAAGCTTGCGTCTCCCGCCGGATACGCTCGCTTCATTCTTTGCTGCGCTGCCGCTCCTCCATCCTCTCACATATCGTTTGGGCGTCCCACTCCTCGCAGTCCAAAGTCCACTGGTCGTGCGGGTGGATCTCATGCCATATAAGAGAGTTGGTAAGAAAATATACTGTAACCGGTTCTTACCAGCTATTGGTAGCGGGTTGTGTCCCAACGCCGGTCGGGATAGTCCCAGGCGTAGTTACTGTTACCCTAGTAACGCATGCCTAAGCTCAACCGATCATTGAAATTGAATAACTTACATGCGTCCCTGCACCAGCAGAGGGGGGTGTCTCCCCCATGGGTGAGTATTGCTGCAAACGCTCGGTGGGAACGTTGAGGTGTGGGTAGGGGTTAGAGGTACGGGGGCTTCGCTTCAGGGAGGTGGCCTCCTGGCACGCTCCGCTTGTTCCTCCCAAGCTGTAGCAGCCCTTGCGAGTCAGGTGATCTCCTCCTATTACTTCTCCATACTAGCGATGTAGTGCTGCAGTTGTGGTGCAGGAAAACACGGTGGGGAAGGGGTAGTGCTTGTAGGCTAAGCCGATGTGGCGTACGCTTCACAAGTCCAATTCGGTTTGAGCAAATTCGCATATGTGAGGTAGCGGCACGCCAGACAATTCCTGAACCAGCGTAGCATCACATTGTTGCACAAAGCTGTCCCGTTTGGTCTTATCACTGTGCAAGGCTATCTTATTTGGTCTTGTCACTGCAAAAGGCTGTCTCGTTTCGTCTTGTCACTGCACAAGGTTGTCTTGTTTGGTCGAGTCAGGACGTCGCGTAAAAGCTATCTCGTTTGGTCTTGTCACTATGCAAAGCTGACAAATAAAATTAAAGTTTGTAAATGAAGTTACAATCTGATAGCATTTTTACTCTTAATACCACTACACACATAACAAGAATTGGTGCTTCACTTCATGGATTGACACTACAAATGAAGTTAAAGTTTGCAAATAAAGTTACAACATGATAGCATTTTTATTTTTAATACCATTACGCACACAAGAAGTGTTGCTGTTACTCGTCGGCAGGCACCTTGCATCTTCTCGCATTGTAGCCTTCCTGGCCACAGCGGCTGTAATTTCTACCCACTGCTCCAGCTTCCCCTTCGTTCATACCGTTCCTAATGCGATAACTCTATCGACGGCCCTTCCTACCCTTCAAAAGGTCCAGATCTGAAGTCTAATCCCTTTGTGCAATATCGAAGTGGCAAAGTTACCCATAATCCTGAAGCCTCTTAGCTCGTTGCACCACTCCTGCAACACCGTCTCCTTCATGAAGTACTTCGATATGAAGCTCGATGGCTCCATGTTGATAGTCCCACATGCGGCGAGGACATGAGAGCATGGCTTGTGATGGAGTTTGGGCTTGTTGCATGTGCAGTTAGGTTCGCTCACATGACTCTAAGGCACACCTCATGGGTAACAAGAGAGCGAGCATTCCAAAGTTGGCTCTGTCTCGAAGGAGCACAACAAAACGATGCTTCGTATTGCCTATTACGTAGACCGTGTGCGACTAACCCTTCTCAATCTTGGTCTGCATGTATGTTGTGATCTTCGAGTAGTACGGTGTATGTGGGTTGGCCGCATGAAGTGCTGTATTTGCATACCTTTTCTTGAAATATCATATTGTACCTTGCAGAACGCCTTCGACGATGGCAACGAAGGGCTGGGAATGGAAACCCATAAGAACCTAGTTGTACACATCCGCTAGGTTAGTGGTCATTATGTCATACCTCGCACCGTCCGTGTCGTGCAACAAGGACCACTCCTCCAAAGGCTCGACCTCAATCCAATGGGAAAAGCACTTGATATTTCTCAAGGTCCTCCACGTCACACCAGAAGGGTCAAGCTCTGGCAATGGTGTGAGGCGTTCGGGTTGTGCCGCCCCAGCAATGGTCATTCGCTTGTTCCTCTCAATGATGTGCTTCCTAGTGTGCTCCTCCAACATCTCCCACAGCGCACCAAATTTACGCTACTAGTTCTGCATGACCAGCCTCTTGAACAACTTCATCAATAATTGCTGCCGGAACTGCTTGAAGAAGTTGGCCCCAGATGGCGAATGCACCATCTGTTCCTCATGTCTAGCCAAGGGAACGGATCCTTTGAGTCCTACTGCATGGACAAGGCCCAGAGCTTAATAACATCCTGTAATGATTGGTCAGCAAATATTGCATGAAGCTGAACCTCTGTAGCATGGCACTTCCACGGTGATTCATGCTCGTCGTGCCCAGAAAGACCTCATAAAGCTTCCTTCTCGACCCAGACCATTCGAGCATCGATCTCCATCTGACGCACAATGCCGTCGACATACTCCCATACGTTCGCCTGTCTAGTGGGCTTAGCTTGCGTAGTGCGATCTTCCTGATATGCCTCAGCAATATCTGCATCCGCTTGTCGGGTGGGCTCAGCGTGCGGTGTGCGATATTCTAGTTCTGCCTCCGCAACATCGCTCACAGCGTCCTCTTGATGAACAACGCGCTGCGCGCTCGAGCTACTCCCACCAACCGAACCTCCTGTGACTCCCTTCGAACATGGTTACACGAGTAACACGCACTCGTAACTATGTCACCAGCAGCCTTCCACAAAACCCTTCCACGCAACTGTGTGCGTCAGTCTCCTCATCTTCCATTGAATGTCCATGGCAGACCGATTCCAAAGCCCATTTAGGACAACACTACACACCTCGGGGTCTAAGGAAAAGCAGTATGTGAGCCAATACAGGACATCTCTTATTCGAGCATTCTCCGTATCCAAGAGTACCATACTGACTCGCGAAAAACTGCTTAAGTCAACACCGTATGTACCTTCATGAATGGTACAACCCCGTAATGCACTTTCAATGTTACGAGTTCAGATATGACTGATTTTTCACTGCAAATATTACCATTTGTCAATATGCATTCACTGAATATGTGCTAAACAAATACATAGTTACACGTTGCCTACATTTGAATAACAACAAGAACAAATGAGGCTATTACCTTCACACGAAGACATTTTCTTCTTATCAACGAGCTTCCTTCGTCTTCTTCTCTAACCTCACAAGCTCCTCTCCTCTTCTCTCCTCCCAAGATGCTCTCTTCTCCTTCACTCCCTCTCCCGAGCTCCTCTACTTCTCCTGCTCTCCTTCTCTTCCTTTCTTGAGCTTCTTTGCAGCCTTCTCCTCCTCTTCACTCCCCCTCTTCTGTTCTCCTCTCTTGAGCTCCTCTCATTTTCTTACGAGAGATGTTGAGAGCCCATGAGAGGGTCGGGTCAAAGAGAAAAAGACAAGCTGACAGCAAGTAATCGCTCCACTGTTGGACGACTAGTACTAGTTGCCCAGCGATTGGATGACTAGAACCACTAGTCACCGCCTATGTAGCACGGACACAGATACGTCGACACGACACTGACACGGGAATTCGCCGTTTTTCCAAAAAGACCAATACGGCGACACGGCTATATATATTTAAATAATAAATAAAATATATATATATGTATTATTTTCTATATTTCCACATGCTTATTAAACTGCAATAATGTAAATTGTAAACTTGTAATTTGTAAAGTGTATACTCGGAATGTGTACCTCATGAATTGTTTTGTTAATCCTGACGACAATTGTTGATGTGAATACCATTTCCAGAAATAAGAATTCCATTAATCTAGGAAAAAGTAACATGATCAAATCGGTAAGACTACAAAGATAACATATTAACATGTATATTTGATACTTAAACAATTAAAGCAATGGACTAATAGAGCAACAAGCCAACAACAATTGATAATTGATAAGCGATAAATTTTAAGAAATAGCCAAGTTTGAACATAGAAACTTAAATGTAGAGTACTAGGGTTCAACCAAAAGCAAATATCCACTATCCAACATAGGATAGGAGTGGTTCAACTTAAGATACATCACAAACTCAAATTCTAATAGCAAGGCTAGTTTAAAGACAGCATGAGACTCTTAGACTTCAACTTCGTCCTCATTTTCTTCTTGGATCATTGCAATAGGCTCATCTTCAAATAGCACACACTGCAACTTTTGTTCTTCAAGAGAGCTGAGCAACCTCTAGAATGCCAACACCGGTTAGAGATTCAAAGCTATCTCCTCTTACATACCACATTCTAGTTGTACCTGTTTTATATGTTTCTGTTCTTCTTGAGAGAAGTCTTAAATTGTTATGCACAAATACCAAATCTTCAGCACGCACAGGAGTTAATTTATTTCTTAGTCCCCAACATAGCCGAGTCCATGCTTGAGGACGAAATACTAGCACTAGCAACACTACCCATAGTTGATGGTGGCAAGGGTACATTTCTTGGCTTTATTTTTGCTTGTTCTTCCTCAGCCTTTGCAACTTCATTTTTAAGCTGAGCAAGAATTGGTACTGTCACCCTAGAACATATCTTGCATCCACCATTAGTGATTTTCAGCAGGGTGTGCTTTGACTCTAGAGTAGCTACTAGTGCCAACATATTTGCAATACTTGCATCTCCATTTCACATTTCCTCCCCCTTGACCACCTCTATCTAGAATATCAATATGATTCCACAATGGAAGCTTTGACCTATTGTTGCTTGTGTTTTCCTCCTCTCTAGCACTAGAATTAGTGGCTTCCATTTTTCTAGAATGATGAAAGTGAAACAAACAATCAAGCACAAGTTTGCTAAATGTATAACCCTAAATGCATATATTGCTGGGTGCTGGCTTACTGCAGTGCATCTCAATTCTCAACCCTAAATGCTGAAGTACTAAACAGAGAAGGGGGAGATCATACCTCGGTGGCGCACGGGGACGAAGCCGACGGGCGGCGCTTGGGGAGGAAACCGACGGGCGGCGCTTGGGGAAGAAGCCGGCAGCGCTTGGCGAGGAATCCGGTGGCGCGCGAGGACGAATCCAGCGGCGCGCGGGGACGAAGCGGGCGGCGCTTGGGGAGGAAGCCGACGGGCAACGCTTGGGGAAGAAGCCGGCGGCGCGCGGGGATGAATCTGGCGACGCGCGGGGACGAATCTGGCGGCGAGTGGGGACGAAGCCGGCAGCGCTTGGGGAGGAAGCCGACAGGCGGCGGCGAGGTGCGGGAGCGGGCGGTGGATAGGAAGCCAATGGGCGGCGGCTGATGCGGACAAGCGGAGCAGCGCGAGGCTGATGGGAGTAACGCACTTGGCCGCTCGTGCGTGCGATGCATGCGTTAGGGTTAGGTAATGCCGTGCGTGCGACGTTATGGGCCGGCCGTGTCCTGGGCGGGCCGGCTGTGTCCAGACCGTGTCCGATTCATGTATTTAGTGTGTCCGACACATGTCGAGAATTTTACTAATTAAAATTAATTCTAAAATCGATCAATACGTCTCCGACACGTGTCGAAGACATATCCGACACGGTGTCGGACACGGATACGGCTGTTTTACCAAGTGTCCGTGCTACATAGGTCACCGCAAGGTTGAGTGACATGGGCAAGTCGCCCAACTGTTAGACGACTTGGTCTCGTGTCGCCCAACCGTGGAACAACAAATGATCATTTATGTAAAATAAAAAAACATGGGTATAATCCTGTAATTCAAAATAAAAATATATTATTTTTTTAAAAAAAATCGTCACGTCGTGTACAAGATATTGTGTGAGATACTTGGGCTTAATTACCGTGACGTGACCAAACTTTCTGAGCAAACAGAAAGTCCCATGAGCCTTCCATGGTCTAGCCACGGGCCACGGCAGCACAAACGCAATCAACACAGCAACGCATGCCGACAGCGTGCTGAGTTGATGACGCGTCCATCCAGATCCTCTCTCGGCATTAGGGTGGTGATCGGTTCGGCTGGAAAGCTCATGGCTTATGGTTGAAAACATTGTAGCGGACTGAAAAAAGCACTGTAGCTGACAGAAGCTTATTTAGCATAATTAAATTTAAAAAATTTAAAAATATAAAAAATATGTTAGCCCATTACATATAATACAAACAAATATGGGGAAAAAGGACCAGCAAAAAAGCTCAACAAAAAGTCAAAAGTTCAGAAAAAGACGAAACTTATGAATAGTAAAATATAAGCCAAAAGTCGAAGCCGAGTTGATCAGGGCTAGGGCTGGGAACGAGGTGAGCCGAGTTGTTTGAGCCAGGCTCATCCGAGGTTGGTCTTGAGTGCAGCTCGACTCGGCTCAGCTTGTTTAAGAAACGAGCCAGATCGACGGCTTGGCTCGAGCTGGCTCGGGAAGGGTCGAGAGCCACATGATGAACTAGTCGATATTGACATTGTTGGGTTGCAGTGCATGCAGTTTGCAGACAAAGCAGCTCGCAAAGTTTGTACCCCCTGCACATCGAATGATGTTAAAACATGTAAACAAACCACATGGATAAGGGTCATATTACTGGCAGGTATCAGTACTGAAACTAGCAGCTATATAAGGTGGATGGATGAGGATTACCATTTTCAATGGGCTTGGGGCACTTGGAAAGAGAATGTCCAGATTCACCACAGTTACAGCAGAATTTCTTCAAATTCCCATCACTTTTCTCAGGGCAATTCTTCAGACTATGCCCCCGCTCGCTGCAGAGCAAGCAGATCTGAAAAAGAACATAACATTATTACATAGTTAAAAGATAGTGAAATTGAACGCTTGCAAATAGAGGAATCGGACATAAAACCAGCTGATGAAAAAGGACATGACCAAACACCATTTACTCTCTGAAACATTTGCCAGTTTGCATGGTAGTCATAGCTCATTGCTCTCACAGAACACACACACACACATAGTCCTTGCCTAATGAAAATCTCACCCAGCAACGTCAAACTAAAGGAAAATCATCATTGCTTCTGCCGTTTTCTACGGTTCTAATACCCCCAACAATTAGTACCAAAGCTGCTCTAAACCTAATCCCCAGGCCAGCTTATAAAAGCAGCATTTTCAGCTAAGTGATGGTGGGCTGGTACCTTGATCTTGTCCCAGAGGGCCTTCTTGGGGCAGGCCTTGGCGACGTGGCCGGCGGCCTTGCGGATGAGATGAAGCATCGCTCCCCCGGCCGCATCCCGGGAACCCGCAGCGGGTGCTTCGACCTCCCCACGCCGCCCGCCTTCTTGAACGTGCTCTTCTTCTTGGTGCCGTCGGCGGGAGGGGCGGGTTTGGGTGGGAAGATGGAGTTCGCCTCGCGGAAGCGCTCCGCGACAGCCGCTGACGCTGGCTCACCATCGATTCAAGATTGCTACGGCCGCCTTTCTCTCTCGCGTGCACGTGTTGAGACTTGAGAGCAGCATCTCTCTTGGCGACGGCGGCGGCGGCGCGGTGGACGGGGCTGTAGTGCCGGCCAAGACGGCAGCGCCATTGGGGATCGGGAGCACGGCCGGGGCCAGGCCAGGGGAGGACGACACGGGGAGGACGGGGCGCGGCAGCGCGGTACACGGGGCTGCGGTGGGGTGGCGGTGGCGGCCAAGACGTCGGCGGTCAGGGGATCCCGATTTCGGAGGACGGGCGGAGAGCGTGAGAGGAGGATTAGGGGTTCGCGATTGGTGATCGACTGGCGTTCACGATAACCAGCCGCGCGAGTGGCTCCAAGCTCGGCTCGATACGGGCTCGATTTGGCTCGAAAAGTCACGAGCTCGTTAGAGCCAAGTAGACTCGTAAGTCTCCAACTATTTTTTCGGTCTTACTTTACATTATTGAAATCTCCATGTGTAAAATATGCCCACAGACCTGCACTCGTCGGATCGGAACAAAGGCAACGTGCCAACGTCTAATCCCGACCAGATGGTCCACAGGCCAAACTGCATGCGCAAGCTCTCTCCCCGCAAAAGATCACAGAAAGCATTCCAAACAGCAATCACTCCTAATTTTTAAAAACCAAAAGCTATTTAAAATGTGTTAGATGGCTTTTTTGGCCTGTAGCTTGTGGCTTAAATTATTGAATCTGGCTGTTCGTGAGAGATAGTACGTAGAGAAAAATAGTCACATACGATTTTAGCTGGTACAGCTGAACTCAGTATATTTTTTATTACAATCTTCCTGTTGATCCCGTTTTAAAAAAATACATTATTTGAAAGCGAGTTGTTATAAGGGCCTGTTTGGATCCCATGGACTAACAACTAGTTGCTAATTTTTAGTCCTTGTGGATCCAAACAGGAGGGCTAATGAGTGGGTTAAAGTTTAGCCAAAGCCCCAACTAGTTGTTAGCCAACTAGTTGGCCAAACCCAGCTAATGAGGGCTAAAGGACCAGCCGGATGGGAAAAAGACGCTGATACACATGCCAACCCTCCCAGACCGCCATGCATAGGGGTATAACAGACTTTGTACTGAGATAGTAGTACTTATTAGTCCTTGGATCCAAACAGGACTGGGCTAATCTTTAGCCAGCTAACTACTAGTCAGCTAACAACTAGTCCTAGCTAACAACTAGTCCTAGTCCATCCAAACAAGCCCTAAGTCATATGCCGCAAGTTATAAATGAAAAAGAAGGCACATGTTATTTTTTTAACACGTTTTTTTAATTGTTTATAGGGACAGAATGATATTTTTTCTTTTTTTTTAATGGAAAGGTCGAGAGAAGGGCGAGTGGCGCAGCCCGCATCTCCAAGCATAAAGAGGGGGGGGGGGGTAACTCGTCAAGGGCATCGTGCCGCCGCAAAGGAACGAAGCACTGAGGTAATTTTGGCAGTTTGCGGAACGAAGCGCTGAGCTAGGCTGGCAGCCACTTGCCGTTGTACTCGCGCTTTATGCTCTGCGTTTGTTACACTTGTGATATGATCTGTCTTGTTATATAGAGCAGTGAGTGCTTCGGTTCTCCTGCGCGAATCGCTCACCGGCCTAGCACGGCCATGGCTACGAACGGCGACGCCGGCGGCGAGGTCAAGGACATCCACACCAACGACAGCACCAAGACCCTGCTCAAGAGTGACGCCCTCCACGAGGTACGCAGAATCATCCATCCCTGAATTGCTGTTCGGCGCGTGGATCGATCTGCAACGCCTTTTCTTTCTCTCTGTTGCAGTACATGTTGAACACGATGGTGTACCCGCGGGAGCACGAGTGCCTGCGCGAGCTCCGGCTCATCACCAAGGAGCACACCTAGTACGCGTGGCTAATTAATTCGTTTCTCTTTCTTTAATCTCGCGTGATTAGTTTAATGTGTCCATGGATCACGGTGGATTAATCTGGGGTTGTTGTTTTTTTGTTAGTGGGTTCATGTCGTCGCCGCCGGACGAGGCTCTTCTGCTGTCGCTGCTGCTCAAGGTGATGGGCGCCAGGAACACCATCGAGGTCGGCGTCTTCACCGGCTGCTCCGTCCTCGCCACCGCGCTCGCCATCCCCGACGACGGCAAGGTGGTGGCGATCGACGTCAGCCGGGAGTACTTCGACCTCGGCCTGCCCGTCATCGAGAAGGCCGGCGTGGCGCACAAGGTCGACTTCCGCGAGGGCCCCGCGCGGCCCATCCTCGACGAGCTGCTCGCCGACGTACTGAACTGACCGCCGCCAAGTCATTCTTGATGCAATGCCGCCGGCCCGTGGCTTCAACGGTTGCCATAATTACTTGCTTACCGATGTGATCTTGGTGGGTGCATGCAGGAAGGAAACGTGGGGAAGTTCGACTTCGCGTTCGTGGACGCCGACAAGGGGAACTACGTCAACTATCACGAGCAGCTGCTGCGGCTGGTGCGCGTCGGCGGCGTGCTCGCCTACGACAACACGCTCTGGGGCGGCAGCGTGGCGCTGCCGGACGACACGCCGCTCACGGAGGACGATCGGGAGATCCGGGGCTCATTCAGGGCGTTCAACGCCAAGATCGCCGCCGACCAGCGCGTCGAGGCCGTGCAGCTTCCGGTCGCCGACGGCATCACTCTGTGCCGCCGTGTCGCCTGATCCGTGCTTGTCTGGCGCGCGGCGCGATTGCGAAGTGTGTATGAAATATGAATAAACAGTTGTGTGATTGTATCAACATCCAGGTTTGCCTCGCCAGTTGTGGAGTTATTGATGTTATCTATTCATCGAAGAACATGTTGGTCTATGTAATGTCATCTGGTAGCTGCTTGCTTTGTTGATTTGATCTATCATGATTCAGTTTTTCTGGTCTAAAGTATGATGTGAATTGTGATGGATCTTTTTTCTTTATTGTAATACAAATATGGTAATGAAAGATGTCAGAATCATACGTTATGTTATTGCTTAAGGTCCTGATCAATATGGCTTCAGCTTCTGGCTTCAGCTTATTTTTGTACTATTCATAAATTTCGTCTTTTTCTGAACTTTTGGCTTTTTTTGAGTTTTTTTACCGGTTCTTTTTTTCCTCGTATTTGTTTACATTATACGTGATGGGCTAATATGTTTTTTCTATTTTTAAATTTTTGTAAATTTAATTATGGTAAATAAGTCTCTTCAGCTACAGTGCTTTTTTCAGCCAGCTACAGTGTTTTCAACCATAAGCCATGAGGCTTTCAGCCGAACCGATCACCACCTAAGGTAAAAACTGGAAAGCTTATTTTGCTGGTTAGGAGTATAATTCCAAAAGGATATTGGAATGCGACATCAAAAGATGCTTGTCTGAACAAAAACTAGTGAAAGATGTTTTATCTGAACAGAACTATAGGCTGTAATCGTTTTGGCTTTAGCTTTTAGTTTCCGGTTTATTTTTCATTATTCATAAATTTCATTTTTTTTCCCGAACTTTTGACTTTTTGTTGAGCTTTTTTGTCGGTTCTTTTTTTCTCGTATTTGTTTGTATTATACGTAATGGGCTAACATATTTTTTATATTTTTTAATTTTTTTAAATTTAATTATACTAAATAAGTCTCTGTCATCTACAGTGTTTTTTCAATCAACTATAGTACTTTTTAACCATAAGCCATCAAAAATAAGCCCATATGATCTTCTGCATTCCCGACAAAGGACTTATCTTCTGCAGTTCTGCTACTGCTACATCACAGTCTCACAGTAGTCCTGTTGTTTTGTTCACCTTGGATTACATTTTATCTTCCAAAAGTAGCCATACGAAGCAACAACCTTCGTTTGCGCCACACATGCATTTCAGATCCATCATTACACTTCAGTTGATTCAACTTTTTTCTTTCACATTTCTATCAGGCATGCACTTTGTTTTAATATGCCAATTTAGTCCATAACTCAGTTGAAACTCAAGGGCTTGTTTCGAACGTATAATTTGTGTAGGAATTTTATTGGATTCTAAACATTAGCTCAAACCTCATTTAACATTTTATATGAGAACCCGAAGGCAACATTTGACATCTCCTTTTGTCTCTCATCTTCCCTTTAATTCTGGTGATCGGTTCGACTGAAAAGCTCATGGCCTACGGCTGAAAACACTATAGCTGGCTGAAAAAAACATTGTAGCTGACAGAGGCTTATTTAGCATAATTAAATTTAAAAAAATATAAAAATATGTTAGCCCATTACATATAATATAAACAAATACGGGAAAAAAAGAACCGGCAAAAAAGCTCAACAAAAAACCAAAAGTTCAGAAAAAGACGAAACTTATAAATAGTGAAAAATAAGCCAGAAGTCGAAGCCAAGTTGATCAGGGCTCCCAAACTAATGACACCTATATCTGCCAATCTTCTGAAAAAGCAGATGAGACGTGCAACGTCAAACTCACGCCATGCAAAAACTATACAGAAAAACTAACTCATGGTATATTGTTCCTTCCAAAACGACGGCATAGCAAAAGCCCGTCCGATTGTATCATATGCACAAGCATCCTAAAACGTAATTAACCTAACTGACTTGATCCCTGTTCACCCGTTGCACTTCAGTCCTCTCACTCAGGTCTCCGGCGTGCGGCAGCCACCTTGCGGCGACGAGGGCCCGACGTGTGGGACGTCCCCTCATCCTCGGAGTTCTTTCCTTCCTCCCCAGCAACTGGCGTGTGGGCGCCGTGCACAACACTTATATACTGTAAGATAAACTTTCAAAGCAAAGCTTACTTATCTGGTTGTCATTAATCATCCAGCCATTAACATATAATAGAGAAATTAGATGACAACCCGATTGTAAATAAGTATATATGAACTACACAAACTATATATACTCAAAGGATGTATTTCAAATTAAAAATCCTAACTATGTGTATTAAAGGAAATATGGATCAATACTTACAAAGTTTCAAAATATAGAGTGAACTTTCTCTAAATGTATGCATACATTTATGTGTAATGAAGATATATGCAAATATTCATTTTGGACTATTTGTGAAGTTCAATCTATATTTTGGATCCAAGAAATATACTAATATATAAGAATGTGATCTCAAATACATACCTCTTTGATTTCACCTTTTCATCCAATGAGACTAAGCAATAATATACTTAAATAAACATATTAGTCTCACCTATAGATTTGTCATTTAATCATATATTTGGATGTGAGGAATGCAACAAAATTATAAGAAAGATGTCGAATACATACCTCAATGATTTCATATTTTTATCCATATGAGACTAAATAATATCATAATCAATAAACATACTTAGTCTCATAAAAACATTTATCATTATAATCAAAATCTTATAATAGTATTTGTCATTATTACCAAAACCAATTTAAATAGAATTCGATCTTTCACCCGAATATAAAATCAATCTTTCTTTTTCCTATGTGCCGCTCCGCAAGCAAAGAGTGCCACGCACGAGGAGAGCGAAAACTAAGCAAAGGAAATTCTGTCATTTCGTGGAAAGCATGTGAAATCATTTGGTTGTTTATAGAATCAAAATCACTATATAGTCTTTCTTGTTCCACTTGCAAGGCAAGGAAACTAAAATGGCAGTTTCGTTATTACAACCTTATTTTTGGCGTAGCCACGTCCAAAACTTTATGTGACTTGCCAGGTGGAAACACCAAGTCAACTTAGATAATTATCGCTTGTGTCTAACCAGTAGGTGGGCTAAACTGATAGCAAGTAAACAAGAAACATGTCAAAATACAAATAAAAAATGACGACTATACCAGACTAGTGTTTAGTATGTCTCACGCAATTACCAAATTGTCATATCCTCTTAAAGAAATATGCAATTGTCACACAAATCTGACTTAATTACAAAAATAAGGCCTTGCTGACAACTTACAAGTGACATCTTTGCTGACAACTTACAAGTGACATCTTGTTCAGACATTTCCATTCACCCATTCTTTTACCACAAAGGTTTGCTTGTAAAACCATCCAACTTGATGAGACATTTCAGAGAGAGGCGTGCAGTGGAGAGTGGCGACAGCCACTTCTGTATTTATCTATCTTATCATCGTGTCATCAGCCCATCACTTCAGGGTTAAAAGCTTTACGTCCGCCCATTTTAATTTGAACTTTTGGTTTTTAATTTATTTTTCATTATTTATAAATTTCATCTTCTTTTGAATATTTGGTTTTTTAGCTTTTTTCATTGTTCTTTCTGTATTCGTTTATGTTGTCCGTGATGAGCTAACATATTTTCTTTTTTTAATTTTTTAAATTTAATTACGTCAAATAAGCCATTTTTAGCTACAGTGTAATTTCAGTTATAAGCCACTATTTTTCAGCCCAACCGAGCAGGCCGCCCTGCTCCCTCTGCTTCTTAATTTTGTTTTTTTACTTTTTTGTTTTTCTTTATTCCTTTGTATTTGTCTATAATGATATAACGGTTTATTATTATTATTTATTTTTAACTCTGAAAAAGATAATAGTCGCTACAATATATTTGTAACCAAAAATTAACAGACAAAGTTAAAAACTAAGTCTTTTAAGTTAGTTGGAACAGTTCGTCTATCCATTTCCAACGTGCATGTTTTTCTTAACAAGTGTTGCGTCCTATGTGCGGGTATTTTCAAGGTGGCAATAGGCATATCATGGCCTAGGGTATATTTGGTTTGAGCCTAAGGGCGCGATCAATATGGCTGCGCTATAGTGCTGCGGGCTTATTTGACACCATTCATAAGTTTCGTCTTTTTCTGAAATTTTGGCTTTTTGTTGAGCTTTTTTGCCGGTTCTTTTTTTCCCGTATGTGTTTGTATTATACGTAAAAAAACCTGGTATATATGAGGTATAATACATATAGTTGGGCCAAATCAGCTGTTTATATCCACAATTTGGCCCGAGATGCTGAGAAAAACGCAGCAGCCCGCCAGGCAGCGACCGCGCGTGAAGCCCAGCCCATACTGCCCGCGCGGCCTACCTACCCCCCCGCCCCCGATCCCGGTCGTCCCTCCCCCCGATCCCATTCGCAAATCACGCGGAGCCGCAGACACTAACCCTAGCCTCGCCGCCTTCGCCCTCCGCCTCCGCTCCGCCTCGCCGCGACGCCGCCTCCGCCGCCCTCCGCCTCGCTGCCTCCGCCGACGACCGCGCCTCGCCGCCTCCGCCCTCCGGCTAGATCTGGGCGCCTCGCTTGTGCCGGCCTGCTTCCTGGAGCGCCGGACCAGTTCGCCGCCTCCCCATCCTTCTGCGCCGACGTCACGCACTCACGCCGTCACCTCCGGGCTCTCCGCTCCGCTAGTGAGTATTTCTGTGCTGTACTGCAGTACTGCACTACTGCCGTTCTCTGATTGAACAATCAGGATGACGATGGTGATTCGATGTACACATTCCCTTCTTGATACATTAACATTCAGAATTTCAGATATTATGGACGACAACATTCTCATTGAGGGGGCCACAAAACTGGATTCTTCCACTGACGGCAAAAGAACTGATGGAGGAGAGTTGGAGAAACTGAACACAATTTATATAATTGATTTCAGTGATCTGTCCATTGGTGAGCAGCCAGTTGTTTCCTAGAAACTAGGCATTGATTACTCTTTGTTTTCATGTCTATATCAAAAATAATTTGCATGATGCATCACTGATTGATGAAACTGGAGATGGAATTACCATGTGTAAGAGATGTATAAATTAAGCACATTTACCTTGTTCACTGCTTTCTTCTTGGAGAGAGAACAAGATATACGAGAGTGCAATCAAAATTTTGTCAAATTCCAAATAAAGCTTACATTGAACTTGTGAGATTAAATGTAAATGTTGTTTTTGTTAACAGGGAATCCTTTATGTGACTTAATTCCACTGCACTTGGATGTTTTCCGTGGTGATATTAATCTTCTCAGGGAGTTCCTGCAAAGCTATCAGCTTCCTTTCCTGAGAGGGGAATCAAATAATGATGTCTACAAGTAAGTTCAAAATACAAAGTTCAGCAGGGCATCATATCGTGCAATGTAAGTACATTTGCTTGTCAGAAATCAGAGTTGATTCCCATCACTCATGCTTTATCCAACTGATTCATTTGCTGCTTATGACATGGACAACTTGATTAGGAATAATATCTTTACATTATTTAAGATATTATCCCTAGTACGAACAATTGTACGTTAACTATTGTTACTGTAGATTTTTATGTTTTGTACTGAAAAATATTTTTACAACTTTGAACACCCATTCTAAAATTCCTGCGTCCGCCACTGATGCAACCAACCTTGCCTCACCAAAATTTTGGCGAGCAAAATTGCCGCCCAAAATCTGCCCACCAATTGATTGCATTGCCAAATTTTGTGGGGCACACCAAAGTTTTAGCATCAATCCAAAGCTAGCCAAATTATTAAGACATGCCAATATTTTAGTTTAGCACGTTAAGGCAATAATCCAAACATACCTCTATTCTTCTTTAATCCTTTTCTTTTGGACTATGATGGATATTTTTTAGCTGTGCGTGATGTTTTTGTTTACGTTTTTTGACACGACGGAGATGCCGATACGAGCGGTACACATAGTTTTAGGCTTGAGAAGCCGTTTGGAGAAATAGCTTGAAGAAGCTGTTTTATTTATTTCGACTTTTTGAGAAAAGACAAAAAAAGAATAGGCGTTTACTACCTACCTTTCGTGACCAGTTGTACCATTTTGATAAAATCTAAAAAAACATCAGCACTAATTCTCTCTTGCATATGGACCACTGGAGGCAAGGCCTGATCTTTTGCTTTCACCAAATGCTCTCTTTCTTGCACTGTCGTACAGGCCGGAGATACTCGCTTCACCGGCCGTCTGGATCAGACGGCGACTCATCACGCTGCAATTGGCGCCATTGTCCCTGTTCCTTGAGCATCTTGCCGCCAAAAAATTGGCTGTACTGGCGTCCCAGTTTTGACGCCATTTGAGGCTGCTCGCGAATCGGACGGAGCGGACGCAGCATCACGGTGTTTCACGACGCTGACGACTGGCCAGCCGGTTGGTATCCATCTCTGCTGTCGTTTTGGCTTATGGCTGAAATTGCACTGTAGCGACTGAAATTTTACTGTAGATGAAGATGGATTATTTGACGTAATTAAATTTTAAAAAAATTAAAAATAGAAAAAAATATGCTAGCTCATCGCGGACAACGCAAACGAATACGGAAAAAAAGAACCGGCAAAAAGGCTCAAAAAAACCAAAAGTTCAAAAAACGAAATTTATAAATAGTGAAAAATAAGCCAGAAGCTGAAGCTGAACGAGCGGGATGCATTCCGAATTGAAGAGCAGTCTCACACTCGTGGTCAGTTTTGTTTTGTCTTGTTTTGAAAGGAGATGGCTGGTCTTCTTCTTCTTATTTCTTTCTTTCTTGTTTTTTTTGGCAAAGAAGATCATATTGTTAGTCTTCATAATGGAATTTTTTCTACGGTTATCTTTTTGATTCGTAGGATTCTAAAAACATAGAAATAAAAAAAATGTAGAATTGCAGTGACATGGCTTTTTGAATCTTACAGAATTGAAAATCACATGAATTTACAACAAAGTGTGTTTGATTACACCATAGAAAAAGCGTAGAATTTTTTCCAAGAGCTTTGAACCAATGTTTGGTTTCTTATGGAAATAAGTACCTAGGGAAATATTTTATAGAAATTGTACCACTTCAACCCCACGATAAACAAGGGGAGCACTGTAGATTGTGGTAACAGTGTTCGGCTCACTTGTACCTGATGAGGCCGTTTGCGCGTCGAAACGTTGCGTGCCCTCTCGTCGCGGTAGCGACTGAAACCGATGCTCCGTTTTGTTTTGCTCCGAAGCACAACTTGATCGAACGCAGAAAGTTTCTTCGTGCCTAACTTGTTTGGAAATGCAGGTAGTGGCTTCGAGTTTTGGTTTTGATTTATGGTTTTTAAATTATATCTGTTTACAAGAAATAATACGTAGAGAAAAACAGTCATATGCTATTTTTGTCGATACAACTAAATTTGATATGGTGTCTACTACAATATATTTATAGACTTCATTTAAAAAAACGTACCATTCAAAAGTTAGTTACTTTAATAAAAAGTGATAAACTAAAACTAAAAAGAAGCCTGTCGTAATCTTTAGTTACATCATATTCACAGTGTGCGCACTGTTCAAACGTAGGCGCCTACCTCTTGACAGCTCTTCCTTCGTACGGCATCTGAGTTGTATTGCTTCGCTTGGATGCTTTTGCTGATTAATTTTCTATCCAGGCGAGCATGCAGAACATGTTTCTTTAAATTACAGGTTTTTAGTCACATCCATATCCATATTCACAGTGTGCACACTGTTCAAATGTAGGCGCCTACCTTACCTCATGACAACTCTTCCTTCGTACGTCATCTGAGTTGTATTGCTTCGGTCGGATGCTTTTGCGGATTAATTTTCTCTCCAGCCAGCATGCAAAACATGTTTTTTTGGTTGTGATCGTTTTGACTTCAGCTTTTAGCTTTCGGTTTATTTTTTTACTATTTATAAATTTCATCTTTTTCTGAATTTTTGACTTTTTATTGAGCTTTTTTGCCGGTATTTTTCCCGTATTTGTTTGTATTATACGTAATGGGTTTATATTTTTTTAATTTTTTTAAATTTAATTATGCTAAATAAGTCTCTGTCAGTTACATTGTTTTTTCAGCTAGCTACAGTGTTTTTCAGCTATAAACCACCAAAAAAAGCCCAAATGACCACCACCAAAATTACACGTTTTCCTCCAAGCGGTGGATTAACAAATAAACCATCTGCGATCGCATTATCAGAGCCAAATCGGGGTGAACGGAACCTTGGAAAATTCGAATCTGCACTGTCGTTGAAGCTCCTTGCTCTTAAGTTGTTAGAACTGAGTTCACGAGACAACGATCTATTCATTCGGTCTATTCGTTCCTAAGTTTCAACGTATGGTGTGGATTAGTCTTGAATTACTTATACAAGTAAAAGAAAAGTAATATAAAAGGTGGAATTTTTGTCACTATATAAAACATGTGACCTATAGTATAGACCAGTGGCGTAGCCAGGATTTGTAACTATGGTGGTTCATTGTCTAAAATTTATTTAACCGCTATAAATTTAACATGTCGGTACACAAGTATATGAATTACGAAATGCAATTAAGATAAAAAGGACATACGAACTTCATAAAATAGACGAATATAGCTTTCTTAACATAGAATTGAAATATTACATACCCATAATAGTTGAAGAACAGTACGTCACTACTTCTTCTTCTTGTCAGGCCAGCGCCTTCTAATAGCCATGAAAGTGTTGATGATCTCTTCTTCACTCAATTGTAAGAAGATATCCCATAATACTTGGAGGCATTGGAGTTGGAGTCACATTTTCTTCAATCACTCTATCTTGATCCGATCCACCTTCTTGTTCTTCAATTTGCTCTTTTGGAACAGCTGTAGCCACGGAAGGAGATGGAGAAGAAGCCTTCTTCTTTGATGCATATTTCTGAAAAAGAGAGGCAATATCACCACTCCTCTTCATGTTTTAACAAATCTGCAAGAGAATTATATAAAGTTTCAATTTACCAAACCAATAATCTAATACTGCAAAAAAACATATAATTGAAATTAAATCAGTTTTACATACCCTGTGGGCCTATGCACTTTTCCTGTTCGTGGCTTATCACCGTTGATCCTGACTTCTATTTTGCTTAGTCGCTAGCCGCTAGGGGAGAAATTAGAGAAGCTGAAAGGAAAAGGAGAAACGTGAGTACAAAGTACGTGACTAAAGGAGAATAGGGCTTTGGCTTAGACTTAGCAATTGAGTCTTCATCTTAGGATTTTGATGTACGTACCTGCTGGCTGCTGGGCTGCTGCTCACTGCTCAGCGTTTGCCGTCGTGGTCCTCATGGAGTCGCCGCGCCGATGCTCGATGGCCGCGCCCGCGCTTGCTGTCGCAGCGTCGCCCGCCCCCACGGCTGCACCGCACGGTCGCACGGAGAAGAATACGAACGGGCGCAGTCTGACGCGAATACGCGGCCACGCGAACTCTCGGTCTCTCGCGATGGGCTATGGCTGAAGGCAGAACGCAGAAGGCCAAGCGTCAAGCGACATACATGCTGAATTCTCCAGTGCGAACTCTATCAATGGGCTTTGGTTGGACCGAGCGCAGGGTGGTCCGCGGCCCATAGGGACCACCCTGTAGCTCCGCCCCTGGTATAAACACATGCACGTACATGAGTGTATTCATATATTTTCGTGTAAAAATCATGTGACTTGTGAATTACCGCATCATACCATAGCACTGTTCCTAGCACATTAAATCCATCTTTGATTTTATTAAATCATGACATCCTCTCTCCTTTAATTCTGTTTGAATAAATACCATTAATTACTATCAATTATTGGTGATAATTGACGCGTGTTTAAAAGAAGGCCAGAGATGTCCTAATTCAGCACAACTCAAATTCCTCTATTCCTTTCTTACATCGTCTTCTTCCTCTGGTGAATTGTGTTAGAGTGTTAAGTGGTCAAATCTCGCCGACCTTTCTTCTCGGCGTGCATTGGGAAAGAGGGAGAGTAGTAATCTTTGAACCATTGCCGCAAAGAGTACCTGCACGGGACGGTAATAAGGTTTCTAGGTTGCGTAACCCGCTTGATTGCTCTTCTTCTTCATCGACGTCGACTACTTTCACGATCTCACATATTTGCACTCCTTCTTTTTTACCAATCTTAATATAAGTTGCTTGTGTAACCACCCAACTCTGATATGTATATTTAAAGTACAATATAATTTGCCTGTTGCTTTTATTTATAAGTTATGTATCACTAGTATTTTATAATATATATACCTACTATTGATATTTAAAATTAAAATATTGCCTACATTTTAATTCAAAGAACCGGAACAAAAAAGGACAAGAGTAACGACGCCTTACCATTTTTTCTAGTCTTTTTTTAAGGGCAAGAAAGACTTGCCATGCATTAATTCACAGGAAGAAGTTTAAGTTGGAATAGCAAAGGGGAGGAAAAGAGAAGGCCCAGAGGAGGCTTGAGGAGACAGAAAAAAAATACTTAGATTGTTATAGTTGTGGTTGAGAGGCCCTCAAGTTTGTTTGCACCCGCTAAGACCTAGGCGACAGCCTCCTCCTTTATTGTTGCGACCAGTAGTAGCGGCAGTCTCCATCGCCCGGAACACCCTAGCATTCCTCTCCTTCCAAATGTGCCAACAAACGAGCATTACTAGGGATGTCATTGCTTTTCGTGGTGCACCAGGCTTTAGCACTATAGACTCCCACCAGTCACGAACGAGGTGATAGTCCTCTAAGAGGCCGGCCTCATCGAGTCGCATGCAGTCCAATGGGCTATGTAGGCCCATATGCTTCTTATGTAGCGACACTCTGCTAGAAGGTGTATGGCTGATTCGAGCTCTTGTATGCAAAGTGGGCAGGTTTGGTGGTTCGACCATCCATGTTTGTAGAGTCGATCCGCTGTCTATAGCCTATTTTGAATGGCCGGCCAGGCGAAGATTTTGCATTGTTGTAGTACGCAAGTCTTCTAGACTAAAGGATTCATCGTGGTTCGGATTGTTCCTAGGAGCTGCGCTCTATAGGCAAATGCCGCCATGTATTCTCTGGTGGAAGTTAACTTCCAAGTAATTGTGTTAGGGGTGTCGTCCTGTAGGGTTATGTTTGAAGTGTACCCCCAGATGGTGATTAGCTCGTGTATGTGTTGCGGGGTGAGGTTCCCCATCCAATGGAGATCATGCTGCCAGTTATTTCCTGCTAAAGCGGCACTTAAAGTGCGGTTTTTCCTTGTAGATGCCCTATAGATGGCGGGGTGATATCACAGAGTCTGTTCTCTTCTGCCTAGGCTGAGGTCCAGAAGGACGATTTCATTCCGTCACCTATCATTATGTAGTAGCCACTGCAAAGAGGCGTTGGTCTTGGTCGTCACATGGAATTTGCATCCCTTGGCAAGGTGTTGGCCGAATTCCCCATTGTTGCCATAGCCACCTTAGTCTAAGTGCCCTAGTAAAGCGTTCCAGATCCAGGATGCCAAGGCCACCAAGGTCTGTGGGTCTGTTCCCAGACTCTGTCCTAGCTAACCTTACATTTACCACCCGTTAATTGTTGTTTTGATCCAGCCCAAAGGAACCGTCTCATCCACTTATTGAGGAACCTAATCACACATTTAGGTGGTTTGATGGCCGTGAGTAAGTAGGTGGATTGTGCCGTCAATATCGATTTGACAAGGGTCTTCCTGCCCGCTAGGGTGAGCAACTTGCTCATCCAGCCGCCCAAGCCATTAGCATATTTGTCTTCTAGCGCTTGGAGGTCCATCCTTCGAAGTCTTTTAGTTGTTAGGGGTAGGCCGAGATACTTCAAGGGGAAGGACGCAAGCTGCATAGGTAGGCCCTACAAAACCTCTTATAGGTCGATGTGGTCGTAGTTGATTGGCACCACCTGGCTCTTGTAAGGTTGGTGTGGAGGCCTGTTGTATCCCTGAATTTTTGTAGAATTTTGGCCAAGGTGTAGACGTCGTCTTTCTTTAGTGCTAGAAAGATGGCAGCATTATCCGCATAAAGGGAGGTGCAAAGGGTCGCCGCGCCCCCTGGAGGCCACAAGCCCGTAAGTTGGGTTGCAATATCAAGGATTTCCTGTAGTGGATCTATTACTAGGATAAAAAGGAAAGGGGATAGGGATCCCCTGTCGCAAGCCTTTGCGGTGCTGAATATGTTCACCAGGGATCATGTTTAGGAGGACAGTAGAGATAGCGGTGGAGAGAAGACAAGAGATCCAGTCTCTTTATCGCAGTGGAAATCTCCTGTTCTATAACAGGTCGAGCAGATATTCCCAGCGAACCGAGTCAAATGCTTTCACAATATTAAGCTTGAGAAGCAGGGACGATGTTCTATTTTGATGGTGTCTTTTGGCTAAGTTGCGGACACAGAGGTAGTTGTCTTGGATGTATCTGCCTGTGATGAAGGCGCTCTAACTTGGGGGAATGAAATCGTCTATGAAGGGTGCTAGTCTCAAGAACAGAATTTTTGCTATGATTTTAGATACATTGTGTATGAAACTAAGGGCATCTGTAGTGTATGAAAATAGAGGGTCTTAAGCCACCTTAAGGTCAACCTTATACATTACAGGGGTGACTTTAAGCAGGCTATAAGCAAAAAAGACTTAAGGCTGGTCCTCAAGCTAAAGACCTGGCCACAAGCATTAAAATATAATTTTTCTTTATCTGCCAAGTGGGATCGTCTTAAGGCCCCTTGGATTATATACACTATGAAGTGAGCCTTAAGGTTTAGATGGGACCCACCTTAAGACCCTTTAGATTATATACACTACAGATGCCCTAATGGGCCTGTAGTCTCTTGGCAACCGTCCTTTTTTCGGTGGGCCATTTTTCTAGTCAATCCACGACAAATTAGCTTGGTTGATTGCGGCAGATGGTGGTGGTAGGAACGTGATCGCGCATGGACTACAACGACGGAAGGATGGACACGCAAAGACTAACGAAAAACGCCTTGCGTTACACATGCATTGATCTAATTGGTCGGTCAACAATCAAAGCAAGTGATTTATTTCTTTTCAAAAAGGAAAAGAAAAACAGCACCTAATACAGTGGTGATTTTATGGAGCGAAAGGCTATAGTCGAACTCGAAAGAGCGAGCTATCAGGCGACACCCTTTTTCCATCAGTTGATAAATTAATATAACACGCCTAAACTGTGGGAGAGAGCTCAGGTAGGCAGCGAACGAGAGAGAGAGAGAGAGAGAGAGAGAGAGAGAGAGAGAGAGATCTAGCCATGGCGAACGGCGGCGACAGCGTGCCCACCGTCCACAGCGACAACGACAGCAACAGCCACACACTGCTCAAGAGCGACGCCCTGTACAAGGTAACACGCTAACACGCAGATAGTACGTACGACGAGCAAGTAGTGAACGTTCGTTCGTTCGTTCTTGAGAAGACTAGGGGACGCTACCGTCCAGCCCTTCGCCGCCGTCCATGACCAATCGTCCTCCGCTGTCACCCACCACTAGACCACCGCCTCCTAGGCCTCTCTCTATGTCCGGGGGCGTGGTGAGCCAGTTGGCGACGGTGGAGGAAGAGGCGTCGGCTGTGAGTCGTCGTCGTAGCCGAAGCAAGAGGAGCAGGCGTCGGCAAAATTTCTGTGTATGAGAGGAAAAGAGATGATAAACCGTCGGGATGGGATACGACGGTGTACCGTTTTCTAGCATCTCTCTTCTTTCTTTGCTGATGGTGTCATGGTCGTTGCCGTTGCCGTGCAGTATGTCCTGGACACGACGGTGCTGCCGCGCGAGCCGGAGTGCATGCGCGACCTGCGCCTCCTCACGGACAAGCACAAGTGGTACGTGGTTTACTTACTAGCCTCTCGCGTGTCTGTTTGTCGTTAATTTGATACTGTTCGGTTGGGTGTGATGAAATCATGGCATGGTGATCTCAGGGGGTTCATGGCGTCGTCACCGGACGAGGCGCAGCTGCTGGGGATGCTGATCAAGATGGCCGGCGCCAAGAACACCATCGAGGTGGGCGTGTTCACGGGCTACTCGCTCCTGGCCACCGCGCTCGCGCTCCCCGACGATGGCAAGGTGGTGGCCATCGATTACGACAGTGAGAGCTACGAGGCGGGGCGGCCGTTCATCGAGAAGGCCGGCGTGGCGCACAAGGTGGACTTCCGCGAGGGCGCCGGGCTCGAGAGGCTCGAGGAGCTCCTCGCCGAGGAGGCCGCGGCGGGGCACGAGGCGCGGTTCGACTTCGCGTTCGTGGACGCCGACAAGCCCAACTACGTGCGGTACCACGAGCAGCTGCTGCGGCTGGTGCGCGTGGGCGGCACCATCGTGTACGACAACACGCTCTGGGGCGGCACGGTGGCGCTGCCGCCCGACGCGCCCATGTCGGACCTGGACCGCCGGATCTCGGTCGCCATCCGGGACCTCAACGCAAAGCTCGCCGCCGACCCGCGCATCGAGGTTTGCCAGCTCACCATCGCCGACGGCGTCACCATCTGCCGCCGCCTCGTGTGACCGGTACAGTGATCACGTGTGGTGGTCGTGCTGCTTCAATTTCTTCGAGCGTTCGGCGTCACCAAGATCAGTTTGGCTCGGTGCGAGGTTGCTTGTACTAGTAGGTCTCATCCGAAAAATTATAATAGAATATATATATATATATATATATATATATATATATATATATATATATATATATATATATATATATATATATATATATATATATATATATATATACATGTTCAGGAAAGCATGTGTTTATACTCTATGAGACTTTGATGTCTTTGTAAAATTCCTAAACATATGTTAACAGACTTTGACCAGTGCTGAATTGGCATAATTATAGTTCAGCGAGTGTCGGTATCACTGTATCATCTTTTTTATAAAAAAAATGCTCTCTGATAAGCTTCTTATGAGAAGTGGAAAAAAATTAACGTGCAAGTGGTTATCACCAACAGGGCATCAAATAGATACCGGCTTAGTGAATTGATTCGGCTCAGAATGTGCCAGAGCTTGGCCAAACCTCCACCGCTCCCCGAAGGATATTCAAAGCGTTGCATCAATCCCCCAAGAAAAGAAAAGATCATCAAAAGCGTTCAAGTATTGCCAAGCCATTTCCCAAGTGAGATTAAAGCCATGCCAAAAGCGGGGGCTGCGTATGAACTTATTCTACAGCATCATGGGATCAGAATCACATCCAAGCATCTATACCACAACAGCTGAACTGCAGGCCTAGAGCATAATTCTGAAATTCTGAACTCGTCGTCTCAAGTTGTGGGCATCAGATGATCGGACAAACACGCACATTCAGCACGAAATTCTGAAAGCAGCCGAATATTTCCCTGCATATACAGGGGAAAACCACACCCTGTGAATTGTGATGCTGCAGCTACTCACCTCCATCTTGGCGACCACTTCGCGTTGTCCCGAACCCTCCGTGCTTCCTTGTTGGGAAAATAGTCCCACATGGATTGTGGAAAAGAAAAAAGCACAACTTATAAGTGTGAGGGAGCCTCCACCCATTGGACTAGTCTTTTGGGGGGAGAAGGCCCAATACCACTTATAAGGTTGTTGCTTAAAGGGTTTGCTTGCGGGTAGCCCGTGGGCTCAGATGCGTGGGGTGCGCAGCCCATTTAAGACATGGGGCACGGGCACGTACGGGTCAGGGGCGTGGGCATATGACGCATGGCGCGTGTAGGCCCGTAGCGGACACACGGTATGGTATATGCGCCAGCACTGGACGTACGGACGTGTGTCTAACAGTCCTCCGCCGCTGCCGCCGCGGCGGAAACCCTCCACTGGTTCCTGAAAGGCACAGACACAAGAGAACAACAGGCGCATCAATCACCAAACCCTCGGAACCGCAAAATTGCATCAAAAAAATTACCAAATCTCCGAGATTGACGAGGAAATAAGACCACAAATCAAACGGGGAAATCAAACAATGGATCCGATCAGATTCGATTCGCCTCTCGCGAAACCGCGTCACCCTCAAACGCCTCCCCCGCCAACCAAAGAAAAAAGGGAACAATCCGCACGCACGCACGCACGGACGAATGTGCACGCGCAGCAAAACCTCGAATCGGCAAACCCCAAACAGCAGCAATCTCATCCAATCCAATCCGTAGGGGGAAAACCCAGATCAACAATGGTATATGCAGCCGTGGATGGGGGCGCGTACCTCAGGAAGCGCGAGATCTCTCCTCTGGATCACTCGATGTCGGAGGACGAACCTGCCCGCCAGACGGAGAGACCCAGAGGAGAGACTTAGGCCAGTCTCAGTGAGAGTTTTTATCTGCATTTAATAGGTTATTACATAGGCATTTTCGATGATATAGCAATATTTTTAAGAATAGAGAGAAGAAGTGAGTTTCATCTAGATGAAACTCTCTTGGCACGATTACCAACTCTATATGAGTCATGGGATTAAATGTCTATGAAACAATAGAATGAAACTATGAATTGAGGATGGATGCTTCATCCATATTTTATTTTATTTTACATGATGTGACAGTCTTGGAGACAACGCCATGAAACTCTCCACTGAGAATGGCCTTAGTGAGAGGGGAGCCTGAGTTTCTACCGTGACGTGTCATGTGAATTTGGGCCAGTGGCTCTCGGCCTGTGGGCCAGATGGCCAGTGTCCGGATCTAGCGCTAATTTGGGTGTGGGAGGGCGGCAAATAGAACGAATTTAACCCAACTATTATACATATATATTAGATGTTGTATATAGTAGATTTTTTATTAAAATTTTTAGGTATTTAGCTGAATATTTATGAATTATGGTTGATCTGACTCTGGCCTTCACCATTGCCACCTGTCCTTCCTCGTCTCCGGTCGCGTTGTAACTTGTAAGATCCACTATTGCCTCCACCACTGCCCCATGACTCTCGTTCTTGCGTGCCGTCCACCTCCATCACCCTCCTCCTTGCCTACAGCCTCCACCAGTTACCCTTAGGCCTACACCGGGCATGGCCTCGCCGTAGATGGGAACGTAGGTGGGTGGCGCATGAATCATGATGCAGATATAGAAGGCGAGGAATTCGTTGGTCTCTCTATAAAATTATATTGACTGATAGATAACAAATCCGGGGAGAAAAATGTTTCGTCGCCAACGCTGATAGCCAGAACGATGATTTGGGGCTTGGGAGCAGCCACAAAAGGTTTGGGAGACAAATTCCAGCATGGTACGCCACTGTCGTTGCAAGTTGGAATCTTGGATGGGCAGGGTGATGCCTAGGCGTGCACGGTTTGGTTAAGTAACGACGGCTTGCGCATGATGAGAGTGCAAGATTGGGCCACTGGGGGTGTGGCCTGCATTGAGAGGGGGCGGGCGCTGGGTAGGGTTCCGATGTCCTAAGGCGTTCCCACCACCCCATGAGACACAATTCTGAGGCATCCATGCTGTGCGTCTGTGCTGCTTATGTGTCATCTTGCCAGTCGATAGTCGGACAGGCATGGACACCACGAGCGCCAACCAACGAGGGCGGCGGTGTGGTCACCGTAAGAGCTGCCGGGCAGGCAGAGGTAGATCTGTTCATTTTAAAACTGTACCATACTAGTCAACTCAGTTTGATCAGTATTTGATATTCGGTACGGTTTTCAGAAATAAAGGTTTCCGAGAAATATTTTTCGATAAAAACCGGAGGATAATGGAACAAATAAAAAAAACCGAACTCCTCAGTCTGCCAATTTATTCCACACGGCCACACGGGCGTCGCTGGGCTCTGATGCTCTCGGCGGGACGGCGGCCCATCCAACTCACTACTCAGTGACTCCCCTGAATCCTGATCCACACACGGCAAGCAGCCAAGCACACACATGAATCGATCGAATCCCCAACCCTAACCCTAGGCCCTAGCAATCGGCAGGCAAGCCGCAAGACGGCCGGACCCTAGTCGCCAATCCCCATTCTCCTCCATTTGGACCATTTCTCTCCAGTCGGCCAGTCCCCAATCCCCACTCGGCGACCGCTGACCGGCGGCTCCATGCAGTTCTGACGCCTGACGGAGTACCTTTTGTTTTTAGACAGGGAAGTTCGTCTCTGAAAGCGTGGAGGAGCAAACTAAGCAGGTGAAGACCTTGATGTTCCTGAATGTTGCTTACATTTTTGAGCCCCCAGAAAGTTCTCTCAGAATGTGGATGAAACAATGTCCAAATGTGAACACATACGCAGCTTAGTTTCTGAGTTTCTCCCAGTGCCCACCATTTCCTTGTGATTAGTTCTGTATGCTTATAAGCCTTATCCATGGACTATTACTATATTGAATTTCTTAGTGGTGCATCGAACATATTGTTCTGCGTTTTGGATATCTCTGTGGAAAGGCTTAACATATTTGGCTAGTGCTATATGACAGTATATGCAACAATGTAGAATGGTGATATTGAATCTGTATCTGGCAATTACAAAACCCCTTTCGTTTCCTGTATGAGTTTCCAGAGCTTCCTTTGCATCTAGTAAATAACTGTCTACTGTATCTGCTGCAACTTGCTAGGTGCTCTTTTCTGACAATGTGTTATGAAGAACATGGGCAAAATATTGAAAGCAAGCGGTGCTAGCTACTCTTCCGTTGTCAAGACAACAATCATGTATGTACAATACATGTTCTTTACATGAAATTTTGGTTTGCTATAAGATATTATGTATCTTGGCCTGGACACTGCACGGAGCAGTAGAGCACAGAGGTCATGGGCTCCACCGGCGGATTTACTATGGGGCAAGGGTGTTCAGCTGAACACCTAAATTTTTTTTATAAATTATCAGGTATATAATATGTATACTAGATGTATATACTATTAGTTGTGTTCAAACTATATTTTTATGTTTGCAAATAAATTCAGCTCGTACTCTCTGTATCTCGCGCGTAGCCCATGTAATACATTAAACATATTTTTCTTTCCACTTCAGCCCTCCTCACGCCCAAAGAGGTAAAGATATAAACAAAATCGTAATATTTGTTCAATTTCTTATCTTGTGGTTGTCTGTGTGGGAGGCGGCTTCGGCCTTCGAGTGGCGAGCAGGCGGAGGTGCAGGCTAGAGGCGAGTGACGACCGGCGGACGCGGACGTGGTGCCATGATGTGATGACAATCATATGTGAGGTGGCGCGTGGTGCAAGGTGAGCGTGTGGCAGCGCAAGCGAGCAGAGAAATGTCGCGGACAATGGCACAACGAACACGGAGGTAGGGAGCGGGCGACAGGAAGGGAGCAACGCGGTAGCGGGGAGGGAGCGTGGCATTGGAAAGTGAGTAGCATCTCCAGCTTATTGTCATCGTCCTCTCTTCAGATCTAGGTGTGCTCCACCCCTCCACTTATTTTCTTTCTTGGTCTGTTTTGCTCCATGGAAGGAATATACAATTTTCTTTTAGATGGACAGTTCTTGCTGATGGAGAAATAGCAAAAAAAAAGGACAAGATCAACAAGATATACAACTCTCATTTATCTTTATAATTTGTTGTTTAATTCATATAATTATGGTCGCCTTATGTCATCTATTTTCTCATAAGAAATCATTAATTTATGTATTTTTATTATATCTACATACACATATCGTTATATCGGTGTTTGGGGGGACGGTGCGCTACGATATCGACGTATTCGAGCAATTTAGCTCCGAAATCTGAATACCCATCCTAAAAATCCTGAGTCCGCCACTACTGATGGGCTCATGGCATTGTCGCATAGAGCAGTAGAGCACATGGCTGGCAACCTGGACTGGAGTTGGAGTCCTGGTCTCCTGGATAGAGGCATAGCCGCATAGAATATTGACACATGGTCATATAGTTCTTAATTTACGTCAACTTTGATAAATATGGTATTTATTGATACCGAACTGAAATAATATGATGTTAACCCAGTTCTTCGCGCTGTGGAAGCCGACGCCCCCTCTACCACGCGCTCACGCGCAGTGCTCACGAGAGGACTACGCGCCCGTGCTGCTGTCCCAGATTAGATTCCCAGGCCGGCGGCTGGCGCCCTCAAGTTCGTCGGCTGCGCCGTGCCGTGCCGTGCCGCACCGCAATGGCAGGCAAGGCAACCTGGTCTGCAGCAGGTGCTAGGACGAGGAAAAAATTTAGAGATTTCATTGGATCGAAATTTGTTTCTTGTAAATTTGCTATCGTTTTTTTTTTGGTTCCAAACAGGTCGTAAACGTGAGTGCTGTGCCGTCACTCGCTTCCTGCACTAATACAGCCTTTCGTACTCTGTCCAAATAATTAGGGGTACCAAGAGCAATTCAATACGCTAGACCAGAGGCTTCGTCGTACCATGATTCACGTACGCATTTGGAGTGCGTAACCGTTTTGTGTCCGCGCCAGTATAAGCTTTGGGGTGTTCAGAGGCTTTAGTGGTACCATGTTTCACGTTACTGGATAAGCTAAAAGTTGATTTGAATATTTTAATTTTTAAAAGTCTAAAAACAGTTTTTCTAAGCCGTTTAAAAAATCATTGGTCGGCCTCCGTCACATCCT
This sequence comes from Dendrocalamus latiflorus, assembly GCA_017311315.1. Taxonomy (NCBI): domain Eukaryota; kingdom Viridiplantae; phylum Streptophyta; class Magnoliopsida; order Poales; family Poaceae; genus Dendrocalamus; species Dendrocalamus latiflorus. Next base: position 5,571,546 of record CM029654.1, read on the forward strand.
TACGTACACCTCTTCTAAAAAGACGTTTTTCAAATTGTCTGAAAAGTTATTTCTTCCGACCGTTACTATTCTATTTTAGCAAAAAAACTACAATCAAAAGCCATTCACTCTAGCTGATTAAGAGTTTCTTATTTTCAGCTTTTAAAACTGCTTTTTAATTTTTCTGTAGTAACTAACTTTAAAAGGAGTGTCTTTTTAATATAAGGTCTATAGGTTGATTGTAGTATATACTGTAGACACTTTATTTATATTAGTTAAAATCGTATACGTATTTCTCTTACTCCATACTCTTTCATAAATAATTAAAAGGCATATCCCGTAAAAAAACATGTCCTAAAACACCCCTAACTAAAACCAACGTAGCAAAAATACGTTACAGGGCAGCTGTGTTGAAGTGTACAACAAACAAACACATGGCATGTCGAATTCAAACAATACGTTACCAGTAAGCCAGTAACTAATGGAGTCTAATCAAGTGCTCGGTCAGGCGAGGTGGCAAGCATGAAGCATGTACGGAGATGTTGAAGAAGAAGATGTCCCACGAAGCGCCACGTGCGCGGCCCTCGCTTCCACCTGTCCCTCCACGCTCCCTCATATCGGTGCCATTGTTGCCACGTGCCGGTAACCCCAACCGGCCGCATGTACTCACTGTGGACTGGGCCCGTGACACTGTGCGAGACCACTGCCATTGGATACCTGCGCCTGCCTGTTGCTATGGGCGGAGCCATATTTCGGATAAGATAGACTTTAGTCTAAAGTATAAAAAAATATCTAATATATAATTTAGATAAATTTAATTTACTTTACAAATTTAATCTAGTATAGATAATATTTTTATGATCTAATTTAAATTATTTTACTACTAAATCTAACGTAACTAAATTTTAACTTCACCGCTGTATTGCCACACGAGGGATGGCTGTTTTTCCATGGGAGCAGAACCATGGGAATTTTCTGATCAGAGGCCAGGGCGGGGGCGCTCTCTTCTGACGGGGAACGGGGGCACTCTCTTCCAGGTCCACTCCTCGGATCTCCCCCATGAGTTGAAGAATTCCGGAGAACCCCACCGTCCTTCGGTTCCAAGAACCATCACTCCATCTACAGCCCTGCGATGCTCTCCGATCCCAAGAACTCGTGCTTCCCGCCCCGCCCCGCGATGAGCGCGCTTCTTTGATGCCAGTTCCGGCGCCCGATATGGACAGCGTGGTGGCGAACGGCTCCGTCGTGTCGTCCGCCGACGCACCGAAGGGGAAGCACGAAGCGGCTGTTGGGGAGGAGAGCTCCACCGCCTCCGTCGAGTCTCGCTTCATGCCGCAGGTGCCGTCGCCGGCGAAGCTGGACCCGGATCTTGGTCTGCTTATCGCCTCCGCCGGCTTCTCGGTGGGCGCGGGCGGCGCCGACTCCGCCAACAGCGAGGACCGGAGCAGCATGTCCTCCACCGCCGCGAGCGCCCCGCGCCACGACTTCTCGCCCTTAACACGCGACCGCGACAGGACGCGCTCCGGCGCCCCGGGCGCATCTCTGCACGTGAAGAACCCCCGCGCCGCCCGCGCGCGAGCTGGCAGGGCGCGTGCTCACTCTGCCGTCGCTCCCGCCGAGGCCGAGAACTCGCGCTCCAGCGTGGAGTCCGACCTCCGCAGCTCTGATGCTGTCAACGTCCGACGATCAAGTGTCGGCATTACCGGCAATGGCATCCATAAGGTTCTTTATGACCACAGTGACGAAGGGCAGCCAAGCGAGGAGGTGCGATCGACGGCCGGCGATCACTACAAGAAGAACGGGAGCAGTGTGGTGGGGAGACTGGTCCGGGGAAGTGGTGATTCTGATGATGCTGATGTTGAGGATGCGTTGGATGAAGGGAGTGTTGGGAAGGGTGAGAACGGATTAGGGACGCATTCTGGTGGTGCTGATCCATACGCCGAATCAATTTTGTTACTTCAGAGAACGCAAGAAGTGCTCGAGAGTGGTATAGTTGAATTCTCACCCAGTTTATTTTCATGCACTAAACAATTTGCTGAAGGGCTTGTCCTTTCAGAGAAACTAGCGAGTGATGCACGGGTAGACTTGTTTCAAAATGTGTAGCATCAAATGATATAAGTTAGATGATTGAGAATATATTTACATATCTTATAGACTAATTAGATTTTTAATACATCTTAAAAATTAAAAATGACAATAGAACATTAAAGAAAAATATAATTTGAGAAATGTAATCGAAGTATGAGCTTCAATGAAAGAAATTATTGAGCATAATAAGTTACTATGGTTATTAGAAATGTAGCTCTTTTACAAAATATATGCATGCACATACACATCTATTTAATCTCAAACAATATATTGATTATGTGTACAATAAATTATCTTATTAGTTTACATGGTATTAGAGTTTCTTACTTGCGTATATACTGATGCACCACATGCGACCTACTTTGAACTTATCTTCCCTCACACATCGACTTCCCCATTGAATTGTGTGTCTTCTTCTCTTCTCATCGCAACAACTTTTTACTCCAACAACAAGCCCAATTCTTGATTAATCCCTCTCAGCTGCTCCCCCTTTTAATACAATAATCTACCACAGTTATCTTTTACTTCTCTCTAATTATTCCTAATTGATGACCGTTGCAACATCAAACACCATACACGTGCAACTATCGCCGATCACTGTTGGAGACACCTGTCACACTCTCTAGTGGCCTAAACCTATTCCCTACGACTTATGAGCTCATTGCTCTTTTGCTTCTGTACGACTGTGCTTCTATTCGTATGAATGCATGCATGTATATACACATGCATAATGTTTATGATTTCCTCACTAACCGTAGTGGCCTCTCATCTTCACCGATACCGGCATGTCTGCTTTAGTTATTGTCTAACAATATAGAGAATCTTCTCACCATCAGTGGTGACATTGTAGCGCTCACCAGTGATGGCACGCTCGTTGCCACCCGATAGCCCCATATCGTCCATAGCTCGTCTTTAATGCAAAAACTTTATATCCTCTCTACTAGGGTTTCCCCCATCATCGAGTTTCTTTGGTTACAGACTTCTTCAACAATGTTGATGCTCACCACTCATCGTCACGACCCTTTCAACTTTGGCCTTTCTTTTCAATAACTCTAGCGAGCGGCACGGCATTGTCCTCATCAAATGGTAAAGGTGAGCAGCACGACATTGTCCTCATCTCCACTGTTGCCGCATCGGCTCTTCGCTTCCCCATGGGTCAATATTTTCTTGTAGGACAATGGCCTCCAATAACACCGTTCTTGCTATCCTCGTTATAACTATTATATTTATTCAAAATTTCAACTATTATTTATTGTAGTTCATATACAAATCAAATTACTAATTTTATTTAATTTATTTCAAATTTTAATTATTTAGCGATTTTATTTTGGAATTCGTATGGAAATCAAATTGCAATTTTGATTTCATTTTTTTGTGGAATTCATATACAAATCCAATTGCAATTTTTAAAAATTTTTATTTCAAATTATAGTTATTTAGGCATTTACTTTGGAATTCGTATCGAAATCAAATTGTTAATTTTATTTTACTTTATTCAAAATTTCAGTCATTTTTATTGGAGTTTGTATACAAATCAAATTGCTAATTTATTTATTTTATTCTAAATTTTAGTTATTTTGGGATTTTATTTTGGAATTCACATGGAAAATCATATTGAAATTTTATTTTATTTTTGATTCCGAATTTAAATTATTTTTGGAAATTTGGACACTGTTGGACCCATAGCCCTCCGGAATTCCTTTTTTGGCCCCCCAAAGCAAAAAATTCCAAAAATGGACCCCGTTTGAGCGCGCGTTTACGGGAGGCTGCCACGTGGCCACTGTTCATCCGGTCGTGCGGTCTGGGACCGCACGACCGGCCTGGCGCCGTGCCCGAGCGCGCAATCTCCCGCCCAGCGCGCGACCGCCTCGCCCAGCGCGCGACCGCCCCGCCCAGCGCGCGTCTGCCGTCCCGCGGTCGCCCGAGCGCGCGTCTGCGTCCCCAAGCGCGCGATTGATCCCCGACCGCATGATCCCCCGACTGCGATCCGTTTTTTAGGGTTTGGTCTGTTTAGGGTTTGTAATACTCGTGAATATTTGTATGGTTTCTCAATTTTGTAGTTGTAAACTGAGAAAAAAATAGATAAAGTTGCAATAATAATTTATGTTCATTGTTAGTTGCAGATGTATAAAAAATTAGGATAAATTTTTTTAAAAAACGATTAATCATAGAACGATCGTTTCGTAAAGTGGTAAGTGATATTTAGGGTTTCGTATGGTTTTGAGGTTTGCAATCACCATGTTTTTTTGTATATTTTTGTCAATTTTGTAAATGTAAACTCGGAAAGAATCTGACCAAGTAGTCATAAAAGTTTATATTCATTATAACTTGTAGATGCTAATAAAATTTTGGTAAATTTTTTTAGGAACAATTGACCGTAGAATGATCGATACAAATAGTGGTAAGTGACTTTTAAGGTTTGTTGTGTTTTTAGGGTTTGCAAACCCTGTGATTTTTTTAGATTTTGTCAATTTTGTAGTTATAAACTGGAAAAAATATGACGATATTGTAATAGGAATTCGTGTACGGTGAATACAAATAAACTGCATACTACAATTGGGAGCAACATGCTGCGTACTTTTTTATTACATGCATAACATGCATAACTTGCTGGGTCTATTACATTTTGTCTACTGGGTGTAGCGTGGTTGTTTCCCCCTTTTTGTCGCGCCCTGAAGATGGCTCCGCTGCATCCTTCTTCCTGTCACTCTTGGTCTTGAGAGCTGCCTCCCGAGCTTGAAGCTCCTCCTCCTGACGCTTGATGGCAACTTCACGCAGACTTAACTGCTCCCGCCTCCTTTGCAGCTCATCTTCCTTGCCCTTCAGACGCATGTGATCCACCCTCACGCGGCGCTCTTGCTCAAGCCGCATCTGTCGTTCCACCTCACGAGCCTGAGTCATCTTGACAAAGTATTGTCCTTTGTTTTCCACCTCCACTGCCCGGTTATTTGGCCATGCCGGCGGCACGCGATCCACCTATTCCATGAACCCGCAAGCCTATGTGTGGCGTGGTAGATGTCATGGATCAAGTTGAAAAACGATAACGGAAAAGAAATGATTTAGTTATGGTCGTTACCACGAAGTCGTCATCCAGGTCAGGACACTTGAAGAACCTACGGCCGTATTTGGCTCGTTGTACTCGATCAGTCCAGACTCCCAACATCGTCCTAAAGCCACAATGGCACTTCGGGCGCTCATGCCACTCCGGCACTCGAAATGGGTCGGACCTCCAGGAAGACATTGTTGTGTAGTAGTATTATGATGCCTTGAGGAGGAGATGTGGTATGGAAGACATAGGAGGGAGGCCTTTATGTAGGCAGGTTATCTGGTGTAGTGGGCATAGTCCATGGAGAGGACGACATGGGAATCTTTTGAGGATAGTCAGGATTGCAGTGTAGTAATAAATGTCCGTATGAAGGCTTTTCAGAGCCTGCAAATTGTACTCTTTTGTCATGTCACTGCGGAAAGGCGGTCTCTTTTGTCATGTCACTGCGGAAAGCTGGCCCGTATTGTCAAGTCACTGGGCAAAGCTGCGTCGTTTTGTCATGTCACTGCGCACCACTGGCATGTTTTTGTCACCTCACGGAGCAAAGCTGGCCCGTATTATCATGTCCCTGCGCAAATTGTCCTCTTTTGTCATGACACTTAGGAAAGGTGGCCTCTTTTGTCATGTCACTGCGGAAAGCTGGCTCGTATTGTCTAGTCACTAGGCAAAGCTGCCCCGTTTTGACGTGGAATGAAGGGTCCTGGAAGCCCCCAAGGTTGGTGAGAATTTTATGTACTTACAAGGTTTTGACATGCTTGATTTTCAGTCCCTGAGCTAGTGTCAATGGTGAAGATATCCTCCCACGTAATGGACGGTGGAACTTCACCAATAAGGTCAGAGGGATAAACATGGCATCCGAATGATTTTGTAAATTTATAAGTGTATGTGTGTGTGCTAATCACTAATCGGCTATACTCATGCCTTTTGGCATTGTTTAGGTGGTTAGCTCTAGCCAATGGCCTCTTATCTGTAAATACAGAGCATTAGTGCACACTCAGCCAATGGCTAGAAATGATGTCCTCCTTATTCAAGCCACGAGGAACCGAAGATGATGGCCTCAATCGGTAAGAGGTGTCATTTGATCCAATCTTAAAATTTATTTCATTGTCAATATTATGTATATCTGTCCCTGTATGCATTTTATGCTTTCGTATGTAATGCCTTTTGAATGTGATGTGTATCATTGCACTTGGGACATTCAGGGAATGACTTATTGACTTTTACACTAGCTCAGGGACTGAAAATGGATAATTGATGAGATAGGCTTTCTCCCCTGATGACCTGCAGGAATTTGTGCATTCACTCTCTTACTATTGGACCCCTGTGCATCAAGAATTCCATTTTTGGCCCCCTGTGCAAAAAAATTCCAAAATTGGACCCCTCTCCACGAACGATATATAAAGTGGTAAGTGACTTTTAGGGTTTGGTATGTTTTAAGGGTTTGCAATCCGCGTGATGTTTGTATGTTTTGTCAATTTTGTAGTTAGAATCAGATAAAGTTGCAATAGAAGTTTATGTTCAATGTAAGTTGTAGATGCATAAAAAAATTTGGTAAATTTTTTTAGGAACGATTGACCGTATAACGGTCGATACATAAAGTGGTAAGTGAATTTTAGGGTTTGGTCTGTTTCTTAGGGTTAGCAATCTCCGTGAATGTTTTCAGTTTTGGCAATTTTGTAGTTATAAACTGGGTAAAAATCAGATAAAGTTGTAATAAAAGATTATGTTCATTGTAAGTTGTAGATGCATAAAAAAGTTTGGTAAATTTTTTTTAGGAAAGATTGACCGTAGAACGGTCGATACATAAAGTGGTAAGTGAATTTTAGGGTTTGGTCTGTTTCTTAGGGTTTGCAATCTCCGTGATTGTTTTCAGATTTGGCAATTTTGTAGTTATAAACTGGGTAAAAATCAGATAAAGTTGTAATAAAAGTTTATGTTCATTGTAAGTTGTACATGCATAAAAAATTTTGGTAAATTTTTTTTAGGAAAGATTGACCGTAGAACGGTCGAGACATAAAGTGGTAAGTGATATTTCGAAGATTAGTGAGAATTCGTGTACGGTGAGGAGCGCTATGTTAATATTGTTAAATGAGGTGATACGTGAATCATGGAATGCGAAAATACGAGATATTGAACTTCATAATACAGTTGGGAGTAACATGTCGCGTAGATTTTTATTACATGCATAACATATAGCATGATATGCGACTAACCCACCCAACTGCTCGTACGACCTACTGTGTGGGCCGGGGCCACTTTCCCTTCCTTGCTCGCTCGGCGTTGAACTCCTCCGTGACCTCTTTTGCCTTAGCCGCAATTTCCCTCTTTCTCTCGCGCTCCATCTCAAGATCGATCCATTTGCGGTAGCCACACAGGGGCTCCGGAGACTGTAAATACATGGGAGATATTGTTAGTGCGTGCTGTGAAGGAGAAAAGGTAGGGGAAAAGGAGAAAAGATATTGTTACCGGCTGCCGATAGGTTGCGGTATCAAAACGGCGGTTGGGGTAGTCACTAGAGTAGTTTGCGCAACCCCAGTAACGCATACCTAGACTGATGCTGTGTTTAGACTTGAAGAACTTGCACACGTCCCCGCACCAACAAAGGGGAGGTGTCTCCCCCTCAGGTGGTAGTTGTGGCGAACGCTCGGTGGGGACGTCCGGGATGGGGTTTTTGCTACGCCCTTATTTTCTCATCGCGTGCGGCATCGCGGGCCACAGCTGACCGTGCTATGTCACGGGTCTCCTCCCAATCCTTCACCATCTTGTCCCATTGCTTCTTCTTGCCTTTGTCCATCCCGGTTGGGTGAGGGAAGCGCGATGTAGTATGGGGTTTGGATGGGCAATGTTCGCTGGGAAATGGAATGCATACGAATTTATAGGGGCCGTTTTGTCTCTACTCGTACATCTAAAGCTGGTCCGCGTGGTGGTAGCAGTGAGTAAAGATGGGAGTGCTGCGGTATCACTGAAAAAAGGTCCTGTTTTGTAATGTCTCTGAGCAAAGCTGCTCTGAATTGTCATCTCACTGAGCAAAGCTGACCTCTTGTTGTCATGCCACTGAGAACAGATGCCCTCTTTAGTACTGTCACTGCCCAAAGCTGGCATGTTTTGTCATCCCACTGAGCAAAGCTGCGCCGTTTTGTCATGTCACTAAGCAAAGCTGGCATGTTTTGTCATCTCACTGAGCAAAGCTGCCCCGTTCTGTCATGTCTCTGAGCAAAGCTGCCCCGTTTTATCATGTCACTGCGCAAAGCTGGCACCTTTTGTCATCTCACTGAGCAAAGCTGCCCCGTTTTATCATGTAACTGCGCAAAGCTGGCATCTTTTGTCATCTCACTGAGCAAAGCTCCCCCGTTATGTCATGTCTCTGAGCACAGCTGCCATGTATTGTCATCTCACAGAGCAAAGCTGACCTCTTTTTGTCATTTGACTGAGCACAGCTGCTCTCTTTAGTAATGTCACTGCGAAAAGCTGTCCTCTGTCATCTCTTTGAGCAAAGCTGCCCCGTGTTGTCATGTCACTGAGCAAAGTTGCCCCGTGTTATCAGTCACCTCCTGAGTTAGTTGTTCACAATCTGTGTAGTTTTCTTTCGTGCTCACTCCCCCAGACTAGGCAATGAGTCAGCTCAGCATGTCTTCATGGGCACCCACGGTGATGTGCCCAAATTGCAACATCTTGGTTAGACGTAGGACAGCACAGACGGCCGCGAATCCTGGGCGACACTACTACAAGTGCCCCAATCACTCGGTGAGTCAGATTGTTTCGGGTTCGTTGAAATCATGGTTGTATGTTTAAAAAACTTCTTGTCATGGAATCGCAGGAAGCTCATGGTGGTTGCCGATTCTGGGTGTGGGAGGATGAAATGGGAAATAGGACAGACAGTGTTCGCCGTGAGAGAGTTGTCGTGGGGGGTTGCGACCCCATCGGGATGCGGCATCGTTTCGACAGACTAGAGTGGAAGATAAATGTAATGTTGTGTGGTATTTTGTTTCTTGTGTGTATTGTTATCCTCAAGTTGTAGTGCTGGAGGTTCTCCTCGTGTATGTTCGCAATGTTTTATGCTATGTTGTCGTCAAGCTCTTTTGGTAATGTTTTATGTACGGTTGTGTTGTATTTTAGTTGTTGTGTTCGTTGGTGTGTTGGTGGTTGTACTACTTGCTACATGTCATGTACGTGAAATGTATGAGTTGTTTCATGTTGTCTCCCGCTACCCCGTGTTGTCATCTCTCAGTTGGTTGTATGCCGTAATAAATCAAAGAACTTAGAGCAACCCTTTTATACTGGAAACCATCTTTGAACATCAAACCATCAAACACTTGAAAAACATCACAAAAATTACAAAAGCACAATTTAAAAAATTCATTCATCATCTCCTCGTCGCCGCCTCGTACGGCGCATATGATCCTCTGAGAAGGTGAACCTACTAGGGGAGCGTGGTGCATCGCGAAGATCGTAGTGCGAGGGGTGTGGCCGAGGCGGCGGTGGGTACAACTCTGTGGACTGTTGCGACGGCTGGTCATAAAGCATAGAGCTCACCCAATCGGAGGAGGTGTCTACGTCCTGCTTAGATGGTACAACTGAATTAGGCAATGGAAAGTACGAAAATTGTTCATAATGAAATACACATGTTTAGCTTACAATGTTAGTGCATACCGGGGTATGTGGCTGGTGAAATGAGGATGTCGACGGGTAGTCCCCCATGTACTCGTGCGATGTCATGCCTTGATAGGTCGGCACAACCCACCTGTCCCGGTCATACAGGTTGGTCTGCACCTGTCCCGGGAGATACGAGGGCATCTGCCCCTCTGGTTGGTCCGGCGAGTTAGGGGCGCTGTCTGGAGTGGGCCCCCGTCGTCCTGGAGAGCGCGGTCGCTCGTCCGTCGCCCTCCGTGATGACGATGCCCGTTGCGACGTGCTATCCCGTCGCAATTGTTGCAAGACGAACATGTGGTTAGACATAAATGGTAAATGAGTGCATGAACAAATAGTTGACAATTGTCGAACCGCCGGGCCGAAGCGCGTGGAGGCCGAGCGACCGTAGCTTGGCCGACTCTCGGACGGCCCCTCTGGTTCGTGCAGCGATGTCGACCTCCGTGATGACGTCGCCCTCCGTAACAGCGTGCTATCCTGTCGCAATTGCTGCAAGACGAACATGTGGTTAGACATAAATGGTAAATGAGTGCATAAACAAATAGTTGCCAATTGTCGAACCGCATGGCCGAAGCGCGTGGAGGCCGAGGATGGCCGTGCTGATCCTGGTGCTGACGGAGGCGCGGAGGGAGGTGGTGGTCCCTGGCCACGTCCGCCACCGCGTGTAGCAACAACGTCATCTCGGTGGCGACCACAACTCAAGCCCCGTATCGCACCCCTTGCCCTTTCGCTGATGCTGCGCATATAACTTACCCACCGAGATTCGGTATTTGACTTCCTATGTCGTATAGCCTCATTAGCCTCGATGTCGATACGATGTAGCCGGTCCACCTGCAGTGAAACAAACAGTCAGTTCAAATGTAATCCTGCATTGCGTAATGACACAGTACTCTCGTACCGCCTGGTCGACCCGTGCCGCTAGATGACGGTCTGGACCTTCCTGTATAGCCGCCTCGTGAACAGCATGAAGTGGAGGTTGTGGCGGCTCCCTTGCAGTAAGCCTACAGCGGGTGCATGGAGCGTACCAGTCAAGGTATGCCCTGTACGGCGCGGGGTCGTCCGGGTCGTACGGCCGTGTCTCATCCACAAGCATCGTATGCGCATGGTCAGACCACATGTCTGTCCACGTCTGCTGTGTGACTCTCCAGTCTTCGGTCGCTCGCCCTCTCCTCGATTGCCTGCAAGTCCATTGAGACATTACACAATCAGTACGGTACTGACATTGACACTAATGCAGTAATTAAATTTGGGGTGTACTGACATACCGGTGGAACTCCTCCGCAAGAGGGCGTCCTGCCATGGGAGGGACATGCTGGTATAGCCCGAACTGTCTCATGACTCGGTGTGGGCTGTATGGCTCGACGCAGTGCGCGAACACCAAGTGGTAGGTCGTCATCCAGTACCTGTGATCTCGCTCGCACTGATATGACAACCCGTGGGGGGCCGTGTTCGCAATTAACTGTGGAGACCATGGCCACCAGTCTACGTCGCCAAACGCCAGAAGCTCGAACCTCTGGTGGAAATCCGAGTACGCACGTCTCGGTCTCTCCCTGGCCCACCTCAACTGACCATGCGTCCAACGTGTACCCATTGTGGGCGCATCAACGGGGTCGTCGCCACCATACAACTGCGGGATGAGGTCATAAGGGTGCACACGACGACCAAAGTCAGGCCTGCCAACGGGGAAGTGTTCCCATGACCACAACTGAAGGAGAAGGTAGCAGGCGGCTAGGACCGGCTCGATGGCCGCGGTACGCTGCGAGGCGTCACACAAGCCTCGGTATGTGGAGCTAAGGACTGTTGATCCCCAGCTATACTGTGGCTGCTGACCAGGCCAGCCATCCGCCAAGGACTCCGCTAGCGGTATGTAGCTAGGCTGCACGGAGTCTCCAGTCGTGCTAGGGAACAAGACGTACCCGAACAGATATAGCAGGTATGCAACGAAGTGCGTCTGCACCGCGACCTCATCTGCGTCTGCAGGACAGGTCATGAAGCGACGAAGCCATCCATGTGGCACCCCAGCTGCGTTGTCTCGGATCGCATGACCGAACCGGTGACCCAGACGGACCTTCCAATCTGCTGCCTTTGGGGGTGGCACCACAGCAGCACCACGGACGGGTAGACCTGTAATCATCGTGACGTCCTGCAGAGTAACCGTCATCTCCCCCCACCGGAAGTGGAAGGTGTGAGTCTCCGGCCTCCATCGATCAACGAGAGCTGACAACAGTGGCGCATCGTACTGGAACCCATGCGGTAGATCCAACATGCGGGCAATGGGCAGCAGACCGGTGTCCCGCAGTAGTGGGATGTACCGATGGTCGAGACGCCAGTTCTCTCGGGGGCCCCTAAGGACGAAGCAAGGAGGCCCGTGTGCGGGTGCCGACAACCACACATGGCATCGGTGGTGCTCGTCCCAACGGGGCTCTAGCAGCTCGAACGCCATGTCCTGCCAAACAGGATAACAAGTTAGTGTACATTACAACAAAATGTGCAACAAATAACAACATAATTAACAACAAATGTTATGACAGGGAAACGTACGGAATGTACAAAAACATACATAAAATGTGCACACGAATATGACCCACACGACAAGGAAACATATGGAATGTGCGAAAATATACATAACATGGTAATGTGCAATACATAGCTACACCATCGAGCCAACAATTCAGCGTACACCTCCTGAATAATACATTACATATGGATTGTGGTTGGTACTACGGAGCGTTGCTTGATGCCGGCCTGTTTGGGCACTGACTGAGGGAGTGGCCAAAGGTCTTGCATAGCCTACACTTCGGGCGCCGAACACGATCCCCTCGCTGGCTCTCATCCATGTCGTTGCGGATGCGACGGCTTTGTCGTCTTCCACGACCGACATGCTTTAGTGCATCGTTGGGCACCCACTTTATCTCCCCCGGCCATAATTCCCTGTAGTGCATGTCTACCCCGTAGGAATGGAACTCTGCACTCCAGGTTGCATACAAGTGCTGCATGTCGTAGTACTTGGAGATGTACTGTGTCGACGCCTGGTTCCATACAGTGCAGGCCGCGTACATATGGGAGCATGGCTTGTGCAGAAGCTGGGGCTTGTTGCAGGTGCAAGATGCTTCATCACCAATCGTGCATACCTGCTTGCGCTCCCCTCTAATGTGACCCATGACATACTTCTGCCTTAGGCGGACCTCAAACTTCCTCCTTAAGCCATCAATGGGCTGAGCAATGTGGGTTCGAGCCTTCTCCATCTTCCTGTCCATGAAGGCCTGCATGACCTCAGAGTATTGCTTGTTTTCCTCAACGTGCTTCTGCGCCATCCTGGCTCTATTCACAAAGTACCCGACGGTACGGTTCCAGGTCTCGGCCACAATTGCCGTGATCGGCAGGGATCTGACGCCCTTCAATACACCATTGTAAACCTCGGACATGTTGGTTGTCATGATCCCATACCTCGCCCCACCGGTGTCGTGCAACAAAGACCACATTTCCAAGTCAGGTGCATTGGACTGAACCCATTGTGAGAATACCCCGACTCTTGTGGAGCCCCCCTCCACGGCCCCTACTTCTGTATGCACATGCTTCGTAGCCTCCTGATCGAGCTGCCTCCGCAAGGCGTCGAACTTCCGCTTCTGGTTCTGCATGCATAGCTTCTTGAACATCTTTATGGGGTCCTTGCTACGGAACCTTCTGTGGAAGTTCGCTGCAATATGCCTCATGCACCAGCGGTTCTTCACATCAGTCCACTGGACGGGGGCCTGCGTCCCATTCTGCAACGTTCGCAACGCAGACAGCAAGCCTGCATTGCGGTCGGAGATAAGGCACACTTCAGGCCTGTCTTGCACTACGACATTCTTCAAATTGCAAAGAAATCAAAGCCAGCTATCTGTATTCTCGTTCTCCACAATTGCAAATGCCACTGGGAGTAACTGGTCATTTGCATCGGCTGCAACTGCGGTAAGGATAGTGCCCTTGTACTTGCCGGATAGGAACGTCCCATCTACGGTTAGCACTGGACGGCACCACCTGAACCCTTATATCGCCTGATGGAAGGCCCAGAACACTCTGTCAAGAATGAAACAGTTCGGGCCCTCCGTAGGATGGACCCTCTCCTGCCTGTTTATGTAAGTGCCTGTGTTTGATTGTGCAATTTGATTCAGCATTCTTGGGACCAGGTCGTACGCCTCCTCGTACGTCCCATACATACCGTGCAGCACCTTTCGCTTCGCCCGCCACACCTTCTTGTAGCTCACTTCGTACCCCGCCGTGTTCGCTACTTCTGCCATCAGAACCTTCGGGGTAATTGACACATCCGCCTGGACGAGGTGCGTGACCACCTCCGCAACATAACGTGATGTCATGTTGCGGTGCCTATGTACTGGCCCCGCAAGCTCGCAACTGTGATCTTGGAGCACCGTTATCCGGAACTCCGTGCCAACGCCCTTGTACCGTTGTGCACGGACTTTGCCACCACATGACCCGTCAACACACTTCACGACGTACGTGTCCGGCTTTGACTTGTGGACCCGATACGTCCGGCTTATGTTGACGGCATGTCTAGCAATAGCCTGCTGGACAGCACTCTTATTACGGAAGCACTGCCCCAAATACAGTGCGCCCTCGCTGAACCCCCATTCTCCCTCCTCCGCCTGTGGCAGAACTAGGGCTGCCACTGCGATGTCGTCCAGTCTGGACGACACGTACGCACCGTCCGTGGTCACAACACGACCTACCACCCCTCCAGTTGCACCTTCGCCATCCTCGTCCTCTCCAGAGCTGCCTGTGTCAACCTCCTCATCCTCCTCGCTGTCCTCTTCTTCCACCCGGTCCCCAAGATACTCATGACAGTCAATACGGGCGGCCCACCACCTGTCGTGCACACCTTCGTTGGGCTGGAAATTCTGCGCACGCCTCCTGTCGTCTTCATCACCCACTTCCTCGCCCACATGTTCTCCCGCAGAAGGGTCTTCATGACCGCCGGCCACTTCATCTCCACCAGCGGCATCTGAACCAACCATGGCTGATGATTCTGCCCTCTCCACGAACTCGACATACACCATTGGCCTCCCATATATCGCAGCATCAGGGTTGCGCACGACCTCCATGTAGTTCGCCCATGACGCGTCATTGGTCACCTTCAGAAGTTGCCATATGCTCTGCCTTTCATCATCCACCATTGTGGCATAGACTGCCTCGATCCGTAACTTATTCCTTGCGGTCTGTCGATCGAACGCTGAACGGACACACCTCCGTAGCTCAGACAAGCTCATGGCGCTCAGACCGGGTGCCCGGATCACGGTCCACTCGCAATTTGACAGGTCCGCCCCATACGGCCCATCACGTACGAGACCACTCCCATAAAACACGAACAATTGTTCAATGCCAGCCATTGCGTACCTATCATAAGTGCATAATCAACCATTTTAGTACACAACACGTAACAATCGTACCATCTAATTAACAGTTTCGATTAATATATGGTTTGTATTCCTAAATCTACGATTTATTTGTAACTATTTTACTTTCAAATTGTACCATACATCAAATGAAATATTCGTATCATTTTTATTTCCATGAAATGACCTTCATACTACAGTCATTCACTAAACATACTAATTATACAAATTGTCTCTAATCTAACTACTACAAATTTACCACCTACAAATGCTCCAACATAAATATTTACTTTTTCAACACCTACACATTATTTACACTACAATCTTTTCTAACTTTAACTTAATATAGTCTTTTCTAAATTTTTAATTCTAATCTACCAAATTTATTTCTAATTTATTTTAACCCTAGTACTATTGTTATCACCTACAATTGCTCTAACATAAATATGTGTTTTCTCAACGTCTACACACTACAACTTCATATTTTCCACCTAACTGAAACTACTTTGCAGTACGTATGTTCACAAAAAATGAAACCCTATATACACTACAATATACACTACAATACATCATGCTAAACATACGCAAGATTTCCCATACATACATATCGTATAAAATATTGACATAAAATAACAGTAATACAAGATGGTTTCGTTAATTAAGGCCTAATGACATACATAAAATTATAGTTGCATGGGCACAAAACTTACCTCTTGTTGATGCTCACGAGACGATCTACAACTTTTGTACTTGCCAAATCCGCTGATTCCAAACGAAAACAACTCAACTCTTCCGGCTTTCGCTCCTCACTTTTCTTCAGCAAAAACTAACTACATTACAATACGTAACTTCAACATAAAATACGACATTATCTACATTACAATAAAGCATGCATCATATGTGGATTTTTACCTACACATACACACTGTATGACACATTGGCTTATAATACATATGTTCACATAAAGATTACCTACAAATACATAACGTACCAAATATTGACATGGCGTATCACACATTCACATAAAATAACATTACCAAACGATAATTTGTGCTAATCAACTAATTATGGACTAATCACATACATAAAAATTTAGTTTCGCGGGCACAAGACTTACCTCTTCTTGAAGCTCACGACACGATCTACAACTTTTATACTTGTAAAATCCGCTGATTCCAAACAAAAACTACTCAAATCTCCGTGTTTTCACTCCTCTCTTCCCTTCACTTTCTCCCTCGCTCTATCTTCACTTCAGCTGCAACTGAGCGTTCTGCCTTCGACAACAGTTTTTCTCCCTCCCTTGCGCTATGGTTCCGGGTTTTGAAGTGTGCATTCAGCACTCATGAAGAGGGGGCCGTTCCTGCCCTAAAGACACGTGTGCGAGCGAACAGTAGAAAGTAATGCGCGCTGGGGGCTTTTCCTTCTTTCGGCGGACGAACGGGACGTCGCAGAGGGATTCCCGCGGGCGGCAATTATTCGCGCGCTGGGCTGCACAAGACGCGCGGTCAGGAAATGGGACGCGCGGTCGACAAAGCGAACGCGCGGTCGGGCGGGGCAGACGCGCGGTCGGGCGGGGCGGGACGCGCGCTCGGGCGGCGCGGGACCGGACGCGCGGTCGGCGGGGCGGGACGCGCGGTCGGGGGCCGGTCGTGCGGTCTGGTACCGCACGACCGGGACAGGTGGCGGCCGCTGGTGATCGCGCGGTGGAGAGGGGTCCAGTTTTGGAATTTTCTTGCACAGGGGGGCCAAAAGCGGAATTTTCGGGGTCCAAGGGTCCAACAGTGTCCAAATTTTCTTATTTTTGAATGAAATTTGTAAGTCTTATTGCTAATTTTTCTTTAATTTTTATTCTGAATTACAGTTGAAATTCGTATGCAAATCTAATTGCTTATTTTTTTAAATTTTTATTCCAAATTATAGTTTTTTAGGATATTACTTTGGAATTCATATCAAAATTAAATTGCTAATTTTATTTTATTTTATATTCCAAATTTCTGTTATGTTTGGTTGAAATTCATATACAAATTCAATTGCTATTTTTTTGTTCCGAATTATATATTTTTAGGGATTTTGCTTAGGAATTCATATGGAAATCAATGCACTTATTTTATTTATTTTTTATTTTGAATTTTAGTTATTTTTATTATACTTGACGTGGACTCTTGCTTCTAATGTATATCATTATAATCTGGACCCACCATAATAGATGATGTAGATTTTTCTTTTTTTCCTCCAATTCATGTAGTAATTTCTACCCTTTGAGAGGAACGTGATGGCTTCTTCTGCTTCTGCTTTAATATTATAATAGATAGGGCATCTGTTAAGTTATTCAAGTTAAACTCCGTGTCAATTATCTGTGTAAACCAATGTTCTTTGTTAGTACAGGATATCTGACATCATTCTGTAAGAAGTTCAAGGTCAAATTGCTATCTATTTCCTGATGCTTCAGCAATGACAAGTCATGGTTCAGTTATTGTTATTTAGCTGCCTGATGTTGTTTGGTACTCCGGTTTTATGGAAAAAATTAACTAAAGCTGCATTATGGCGATCAATTATTAAAGAATTTTTTGAATAAATGATACTGGTAGGAAAGTCAAGTTATTTTAAAATTTTCCTAGGATTTGCTTAATCTATTTCTTATAAGTTTTAAGTCATAGTTCTGGTTCATTCAATAATGCAACCGATGGAACATGTCTTCTCTCAACAATTGGCATATAGTTAATCGCTCAAGTCATTAACATCTTCATATGGCTACACTAATCAATTATGTTTGGCACACCTGTTGAGAATTCTGATGTACTGTGACATAGCAAACTTCATCTGATAAATGATTAGTGGGGATACGGCTCCTTGTTCTAACTACTAAGTAGAAATCGGTTTCGTTTGCTAAGCATGTTTCAATCGACTGTTGAGAGGCTTGTCTTGATAAGTTTGGTTACTTCATTCCCAATTTCTGTCACTTCATTGCTGACTGTTCACACACCTGCACTACAGTGACAATATGCCGTACCTTTTCCTGTATTGGTTTGAAAATTTACCTCTACAGAAGTACCGCTATGGTAATCATTGCTCCTATACATGATGCAGAGATTCAAATGTTTGTGGTGATGGCGAAAGAGTCAAGTGATGATTTTGATGACCATGATGATGAATGGAGCGACTCGGTCTATATCGAGGAACCTGTTGAAGAAGTAATTGAAAAGATAAAAGATCTTGAGTCCAGGCTGGAAGAAGCATCATCTCTGATCAAGGAGAAGGATTCAAGAATACTTGAATTCGAAGCTCTCAACCTGACACGAGCGGGAAGAACTGCATTAGAGAGTACCAACTTGCCATTGCTGCAGTCTGACCTTGATCAACTACTCCAGGAGAAGATGGAAGTGGAGATTCAGTGCATCATCCTGACAAGAGCCTCTCAAACTTGGACATCCCTGGCCGAGGATCAAATGGCTCTCTACGAAGCGCAAAAACCTCTGCCTGGGTATTACAAGCAGCTCAAACTTAAACTACGTCACACCGAGAATAGAGCAATGATGTTAGAAGAGATGGCAGAGAAGCTAGAGGCACAATGCAAAGAACTCTCCGGGAGTTCGGAAGTCCTGCAGCTGCAGTCTAGAGCAAGGAGGGTTTCACTCTTTTGTTTCCTCCAGTTTATACTGCTGTTTATTGCTATAGGAACCTTTCTTATGCGGCGCTTGCCCTCTTCTACTGAGGCTGTACCTACTTAAGCTTAAAAGAATATCAGGTCAGGTGACCCTTGTGTAGACATGCTTGCAAAAGTTCTCCTGTAATTTATTAGGGCATTACTTGCCTTATAAAATTTGTAAACAGCACCCGTAGGTCCTGTAGCAACATATGAACAGTACCACATGGTAGTGTAGTGTGTTATATGTTTCAACTATTTGATAGCATTGGCAACATATCACGAATTAGGAATATAATAATTAGTTTTCTTATTATTTGTGTTTATTTCTTTGTAGATTTATTTCATGTATTAGGGATAGATTTTCTATTATTAGGATTATTTTTTAATATAAATATAGGTATTTTAGAGGTTAAATCTAACTATTCCTATAAAAGGGATCATTGTATCGTTACCATTAAGTATTGTATAAACAAAGTTTCTAATCTCTTTCTCTGTTCTTCAACTAAACCTCAGAGCCTTGGCGACGGCATGACCGACCGTTTAAGGTTGAGTGCCTTACCCTCAGTCATAAGACCTGTACCCAACCAACCCGTATCATAACATTTGGTATCAGAGCCACTTACCATGCCTTCCGTTGCTGATGAGATTAAGGCTATGAGGGCCGACTACGCTGTCATCTGTGAGGCATTTGCTCGTATTGGAGTACAAGACGGAGACCATGGTGAAGGAGAAGGTACAACATGTTGCTGCAATTTCTAAGTCCCCATCGCCTTCATCAACGTTGATCCCACTATCAACTTCACCAACAGCAACTCTTCTTCAAGCTCCGTTGTCCTTGATTGCACCTTTGGTGCCTTCGCCGAGAAGAAAGATTATCGCTATCTAGCGGCAATCTTTTCCACACGGTCGATCAACGCAGTGCCATAGCTATGCGGAGCGTAGTGACTGAGGGGCCAGCCCCGCCGTTGCGTCCTCTCCACCATCATCATGCTTCGTGGTAAAAGGGGGTTACTATCGTCCTATGTCGGTGGCCCATGTCGTCGGCATCTTCCTCAACGTCACATCATGCTAAATTACTTCTTTGAGCTTCATATGTCGAAGTGTTGTTGATCTGCTCCCAAGCAACCTCGTGTCGGTACCGATCACTCTTGTCAACATGGGAATGTGAAGGTCTCCGTCTGTAGGCACCACCTGACAGCTCGAGGACGAGCTGTCTCGGTGTGAGGGTTTAAGTATTACGGCGTGGTATTGCAGTTGTGCGTAAACACCTCGTGGGGTACTGTAGTGCACGTGACCAGTACTGCGTTGTACTATAGCATGCTATATGTTTGGGTTGTTTGATAGCATTAGCACATATCACAAATTATGAATATAATAATTAATTTTTTTTATTATTTGGGTTTATTTCCTTTTAGATTTATTCTATATATTAGAGATAAATTTTTTGTTATTAGGATTAGTTTCCCTAATATAAAGACAAGTTTCTTAGGGTCAAGTCTAGTCATTCCTATAAAAGAAACATCGTTGCATCATTATCATTAAGCAATAAATAAATAAAATTCTTAATCTCTCCTCTTCTTCAACTAAGCCTCAAAGCCATATCTTTATCAACTAAGCCTCACAGCATTGACGGTAGTATAGCCGACCAATCAAAGACGAGTATCCTACCCTCGGTCCTCAGACAGTATCCAACCAACACCAACCACAACAGTAACATCAACTCGATCTCTATGGCTGTGCCTTCATTGTGACTCTGCTACTTGGTTCTTAGTAGATATCATTTAGCAACTCTCATGGTCAATGTTTTCGCATAACTTAAATACAATTCCAATGTGCTGTTATTAACACTAAAAAACTTGATTGCTGGTTTTGACTTCTGAATTGTGATCAAGAGATGGCAATCAAGATCTGACGCCAAAACCAGCAAGAATTGATCAAAGTACTGCATGTTTCCAAAACGGACAGCAAGCAACAGTTCAGACACACACTGGATCAGCTGACCACTTATGTACAACAAAGGTTACAGCAGCAACAGCACAAATCTTCGCTGAAGGCTACAGTTTGTTCTGCAAAAGTAAACACAACATGGTAGTTGTGCTTCGGTTTCTTCAGAGAAACACCTACACATATGTGCACCCACCTTTCTAGTGTCTAATTTCCACAGCTTGTGATCTTGATCTCACAGATCTCTACCAGTAGCATATTCACAGAGCTGAATCGAGGTATGAGTAGAACCGTCGCCGATTGTACTGGAGGAGGCTGCTGTAGGTGCGATCATGCACACCAACAAAGAGAGCCTCGGTGTCAGGACTGAATGACATCCCGGCAATCTCACCAAAGAAATCCAGTTCCTGCTTCCTGCTGTACCCAGTTTCGACATCAAAGACGTGGATAAAATCAGCAGGTTCTGCCATTGCCATGAACTTCCCATCAGCTGTATAGCGTATTGACCTTATGGCTCCGATGTTGCCACCCAATACGGCAACAGACTTGGAGAGGTTACGGGTATCCCAGATCCTGCATGTCTTGTCTTGGTTACCAGTTGCGAATGTTCGGCCATCTGGGTTCCACGCTGATGCGAAGGAATAATCCAAATGACCACAGAGATCATGAACTGTCTGCACGAAACAAACAGCAGTAAGCTTATATGAATTATGAAGTCAGTGCTTAAAACTCAATGACTGAACATCGCATTCTGCTTACTTTTCCTGAATTAGCATCAACCAGGAGTCCATCAGGATTGTCCCCCACGATAGCAACAAGTTTACCGTCAGGGCTCAGTGATGTGTGCTGCATGAAATAAAACAAGATCAGCAAAACCATAGGCTTTCGTCCCCCATGGAAGATGAAGACTCCTTGACTTGAATACTGAGATTTATTTGGAAAAAAAATAAAAAACAAGGTGCAACAGATAAAGTACTAAATATAGACAATCCAAGAATGAATTGAAGGCTTACATTCACGGCCCAAGCAAAGTGGAAATGATTGCAAATTTGAAATTTTTCCATGTCAAAGTCTCTAACTCCGCAATCATTGTTTGAAGCCAGGAAATGCACAGAACCACTGCAACAATCATTTTTAGGTTGTGATCAATGCATTCTCAATTTCTCGGAGACAAGATAATAATTTGCCAGTAGAAAACAAAGTACCTCGGTTTCTCAAATATCTCCAGAGAATTAGTAATTCCATTGTCCTCATGTGTTGATTTGCAACAATAGCTTATTCCTTCACGATCCAAAAACTGCATTCCCCAGGCAAACAATTATGTTGTAACTGCTTGTAGATGTGCAGGGATGCAAAGTGAGGTTCAAAATTAAAAAGAATTACCTTGCAAATTAGTTCCCCATGAAATCCGCCAGCAACAAGCAAGTTATTTTCCACTGCCAATGTACTAACTTGAGTCTGATAAAATCCCTCAGAGAAATTCCCCTGGTGTTTCTGTAGTCAAAGCACAGAACAAAAGTATGCATTTGCTTATAGTAAATTATCAAATAGACCAAGGGCAAGTTCAAATAAACAATTGGAAGAGAAATATGTACCTCACATGGTGTAACATGTCCTTGAAGATCAACGACTTCGTGCTTCTTGCAAGTCAGTGGTGACCAATGAAGCACAGAATAGTATGACATAAGATACACATCATGCCTTGTCGTTGCCCACACTAAATTTCTCAACTGCAAGATAGTGATGGAACGAGCTTAATAATTACGTAGGAGTTGAGCAAACAATTAATACTGCGAGAACATCTGAGTTCAGTACAACCATACAGACGAGAGATACAAGACCAACATCTGATTGTTCAGTACAACCATACAATACAGACGAGAGATACAAGACCCCTACATTGAAGTACTTTTCCCATGGAAAGAAGACAGATTATACCCTAGTAGGGAAAAGAGAATTACATCCATTCCCATAAACAATTAAGTGAAAATGCTTGTAACTGTGTTAGGATACCATAGTTACAATTTTATAACTGACTTCTGCAGAAGTACGTATTAAAGAGAAATGTGTAGACCTTACTAGTATTCATCGAGATAAGTAGCTTTTTTTGGGTCTGTTCGGGCATGCAGTTGTTTTTTTTTTTGTAAATTAAAGCTGCTCTTTACATGCATTTTAAATGTTGAACATCAAGAAAATGCCCTGCAATTAATTAAGTTCTACAGTACTTCAGCACAAAGTTGACAAGCCTGAATGAAAGAACACAATAACAGATATACTATCTCAATTAGCATGCCTGAGGACCCTTCCGTGCTTAGCATGAATCGAGCAAGGAACCTACTCAAATTATCACAGCAGGTGTCATTCTCTCACCTGGAAATGAAGAATAGTCGATTTCACCGATCTTGTGTTATGCTGAAACTCATAGTAGAGTTGACCTTTCTCTGCAGGTGTACATACCTGCATCAAGACCGCCACATCAAATCCTGCCAATAAACATAACGAAAGTACTCTACCAGTTTTTCTGAATGTGTAACAATGGCATGCCTTCTCCGAAGTTCTTCCCGAATTAGGTATGTTCTCAAAGTTCGCATACTGCTCCATCCTTGTCTGCCTATACCTGTCCCTTGTGATGCTCATCCTTTCCCAGGGAATTCCTTGTATGTCCTTCCCTTTCTTCGCATCCATCGCCGATGTATCTTCCGTCACCTTACTAATCTACAAACGACAAAATCCCCTTCTATCAGACCGAAAGAAAACTATTCTGAAACTGCATCCAGAATCTAGAAATATCACAAATGCAGGCATCGCAACAATTAACATAAATCGGAATTTGCATTTGTCCAGAGAAGCATTTATCTGCAAAACTAACTTCGCATACAATTAATTACTCAGCTCAAGCTAGCATGTTTCATTACCACTGTAGCATCAAGGTATAAACCATGGCACACGCCAGTTGAGCTAAGAATCGAGCAAAAACAGCAACATTTAACTAAAAAGCAAGTTGGAGACAAAATCCCATGGCTCAAGAACTGAGCAAACGGACACACTTACAGATTGGCCGTATTCGTCGTCCTCGTAGTCGGAGTCTCCCATGAGGTCGGCGTAGCGGTCTTCCTCCTCAGCTGGATACACTCCGGCGAGCCCGCCGTCGTACTGCGACATGGCCTGCAAGAACACCGGGAAAAAAATGGCAAATTTGAGCCGAACTTACCCAAATTTGGCGGGGAAACCCCCAAATTTCTTTTGCAAGAACACTTACCTTAGTATGTTTTTAGCGTCCTGAGGTTGGAATGGGCTCTGGATCGCTGCCGAGCTAGGGTTTTGAGGTTTTCTGTGAGCAAGAGGAAGCAAGCGTGTGCTTCTTTGTTAGCACGGATAGCATTTAATAACCAGGTGAGGAGTTGAGTCTGGCAGCATGGAGCCACCTCTGAAAACAGAGTGCATTTCACACTTTGGCTCTCCCACAACTACGTATTCTCCATGATGACAAATATTTCTCTTATTAGCTCTTACTCGTCTCTTTCTTTCACATCGTTTTGGATACAGTACAGCCTTCAATATACGTTGTTAACAATTACTTTTTACTTATATATTAAAAAATATGTAAAATGTACTTGAAGTGTCTTTTATAGCGGATCTACCAAATAACTTTGGTTTTCCATCTGAAGCTTGTTACCATGAAAAATTTGGGTACAGGTTGCGTGAGAACTTGTCTACAAATAGAGAGATGTACAAGGTTTCCAAAGGCGGAGCGTTTGACCTCTCGCATGGCATGCTTATCCATCCATCGCCGCGGACAAGTCGCGCTGCAGGATTTGCATTAGGGCGGCAGGCCCCCAGGATTCGCGCCAAATGGAACCCAGGCCCCCGGAATTCGTCGTACGCTGTTTTTTCTTTTCCTTTCTTCTACGGCTTTCTTTCTCTGCTAATAATGATCTGATGATCATTTCTTTATTGATTTTTTTTTGCTGAGATGTCATTTTTAGATTCCGTCATCTGATGAGTAAGCAGCCTTGCTAATTAAGACAAATGCGACAGGATGATCAAAAGTGTTTCTTGTCCCATCGATCTGTAGGTAATCTAATGGTGTATGGAGTAAGGCATGATGAAAGACTAAACGTCGGCATATTTGGATGAAGGGGTTTCAGTTGGGATTTTTAATTTACATTTATCTCAAATCTAAATTAAATCCTAGCCGAATCACGTCCAATCGGGGATTCTTTTTTTAGCAGATTTGGGCATGTTTTTCTACTAATCTTGGTATCCTAAACTACAACAAGCTCAATTTTAAGTGGTGCTTATTTGGGCTTAAAAAGCCATGGCTTGTATCTTATTTTATGCTGTAGCGGTTAAAAATATGCTGTAACTGTTGGTAGTATTTTCAACGTAATTAAATTTGAAAACAAAAAAAGTTATATCCTCACGAATAATGAAAAAAATAAAGATAAAAAGGCTACATCGTTAAAAAAAAGATGAAAGGGAAAGTTAGAAATCAGAAGCAGAAACTCTAACAAAGCATGTGATGTTTCCATGAGGCTGAAGTTGTCAGGATGCCAAGTGAGTGGTAATTAAAAAAAATTGCCGACGTTGACATCACAAAGACCGGAATGGTAAATTCTTTTGTGAGGGAGTAGACTGCACGTCAGAAATGGTAAATTGCAGACTTGGAGGATCCATCTAGGATGGTCATTGGCAGACGGCGTCAATTTTTCCCCTGGAAATTTCAGTGACCAGAAGGCAGTTTCGAGAGGCACAGCCATGTCATTACCCGAGAACATACTCAATGCGAACTAGCCACCTTCTGTCTCGAACCGTGCTAACCAGTCACATCAGTATTAGCAAGAAGAAATCAAAAGGCGAGATGCGAAGAAATCAAAAGGCGAGATGCTAAGTGCTGCAGCATTTTAAGCATCTAAGTATACTTAGGTGCCGCTTTGTTAGATTAAAATAAACTAATTTATAGCTAAAATTATATTGTATCTGATTAAAATTACACTATAGTTGATGGTGATTTATTTAGCGTAACTAAATTAAAAAAAATTAAAAATAGAAAAAACAGATTAGCCCATCATAAACAATACAAACGAAAACAGAAAAAAGAACCGACAAAAAAACTAAAAAAGATAAATTTTAGAAATAGTAAAAAATAAGCGGCCTTAACCAAGGAGACAAGTTTGTCAACATTACAAACTGTTGCGTGTTGACTACACGAAGAACTCTCGGCAGATAAAAAGAGGATTGTCTGGGGACGTGTATGCGATGTGACGTCGAAGTGGATGAGCTACTGAGAGGGAGATGAATCAGATGATGCGACTTTGCGTTTGGACAGGCAAACAGATCACACAGAAAAATTCAGAATTCAGACGCTCTAGAGTCGAGGAAGAGAACTTCGGACAATCAAAATTCAGATGTTCCATGCATGTCACTGAGTCCAGCGTATTTCACTGTCAAGCAGACACTGATTTGATTTACATGTGGAACTACGAGCACAGCCTGAGACAGATCGGCTGTTAAAGGTCGAATGGGATGAACGCGCTGCTCTTTGGACCGGGTAACAGACGAACTGTCGAAATGGGATGAACGCTGCTCTTTGGACTGGGTAACAGACGAACTGATCAAAGAAATCATTCATTTCAGACGTTCTAGATCTAGATAAAATCAGCTGATGCTACGTTGCATTTGGACTTGCAAACTATATAATCAAGTATGGCAAATCAGAAAGGATGAATAACTCTTTCACAATCTTTCCGTAAATATTGACAACAACACATAATGGAAATACATATTTATAATCTCATCAAACCCCTAAGCCAAAAAGATAAAATTTTAGAAATTCAATGTCATACCAGTCAAACCTCTAACTAGAAACAGTCAGACCGGAATTTGCTAGTGGTCAGACCTCTAGCTAGGGGTGGCCAGACCTCTAGCTGAATGGCAGCAAACCTCTAGCTAAATGACGGTTAGACCGGTTGAATAATAAAATCAGGATGTGAACAGTAATTTAGTACTATTTTAAATCTAAGAATACATGTAACTTTTGATCCGATGATCCAAATAACTTAAAACTTGACATACGCCTTCTCTAAGATGTCACGAACTTATCCACCCAAGATCGAGTGAATTGTTGACAAAGTTGTGATCTTTTTCCGTTTGAAGGAATATTACACTAAAATCAAGTAAAAGAAGGAAATCTCGATCTGTACTCTTGCTCGTGGGTTCTAGATAATCTAGGTGATCTTAGATGGGTTTTCATATATCATAACAAGTTAAATCATAGCATGAATTTGGTCCAAACATCCACAATAATAAAACCCAAAAATCATCTTTCTCTTGAGAAAAACCAAGCAAACTAAAAGAACTTTCTCTAGATCATGCCTAGATGGATAAAAAGACATCTTCACTTTTTACATGTCCTTGGCACCAGAAAAGATCAAGAGAAGATAAATCAAAACAAGGAAGCCTAGAAAATCAAAAGCACAAGAGGAGATCTACGGTACAACTCACTTGAGCAAACTGTTTTACTTGGACAAAAAAATTTACAACCCATTCCTCAGAATAGCAAAGCTCTAAGTCTAGAGCACACACACAAGACTCCAACACAAGAAAATCTTAACCCTAATTTCTCAAGTCTCTTTAGTGATTCAATTCAACACAAGGCTTATATAATATAGACTCCTCATCACTTACTTAACCCTAACAGCCAACACTTCTTAGTAGATCACACCACTTACAATTGGAGAGACCCAATAACCCACACACAAACGAATTTTACTCTCACATACACTGGTACATTTTTCAAAGTGGGACTTCCCAAAGGCTCTAATAACCCGATTATATATTTCATCCACAAATACGTGATCTAAACCACTTAGGCCAATACCGCAGTTTTTCAAACTGCTACTCTATCTGATTTTGGATAATTTTCTCAATTGCCACACGCCGGTCAAGCAAACATTAAAAGTCTATAAGCAAACAAGTATTGGTAGTATGATAATTATCAGGCAAGCATTGGTGATGTGATAATAACCAGGTAATGTTTAGTAATATGCCAATAGCCAGGTAACTTTAGTGATATGATATTAGTCAGTTAATTTTGGTTGTGATGATATTAGCTAGGTAACATTAATGATATAATATTAGCTAGGTAAACTTGAGTGATATGATATTAGCCAGTTAACCCTAGCTAATATCATATCACTAACGATACCTGGCTAATATCACACATACCAATGTGGGTGTTACATCTCCCCCTAGCGAAAGTGGAACATGTGGGTCTCCAGTTGCCAACGGCCCACAAGCATGACCAACAATGCCGCGTTGAACTAAAATGCGTATAGTAGGTCCAACATGCGGGCAATAGGCAGGAGCCTGATGTCCCATAATAGTGGGATGTACCGCTCGTCAAGAGACCAGTGCTTTCTGGGGCACCTCAGGATGAAGCTTGGAGGGCCGACGTCGGATGCCCACGCCAGGCATCGATGTCAACCATCCCAGGTAGGGTCAAGCAACTCATACGCAACGTGAGCTGGAGGCTGCGCCATGTCCTATGGAAAGTAGAACAACAAGTTAGTACAAAGAAAAAATAGGAGGTACAATAAACAAAGTAAAAGTGCATCATATGACAAATTAAATGCATGATTATCAATGTACGATGAAGAATACAGAGCTCAGAACATACGAAGCATTGTGCAATACATTGCATTGGAGATGCGACACATTACAACACATACGACATGAGAACATGTCACACAACTGCATCCAAACACATAAAAACAAATAGGCAACATCATCGCTACGGTGCATTGCTTGAGCTAGGCCTATTTAGGCAGTTGCTAAGAGTGCCCAACCGTCTTGCAGAGCCTACATCTGGGGTGCCTAACCTGTTGCCCACGTTGGCTATCGTCCATGTCGTTGCACATGCAACGGGCTGTCGTCTTCCACGGTCAGCAGCTTGAGCATGTCGTTCGGCACCCCCTTCACCTCCCTTGGCTAAAGATCCCTGTAGTGCTCATCCAGCCCGTATGAGTTGAACTCGACACTCCACGTGTCGTACAGGTGGTGGATGTCATAGTACTCTGAGATGTAATGCGTCGAGGCCTGCTGCCACACCGTGCCCGCCGCGTACACATAGGAGCATGGCTTGTGAAGAAACTTCTTTCTTGGAGTACAATGCCTCGATGCGCGGCTTCTTTCTTGCAATGGCCTGATCGAACGCGGAACGCACACACCCCCTTAGCTTTGAGAGGCTCATGTCCTTCAGATCAGCTGCCCAGATCACAGTCCACTCACAGTTTGATAGGTCCGCCATGTACGGCCTATCGTGTACGAGACCATTCCTATGGAACACGAATAGATCTTAAATGCCTGATATGGCGTACCTAACACATGTGCATATGAAATCCACTTGGTACATGATACACAATAATCATACCATCTAACAGCTTCTACCATACGCCAATCGGATTTATATTTATGAAATGCATGAGCACCTAATGTAAATTTGGAGGTGTGGATGTAGTTAATAATTATATACGTTATATGCATACAAAGGTTTGGTTACAAAAACTGGCTTCATGATAACATTTGCGCACATATGGCTATATGATTGTTGTTTTTGTCCAACTCCAAGGTAAAAATAACTCTACTAAAATTTACAAAGGAATTTATTTTCAAAAATACAAGTAAACACTTCATTCACATTATTTCCATTATTTGATTTACCTAAACCATTATTAACCATACATGCAGGCCTACGTATCTTTAATTTTCTTTGCAGCTTCAGCTAGCTACCATGCAATTTGAATATAAATATATTTTGGAACATAAAAATAAATATTTTTTGACATTATTTGGATTATTTCATGTACACAAACTATTATTAATCGGATGCACGCACCACATATACCCATAATTATTTTTTCTACCTA
This sequence comes from Dendrocalamus latiflorus, assembly GCA_017311315.1. Classification (NCBI taxonomy): domain Eukaryota; kingdom Viridiplantae; phylum Streptophyta; class Magnoliopsida; order Poales; family Poaceae; genus Dendrocalamus; species Dendrocalamus latiflorus. The sequence goes on from CM029654.1 coordinate 5,601,213, forward strand.
GCCACACATACAAAAATTATTTTAAATTTTATCTGTCAAATAGCCTGTGTACTTACACCTAGCCACACTACCTATGTTTTTATTTCTATTTTTCTTTCACTTTCCTTGCTGCTAAAAATGAATAAGCACCATCCTACATATATAAATATGTATTTCCATTACATAGTTGTTTGCACGCAATAACTAATTAAGATAATAGTTTTGCTATTCATAAGTTGCCTGTTTTTTGTCATCAAAAACATTCTGCCTGTTGTTTACTCTTTTCTGCATGTGTGTATTTAGTTAAGCTATTAATTATTTTTTATCTAACAGAATTGATAATTTAAATAAACAAAATTTCCATTAAGTAATAGTTTTTGCAGTATACGCAAAAAAACACCCTATTATTTTTCTACTGCAAATAATGTAACAACTTCGTTTGCATGAAAATTCAATTAGCTATGCACAACCAATGGCCTGCACCGATTAACCGTGACTACTAAGTAATTAACCACAATAATAATGCTCTGTCTTTCAGGTCAACTAAGGGCACAGACCAACCACACAAGGCTAACTACAACCTTTTTGTACTAACAAACTACCATTTTTCTGATTAGATGCTAATCATGTTGCTAAAAATTTGGCACAAGTTGATGAAAAGTACCTCTCTCTTGGATGCTCAAAAGCTGATCTGCAACTTTTTCAACTGTGCAAACTTGAAATTACAATTCAGAACCACTAAAAAATGTTGTGCTTTTACGGCCTTCCTCTCTTCTTTGTTGTCTCTCTCGGTCTCTTGTTTTTGGCTCAATGAAAACGAAATGGCGCAGCGTCTAAAATGAACCCTGGACCCTTTTATCCCGGAGCAAGCCAGAGCCAGGCGGAATGTGCAAGAGGAGCTGGCTAGTGGAGCCTCTCAATGTGCGTGTAGGGGGCAGCCAAATGCGCGCTAGGAAAATGGTGCAGGGGGAGGGGGTGACCGGGGCGCGCCAGGTGCGTGGCACCACAATGTCGTGCAGGGGAGGGGTCGAGCAACACGAGCACGTCACGTAGAAAGCAGCATCGCCCTCATGCGCCTGGGAGGTGTGACTACATGCGAGCGGGCCCAGCCTTGTCTGCTTGCCTCCTCACGTGGTGGGGGAGCACGCCAAGGCAGTACATGCGGTGGGGGTGCGCCAAGAAGGTAATGCGGTCGAGGGGGCACTCTAGGGGAGTAAATGCACCCGGGGAGCACATTAGGTGCCTCAAGTGGTCCCCGGGCACTTGAGGAGATTTAGCGCGCGCCCCAGCCGCGGGAGAGGACCAGAAGTGGCATTTCTCGTGAATAGGGGTTATTTCTAGTATTTTGCTGGCAAATACGACCAAAAAAAGCCAAGATTTCTCATCACACAACATTTAAAAGAAAGTTGCTGTGTTAGTTTGTAAAACCGTACATAGCTAATCTAGGGCAAAAGCGGAGGCCAGTCAGGGTTAACAATTTCGCCAAAATTTTAGTGATTTCGATCCCCTCATAAATTACTTTGTAAGACCAAAATTTGAATACAAATTCAAATCTTGAGATGAACTTTAAATATTAGAGTAAATTTGTTTCATCTATATTTTCATCTCCATTTCATCTACATCTAATATATATTCATCTTTTCCATCTTTGATAACCTTTTTCTCATAATCCTAAAGTTTTATCCAAATTCAAGTTCAAATTGCCGAAATCACCGAATTTTCAGTGATTTCGGTAATTTCGCTGCCCTCCAAAATTTTCCCCCAGAGAAATCGTTAACCGTAGGCCAAGCCAAGGATTTCTCCGGTGAGTTTTGCCCAGAACTCTCGTTGTGGTTCTCCGCGCCGCGGGCGTCGGCATGCGGCACCACGGCCCGGGGAAACGCGTCCAACTCCCACAGGTGGACAGCACGCGCGGGCGTCGCGTGGCCAGCTGCTTTGTTTCGGGGGCAGAACCTCTGGTTCCGCCGCCTCGCCGGACAGCCGGCCTCGGCGTGCACCGGCACCGCGGTCCCGGGAAACGCTTTCTACCAGCGAGGCCAGCCTTCACCGTTCCCGCAATCACGCGCACGCGCTGTCCCCAGGAGTTGGCTGCAGTACCCCGCTACACCGTCGGCAACGCCACGGCCGGTGGCACTGGCAACCCGCAAGTGGGCAGCGTCGGCGCACGCCGTCGGTGGAACGTGGCCCCTCCTAGCAAGATCGATGCAGTACGGCGTGCCTAGTGAAAGACCGTGCCAGATTCTCGTCACGTTCACCTTGCAATCTTGGATGCCTCGTGCGTCTGAAGCATGAACCACGATCCCCGTTGCAATGTCGGGATCACTAAAATCTTTTAAGATAGAAATCTGTACAGACACCAATGGAGGAATGGAGCATTGCATCGTCGTAATCTATTATCAGATCAGAGGTTGTAGCATTTACATTGACATTAGCAGTAAGCTTGCCACTGTGTCCTTTCAGCCGTGGGGATCAGTAGAACTCGATGAGTTCCACAGCGGTTTTACCAACTTTCCTGCCTTGAATGCAAGACCGTGAGATGAACTTTGGGTGAAATAACATAGCACTTAGCTCGGCATAACATTGGCCAGGCACAAAATTAGGGGTTGGGCTAAAAATATAGGCTACAAAAAGAGACTAGCATCGATGGCTATCTTCTATTTTTCTTCTGGACCAGGCTGTAGTCGGCAAGGTCAAAAATGGAACTGGCAGCTTCATGCGTCACGGTTAATGTCGACATGGTTCAGACTTGGTGTAGTTTGTATCCTATGAACAAAACAACCTCTTCTGCACAAGCATAAGGGTGTGCATTAGTTTAGTTCAGAAACACCTTTTATAGTATGATAATAGTTCAGTAAACTTCGATTCTATGTAAAGTACATTCAGTTCAGTGAGTCTAGTTGTATATGGTTTACCCTAACTCTAGACGACTCCTGTACAGCTTCCAGAGTCTCCATCAATGCCTTCTGCTTCACCACTGTCGCATGCAGTACCTGAAATGAAATGAACATGGCTTTACTACAACTCAATGTGTCCATGAAGAGTCATATCACAGATAAAAAGAAGGAAGTTAGAAAGTAACAAGTCATTCATGTCCCAAGGATAGGGCTTTCCATCACAGTCTTAAAGGTACTATCACTGTTGCAAATTTGTAATGCTCCATATAGCCATGGGAAGAGATTGAGAAAAGTGGTTGCACAATTGCACAAAATAAAGTTGGTGAAAAGACTGAAATGAATGATCAGTTACCATATTTGTTTCTAGGAGATGTTATTTGAGAGGCATGCACAACTTAGAAGCTTGCATGATCAAATAAAATGGTACAGCATAAAAACTTACTCTTTTGGTCCTCTCCAGGTCAGCCTCAACGGATTTGATGCGCTCAAATGAACTCAATAATATATGCTCCTTCTCCTCAGGAATTTCTGGTGGTTTGCTCACAAGATGGTTGCACAAAGACTCAAGATTGTCAAGACGCTGTAAACAAGCGCTCATGTCAGCATCACTTATAGACCGAGGTTGCGGCTTGTCTGCAGCTGGGACTGGTGTCATAGACGGACGGACATTCTTAAGCCTCCTCACTGGTCTGGAGATGAAAAGGTGGAGGAAGGAGAGTAGCTTGATCAAGACTGTGATCACAGCCTTAACAAGATTTCCCAAAGCCCGTCGGGCAATTGAACCATCCAAATTAAAAGCAGTGTTCCCTGCCATTAATATAACAAACAAAAATCAACAATGAAGAGAATAATCAGCAGCAGCATATCACCACTGAAGGAGCAACCAACTGGAGCCAGGTTCACATTTTTGCATCTAATGTTCCTACGTAATGTAGTGCTAGACTGAACAAATAAATAAGGCAAAGATGCGCATGCACCGAAATTGATTAGAAAATAGTTCTAGAAATGGAAGTGCACACCAAACAGGATTGATATTGTAGCATATACAATATGTTTCCATTATCCCATTCTGCAATGAAGCAAGTTTATGTTATTATTTCAACTTGTGGAATCAATCAGTACCACACCTAAGTATATCAATCAGGGGGAAGTCAACTGTGCATATTAAAACCAAGCAAACAAATTTACTCCTGTGCATGACATTAAATGAATCGGTACTCTCTCGCAACATTACACAGCGGCACAGTGCTTCTATAGCTGTCAGATATACCACATGCACCGTATGTCATTCCTTCATTCCTTGCGGTTAGAATTAAACTATTTTATGCCAATTGCATCCATCTAGGCATTTAGCATTACAATATCATTTAGTGTTTTTTGAGTCCATGGATACATGCATGTGCAACGAGAACCAGAAATGCATCTAGTTATTTTTTAGTCCAAAATTTGTTTTCATGGTTCCAACGCTAGTGCAACAACCAAATAGATAATTTTCACAGTCCTAAAGCAATAACAATATTAGCAAGCAATTAAAGATTTGATGACACAGATGGTCACTAAGCAAACAGGAGCTACCTAAGTCATGTGGGCTTCCATTGGTGGAGGATTGCCTGTAATCATCCAGTTGTTTCTGCACCATTCCAGTAGTTTGTTGCACTCCCCTACAAGATTCAGGAGCCATATGCAGGAGAGTCTGATCGTCATAGCTGAAGTAAGTTGAAGAATCTGTGCCCTTTACCTATCACAAGAATAAATACCAGAATCAACTCATAGAAGGTATCATGCAAACAATTGAAGAGATCAGCAGATGTAAGACAAACATAGCTAGTAATGCTATCTAAATTGAACAGAACAAAACTAATACCGAAGTATAAGCAAAAAGATGAATCAATAGGTAAGCATTCTTACTTCTTCATGGACCGGAGTGAGGCAACCATAGTCAGCAGCTTTCTGAAAAAATGATGAACCGACATCATCAACATCTGACCCTGATTCAGCATTTGATGTGTCACTAATCATGCCCTGCCACTGGAAATCATAAATATTAAGTTTAGAAGAAGATCAGGAGCAGCAATCAATGGGTTGTATCACTTGAATGGAGAATGTAATTTCAGAATATTGCCTTCAACTGCTCTAACCGAAGAGAACAGCTGCTTCTTTCTTCCCCATCAGAAATTGGCTTGATTTCCCTCACATAACCAGCCTCTAAATTGTGTATCAGCTACAAATGGGGTATGCATAAGTAGTCTTACAGGATACATTTCAAATCATAATATAAAACATGAACAGCATTTCGATAGATCACTTTGACATAACTAGAGTGCAAAATGGTACCTTCAGAATAAAAGTATCATTCCACGGTCCTCTGTTCGACCCAAGACAACCGCCCTTGTCACTACATGTGCATGAACCACCAAGGAACTCAGGCAACTCACTGAAAAAACACAAGTATTGTCAAAATGTTGCGGAGAGTAGAGATAGAAGTATATAATAACTAGATGAAATGTGTGACAATTCAGACAAATGTTTCTCGCCAAGTGTTCATACCAACCTTGAGTCAATTACTTCAAGAAGTCTACTATGGTAATTCGAACCAAGAACCTACATAAAAGGAGAAAAGAAAACTAATTGTTACTCGCAATCACATGATGCATTGCAACATCTTGATAAATAATTCATGGAGCTTACATGAATCTTTGACGAAGTTTTTGGGTCAAGGAAGCCCTTCACACTGTTCCAGATCAACTTGAACCCACTGCCCGCATTCACGACAAACATTTGATGCAGTGTCTACATTTTTACATTTAAAATTATTGCTTCACCATGCCAAAATACTCAACAGCTAAGTATCCTTTACAAAGAGAAACTACCTCAGGATAATAGTCGCTGTCTATCTTCTGCATTCGGTGTACAAGCTCCCTGGCAGTCTTGGAGAAATTCTTGAACCCCTGAACAAATTAAAGAAACAGCAATCAACAAAACATACAAGAAAAACAAGATCTGCAAGCATAGTCCAAGAAGAACCATTTCACATACCACACCCTGGACATCCAAGATGGTGGTGGTGGAGTCGACGTGCCTCTTGGCAGCCAATGTGCAGGCAGGGAACCTCTCCCTGAAGGCCCTCTCAAACTCCTGCACATGGTACTTGATGTACCGGTCCACCGAGGTGATCTGCATGAGCTTGTTCGGGTCGACCTTCCCGAGCCTCTCGATGTACACCGGCCGGCCCTCGCGGTCGACGCCGTGGTAGCCCTGAGGGTAGTAGCACAGCACCTCATCACGTTCATCGAACTCAAAATCCTGAGCACATGAACCCGTAGCATTTCAGCCATCAAACATAAATAGATCAAACAAAGACTACAAGTTCTCAAGAATTTCTTAAAGGTCAGTGTGATCACCTCCAGGATTGTGTCGGCTCCGAACTCTTTCCTCCATCTCAGCATCTCCGCCCACATCTGCATTGCCTTCTCGGCGTCAAACTTCCTGGCCTTCAAGAACCTGTATCACACATTCACATGGCAAGTTTCAGATCCTGGCATTTCACAAGGCTATCCAAACAAAAGCAAAAAAAGAAGAAAAAAAGGGAAATAGTTTCTTGACGAGACCTTAGCATCATGTGGTAGTCGTCGTGCTTGTCGGGGAGGAGGCCGTGCGCGGCAAGCCGGTCGCGGAAGGCGGCCACGGTGCGCTCCTCCTCGGCGTCGCGGACGTCTTCAATGGAGATGGCCGGGAAGCGGAAGTCGACGCGCCGCCGGCCGCGCTTCTTGAGCGCGTGGATGGCCTTCCGCCGCAGCGACCCGATCTTCCGCCGCCGCCGCTCGTCCTCCGAGTTGCCGTCGCACAGAGATATCTCGATGTCCTCTGCACGGCTCACTGCACAGAGCGGCGCCTTGCTCATTTCCATCAAAAAGAAAACATCGCAGAAACGAAGCTGCAAACATTGGAGCCCAAGAATCTGTCCTCACCAGACATCTTCTTCACCAAACTCGGGTTCTTGGATAGCTCAGAGCTCGCGCTCGAATGGCCAATCTTGAATCGCCTCTACGGGAAAAAAATCTCTACGGGTTAGTTAGTTGCAAGAACCAGAGGAAAAAAACAAGACGTATTTGTTCTCGCAGGGAGGAGCGAACTCTGCGCCACAGATCTGAGCAGAAATAAAACGGAGCAGAGGAACAAATCTCGGAGCAAAAAAAAAATGTTCCCAGGACCAGAAGAAGAACCTGCATTGGTTACTAAAAGCGTCGCAATAAATTCCGCCCAGAGAAACAGCATGCAGCATCGCATTTATTTCATCCTAGGAACTCCTAAAAAAAAAGATCGAACCTGACAGAACAGCTCGAATCCTACCCCAGAAATGAACACAAGAACAGCAAAAGCAACTCCAAGTCACCTTCTCGCTTAATCCCTTGTTAGTACAGATCCAAGAAACCAAACAAGCACACACCAAAAGGAAAAACGAAGAACACCAAATTTCTTGGAGACTCACATTTATGTGCAGGCATCAAGAATCTTGGCGGCAAGAGCAGAAGCAAAATTGGAGCTTTCTTTCCCCTCCTCTGCTACTGCCTCTGTCCGTCCTGTGCTCTCTGCCGCCTCTCTGTTTGCTCCTCCTGGTTGGTAACGGGAGGAGAGGTGGTAGTATTGCTCCTATTTATGTGCATGTTCGTGGACTGAGGGAGAGATCAGAGTGGGGGCTGAGAATTCCCCGCTGTGAAATGGCCTCATTGCCTAGAAAGGTGGCACGTTGCTTTTCCAGTGGATGGGTTGGACCTGGATTTCTTCTGATATCTCCTGGTCCTTTTGATATCCCGTTCCATTAATGCTCTTAAGATTCATGCAAAAAATCTTAGTACTTAGAGCATTAAGAGGATCTAATTAATTACGGCTTTGAATGGCTTCAAAACCTTTCTGCCAATTTACTTCGATCCCATAACCTCTTTCTCGGATTAACTTTGTATGACCGGTACGACAATAGAGGGGTAAATGATTCTTTAGAATTTTCTCTCCATATATTGATCGATCTTTACTCTAATAGTTATAAAAAGCTATGAAGATTAAAGATCAATCACAATATGAAAAATCCAAATAAAAAACTGATCAAAACAACCTTCATTTTGCCTGGCGGTTTAACTGCTACAATATTTCCCAATTAGAACAATGAACAATAGTAGTTAGACCATTACTACAGTATTTTTAGCCGGAGAACATAAAAATTAGCACTCTTGCAGAACTAAAAACCACATATTTTTTTGATTAGATGATCTAAAACCCATGTAACTTTATACACATTTTGCTCAAAGTCTCAGGCACATATTCCACCCATAGATCACAGAAATCCATGTTAAAGTTCAGATTTTTTTGAGAATGAAGCAAGATTGCACAAAAACATGCAAAATACGAAAACGGTGAATACAACTTGTTCGTATGTAGGACATGGCCAAAATGACTCTAGATGTATTTTCATATGCCACAACAAATAAGAACACTGAAGAAATCAAGATCACAAAATCATTAGGTGAAGTCAAAATCAAGCAAAATCGCGTTTCTTCGTGAGCTTGCTATCAAGGTGGTTAGATAGGTTGAGATTGATTTTCAGAAGCTATCTCCATCTCTTATACGTCTTTACTATAGCAAGATTAAAAAGAGGGAAGAGAAGAGAAAAAACTAACCAAGACAAATGCAAAACAATCAATACAAGAGATAATCATGCTGATAAATAAAAAATGATGCATTACAATTTGAAGAGCAAAGTTTTATGGCCACTCTATCTTGCAGGACAGAGAGCACACCATAGCACTCTTCTCTTAAACCCTAACTCTAACACTTGTAAACATTTGGAAATGATGGTTGGATGGTTAACCATAAGTCTTCATCCTAACCCGTTAAATAGATAGGTTAGTTAGCCACATCTAACTCTTCGTGGATATCATCCATTTGGCATAATGGAAAAAAAACTGATAACCCCACACACTACATTTATGCACGTTTTTTAAAGCATGTAAGTTCGAATCCGCTAAGTGCTTAGCGTTGAACCATCTTGATATTCTTAGCTTGTTCTTGACCTAAATCGCTCTCCCAAGCGCCACGGTTTTACTCGAAGGTAGTTTTCGATATTTTGGTCAAACTAGCAAAATATCATTTCTTAAGCCGGTCATATTCTTCCATTGCAAACAATCTTCATGCTTGCTACGCATAGGTGCACCACTGGTTTGCTACGCATCAGCAAGTCTATCTTATTTTAGTTCTACCAAACAACGTATCACTTGGACTGACCAAGCCACATGGTGCATACTACCGTTCGAACTACTCTTCGACATTTCCCGCCTTTTCTCGTGTCATGTTTAAGCTCACCATCTCACCCTGGTATCCTTGATCGTTCCAGCTTCTTCACAAGCATAGTCTCGATTCTCGTTGTTGACCATAGTTGACTTCAAGCGATCCTGCATATCTAAAGACAAAAAAATCATTTTCACATATAAGATCTTCATAACTTTATTCATATTAACAGTAATATATCTCATATAAACGTATAAATCCTGACCTAAGTTACTCAAACTCTTTCTGCTACTTAGGCCAGTCTCAGTGGAGGTTTCATGTCCCAGTTTCCAACGCACCCATATTTTGGAAACAGTGCAGAAGAGTTTCATCCCCATGAAACTCTCTCTACTCCCATGAAACTTTTATCATCTCTCTCTTCATCAATACAGTGCCATGTCAGCGTATTTAATGCCCATGAAACTCCATGAAACCCCCACTGAGACTAGCCTTAGAACTCAAAATCATAGAACCTGCCCCGACAAAGACGCTTAGCCGGTTTGGCCGCATGACTACTGCCATGAACTAGTCAAACCGGAAGTCAAGTCCGGTACAACCGCTGAGAAACCTCTCGCACAGTGGACACCTTTGCTGACTAATGACTAGGTGGTGATCGGTTCGGCTGAAAAGCTCATGGCTGAAAACACTGTAACTGGCTGAAAAAAGCACTATAGCTGACAGAGGCTTATTTAGCATAATTAAATTTAAAAAATTTAAAAATATAAAAAAATATGTTAGCCCATTACGTATAATACAAACAAATACGGGAAAAAAAGAACCGGCAAAAAAGCTCAACAAAAAGTCAAAAGTTCAGAAAAAGACGAAACTTATGAATAGTGAAAAATAAGCCAGAAACCAGAAGCCGAAGCCGCGTTGATCAGGGCTTAAACTACATGCATCAGCAATTAATGCAATGCCTAATCTACGTGCATGGCCTCATTAATGCGACCTCATTAGGCTGGTTAATGTTGCACAGGCATGGCAACACATGCATATCAATTAATGTGTGCATGCATTGCCGATCAAATAACATCACATGCATTTTTAAACCTTACTAATTTGTTACTGCACGGACGGCTTGCAAACAACTCCAAAAATCCGTTAAATTTACAATTCAAAATTTTGACTTTCTAAATTATAATGATTCATCGTAACATAATTTAGAATCATCTCATATGGTCCTTCCAACTCAGGTCCTAACCACCTTCTTCAATGGCGCAGAAAGTTTTATAAACATCGCATTTACGTCGATAGATTTTTTACGTTATGAATTTTTTTCCCAAGATATGATTGAACGGGCAATGTTGAGTTTAAAATGACTTAAGGGATGTTTCTTGGTTTTTTACCTTTCGAGATGCTGGTTTCTAAACTAGATGATTGGAGCCAGATATTTTCGCAAAGTATTTGTTTTTTTAGGATCCAAAAATTACTTCAATCGAAATATCTACTGCACAACATGAATAGCATCAGATCCACGATATCTTCACAACAAATATACTAGTCTTTAAGTCCTATAATTGTTAAGGCATTACAGGCGGAGCCACACTTTGGACAGAGTAGGCTTTAGTCTGAAGTATAGAAAAATATCTAGTGAACAGTCCAGGTAAATTCAGTCTAGCCTGAGTAACATTTTCATTATTCAGTCCAGATAGTCTAGCCCTGATCGGTTCGGCTTGAGCTTCTGGCTTATTTTTCACTATTCATGAATTTCGTCTTTTTCTGAACTTTTGTCTTTTTGTTGAGCTTTTTTGCCGGTTCTTTTTTTTCCTGTATTCGTTTGTATTATACATATTGGGCTAACATATTTTTTATATTTTTATATTTTTTTAATTTAATTATGCTAAATAAGCCTCTGTCAGCTACAGTGCTTTTTTCAGCCAGCTACAGTATTTTCAGCCATAAGCCATGAGCTTTTAAGCCGAACCGATCACCACCTAGATCATTCCACCACTAAGCCCGGTGCATAACCAAATCCTGGCTCTGCTACTGCATTACACGATTCTTGTATATGTCGATTTGTTTATTAAGATTCTACACGGTGGAGTACATTGCCTCCACAGAAGGCCTGATTTTTCATGCAATGCAACACGCTGCAAAACTCCACTGTAAAGCAGCACAAAAGTGGATCCAAAACACTTCCTTAACAGTGAAGGCTGATCCGAACGACTGGCTTTTGGGCTCTATTGGAATAAAATTCGTCCCAAGAAGGTTCGTTTCCCACATGCCGATTCCGCTGACGATTAAGCAGATCACCTGTCGCCGTTTTGATGTGCCATGCAACAAAGTCGATCGAAATGGCCATCTATACTATTACTATCAATCTATCACACAACCTTTGGCCTACCGGCCCCAAAATAACAGGAAACTAGTCGTCACTTTCTAGTGTGAGTCTTGGAGCAATCCAAATCTTTGCTGCTCCATGTCGTCTCTGCAAGTCTTGACAGTATATTTTTCCCAACAGAGAACAATTTTAGCAGCATGTATGTGAATAAATCAGCATAAGTTGGGCGGTTGCTGAAGTTGGTGTGGGAGAGCTCCATGTGAGGTGAGCTACATGCGTTGCTTGTTAGGTCGCGGAACAGCGACCCGGCCACGACCAGTTGCACCGCTCCCATTGGCTGCCCGGCGCGGCAGGATACAACAGTACCGTACGTGCCAGTTCCCTGTACACATGGCCTCCATGGCCATTACACTGTAGCATTGCAAATGTTTAGTTTTTTCCCCTGAAACGAGAGGAGACAAGAGAGTAGAGACGCAGGGTCGTGCAGAGACTGGCAGGATGGATGGAAGAGAACACCGACGCTAGCAGCCAGTAGCGGAGTCAGAATTTGGTTACGTCCCATGCTCAGTGGTGAAATGATCTAGACTATCTGGTCCAGCATCTAGGCTATCTGAGCTGGACCATAAAAATATTACTCAGGCTGGATTGAATTTATTTAGGCTGTACATTAGATATTTTTTTATACCCTAAATTGAAATCTACTTTGTTTGAAGTGTGGCTCCACCCTGCTAGCGGAGGAGGAGGAGGAGTGGTCGTCCCAGGCGGACGCGCGAGCAGCACCGGAGCGACAAGCCAACCAAGCAACCAAACCAAGCGAACGGTGGTCGGTGCAAGCAGCCGTGTCCTGCACCCAAGTAGCTAGCTGCGCACTCTACTGCGGTGTTAGGGAACCGTGTTATAAAAGATGGGGAAAAACATTGATCTATCAAATTCTCTATCGAGAAAAGATGAAACAAAAGGTAGGAATAAATCCACTACTGATATGAAGGGAACCACTTTTTAGCCTAGCTAGGGGTGATGCTCGAGTTGAGTGAGTCAAGTTAACATGCAATGACATGATTAAATTAAACGAGTAATTGGCATGTCCTAACTAAGTGTTTTAGCGTGGTTTAATAGCTAGCCATGAAGGGCATGGGGCACAGAGAGCTGATTTAAAATTAACTAAAGATTACTAAGATAGAAAAAAGGAAATTATTAAAGTGGAATAATAAATGCAAGTCTATTTCCCACTTAGGGTATGTTCTTTTTAGCTGTGGCTGATGACTTTTAGTTTTAGCTTGAGCATTTATACGAATAAATCGAATACCGATAGACTAAGCATTTATACGAATAAATCAAATAACGATAAATCATTTAAAACAACTGTTTTGATAAAAAAAAAATTATAAAGAATAATAAAGGCACCGATCAAAAGGGCTGATGAACAGTGCTGGAGGCTTATTTGGCACTATTCACAAGTTTCGTCTTTTTCTGAAATTTTGGCTTTTTGTTGAGCTTTTTTGCCGGTTCTTTTTTTTCCCGTATTTGTTTGTATTATACGTAATGGGCTAACATATTTTTTATATTTTTAAATTTTTTTAAATTTAATTATGCTAAATAAGCCTCTGTCAGCTACAGTGCTTTTTTCAGCCAGCTACAGTGTTTTCAGTCATAAGCCACAGGCTTTTCAGCCATGTTGATCAGGGCCAAAAAAGGGGCTAATAGTCAGTGTGAACAAACCAACATATCCTATTGAGCTAGGCAGAGCTAACAACCAATCACCCCCTAAGGGCCTAATGGTAGAACTGGCAGTGTTTGTTTTGGCCGGGTTCAGCCAGACTAGACGTTGGTGCTGGGGATTACTCAAATATTAGAGCAGGTACAATAAGGCTTAGTCAGCAGGCTATAGCAAATATAATATCAACTAAATCTTACGTGGCAGAGAGAGAAAGAAAGAGAGAGAAGGAAGCTGGCTACTAAGAGCAAGTTCAATAATAGAGACAAGTGTTTGGCTATAAGTCAAGTTATAAGAGCCAAACTATACAATAATCTGTCTTCTATTTGTCTACAAAAGATTTTTTTATTATTATGTGGTACCATATCTCACATTCTCTTTCCTACTCCTCCTCACATACATTTATTATCTGGACCCACCACTGCATAGGCTCCCGTGTGCAGCTTGTTACTTGCATGAGAGCCAAGCTCTCCTCTCTCTCCTCTCTTCTCTCCTCCACATCAGCAAAAATGCTGACTAGCTTGGCTATAAGACCATTGTTGTACTTGCTCTAAATTACAGCTAGCTATAGCACGTAAAAATATGCATTTCACTCTCTTACACGTGGGGTCAAATAGTTATTATAATAGCTATCTTATTGTATGAACTATTTTTTTGAAGACTATAGATAAAATGGACAAGTATTATAGTCACTAGTTGGCTATACTATTGTACTTGCTCTTCGATACTACATGGCGATTAGATTTGGAGTGGGGTTTCGATTGGATGGATGGGACCGGGACTTGTCTTGTTGCGGTCTGGTCTCGGAACGGTACGGAGTGGAGTTTGGTGCGTGCAGGTTTGCCTGGTTTTTTTAAAGTCTCAAGGCGCGCCCTTCTAGGGCCCGTGCTTGCGCCTCTGTTTCCATGGACCATGCCTATGGAGTGCCCCGAATACAGCGTTTGCTTCCGGATGCTTCCAAATTTCGGAATAACTTGATTGAAAGAGCGGAAGGGGTTAAAAACTTAGAATGACAAAATCTCAAACAAAACCGAAATTCAAAAAGAATTTAAATTCTTGTTTGATTTTAATTTCTCTTGAATCTTAGCTTAATCCTGCACTCATCTTAGCCAACTATGCCCTGTTTTCCCTGTCGTATCGCCCCTTTAGTCTTTCTGCGCGCGCACAGTTCACGGAACGAAAAGATCGCCATTGTCCTGATCTTCCCGCTACTGCGCCTTCCTATTTCTTCCCGGCGTTGCCACACCACTGCAAATGGTCAAAGACCGTACTTCCTCACCTATCCTGCCTTTGACCCCCTCTTAAATGCTCCCGGTCGCGTGTAGGAGCAGCAGCCGCCGCCGTCCCTGCTCTTCCTGCCTTCTTTGTTCTTTCTCATGGTCGACGACACCGTGCCACAAATTCAAGCACCCTGGAACCTAACGCTGGCAGCTTGAGTCGTCGTGCTATAATCCTTAATTACCGCGACCCTTACCTGGACAAGCCTCGTCACCGCCTCACTGCTCTCTCTCTCTCTCTCTCTCTCTACGCCCTCACTGTACCTTCCCCTTACGGCTGAACTGACACGCTCTGCAACTTTTGATCGCCGTAATGCCGCGCCCGAGGTAACCCATACTTTCCCTCAGCAAGCAGTGTCGCACCTTCCTGCGCCTTTCTGACCTAACCACATTTTGCCTCACTGCCAGAGTCGCCCTTGTGCCGAACCGCCATGGGATGGCTATAAGAGCCCGAGACCCATGGGCGGAGCCACAACATGGGGCCCGGTGTCACAGGACACCGGGTCCAAAAATCTTTTCTACAGGTATTAATATCTCTATTCCATGTGTGAACCCTCTAACCTAAACTCGGTGCACCCGGTATCTTCTTTGAAGCCAAACGAAGGGAATACTAGCAGCCTAAATTTTCAGTAACTAGCAGTAATCCACGAGGAATCTCCACTGTCCCTCAGCACACGAGGTCGCTGCAGCACCCGGCCCAAGAGGGAGGACCGCAACAGGTCATGTTGTCTATTTGATCGATCCTGAAGTGTGTCACTTCGCACAGCCCTCTACGCATGTTCATCACGCAAGGTCGTGCAGAAGATACGCATCACGCCCGCTACAGCCACACGCAGCCAAGCAGCAAATATTCACAAGAAAACAAGAGAAATCGATGCCATCAGTGGCTCTCGTTTGCCATCTGGCTACAGTGCCGCATGGTCCCTATTGCCTCGTGCTCTCGTCGGTCGAAGGAAATTATACCTACCTAGTAAGTATGTATTTTGCTCTAAATGTTTGTCAATTATTCCAATTTATTTTAAGAATAGGGGCTACATTTGTGAGCTGGCGTTGTTTTGTCAAATTATAAGTTTAAGACTTAGTGTTTCAATTTTGATTTGTGCAATATTGTCCTGGCTCATTGCAAATTAGATGAAAATGTAGAATTTGATCACAGTTAAGTAAGTAAACCACTTAACGTATTTTCTATTATATTATTCTTGAATTGCTGAACATACAAATATCTAATTGACCTTTTCCAATTTTTTTGATGATGTTTCGATGAATGATAGACTTATTTGTTATGTAGAGAAATAAGAATTATAAAACATTATCAATGATATTGTAGTTCATTGCTTTATGAATTTGAAATAACACAAATAGTAAAAAGTAATGCTTTTATTTATATTTGATCGTTCTATTTTTTAGTTAAAAACTTTAAGTAATTTTATTTTTATAGGCCAATGAGATCGGATGATGTATTTTACTAATACCGAACAACTTTTTTGTCTAAGATTTCACACTTAGTTACTTTAGTTTGTTGCAACTAACCAATATTATTATTGGATTTATTTATTTTGGTAAGCATTTTGATCATTACTTCTTTATTATCATATACGGGTATCGGTCGTATTGAAGTATTGATGCTAAAAATTACCGGACATATTACTATTAGGCACAAAATTGATTGAAAATTATATATGTTGTTATATATATGATGAAGTGGTGAACCCCGGTTATTTTTGGTCTAGTTCCGCCCCTGCCGAGACCCCCCAATCGCGGCTTTGGCATCCAGCAAGCCACCCCCCTCAATATCCCTATAGACCATATCTTTGTCGATGATACTAGGAAAACACCAATGTAAGCTAATTTTTAATTATTGCTAATTAGTCTATTACATCTCAATTGCTTCTGCCTGTAGCTTTCTCACACCCCTGTCAACACCTCCAAAGCATGGCCCTAGCTTCCCGAGCCCCCTACTGCTCTAGCGGCTAACATCGTCGCCTGACCACAGGAGGCCGTTGTAGGCAGCTCAACCTGGCAAACCACTTTTCAAACCACCACTCCCCTAAGCCCCCACCATCTCCAAAGATGCTCAATCGCAAATACTATTGTTCCCTTAACCTACCATTAGATTAGCCCCTATGTCATCCAAAAGTCCCGAGAAGGGAACACCTCACCACCAGTGATCACCTAACTTCCAGCCGCTCCCGAGCCCAAAAATAGAATCCTTGTAGCACCAGGAACCTACATATGGTCGCCAATTGTTGTCCTCGACCACGGATCCTCCGACTACTGCGTGTCCCGGAACCTCCGACCACTCCTCCACTTGGAATGCCCGACTGCTTTGTAATCGAAAGAAACTTCGGCCGTATCACTTCAAGTCCTGAGCAACCCCGCTCGAACGCTGTTCGATGCCCCCAAGCTTCTTGAACGCTATCTGATGCTTCCAAGCCGCTCGATCGTCGTCTGATCTCCGTAGCTACTCAGGCGCCGTCCAATCTTCATCAAGTTCACGCTCGAAGTCGAATCTCAACCATCCGCCTGACCTTGTTAGTCGTACGCGAACCTACCCGAGTACTCGAGACTCCTCCATTCTCTGAGAACGGCGACGACAACCTGATAATGACTATAGCAATTAGACCCACTGTAAAAAGTAAAAACCCACGATGAACAGTATCCAAACCCGTTACTGTTTACAAGACCCTAAAATGCATAAATACATCCATTTCGATCGTTTCGAGATCATCTACCCATTTTTCTTAGCTTCGCTTCCCCATGTCAGATATCGATAAAACCCTAGCTCACCTAAACACCATATTGAATCCTAAATCCAATATGACCCAAAGCCTCTACTATTTGCCAAAACCTATAAGTTCGCTGTGATTGTTTTAAGCCATAAAGTCCATTTCAACTCTACTTAGCCTAACTACGCCCTGATGAAACCCTAATCAATCTAGATATCATTCCGAACCTATGTCTGGTATTGTGTTAGCGTTATTATTCATCAAAACCCTTATATATATATATATATCGTCTTGAGCCTGTCTACACCATTCCCAACTTCATCTCGTCAACCTAGAAACTGGTAAATCTCTAAATCACCTAGATGATATTCCGACCCCAACATACCTTTTCGCAAAAATTCATATAATGCCTATATACCTTTTCAACTATCTTGAATCCACCTAACACAATCCCAACCCTATTCAGCCAAACCATACACCACTTAAACCCTGACCACCCAAACATATTCTCCTTGCATCATTTGGCTATTTATTTGTGTTTTTATTTCCAGCTTGCACTTTGCAAAGTAGGAACTCATTTGCATTCCTCTTTCATGCTAGTATTAGGATCTAGTGAGTTGGTCAATAGAAGAACTACCAGAGTAGTTAAATAAGTCAAGTATCCTACTAGAAGACTGTAGAAACTTTGGATAATGAGGCAAATCATATGTTTTTTTATCATGTTGAACCTACATTTTATTAATTATTTATTTATCAGTATTTTCATTATATTATTTACGCACTGTTATTTTATATACAATAAATGTTTAGAATGACATGATATTAATTATATCCTACCACCTATAAAAGCCCAGGTCAATTTGATGACTGTATTCACCTTGACAAGACTTAGTATTATTATTACTACTTAAATAATCATGGTAGATCAGAAACTCAACTATTTTATACTACTAATAGACTTGGCAGTTTGCTGATAGAATTTCAAAAGTGGTTCTAGGGTAAGAAGACATCATGGGAGGCCACTAGATGGAAGGGTCTTATGACTTTATCCTAGCGTGGAGGCTTGGACTGGAAAGGTGGCAATGCAGATGGGTACTAAAACAATGCGGATGGGCATTGAAACAACTGTTTGTGGATAAAAGTTGCCTCGGTGAAAATTTAAGGATTAGAACCTTATACCAAGTAAAGAACATAGTTATCACTCAACCACAAGCATTGATTCGCCGAACCTGGTTTAGTAGTTGCTCAAGTTCGATTGAATATTTACAAATGGTAGAGGGAGACTGAGGGAGTTTTTGTGGTATGGGAGGGGGTTAACCATACTTAACAACTGTAGGTCCGCTTCAAATCAGGCGAGGCTGTGGGCCATTCGAGTTTGTTGAGAAACAATATCTACTAAGTAGAGGCTGCACAAAGAATTAAACAATGAAAAACCTTATTTTCTTAACTCAGTCGAGGGGTTAAGAAATCTTGTAGGTAAAATTGGGCAGCTCTACAGAGTCAAAACTTAATGGTATTCGAATACGCTATGATTCCGGTAAATGAAGTTGTGTTTAATGGGCGATTTCAACAGTGAAGCATAAGTAGATTTGGAAATAATTTGGAAATATTGAAGTCTGCTAATCAATTTTTGAAACCCAATTCCTTAAGAAGTTGTTGTTCTTTTGTGTTTAAATATGTTTACAAATAAAATTACATCCATAAATACCTTAATAAAACCCATACATTCTTATCCCTTGGGAAATCCTGGCATGTAGTTATATGGTATTTTCCATGTGACTTGTTGAGTACAGTTGGTTGTATTTAGTCTTGCTTAATTTTCCTTCATCATAGAGATCCGAAGAAGAAAGAATATTGCAAGTATTCGTGTTAGGGTTACAACCGCACTCAAGCGTTCCTATGGGAATTTGCTTCGGTTCTTCTGATTGTAAGTTAAGTTTTGGGTTTGAATGCCCATTAAAATTCCTAAACTTGACCATTAGGTCTTATTTTAATCAAATTAACCCTTTTTAAATGTTTATGGGCAGACATGATATTCTTTCTATCTACAACTAAATTTCTGGACTGTTGCGAGATGTACGACAGTTTTGTTCCTAAAAACAGTGTGTTACAAAATGCTTGTGAGAAAATAAAACTTCCCAGCTTTCCCTTCGTAGTGAAACAATATTTTGCTATTTTTTGTCCCAACTAAGTCACATGATTTCTGTAGTATAGGTTGACAGTTGAGTTTCTTATAAATAAGACATCATAATTCTAAATAAGTTCGACAACCTACAAAGTGATCAAAAGAGCTTCAGCTTCTGGCTTCCGGCTTATTTTTCACTATTCATAAATTTCGTTTTTTCTGAACTTTTGGCTTTTTGTTTAGTTTTTTGCCGGTTCTTTTTTTCCCGTATTTGTTTGTATTATACGTAATGGGCTAACATATTTTTTATATTTTTTTAATTTTTTTAAATTTAATTATGCTAAATAAGCCTCTGTCAGTTACAGTGTTTTTTCAGCCAGTTACAGCGGTTTTCAGCCATAAACCACAAAAAAAACCCAAATGATCACCCCTGAGTCAACACAAACAACAACGGCTACATATGAGAGTAACAACCAGCCAGCCTACGTGAGTATGTCGAGCAAAGTAAAGAAAGTGGATTATTTTGTAAAAAAAATTAAGAAAAATATAGCTGCACAGGTCCTGCAAAATTGCCGTCATCCAAATTAACGGGCCATGTTGAGTTCGGCCGTATTTGTGCTACTCCCGGACATGGTTTTGTTGGTCCCCGGAGCCATGGACTCGGTGTACCGGTGCAGGAGGGCGAGAGGCTGCGCTAGCCATGTAGGGTAGGCATAGCTTCGGCCTCCGTCTGCCCGGTGCTGGTCCATCGCCCCAACATTCCACGATCTGCCGCCTCTGCATTGGGCTAGCAAAAGGTCGAGCTGAGCCGAGCTTCTTTTCAGATCGGCAAGACAGATCCGCAGCAAAACCATCTCTCCGCTTTTGCTTCTATAAATAATAATAGTTTATAAAAAATTTTATAAAGAGACTCGTGGCTGATTTTAGCCGATATAAATAAATTACTATAGTGTATATCATAATCGACTGATAGATCCGACCTTAAAAAAACACTCAGATTAAAAGTTTAATACTGTAGAAAAATTATTTACTATAAAAAATAGCTTGGAATTGTAGAAATACCCTCCCTACTTTCCTTCGACCTTTGTTAACTCGTCTTGTTCTGTCTATGTGGCTTTCGACCTTTCGTTGACTCATCTTGTTGTATCTATGTGACTTGGGCATGACTACACATGGTATGGCCTCAGTGAGATACTTTCCTTCGACCTTTGTTAACTCATCTTGTTCTATCTATGTGACTTCGAGCATGGCTGCACATGCTATGGCCTCACTGTCTCACTGACCGTCGTGGTCGCGGTGAAAACTTTCAACGGTATTTTAGGAGCATAGCACGTTCGTTTGAGCTATTCAGGTCCAGAAGAGCATGAGGAATTGGGCATTTGAAGATGGACCATGGATCCTGATCTGACATACAGGACGTGAGCTTGACTATTCGAGTCCCCCGCATGTTACCTTGCTACTAGCCTCGCGGTGCACGGACAAAAACGAACGGAAAACGCCATGTGCAATATGAAAACAGCTCCTGTTGAGGAATGGTGGCCAGTCCGGTCGATTTCTCTGCTTAGAACAAATCGAATCAATCACAGAAAACAGAATAATAGATTGAACACACAGAGAGAGATAGAGAGAACTCATGGTCTTTCTTTATTAATTTCTGATTGCATATGTACAAAATATGCCGGTACGATCAGGGGCGAAGCTACCTGAGCTCGTCGGGGTCGGCCGACCCCGACGATTTTGCCGTAACCTCTTATAGCCAGCGATTTTTCACCACTTTAGACCCCGGTAGAAAATATGTTCGACCCCAGCAGATTGACAACCCAGCAGTCCGGCCCATCTTCCACAGTCCGGCCCAGCCGTCATGACCCCGGTGACCATTTATCCTGGCTTCGCCCTTGAGTACGATTCCTTATTTATAGTCTCCGATGAGGTGCCTCTATGGACCAGATCTACAAACACTTCCAACGTACTGCTTTGGGTAACCTAAACCAGCTCAGTGTGATGGTTAAAAGTTTCAACCAGTTGTAGCGGTGTATCCGTTCGGGATATAGGAAATTCCACATCATTTTTCCGTCGCAGTGCAATGCTCCTCCCAAGATTTATACGACGATACAGTAAAATCCTCGTGTTCCAAAGATACTCCCAACTCAACTGGATAACGTATCAATCAAGATATCAAAATACTATCAATCAAGGTACGCCCTCGCAAAAGAAAATCAAAATACGCCACGACTTACAAGTAGCGGGTGGATGTGTGGTAAAGCCTCGCCCGACCCTATCCATCCAAGAATACAACTTGACGCTGCAGCGAAACGATGATCCCAGCTGCGATACCCGTTAAACAAATATAGCTAATTCAATCATCAAGCAGTATAACCGACCGTTGTGTACTAAATGCTACTAGTAACTACTAAATAATTGGTGCAGAAGCACCTTGTAGGCATGGGCGGAGCCACAACATGGGGCCCGGTGTCACAGGACACCGGGTCCAAAAATCTTTTCTACAGGTATTAATATCTCTATTCCATGTGTGAACCCTCTAACCTAAACTCGGTGCACCCGGTATCTTCTTTGAAGCCAAACGAAGGGAATACTAGCAGCCTAAATTTTCAGTAACTAGCAGTAATCCACGAGGAATCTCCACTGTCCCTCAGCACACGAGGTCGCTGCAGCACCCGGCCCAAGAGGGAGGACCGCAACAGGTCATGTTGTCTATTTGATCGATCCTGAAGTGTGTCACTTCGCACAGCCCTCTACGCATGTTCATCACGCAAGGTCGTGCAGAAGATACGCATCACGCCCGCTACAGCCACACGCAGCCAAGCAGCAAATATTCACAAGAAAACAAGAGAAATCGATGCCATCAGTGGCTCTCGTTTGCCATCTGGCTACAGTGCCGCATGGTCCCTATTGCCTCGTGCTCTCGTCGGTCGAAGGAAATTATACCTACCTAGTAAGTATGTATTTTGCTCTAAATGTTTGTCAATTATTCCAATTTATTTTAAGAATAGGGGCTACATTTGTGAGCTGGCGTTGTTTTGTCAAATTATAAGTTTAAGACTTAGTGTTTCAATTTTGATTTGTGCAATATTGTCCTGGCTCATTGCAAATTAGATGAAAATGTAGAATTTGATCACAGTTAAGTAAGTAAACCACTTAACGTATTTTCTATTATATTATTCTTGAATTGCTGAACATACAAATATCTAATTGACCTTTTCCAATTTTTTTGATGATGTTTCGATGAATGATAGACTTATTTGTTATGTAGAGAAATAAGAATTATAAAACATTATCAATGATATTGTAGTTCATTGCTTTATGAATTTGAAATAACACAAATAGTAAAAAGTAATGCTTTTATTTATATTTGATCGTTCTATTTTTTAGTTAAAAACTTTAAGTAATTTTATTTTTATAGGCCAATGAGATCGGATGATGTATTTTACTAATACCGAACAACTTTTTTGTCTAAGATTTCACACTTAGTTACTTTAGTTTGTTGCAACTAACCAATATTATTATTGGATTTATTTATTTTGGTAAGCATTTTGATCATTACTTCTTTATTATCATATACGGGTATCGGTCGTATTGAAGTATTGATGCTAAAAATTACCGGACATATTACTATTAGGCACAAAATTGATTGAAAATTATATATGTTGTTATATATATGATGAAGTGGTGAACCCCGGTTATTTTTGGTCTAGTTCCGCCCCTGCTTGTAGGTACTATAATTTTCAAGTTTACTGGCCATAATCCCCAAGAAACATATGTAAGAAACAAGAATCACACTTCTTTAAGAAACAAGGAAATAGGAATATATGTAGGAGGAGACGTGCTTACCGGCAAAGGGCGACGAGGAGGGAAGAAGTGCAGCAATACAATCAGCACGCCCGGTCGGCAGTTGTTAGTTTAGAGGGCGTCAAGGGGTGCCGCTGGCAGAGGGAAGGGTGATTAGTAAGCCCTAATAAGGGCAGCTACGGTAGGGGTAGACCGGCGAAGGGGCGTCAAGGCGACGGGGACTCCGACATACGGAGGTCTGGAGGTGGAGCCGTGGAGGCCTAGAGGAGTGGAGGTCGGGGCCGCTGGAGGGGAAATGGGGTATTGTGGATTTCAGATTTGGGGGTCACAGGAGTCGGGAGAAAGAATAGTGCACGCCTAGCTGCTTGCAGCCTGCAGTATTTATATTACATATTAGGGTTAGGGTTCCGATATCCGCCCGGTAACTATTCGACTACCAAAGTAATTAGGTCGGATAATAGCTGTCCTGATTCCGTTACCGAATCCGACACGCAATATCCGGTACCATTACCGAATCCAACCAGATGTTTCTTTTTCTTCTCGGATTCGGCACTGATCGGATTCGGTACCGGATCAGTCAGGATTAACCCAACCCATTTGCACCCTAACTATAGATGCTGATAGTTTTTTCAATGTAATTGCATGTTTTTTTTAAAAAATAAAAGTTTTATTATCACAGACAATACAAAAAAGAAAAAAAGAAAAAAAAGAAAAAACCCTAAAAATAAAAAATAAAATTAAGAAGTTAGAAACCGGCATTAATGCCGCAACAAGCATAGAGTGGTTGGGACATCCTTGCATGTTGCCCATTTGGCTACAATGATGAGGCGACAAGGGGTTACCCCGAATGGAAAGGCACCTTCGACAAAGTTTTGGCATTTTAATTCGCTTGTGAATAAAATAGGATTTTATGGCTCTATTTTATTAGACTATGACGGGTGATTTTTGGCTATGTTTAATAGGTTTTTGCTATATTTTTCGAGACATAGTGGCCGGTGGAATATTTTTCGAGACGTAGTGGACAGTGAAGACACTGATGTAGACGGTATATACAATTTTAGATTCGAAAAACTGTTTAAAGAATACGGTTTTCTAATTTGTTTTGAATTTCAGAAAAGTTAAAAGCCTTAGAGTCCAAGAACAGCGCCGAGCAGACTTTGGGAGACGACCTTTTTTCACGTCGTGCGCACTGTACAGAATGGGCATTTTTGTGTGTACTGTTTGATCAGTAGATTCGGTACGTCGTTGTTTGATTTTATATATTTTTTAATGCTGAACAAAAGAGAGGGATTTTTTTAATGTGGAAGTACTGCAATGATCGGTGTGGCAAGAGCATGGCCAACAAGTGTGTTGTATATGTAAAGTAGTTTTTAATTTGGAGTGTGCACCTAGACAGAGCTGGGAGGATGATCATCTGTATAGTGTATTGCCCATGCTTCAATGCTCTGCATAGTGAAGAGCATAAATTTTAAATCAAATTAAGGATATAATTTGCAATAACAATTATCTCATTGCTACTTATGCTGTTTCGAGATTTGTGGATTAGTTTTTGGAATAACACAATACTTGTGTTGGCATTTTGCTATAGTGCCCAAGAAAACATGTGTATGTCAAAAATGACATTACTTGATCCACAGATCAACAACACCTGTTGGAAAGGTAATGTACCATATCTCGGTACAAATCAATCCGAGGGGATGAACTAGCTGGGATCTTCTATGAAACAATCCGAAAATTTTCAAAATTTTGAATTTTCTTGAATTTCTTTTGAATTCGGTTTTCCTCTCCAATTTGGCAATACCTTTAAGTTTCCACCTTCCTCTTTTGGCTAGCTGTTTTCCCTTTTCCTCGGCGTCTTCCAAGAAGCCACTCCCTCCTCTGCGCCATCCATCCACGTGGTTGCACGTCCGCGCCCCACTGCCGTTTGCTGCTCGCACCACAGCACTCCTCTCCGTTCACACCGGGCCTTGGCCAGCTCAGACCGCGTGTCGCTTCTCTAGTGGCCGGTCATCGCCTTGCCCATGCCTCGCCTGCTCCCTGGCCTCGCTGACCGCACCCTTGCCACCTTCTCCCTTCCACGTACCAGCATCGCTTAGCCAGTGCTCCTGCTCCCACCACCTTAGCGCCCCTTTAAGCCTTAGAGCCCCTTTGGATCACTTCGCAAGGTTCCTAGGAACCCTCCATAGCACCCAATTGAGAGCAATCGCACTGACTCACCATCGATGAACCTCTTCACGCCGGCGAGCCCCTCTTTGCAATCTCCTTTGTTTCTCAATAAAAATTCAATTGCTTTTGTCCTTAGCATCCCCAATGCATCTTGATTACACTATCGAGCTCACCTTAGCACGAGCATAACTCTAGAGCTCTGGTGGCGTGAGCCCTTGCCGATGGGAGGGACCTCATCGTGAACAGCTCAAACTAAACTATCCCAGCCTAAGCCGCTTCTGATGCTGAGTTCGCCTTGTCTCGTAGATGGTTAAAAACCCTAACGTCCCACGGGAACTCCACCGGAGCCACCTCGTGCCATGCCTCGGCCCGTATCGCCTCCTCTCACCGTTGGCAAAAACCGTCGCCCCTCAAGCCCGGCCTACCTAAAAAATAGAACCTCATGTCCCTAAGGAACCTGTAATCTTCTGTTTCCGTTGGTGATCTTCGCCGATGCTCAATCGGCAGTCGTCGCCGTTGCTCTACTCTGCTGTCCTGTGGCGCTAGGAGGTAGAAGACGACGACGTGGCTCAATCTCGTCCGTCTGCATCGCCATTAACGGTCCACCGCACGCCGATTGGGCTGAATTGGCTGCATGATTTTGGGTTGAGCCTAGTACTATTGGTTACTGTTCACATAGAAACCCGACCCGTTACAGTGTGAATTGGAACTGTAGCTACCCGATCTGTGATTAGCAGTGTTGAACACGTTATTGTTCATCCGAACCCGAATTTGAAAAAAATACCTTCATTTTGACCGTTTTGACCCTTTGAATCCATTTCCATCATCTGTTTTGCCAAATCAAACCTCGTTAAAATCCAAACGCTATTCTAAAATCAATCCTACATTTCTAAAATCCACCCAGCACGTTTATAACCCTCTTGATTGTCCTGAGCCTATCTGGCCCAACTCTAACCCTATTAGCCAACCCAAGCATTGTTAAACTCCGAACACCCAACCCATTTCCTTTTTTGTTTTTTCTTGTTATTTAATTGCATTTTGTTCCCAGCTTGCAGTCTGTAAGGCAGGAACTTGTTTGACCTCATTTTCTACGCTAATGAACGGACCAAACGAGTTGGTCAATAGAAGAGCTGCAAGAGCAATTGAAGTAAACTTGAAGTCAACAGAGAAGACCAAGAACAACGGGAAGGAGGCAAGTCATATGTTTTTGATCATGTTGAACCTGCATTTTGTTAATTATTTACTTATCAGTACTTCCATTACCTTTTATTTACGCGCTGATATTTTATGTACAATAAATGTTTATAATGACATGATATGTAGTTACATCCTACCACTGAAAAAAGCCC
Source organism: Dendrocalamus latiflorus (assembly GCA_017311315.1). Taxonomy (NCBI): domain Eukaryota; kingdom Viridiplantae; phylum Streptophyta; class Magnoliopsida; order Poales; family Poaceae; genus Dendrocalamus; species Dendrocalamus latiflorus. Next base: position 5,627,849 of record CM029654.1, read on the forward strand.
TGTTTACTTTGGTGGCCATATTTACCTTGACAAGACTTAGTAATGCTAAGTCTACTACTTAAATAACCATGGTAGTGTAGGAAACTCAACTATTTTATCCTACTGTTTAACAGATCATTTCGCCGGTAATTTTGTAAAAGTGTTTCTTAGAAAATGATTATCATGAGAACCATGTGTTGGTTGGGTAATACTACCGTTGAGCACTGTGATTTGGTTTTAGAAGCAGAAAATGTCTTAGAGTGAAGTGGCGGTAAAGCTTGGAGGAAGTAAGGATGACCTTATGCTACGTAAAGAACATAGTGATCGCCCAACAACAAGTTTTAACTTGTCAAACTTGGTCTAGTAGCTACTCAAATCGATTGAATCTCTACAGGAATGAAAGTGTTGGTATGGGAGGGGGTAAAACCATACATAACAATGGTAGATTCCTCTCAGGGCGGGCAAAGGATATCTAGCTGAGTCGACGGATACTCGGGTCTAAGTTAGAGATCTACCAGGTAGAGTCTATATAAAGAAATGACCAGTGAAACGAACTTGTTTTCTTAACCCAGTCTTGAGGGTTAAGAAATCTTATGGGTAAAACTGGGTAACTCTACGGAGTAATCACAATGGTATCTCGAATACGCCATGCTTCCGGTAAAAGAAGTTATGTTCAGTGGGTGATTCCAGCAGCGAAGTATAAGTAGATTTGAAAATGATTTAAAAAAATACCGAGGTTTGTTAATCAAGTCTTGAAACCCCAAATCCTTAAGTAGTTTTTATTTTTTTGTATTTAAAAATATTGACAAACAAAATTGAATTCACATATCATAATGAAACAACTATATTCCCATCACTTGAGAATCCTGGCAAATAGCTATACAATATTTCTCCATGTGAGTTGTTAAGTACGGTTGATTGTACTTAGTTTTGTGATATTTCCACCACAACAGATACCAGAAGAAAAGAGGATGTTGCGAGTTTTTGTGTTAGGGTTACAACCGCTCTCAAGCGTTCTTGTGGAATTTTCTTCGATTCTTCTAAATGTAAGTTATATTTTGGGCTTGAACGTCTGTATTATTGCTAAAATTTACTGTTAGGTTATATTTTAATCAAATTAAATCATTTTAAATATTTATGACGAGATATGATACTCTTTCTATATATAACTAAATTCTTAAACTGTTGTGAATAGTGCGATATCCTTGTTCCAAAAAAAATGAAGACGTTACATACCAAGTAATTAGTCAGTCACAAGGTGCTTTGCCCTTATTCCCCAGCTCACTTCCACCCAACCTGTAAAATGTAAATGATCCACGTGGTCTGACTTCGTGACGTAAATTTATTTTGCCATAGTACGGTGACTTTACTCCCTAGCCATGCAAAGTCAACATCGGTTTAGGACCCGTTTATATATAATCTTTCGATTTTGATTTATAAATAATAACAGTTTATAGAGAGATATTTACGTATGATTTTAACTGATATAAATAAAGTTGTTGCAATATATAGTACAATCAACTAGTAGACCTTGTCTTAAAAACACACTCTGTTTAAAAGTTTAAAAGTAAAGTACTATAGAAAAACTAGTTATCATATAAAAACAGTTTTTAAAAGCCAATATTAATTGAGCTTTAGTAATACAATAAGACTGTAGCAGGTACTGTAAGGAAAAGTATCGTAGCTATGGTGCGTTACCAAAATCTATCTTCAGGCCTATTCTTTGCGTCTTCTAAAAACGGCTTTTAACTTTTACTACAGTACTTAACTTTCAAATGGAGTATTTTCTTAAGATGGTGTCTACAAGTTATTGTAGTACACGTTAAAAACCCGACATCTGTATCAATCAAAATCATAAGCGAGTATATCTCTCTCCGTAATCCCTGTCACGAATAGTCCAAAATTCAAAAAAATCAGGCAAAAATCCTAAGCTACAATCATTAAAAAAAAAAAAGAACAAGCACAACGTTTGCATCGGAGGACTGAGATTAGAGAAAAAGCAACGGTTACTGTAGCACAAGCTGGAGGATTTCAACCCATGTGTAAGTAGTTGTCCTGGTCCATGTTTGTCTCTAGTACTGGGGCCCAGGGGACCAGCTAGCAGTGGATGCAAGCAAGCAGCCATGCACGAGTAGAAACTCGAAGCGATTCACACGCGTACAAAATGATCTCGAGAACGAGATCCAACCGTGTAGTTATGGATGCGGGGTCCGAGTCTCCATCCAAATCGAGATTCTGGGTATCGGCCGGGGTCGATTTCGCGTGATCCATGGCTGTCCTGTGAGAAGTTTCCATAATAATGATGCCGGCACTAAATTGAAAATTTGAGAAAGATTAGGTCCTTGTCATCCCAAAGAGTGAAATATTGGAAAACCATATTATTTAGGCCTGCACAGTTGTGCTCGATATGCGATGGAGTATATTTTTTTACTAGAGTTCCAAAAAAAAAGAGTAATGCACCATAGATACGACAACATGTAAAATGGGTGAAGCATGTCACATAATTATATATTTGCTTGTTTATGTCATCGGTTTTTGTTAAGTGATGCAACGAGGTACAAAAGAGACCCAGTGGTACATCCGCCACTGACTTGGTGCTTGGGATGGTGCGGTTCATGCATGCGGTTGCCTCCTCCAGTAGAGCCCTCGGTTGCTTTTGTAACAGTTGCTAACAAAACAAGATCACTTTTTTAGATAATTGTAGTGATAAGAACTTTTAGTTGAGTTAGCAATTTCTCGATTGATTCTAGTGGAGTTTCAACGGCGTTCTATTGCCCCACGATTGATTCCTCGTACCATGGTTGCCCACGTGGCCTGTGCCCACACCACCGCCGTCCCCATGCCCTCTTCATCTACAACCAACATCCCCCTGTACCCTTTCTAGTCTCCCCCATCGCCATTACGCTCAGCGCCCTCTCCTCGTACCATTGCCACCCTCCGTGCTTCTTCACCTTACTCATCTCCCCTCCAAGCCCCACAACTCACCATATGTAGGCGGCGCTACTCCTAATGATTGAAATACCGGTGCTACCATTCGTGCACATCAGCTAGATCGTCGGACCCTCCTCTAGGCGGCACGCTCGAAGTACCCATCGCTTTCTTCGTGAGAATACGGGATGGTTTAGACCTAACTAATAGTGAGAATAAAAACTGGGAGGCTCTTTGCAATTTTTTTTCATGTCAAGCCTAATACACATAGCCTTGAACTACACTGAAAGAACAACTAGCATCACGTCAGCGTCAAATAAGCCACTACATCTCGTTTTGTACCTCGTTGCATTACTTAAACAAAATTAGCGATGTAAATAAGCAAATTTACAGTTTGTGACTTACTTGCACCCACCTTACAAGTTGTTATACCTGTAGTGCATTTTACTCAAAAAAATATTGGTTTAGACAATTTCTTATATTCTAAATTTAAAGGTGTAGGTACAATCTAATGGTCGCTGCTAGTTGATCATAATTAGAATTCGCGAACTTAGCGGTGAGATGTTTTATGTGGTGGGAATTTATACCATGTTTCTCTTTTTTGATAGAACATGAATGATTTTGATTAATTGTAATTAAGGCCCACCAAATTAAAAGTCAGATTTGTTAGAGCTTTTAGACCACGTATAATTAGTTTTTTTATTATATAATAGATACAGTCGTAAGTTCGTAACGATGAACTTTTCAATACCATCAAAAAGGGTGAAAATTCTGCAGAATACTATTATCATTAGTGTTTTTATCAACAATTGTCATTAACAACCATTTTTTACTAGTTAAAATAACCAGTTGATGATGGCGTGTTCTCCCCTTCTTCGCAGCTATTCGATCTGACCACGAGATAGCATGAGCCTGTTCTTTTCTGACTTCCTATTTCCCGTCTCAACACCACTTGTATCCAACCCGCCGTTGCATACAGTAGCTGCGTTTATGGTGGTTTGCCCCCATTCTCCGGTTGTTTTTGGCAAAACCGTGAAACCCGGAAGGGCAAAAAAAGCATGGGAGAGGGAAGAGATGAAAGGGGTCAGGGCAGCACGGTCATTTAGGGAAGTTTGGTTGAAAGCCACAACTACCGAAATTTTTTATGTTAAAATATGGCATGGCAAACTTTTGATGTTGAACAATTCGTACACCACAATCATGGCAAGTTTTGGGTAGAAGTTTTATTTGTAACAAGTAGTAAGACATGAGGCTAAAAAGGTATGATAATGCAATAAGTGTGACTGCAAACCAAATACTTATGGGAAAATTTGTTCAGTAGTACTGAAAGTTAAATGCTTTCGGAAAATACCACCAAAAAAACTGGGGTCCGAAAATTACCACAAAAAAATGCAAATCGCTTCGAGATTTACCACTCCGGACAAAAAATACCCTTACCCCTCCGCTCCTCCTCCTCCGCCGCCACCTCCCTGCCCCTCTCCCTCCCCTTCCTCTCCTCCTTCGCCGCCCCGGCCGCCTCCCTCTTCGCCGCCGGCCTCCCCGCCTCCTCCTTGCCCCCGCCTCCCCGCTCCTCTCCCTCCTCCCCGCTCCCCTTCCTCTCCCTCCTCCTCGCCCTCCGCGGATGAGACGAGGCGGGCGAGGCGGATCCGGCCACCCCAGGCGGACGAGATGAGGCGGGCGAGGCGGATCCGGCGCCGACCCCGGGCGGACGGTGGAGATCCGAGCGGAGGATTGGAGATCCGGGCGGCCACGGGCGCCTGAAGATGAAGATCCGCGACGGGCGGAGGACGGCGGCCGGAGGAGCTGCGACGACGAAGAAGAGCCGCGACGGGCGGCGGACGGCTGCGACGGAGAACAGCAGGGACGGGGCCCGCGGAGGGCGAGGAGGAGGGAGAGGAAGGGGAGCGGGGAGAAGAGGGAGAGCAGCGGGGAGGCGGGGGCGAGGAGGAGGCGGAGGTAGGCAACGGCGGCGGGGATGGGGTGCGCGGAGAGGGAGGAGGCGAGCGGCGTGAGGAGGGAGGAGGCGGGGAGGCCGGCGGCGAAGAGGGAGGCGGCCGGGGCGGCGAAGAGGGAGGCGGCCGGGGCGGCGCAGGAGGAGAGGAAGGGGAGGGGCAGGGAGCGCCCGCCTCGTCTCATCCGCGGAGGGCGAGGAGGAGGGAGAGGAAGGGGAGCGGGGAGGAGGGAAAGGAGCGGGGAAGCGGGGGCGAGGAGGAGGCGGGGAGGCCGGCGGTGAAGAGGAAGGCGGCCGGGGCGGCGCAGGAGGAGAGGAAGGGGAGGGAGAGGGGCAGGGAGGTGGCGGCGGAGGAGGAGGAGCGGAGGGGTAAGGGTATTTTGGTCCGGAGTGGTAAATCCCGAAGCGATTTGCATTTTTTGGTGGTAATTTTCGGACCCCAGTTTTTTAGTGGTATTTTCCGAAAGCACTCAACTTTCAGTGCTACTGAACAAATTTTCCCAATACTTATACGATCAAACTTGCCTAAATAAGGTATGGCAAATTGAGGCAACGAACCAAACGCCGCCGGCTCCCTTTGAGCATGGCGTACGAAGATGCAAACTCCAGAAGTCGACTCAGGGTGGCCTCCGTCGTGCTCTCAACATGTTAGCTCATCATAGGCAACACAAACGAATACAGGAAAAAAAGAACTGATAAAAAAGTTCAGAAAAAAGATGAAATTTATGAATAGTAAAAAATAAGCCAGAAATCAGAAGCTCAAGTCGAAATGAGTAAGGCGTAAGATAGCACCATAAGCGACATGATTTTTTTTGACAACATGAATGATATGATCTTATTAGGGTCTCACTCATTTCGGTTTAAACTTTTGGTTTCTGACTTATTTTTCAGTATTTCTAAATTTTCTCGTTTTCTTGCTTTTTTTTTGAGCTTTTTTGCCGATTCCTTTTCTCGTATTCGCTTGTATTATCCATGATGGACTAACATGTTTTTATTTTTTTTAAATTTAGTTATGTCAAATAAATCATTATTAATTACAGTACAATTTTGATCAACTATAATATAATTTTAACTATAAATTAATTTATTTCAGTCCAGTCCAATGACACGGAGTTGATCCGGGAATTTTTTGTACGGATAATCCATTTTTTATTCGAAATTACATAAATATACCCGCGGGAAATTTTTTTGCAAAAATAGGCTCCAGTCGCCTAATGGTTGGGCGACTGGAGACTTTCGCCCAACCAGACCGCGACACAATATATCTCGCTGCACGGTAGAGCGACTACATTAAGTCGCTCTTCCGTTCGGCGACTTAATGGTAGTCGCTATCCCGTTAAGCGACTAGCATGCAGTCGCCATCCCGTTAGGCGACTGCATGTAGCCCCCGTGATTGTTTTAAATTTTGTGAATTTTGTAACGTTGAACCGGTAAAAAATACGGTGAAGTTGTAATAAAAGTTTATGTTTATTGTATATTGTAGGTATGTAAAAAGTTTTTAAATTTTTTTTTATGAAATATTGAGTAGAAAACGATCGATACATACACTGTTAAGTGAGATAGTTTATGTGCGGAGAGAGATGATAGACTATGTAAATTTAAATAAACTTCATAATATAACTGAGAGTAACATGCCGCATGTTTTTTCGTTACATGCATAACATATATAGCATCTGCAACACGCCTCACTGGTCACCCTGGTGTGCCCCGTCACCGCGCCCGCGTCCTCCCATACGGCCTCGCTTGGCCCTCCTCCGGTGCAACGGGTTAGGACGATCCGAAAAAGTAAAACGAGCAGGAGGGTGTCTATCCCGCCCCTGCGCTGGTGGAGTCAGCTGCACCTCTGGCTGTGTGCCCTCCGGTGCACCGGGGAGGGCACTGCCAGAGAGAACCTCCGGTGCTGCGTCGGAGAACTGCCCGGACCACTCCGCGAAAAACTGGTCCACATCGTCCGGGCCTGGGGAGACGCCGTGCTGCTGGTAAGTACCTGCAATATTAATATCGTTAGTTCGTTGCATGTCGTCTTCGGATAAACACGATATAAGACCCTCTGCGTACCCGTAGCTGGCGCCATCGAGGTGGGAAAGACAGGGGTGTGCGTAGGAGGCGTGAAGTGAACCGGTGTAGGAGGCCCTGCCCAGGCTGAACCCCCTGGCTGCTCCGGGTGAGGCGGTGGAGGACGTGTCCATGTCGGTGCACCAGAGTAGTGCCACGCTGGTCGGGGTGGCACTGGTGGACGAGCAGGCGGAGCGGTGGGCGTGGAGACCGCCGGTAGCCTCGTGCAGGACAGTAGGCTAACAATACGTCTACACCCATCGTGCATCCGACGCGCAAAGCTGACGCCCTCGTCATGGGTCAGCTGCCCACCACTGGTGAGCCTCTCAAGTACTGTGCCAGAGTCGGCACATAGGACAGAACCGACGTCAGCCTGAACACAAAGACATGAAATGAAATGGTCGATTATCGAAACGACATTACCATTCGGGAATCTTTGAAATGACATTTAACGTACCGCGAGGTGAGCGTCGCGCGCGAAGTGCGCGGGGTACGTGTCCGTCGGAGCGGCGACGTGTGTGGCAGACGGGTCTACCACATATACGAGCCTGGTACGGGTCTGTGGCTGGTACCAGCGAAGGTACTCCGCGTACTCCGTGCTGTCGTACGGGCGGTCCTCCTTCACGCGGTCGTCGAGCGCACCCTCCCACTGCTCAACCCAGGGATGCATCTTCAACGACCAGTCCGTCCCTCTTTTCACTCCCTTCGCGCTGTGCCTGCGTATAGAACCATTACGTAATGTGAGATACTTGCGAACGCAGTAGTAAGTATGTACATATTTACCACAAACGATCACTCACCCGTGCACGTGCCGCGGAAGCGATGGTCCGACTGGTACAGGAACCGGCTGCCGTAGCCCGAACTGCCGCATCACCCGCTGGGGTGCGTAGTCCTCCACGTAGATGAGGTACACGAGCTTCCGGCGGGTGAGCCAGAAAGCTCTGTCACGCCAGCAAAGTGAGGACAGACCGGCAGGAGCACGGGCCTGCACTGCCGTATCAGCGTACGGCTCTCAGCGCACGTCGTCGGATGTGATGCGGTTGAGCTGCTCCACAAAGACCCGGTACGCACGTCTCGGGCCGCCAACGGTCCACCAAAGCCGTCAGCAGGGAACGGTCGAACGGAAAGCGTCGTGATCGCTCCTCGCCCGCCTCGTCCCCGCCAGCGGCGCCAGCGCCTCCATCCTCGTCCGTGGCCTGCACCATCCGGGCAAGAGGGAGTAGCCCGGCATCCCGCAGCCTGCAAACAAAGTGAAGGTCAGCACGGAACGAACTTACAGTCGCACTAAACGCTGGAGTAGTGCAAACCTGGCGGTCCAACGAGGGTCGAGTCCCCAGGCCACGCGAGGTGTGCGTGTCCGGACCACTCCCAGCTGAGGCGGGTCGTCCGTGCTCCCCGGTGGCGGGACTAGACGGGAAGCGCGATGAGAGCGGTCCACGTGCTCGTCCAACAGCGCGAACCGCCACTCCGAGTCACGTCCAGCACGAGCCATACCTGGAAAATTTGTACAATAATTTCAACATTCAATGTTCTACATCTAAATTTCAACACTACATTTTCTATATCTAAATTTGTACAATAATTTCAACATTACATTTTCTACATGTAAATTTCAACACTAAATTTTCTACATCTAAATTTGTACAATAATTGCAAAATTAAATTTTGTACATGTACATTTAAATACTATTTTTTGTACAATAATGCATTATAAATGGTATACAAAATTTAGTTTATACATTTTGTAAACTAAATTTCTAAACTATATTTACTAAACAAAATTTGAAAATTAAATTTGTAAACTAAATTTCTAAACTACATTTTCTAAACTATATTTCTAAACTAATTTTCTAGACTACATTTTCTAAACTAATTTTCTATACTACATTTTGTAAACTAATTTTCTAGACTACATTTTCTAAACTAATTTTCTAAACTAACTTTCTATACTACATTTTGTAAACTAATTTTCTAGACTATATTTTCTAAACTAATTTTCTAGACTATATTTTCTAAACTATTTTTTCTACACTAACAAAAAAATATAACACAAAAACTTACCTGAAAAACGCGCACTCCTTCTCCTCCCCTTCTCTTCTCCTCTCCCTCTCCCTCTTTCCCCTCTCTTCTCTGCGCTGGCCGAACGGAAGAACAGTCCGGCGCTGCGTCGTCGCCTTATATCCACCTTCAGTCGCCCAACCGTTGGGCGACTGAATCACAGTCGCCTAACTGTTCGGCGACTACATTGAAGGCGCCCAACGGTTGGGCGACTGCAATTAATCGCCCAACCGTTCGTAGACTCTCCAGCTGTCGCGGTCTGGTTGGGCGAAAGTCTCCAGTCGCCCAACCATTAGGCGACTGGAGCCTATTTTTGTAAAAAAATTTCCCACGGGTATATTTATGTAATTTCGAATAAAAAATGGATTATCCGTACAAAAAAAATTCGTTGATCCGGCAGTCGCAATGCTCGTCAAAGGGAAGGTGGACAGGTACCTTTAATCCTCCCAGCAATGCAACTTTTTTCTGACACTACGACCACCTAGCTAGTCTTGTACTACACAGGCACATAGAAACACACACGCACAAAAAGAAAAAAAAACGAGCGCAGAAACCAGTACCCGCTATTCTTGATCCACACAAGCTAAACCCTGTACCCGTAATCCCTTTTGTAGTGCTCTACACTACCACTCGATCCACATCACATGTGCCACGCTGCACCGTACATGTATGATTCCCAGGCAAGAACACACAACGATCCAGTCCCTTCGTCTCAGCTGTCAATCGAGGTAGAAACAAATGGCCGGGCACGCTCCACGCCATGAACGTACAGAGGGGCTGTTGGTTGCTAGTCACACTTTGTCAACAAAAATTATCACACTTGCTTAAGTTGAGGTGCTCAAATTCTTTGCCACACCTTAGCAAGTCTAAAGGAATTTTGCCACACTTTTTTGAGTCATTGACGCGTGAAACCTAGTTTGCTAGAAGGGAATCTTGCCACAACTGTGGCTGCAACCAAACAGTTCCCAAAGTTGGTCAAACTTGTCTAACCTTAGACATGGTAAACTGTGGCTGGCAACCAAACACCCCAGAGACACGTCGAACAAATGTTGTGCAGTGAACAGGGGATTGGAGCGGCTGTCTCTCTCCGGTAGGGAGGGAGAGCCGTCAGCTTTCACGGCGGCGACGGTGGTCGATGAATGGATGGATCATGGATGGACTGGTCCGCCGCGCCATTTTGTCGCCACGCACTTTTTTTTCGCTTGTCTTTTCACGTACTGCCGGCCGGCCGACTCACGAGCGAGCTATACGCAGGCACGGCGAGCAAGCGAGAGCTCTGCGTGCGACATAAAATTCCAGCACAAGAATTGGGGATTGGGCTCAGTGCACGGCGTCCTGCATATAGCTACGTGCAGGGTTATTTACGTAGCGACACGTGTTCATATTATATAGGATTTTGTATACTTTTGTTTTTAAACTTGATAACAAATAGGTATAAACTTGATAACAAATAGGTAAGTGATGCCTTCTCAGTTCTTACAATTTTTTAAGTATTTTTGGATACTTCAAAAGTATTTTTTAAGTAAATATACTTACTCATTTACCCATTTGTTATCAAGTCTGAATATAAAAGTACCCAAATTTCTACATACATCAATTAAAGTTGATAGACATTTATTATCAAGTTTGAAAACAAAAATATACAAAATCCTACATAATATAAACACGTGTCGTTACACAAATAATTCTACACGCAGCTATGTGCAGGACGTCCTACACGTGAGCCCAACCCAGAATGGTACTGCCTGCTTTGATTAGGGCGCTCGATGCCAATAGAAGCAAGCTCAGCTCATCGTGCAGTCGTGCTGCACTGCCGCTGTGGTTTGCAGCGTTACGTTCCTGTCAGCCACCTTACCTACAGTCTCAGCCTAGGCTCTACGGTTCTGTCCCCCTGGCTCTCTGACCCACATGCCAGTGTCTTGTACATGTAAGTCGAAACAGGAGAGCACAGTAGCTCACACGCGAGCTTTTTAGAAGAAATGGACGGCTTCAGGGCTTCCCTTGGGCAAACCACACGCTTCTCGATGCGTCGTCGTCGCAGCAGCACCGGCGCCGGGCAGTAGCGCGCAGCGACGCCCTTTTGCCGCTCCACCCCACGCAGAACGTGGCGCTGCTCCCGCCGGCCCCCGTAATCCGAGCCGAAACGACGAGCTAAAACCGTAATCAATCAAACCCGGAACCGGCACACCCCAAAGAAGGCGCGCGCGCGCCGCCGCCCCACATGTCAGCCGCTCCGAGCGGGGCGGCACCGGCGGCAACGCGCCATGATTACCTCGTAAGTGGCTCTGCGCGCGCGACCGGAACGTGGCGCGGGGCCCAGCGGTCAGCGACCGGCTGCTCGCGATGATGGCCTCGTAATCCGGCCGGCTTGGATGCTTGCTGCTGCCGCGATGATGGCGGAATCCATGGGCCTATCTGCTATCCCCACCGCACATGTGGGCATGTGGCTCGGTACGGACTACCAATGCAGGTGTAATAATGGACTACCGGCCGCAGCTGTGCTCTGCAGTGCATTGCGCTGCACCTGTGGGCTGTACAGGCGCAATGGCAACGAAGACTAGGGAGGAGCGGACTACGGTACACCCGTGCGCGCTCCTGCGACGTGGGAGCGGGGCCGGCGCCATCCATGTAAACCGGTAGGCCCTGTTCATTTAAGCTACTGTTTGTGGTTTCTCTGTTTTTAATTTTGTCTTTTTTTTATCTGTTGGGTTTTTGGTTTTTTTAGTCTGTTTTCTCTTATTCTTTTGCACGGTTCATGGTGATGTAATTTTTTTCTATTTTTATTTCTTTTAAAATTTAATTACGTTGAAAGTGTTACTATAATTACTGTGTATTTTCAGCTGTTATAGTGAAAAAGATATAAGCCAGAGCTTTTAAACCGAATAAGCATTACCTCTGATGAATAATAAATATTGAAAAAATAACATCAAAAGTCAACTTAAGAGCCAAGAAACGGAACATACAGTAAAGCAGCATGTGACACGGCCGGCAGACGGGCACAGCCGCACAGTAGCCTCCTTCCTGTGATCCTGACCTCTTGCCATAAATGCTGGTCGTGGGCATGTTTTCTGCTTGAGGTCAGTGGGGTAGTCCTCTCTCTTAAAATAGATTAAAATAAATTAATTTATAATTAAATTGTATTGTAATTGATGGTAGCTTATTTGGTGTAATTAAATTTAAAAAAATTAAAAATGAAAAAAAACAGGTTAACCCATCACAAACAATACAAACGAATACGGGAAAAAAGAACCGGCAAAAAAGTTCAAAAAAGCTAAAAAATCAGAAAATAACGAAATTTAGAAATAATAAAAAATAAATCAGAAGTCAGAAACTTCAGCCGAAATGAGGGAGCTAGTCTGATACTTTGGGGGAAATCAGCCAAAAAAACAACAACTAAAAAAAAAGAACCGTGGTTGTAATGGATGGCGGCACGTAAGCGTGCAGATCTTTGCCTGCACAGTTTTACGGCAGGTTGATATATATATATATATATATATATATATATATATATATATATATATATATATATATATATATATATATATATATATATAGGAAAAATCCTTATTACTCCCGGGTGTAGTTACACCCGGGTTATGCACCGTTGATGTCCTTCGGAGATTCGTTGTTGCAGTATTGCCGTAACGGAGTCGAATGCATACGGGTTTGAGGAGGTTCAATACCCAATCCCAGGAATATCCCGTAGATTGCGCAAGCTACCAAAACCGAACGGCGATTGTTCCTCTCTGATGATTCCAGTTCAACTCCCAGGTGTATCGCTGGAAGTTTGGATGTGGTTTGCTCGCTGGCGCGTCGTCTTGCCTGAAAAGTGAGGAGAAGAATATACAGAAAAGCTTGGTGCGTCGTCTTGCCGTCTTGTGGGGAGAAGTATTCACAGCATTTGGTTGGTATGTCATCCTTTTTTCTATTGCTGATATCTGATGTTATGAACTCCTTAGGATTTGTAGATCTGTGTCGTTTTGCTGGATTTTTTATAATGGTTCGTTCTTACGTTCTTGGTCATTTGTGAGGAGATTAATCCCCTGCACATACTACCAGACAAACCGTCGTTCTGTACGTAATGATCTCTGCTCTCGACGCCATTTTCATTGCTCTACCACTAGTAGCAGCTTGATTCTATTCTTCCATGGTAATCGATCCGTGGTTGTACGCCTTTATTCTTTTCCTTTCCCTCGTTTCCGCCTATTCCTCCGTCTTGTTTGTCGATTCGTTGGCAGAGGCGTCACAGCTCGAATCGGTGGCTCTGGGATTTTGCGGCTAACCAGTTCTTCCAATCCTGCCCGTAAGTTGTTTGACACAATGTCTGGACGGGTGTTGTTGATAGCATTCCTGTTGCCATGTGCCTTCTAGGTGCTCGACAGAATGCTCAGGGAATGAGCAACCGAGTATCAAACACGTCTGGCTGCCAGAAACCGGCAGAAACTTAATTAGACCTGATAGCCTCACAAGGACTGTCCTCAAGAAATTAGTATGTGCTTAAATCTGTAACTAGTATACCAGATTTTCGAGCCGAGTATTACCTTTCTTTCACATGAATAATTACTCGTCACTAGTATGTAGTACATATTGCTTGGCAAAGAAGAAGTACATTAGCGCTTAGCTATGAAGTATATACTTTTACAAATGCTTATAAAGGAAAGAGATATGTACCGCTGAATTTATACTATGACAAAGTAGTATGTTCTTTTTCACAAAAGCATAACGTCGCAGTCAGATTAGTTAAGCTCTATGCTGCGCAACTGCAGGTCATTTTGGCTGGACAGTTACGCGCTGTGCTCATTCTCCTGTGCACGGTTGGCAATATCATACCATTGTATATAATACTCCAATGACTAATGGTGTACATAACTGCATTAAGTTTAAGGTCATGTTGTTTCATTACAGTTGTCGCACTAATTTTTTGCCTACTTGACAATACTACATTATAGTTGTCCAATGACTAATGAAGTATGTTTCTTTTCAAATGATTACAATGGACACGTAGTTGAATCTTCACTTGTAGTATGTGCTTAAGTCCGTCACTAGTAATAATGCACATGTACTTAAAACGTACATGTAGTGATCTGTCACTAGTATGTGCTTAAATCCCCTTTTCAGTTAAGCAAATAATTGATAGTATGTGCTTAAATCTGTCACTAGTAATACGTCTTTCCGATCCGAGTAATACCTTTCTTTCACATGACTTATAAATCGTCATAGGTTAGAAGTACATTTCTTTATACTATGACAAAGTAGTATGTTCTTTTTTCACAAAAGCATAGCGTCGCAGTCATATTAGTTAAGCTCTATGCTGCGCAACTGCAGGTCATTTTGGCTGGACAGTTACGCGTTGTGCTCATTCTCCTGTGCACGGTTGGCAATATCATACCATTGTATATAATACTCCAATGACTAAGGGTGTACATAACTGCATTAAGTTTACGATCATTTTGTTTCATTACAGTTGTCCCACTAATTTTTTGCCTACTTGACAATACTACATTCTAGTTGTTCAAAACTGTTGCTCCCAGTTTCTCAAGCCGGTCATACATCGTTTAAGTTTCATGCCATTTTGTTTCAGAATAGTTGTCTCACTCATTATGATTCTACTTGACAATAATTCATTATTGAAATGACTTTACAAGCTTTCATTGTAGGCCATGGCCAAATCAAAGAATATGATCAAACATACACTTTCGCCATTTGGTAGGCGACATGCTTCCGGGTTATGATAGTCTGCGCCGGTGATTTAAGCCCTTAATTTGCATTAGGAGCGTGCTTCCAAAGCTAGTTAATAGGTCATTGTACAGAGATGCACGAGTGATGTTGTTTATTGGTTATTTTGGTTGTAGTTCACAGTTAGGCTAGAATGGGCACCATTTGGTGGGGACACGTAGATATTCAAAATGAATTTTTTACTCCATGGTCTCAATATGATTTGATTCAACTCCTTTTTTTTCCTCAACATTTACTACTTTTTTTTATTCTGTGCATGCCAAAATTGAATTTGTAGTATTCTTCCGTATACATACCCCTTTTTCGACTCTTCATTTTTACTAATACTCCTTTTCCACATTTGTTTACATACTCCTTTTGCTACTATTCATACTTACACAACCTGCAGTACATATTACAAAACACATAGTCCTTTTTATTACATCCACGTACTACTTTTTCAAAACTACACACATGGTGCTCTCTCATACGTAAACATACTCTATTTGCCAGGATATGTCCGAACATTACATATTCTATGTGTTCACGTTAGTTTACATACTCCTTATGAAACTGATAGAACATTCACATACTCTATCCAACGTAGACATTTTACCTAATACTCCTTTTTCACATTCGTTTACATACTCCTTATCAACATCCGTACGTACACATACTCCTGTTAGAATGTACACATTTTGAATCATCATCTGTTATGCTGCCTGTACAAAAAGGAGTATGTTGATATTACAAACATACTTGTACAGATTGGACACTACATTTGTTAACAACTCAACTTTGTTGCAGATATTTATTCCTGTACACCATCCACATCACTATGCACTATATGCATTTGACATGCACCGCAAGAAACTTAGTATCTTAGATCCTTTGAGAGATACTACCATTGCATGCAAATCACTCGACGAAAGATATTCCAAGATTAAGGTTGTCATATCTATAACACTTGCTTAATGCTTGAAACTCTGTTTTCCTAAATGGGATGAGGACATTCCTAATTGGCCGGTCGAGTTCCCACCGAATATCAATATTCAAGAAAACAAGTTAAGTACATACACATCGGCCTGTTGCTTTTTTATTCTCCAATCAACAATGTTCTCAATTAGTTTGCTTTCTAGGTTGGACTGCTCACTTCATGTTCTAAACTACATGAGGAGCTGGGATGGATCTCGCCTCGTCATGCCTTCTTGCAAAGTGAGTATCTTAATTGTGACCAATATACCCATTCGAACCTACTACCTTCAACTCATCCATATGTAACAATTACTCTACATTGCTATCTCAGGATCCTTTTGAACTTCGGAAGCAATTTCTGGCTAATCTATTGTCATTCAAGAAAAATGAAGCAATACTTCCAGATTACGTCTATCGTTGTCTGAAAGCCTGGGATCGGAAATAAGAACACGAAGATTGCTGAGTTTATTTTTTCGGAGGATTAATAAGCACAAACTGCACTTTGATTTACCATGGAGTTTAAATTCATTATCATCTACTGTAAACTTCTCTATAAAAGAAGACAATAACATTTGAACACATGGTGCTATTTTGTGAACTTATCATTGAACAGGATCCCAGTTATGCAATTTGAAACATGATCGGGGTCGCGGCAACATCATTGCATCACGCTATATATGCGAACATCTCCCTATAGTTGCTAGTGGCCATCTGCGATGTACGTCATGGATTAATGAAGCACTGATAAATCTGATGATATGTCGGTCTACCCGCCTGTAGTATGCTTCTCTGACTGCGGACCGATATCATTATAACATACACACTAAACAAACATAAAAGCTCACACTAGAGGGCTACAATGGTAGTATGTACAATAAACGTAAAAGCTCACTCCGCAATGATAATGCCATTGAAAGTACAAAGTATGATATTTTAAAAACAAAAAAAAGGAGTACGTCTGACAAACTACACGTTTGGGACTACAAGTATGAAGTATATTAACCTTCAGAAATCTATATGACAACCATCAGTAGTACCAACAAGAAACCATCTATCCTTCCGTTTTCGTTTGTGGATACACCGAAATTTGGATTAATATTAAGATTAAAACATCTCAGTTATACCACTTCACAACCACACAGGTGCCCGTGTGTAAGTTTGAAGTATGATAGTTCAAAAAACAAAATTAGTTTGGCCGAGATACTACTCGTTGGGAAATAAGCAGTATGACGTATAATACCACGTCGTAGTTCACGGATTGTGTTTATATCGTTTCTTACATTCCCTCTGAACGACATCCATCAGTAAGAAGTATGGAACGGTTTCATTCCATTTTTGTTTCATAATATTTTGAGCAGTATATACGTACCTGAAATCAAGGCATACTATTTACTTTCAGGCCATACGTACTTGCTACGGCAAAAAAAAGAAGAGGACATACTCCCATATCCACAGATAACGCGTACTCCCTGAACAATTTTGAAAAAAGAAAGGTTGTAGTTTGTACTCCATACTACTCGTTTTGGGAGTAACAAGTATGAAGTATCCCACGATGCCACTTTGCCAAAAAAACAGACTACCTACTTGGCTGGCCGGCGTGACCACGCTGCCGAGATTTCAGGCTAGGTTACGCCGTTTATCTCTACCATAATTACGTGAGATATTTACGTGTTAATACATGCGATGGATAGCGGGTTTGTTTTTAAGGAAGAGCGTGCTATCTTATCCAATAGCCCGATCAGGTTGTGGGATTCTGAGGTAGATGAAGGGTGGATACAATGGGAGTAACTACACCTGGGAGTAGAAAATATATATATATATATATATATATATATATATATATATATATATATATATATATATATATATAAAGCTCCATACATGTGTCACAATCCGGTTCAAAAATCGGTGAGCCGTAAGTGAAATTTGCCAAAATGTACAGGCGTAGGGCTGAAAATGATCGGAAACGATCGGTAGGAGGTCAAATCACTTTCAGTTTCACATTATTTTCTCGAAAACGAAATCGATACGATATTGTCGGAAACGAGAACGACATTGATATCCCGGTAAATTCGGAAACGAAACTATTCGATCAAAAGTGCATCGATAACGATCGAAAATCATGAAAGCGGTATCTAAAATACAATAAACACATTACACACCAATCTGCACAGCAATCGGGAATAGGGGAATTCATTGCTCAAGAAGTGGCTTACGACCTCTGTTACTGAGGACAATGCATGCGAATTCCGTTAGGAGGGTCTCAACCTCAGAAGCATCTGTTACCTCCAGGTCTGGGGAAGAAACACACATATTACAAAAATCTTTTCCAGAGCTAGTCCGTCGAAATCTGTTTGAGCCATTCGAGTGAGGTGTTCTTTTAGTAAAATTTGCAAAAATATCCTTGATAGCATTACGCCAGATTGGTTGAGCTACCTGAAGAAATTTAGAAACAGCCAAGACTGGAAGATCAACACTTCCTACATCAGGTTCTTCCTTGTCATCCCGTCCATGGTAGTCTGATCCACCAAGCTTCAGGAGCTCATAAGTATCTGCCAGTCACTTAATCCTGTAGAAGAAATAGTCCCCAATTACTTGCATTGAAGTTTCAGATACAACAGACGGATATGAAAGGTGATTCAAATTATGGTGCAGATAAATGCTTTAAATGTAGTGTTAACATTATAAAAAAGAACAGTTCTGTTCATACCAGATAGTTTGCCGTCACTTCGATAGACCTCAATAGCATGCAGACCACTGAGACCAGCAGCTTTCAAATTCTTTACCACAGCAACAGGATTTTTCAATGCCCAGGGATGAGCCAAAACTGCTATACCCCCAGTTCGACAAACTAACCGCACCACAGATTCTCCAGTTGGCTCACTGCCCCTACAAATGAACAAAAGAAATCCACACCTGTAAACATAACTCGAATCCACAGATTCTCCAGGTGGTGAAGAGAAGATGCGGCCCTCGCTGGCACCGGAGCAGAGGAATAGGGGAGGAAAAGCCAAGGGGGGGCAAAGGAAGAGGAGAAGGTGGTGGTGAAGAGAAGATGCAGGCGGCGGCCGATGCGGAGGGGTGTGGACGGCGTGGAAGGAGAAGGGAGGCAGAAGGGAGGTGGATGCAGACGGGGAGAGGTGGAGAAGTGGAGCAATCGGGGGCGCGCCGGAGGGAGCAAGTGAAGGCGGCCGTCGGCGGCGCTAAAGGCGCAGAGGAGAAGGGAGCTGAGGCGGTGGAGGAAAGGAGAAGCGGCGGCCGGAGTAGAGGTGCGGCGGCGCTATGATGGGGGGAAGAAGGCGCAGGGGGAATAGCAAGTGGAGAAGGAGAGGAATGGGTGGCGCGGTGGAGGATGCGGCGGCGCGGGTGGAGAAGGGAGGTGGATCTGGATGGCCGGAGTGGTGCGGATTTGGGCGGAGGCGGCGCTTGGTGGTGCACCCAGGTGCGTGGAGGAGCGGCGGGTGGAGAAGAAGGGAGTGGAGAGGAGAAGGGGCTGCGGCAGTAGAGAAGGAGAGGAAGGGGCGGTCGAGAGCAAGGCGGCGGTATGGCCGGTGAAGGGAGGCGAGGTGGAGACGGGAGGCGCTGGTGGCGGTGCCGATCTGGGAGACGACCGGTAGATGGTGCACTGAAGGAAGAGCAGGAGGAGAAGGCGGGGATGCCGTGGAAGAAGAGGAGAGGGGCGGCCGCCGGCGAGATGGCCCGGCTTCGCCGGCGCCGGAGTAGAAGGAAGGCGAGGAGAAGCAAACGAGGGGCGCTGGGCGGACGGCGTGGGGATCGGAGGCCGAATGGGGAGGAGGTGGGGTGCGGCCGTGCGGGACTGCGGGAGACGGAGTAATGGGCCTGGGGTGAATACGGTAATTATCGACGGTATATTATCGGGTAAATACGGTATTTTTCGAAAACGATCGGAAGAGAGCTAAATCGTTTTCGTTTTCGTTATCGGATTTTTTTACCGTTTTCGTTTCCGTTTTATCGGTTACCGTCACCGTTTCCGTTTAGGGGGAAAAATCGGTAATTTCTCAAAAATGATTTTCGGTAACCGAGAATTACCGTTTTCGTTTTCAGCCCTATACAGGCGCACATCGCCACGGTCGCACGTGCACTTTCTTTACGCAACGTCTCACTCCATCCAGGAATACCTACTGTTAGCTGCGCGAAACGCAACGTTAGCCGGTCGGTGTTGCCGCGACGCCGTGCCACCCCCGGCTAGAAAGAAGATGAGATGCAGAAACTACCCGCGGCGCCCGGTAACCAGGTCTCGCCAAAAAGGCGCCCGTCCTGTCAGGACACGAACCCTGTAACGCAAAAGTTGTAGTAGGAGTAATGTGTAACAAAAGCAAGAGAAATAAAATGTTTGATATAATTATGATCCTTATCTTATTTCTGAAGAAATACGATACTAAGAGAAATGAAAAAAAACCAAATGCTGTATTAAGTTTTCTATGCAGAACGTATGCTGAACATGCTCTTCGCCGTTTCCACGGCCCGTTCCATTGCTCACGCACCGGCGCGTCGTCTCGTCCTTGTCTTACCCACATCGCATCAATTCTTTACGCTAGCATACCAGCACCATGTAGCAATGTGCTGACTGTACAAACCATTCCTCCTCCAATTTGTACAGATCTTATGCAGTGGCGACTTTGCAGCTAGGAAGTTACTCATCGGCATGCAAAAAGATGGTCCAGGGAATCTGACTCCCTGAGCAATGTACTGTAGGGGTAGTGGTGGAGTCAAGAAAATATTCTACGAGGATGCGAATTTAAAATGTATTTCAATATCATAAAGATATTATTATTATATGTTGGTTTTTTAGAGATAAATTTTTAAGTTTTACTGACCGAGATAATTCCATGGTAACCAGGTCTCGCCAAAAAGCGCCCGTCCTGTCACAACACAAACCCTGTAACGCAAAGGTTGGAGTAGGAGTATAGTATTTACCGATTCACTGACCGAGATAATTCCATCCACAAAGTGTCACGTCCGCGCCCTGCTTGTGCATCGGGATGCCGCGGCGGGCTCGTTTTCGAACCGGAAACGAGCCGAGAGGCGACATGCGTGTGCAATGGCACAGTACTCATCGGCAAGAGAAGTGAAAAGAGATACGTGCACGTAATAAGAGTAAGAGAAGTAGAATGCTTGATGTTGCTATAATCCTTATCTTATCTTTGAAACAAGACGATAGTAAGAGAAATAAAAAACCCAAATAGTCGGATTAATTTTTCTATGCAGAACATATGCTGAACAGGCTCTTCGTCGTTTCCACGCCCGGTTCAATTGCTCACGCACCGGCGCGTCGTCTCGTCCTTGTCTTACCCACATCGCATCAATCCTTTACGCTAGCATACCAGTACCATGTAGTAATGTGCTGGCTGTACAAACCATTCCTCCTTCAATTTGTACAGATCTTATGCAGTGGCGACTATGCAGCTAGGAGGTTACTCTGTGGTATGCAAAAAGATGGTCCAGGGAATCTGACTCCCTGAGCAATGTACTGTGGGGGCAGTCATGGAGCCAGAAATTTTTCTACAGGAGTGCAAATTTAAAATGTATTTCAACATGACGAGGATATTGTTATTACATGTTAATTTTCTTATAGGTAAATTTTCAAGTTTCATGTTCAAATTTTGCCAAACTACTGTTGGAAATTTATCTAAAAATTATCATTTGGGATAAATAATCTTGTTATATGTAAACATATATTCTCTATATAAAGAAGCTCAAAGAAACTTAAATTAGCCATAAAAATAAGGATAGAGCTAAAGAGATGACAAAATGAAGAAATAGCTCAAGAGAACTTAAAAAGAAATATACATATCTGTTATGACACTACTAAAAAAAAAGACTATACTAGACGCTCATTTCAGACGGTTCGGTGGAACCGTCTGTGTTAAGATTACCACAGACGGTTTTACAAGCACATCACTAGAACCGTCTGTAATACATAATTATTACGGATGGTTATTCTTAAGAACCATATATGAATTATCATAGATGGTTTGGATAAAAAACCATCAGCGATATCAGCAATTATCACAGACAATTATTAACAAGACTCGTTTGTGATAATTCAAAAACAGTTATTAACAAGAACCGTCTGTGATAATTCACAGACGGTTATTACCAAGAACCGTTTGTGATGCCTGCATATCATAGACGATTTTTAATCCGAACCGTCTGTGATAATGCCCTGCCACATCATCGATCCACAACATCTCCCCAGGATCCTGATCCCATACGTCCATTCTCTCCACATCAAATGGCAGGTACCATTATCACAGACGGTTATTACCAAGAACCGTTTGTGATGCCTGCATATCATAGACGATTTTTAATCCGAACCGTCTGTGATAATGCCCTGCCACATCATCGATCCACAACATCTCCCCAGGATCCTGATCCCATACGTCCATTCTCTCCACATCAAATGGCAGGTACCGGGTCTCCTCCCACCTCTCACCCTTATTAATCCCCCACCCTTTCCCCCATTCACTTCAAGAATCAACACAACAGGTATGTACTTGATCTTCCACCATGGTCACAGAGTCCCCAACGAGCACGGCCTCATCGTCTCCTTCTTGATACGAATCCATCCATCCCAAGTAACTATCTTTCTTTAATTTTTCTATCCCAATAATTGCAAATCTAATTCAGAATTTTGATTGAGGCAACCTTTTTGGTGTTGGTAGGAGAATGGCATGAAGCCGGAGTTCGGGCTGGCACCGCAGGGAGTCGAGCATACGCACTCCGCCGGCAAATCGCTTTGGAAGGTATTGAAATTGAATTATTGTGTGTGTTTTTGTTGTTGTGTCAGTGCCATGGCATTTTGGTTGGGACGTGCAGTAGTGACTTGGGGAAGTGATTTTGTATGTGCAGTAGCTAAAGGAAAGAAGCCCCCTGTGGCAGAGAAATCCCCTCACGAAACGTCGACCACGGTTTCAACCATGATACTTCAATCATGGCATTTTGATCACATTTTTTATCATGACACTTCGACCACGGCTTCGACCATGACACTTCAACCACGACATTTCGACCACGGCTTCAATCATGAAGTTTCGACCATGGAACTTTGACCACGATGCTTCGACCATGGCGTTTCGACACTTTGACTGCAACTAAAACAAAGCAAATAAATTGGATGCCTCCAGTTTCCCACTACTTAGACAATAAATTGGATATCAACCACAGACCGAACGTGGCAGAACAAAACACATAAATAAAAATATAACCAAAAGCAGAATCATCTGTGATAGCCACATATCATAGATGGTTTTTGGTAGTTGCCGTCTGTGATAGTAGGCTTTCACATACGGTTCTTTATACAAACCATCACTGATAGTAGGTTTTCATAGATCTTTATACAAACTGTCTGTGTTGTGACTTATCACAGGTAGCGCACAAACCGCCTATTAGACCCATAAATTTAGACGGTTCAGAAAACCTTATATGATTATAGTTTAGAACAATATGTAATGACCCTTTTGTAGTAGTGTGATTTACTACCTTCGAAGTTTGAGTATATGAAATTCTTGTTTGCTTGTTCTTATTCATTCTCTGAAGCAGGCAAACTTGTGCGAAGTGCGATTACTAGCTCAAACGAGGTTAAAAAAGAGGCCAGGGATGGATTGGCTGAAGGGAGAATGTGAGAGCATTTAGGCTATGTACAATAGTGTGATGTTAGCTATTTATAAACCTTACCATGTAGGACATGAGATGATGTGGATAAGAGAGAGGGAGTATAGAGAATTAGGCCATCTCTAATTCAATAATCGACTGTAACATGATAAACAAGACACATTATGTCATAGAGAAGTTGTCATTAGATATATACAAAATGACAACCTGTTGCAATAGTTTCTATAGATGATATGGAGGATATTATTGACAGTAGTTTCTATACCATTGTACATGCCTTTGGCCCTGTTTGGATCAGTTTCAAATTCTTAAAAATCAGCTATTACTTCTAGTTTTTAAAAGCTGATTTCTAAGCAAAAATTGATGGGGTGTTTGGATCCCCTAGTTTTTAAAAGCTGGTTTCATTTATGATTGGTGCTAATAGACTATTATACCCTTACATGCAGCACCCACCGCCATGCATGCAGCGTGGTCTTTAATGAGGGTAAATGGGTATTTGTGCAAAAAAACTGGCAAAAGCTGGGTATCAACAGCTTCTTGGTTTTTAAGAATCTGGGTAGGTAGATTTTAAAAACTGCCCCAAAAACTGGTCTGTTTGGATCCCACCCAGTTTTCAAAAGCCAAATTCTTAAAATCTGGGTGGATCCAAATAGGCCCATCTTGATCCCTGTCTTACGTGCGGCCTGGGGAACGGCAAATGCGTTGGATCGCATGCAACGCACTGTTTACGCTTGGTTCTTAAATTAATTCTACCCCTATTACTCGTAGTGGTTTGGCGGAGCACTGTCCGTTCTTTATACGAAAACTATAATTTTATAATATTATAGTTAAGGGAGAATATAATATCTAGATTAACTATACGAAAACTATATTATTAGATTTGTCATTAAAAATATTTTTATAATATTATAATATTATTAATATATTTTAGCATAAAGTTATAAAAATAGCAATGAAAGTTCTACCTTGAAAACTAAAAAAAAACGTTAGTTAAGTAAAAAAGAAACGAGGAAACACTACAAGCAGTGCTAACTGCCTCGGCACGCGACGGCTATAAATTCGTCGCGCGGCACGCCTTCATTACGGCCTCCGCATGCAACGCCACCGCAGCGGCGGCCGGCAGCGGCAGCGGCAGCGCGGCAACTAATGCGTGTGTGCAGTCACTGGCCTCACGGCTGGCACTGTTCACGTGGACTTCTTCACGTACGCTCCAGTATTCGCGCTGCAGTGTGCTGTGTGCAAAGAACGGATCGACTACGCAGTATGCACTCTTTACTTGAGGTGGCCTATTTGTTGTTTTTTTTCACTAGCTGCCTATTTGTGCTTAACTATGCGGGTCATTATTGTTTTAAAAAATCCCTCCGGCTAGTATTAACAATAATACAAGATTAAAATATACATGTATATAGTTTTTTACATTGAAGATTCTATACGAACAACTTGTTATCACTGCACCCTTGAATTTATGAATATGTTGAACTTCTTTTATCTTTCACGCCGTAGATTCCGGATCTTACAATAGCAACATGGTTGCCGACAATCACGGAAATAGGAAATAGATTGCCAAGTATCTCCGTGTATGTCTTGTGTCTTAGTCGATGTTGTTCGTCAGAGATAAACAAGAGGAGATTTATTTATAACAAACTCTGCCTATTGTTGATCTTCAGCGTAGTCATTGATGTTGTCGTTTAGATGAGTCGGTCGAATAAAACCCAATATGGGTAAAGGAAATCCAGTGAAGAACATACCGAAAAACTAGAACAACTTTGTTTTAAGAGGAAAAAACTAGAACAACTTGATATAGGAAAAACACACAACAAATTCATGAAACCTAAGATTACTTATAGAAATCAATACCTACGAAATCAATACCTGCAAGACGTCGGAGAAGAAGTGAGAAGGGTCGGCGATGGCACAGTGGAGTTACGACCGCAAGCTCCTGGTAGCTAGGTTTCCGTGAGACGTCCCTGGCTAGAGGTTCTATGCGGGTCTCATTACTTGGGGTGCCCTATTTGCATACGCTGTGTTGCTAACTTGCAGAGTTGCATTGCGGACCGTGGCTTGCCTGGTTGGTGGTGGCTGTCAGTGGACGCCTTGCCTGTCCGGCTTCCAGCCGTGATGCCGCATTTTTGGGGGCCATTGTTCATGTGAACAGTGTCCCTCTTGCAATGTTTATATAAATAGTGCTCTCTGAGTACATGCACGTATTTGGGTGTGTTCAGTGGTCAAAACGCGTGTCTGTGCTCAGGAGATCTTGAGTCTCCGTCTCTAGTCTCAAGTATGTATATTGAACGCACTCACATGAGTATGTAGATGTGTTAATGATGTTGAGTATAAGCGTGCGTCTTTGAAATACTCATGAGCTCAAATAACTCGTTGAGTTGCATTGGAAGTGGCGGGGAGTAGGTGTCAGGCGATTAATGTCGGCTTTGCTTGTGACGGGGCCAGTCGGAACAGGCCGAGTACAGTTTGGAGCCCCCAAACCTATTGTTAATTTTGGGCCCAAGAAGGGGCTTCGTTAATTTACATGGATCGGGCCGTAGGATGTTTCGTGCAGAGATCTTGTTTTGTTACTTAGTTTGGAAGCCTTGTTCTAGTTTTCCGGCAGAACTGCACGATCTTGTTCTTTTTCCTTGTTTTCCGCCAGTAGCCGAGGCATGTTTGGAGAATTGGAGTGCAAAAATTTTATCAACTCTTTTTAGTAGGAACCGGCCCGTGGCTGAAACAACCAAAAATTTGCAAAAAACCAATTTGGATTTGATTTGCATTTGATTTGAGCTCCATAACCCTCCCTAATCTATTCCACACGAATCTCAAAGCAAAAACCCCCACTAATCCCAGTCATCACGGCGTTATCACGGTAGGAACGGGATTTTTCGCGCGGTTACTGTTCATGTCTGAAAATCTCGTCGCCGTTGCTGATTTTTGCCGCCGCCGTCACTCCTCGCGCCTGCACGCCGCTGCCAGCTCCTGCCCCTTTGTCAGACGCCGTACCAGCTCCTTAAATGCGTCTGGCATCGCCTTGACCCGGCTGCAAGGCGTGGCAGCGCCGCCGCCGTCCGCACGCCCCGCCTCTGCCCCTTCGCGCGCGTTCTCCTCACGGCCGACCTGACAGCACTCTGCCACTCGTTGACCGCCTCTCTGTACTGCCCTAGCCAGCTGCGCCCACTCAGAAGCCCTCGAGCAACCCCGGCCCTTCCCGAAACCGCCGCCGCCAAATATCTCCTTCCCCCTCTTTGGCGCCAACCGCCTTTCCCCTCTATTTAAACCATCCCAAGCCCTCCAGTGGACTCCATCAACCTTGCCGCAGCTCCCCAAGCGACCCCAAGCTCTCTCTCCCCTCCCAACTCCGGTAATGGCCGAATTCCCCAAATGCGAGCCCTAATCCAATGTCGACCCTCTGCCCCCACGATTTTCCAATTCCTTCCGCCCTTAGCACCTCCACAGCCCTAGGAACAACTCCCAAGCCTTGCCCTAGCTCTTCGACCCCCCTCCTTCCCCGGCACCGTGAGCTACCCCATGACCAAAAACGGCCACTGTGGCCAGCCCAACCTACACATCCCGAGCTTCGGCCGACCCCTCCCCAAGCTCCCCTAAGCCGTAGTGAAGCTCCAAGGCCCACCCAATTGCTTGGAGAAGCTCCCCTGTGCTCCCAATTCCAAAAATGGTCGCAAGAAGGAAGACCTCGCCGCTGGCAAACGCCGCCCCCGCCGGGCCCCCAACCACCAAAAATGAGACCCCCTCACTCCCATGAACCCAACCATACTTTCCATTTGCGTCGCAAAACTCCCCAGCTCCGCCGGCAGCCACCGCCCATTCCTCTGCTCCTCTGCGCGCGCGGGAACGAGCTGGAGAAGAAGAACAGTGCCGGAACACTGTTCCCCCGACCCCGCCGCCCCGACTTGGCTGGACCAAGCCAGCTCGCCCGCACCGCCCGCGCCGGTGCGCCGCCCGCCCGCGTCCGACGCACCCGACCCGAGCCGCCTTGATGTGTCCCGGCTGAACCCGCTCGCCCCGCGCCCGTTGCGTCCGACCCGAGCCGCCCTGCGACACGGTCGCGCCGAGCCAGATCCCCGAGCCCGATGAACAGTGCACCGAGCCCAATGAATAGTACCGACCGAACCCGATGAATAGTACCTGACCCAAAGTCCAAAAATCCATGTTTATATTCCCCGGATTCGTTTCGAGCCCGTCAACCCAAATCCAAGGCCCATTTTCCCATATAGCCCTCCTATAAGCCCAAAACCCTATTTTATTGAAGTTTTTCGGATTTTCTTTATTCTTTTATTTTCTTTATTCCTCGCTCAATCCTTCGAGCCTGGAATGATTTATTTTAATTGTTTTGCGTTAGCTTCCGGGATCGAGGTTTCGCAAGACCAGGAGGGAGAAGCTCAAGTCCAGGCCCGGTCCGCCGAAGAATACAAATTAATCAAAATCGTAAACCCGCAAGGCAAGTCACACATACTTTCGAACATGTTGATCCTACATTCCCTAAGTTATTTATTTACTTGTATTTTCATTATGTTATTTGCGCACTGTTATTTTATGTACAATAAATGCTTAGAATGACATGATACTAGTTATGTCCTACCACCCGAAAAAGCCCAGTCTAATTTGATGGCCATATTCACCTTGACAAGACATATTAATATTGATTATAGCAATAATCTGTAATTATGGTAGCTTAGAGAATCAACATCTACTGTTAGTAAAAGAGTTGGTGTTTGTTTGGGAAGTGGTTCTGGGGTAAGCGAGGATCGCTGGATCCTATGACCTTAACCGAGGGTGAAGGCAAGTATCACAAATCAGTGACAGTGTGTGGCACTGGACAAGAATTTGTGGGGAAGAAACTGCCACCAGTAAAAATACAAGGACTAGACCCTTATGCTGAGTAAAGAACATAGTGATCGCCCAACCACAAGCGTTGATACGTCAAACCTGGTCTAGTAACTGCTCAAATTCGATTGAACCTCTACGAACGCAGGGCGAAGGCAAAGTGTGAGTACATACGGAAGGGAGTTAAGAAGGGCCGTATGGAAGTTGACGCAGTTATTGTTTTTACTATTGAATTGATTATCGGGCGTCCACACAATAGTAGGCTGAGATAAGTCAGAGGTTATGGCCTGGGCTTGTTGAGGAAGTCTACTAGGTGGAGGCTATATAAAGAATTGAGTGTGAACAACCTTGTTTTCTTAACTCTTTAGCGGGAGTTAAGGAATCTTGTGGGTAAAGCAGGGCAGCTCTGCAGAGTCATGACTAATGGTATTCGAATACGCCGTACTTCCGATCAATGGAGTTATATTTAATGGGTGAATCCAGTAACAAGGCATAAGTAGATTTGGAAAGGATTTGGTAATGTTGGTGGTCTGGTAATTGAACCTTGAAAACCCCCTAAAGACTATAGAAAGATATGATTTTATGTTTAAAACATGTTTATAACTAAAACTGCATCCACATGAAATAATAAACTTCCCCCATCACTTGATGTACCTTGCATGTAGTTAATAGCAATCTCCGTGTGACTTGCTGAGTACAGTAGTTGTACTCATACTTGCTAAAAACATTAACAGAAATTGGCCAGCAATGAGGAGGCAGATGAAGGCAAAGAGGTGGGATTTCACGAGATCGAGATTACGTGGAATTAGGGTCGTCTTCCGCTCAGGCGTGCCTGTGGCGTCCTTTTTATGCAATGTAGCTAAGGGCCGTTTGCCCTATTGTAAAACTTGGCTTTTATGCCTTTATGTTGTAATAAAGTTGGCTTTTGTCTTAAGCATGTGTTGGCAATGTTATACACTCAATTGATGTAACTCGCAGCTGAACAGTCCTGGGCAGTTGCGAGGGTTTCATAATACTCCCAAAAATGGGGGTGTTACAGTGGCCGATTGATAGAGACCCGGCTGCCTGCCTACTTCTTTAGTGAATGTCTGTGTTTCTAGTCAAATTTCAAAACAAGAAAAAGAAACACAATTTATTTAGAATTTCCAAATATAACTGGATGTTCTTTTAGACTATGGCTTATAAGCTTAAGTTTTTTTTAATTCTAACTGTTTGCGTGAGAGAAAGTACAGAGAGAGATACTCGCATGCAATTTTGACCGATATAGCTGAAATCGGTACAGTGTCTATTACAATCGACTTCTAGACTCCGTCCTGAAAAGACACTTCGTTTAAAAGCTGGTTACTGTAGCATAAGCCATAAGCCAAAAAGAACGGGCATATGGATGAGTTCTTTTATGCTTATGGCTTGTCTTTCTACAGCAACTAACTTTTAAATATAGTGTCTTTTTAAGGCGGAGTCTATAAGTTAATTATAGTAGACGTTGTTTCGACTTTATCTATATCGGTCAACATTGCACGTAAATATCTCTCTCCCAGCTCTCTTCCACAAATAGTCATAATTCAAAATTTTAAATCAAAAGTTATAAATCGTAGCACGAAACAACCACACTCTTAACAACCTTTGAGGCAACAACCAATACGTCTCCACCGCGGCAAAGGCCCAGCGTCTCCACCGCGGCTTGACCAACCCTGGTTCTCCCAACACATCACTTCTCATCTCGGCGACCTCCCATGCGTGCTCCGTCACTCTCTGCTCCCACCAGCGTTGCCACCAACGCCTTCCCTGCACCACCAAGCTTCCAACTCCAACGTCTCCTCTTAACATGTGTGCGTCGTGGCCACGGAGATCACTAAGCAGCCGGAGTTCGCGCTCAACGACGAACTTTGATCGGACGGTCATGGATCGTATATTTGTCGATTGGGCCGTTGGACGGTGGGGCATGCATTCATTGGACATGAAAATCGAATACAAAATATAGTACTTTTTTTGAACAATATATATGGCTCCGATCGTTTCGGCTTCAGCTTCTGGCTTCCGGCTTATTTTTCACTATTCATAAATTTCGTCTTTTTCTGAAATTTTGGTTTTTGTTGAGCTTTTTTGCCGGTTCTTTTTTCCCGTATTTGTTTGTATTATACGTAATGGGCTAACATATTTTTTTATATTTTTTAAATTTAATTATGCTAAATAAGCCTCTGTCAGCTACAATATTTTTTCAGCCAGTTACAGTGTTTTTCAGCCATAAACCACCCAAAAAAAGCTCAGCAGGACAATCGAAATCACTTTTTAACACCCTACTTGTTTTTTTCTTGGCCAAATAGGAGCTCAAATTTCATTACTCAGGCAAAAGGGTATCGGAAAAGGAAAGAGAAGGTAAAGCATAGCTCCCTCGTGGAGCTCTAATCGACCCAGCTCTTTTTAGTTTTTAGTCAGTTATTATTTTTACTTTCTATCAGTCGATATAATTTATTAGATCTAATAGCCGTAGCTAAAAACTACTAGCCATATACGAAAACAACAGGACCTAGAAATGGAATGCGGCTTTCCTGTTTTCATTTCCCTATTTTCTCCGTATTCCTGTCTATGTGTCATATATCTATTAAATACATGATCCTATAGCACAAGTAATAAATTAACAGATATATAGGCCTCGTTTGGCACAGCTCAGCTTCACAGTGCTGTAATTTCTGTCAACTACAAGAGCAGTGGGTTCCTACAACTGCGAGCCTGAGGGAGAGAGATGTGAAAAGATACTATTTTCAGCTTCACCCCACTCCATTCCCTTGTGAGAGCATGATTTAAGGAGCTTCATCCATGAAGCTGTTTGTAAAAAGGGTGTTTGGCAAAAAGCAGCTCATAACAGCTTATGAAGCTGTTGATGAAGCTGTGCCAAACAGGGCCATAATATGTAGACAGAAACACGGAAAAATGGAAAAACGGGAACAGAGAGACACGTTCCTAGAAATGAGGATTCGAGTAAGGGCTGAATCGCGGATGGCACTCCCCGCACGCATCTCAACGCGATCCAGCTGGCACCGGGCACCGGAGCCCGATCAACCAACCGGCCCAGCCCAACGTCGAGAAGATTTGGATGCGCCACCAAAAAAAAAAAAAAATCGCGAGCTCTCACCTGCTTTCGCTGCACCTCTCTTTCCTCTCCCACGTCTTCTCCCTCCTCTTCGACCCATCGCCAAGGCCGCTTCCTCCCGTGCGTCAGGTACCTTCCACTCCCCTCGCGCCCCCAGTTCTAGAACCTTCTCGGCGCTTCCACCCGTCTCCGTGCTCCTTTTGGGGCTTAGTTGCAGCGGTAGCAGTGCAGGGTTGCAGCGCGACGTCCGGATTTGGTTCCCCTGTGTGGCTGCCTGCCCTAGATCTTCGAGTTCTTTAGCCGCCTCTCTGTAGATCGACGAGCTTCTTTGTTCTAGGCATGCGAATATGGGGGCCTGACTTACTTGGTTATTGATGTGTGAAGTGTTTCGTGGTTTGCGGAACAACTAACAAAAGGCGTGTTTGTTTGGTGGCCTGGTCGGGTATATTATAGTTGTTCGTCGGAACTTTTACGATGTTTTGCTCCCAATAAATGGCTATGCCTTTTGATCATCGGAGAATTTGCGATGAGCTTGTACTTAGAAGTTGCTGTCGAGTTTGGCAGTATTGTAGTAGTAGTATGTTTTATGCAGCCAATCTAGCTTCTTGGAAATGAATTGTTGTTTACTACGAGCTTAGAACGTTATGTTCTAGATTACTGTAGAATGTAGAGATTTTGCAAGAACTTTAAGATGTTTTTGCCCTAAGAAACGATTCCTCTCAAAATAATGAAAAAAACTTGGTGTTTTCGAATGAATATGCAGTGTTTTGATCAAGAAAATGGTTTGGCTACAGGTTGGTTCGCATGTTCTAGGTATTTGGAGGATTTGTGCTTCAGATGGCTGGGGCGCTGCACAGTTCTTGTTCTCTGGTTCCATTCTTGTGTGTCGTGTTGTTGCTGACTGTGTCGCCATGCAATGCATTTTACTTGCCTGGCAGCTACATGCACACATACTCCCAAGGTGAGGAAATATGGGCAAAGGTGAATTCACTCACGTCCATTGAGACGGAGATGCCGTTCAGCTACTACAGCCTGCCATACTGCCACCCCCAGGGCGGCATCAAAAAGAGCGCTGAGAACCTGGGTGAGCTTCTCATGGGTGATCAGATCGACAACTCACCCTACCGGTTCCGTGTGAATGTCAATGAGTCCCTCTACCTCTGCACCACGAAAGGGCTTAATGAGAATGATGCAAAGCTCCTCAAGCAACGCACCCGTGATCTTTACCAGGTTAACATGATGCTGGACAATTTGCCCGTCATGCGTTTCACTGAGCAGAATGGTGTCGCAGTACAGTGGACTGGCTTTCCAGTAGGTTACACTCCAGCTGGTAGCTCGGAGGATTACATCATCAACCATTTAAAATTTAAGGTCTTGGTCCATGAGTATGAGGGCAGGAACGTGGAAATCATTGGCACTGGAGAAGAAGGATCAGGTGTCATCTCAGAGTTAGACAAGAAGGGGATGTCTGGGTATCAGATTGTTGGTTTTGAGGTTGTGCCTTGCAGTGTGAAGCGTAATGCCGACGATTTCTCTAAACTTAACATGTATGACAGCATTGAGCCTGTGAGCTGCCTGGTGGAGCTTCAAAAGTCTCAGGTGATCAGGCAAGAGGAGAGGATCACTTTCACTTATGATGTTGAGTTTGTGAAGAGCAACATCAAGTGGCCATCTAGGTGGGATCCTTATCTGAAGATGGAGGCTGGCGCCAAGGTCCACTGGTTCTCTATTATGAACTCCCTCATGGTGATCTTGTTCTTGGCTGCAATTGTCTTTGTTATATTCGTGAGAACTGTCAGGAGGGACCTGACCAGGTATGAAGAGCTCGACAAGGAAGCACAAGCACAGATGAACGAGGAGCTATCTGGATGGAAGCTTGTTGTCGGAGATGTATTCAGAGAGCCAACTTGCCCCAAGCTGTTATGCGTCATGATTGGTGATGGGGTTCAGATTTTGGGCATGGCAATTGTAACTATTGTTTGTTCCACGCTTGGTTTCATGTCTCCAGCCTCAAGAGGAATGCTTCTTACTGGGATGATCATTCTCTATCTTTTCCTTGGTATTGCAGCTGGGTATGTCAGTGTTAGGCTATGGAGGACTATTAAGGGCACATCCGAAAGATGGAGATCAGTGTCCTGGTCAACTGCGTGCTTTTTCCCTGGTGTCATGTTTATGGTCCTTACTATCTTAAACTTCGTGTTATGGGGGAGCAAGAGCACTGGAGCTTTACCTATCTCGCTATTTTTCACCCTTTTGGCTCTGTGGTTCTGCATCTCTGTGCCATTAACACTTGTCGGGGGTTTCCTTGGTACAAGAGCAGAGCAAATAGAATTCCCTGTTAGAACCAACCAGATCCCTAGAGAGATCCCTGCACAGAAATATCCATCATGGCTTCTCGTCCTTGCTGCAGGGACGCTGCCATTCGGGACCCTGTTTATTGAGCTCTTCTTCATTCTGTCGAGCATCTGGCTTGGAAGGTTCTACTATGTGTTTGGCTTCCTGCTGATTGTCCTTGTGCTGCTTATGATTGTCTGCGCTGAGGTATCCGTTGTCCTGACATACCTTAATCTCTGTGGAGAGGACTGGAGGTGGTGGTGGAAGGCTTTCTTTGCCTCGGGCACTGCTGCTCTCTACGTCTTCCTCTACTCCATCAACTACTTGGTATTTGACCTCCGAAGCCTGAGCGGGCCTGTCTCTGCGATGCTTTACCTTGGTTACTCATTCCTCATGGCATTCGCAATCATGCTAGCCACTGGAACCATTGGCTTTTTGACATCATTCACCTTTGTGCACTACATCTTCTCGTCTGTAAAGATTGATTGATGAATGATTGCTGTATTCCTTGGCCTTCTGGGTTTGTATTGCCCGACTGTTCGTGCGAGCCTCACCCTGAGATGCAGTCTACTGTTTGAGGTGATGTTGATCAGCTCCAGATGTTTTTAAGTAAATGGGATGCAATCTCCCCTAGTAGATGTAGTATCATTCTTCAATTCCAATTGTTGTGAGCTTGTAACTGCTACTCTAGATATTGCAACCCAGCTTTCTAAGGGTTTAGGAGTAAGGCTACGTCTATTCTTGTGCTTGTTGGATAAAATTCTAATCTGAGTTGAAATGGCATGGTAGCCACCTATTTTGGAGAAAATTATGTTCTGTGAAGTGACATAGCCGTTATCTGTTCTTGACAAAATTTTTAGTACGGTTGAAGTGCTATCTATTTCCTTCACAAAAAATTAATATGATTGGGACTGCTATTTATTTCCGTCTAGTGTGATGGTTTCTTGCTTAATTCTTCAATGATCACAACTGCTGTCTGCTATTCTCGCTACACTGATACTCTGGAACAATCGAAGAAGCCATTTGCGAACATGCCAGTGAACAGTGTTACGGTGACATGTGATCGGGTTTAAGATTACACAACTGAACAAGCTGTTCTTTATTACAAAAGCTGTTTGTTGTGGGGTGCTCAGCCCTTACGCCGTTTAGCTACTGAGTCTTGGAATAAACTCAATAGCATATTATTGTATATAGAA
Source organism: Dendrocalamus latiflorus (assembly GCA_017311315.1). NCBI lineage: Eukaryota > Viridiplantae > Streptophyta > Magnoliopsida > Poales > Poaceae > Dendrocalamus > Dendrocalamus latiflorus. The sequence goes on from CM029654.1 coordinate 5,662,602, forward strand.
AAAATATATTGATTTATCCTCTTCTTTTGTAATTATTAAGAGGTATAATGTAAAATTTTCATCCTACCACATTCATGTATATAAACCCCTAAGATTTTATCTGGAAACATGGATCCCGGCCGGGATCTCCACCGTTTCCCTAGGCTAGAAACCCACGGTGCTTTTGTACTTGGGCCAGCTAGAAAGCCCATTTAGAAGCCCACGCGATGGGGATTACCTGACCCATTCCGTGTCGTTTGCCCGGGGAAATAACTCTCGGCTCTCCACGTTGGGAGAACTTTCCTCTTATGACGGCGCCCCCATCGCCGCCTCGTGACCCTCTAAGTTGGGCTTCGACGAAACGGTATCTACGTCATGGGCTTCTCTAAAATAGTACTTTTGTACTTAAGACTTCTCTCAAATAGTATTCTCAGGGATTTTAACTCAAATAATTTGATTTTCGAATTTGTACTCCCTCAATTGACTGAACTGCTCTTGCTCATTTTGTTTAACCCTAATCACTTTTATTTTCTTCTTTTCATATCGTTTGGGTTTCATTGGCGACGGCGGCACGCCGACTGGCCGATCGGAATACTCGGCGTGGTGCCGTCAACGCCAGGCGAGAGCGCGGCAAGGATCGCACGGGAGTGCGCGCACCCTAGGCCACGGACGATCGCACGCCAGCCAGGGACAGTCGCATGTCGGCAGGGGCAACCGGACCACGTACGCGGCAGGTGTGATCGGACCACGTACGCGGCAGGTGTCATATGAAGGAGTTAAAATTCAAAAATCAAATGAAAATTAGTTCAAATCCCTGAGAATACTATTTTGGAGAGGTGTTAACAACAAGGGTATTATTTGGGAGAAGCCCACGGTATAAGTACCGTTTCAGCGAAACCCAACTTAGAGGGTACCATAATAGCAAAAAACTCTCCTGAGAGAGCCTCCGCCTCCCTCGCAGCATATCAGGAAGCTGAATCACCGATCCTCCTAGCCTCTAGCGTTCCCAGGCGCTCTGGTCGGGTGCTCTGCGCAACCCCACTCCGGTGATGTGAGAGTCCATCTCCTTCCCTCAAGAAATTTTAGATCTGTAATTTTTTGCATCCTTGTTGTTGAATGAAGAATGAGTGTAGTAGTAGTTGTTTCCCCTGTGTTGCTTTAGATTTTGGTAGGGAGGGATGTCATTTTGTGAGGATGTGATACTTGTGTGTAGTACATGAAGCAAGCACTTATGTGTAGCAGTTGCACGGCCTCCGGAACAACACCGCTGCCCTTCTGCGGCGGCTCTGGTCGGTTGTAGATCTGGCTACCCTTCTCCCTTGGATGCAGATCTGGCCGGCTGCTGCACTTCCTTGCGATGTTCATTTATTGAATGAATGATCTTTGAGTACTAGTTGTATCAGAAAATGTATCCATGTTTATGTTCAAATTTATGAGTACCAGTAGTGTCGGAACATTGGTTATTTTAGTAACAGTCAAATCGCAAATTAGTTATGTTAGTTTCAGTAGTTTCCTGGTTACATCAATGTTCCAGTAGTTTCTATGCTTCTCTACGTTGGTTCTTGCAGCGTTATGGTTTTGTTCTTAGCAATTAAAGAATGAGCGTTTCTTGATTTCTTTTGTTGCACTTGGGAAGAAGAGTTCAACTTCACTTTATCAATTTTGCATCTTTTTTATTATTTCTAAAAGTGAACAATTTAGTGTTCCACTATGGGATTATTGAATGGCAAGTGGTGAGGAAAATTTACACAATTTTTAATTGAGGTGCAAATGGCTTGCAATCGAGGGACTGGTTCCAAGAACAGCAGCAAGAATGTGACTGATAACAGCACCTTCGGTACCAAGGATTCTTGTTCTTCGTCGTCGATGCCACCGATCCCTCGGACCGAGATGGAGATCTTGTAGTCGTCAAAACTTAGGAAGTTCATATAGCACCCCACATATAGCCATGGTAGAACACTACTATGGAACGTCATCACCAAGAATAAAAGTAATAATAAAAGACAATAATAGAATTTATACACCAATTAAAACATTTAAAGTACTTTATTAAATAATCAACGGAAGCTGAAATAGTGTTTGAAATATGGGACCGGTCCACTTCTAATCAAATGACAAATAAAGTAAATGACAAAAGTTGTGGCAAGCCACAGTGCTGAATTTCGAGTGCTCCCACCCATGCATGCTGCTATCAATCCATAGACCTTTTTCCTAAGAAGGGAAAGAGCAAGTGCAAGATTTGGAAATCTCAGCAAGTACCCAACAACGGTCGCAACGCAAGAATAAAGACAGGTAATGCAACCATTAAACCATATGAAATAAAGGGCATGCATGACAAGTAAGCAATAGACATAAGACAAATAATAAACAATTGATATTGGAATTACTGTCATAAATGGGAGACGGATATTATGAGAACGGTATTAAAGATAGTTGTTATATGACAAGTTATAGCAAAGGTGCCGACGACCTTATCCTACATATCCGGTTATACGAGAATAGCCAGTCACAATATTTTTCTTGATTGTATAACCACAGACAGGGTGTAATATCATGTGTAACGAGAATGTACAGCCCCCGTACATTACCAGATTAGGTGGAAATCTCCTCTATATATGAGTAGTCCCGGTGTGATAACCCTTAATTTTTTATTTAGCGAATTATCCAAACCAAGGGTAGCGCAGAGCAGCAGCATGCCACGGGCCAAAAGGGGTAAAACTAGAGATGGCAATGGGTACCCGATACCCGAATACCCGACGGGTTTTACCCGATAAAGAGACGGGTATGGAAAATTTTATGTACCCATGGGTACGTTATTAGGCGAAATCCTCTACCCGCCGGGTAGGCGGGTGCGGGTGTGGGTATATACTACCCATACCCGCCTACCCGCGGGTAATGAATACCCGCATTAGACAACTAGACATCCCACTCAAATGTTAATTTTATTATCTACTTGTTGTTGATTGTTTATTTGTTTGTCATATGTTGGTATGGTCATGTCAAGTATGTTTATGTGATGTACTAATTTTGATCATTAGACGCTTTTGTGCTTGGCATGTATGATTAATGAATGTCTAAATTGATGATATTCTTATGTGTTGAACCGGGTATGCTTGCGGGTACGGGTTACCCGTCGGGTAGTAATACCCGCGCGGGTACGGGTATGGGTAAATTTTGCTACCCGCGTGCGGATACGGGTAACCCGACGGGTAAATTTACACCTAGCGAGTACGGGTATGGAATGGCAATACCCGATGGGTATTTACCCGTTGCCATCTCTAGTTAAAACGCCATGCAGGACGCCATGTGCGCCATTTCCACGGCACATGGGGCCAAAAGGGTGCCGGCTTCGTAAAGATCTCGAGCACTGGACCGTTGGACACAAACCCTTAAGCCACCGCACGCGTCCAACCACAGATTATCACGCTTCCGCTCTTCCACTTCCATTTCTGCTTCCCGTCTCCCGCTTCCAATCTCACACCAACTCAAGCTCCCAAAAAAGATCGTCTCTTTCTTCCCAGAGATCCGTTCGTGCACATTCGCACCAAGAATCCACCCAAGAGGAGGCATTCCAATGGCGGCACCCGCTGCTGCTCAAGCTGTGGCAGCGGGAGGAGTCCCGCCTCGGCCGCCGCGCCTGCGCGCTCGAGGTGCTCATGGACGCGGCCCGTCGGGACGTCCTACCTCTGCGCGGCCTTCCTCGCGTTCCACGGCCTTTCCCTCGCGCTCCTCTTCGCCGCCTCCGTGGCGGCCGCCGCTTCCCCGTCCACGCGCCCCTGCAGTAGGTGGTGGGCGCCGTCGTCCCTGTCGCCGGCCGCCTCCCTCGCGCTCGCCGCGGCCGTGCAGCTCCGGGTGTGCGCCTACTGGCGCGCAGCGCGGCGGCTGCGACGGGAGCGCGGCGTTCGACCTGTCCAAGGAGCCGCAGTACGGGGTGACGAGGGCCAAGTGCGCCAACGTCGAGGGCGGCGGGGTGTTGCGCCCGCTCCGGTGGTGCTGCCAGAACGTCGTCACCGCCTGCCTGCTCGCCGCCGCCTTACCCTCCGGCAAGTTCATCTTGTGCGCGTAGGACGGAGCCTAGTAAGTTTTGGTGAGTTGTGCGTGCATCTAGACGATTTCATGTTGTTTTCTTCAGATTTTAGGTTCTTTGGATCAAGACTACAGAAAAATTTCATGACTAATTCACATCCAGCGACTAGCAGTTCAGTACAGATTCCAAAGGAAAGCTAAATTGTAGAGGCATAATGTTGCTCTTGATGACTGAAATATTCGGCGGTCTGAAATGTTGTTCTTCATTCATGGCGGAATTCTGATTTCCTACTTGCAGGGTCGCCGGTTTCTTCAGTTGAATTGGAGGAAACGGGACGAGGGAATGCAAGTGTTTTTTTTTCTTTGAGAGGAACAACGACAATAGCTATGTGGTTCCACACACTATACTTCACCGAAGATGCTCAGAAGTTAAAAAACCAATGTCTAAAAAAGGTTTGGCCACTACAGTCTACAGCATACAAAGTACAATGTATAGTCAACGGATTTGGAGACGGCCTGCTTAGTTGGGCTGAAAAATAGTGGCTTATGGCTGAAATTACACTGTAGCTGGCTGAAATTATACTGTAGCTAAATATAGCTTATTTGGCGTAATTAAATTTAAAATAGAAAAAATATGTTAGCTCATCACGGACAACGCAAATGAATACGGGAAAAAGAACAGGCAAAAAAAGCTCAAAAAAGGCCAAAAATTCAAAAAAGAAATTTATAAATAGTGAAAAATAAGCCAGAAGCTCAAGCCGAAATAAGCGGAGTTATGCAGGGGTCACTGCTCAGAAGCTCAGAAACCAGCAAGTTGAGCCACTCACCCAATTGACATGAAGAACCAGCAAGTTGAAGAAAAGAAAACACTGAACGCAGTTAAATCAACAGGGAATGTCAGGAAGTTTTGCATTGCAAATGTCCTAGGATGCATAACAGATATCGCAAACAGCATCCAGAATTACACATTATACTAAGGAAACTGCCTATCACTATTATATCGTACACAGGAACAGCAATACATCCATATTTCAAATACTTAGCAAACAACTCCTGCTTGAAAATTGAAACTTATTCCAAGGAGAAACAGGATGCTCATTAACCATTATACACCACAGAACACCCATATAATTGAACAATATAGCAACGGTAAAACTATACCAATTGAACATGTACACAAATTGCTCAAAATTACACAAAGCTCTGTTAGGATCACAAACATTATATTGGATTTTCCAGTAAGTCTAGAATACAGCATGACACAACCAAATTATAGCTAAACGGAAATAGAAATCAAACCATTTCACGGCAAATGGAGATGAACAACAATTCTCAGAGAAAGCCACATGGTAATTAATTATGGTATAAGCTAAACATGCATAATCACCATCATACGGCCTACCTCAAACCACAACCACCTCACCCAATCCTCAAATCGAATCGCTTATACTCGAGAGGAGGCCACTCAAATGATCACCGCATCTTATTATTAGTTATTACGCAGCAACAACAAACAAACATAGCAGCACTGAAACAACATCACACTCTTTAACTTAATTAAAATGCTTAAACTCGAAGCTATAGGATACGAAAATTTACTGCGGCTGGACGTAGTAGTAGGCCATGGGGTCGGTGGCGGGCATGCCGGCGGCGGGGTGGGGGATCCCGGCGGCGGCGGCGGCCTCGTCGTCCTTGGCCTCGTCGCGCGGCACGATGTCGACGAGGAAGTCGAAGACCTCGGTGCGCGCGATGGCTGCGGCGATGTCGGACTTCTGGAGCGTGCGGCGCTTGTTCTCCTCGGCGTGCGCCCACCCGCGGTGGGTGAGCTCGAGGATGAACATCTCGCACGCGCGCGCGAAGACGACGGGCGCCTCGGCGGCGATCATGCGGACGTCCTCGTCGGCCTTCATGATCTTCTTGATGCGGGCGAGGGGCAGGTTGTGGTTCTTGAAGTCGGTGGCGGCCTCGATCTCGCGGTACTGCTCCGCCCAGAACATCTGCAGCTGCTGCTGCGCCGCGGCGGCCTGTTGCGAGGCGGCGGCGGCGGGGGGCGGGGTGTAGAGCGGCGGCCCGTGGGTGTAGGCGGCGGTGCCGGGGGGAGGGTACTGCGGGTACACGATGGGCGCGCCCATGACGGGCGGTGGCGGAGGGGCCGTGGATTTGGGGTCCATTGCTAGGGTTTCGGAGAGGGGATTGCGGAAGGGAGGAAGGCTGCGCCTGGGCGATGCGTGGGGATTTATTTATATTTGTTAGCGTTGCTTTCTGGTTTAATTCGAGATTAAAGAGGCCGTGGTGCGCTAACCACTTACCATTCGCCGGTAGGGGTACGCGCGGCAGCATACTCGTGGCTGCTTGCGTGAGTCGTGTTGCGTCAAGTGCAGGGTTAAATATCCACCGTCCACGTTGCATGAGCGCTGACAACAGGTCCGTTCTAAAAAGCTTTAGGATTTTAGCTCCTAGAAATGAGCTTTCCGTCCTCTTCTCTTTTAGCTTTTGATTTTGATTTTTAATTTTTCTATAATAACTACCTTTTAAACGAAGTATCTTTTTAAGATAAGATCTACTAGTTATTGTAGTATATACTGTACTGACTTCATTTATATCGGTAAAAACTGTACGTGAGTTTCTGTTACTCCATAATCTCTCGCATGAACAACCCAAAAGTCACGTACCGCAGCCAAAAACCATAAACCCTTTAAATAGAATGGCTTTTAAGTTTTCAATACAGTTTCTATAAATTGTTTATAAGAATTACTGTAAAATCCGTTTTAAAAAGAGTGAGTTTTTCGTATGAGTGTCTTACTTTTTTCTAATCTTTTTCGTAATTAGTATTTTTGAACAGGGTTTAAAATTGCAGTGAGTACCATCTAGGTATTATTACATCCTTCAATTGTAAATATAAATCCGTGTGGACACTAGCAAGAGAGTAGTGGCTATTTGCGTGACTTGTGAGCTGTGTCAAGCGTCGTAGGGTTAAATATCTGCCGTCGACGTCACATTATCACTTGCTAAGATGACAGCGAGTGGTATCTAGGTATTGCTCCTTTTGATTGTAAATATATATCTAGTTAGACGATAATAGGGTCCACCATTTTGACCTCCGATGTCTATCATAATATGTTATTAGAAATAATTAAAAAATATCTTATAAAACATATTTCATTATGCACTAGTCATGCCAATTCCTGATGACCAATCTACATACATACATTGATAGTTAAACCTAAGAAATTAACCAACACGATTTCTATGACTAGTTATATTTGCAACAACTAGAAGCAACACCAGTTTTAGGGCTTGTTTGAAAACAAAATATTTTTGGAGTTTTGATGAAATACTATGGTTTCTTCAAATACTATTGTTGTGGGGTGCCCAACCCCTTGGGCCTTGGGTTTAGCTAGTGGGCCTTAGAGCAAGCTCAATATTATTGTGTTATGTGTATAGAGAAATGCATTCATTTACCATCACTCTTTTGTAATTATTGAGAAGCAGAATAGAAAGTTTATATCCTGCTCCACACACACACACACACACACACACACACACACACACACACACACACACACACACACACACACACACACACACACACACACACACACACATATATATATATATATATATATATATATATATATATATATATATATATATATATATATAACGCCCCTGGTGGTATGAGGGAGGATGAAGCTCACTCATTTTCCTACGCTTCGTCTCTCTCACTCATGTGGGGGTCTGTACCTAGTCCATATTCTTCATGGAGAAGGATACAAAGTACCCACAGTTGTGCCATAACAACTATAATATTAAATACTTTAGGGTATTTGGATATAACGGAAACCATAGTTTTATAAACCACAGTATTTCCAGTAGCATGTTTTTTAGTATTAAAAAAATCCACTTCCAACCTTTTTTTCTCTACTAGTCCTGTGTACGTGCGTTGCAATGGAAACACAAACTATAAAAGCAAGTACCTCAATGAGTTAGTTCTCCTGGATTGATGCAAACCTATGGTTGTCCTTGTGTAGAAATTAACTAAAGTGGATATCACAGTTACTTGTTAGATGAGATTACAAAAAAAGAAGAGCGAGAGTGAGAGAGAGATAGAGAGATTACTTAACAGTAGCCAACATGCACTAAGATTTGGTTTAAGGTTGGCTCTTGTGTAGATTCTGTTTTTTTGCGAATAACTAGAGATTTTAATTATTTATCACCCAAGTTCGTTAAAATTATTACATAGAAAAACTCTATGACTTCAAGGGGATCCGCTAATCTCATGACACATTGCCCTGATATTCTAGTAGCCCGAGCCAACTCATAGGCTACAATATTTTTATTTCCTATCCTTCGTAATCACCAGACCAGGGAGTTTAGTGCTAAACAATTTTGTCTCTTGGGTGTCTTCTCTAGTTATCTCAGCTCCTTTGTTTTTTTCTCTCCAGATTTTCCCAATTCTTCAATTTGATCTAATCCAGTATTTTTCTGTCCACCCAATTGCTATTCTATAAATTATTACATGCCTAGATGCTAAGGGAATCATATTAAATTTATAGATTGAAAATTTAATTTGGCCGATCCTCTACTTCTTTTCTTAAAATCCCCCAAATTCTTCAATTCGGTCTAACATGGTAGTTTTCTGTTCTTCCAATTGCTAATCTATACATCATTAGAGCGTAGATGCCAAGTAGATCAAATTGGGGGAATGGAGGTGTTGATAACTTTGTTGATTGAAATTTTAGGGAATAGTAATTACCCTGTAATCACTGAGAATTGGCAAAAACACTCAATTTTGGGGAATAGTAATTACCCTATAATCACTAAGAATTGGCAAAATACTCATTTTAATCTTTGCTCGTCTCTTGCCCTTGTGGCTGCAGCCTCTTCCCCGTCAATTCCGCGGCTATTGCCACGAAGAACTCAAACAAGGATTGTCGGTGCCTTCCATGCTGTACTCTTTAGTTATCTCTGGTTAAAGTGAAAAATAAGGTGTGGTTGTCTCATCTCTCAGAATCGCCACACTCGATGATCTTGACAACAGAAGAATCACCAATCTTTTTGAAAATTATCACCCTGTCGAAAGGCTTTACTATGCCGACTGACCGACCATAGTTTAGTGCAAGTTTTATCCCTTACTCTTCCTTGGTGAGCCCACCAATTTTGGCCTGTTACAGAGTTCAAAGATATTAAGAGTCAGCTTGAATTTTAAAAGTTCCATACTGTAATAAGGAGGGTTCAACACAGCACTAATTTAATCATCTTGTAGTACTTCAAACAAAATTTGCATCCTGAGCTATCACAAGTTTAGCAATGCAAAAAAATAAAATAAAATTGAAGGTGCCTCTGATATTGCCAAGTAAGAACTGGAACATACCTCGTCAGTACTCCCCATCAAAGGGTAGACACCTCTTACAGCAAAAACATTGCCTCGCCTGGAAGTAATCAACAATTGTCAAAATTAAGTTTTTCAGATCCTGCCCCACAGTGAGCAAAAGAATAAAGATTATAGAACTTAGATGGATCTGATAGATATGCATGTTACTTACCTGTGTTGTGCCATAAGAACGCCACTTTGATGGATTAGAGCCGTCACGTGGGAACACAACTGCTAAAACTAGCATTGGGGGCCTGTACTTAGCAATTAACCTGCAGACAGAGGATGCATAATGTGAATTAATAGCATTTGCATGACGGGAACTTGTCTAATGAAGTGTTGATCTTGTGGTAGTATAGAGCATCTAGCAGCATTCCCTAAGAAGGTGAATACAACAATTGCAACAGCTTTTACTTTCGTTGCAGAACGAACCTACATGTCAAGAATGGATCATCACTAATGTTTTAGATTAGAAAATTTTGTATCTGATTCTACTTCCTTGCGCCATCTTGTACAACATCTCGTGCACCTTGGACATGCCCTTGGGTATAGGTGAACATTCGGCCCGAGCACTATGGGCCGGCCCAAGCACGGCCCAGGAACGGCCCGGCCCGCAGCGCCCCGTGCCCGTGCCTGGCACGGCCCGGCCATAGTGCTGTGCTGGGCCGCCATTTCGGCCCACAGTTCCGGCCCAGGCACGGCACGGCTAAACAGGCCGGCCCGGTGCAGCCCGATCCCCCCTTCCCGACCATTGGATGCCCCCCTCCCCTCCATCCAGCCGTTAATTTTGCCCGTTGGGGGGCTCGTATAAAAGGCGCCGCGGCCGCTGCTGCTCTCCCAATCCCTAACCCTAATTCATTTCTCTCCCTCCCCGCCGCGGCTCGTCTCTGGCTCTCTCGCTCTCCGCGACTCCGCCTCTCCCTCTCGTCTCTCTTGTCTCCGCTCCTTCTTCTCCCCTTCCGCACACGGCACGGCATAGAGCACCCCTCTTCTTGATCCCGCATCGACGATGTAGCCTCGTCCTCTCTCTGTCATCCTCGTCGTCTTCTCCGTCGACCTCACCAGTACCGGATGCCGGCGATTCTGGTGCTCCGGATTCGAATCCGTTGAGGTACCAGGGTCGTCGACGTCGCCGGCGATTCTGGTGCTCCGGCTGCCAAGGAAAAGGTAACCCTAACCCTAACTTGCTAACCTAAGTCCCTAACCCTAGATCTGACTGTTTCCCGCCGTGTTTTTGTGTAGCCGTCGAGGAACCGGGACGCCGGCGAGGGACGATGCCGGGCTCCGGAGACGAAACTGTTGAGGTCGACGGCAACGAAGAGAGACGGCTATGCGGGCTGGCCGGAGATGACGATGAGGAGGACCTGCGCGAGGACGCCGAGGAGCTGTTCGGCCGTAGCGCTCAGGCTCCCATCGACCTCGCCGGGGATCAAGAAGGCGGGGCAGCAAACGAAGAGGAAGAGGACGAGAATAGCGCCAAGCGCTCTCGTCCCTCTACCTCAGCAGTGTGGCTGGATTTCAAGAAGCTCTTCAAAACGGTGAATGGTAAGAAAGTCAGGTATGGCGCTAAGTGCATCAATTGCTCCAAGCAGTACTCTGGCCTCTCATCCGGTGGCACTGGTCATCTCATCCGCCATAGGGATAAATGCCCTAGGAGGCGTGAGAAAACTCGCATGTCTCAGTCTCAGATCTCTTTTAATCCTGATGGTAGTATGCGTAATTGGGAGTACTGTCCTATGGTTGCTCGTACTCAACTTGTTCGATTGCTTGCTAGGCTTGATGTGTCTATTTCTGTGGGTGAATCTGATGCCTTTGAAGAGTACATTAGAATTGCTCATAACCCTAAATTTGTTCCTGTTTCTAGGCAAACTACCACTAGAGACATTGAGAAATATTTCACTGAGTGCAAGGCTAAGCTTGTTGAGATTGCTAGTTCTGCTGCTGTTAATTGTGTGTGTTTGACATCTGATATTTGGTCTGGTAATGCAAAACAGGATTACCTTAGTGCGGTTGCCCACTACATAAACACTGAGTGGCAACTAGAGAAAAGAGTGCTTGGTCTTAGGCTCATTGATGTGTCCCACAATGGCCAAAATATTGCTGACCGTATTGCATCTGTGCTTGAAGATTATGGTTTGTCTGAAAAAGTTTTTGCTGTTACTTTAGACAATGCATCATCTAATGTTTCTGCTATGAGAAGACTTAGACCTGTCCTATCTAAATATCTTGGTATTGAAGATAATGATAATGATGAAACAACTAATGAACCATCTAGGGCAGCTAATTCTATGTTCTTGCATCAGAGGTGTGCATGTCATATCATTAATCTGATAGTTAAGGAGGCCTTAACTTCTCTGAAGCCTTTGATTGAAACGTTTAGAATTGCAATATCTTTCTTGAACTCATCTAACCAGAGAATTGATGCATATAAAAGCTATTGCATTGCCACTGGTATTAAGAATAGATGCTTTCAGCTTGACATGGAAGTTAGGTGGAATTCTACATATTTAATGCTTAAGCACTTGTTTCCTCACAAGGTTCCATTCACTACTTTCATCCATGCTCAGTATCCTAGAACTGAAGGTGGTCAATTGTTTTTAACTGATGAACATTGGGTTATGGGTGACAAAGTGCTTAAGTTTCTTGAACTGTTTTATGATGCTACAGTTGCTTTGTCTGGTGTGTACTATCCTACATCTCCACTTATGATTCATTATCTGGTTAAGATAGCTATACACCTAAAGAACTATGCTAATGACTGTCACATAAGACCTGTGGTTCAACCTATGATAGACAAATACAATAAATACTGGAGGGACATACCTTTGCTTTATTCTTTTGCATTCATCCTGGACCCTAGAGCTAAAATGAAAGGTTTCAATAGAGTGCTTAGGAGGTTGGGTTCCCTGACTGGAACAGATTATACTACCTACCAGCTTGGCACTAGAGCTAGACTTACTGATGTTTATAACAAGTATGAGGACAAATATGGCAGTGTTAGGTTGAGGAGGACTGCCCCTCCTAACCTATCTGGTAAGAAAAGGTCTGCCTGGGATGAAATTTATGATGATGATGATGGTGCTGGTAGCTCTGTAGGTGGTATGCATCCTCTAGCTGCTACTTTGAGTATGTCTAGAGATACCTCTGCAACTGCCCTGCTGCAGGCTGCAACTTCTTCAGCTTCTAATGCTTCTGAACTTATTTCTTACTTGGACTGTGACACTGTGAACCAGTTAGATGATGATTTTAACATCCTTAACTGGTGGCATCAGCACAAACTCACTTATCCAGTGCTGTCCATCATGGCTAAAGATATTTTGACTGTCCCTGTTTCTACCATATCTTCAGAATCCACTTTTAGTATGACTGGCAGGATCATCGAGGAGCGACGGAGGAGGCTGAGGCCTGAAATGGTGGAGATGCTTACTTGCATCAAAGACTGGGAGGCTGCAGAAGCAAGGATGCAACACATGGTGGAGGACAAGGAGCTGGAAGAAGCATTTGAGGATCTTGATTTATCTACTTGATCACCATTTATGTAATGGACATGGACTGTAATATTGTGTACTGGACAGTGGACTTAGAACTTCTAATCTTCTATGGAGCTGGGTGAAAGATCAAGCTCCGTTTAAGTTGGTTTTGGTGTTAATGACAAATGCCATTATGAGATTTTGATGTTAATGACAAATATTTTTATAATATTTTGGTGATAATGACAAATGTATATATAGGACTAATATGTTTGTTCAAGTATATTATAGCTTAGTCTCATTTGGATGCAAAGGTGAAATGAAAGAGGTGTGCATTCAAAATCACTTTCTCATATGCTAATGCATTCCTTAGATCCAAAATATAGATTGAACTCCTCAAAATAGTTTAAATGAATATGTGCATATGTTCTTCTTCATATATACTTGTATGCACACATTTAGGGGGAGCTCTCTCTATGTTTTGGAGTTTCACTAGTATTGATCCATGTTTTCTTTTATACATACATTGGGATCAAACTAGGAGCATTCATTCATTGAAAATCTGTTTTAAAAGCCAAATCTGTGCTCTGTCTGGAAGAGCGGTAGTACCGCTGATTTCAACGTCGGAACTACCGTAGAGCGGACGTTCCGCGCCCAGAATCGGTACTACCGGCGACCGGAAGCTCCGGATAGCGAGCGGAGCCTTTTTTCCAGAGAGCACCCTCCGGATGCATTTGAGTTTTCGCGGGATCGGAAGTACCGGCGATTTGAACGCCGGAACTACCGCAGGTTGCGGTAGTACCGCAGGGTGCGGTAGTTCCGCAATTGAAGCGGTACTTCCGGAGCCCGGAAGCTCCGGAGGAGAAGCGGAGCCTTTTTTCCAGAGAGCGCCAACTTTGGGACTTTTGGGAATTCGGCTCGAGCGGTAGTACTGCATTAACTCTGCGGAACTACCGGAGAGCGGTAGTACCGGAGTTTATAACGGCGGTAGTACCGCACTTTGAATTCAAATGATTTTATATTCAATTTATTATCTCATTATTTGTTGAGATTGTCACCAATTACCAAAAGGGAAAGATTGAGAATCTAGTCCCTCCATTATGAGTTAATGGTGAGTTTTGGTAATTGATGACAATTGTTTTGTGGACTGACATTTTTCATGAGTTGGATGAATAGGTTAGGTTCCACAAATGAGGATGACTTGGGATGACTTCATGGGTTGAAGATCATCAAGTCAAGATCAAGAAGAAGATAGCTTCATGAGTTGAAGGCAATCAAAGAAGAAGAAGATGTGTCATGAGTTGATGCATGATGATCATGTGTTGATCAAGTCAAGGAAGACCATCATGTGTTGATGGAGTTGATGAAAAGGATGCATCATGAGTTGATGCATATCGAGACGATGACTCAAGTCAAAGGTATGACTAGCTAGGGCTAAGGATATGTTCCTAGTCTTTTACCGGTCTTGGTGTTTGGTTGGAAGACCGGATTGCTAGTATAGGTTGCCGTACTATTAAGAGGGGTCATGTCTAGTAGTTTGAGTCTCATCATGTGTTGATAGCTCAACCTCACTTGCTCTAGCTCATCTTGGCATGAGGCTTGCATTTGCGAATGTGTTTTGCAAATGGTTGAAGCCCATGTGGTAAATCCTTGTAACATGTGAAATCCTTGTAACATGTGACTATACTTTGCAAATGTGTTTTGCAAAAGGTTGAAGTCCATGTACCTACTCCTTGTGACATGATCTAAGTTTGCAAATGTGTTTTGCAAAAGTTAAAGATCATGTATTATCCCTTGGCATGGTCTAAAATTGGTTATTGCAATTCCCTTTGACATTAGACCATGGGAGTGACTCTTTGGATATCTTTTGATTTCTGCATTGATCTAATGTGTTTGAGATCATGCAAATAGATGGGTTGTGTAGCCCTTTGAATAAGCTTTCCATAGAGTCCAAGATCACTCAATTCCGACATCGGAGTCAAAAGTTATGACCGTTTTTCTGAGTGCTGTCTGTGCTGAAGCGGAAGTACCGCGCCGACTTCCCGGTACTACTGCAGAACGGTAGTACCGCATTTTATAACTGCGGTAGTACCGCAAATGGCTGACTAACGGCTATTTTTCTAGCCGTTATGGTGGGGAGCGGTAGTACCGGTCCTGTAGCAGCGGTAGTACCGCAGAATCCTGTTTTTGACTCCAACGACTAGTTTTGAGGTGTGGGTTATAAATACTCCATTGTGGCCGGTTGGGGTAAGGTTGGAGGGACTCCATTTCGCTCTTTTGAGCTAGTGTGAAGCTCTCCACTCAATTGTGCATGTGTTGCACTTTGTGAGAGAGGAGAGGTGATCTAGAGTGCATGTGTTGCATCTAGAGGAGGACTTTGTGTCCGGATTGAGCTTGTGCATTCGTTGCACGTGGTGAGAGTCAAGTGAGAGACTTGACTTGTTACTCTTGGAGTTTGCCGACTCCTAGACGGCGTGGGAGGCGTCGTGCCCGGTGATCTTCTCAAAGAAGCTTGTGAGAAGGCCCGGCGTGTGTGAAGGTTGGAGCTCACCTACCCGGAGCGGGGAAGAGCTACCACTAGTGGATTTGAGGTGGAAGGCTTAATTCGTGGAGCCGGTCCAATTCGTTTGGGCTAACCTCAACGTGGACTAGGGGAGACCGGCAAGTCTCCGAACACCACGGTAAAAAGAGAACGTGTCATTTGTGGTTTGCTTTCTTAGCATTATTTTGATTGCTTGTAAACCTAGGATTGCAAACCTTGACCTAGGTAGAATTGTTGGTGCACTTAGGCGAATTTATTTGTTGTAGACGCTATTTGAGCTAAACCAAATTGTTTTTAGCTTCCGCATTATATACTTGGTTTAGGCAAATAGAAAAGGTCTTGAATTGCTAATATTAATTTGAAGAAAAATTTTAGACCGCCTATTCACCCCCCTCTAGTCGGCCTCCTCGATCTTACACTGGGCTGTACTCTTTTTCCTGTCTAGGGTTTCTCACAAGGGTGAGTATTACCTAGACAGGTTTTTAATGAGGCAGCCATTGCACTAAAGCTCCCAGTAATCTAGTTTTTGTTATCTCTTCCTGTGTTTCTGTGTTTCTGTGCATTGATCTGTGAATTCTGAGCTGAAAGAGGTGTGGGGCAATAGTGCCAGGGCCGGCACGGGCACTGCAGTGCCGTCGTGCCCAGTGGCACAGCACGGCACGCATAAGGGGCTATAGTGCCGTGCCTGGGCCTGTACTTGGGCACGGCGGCACTAATAGGCACGACACGGTATGTAAGCCGTGCCTGGCCGTGCCGTGCCTAGCCGTGCCCGTGCCAGTGCCGTGCCGGGCGGCCCAGTTGGCCAGCTATACCCTTGGGCGCCACACGCAGCAGTGTGAGCACGCGGATCACCAACGAGTTGCGCTAGTAGGCAGGGCGCCCCATCTTGAGCCGCGTCCACCAGGGGAGTGCCGGTGGTAGCGCTATGTCCATGTCCTTGAGCACATCGAAGCCCACCTCCTTCGCGATGGCCGCGACCTCGTACTGCCGACGCAACCCCGGGAGCGCGTCGCTGCGCTCGATGCCGTGGATGGCCTCCACGTGCTCCGGGTCGTCGGCGCAGTACAGAGGGGTGGTCACGAAATTGGAGAACAAGAAGGTGAGAACTCACGCTTTGGTGGTGGCATAGACGTGAGTAGAGCGGATCACGAAGGTGGTGCCAGAGCCGATGTTGATGATGGAGCCGCGCTTCCTCTCCACCATGCCTAGGAGCATGGCCTGCGTGACCGCGTGACGCCCTCGACGTTGACCCGGATCAGGCTCCGCATGAGCTCCTCGTCCACTTCATGGAAGTAACGAGCGTACGGGTAGGAGACCCCAGTGTTGTTAAGGGAATAATTGCTCATTTGCTCCACTCTTGAGTGCGTTTGCTTATTTGCCCCTGTGATGTCTCACTGACACGTGGGTCCAGGACCCACGTGTCAGTGACACAACTGGGGCAAATCATCAAAGTGCATATTGATGTATGGGGCAAATGAGCAAAAGCCCCCGTTGTTAACGAGCACACCCATGTCGAGGTCCCGGATGGCCTCCTTGAGCCCCTCCACCCCAGCGGTGAGCTCCTCGCCGGCAAAGTCGAGCATGAAGGTGCGAACATCAGCCTTAGGGTTCTTCGCGTTGATTTTGGAGGACACCGCAGTGAGCTTGTCCGGGTTGCGGCCGATGAGCATGAGCCCGAGCCTAGAGGCTCAAGGCGACAGTGTGGACCTCGGGGATGACGGCTCTGCGGGCAGCGACATTGGAGAAGGTGGATCCAATGTTGGCGACATCGCGGGCGGCGGATCCGACACAAGAGAGAAGGGGAAGGGGATCGGGGAGGTGGGGAGAGAGTGAAAGCATCTAGTCCCCTAAAAATATTGATTTTGGTAATTAATGACATTATGTGAATATGGGACTAATTTGTGTGTTAAGTGTTTGAAAGGATTAGTCTCAAAGACGACGATAGAGGCATATAAAAGGATTTCATAATTTTCAAAGATCTACAAGTCGACAAGGTATATAGTTTAGGGATCTTTTATTTTTACCGATCTTAGAGAAAGATTGGAAGATCGGATTATAGGTTAGATGTCGTATATCAAGAGGGAGCGTAGTGAAATGCTTCATCACATGCTAATATGCCCTATGGATCAATTTAGGGTCATGCATGCATTTAGAATTTAAAATTGAATCAAAACCATGCATTGTCAGAATTTTCGGAAGTACCGGCGTTAAAAGCGCGGAACTACCGATCGGGCGGAAGTACCGGGCACCCGGGCGGAACGTTTTTTCCAGAGAGCGCCCGGAGTTTAAGTTAGTCTCTCGGAAATCGGAAGTACCGCGGAGTGAACGGCGGAACTACCGCAAGCGCGGAAGTTCCGGCCTCCCGAGCGGAACTTTAATTCCAGAGAGCGCCCGGAGTAAAACTTAACCTCTTGAAAAACGGAAATACCGCGGGTTGAACTGCGGAACTACCGCAAGGCCAGAAGTTCCGGGCATTAGAGCGGAACTTTATTTCCAAAGAGCACCCTGAGTTAGAGTTAACCTCGCTGAGATCGAAAGTACCGGGGCAAAGAGCGGAACTTCCGGGATTCCAGAAGTACCGCGATTTTAACGGCGAAAGTACCGCACTCATTGACCAACGGTTACTTCTGACTCTCTGACATAGCCGTTCTGACCAGGCGGCGGAAATCCGGAAGTACCGCCCGTAACACTGCGGTAGTTCCAATTTCTCTGATTTTTCAGGATTGTTTAATGTAACGGCTAATTGAGGTTGGTAGGGGTATAAATTCAACCCCACCAGCACAAGGACATGTTGTTGAACCCCCATTGAGCATTCTTGAGCATAGAGCAACCTCTCACACCTCACTTCTTCACTTTTGCATTCAATTGAGGTAGTTGAGCCAATTCAAGTGCATTGCATACTAGATTGATCCATTTGGCACTTGAGTGTGATCAAGCCGCTGTGGTTCATTACTCTTGGTGCTTGCCGGCACCTAGACGGCTTGGCGGAGGTTCCGGTGATCTTCTCAAGGAGATTGTGAGAAGGCTCGGAAGATTATGAAGGCTCGGAGTTCGCTTACCCGGAGAGGGAAATGGCTACCACTAGTGATCGAGGTGATTAGGCTCAATTCGTGGAGTCGGTCTGATTCGTTCGGGCTTACCTCAACGTGTACTAGGGGAGACCGGCAAGTCTCCGATCACCACGGTAAAAAGTGATTGTGTCAATTGTGGTTTGCTCTCTTGTGTCTACTTTCATTCAAGCAATATTACTTCATTTGAGTTATTTGACTGCTTGTTTAGTTAGAGTAGCAAACTTTGTCCTAAGTTAATTGAAATTGCTCTTAGTCAAGTACTTGTGCTAGTTATCTCTTGAGCCATTCTAGTTGGTTTTAGTAGATACATTGTTTACTTGTTTTAAGAAATTGTTAAAGTTAAAATTTGTTAGCGTAAGAAGAAGAAAAATTTTAAACCGCCTATTCACCCCCCCTCTAGTCGGCCTCCTCGATCTTACAGAGAGGAGGAAGGAGAGCCCCAATGGCAGATGTGGAGGCGGACAGAAGAGGAGGAAGGGGATCGGAGGAGGCGTGGAGGGAAGAGGAGAAGGTGGCAGAGCCTAGGGTTGGTCGCTTGCGAAGGTGGCGGCAGAGGCGACATTGGGGGCTAGGTGCAGCGTGAGGGGAGGCGGCCGTGCAAGGGGAATGGGGCGAGGGGAGGCAGCCGCATTCGTGGGCAAGGGTTTGGCAGTGTGAGCCTATGGAAATGGGTGCAACTAAGCGAGAAGTGGTGGGCCCACTTGCCGACACAAAACTAATATGAAAGAAGGTGGAGAGACAGATGAACCACCAATTGAAGGTGGTGTCACCACCACCAACTTTTTCTTTTAAGTAGTAGAGAAACCAAGAAAGCAACGAAGCGAGTCCTCTGTTCCATCTACTTTCCTCTTGTCCCCTCTCTTCTCCATGGAGAGAGCTCCTCCCTTATCTGCAGCCATGGAGAAAAACACGTAACCACGTAATGAAAGAAAAGGGATATATATCTTCCTCGCCATGCTATCTGATCATCCATCAGAAATTTCTCTGTCTTCACTTTGATGGTTGCGCCGCGGCTGCGACGCTAGGGCTTCCATACATATCATCGTAGCTTGTGCCGCCGTTGCCGCTCTCGCCAATGCCGTGGTTAGCGTTGACACATATGTGTTCCGTGCATGTACCGATAATTGATCCATGTTAGGGCCTGTTTGGGAGAGCTCCATCAGCTCCAGATCCACGAAAAACAGCTCCACTCTACGAAATTTTACCCAAACGCTCCAGCTCCGCGAAATCTGGATCCACCAAAATCCTGGATCTGAGAGCCAGATCCATGGATTTCATGGAGCTCCTCAAGGGGTGCTCCACCGTGGAGTTGGGTGGTAATTACCCACCAATGCCACTGGTTACACACCCCATCTCACCAAAAGTGGCAATTCCCACCAAAACCTCAATTTCGTGGATCTGGGGCTGCTGTACAAGCCAAACACTCCATGGTGGGATCCCAGATCCACGGTGGAGCTGCTGCTCCAGATCCACATTTTCAGTGGTGGAGCTCTCCCAAACAGGCCCTTAGTAGTACGTAGGAAAAGCTAGGGCTATTATGCGTGCACAGTGCACTGATCCGTATAAAAACTAGCTACGGAAACAATGCACCTTGGTGCTTCATATGCATGCATGCATCTAAGTTGCTTAAATTTTCTGAACAACGGTACTTAGCCTAACAGCTACTTTTAAAGAACAAAATACTATACTAAATACTGCAATTGCCAAACGCATCATGGTTTTTGTAAATACTGCAAAGAAACTCTAGTATTCACAAACCTAGTATTTCATGTCTGCAACTTGGAAAAATGTGGCTTAAAAAATCTGTGAATTTCGAAAGATGTGACATCCGAACAACCCTTCAGTCTGTTCGATGTAGCAACACATGGCCGATCACTAGATCCATAAAAAACGGCGCGCGTGTGTGTGTGGTGTTCTGGTGTGTGGCCGTGTGGGTGTCTTTTACAGCAGTCAATTTAGAGCGTAGTTAACTGATATAAATGGGTGTTACTTGCAAGTTTTGTTTAGTTGGTTGGCAAAATTAAAATGTGTTTGAACCCATTATATTTTGAGAGGAAAATGTGTTTTAACCAATGGGGCTGTACAGCTTGCACTCTCTCTTCGATGCGGCCCAATCGAAGCTTAGCTCAAGCTTGACCGCCTGATCCAACCCTAGCTCGGCCGACTGCCACGCTGGCAATCTCGATCCATTCCTGAACCCAGCCCAGCCCGACCCAAGCCCAACAATTCCAGACCAACTGCTCAAGAGGTGGATGGCTATCACCTGGGAGTCTGGGACCCCGAATTTTTTGTATTTTAGCCTTTTTTTTGAAAAATATTCACATTTAGACCCCTGGTAGTTTTAATTCCGTTTTTGGACCCAGAGCTCGGCGCCGTGGGTCACGGCGCCGAGGTAAGACGTCTCGGCGCCGTGGACCACGGCGCCGAGGAACGAGCCCCGCGCCAGCGTAGCGGCCGTCGTGGCGCCGACGTGGCAGCCAGCTCGGCGCCGTGACTCGTGGCGCCGACCTCGGCGCCGTGACTCGTGGCGCCGAGCATGTGGCTTCTGAAACAGCACCGAGCACGCGGGCTTCGTTCATTCGCATCCTCCCCCCTCTGTCCCCGCCGCTGTTTAGGGTTTGCACCGATCAGCCTTTTTTTCGCAAAATGAATTATTAGTTGTATTTTTCATTTGGATTATTTAATGATAGTAATATTATGTAATATAGTTAGTTATTTATTTATAGAGAGCAAAAAATACGACGTATGTTTTGAAAATTCGTTATGTATTGCAGATGATACATGTAGGAAAATTCGTGTAGATTTTTTTAAAAATATTATGGTACGTTGGTAATGGTTTTTGAAAAATAAAATTATGCAGGTCGTGACGAACGAGTTTTGTGTGAAGTTCTGCGGGCCGTGAGATGCTGCGGGCAAGACAGAGGGGAGGCGACATGTGGCATACAAGCAACTCTCCTCTTCCTTTTGTTCAGTTGTTACTACACACTTGGGGAAATAATTACTGGGATGATTCTGGGTCAATCCCATCCCCTCTGTTTGTGGATTGATGAACGAGTTATGTGTGAAGTAACGATTAGTGTATTTGTGATTTTTGTACAATGCTGACCGTGAAAAATATGTTGAACTGGCAATAACATTTTTTGATCATGTTATGTTGTTGTATTGGAAGGATTTTTTTGAATTATTTTGTATGACAACTGTGATAGGAACAATTGGACGAAAGGAGGGGAAGTGATAATAAGACACGTGGGAATCATTGCATGCGAAAAGCCGAGATAATAAGCTTATGAAGTTGGGACGAACATGGCGCGTACAATTTTATTACATGCTAGCATGATATCCGACTAATCTACCCAACTGCTCGTACGACCTCTCGTGTGGACCGAGTCTATTACATCTTGTCTACTGGGTGTAGCGTGGTTGTTTCCCCTTTCTGTCGCGCCCTGAAGATGGCTCCGCTGCATCCTTCTTCCTGTCACTCTTGGTCTTGAGAGCCGCCTCACGAGCTTGAAGCTCTTCCTCCTGACGCTTGATGGCTGCTTCACGCAGACTTAACTTCTCCTTCCTCCTTTGCAGCTCATCCTCCTTGCCCTGCAGACGGATTTGGTCCACCCTCACGCGGCGCTCTTGCTCAAGCCGCATCTGTCGTTCCACCTCGCGAGCCTGAGTCATCTTGCTACAGTATTGTCCTTTGTTTTCTACCTCCACTGCCCGGTTATCTGGCCATGCCGGCGACACTCGATCCACCCATTCGATGAACGTGCAAGCCTATGTGTGGCGTGGTAGATGTCATGGATCAAGTTGAAAAACGGTAACGAGAAACAAATGATTTAGTTGTGGTCGTTACCACGAAGTCGTCATCCAGGTCTGGACACTTGAAGAACCTACGGCCGTATTTGGCTCGTTGTAGTCGATCCGTCCATACTCCCAACATCGTCCTAAAGCCGCAATGGCACTTCGGGCGCTCATGCCACTCCGGCACTCCAAATGGGTCGGACTTCCAGGAAGACATTGTTGTGTGGTAGTATTGTGATGTCTTGAGGAGGAGATGTGGTATGGAAGACATATGAGGCCTTCATATAGACAGGTTATCGGTGCAGTGGGCATAGTCCATGGAGAGGATCTTTTCGCTCTTCCTGGATTCAAGTGTAGCAATAAATGGTCCTATGTAGGCTTTTCAGAGACTATAGTCTCGTAATAAATTCATAGTTCGTAGCTTTTTCAAAGACCTACACCCCTATATGTGTACAGGCCTACTCCTGTAAAGGCTAAAGACCTGCGCCCCTATATGTGTACAGGCCTACAGGCCTACTCCTGTAAAGGCTAAAGACCTACGCCCCTATATGTGTACAGGCTAAAGGCCTATTCCGTCACTGCGCAAAGCTGACATATGCTGCCCCGTTTTGTCATGTCACTGAGCAAAATCTGAACTCTTTTGTCATGTCACTGAGCAAAACTGCCCTCTGTTGTCATCTCACTGAGCAAAAGCTGACCTCTTGTGTCATGTCCCTGAGCAAAGCTGGGGCGTGTTGTCATGTTCCTGAGCAAAAGCCTCTTTTTTTGGTGGTCACTGCATTAAACTGCCCCGTTTTGCTATAAGTAGCACGGTTGGGGTCCCATGACATTGTGAATCGAACAAAGTAGTACCCTCTCTTTCGTGGTGAAACATACCATGTCTGAAGCCGAGGGGCCAGTGGGATTTGGGTCACCGAAGGATGACATTCCCTTAGAAACGAGGGATATGTTCGGTCCGCAGTACCGATTGATACCAAGCCGGCGTGCTCAACCACCGTGGCCGAAATGCAGACACAATGAGTACGCGGTTGTCCAGATCTTGGATTCCCCGAACGATGGCGGGCGACGTTTCTTCCGATGCTCGCGCTCCGGGGTACAAATTAGTAATGTTTCATTTTTTATTGCTTATGGACCCTCGAAGTTTACCGTACTTTTTTGTGCAGATGGCCAAATGCGACTTCTCCCGCTGGATCGACCCTCCTCATGAACGGTATGTTGATCGTTATGTGGATACATTATGGGCTCGAATTTGGGACTTGGAGTCTCGTAAGGCTCCAGATCATCCACAATTTGAATCATCTCACTGTTGGAGTCCCTGCAGACTTCTTCAACGTTGCCAGATGGAGCAACGGGAGGAACAACCACATTACCAGGAATGTTTCCTGCATCATAAGCACGACAACGATGGGATTGAGACAAAACAAAGGAATGACGGGAAAAGGCTAAAGTGTTGCTCGACACTTACTGGGCTGATTCTGGGTCAATCCCATCTCATGAGGGGCCGCCACGACATCATCAGTCCGACATTCAACTCGAACTGGTTGAGAAATCTGAACCTCGTTCGGGGAAGATAGAGCATCGGGCACCTCAGGCACTTCTTCCACATCCACCGCAAGATCCGGTAACGGAGGGTCAAAGGGTGCCTGATCACCTAGTTCTGGTGAATAAACGTGAGGGGTGGGATCAATGGACACCTTCCGCACAACAACGTCCAAACATTTTAACTCATTCCTCATAACCAATTTGACATATTGGTCCCACTCATCCTCTGAACCAATTAAGATCAACCGCCTGAGAACTAGATCTTTCGAACCGAAGTGAAGTAACCCCTCAACTGTGATGCTCTCCTCGTTTGCATGACAATGTAGCTTCTCCTGAGCCCTAGCAACCAACTCACTAAACGACGGCCGATCACCGAATATCAGAGGCACCCTTTGCATTTCAACAAATTGAACATTTCCATAATCATCACTTGTCACACTGCCTCCATGATATAGGGTCACTAGGTTGTCCATCTAGTTCATACACAAAACCAAACTTAATACCTTTAAGCGAAATTTTGGATAAATCATATGCATACTTGTTTAAGCAATAAAATATCTAAATGAACCATTTCCCATTCAAACATCTATATATCTAATAGGATCCAGATATAGTCACATGAGATTCACCTTGAAGGCGCTGGCGGAACTGGTAATTTAGTATAGCATTGAATTTCATATTGTGGAACTGGTAATTTAGTATAGCATTGAATTTTCGGGTGCAGAAAAACCTTCTATTTCTAGTTTTCTTACGATGTGTTTGCAGACTATTACTTTGTTGTTTCTCTCTTAGGGTGGATATTGCATTAGATATCTGAGTAGCCATGCAGAAGTGTATGCTACTCTTCAACCATAAAACATGAAATCATTCTAATTTCCTTCATAGGCAGTTAGGCACCCAGAAGAACTATCCTATACTCTTCCCATATATACTCGATTGTGCTCATTGGATACTTCCAAAAAAATAATTATCATTGTACTGCTTTGCAACTAGTAAGAAGATATTCAAGTTAGCTTGCTGCCTTACTCACTAAGATCCTTTTTTCCAGATTCTGCCTTATTCACCTTGAAGGCGGCGGGGGCCGGGGAGGCGTTGGCGGCCGTGGAGGCGGCGTGGGCCGGGGAGGCGCTGGCGGACGTGGAGGCGGCGTGGGCCGGGGAGGCGGCGGAGAGGCGGCCGGGCCGGGGAGGCGGCGGGGAGGCGCCGGCGGCCCGGGGAGGCGGCGGGAGCCGGGGAGGCGGTGGAGCCGGGCCGGGGAGGCGGCGGGAGCCGGGGAGGCGGTGGAGCCGGGCCGGGGAGGCGGCGGGGGCCGGGAAGGCGGCGGGGAGGCGCTGGCGGCGCGGGGAGGGAGAGCTACGCGAAATGAATGCTCGGCCCGGCCGACTGGGTAAATGGCGCGAGCTCGGCGCCGAGCTCGGCGCCACGAGTCACGGCGCCGAGCTGACTGCCACGTCGGCGCCACGACGGCCGCTACGCTGGCGCGGGGCTCGCACCTCGGCGCCGTGGTCCACGGCGCCGAGACGTGTTACCTCGGCGCTGTGACCGACGGCGCCGAGATCTGGGTCCAAAAACGGAATTAAAACTACCAGGGGTCTAAATGTGAATATTTTTCAAAAAAAGGGCTAAAATACAAAAAATTCGGGTCTGGGACCTTATTTGCACTGGACTTTATACGAGAAAACAAATTTATTTATGGGTGTGTCTATATAACATTCGGTTGTTTTTGAAGATAAAAACAGTCAGATTTTGAGCCGTTAGATGGAGATCCAACGCCCTAAATCATTTTTTTGGAGGGGGTCATTTTTTTTGAAGGGGGGCTTGTATGGGTGGATCCGTTGGATGGAATCTAACGTCTCAGATCAATCTGACTGTTTTTGTCCTAAAAAACAGTCGAATGTTGTATAGCAATACTCTTTATTGCTATACAAGAGTATTGCTATACAACATTCGACTGTTTTTTAGGACAAAAACAGTCAGATTGATCTGAGACGTTAGATTCCATCCAACGGATCCACCCATACAAGCCCCCCTTCAAAAAAATGACCCCCTCCAAAAAAATGATTTAGGGCGTTGGATCTCCATCTAACGGCTCAAAATCTGACTGTTTTTATCTTCAAAAACAGCCGAATGTTATATAGACACACCCTAAAAATAAAATTGATTCACGATCTTTTGTGCAATGTCCGCGGCCGCCACTGGCTACTACTCGCCCTTCTTGCAGACAGGGGCGAAGCCAGGGGGGAGGCTTAGTAAGGCTCGAGCCTCACCTCCCCCCGGCGGTGGACACCCCCACCCCCGGCGAGCACCGGCTAACGGCGACAATCACAGCACTTCCCAACAAGCCCCGGCAACGGCTTTAAGCCCAACAAGAAACAAATGACAAAAAGCTTAAACTTCAAGTGGCAGCCCGTAAAGAGGCCCAGCAAATTATCTTTTTGGCCCACCAAAGCATCCACTTCCCAGGCGGTGGCAGATCCAGAGACCGAAGGAGACACACACACATTCACTTCCCTCTTTCCAGGCCAGATCTGGCGGCGCCGCGGCAACCCGGCGGGAGGAGTCGGAGCGGGGAGATGAGGGGGCCGAGCCGAGGCAGGGGGAGCCGGACCGGGGCGGCGAGGGTCAAGGCGCCGCTGGCAAGTCTGGGACGGCGTGGCAGACTCCGAGCGAGGCGAGGCGGCGACTCCGAGTG
The DNA here is from genome assembly GCA_017311315.1 of Dendrocalamus latiflorus. Lineage (NCBI taxonomy): Eukaryota > Viridiplantae > Streptophyta > Magnoliopsida > Poales > Poaceae > Dendrocalamus > Dendrocalamus latiflorus. Next base: position 5,689,093 of record CM029654.1, read on the forward strand.
AGGCGAGGAGCGGAGCTGCGGCCTGCGGAGGAGCCGAGGAGAGGAGCGAGGCGAGGCCGAGGCGGACTCCGAGCGAGGCGAGGGCCGAGGAGCGGAGCCTCGGAGGAGCCGAGGCGGCGAGCGACATCTGAGATTTGAGAAGTGAGAGAGTCTGCGCTGGCGTTGAGGAGCGGGCGAATAAAAGAGCTGTGCTTGCTGCTGCGGGGTGCGGGCGAATAAAAGAGGGGAGCTGCGAGCCGCGCGGCAGCGCGAGTGCAGCCGGTCGGGCGGATTGATGTCCGACGAGTGTCCAGACAGCTGTGTGATTGTCCAGACAGCTGTGTGATTGTGTGAACAGTTTGAGTATTTGCGGATAGGGGTGGCCGAAGGCTTCATTGCTTCAGTTCAGGGTAACTTTTCTGCACCTTTTTTTTTGTTATCAATTTAGTTTTTTAGAGTATAGATTTTAGTCTAATAATTTATTTATAGATTTTGCTATAATAGAGAAACGAACTTTGTGCAACTATTTCGCAAGTAATTCAAGTGGTTCTCGTCCAACCGATGAGAGTACAACTCAACCAAAGAAGCTTCGACTAGAATTTAATCTAAATGAAATAATTGCCGATCCGACGCTGCGCATACCAATTGAAAGACGCTGTGCATACCAATTGAAGATTAGGCTAACGAAATCAGGGATCAAGTGAGAAGGACATATTTATTGAATGGCCCTACCCGAGTAATTGGATATTCATTTCCACATACATTGAATGGCCCCGTGATTCAAATTTGTCTTGTGGTTCAAATTAGCTTATTTGTGATATATTTCATAATTCATATGAACTAAATCTTCATTATTATTCACAATTTTCTATTATATAACTAATTTTCATATGTTTCATACACAGGTGATTTATTTCTACTCTGTACTTATAGCGGAATAATTATATATTATTGGATATGCGTTTTCTATTGTCGAAGTACGTACTTTGTATGTATCTGTTTTTCATTGTTTGTCTCCAAGACTCCAATTGTATAATTTCTGTATGAATTTAAAATTCTATAAGAGTATAAGACTATATTTATGTCAACTTAGTTTAGTCCGATAAATACTTCAGTCCACCCTCAATTTTAATCCTAGCTTCGCCACTGCTTGCAGATGCAGGCCAGGCACGGCCCCGACCCCCGACTGGAGCTTCTTCACGACCACGAGGCCGTCTCCGTCATGCCCCACTTTGCGCACGCCAAGTTGGGCGTCGCCGCCGCTGCTGCCGGGCAGCAACAGCGGGCAGGCCAAGGGGAGCGGCGCCGCGGACATTGCACAGAAGATCGTCAAGCAGTTCTCTTCAGCTTTCTGAACCTCAAATATACGGACATGCAGTCATGTTGAAACTCAACTGCAAACGACGACATGATCACGAGCTATCGCCTCTTTTTCGTAGCTTGAGTACCAATTCAGAGACATTAATCTGGTGGCAAACGAGTTCTTGCTCAAGATCATGAACAAGGATTCAGAACGTTATGGTAAGTGGCAACAGCGTGCCTCACATATTCTGTTAGTAACACCACAATGTTTAGAGTTTTTTTAATGGAAAACAATATTCAGAGTTCTTGATGTCAAACATACAAATTTGTCCAAAGTACTTGATGAAATAAATAAAATGATATGATATGAAACAACTGGTGATATCTAAGGCATCTTCTTCGTTTTGAGGATAAGAAAATCTCACAATAATCCTAAAAAAGGAAAAAAAATCTAGAAATTCTCACATTAATCGAAAAAAAGAGAATGATCTCCACCATTTGATTTGGTGGGCTAGATTATAACGGTGCAAATTTAATCATATATAGATATTAGATTTATAAAACTAATATAACTGTATTTTAATTATAAGAAGTAGAGTTATCAAAGATAATTCTATCATAATATGTAGCCACATAGTTGCTCGAATTTGCATCGATGAAATAAATCAAAATTCAAGTAGTAGGTGAATAATTGCAATTTTTTTGTATGTATAAGACCAGAATAACTTTAAAATAACTAGCATAATTTTTTTATTTTTCTTGACTATATAAATAAAAACAACTGGTGAGATTCAAGACACATTATTCGTTTTGAGGGCAAGAAAATTCCACAATAAACTAAAAAAGAAAAAAAATTCTAGAAATTCTCACATTAACTGAGAAAAAGAGAAGAATCTCTACCACTTATTTTGATGGATTCAGATTATAACAATGCAGATTAATTATATATGTATATTCGAATTGTATAAAAATAAAATTATATTTCAATCATAGATGGTAGAGTTGTATAACAAAGATGACTGCATCATAATATATAGCCGTGTAATTACGCGGACAATTTTGCTAGTTACCATAAGATTCATATATCGAAGAATCTATTTATTCTTTAAGAAAAAACAGCATTCATCAATAAAAAATGGTGCTCATGAAGCATGTAAATCTTTTGCGGTAAACTTAATCTTCAGTTCTGTGATACTATAAAGAAGCAAGTCTAGCAACTAGACGATGCTGGAGACTAAGCCGCAGATGCGCTGGACGATGGGGAGGTAGCTGGGGCCGAACGGGAGGCTGGAGAAGACGTCGACGACGCACTTCTCGCCGACCCGGCCGAGCACCTCGCAGCAGTCCTTGCCGAGGTGCACGGTGCCGAAGACGAGCGTCTCAAGGAGGTCGCGCGCGCACGGCTGCGGCATCTCCAGGACGGACTTCCAGCAGCCGGTGACCCTCGCGTGCCTCGGGGCCTCCGCAGCGACGTCCGTCGACGTGGCTGCCGCTGCCGCCGCGGCGTGCCCGACAACGGCGACGAGGAGGAGGCAGAGGCAGAGGAACGAGCAGCCTGCCATTGTTGCACGTAGTAGAAGGTTGTGTGTTGTTGTTCCGTGCTGGTGTGGCCGGAGTACGTAGTATTTGTAGAGGGGGAGAGGAGCGATCGAGGTGTTTCATGTGACGTCTTTCGGGCATTGATAGATCGCTTGGAAATTAATTAATTAAACCTGCCGTAACGCTGTCAATTCATCAGTGTTAATTACTCCTGTTGAAGTTGTGTAGTAGTATTTTTCTATGTTGTTACTACGATCGAGATCGGTTAACTCGACGTTATATATTGATTTATGCAGTCTAATTCGTGCGTTTGGGTATTATGTACGAGAAGTACTACGGGTCGATTTCGATGATAATCCTCCTGCTCCTCCGGCTTTCCTCTTCTCCTCCTTTATCTCCCTCCTTTTCTCTCACCTCTAATACCTTCCTCCTTTATGGCCGCTACCATTGCACTAATCGTAGCTCCACGTGCCTCCTCCTCGTCCACCCCCGCTCCCGGTGGCGAGCTTATCGCCTCGCCAACCACCCCACTTCCGCCGGCCGTACTGCTGGACTTAACATACTCTTAGCTCTTACATTGTTGACCTGCTTTCCAGCGTCACCCACCGCCGTCCATCATCCGCCACTGCCGTTGCCCACCATAGGCTACCGCCGCCCTGGCCTCTCTACAATAGAGGGTGTGGTGAACCTATCAGCTGTGGCGACACCATTGCACCCCCGTTGACCACCGTGCGAGAGAGAATAAGACGCTGAGGATGGTATACCGTCCGTTCCCTAGTTTTTCTCATTATGTAAAACAGTTTTGCTATTGCATAGACGACTGAAATTTTTTTATGTTTCAGTCACCTGAAATTGCACTCTCAATGAACTAAAATTGCAGCCCCCCTAAAAAAACAGCTACAACTTTAGGTGATTCAGAGTGCAACTTCAGGTGATCTGAAATTGCACTCTCAATCAACTAAAATTGCAGCCCCCCTCCAAAAAAACATGTGCAACTTCAGGTGATTCAAAATGCAACTTTAGATGACTGAAAGATAAAAAAATTTTAGTCGCCTGTGCAATAGTCTATCCCTATGTAAAACCGGGCGTGCAACGTATCCGTCCAGGTTACGCTCATTCATCAATCCGTCGCGCGCGTGAGTTGTACGTGTACCACGGTCTTGGCCAAGTGTTGGTGCCCAATGCATTCGGACGTGTTAACCTGCAGCGTCCTCAGATGGGTACGTCGCCCTTGACTGCTCAGCATGCAAGTTCACCGGCGCGCGAGTTAAAGAACACCGCGCGCGGCGGCGGCGGCGCGTACTTCGAGTGGAAAGCGACGTCCGCCGCCTCCCCGCAAGCGCTCGATCTCTAGCAGCAACCGCAGCACGCGCGCATGCGTGCTCTCGCCATGTTGCGGCACGCTTTGGCGGCCGCATACCTTAGCGGCTTAGCCGGCGTAACCACCGCAGCTATACTACGCACCGGGCGCGTACTTCGGCGACCGTCGTGGGCGCATCGCGACGGGACGGCTCCGTTCCGTCCCATCGACGACAACGACCCGTCGGAAGCCGGAGTTTGCGTGCTGATGAAACGCAAACGATCGACGAGTTCAGCCTGAAACAATCAGGGAGTTTCGAGTATCAACATGGATAGTGGCGGATCCAGAGAATTAACGAGCCTGGGCGACAGCAGCGGCACGGAGCTACGGCGGTCGGTGGCCGGTGCAGGCGGTGCTTCTTATTGCCGCACTTTTTAGCTTCTACCATCTTTCATAACTTTGCGTGCTCCTGATTCACCGTGAAGAAGTCTCTGAGAGAGGTATTCAAGCATGCCGAGAAGAGGCTCACGATGTACGCTAATTTTGCCTCTCCAAACATATTTGTTTTCATGTAGCGAATAGAAATCTGCTGTGTGAAGTGCCCCCGTCAAATCAAATAATGCACGTAGGCTCGTAATTTAATTTCAGGATGGCTCGATTCAGTGTTTTTTTTCTCCTTCCAAAGCCAACTCGATTCAGTTTTGTCGTCGGGTTCCAGTTTCTTCTCCAGGTTGCGAAATCCTGACTCAGTTAGTCAGTCGTAAATGGCGTTCTTGACAACCAAAATCGACCGTGTAGCAGCTAGCAGTGAGTGACCAAGGCCAACGAATTGAAGCGTGGAGCGTGACCCGGCTCTGTACATCAATCACACGCGAGGAGGAGCGCATGCTCATAGCCTCTTCCTACTTCAGGCCTTCTGGAGAGTGGAGCCCGGGCAGGGGCCCAGGGTCGCCGGGCCCTTGGTCCGCCAGTGAACATGGATGATGGATCCCCAGTGTCCACAGTTTTGAGTATTGTAACAGTCCAATTTTGCCTCCAATAAACATGCATGGTTTTTTTTATGAATTTCTAAAAATTTTGGTGTATTTTTAAACTTTTCCCAGAGCCTTGCTAGAGTTTAAGATTTTTAAATAAAATTCGTGTAATAAAAAATATAAATTTAAAATTTCTAAAAGTCAATTGGATGCTGAGAAAATTTTTCTAAAAATATTGTGTGCAAATACCTCTTGAAATTCAAATTCAAATTCGAATAAGAAATCAAGTCTCGCTTCGGACCGAATCCAACTCATTGCTATCCCACGCGACGCGCCAGCCCACTCATCTTTTTCTTTTCCCACCGTGGCCCAGTCGAACCGGCCCACTCCGCTTGCGCTCGCTTGCCAGCTCAGTCGCTTGCTTCTCTCTCACGTCAGCATTGACAAGGGGGCCCTGGTCCCACCTGTCGGCGTGACATTGTGCTTCTTCCTCCTCCCCTTCCATCTCTCTCAAGGGCCCGAGTACATCCACTCGCGTGTGTTTGCGTGCAAGCCTCAAAGTGAAGCCCTCTATGCCTTGAGCCTTGTGCACCGTGACTTCGTCTCATCGTCGCGACATTGTCCCATCGCCAACTCACCCTCTCTCGCTCTCTCTCATGCTCTCTCACTCGGTGCCCAAAGCCACTCATGATGCACACGCCCTCTCTCCCTCCTCGCCCCTATTTAAGCCGACCTAAGCGTGTTAGAAGCTTTGAGCTCACCCATTAAGCCTCTTCCTTGAGCTCACACACCCCCTTAGCCCTCGGAGAGGAGTGATTTGGCCTTCTTTCCTAAGTCCGACAGCAAGCTTAGCTATTCAATTTCTTGCCGTCCGGTGAGTTCCCAACGTCACCACCATGATATTCGTGTTTGTATCATCTCCCTCTACCTATTACTCACCTCCCTGTGCTCATTTGTCCTTAGGAAAGCTAAAGTTGTGACCTCGTTGTCGTGCGCAGCTCCACCATTGACCTCGCCGCCCCGTCCCCTCTGCTCCGGTGAGTTTCAACCATGGCCATCATGGTCTTAGTATTTGCCTTGACCTCCCCATATTAATGCACCCGTTGATTTGCCTTGCCATGCCCCAGAGCTACTGAAATGCCATCATCGACCCAGAATGCCCACTGACTTGTTGTCACTATGTGATTTAGTACATGGCGGGCATGGTAGGATAGCCAATGATCCGTGAGTTTGTCGTAGCATCACCGCACCTTCTTCCCTTGTTGTGCTACCCTCGGCCACTGTGGAGAGCTCCGTTCGCCACCGCATATGTAGCACCGAGACCACCCCTAGCTTCACGGTGCCCTATAAAAGTTCACGCCCACCTAAATTTGGAGGTTTGAGCTAGTATTTCCAGTGCTACGTGTGCACCATAGCATCGTTGCTGCCTCAAGCCATCTCCCGCCTTGCCGTCACCACCATTAGGATCGTCGTGACCCCCGCGTTCCATTTTGCCCATCACGGAAGGACATCATGCCCTCTACCACTGGCACTAAGCTTGGGCCGAGCCACCATGGCCATCCTTTGCTCGGCTGAGGAGGAAGACAATCATAGGTTGTTGTCAAGTGTGCCCTACACGACAGTTTAGTTAGCCTAATCGGTAAATTAGTTAACTATTAATTAGGTAGTTAGTGTTAGTATGACAAGTGGGTCCTATGTAATTACAAATCTTAATTAACCCAAGTTTAAAATTGTGAGTCACTACCAAGTGGACCCTCACCCGCAAAGCTGCCACGTAGACCCAGTCCATAGACAACTATCACTAACACGTGGGTCCTAATTCCCAAAGACCACTGCGTGGACCAAGTCCATATCTACCGTGGCCCCACCTATTAGTCTCTCCTATTTTCTTGAATAAAAATAATTACAAAAGAAATTAAAATCAACTAGACCCACCTGTCAACCACACTACTATAAAAAGGTCATCACAGACTGTTCGGCACTGTCATCACAGACGGTTTTATGAACCACCTGTATTTATATGTCAGTGATAATCGGAGATCATCACAGATGGTTTGTGAGCTGTCTGTGATAAAAATAGCATAGACGGTTTGTAACTAGAACCATCTGTGAAAAAAACTAGTATAGACGGCTCGAACCAAAAACTGTCTATGATACTCACACATCACAGACGGTTCTAGTTACCAACCATCTATGATTGACGAGTATCATAGATGGTTGGTATATAGAACCGTCTGTGATAGTTCATTCTATACCTAAATTTTTTTTCTATTTTTTGGCTAACCTCAAAAAATAATGTTACCTATGGCTTTTGAAAACAAGCAAATATAGTGGCAAACATAACAGCACATTCTGTTTCTATTAAGATTAGAATCCACCATTACAACATAACAAGATAATGAACCCAACTCGTTAACACAACAAGAATATATAAGAAGCAGAGATCCTAGTAGACAATAGAAGCTGGATGCATCGGATGAGGACTGGATATCACCGGTAATGGACAGGCGGAGATAGCGCCACCTTTGTGGCATGACGGTGAGACTACACAAGACACTCTTACGATACTTACGACAAGAGTGTGTTGTGCAGTCGACCGTGGTATCACAACGAAGGCATTAGCTCACGGTGGTAGTCGGCGTCATCGAGGAACAAGTTGGATGCAGTGTGCGATGTTCTTGACGCATGCCATCAAGGAAGAGAGGGGAGGGCATCGAATGGCAGCCAGATATCACCGGCAATGGAGAGGCGGCGGTAGCGCCACCTTTGTGGCATGACGGTGAGACTGTAGAAGACACTCTTGCGACACTTACGACAAGAGTGTGTTGTACAGTCGACCGTGGTGTCACAACGGAAGCGCTAGCTCACGGTTGTAGTCGGTGTTGTCAAAGGGAGAATGCAGGAAGCTATATAGTGGATGAACTCACGTGTAACTGCTGGTGGAAAGGTAGAGGGGAGTAATTAATAAGGGCCGAGCGGTGGGAAGAATCAATGGTTGCCATTCGATGTGGAGAGAATGGATGGGTGATATCGAAATCCTAGGGGATACGCCACGGATCAGCGACGTGTCATTATCAGAGACAGTTTGTTATATGAACTGTCTGTGATAAGGCACATATAAGAGATGGTTTGTTATACGAACCGTCTATGATATTAATATCAAAGACGGTTTGGTATACGAATCATCTGTGATAATGCTTAAATATGCGAGCCCTAATCCAACTCTTCTAAACTGTCCTTTTCCTCATCTTCTTCACCAGATTTCTCAATAATGGCATCTTATATTCTTATGATCTCCTTTCTCTCATCTATCCATCATGAGTTGTTCAGTCGCAACCTTACACAGGTGGCCAATAATTTACGTCTGGAGCAGCTCCTCCGCTCACGCCCTACTCTTCTTCCTCGACTCACTTCCATTCGTCAGCTGGACCTCATCATCTGCTGTCGATGGAGGTGTCTCATTGCCGCTCAGGAAAGGAAAATCGTCCTCAGCCTCGTTCTTCTCTGTAATGTGCACAAAACGGAAGAAGCTCTTACGGCAGTGGAGAGACACATGGATAACATTGCCGATCAAGCAGAAGCGATCGATTGTGAGGAAGCTTATCATGACATCCTCTTTGAGATTATGGGTCTTGCTAATGATTTGCTCAGGCTAGAGGAAGAAGTGGAGAGGGCAAGGACAATCTTCATGGCATTCGAGAACTCAGCGACTGATCCTCCAACTCCAAAAGTCGAAGAAGAAGCATATGAAGTCTAGGAGACTAAGATATGAGAATATCTTTTTTTGGGACTTTTGTAATAAATTTGCCTTGAATTTGTCTCTCATCTCAGTAGTTTCTGTAGTTCATATAACAAAGGACAAAACATAGACGGTTAAAAATAAAAACCGTCTGTGATAGTTTCACAGAATTGAGCACCCTGTTTCAAAGTAATAACCACATAATGAACACGCTCTCTCTTACTCTGATCATGTGACTCCTCCGTTTCTTCTGCATTGCGCACTTTGTCGTCCTTACTCCCCGTGGATTCACCTGATACAACTTCCCCGATCAACATGCTGAATTACACCATCCTGTCCCAATTGAGTGTCCTGATTGCCCAGAATAATCAAGCCCTCCTTGTGCACGCTTGCATCTGATGCAACCGTCCGTACAAGCTCTTTCACCACATCAAATGTACCCTAGGATAATATTTCACCACTGTAACCTTCAGATCGCAATCTTATAATTTCATTTCAAAAGAATAACAGCAGCAAATGGATGGACACATCTCGAAGCAGAAATTCACCTGTGGAAGCACGTTTAGCCGCTTCCCCCACCTCATTCCGGGCAATCTATGTAAAGGAAAACACGTCAAGATCGCAATTTTAGTTCGTGTAACAAGTAGAAACTCCAAAATGCGGCCATACCAGATTGGATGGATCACGACCGAAGGCACTCCCGGTCAGTGCGCAAAAACATCATGATCACATGCATCAGGAGCAGATTCCATCAACATTTTGTCGAGAACATAGGTCCAAGAAAGCGTGCGGTGGGACCGGAGGAGAAGGGGGAGATGGGCGCGCCGCCGTAGAGCACGACGGGCGCGAGCACCGAGGCGAGGAGCAGCGCCAGCACCGCGTCCCTTGTCCTCCATTTCCACCACCACTGCCACCGCCGCGCCGCCGCCGCCATGGTCGCCGTCGATCGCCTTCGGCGAGCCGCCTCACCGGGGATGGCACGTGCCGTGTGATTAGAAGAGATGCCGCTTCTGAGAACGTTTCGTCCTCCTAGGTAGGGAGAGCTTCACGGGTTCAGTTAGTGCGTGCGTTCATTCAGGGTGGAGACTGGGCAGCGTGACAAGTTCCGGTGGTTACATCGTCCGTTCTTGGAAAAAAGATGGTTAATTTACGGTGCTTTCTGTTAGGAAACTGGGCCCACGGTCAGAGTCCTGACATATTTGGGCAACCCACCATAGGCTATAAATAGGGACCTATACCCCCTCATTATGTACACTTGAAGCAATCGAAAGCAAAAAAGAAAGACCAGGAGTTCTCTCTACCTCTGTGTTCAATCTATTGTTCTGTGATTCTGTGATTGATTCGTTCTTGTCTTAAGCAGAGGAATCGATCGGACTGGTCGCCAGCGACGGTTCCTCAACACGTTATCAGCACGATTTCGCTCCGGTGAACGAGGTAATCATCGAAGCACAGATTGAATTTTCTAGATCACTTTTGAATCTGTATTTTCTTTTCGCGTTCTAGATTGAATCTCTACGGTGCAAATCCGCCCTAATCTACCGCGAGCAGACTTGAAGTCGCTGGTACAATGCCCATCGGTAGATTGTGAAACGGGGTAGATGTTGATTGCACTATAGATTAGAATGATGCAAATCCGCCCTAATCTACCGCGAGCAGACTTGAAGTCGCCGGCACAATGTCGATCGGTAGATTACGAAACGGGGAGATGTTGATTGCACCGTAGATTAGAAATAAAAAATTATTATGCATCAGCCTTCTGCTTGGTCACTGAACGGAAAAAAATTGCATCCTTTTCTGTTCGGACTGCATGACCATGGCATAAAAAAAACATGGCCGCCGGCAGGCCGCCACCGCCGCCGCGCCCGCATGCGCGCTGACGGCCGCCGGCCAGCAGCCGGCTGAGGAGCCCGCAGCGTCGCTCGGTTTTGGCTGGTGCTCGCCCCCGTACGGGCCGCTGCCCCACATGCGCCATTGGAGGCCGTCGGCGCATCGCTCGAAAGGCCGCCCCGGCTCCGGCGCCCCATCGGCCGCCTCGATCCCGCGCCTGCACGCGCACTGCCGGCTGGCCACCGTCTTGGTACTCGCGCCCGCATGCGCGCCGCCGCCGTTTAGCCCAAGGACGCGCCCGCACGCGCGTCGATCGACCACCGCGGTTTCGATGCTCCCACGGCCGCCTAGGCTTCGCGCCTGCACGCACGTTGCCAGGCCGCTCGCCGTAGCCGCCGTCCGCTTGGCCTCCCCGTACTCGCCGGCGCCCACTCGGTCTCCATGTCGACGGCCCGAAGCCGTGCCGGCATCGCCTTCCCACGCGCCGGCACCCGCCTCCGATGCACCCGGCCTGCAGCCGCCACCGACCGAGCCGCCGCTCCCTGACCGACTCCGGCAGCCGCCCGCAGCTGCGCGCCACCCCGAGCCGGCCTGACCCGCGCCAACTTCGCGCCCGGCCACCGTTGCCTGTCGCTTGCGCCCGGCCGCCCGAGGTTTGCGCTCGCCTGCCGCCGCGCATGAAGCCGCCGGGCCAGACGACTTGAACCGCCGCCGCCCCTCGGGTTTGAACCGGTGCCACCGCCACCAGGTGTGAACGGGGTAGGGCAAACCCTACCCCTTCCCCTCTTTGTTGCGCCGGCCGTGGGCCATATGGGGCCAGATGGGGAATGGGCCGGAATTCGGCCCAACCAATAAGAAAAAAGGGGGAAAGGGGAGGCCCGAATCGGGTCGGAGGCGAAATTTTACAGAAAAATCCTCTGGTTTTTGAGGAATTACCGATTGGTCCTTAAGTCTTTGATATAGGTCCCAAATTTTGCATAAAAGGCCTCGGTAATTCTGAAAATTACCAATAGGTCCTCAAATTTTACGAGTGGGTCCAGAATTTTGCATAAAACCCCTCTGTAAATCAGAAAATTGCGTGAGTTTTTCTCTGAACTAAATATTTGCGTAAAACCCCCCAGAAATTACAGAATTCGCTGAAATTTCATATTTTTTGCATAAAAGGGCCTCGGGAATCCAAATTTTGAATTATTTTTAGCATTTGAAGCCTATTTATTTCTGTCATTATTATTCTCTGTATTTTCTGTATTTATTTACTGTTTTTGGTTAATTGTAATTACTGAAAATTGCTTTTAATCACTGAAATTAGCAGTAAAATTATAGAAAATGCACAAAAATTATGAAACATTATGGGAACCTATTGTACCACTTTATTTACCTGTAGTAAATTTTTCATGCATGTTTACCTACAATAAACTTATTTTATTTCGTTCATACACATATAGATGACTGGAAGTTCGAACCGGGAGTTCGAGGAGCTGGCCCAGAATGGCCAAAACTATCTGACATGAGCATCCGATGTTGAGATTGTGCTTGGGGGCCGCAAGCTCAGCGCAGCTATTGGGTTTAGCGGACAGAAAGACGCCCGACCCACACCTGAGGAAAATGCTCAGGCACTTCATTTTCTCAGGCACCACCTCTGTCCGACTCTCAAGAATGAGTATATAGCGGAAAGAAATGCGCTAGCACTCTGGACCGCACTGAAGAAGTGGTTTGAGAGGCTCAAGTACACCATTCTTCCTCAAGCAGAGCAGGAGTGGATCAGACTGAGGTTTGCCGACTTTAAGATGGTCGGGGAGTACAATTCTGTCTTGCACAGGATTTGTAGTAATCTTCAACTTTGTGGCAAGGAGATCACAGATGAGCAGAAGATTGAGAAGACCCTGTCCACATTTCACCCCAGTGCTGTACAAACTGCCCGCAACTATCGTCAAGACGGCTACAAGGAGTACGCCGAATTGATTGATATGATGTAGGTGGCAGAGGCTCAGGACGAACTTCTCCGCAAGAATTATGTCTCACAGCCACCAGGCAGCTCCGTTGGCCGCGAAGCCAACGCTAGCAGCTACAAGGTGCGAAAGCCCTTGATGAAGAGAAGGGGAAGAAAGGTAAGATCATTGCCTAGAAAGGCAAGTCAGATGCTCCAAACGACAGAAAGGCTAAGAAGAGTGGCAAGACCTATGGCCAGCAGAACCAGGGTTGCTACAAGTGTGGCAAGTGGGGGCATTGGTCGCGGATATGCAAAGAACCGCAACATGTCATTGATGCCCACCAAGCTCAAAAGAAGAATGGCAAAGGGCAGCCTGAAGCTCACTTTGCAGCAGTCGAGGGGGAGCATGTTGAGTAGCAGTCTGAATTGATGGATGTGGAACTCATCCCAGCAGCAGCACCCTCCTACGACTTAGAGGCAGCCACAACCATGATCTCCCTTGAGGAGAACACTCCTGAGAAAATAGCCGAAAAGTCGATGATTTTCTAGTTGATTCCGTCTGATGCACAGAATGTATGAGACGGTAATTGTCATTTATTTTGTGTTAAATGGACAAGTTTAGAACTTGCATGGTTGGTGCTTTAGGATTTGTTTCCCCATAATGGTTGGATGATTTTGGAATAAAACATTCATTTATTCAGTTTATAATGGCATTATATGTTCTGATAATGACGTATTTTATTTATGTGTTGAATGCCTTCTAATACATATTAATTAAATACGTTATATTAGAACATGTGTGGCACCCTATGGAGAAAGTATGCCTTGCCGAGAGCGGCACAACGAATACCTGTTGGATCGGAAACGGCAACAACGAATGCCTTGCGTGAATGTTGCTTTCAAAAATAATCGCTCCTAAAATAATCACAAAATTTTCAACTCTCCGATAGCTATAAAAAGCTACGAAGAGGTAGAAACAAAGCTCACTGAAAAACCAACAAAGATCAAATGACTTGAGCGGAAGACCTCCCACTGACAAAACATGAAAAAGAAAGATCTTGAGCCTCAATAATAGAAGGGATGAAATGCAAGTAAATGAAGACTGCAGAGCACTTGAGAGCCCACAAAAGTTTTGATTGGCAATGAATTAAATGAGCAAACTTGCTGCTACAAAATCTCCTTGCCAAGCACTGAAACGAACACAGAGGACTGCTCAAACTTCAGACTGCAATCAAAAGGAAAGTACTGCAGAAAATAAAAGAAAAAGTAAAAGAAAAAGATCACAAAAGGGAGAAGATAATCTGCAGATTGAAGCTTCTTTCTGGCCGAACAAAAGAGGCAGGCGCTAAGTCTCAAAGCAGACCAGACTTGCAAGCGAAAGATTGGAGGAAACAATACTCGGTTAAGAGAATATTGCAGCACTAAAAGACTGAAAAACCAAACAAGAATGCTGCTGCACTAAGGAGCCAAAAGCTACGAACAAATTGATCAAAATGAAATCAACCATCGCAGCTTAACCGAGAGACAAGAACTGAGATTTTTGTTGATTGTGAGCTGCTGAAAATGCTAGCTGCAACTGCATAAGGAATGCAAAGAGATAACAAATAATTTTGCAGCAATTGCTAGCAGCAATAAGAGAACATGTTGCCGAAAAAGGAGAACTGAGAAAAAGACTTGCTGCCGAGAGAAGACAAAGGGTAATGCACTGCGAAACAAGAGCTAGACAAGAAAGCAAATTTGTTAGCTGCGGCAAGAAACAGTACGTGAATGCATGGCCGAAAGGAGTCTTGCTGCCAACCAAACAAAGGAAAGCCAGCTGCAAAAGAGATCAAAGCAAACTAGACACCACAAAACACACTAGGATTGCAACAGAGATCAAACAAAGAAAAGGAGCAAACTAAAAATCAGAAGAGAGCCACAGAGAGAGACATATGAGCATAATAACATAGAACAGATGGTTTCTTCATATTGAATGAAGGATTACAAGATAGATCACTATCAATACATCCCCATACGCATGGAGAGCATAGAGAGAACCTCTCACCTTCTCTCTTTCTCTCTTTCTCAACAAACAAAGATTAGAAGCAAAACCCTAATCCATCTCTCATTTTTCATACACTCATTTTTATGCATGGAGAGAACCAAATAAAACCCTAATTTTCACACCCACTGTCTCAATTTCAGCACTAGAGAGCACCTCTCTATTTATAGTCTCCATAATGGGTTCACACCATGCTTTACCCATAAAGCCTCCACCAACTCAATGCTTTATCCAAACCCGCTTCCTTTTGTACAGCTTTACGTATTCACCAAAACGCCCCTCGCGCACCTTCTAGGAAGCTTCCTCATTCCTTGCCCTCCAAGCCACGCAGCCACCTCGAGTCCTCGCCGTCTTGGGCACACCTCGACCGTTCTGACCTCGGCACCGCCCGCGCCTAGTCCGGTCATCCCGTGCCTCGCCACAACTCCACCTCGACGTCCTGCAGCCATCACAGACAAGAAATACATCACATAGCACCGCCCGACACATGTAATCATACATTACCATTAGAAGTAAAAACTCGAAGCCCAAACCGATCGAACCGAAAAATAAATGACTTAAGCACATTCGACCTAGTTCGACAAGGTCCGACCGAAACCGATTGTACCGCGCAACGACATGGTTCGAACCACACAAACCAAACTCGACTTTCCTAAACCGATGTCAATTACTCACACACACACACAGGGTCACAACCACATGGTCTCTCAATACCATCTTAAGAGAGACTAAGTATTTCCAGTCGATCCGTAAGAGCACCGGCAGCCTTACGACAATCGTCGGAAGTGATGCATGTATAATTGGTTCTGGAAGAGCCACTATTATACTTCCAATGGGCACAACTTTGGTCATTGAAGAAATCTTATTGTACCCAGAATCAACTAGAACTCTCCTAAGTTTTAAGGATATTCGCGCCAATGGTTTCCACGTTGAGACTGAAGAAGAGTAATGTTAGGAATACCTGCTCATCACGAAGCGCAAAGAGAATGGCAAAAGGGTATTAGAAAAACTTCCTTCACTTGAAACTGGGCTATATTATACCAACATTAAAGCGCCTGCCGCGTACACTATTCTGAAGACAGTGTTTAGAAGCTCTGAACTCTTCTGTCTCTGGCATGACAGATTAGGCTACCCAAGTCTTAGGATGATGAGAAACATAATAAATAACTCGCATGGGCATAATATTAATGTGAAGAATTTTCCGAATCATGAATATTTTGTGTGCCCTGCATGTGCCACCAGGAAACTAATTACTAGACCCTCCACTTTGAAAGTGAAGGATGAAGTCCCTGCATTCCTGGAACGCATCCAGGGAGACATTTGCGGTCCCATTCAGTCCGTCTCAGGGCCATTTAAGTATTTCATGGTGCTCATTGACGCTTCATCGAAGTGGTCGTATGTGGGTTTATTGTCCACAAGAAACCACGCCTTTGCAAAATTGATCTCGCAGATCATCCACATCAGAAATGTGTTTCCAGATCATCATATCAAGTCCATCAGAATGGACAATGCCGGCGAATTTACTTCAAAGGCATTTGATGATTATTGCATGGCGATGGGAATTGCAGTTGAGCATTCGGTACCTCATGTCCATACCCAGAATGGTTTGGCAGAGGCTTTAATTAAAAGAATTAAATTTATTGCCCGACCCTTCTTACATAAAAGTAATTTGCCAGCTACATGTTGGGGACACGCAGTCCTTCATGCAGCGAATCTCATTAATCTTAGACCTTCGGCCTACAACATCCACTCACCTATGCAACTAGCGCAAGGGTCACCACCGAAAATTTCTCATCTTAGAAGGTTGGATGCAAGGTTTATGTACCGATACCACCTCCGCAGCGTATTGCAATGCGCCCACTCCGCAAGACTGGAATATACGTTGGTTATGAGACTGCATCCATAATCCGGTATTTGGAACCCATGACGGGAGATTTGCATACTGCCCGCTTCGCTGATTGCATTTTTGATGATGATAATTTCCCGTCATTAGGGGGAGGAAATCAACCCGTTGATGAAAAATATCGGGAAATTACGTGGGAAGCCACGGGAATTCATGCACATGACCCACGCACTAGTGAAACTGAAAAAGAGGTTCAGAAGATCATCGACTTGCAAGCATTTGCAAACCAACTGCCCGATCACATTAGTGATTTGAAGAGCATGATTAAGTCGCATGTGCCTGCACGCAATGCACCGGAGAGGGTTGAAATACCAAAGAAAATTGAAGGTATCCCTAATCCCGTCCAGAGGCTGCAGAATAAGAGGACGAGAACTCCGGCTCCTCGAGTCCAAAGTAACCGGGGACGCCCGGCAAAAAAGGATAAGATGGATTTATCATAGCCGATCATTGAAGTCCCCCAGAATGAGAAGGGGAGCCAGTTGAGACCTGGCACAAGTATGACACCTTCCGAAAAGGGCATACTGGAACTGAATATCCCCATCGGCATGGATATGTGCGCACACATCGGGGCCAAAAAATTAAAGGGACTTGCCACCGCAATTGAAAGAAGCGATGCGCAAGGTAAAGCTCCAGCAGAAGAAATCGCTCCAGAAGAAGCAACTCATGAAGAAATAGCTATAAATTATGTGCACACGGGAGAGTCCCTGAATAGGACAACAACCAATATCGATATCTACTTCATAAAGAAAATTGCCACCATCATCGATCTTGATCCCGAGCCTGCATCGCTTGCTGAATGTAAGAAAAGATCAGATTGGAAAGATTGAAAGAAGGCAATAGCAACCGAATTGCTATCTCTGAACAAAAGAGGGGTATTTGGACCCGTATGCCGAACACCTCCCCACATACACCCCGTTGGGCACAAGTGGGTATTTGTTCGAAAGAGAAATGAAAGAAATGAAGTAGTGAGGTACAAAGCAAGGCTGGTAGCACAAGGTTTCACTCAACGTCCTGGAGTTGATTATGAAGAAACCTACTCCCCGGTCATGAGTGGAATTACCTTTAGATACTTGATCTCAATGGCAGTGAACTTGAACTTAGAAATGAAATTGATGAATGTTGTGACTACGTACCTTTACGGTAACTTGGATTCGGAGATTTACATGAAAGTCCCTGAAGGGATCCCTCTCCCGAACCAAGACAGAGCAAATAGAAATCTGTACAGTGTGAAACTCAGAAAGATACTGTATGGACTGAAACAATCCGGAAGAATGTGGTATAATCGCTGAAGCGACTTTCTCTGCAAGAAAGGCTACACGAATAATGAAGACTATCCTTGTGTAAATTATACGGCGATCCCAGAATGGATTCTGTATAATCTCTGTGTATGTAGATGATCTGAATATAATCGGGACAGCCGAAGACATAAAAGAAGCAAACTCCTACTTGGAGTCAGAATTTGAAATAAAAGATTTGGGCAAGACCAAGTTTTGCTTAGGCCTGCAGCTTGAGCATGTCCCTGAAGGAATCTTGGTACATCAGTCAACCTACACTCAGAAGGTGCTTGAAAGGTTTGGCTTTGAGAAGGTATTTCCCTCGAAAGTACCGATGATCAGGAGGTCTTTACAGCAAGAAAAAGATCCTTTCCGACCCAGGGAAGTCCTGGGACCGCAATTCCCATACTTGAGTGCAGTGGGAGCACTCATGTACTTAGCAAACTGCACTAGACCGGACATTGTATTTGCCATGAACCTGTTAGCAAGGTACAATGCAGAGCCCACCAAAAGGCATTGGCAGGGCATAAAGGACATATTCCGATACCTTCAAGGTAGCAAGGACCTCGGATTGTTCTACAGAAAGAATCAAGATGTGAACTTGATGGGCTATGCAGATGCTGGGTACCTGTCGGACCCACATACCGCAAAGTCACAAACAGGCTATGTATTCCTGTGTGGTGGAACTGCAATTTCATGGAAATCGTCTAAGCAAAGCCTTGTAGCTACTTCGACGAACCACTCAGAAATCATAGCACTGTATGAAGCCGCACGAGAGTGCGCTTGGCTCCGCCGAATGGTTCACCACATCCAGCAGTCATGTGGGATGAACATTGTGCAAACCCCCACAATTATCTATGAAGATAATGCCGCTTGCGTTGCACAAGTGCAAACGGGCTATGTGAAGAGTCATCTCACAAAGCATATCGACCCCAAGTTCTTCTATGCACATGAATTGCAAAAGATGGATGAAATTAAAGTACTGCATACTAAGTCATGTGAAAATCTCACATATTTATTCACTAAGTCACTCCCCGCATCTAGCTTTGAAAGGTGCGTGCGTGGAATTGGAATGATGAGACTTAGAGAAGTGCAGAATTCAGGAGGAGAATTCTCACAAGCCCGCTAATAAATCTTGATCATGAAGATTAAGTACCCAAAAATAAAGTCCTGCAGACCAAATGAATTGGGTGAATTGTACTCTTTTTCCCTTGACGAGTTTTCCATGAAGTTTCTCGACCAAGGTTTTTAATGAGTCAATTCGTGCATCGCAGCATCACATGTATCATGTACTCTTTCTCCAAATTTTTTTCCACTGGGTTTTTATAGAGTTTTGATGAGGCATGATCATGTTAGGTGAGTGCCCAAGGGGGAGTCTTAGGAAACTGGGCCCACGGCCAGAGTCCTGACATATTTGGGCACCCCACCATAGGCTATAAATAGGGACCTATACCCCCTCATTATGTACACCTGAAGCAATCGAAAGCAAAAAAGAAAGACCAGGAGTTCTCTCTACCTCTCTGTGTTCAATCTATTGTTCTGTGATTCTGTGATTGATTCGTTCTTGTCTTAAGCAGAGGAATCGATCGGACTGGTCGCCAGCGACGGTTCCTCAACACTTTCAAGTTAAAAACGTCACAAGACATGATCCGTGTAACCACGGCTAGCCCCAATTTTCGTGCAATTATACAGCTACATATTACAATATATACTAGCTAAATACTCGTGTTTTGTTATAAATAAAAAACCATATTATCTTAGTACATCGAGTCGACATTGTCGGAATTGGCCTGCCTGGTCCACGCTGTCGGCTTCGCCTCTGCGCCCTCGGCTTTGCCACGCACTTGATAGAGTTCTGTTTTTTGTTAAAGAATTTGTAAGATGGTGGAATTTGTTTTTTTAGTAGATTGCTTTTTTTGCTAGAAATGTTCTAGGGAGATGCGAGGGACTTAGAAGGGGCAGATGAACCATCACTACCAACCCACTGTTTTAAGTAGTAGAGATATTTAAAAATAGAGTTGCATTTGCCATATAACTCTAATACTTATGATTGAAGGTACACTTGTATTTCTTATACAACTATAACATCTCTGATATATGTCTAATTAATTTGCACAGTTATAATATAGACTTACCAAAACAAACAATGTTGATCTTTGTCTTTTTCAATACGGTGTAAGAAAAATTAATGTCTGATAAAAACACACTGTCCAAAATTTGAGATTCCACTACACGCTTCCATCTCCAAGTTGGTAAATTCTACAACTAAAATATTTTTGAGAAAACTCTATTGTATATAACACTCTCTTAGATTTTTTTATGTGTGGAAACACCGTAATTGTCCAAAGTTCCTCTGGCGTATATGGCTGGGTTCTTTTGGACTTATGGCTTGGCTTTTAATAGTAACTAACTTTCAAACAGGGTATCTTTTAAGGCAAGATCTACAAGTCGATTATAGAAAACACTGTCCCGACTTCATCTATATCAGTCAAAATCTCACATCAGTATCTCTCCATACTATATCTGGGGAATAGCCAGAATTCAAAATTTTAATCCAAAAACCATAAACCACATTAAAAAAGAACCCATCCTATATAATGCCATAATAGATTTTAACCACATGCATATAAATACTCCAATTGACTCCAAGTTCGGCATATGTAAACAGCAATGTAGACTCTAACCAGATGCTTAAAAGTGCTCCAATAGATGTAGGAGTGTCAAAATCAGCTTCGGCTTCTGATTTTTGCATAGAGAAGCTAAAAACTGATTTGAACACCTCAGCTTCTCTAAACCACTTCTAAATGCGGCTTATCCAAGTGGTTTTCAAAAGCCACCGATCGGCTTTTGTTGTCTCCTTCATATATGCATCTTCCAAAAACCATTTTTCAAATTTTGTTCCAATACTTACTTCTTTCGGTTGTTATTATTCCATTTAAGCCAAAAACAAAAAACTCCAGCTGCATTCGTATTGGTTTTTTTATGGCTCTGGCAGAAAATGAATAATAGTGGCTAAAAGAAGTGACTTTAGGAAGAAGGATGCGGACGGTGGGGAAAGTGAAGGAGAGATGTGTTCATGTGGCGAAAGCGAGAGGAGTAGGGTGCGTGATGCATCTATGACCCTCTGCTTTATCCCCAGAGCAAAATGATAGCGAGAGAAGTGGAGAAACCGTTTCTAGAAGTCGGATATTCGTATTGGTTTTTCTAAGCAAAAGCCAGAAGCATAAACCAATACGAACAGGGCCTACAATGCCCCATTGCCTCTTGGGGGGGGGGGGGGGCTTAAAGCTGGATTTTGCTTTCAAAAAGTCGAAAGCCCTTCCAATAGGTTAGTTTCAAATTAGCTTTTAGGAGACTGAATTAAAAGCTGAAAAGTTGAGGGAGAGTTGTTTTTCTAACTTTTTGTGGGTTAAAGTTGGGATATTGCTATTGGAAGTTGGTGAGAATTACCCACCAAATACCATCGCATAAAAGGAGCCTCTCGTTCGGTTCGCCATCAAAGGGTATTTCAGACATTTCAATATCATCCATAGATAAAGCAGTTACTCAACATAACAAAAAGCCAGATTGCCAAATGACCTTTCAGGAAAAGATACAACTATTAGCTATAGCTATTTTTTCAAATAGAAAGCCAAAAAAACAGCTTACCACAAAAAAAAAAAACATCGGCTCCTCTAAACAAGGCCATAAACTTTTATGGCGCATACGTACGCCATTCTAATTCAACCCCACTATATGGATATAGTGAAGATATCACCCTAGCCAAAGGAAATGTTGACTTAGCACTGTTTAAAAGTACTGTAATTTTTGAGTTTTAACTGATTACGAGAGACATTGAGATAGTAAAAGACACTCATATTAAGAAGCTACTTTATTTAAAATGGCTTTTGAAGTGGCTACTACAAATAATTTATAGAAATCATATTAAGAAATTATTTCGTTTAAAAACTAATTTTTAAAAGTAAAAAAATCAGAATTTGTTTGGACAAGACCAAAGTTGAACGTCAGCTAAACTCAGTTTTCCGTCTTGAAGTGCTTGTTCGTAGAATATAGTTGCTATCCAACGTAAGTTGCAATAAACAGTAAGAGAAAACCACGTGAAAAGCAGTGGCGGAGGACGGGAAAAAAATAAGGTAGGGTGGATCGAAAGTAATACCATTCAAGCTATAATACTAATCAAACCCATCAACAATAATCTAAGTACAAAGATGTTTAATAATGCAAGACATTGGAAAGTACCTCCAAAAATTGAAAGATCAAAAATTGAAGTTGTTCTTGCCGCTCTTCCACTTGCCCAGCACCAACAGACTCTCCCACCTCCACTTCAACATTTCCACTTTCACGAGTGCTTGGGTTTGTGGCACTTGAACCCCGATTAAAATAGCTCTTCAAATCTAAACACATAAAAGCAAATAGACAAATAAATTTGCAAAATGTAAATTGGCAAATGTAAACTACATATCAATTATCAAAAATCAATGACACTCCTAATATATGCCTCACCTCTCTGTGATTTTTCCTTTCCCCTTTTATCCATTGCTCAAGCCTCAAAATCTCAAATAAAAATAAATTCGCTCCCAGTCCCCAGACCCCCACCGCACAGGCGCAGCAGAGAGCCGAGCGCCTCCTCGGCTCCTCCTCCTCGCGAGTTCCGCCCGCCTCCCGCCCGCCGGCCGCCTCCCGCTCGCCTCCCGCCAGCCCGCCGGCCGCCTCCCGCCCGCCGGAGCGCTGCTCCCCACCACCGCTCACTTTCTCAGCATCTCAGGAGCAGGAGCACAGCAGACAGGGAGCATTGTTTCTAGGGTTTACATTATTGGACTTGGATAGAAGGGTATGTGGGGGTCTATTGCAAAAATTTGAGATATGGCCAAGCCACACCTTGCCCTATCGGGCCCTCCGCCCCTGGTGAAAAGTACGAGATAACTTGTGACACAAAGGCCTAAGTCTGTATCACCACACATCATACAATAACTAGGTGTCCTCAGACGGCGCCTTTGCATGGTTGACGATGTTGCGCCTCTTCTCCTCGTTGAAATCTGTATTATCCAAGGGCAAAACTAGAAGAAAACTAACCAAATTCATCATTTCACCGTACATATAACAACATATATAATTTATAAACAATATTATACTACATCGCAATATGACCAACAATTTTAGCGTAAATACTTCAATATAATTGATGGCAATGTATGATAATAAAGAAATAGTGATCGAAATACTTACCAAAATAAAGAAGGCTAATAATAATATTGGTTAGTTGAGGTAAACTAAAGGAACTAAGAGTGAAATCACAAATAAATTGGCAAAATATATCATCCAACCTCAATAGCCTATAAAAGAGAACAAAGTCTTTACTATTATAAAAGAACGAGTTGGTGGTTGTACGTCCATTCTCCACTAACTGTTCTATTCCCTCAACTTCTCACTATTATTCACTTTCCAACCGATCAGAGTAACTCTCTTCTATAGCATGATTTTCTATACATTCAATGAGTTCCATATTGCAACGCACAGGTACGTAACTAGCTACTTAAAATTTTTAAGTAAAAAATAGTAGAATAGCCCAATATAAATAAATGCATTACCTTTTAGTATTTATGTTCTTTAAAGTTCATAAAGCGACGAACCAAAATATCACTAGTACTTTTCTTCAATTTTTGTTTCTCCACATAGCAAATAAGTTTATCATTCATGAAATCATCACAAATTAATTGAAAATGTCAATTAGATATTACTATGTTCAATAGTTCAAGAACAATATAATAAAAAGATACGTTCAGTGTCTTGTTTACTTGATATTCTAGTCAAATACTATAATTTTGCTTCTAATTTATAATGAGCTAAGTCGGTATTCCAAAAATAAAATTAAAACCCTAAGTCTTAACCTTATAATTCGACAAAATTAATTAACAACTATTATGTTAAAACCCTAACTCACAAATTTAGCCTATGTTCTTAAATAAACTGAAAGAATTGAAAGAAATTTAAAACAAAATACATACTGATTGGGTGGGCCTACGCTTCATTTGGCCAGCGAGGGCACGATGAAACAGGGACTAGGTGGTGTCGTGGCAAAATTGGAGGTGAGTGGTGGCTAGTGACGTTGATTTCTCCCATTATCCGGCGACCGGTTGCTACCTGGTTGGGTGTGATTGTGCAGTGAGCGTGGTGCACTTCTCCTGACCGACTATGCGAGACGAATGGGTGTTGATTGCTGCTGCGAGGTGACGTACTTAGGAATTGATCAAATAGACGTCGTGGTCTATTGCAGTCCTCCCCTTGGGCTAGCCCTGATCTGCTACGGTTGTCTCATGAGCTAAGAGACAGTGGAGGCTTCTCGTGGACTATTGCTAACTACTGGAAATTTGGGCTGCTAGTGCTCACTTCGTTGGACTTCAAAGAATAGACCGGATGCACTGAGTTTAAGCTTGGGGTTCATATATGGGTTAAAGGTGCTGATTATTGCTAAAAAAATTTAGACCTGATGTCCTATGATACCGACACCGGGTGGGCTAGAGGTGGGATTTGGGCCGGGCTTTTTTGGGCCAGCCCGAAGCACGGCCGGCACGGCCCGGCCCAAGCACGGCCCGGCCCGACACGTGGCGGGCCGTGCCGGCACGGCACGAACGGTGGGCCGGGCTGGGCTTCAAAATCCGGCACGGTGGGCGGCACGGCACGGCACGGCAGATCGGGCCGTGCTCGGGCCGGCACGGCACGAAGAGCACGGTTGGTCAGAAACTATTTAAAATTGATTTCTTAACTATAGTAAATTGTACTCATGATTCTCCTTGAGCTTTTCTATTTGACTAGTTGGGTAGGCCTATGCTAGATTGTCGGGCGATGTCCACGTACGCCATAGTCTAATTTGCACCAAGATATGCATTCCATTGGACTAGATGACCAAGTTCGAAGGTGAAATGGCATGAGACAATAGAATCGAATTTTAAGTAGGTTTTTAATAAGACGGATACAAGAGAAAGGAAGATAGCGGCCACCGCTACCATTGTCGCTATCGCTTTTGTCGTGTATAGTTACTTTGGGCTGGGCTTGGGCTGGCACGGCACGAACGCTGGCACGGTGGGCTTTGGGCCGTGCTTGGGCCTGGCCGAAGACGAGGCGGGCCGGCACGGCACGGCACGACGGGATGACTGGGCCGAACCGGCATGGCACGAAGCGGACCGAAGCACGGTGGGCCTGGGCCGTGCCGGCACGGCACGGCCCAATTCCCACCTCTAGGGTGGGCCAACATGGCTCCACCAGTGATTGTAGCATTACCAATCCGTCGCCGATGGTGAGGGCCAGTTGTCAGTGACTTACCTCTCCATGTAACTATCCCATAACACGAGCCATTAGCAATCCTCAGTTCCGATTTGGATAGCTATTCGGACTACACGGATGCAAATTCCCCCAAACATACTGCGGCAGAGGAGCCCGCAGCCCTTCCTTCCCTGGACGGCATGGCGTGTCCGGTCGACCAAGGAGATGGCTGCACAAACATGCAGCCATGCAGGTCACGCAACCATGGAGTTTGGCCACAGAAAGCCACAGATCTTGGGCTGCAGATACAACAAATTCTACCTGGTGCAACACGTCAATGCCTTTTGCGTCCTTTGTACCATGTTTCCCGTTGGTTTCGGTTCATGGAAATGATCTCTGAGAGCGACCACCGCGGATTGTTCCATTCCATTCCATTCTGCATGCAGCTTGCACTCGCAGTTCATGCGCTGACTGAACTTGGACGTACGCCCAGATGTATATATGGAATCCAACCCATTAGCATCTCATTGCAACTAACGTATCTGGGTTAAACAAAACGAATCCTATGTTAGGATGATGGATTTACGTAGATGCATGGCAACTCGGCCAAACGAAATTTGAGGGCGCAATCAGATTTGAAGTTTGGAGAAGTTACATAATTATTTTTCAGTTCATACTCCAGGAACCAACGAGTACAGGATGTAACAGAAGTTTCAAATTAAAATTACCTGACGCCAAGTTTGTATTTTTAGGAAATGTAACGCCGATTCTAAAAGAAAGATAATCCGTGACTCGTAGAGAGAATTTTTTGTACAAAGTTTTTTATTCATCTGTAATGTAAGGCCGATTCTAAAAGAAAGATAATCCATGACTCGTAGAGAGAATTTATTGTACAAAGTTTTTTTTTCATCTGTAATGTAACGCTCTAAAAGAAAGATAATCCGTGACTCATAGAGAGAATTTTTTGTACAAAGTTTTTTTATCTGTAATTAACCACCACACACATGGTTAAAGTCTTCTTTGTCAATTTACCGGGGGACTGTAAAACCCCAGCCCTACAAGCTAAAATTTAACAATTAAAAAGTCTTTAATAAAACAGCGAGGAAACAACAAAAAACATGACCTCTTCTTGGTCACCGTACCATCCATCACTTCCTTCATAGTATCAATCTCTATCCCCATGGCCCACCACTTCAGCATGGCGCTGCCGACGCGGACCCCTTGGGTGAATGCCAGGTGGGCCCCGGCGAACCGCCACGTTGGCGTCATGCGGCGGGCCTGGCGCCTCGAGCACGGAGCGCCAGACGGGGTCCACCTCGCCGTCGCCGGCGGTGGCGAGCCACGCGTCCAAGTCGTCGAAGAGCGCCCGCTTGCTCGGCGGCGGGAAGAGGCGGTCCCCGGGCACGCCGATCGCCGCCGTGCGGCCGTCCACCAGCGAGCGGAAGAACACGTCCCGGAGCTCCAACGACCCGCCGCCGTCGGGGACGCCGAGCCCGCCGCGGCACTTCTGCCACGGGAACTCGAACACCCCCGGCGGCCGCTGCCACGCCTTCCCGCCCTCTGCCAGCGCCAGCGCTAGCGCCGCCTCCTCGAACGCCATTTCCACCGCCCCCGCCTCCGTCCTCTTCCCCGCCGCCGCCGCCGAGGCCTCCCCCTCCCCCTCCTCCTCCTGCGCGCGCTTCCTGCCCACCCGCCGATCCATGCGCAGCCCTAACAACACATGCACGAACATTTCAGGTCCAAGAACCAACCTTTCTTGCATGCAGGACGCAACAAGAAGGCCAAGAACATTTGATCATCACAAGAACACATGCATGAATGCATGCATTCGATTACCTGATCGGAGCAAGGAAGGAGAAGGATAGGATGGTTGGGAGAGGCGGCCTCGCCTCAGAGCAACTCCAACCGGTTCTTTATCCTGCTCTTCATTGTATATTTACTTAATATGACTCAAGAAATGGACTCCAACCGGTTCTTTATCCTCCTCTTCATTTTTATCGAGTCGCTATTTTCTCCCGGCCGCTAGCTAGATTTGGCGAGCGCCTCCTCACTCGCTTCTCAAATAGCTAGGCCATTGGAATGCTAACTCAAATAGAGAGCTGAAAATAATAGCTAGCCTCTTCATCCTAGGAAATAGAGAGGGAGAAATGACTAATGGGATGAAGTTGCTCTCAGGTGTTCTTGGCAGGAGGAGGCGCGCGGTGGTGGCTGGGCCTGGGTGTATGTGTCCAAGGGGTCAAGGGGATGTGTGGGCGCGTAATATATACACGCACTCTCTCTACTGGGCTGGGTGAGAGAGAGGCCGAGGGTAATGGGTGAGCGTTTTGCACGGCCTCCTAGCTACCTAAATAAACTTGAGAAGTGGTATACGACATTTAACTATTTTTGAGGGTAAAATGAGTCAGATTCTGGAGCGTTGGATCTCAATCGAACGGATTCCCTATACAACTCTCTCCAAAAAAAAAATAATTTGAGGCATTAGATCTCTATCAAACGAATCCACATATACCTCATAAAAAAATGATCTAAGGTGTTGGATCTCTATCCAACGGATCTACCCATACAATTCCCTCTCTAAAAAAGATCTAAGGTGTTGGATCTCCATCTAACGTCCCAAAATCTAACTAATTTTACCTTAAAAAATAGTCAAATATTGTATAGACACTTCCAATAAACTTTGGATATTATCCGAACTAACCATACGATCCTCACAGCCATGCTACTTATTAACTTCTTAATGGTTTTGTTCCTTTATGACTGGGTAAAATGTGACACTGGAAGCTAGAGAGGATTAGTTCTTTAGTTTCCTTTTTTTGGTGGTTTTGATTCTGAATTTTGAATTTTTATGGGATCGAGGTGGTTTGAATTGAATCCATGTGGTGTATGTGGTGATTTTGAGGAAAGTAGTAAATGTTATGGATAAGTGCTAGGTTTCCTTTGTGGACGTGGATGGTTCTTGGATTAGGGTAAGCAACAATTTCGCTATGCTGGAGAGTAACTAAAAACCAAATGCTTCATCGAATGAAAGACCTTCAAAGTGCCGGATACCCGAAGCAGGGGTGTTGGATCTGTTGTTTAAATGGCAGTTTTAGCGAACTAATTTCAGCATATTAATCATAATTAAAGCATATTTCCAGCAGATTTTAAATGACAAAATTAACATATAAACATGTAAATCTTCTAAACATGAGGACAATAAAAACAAGCATAATGCTCAGGTTTTATTTATTTGTTTGCCCTCAAATGCCGAGTTGCTTAAGATTGAATATTGGCCCTCACAGCACTTGTGTCAAAGTTTTAGTCACAAATTGAATATGACAATTAAATGAGGTAAATTAGGCCTTGAGCTAAACTGAAACTTTGCTCATAAATAATTCATGCAAATATGTAAATAAATGTCTACTGAAGTCAGCAATTGAACAATAGTCAGACTAAAATAACAGTGAGCAAATCAATATAATGCATTGTTTTAGAAGCTAAATGAATCACAGCGACGCCCAATGACAACAAGCAACTGAATTAAACACCGTGAATCACAGATAATAGCTAATAAGGATTGAATAGATCATATATATACTGAGCATTCATGAATTGCATATCTCAAAATTAAAACACCAAGTACTCATTTAGCTCAAGACTAGATTATGCTCAATTGTTGTATTCAACCTTAATTTAGACACCAATACATCATTGAGCATGAAATCGAGCCCACAACAAATTGATCCAAGTCTCTCAGTACTAGTTAGAGATATAAAAACAACTAGCACAACACACTTGGACAAGTAATGCTTAAATGTAACATCCCAAATAGGGAGCTAGTGTAATTTCAAAAATTTTAAAATCTTTTAATCGTTTTTCTAGTGCTTCTCAAAAAGTTTTTTTTGGCGAAGTTCTAATTTCTTGAGTTGGTTTCTTGTGGAAAGCCCGATTAATAAAATTCAAACCTGGGAATCAAGATATCAAAATTTTAAAAAATTGAGAAGATCCAAACTTACCCGGGAGTCTCAATTGCAAATTTAAATTGAAATCGAGATACTCCAAAAACCAAGAGCGGAAATTGAAAATTTGCTATAAAATCCGTCCATCCAATTTAATTATCCGGGCTTTCAAATTCTGAAAAACTAAGAGAATTATTTATCCGAAATCTGCCAATCCTAAAATCTAATTGTCGAATTCAAAATTTTGAACCAAGTTTTCAAAATTGAAAATCCAACTGCAAAATTAAATCTGGAAATCCAAATTAGGAAAATCCTTAAAATCCCCTAAATGCCCTCTTGGGCCCAGCCCACTTCTTGTCCTCGCCGACCCGTTCGGCCCGCTCCTTTTCTTTTTCCTCTGGCCTTCGGCTGCAGCCCACCCCACGCGCTCTCCTCTCTTCTTCCTTCCTCCTCCTCCCTCTTCTCCCGTCACGCCAAGCCGGCCTGCCCTCCCCGCGCTGCTTCGCCCCGGCCCAGCCCGCGCCTAGCCGCCCCCGGTTTCGCCTAGCTGCCCCTGGTTTTCCCCGTCCCCTCTGCGCCAATGGCCTACCACCGGCCTAGCCACCGCGCCATTCCCCTACGCGCGCGCCGCGCCATGCCGAAGTACGCTGCCGCCCATGCCCCGACGTACACCGCCCATACCCGGCGTACGCCGCTCCCATGCCGGCGGTACTTCCCCCCCGAGCGCTCGTTCGCCTATAAAGAGCCCCGGCACCTCCTCTCCCCCCATTTGAGCTCGCTCGCGCCAGCCGTCGCCATTTCCGCCGCCGCATCCTCCGTGGTCAACCCCGGGCCGATTCCACGTGGCAAGAGCAGCACCTCCGCCGCCCGAAGTCACCCCAGTGGTCGCCCGCCGCCCTCCGCCGCCCAATCCTCCCCGCCACAGCGACCCGGCTGCACCGCCACCCGTGCACGCCGCCGCTCCACCTCGGCCTCCCTCCGGCTTCGCTGACCCCCTGGGTAAGCTCCCCGTGCCCTTCTCTTGCTCATGCGCGCGCCCGCTTCTCTCCTCTCTTTCTCGGTCGCCGGCGCCCCGTTCTTCCCTCATCACCGGCCGCCAAACACCGCCGACGGCTCGCTTTGGCCCCTTCCCTGCTGAAGACACCGCCTTCCCGAGCTTACTCGTTGCCTGGGCACCCCATTTCACCGCTCGCTGTCGCCCCCTCGGCCGCTCCTCGCCGGCGTCGCCGCCGCTGCCATGCCTCGGCCCCCTCCTCTGTTCTGCTGTGTCTATACCGAATGGCTCTCCTCTCTCTGTCTGTGTGTAGGTCATGTGAGCCAGCTAGCTAACTGCAGTGCAAGACTCCTCACTACTGGGTTTAAACATTGAGTCCATGTGCCAATGATCAAGCATGAATTGTAATAATTTGTGAATGGTAGTAACAATAAGAAATCACTTACAACTTCATATTGGAGAGATCTATGCAACTAGATTAAAACTTTTTCATTCGGTAATTTAATTATACCCCAACCGAGAATTAGTACATTAACCCTCATATAGAAGGTTTATTAAAAACTTATGCCATGGACCCTTTTCTTATTGTTAAGCAGTTAACATGAAGTCGATAAAAGGGCAACAATGCAAATAATAATAGTGATAATATCATGACTAAACAGATTTTAATGAAGCTAAAGAATTATACCACCTCATACTGTCTAAATCCATAATAACCAAGGAGAATGGTAACAAAGTTAGCTAATATAATAAAGTGTGCCAACAAGTATAGCGTTTCAATAATGAGGTTTGGAAACTACGTACCCTGTTGACTAAGTTATCTCTCCGATATCATCGGGATGCCACATAAAATATCGAGTATAGTTTACTCATCTCTAATGCCATGGAAACTCTCCTTCCAAAAATACTTAAAATATTTGAAGTAAAGACTTTAACATTATCTTAAAATACTGAGATTAAGACGACAAATAAAATACGATTAAGAAAGTCTTAAGCAAGAAAAGAGCAATCCTTAGTCTTTGTCTCGCCTCCAAATTCCCCATCACTATCTCAGGATTTAAATTTAATGATCAAGAATAAATAATAATAAAAGAAATAGCTTTATTAAGAAGACCCCTATAAAGTCATAGCATCCCTTTTTAGTAAAACATAACCGTTGGCCATTTCTAACAATTGTGTTGATCAAGCAGGAAGGTTAACTTTGCTCATAATAACAACTGGATTAAAATGGCCAACCCCATCACTTACTTAAATCGCTAACCTAATGATTTATTAAGTTGGCTACTGCAATCTCAGATAAGTATCGCATCATAAAATATCAAAGTTGCATCGAGTATCTAAAGGTTTTACTCATCCCCTGTAAAACTTCCGCATCCTAAAATCACAACGTTCTGTTCCCCTTTACTACCATCAATACCCTCTTTTATCTGTCCATAAGTCCTGCCTGACTCATGGAGCTTCCTTGATAAATAGGAATCTATAAAAAGAAAGTCATCAATTAAAAAGGTCAGGCCTCGCCTTTCCCCAATCGGCTATGTTTGGCCACTTCCTTTTCTAAAGCAGATAATTCCTGTAAATACTCTTTCGCCTCTGATCCCTCTTTATCCTAATTTTTCCTCACGGTGAAGCTACTTAGATAATTCATTCTCCTGCCCAATTCATCCACCGCTGTGTTTACAACACGCTAATCCGAATCATCTTTCTATTCTCAAATCGTAATACATTTGTAATTTAAATTTAATTGGGCATTTAAAGTGTTTGGATTTATTTGGTCTTTCTTTTCTTTGTCGCGTATTAGAATCTGAAGACTCAACGAAGCGACAGATTCGAACAAGATCATGACTCGGGTAAAAGCGACGACTAGGAAGTTAAGATCGCTAACTGAGCAGGCTTTGACCTAGGTCAATCAAGGCCATGATACTCCAAGCAAAGCAAGTCATCACTTTGATCATATTGATCCTACATTTTATGAAAAACTATGTTCTTTTAAACTATCAACTTGCATGCTTAATTTGTTATGCAAATATATGTCAAAGCTTAAGGTAGCTACATGCCCACTTGATGTTGTATTAAATTTATTATGCCATCCCTTGATACTTGAATCACCTGATCCGTGTCACCATAGATATTAATGATAACTTTACTAGTTATAAGTCATATTAAATGCCACGCTAGTCTTGTCAAAGTCCAGGGCGCTAGTTGCCCTAATCATCAATCTTCAATAACATAAGAACTTGTTTTGGGACAGTTACGGGATGTACGTGACTGAATACTTTGTGGCTACTTATTTTATGCTTCTCAAAACCCTCAAAACCTGCTTTACCTGTCTGGGCGGGTGATAAGAGTGGTTGGTTCGGAAGTAGCACGAGAACATGTGGGTTGTGGACTGAACCGCCTGGACAAATTAAGGATTGAATCTTGTGATGACCTCCTGGTGTAAAACAGTACAACCACAAGTCTATATGGGTACGACCTAGTTGATTAACTTGCAAGGGTTTAGTTCAGATATCACCAGTGGAAAGTGGATGCCAGGGTGTACTGGTTTACTCACAGTGAGGCACAGGGATTTACTGTACTCGCACGGCGCAAGAGGGGGCTTCTGACTGTGGTGGATTTAACCCTTCAGCGGTGAAACTTCAGCGGGTGGTGTCTGGCTAGATCGGAGTAAGGTAAAGGCTTTGTGATAAATTATCTGGGTCTCATGCCTAAGCAAGCATGTTGGCTATTAAGATAATTGATCTCTTGTGGTGAAAGTGTACAACCTCTGCAGAGTGTAAAACTGTTCGAGCAGCCGTGCCCACGGTCAAGGGCGGACACGGGAACTTACTCGAGTTAGTTCTATTTCAAAAACCTTTATGTGTGGGACAAAATCCTATCAGAGGGATGTACTCTGATTTTGAATTCTCCTGGAGGGACGTACTCCAGCGTGATTGATAATATGAAAGTGGCTTAATGATCAAAACCTAGCATAGGTGGATGGAACCATGTAATCGGTGGATGGAACCGACACCGCTATATTTATTGCACAATTTCAAACTCTTTAAAGCATGTTTATAAAATGACAGGTCATATGAATTTTAATTATGATTATTGCAAATGTCGCATTAAGCAAATAAAAGAACATCAAGCCTCCTTTGACAGCCTTGCATCTATTATTATTGCATCCTGTGTGGTGGCTTGCTGAGTACCGTCGTACTCACTGTTGCTTAATTACCATCATTCAGTTAGAAAAGAAATAGAGTCAAGCCCTGCGATGCCTAAAAAGGGTCGACAGAGCTGGAAGACGAAGAGGCCATGGACTAGGTCGCGAACCCCAGTTGGCTGCCTGTGGGCAAGTCCTGCGGGTCCCACCTGTGTGAAGTTTCCGCTGCTGCATTTTATTGTTTTCGGCCTAACCGGCCCATGAGTAAGTATTATTGTATTATTTTCCGCATGATGTGTTTTTGATATACAGTAATGTATCTGTGAGCACTATCTACTGATCCAGGGAATAGTGCGGTGGAATCACAGAGGATCTGGTTTTGCTAAGCCGAGGTCCGACAGAGCTGGTATCAGAGCATATCGACTGTAGCTTCTTGCAGGGTCATTGATTATTTTTAAAAGAGAGATTGGGTCATTGTATTGGAAAACGACTCTTCTTGAACGAATTAAACCGTAGGCTTTGAGCGACAGAAATCCGGAAGAAACAAATTTGTTTGGCACGTACGTACACACACACGCAATGGTGTATGTAGCTAATTAACGTGACGGCATTTCTGGGCTTCATCCTATGTCCCGGCCATCGTTGCGTCGGCGGTGCACTGGCTACGGGTGACGCAGCTTTTAGGTTAAAACGGTCACAAAAACCGCACGTTACAACTCCCGCTTGCAGCGATCTCCATGCATGCTCCCGCAGCCACAGGTTGCTCGTTAGTCTGTGGGCTGTCACGCTCAAATTCAGTTACTCGCAAGACTAAGACGCCGTTCCAATCTGCATCGACTTCCGGCTTCTAGCTTTCTGAGGCCAGAAGTGGGTTGGAACGTGTGAACTTCTGCGAAGCTGCATCATCTCATGCGACTGAAGCCGCTGCTGATCGAAAGGATAAGGCCGAGCAATGACACTTCTCGTGCACACGCAATCTCTTGCCACCATTCCCCACTCCTCGCTTGTACTCTCTTCCCGTTTCTGGCATTTGTTGTTGGTTTCTCCATTATTGCTCGGATTTACTTCTTCCGCATTGGCGCAGATGAACAAGGCCATGGCTACTTGGGGCACGGATAGCACGCTCGTTTTCTTGGAGATATGTGTGGAGGAGGTCGCCGCGCACAACCGGCCTTTTGGGTGTCTCAACACGAAGGGTTACGATAACCTTTGTTGAAAATTCTCGGAGCGCATCGGCCGAACATACCTGTGAAAGAAAATGAAGAACAAGTGGGACATCCTCAAACGGGATTACGCCGCATGGAAGATCTTGAAGCAATGCGTGTCCGGCCTTAGGGTCGATCCAGAGACTGCCTTCATCACCGCCAATGACCAGTGGTGGGCGTAGGTAGCCGTGGTGAGTGTAATGTGTTACCTGTTGTATATGTGAGGGCATTTTGGGAATTTCCCAATTGAGAAAAGAAATAAAAAAATATGCCGGTGGGGCCCACCTGTCGGTGGGCCGATTGAGAAGATAAGGAGGAGACGAAACGTCTCCTCCACATAGGCCAGTGCGGGCGTTGCGGTTCATCCGGATCTGCGCCTTCCTCGGGGCGACGGCGGCGGCCGGGTCATGGGGCGTTGGCGACGGAGGCGGCGTCGGCGTCTCGACGCCAGCCACACCGCAGCCCGCCGCTCCCTTTTCTCTCCGCTCCGCTATAAAGCCTGTGATGTGACCACGCCACCAACACATACGACCATAGCGGCCAATATCAAGATTGAACTAAAGGTGACTTCGTTTCTTCAACTTCAACACATTTTAAATGAGAATATGATGCTACCTAATGATGAAAAAATATATATTTGTAGCATCACATCACTTTGGAGCCAATTGAAGCAAGGGTTCAAGTGGGAAAGGTTTTGGAATCCAATTCGGCCTCCAGATCAATTCGGACTCAGCTTGATAGGCCAACTTCAAATGGCCATAACTTTTGATCCAGAAGGCTTCTCGGGGCCCGTGAGTACTCGTTGGAAAGATCTTGGAGTCTACTTTCAGATGAATCTGGTCTCACATCGAAATTCCATCTGAGCCAATCAGAAACTGCAAAATAAGTGGCGTCACTTTTCCAGTCCGAGTCAAAGTGGGCCTTGGGCCTTGTAATCACACTTAGACTATTTGGGCCGGCACTAATCATGGGCGTACTGTTCACGTGAACAGTACCCATGAATAGTACCACACCCCCTTTTGTTAGATAAGTGCGGCCTCCCCCACTCCTATTTAAGGAGGTCGCACCCCTTTGGTTTTTTCGGGTTTTTCTTAAGAGATTATCCTGCTTAGTAGTTTCACCGCATGTTCGGTTGAGAAACCCCAACTTGTGAACTTAAACATTATTCGCAATTTCAGATTGCATCTTGTACTCTCTTGCTTGTGTTCTCGATTCGCTTGCAGGAGATAGCCTTCTTGGCGAGATCAATCGTGTTCGGCACGGTTGATAACCAACGGAGCAGTGGTGTAGTGATTGCGAGGGGTTCGATCTGTTTTGGTCGGAGCCTTTGGATCATCAACGTCGAGATCTCCACAATCGACTTATCAGTACCTCTCGGAAGATCGGGCCAACGTCACATCAGTTGGTATCAGAGCAACGGTTGCCCGTGAGGTAATTCTTGTATCCCTAGTTATTAAATTGGTTTTTATTTCCTATAGCTCAGAAAAAAAATTGCCCCACAAAAAGAGTTAATTCCGCTGTCCAAACCCCGTTGTGCCTTTCGATCTGTTAGTTTTGGTTTGCTAAATTGAATTTGTGTCTGTCATAGCATTGTCTAGTTGCTGGTCATATCTTTGTTCTATTAAAAATCCAAACAAAAGAAAAATTCCCCACTCCAAACCCTAATTTCCAATTTCGGCTGATTTTTCCTTCCTCTGCAGCCGCCACCAAAAACGTCATAACTTTTGATTCCGAGATTATTTTTGAGTGGGACCACCGCCATTAGATTCCAAAATCCCTTATCCATCTATCTGTGAAATTTCACGTCATTACAGCAAGCCAGTTAAGAGATATGTGCGGTGAAAGTTGACCCAATTATCTGTTTTGAATCTGCAACTGTCAGCAGTTGTGATTTTTGTGCGAATTTCTGTGTCGGGTTTCAGAAGTTGGCCCCAAAATAAAATTTGTAGAAAAAGCCGTCAGAAAACATAAAAAAAAGAATCAGTGAAAAAGAGGCATCTGACAAAAAGTTACGACCAAAATACCGATGTGCTGTCCAGTGGACAGAAATCTTCAGTTTTCAGTTTTGAGTCAATCCTTGTGTTCTTCAATTCCAAATTGCATTGGATTGAATTATCTTGTATTTACCACTCCTACACTTTGCCATACACTTGTTTATAGCATTCTTCCATTCTTGGTTGATCAGCAACATAGGCTAAGTGTTAGATACGGACTATAATTCAATTCTATGCAATTCTGAAATTAACTGATTGTTCTCCATTGCTACCATATTGTGCCTTCCAAGCTACACCTACTCTTGATCAGAACAGGTTCCCTCTTGCAATCGTACCCACACTCGACACGGTATCACGAACCAGTCACCGGTTGTACCACCTGCTGCATTGGTAAGAACACTTGTAAGAGTTTAGTAAGATGCTTGAGAATGTGTGATTCTACCTTCCACCACCTAGTAGTTGATAGGGATAATACCTTTGTGTTGTCTTTTGTTTTCTACTAACCATGACAGGTGAGTCGTTTGATGATTAAGAGTGTGTTTTAAAGGGAGAGTTCATGAAGCTCTTGGATAGACAACGCGTCAATAGGAAGCTTTAAGCTTCGACGGACACATGGCAGCGCTCCATCAGTTCCATCAATGAGAGCCAAGATCTCGAGGAGGGAGATGATAATGAGAGACAAAACTGTGATGCCGGCGCTGCATTTGCTGCCCAAGATGCACGCCAACGACACCGCCTACATCAAATCCATCACGGTACGGGAGGTAATAATTTTCAGCACCACAATGCTCGTGCTAATGATGACCCATTTGCTAAAGTCAAATTTACCATACCATCTTTTGCGGGTACTTATGATGCTGAAACTTATCTAGATTGGGAGATGACAGTTGAACAAAAATTTAATGCCCATCTAGTTCCTGAAGTGCATAGAGTCAGACAAGCTACTAGTGAATTTAAAGATCGTGCTATCATTTGGTGGACTCATGTAGTTAGTTCTGTTTTAGCACCTGATACATGGGATAAATTGAAGGTAGCTATGCGTGCTAGATTTGTTCCTCCTGTTTTTAAATATGAAATGCATAAGAAATTGCAGCGCTTAGACCAAGGTAATAAATCTGTCGAGGAATATTATCAAGAACTACAAATAAGCCTGTTACGTTGTAATGTTGTAGAAGATGAGGAGGATAAGATGGATCGTTTTTATGGGGGCTTAAGGCGTGAAATTCAGGACATAATTGATTACAAAGAGTATAATGATATCAATAGATTGGTCCAGCTTGATTGTTTGGCAGAGAAGGGATTGCAGGGTAGGCAACAAAGGACTAGGAGCAACTTTGGGAGTACGTCTGCATCGAGATCGACACCAGGGCAAGCCAAGACAGCCCCACCTCCTATTTTTCGAGTTGCTGCCCCCTCTGTGAGTAGGGCGCGTTCAGCAGCGCCGCCGCCACCATCACGCGCACCCGAGACGAGTAAATCTACTAGTGTGCAAGCACCAGCACAGAGCTCTTCATCGGTTGCTTCCACGGGCCGTACAACGGGCATTGTGTGCCACCGTTGCAAAGGGATGGGCCACGTTATGAGAGAGTGCCCAAATCAGCGGGCGTACATTGCGACAGAAGATGGTGGTTATGTAGTTGAGAACCATGCCAAAGAGGAGCATGAGCTGATTGAATCACTGACCCCATTGGTTGAGAATGAAGATAAGAAGATGGATGCACTTACATCATCTGAGGAGAGCCAAAAAGATAAAGAACATGGTGCTATCATCGCTCATGGTACTGATTTGGTGCTACAACAAGACATAGAGCAACCTTGTGAGTATATACCTGCTGTAGTGCAATCTTTCGATGTTCCTTGTATTGACTTAAATGAACCATGTGCGGATCTAAATTCTCATAATTTTGCACATGTCGAATTAATAACATATAAAGAAGTTTTGCCTAGAATTTCTTCTGCTAATTCATTGTGTTATATCATGTTGGATTTACATATGAAATTGTCACATGCTATGAAGAAAGTTTCTGAACTTACATGTTCGAAATTCTTGTTTAGTGCCTACAACCCTGGATATAAGTTTAATTTGATTGGAGATTATGGTGTGGAAAATCAATTTCTTGTATATCGAATATGCATAACTTGCGATCACATGGATGAATTGAAACTTGCTGTTTGGGACAACAATTCTTGTATGCTGAATCATGTTCAATGTGAGAGGGAAGTAAAATTTAGTACTCATCCAATGCCTATGTGTTCATCTCTTTTTGCACCATGTAGTATGGACAATCCGAATAAAGATGATGAATTATGGCAGAATATACAAATCTCTTCACCCTTGTTAGATGAATTTGCTATGGTTCGATTGAGATATGATTATATGGATGAACTTTGCTTGATTCCAAAAGTTATAGTTTTGCCCATATGTTCCACCCCTACATGTTTACAACGTCAAAGATTTGAATTGCATAAATGCTTCACTTACATTTGCAAAACAAGTTGCAATAATTACTGTGTGAGAAATTTTGAATTACTCATTAACATATATGATTACTCTTGGGTTAATAATACAATGAGCTTTTACGATCACTGCTGTTTTATAACATTAATTGTGCAACAACGAAGAACTGTTAAAACGGATGACATATACATATATCATGCATACACCTTGGCTTCTTTGTTACCATATTTTCAGCTTATCAAAAGTCGAGGACGGCTTTGTTTGCAAGAAGGGGAGGATGATAAGAACATGTACCCTATGGATACAACCATATTTGCTATACTTGTTGTTCCAATTACAAGAGCTCCTACGCATCACTTAAATTTTGAGGTGAGCTCGTTTCAAAGAGATTTTACTTTATTTGATAAAGAACTTATGATATTACATAATGAGAGTTTGTTGCGTTTGCTATCATGTACCAAGATTTATGATCAAGATCATGCAATACGTGACACTACACATATGTTAAAACCGAGGACGGTTTTCTATCAAGAAGGGGAGGATGATGTGACCACGCCACCAACACATACGACCATAGCGGCCAATATCAAGATTGAACTAAAGGTGAATTCGTTTCTTCATCTTCAACACATTTTAAATGAGAATATGATGCTACCTAATGATGAAAAAATATATATTTGTAGCATCACATCACTTTGGAGCCAATTGAAGCAAGGGTTAAAGTGGGAAAGGTTTTGGAATCCAATTCGGCCTCCAGATCAATTCGGACTCAGCTTGATAGGCCAACTTTAAATGGCCATAACTTTTGATCCAGAAGGCTTCTCGGGGCCCGTGAGTACTCGTTGGAAAGATCTTGGAGTCTACTTTCAGATGAATCTGGTCTCACATCGAAATTCCATCTGAACCGATCAGAAACTGCAAAACAAGTGGCGTCACTTTTCCAGTCCGAGTCAAAGTGGGCCTTGGGCCTTGTAATCACACTTAGACTATTTGGGCCGGCACTAATCATGGGCGTACTGTTCACGTGAACAGTACCCATGAATAGTACCACACCCCCTTTTGTTAGATAAGTGCGGCCTCCCCCACTCCTATTTAAGGAGGTCGCACCCCTTTGGTTTTTTTCGGGTTTTTCTTAAGAGATTATTCTGCTTAGTAGTTTCACCGCATGTTCGGTTGAGAAACCCCAACTTGTGAACTTAAACATTATTCGCAATTTCAGATTGCATCTTGTACTCTCTTGCTTGTGTTCTCGATTCGCTTGCAGGAGATAGCCTTCTTGGCGAGGTCAATCGTGTTCGGCACGGTTGATAACCAACAGAGCAGTGGTGTAGTGATTGCGAGGGGTTCGATCTGTTTTGGTCGGAGCCTTTGGATCATCAACGTCGAGATCTCCACAATCGACTTATCAGTACCTCTCGGAAGATCGGGCCATCGTCACATCAGCCTGGGCCTCTCCTCTCTTCGGCACGGCGAAAACCAGTGAGCTCTGTCCCCCTCCTCTCTATACTCTCCAGTGGCGATCTTTGGGCCCTGTTCTTTTCAGCTTCTAAAAGCTACTTTTCGGCTTTTCTACAGTAACTAGCTTTTAAACGGAGTATTTTTTTAAGATAGGGTCTACTAGTTAATTGTAGTACATACTTTACTGATTTCATTTATATCGGCAAAAACCGCACATGAGTTTCTGTTACTATGTAATCTCTCGTACAAACAGCCCAAAAGCCATAAGCCGCAGCCAAAAGTCACAAGTCGCAGCCAAAATGAACAGGCCCTGGTCTTTGGGCTGTTGGCCTGTTCTCTGTGCACCGCCGGCAGCCGAGGGACTTGACCCTTGATTAGGGTTTTGATCTGAGCTTGGACCGAGAAAGTCACGGAGAGATTTGTGTTGTGATTTGAGTGTTCTTGGCCAGAATACTCTTGTGGCTTGTGGTCTTGTGCGGCAAACCTCTACCTCGACTTCCTGTTGGCTGCGGCTGAGACGGGAAGAAGGGCATTGTATCTCCGACGACCATCTCCCTGCTCGGTTTGTGGGGTCATTGGTTTTCTGGGACAGCGCAATCGCGTGCCTTGCTCATTTTACAGTCACTTCAGGTGATTTTGAGTATCACCCCTGCAGTGAGTATTTTGTTCTTGCCTCTGTGCAGCCTAGTGATATTTTCCATATATCAGTGAAGGCTGTTTTGTGAAGATTTGCAAAGATTGGTTCTGTGAATTATTAGCTCTGTGATGAAATGACTTACAGCTGAGATTATATATATGATATGAATGTGATGGTAGATTTATTTTGAGCATTCAATTGAATCTGCTATTTTGTCATACACTGGTATCAAAATCTGCTAGCTGTTCTAGTTCTAATATCTGTGTGAGGACTGCTTTGGTCATTACTGACCTCTGTCGAACCTTATTAATTTGGACTGCAGCTATTTTGTTGTTGTCTGGTCTGTGCCAAACTCTGTAAATTAATTGTTGACTCTTTGTAAATGGAAGATTGATTATTGGAGGTTTAGCTCTGTCCAGACAGTATATTTTTGATCTGCAAGTCCTTGTCAATAGCAAGATTCAATTGTAGCTCAAGATTTAATCTATAACTATCATATATATAATCAAGATTAAGCATTGTCATGGCGGTGATGGCCGAGATTAAATCTTGCGCAACTCGCCTTCTGAGAGCACTTAATATACTTCAATCTGTTGAACATATGCTAGATCTTAATATGTTTGTTAAGTTTTCAATGAGATTAGAATGTAGACACTTATGTATACTTGATGACATGCTAATTTTGAACTTTTATATGACATCTATATTGAGCATATGTCTTCACTGCAATGGCTTAAAACATTCACATGTTAGTGTAATAGTTAAGTCATCAATATGCCATGTTTATCATGCTTGGATTTTTATAATTATTGCCGGAATTAAATTAAGAATTATGCTTATACCGCAAATATTACAACATTACCTTCGTGTGTTGTTACATGCAATTTCTTTGCATGGCACTATCGCTTAGTTCTTGCTTGCCCATTTTTGTGGTTTTTGCAGGGGAAGTCTACCGTGCTCAAATTCAAGAAAGGTCTCCTTGAAAATAAGGACATAATGGACATCATGTTCGTCATCGCGACGTGCACGAACGAGCACTAGTTCGTGCCCGGTGCGAACACACTAGACTTAAACAACGAAGAGGACTCCCCCTCAGCATGCATGGTGGCTGCGTTGGATCGTCCCAAGGCAAGCAGCCGCAGCTATCCTCATCTTCGTCTAGTGACAACAAGAAGGATGAGTTATATCAGATAACATATTATTATTTCTTAAATTCAACACCTTAAATAATTATATAGTTTTACTAGAGTTACGTAGAAGAATAATAACTATAGATTTTGCATTATTACAATAGTTAGTCATGCAGGATTAAGGTCTTTAGAACAAATACTAGGTACAAAAGGAGATATAAATTATTTATATACCACATCTCACAAGGACGAGTACTAAAGATCACCTATTCATTCCAACCATTGAATATGGCATCCACCTCGCCCTGGTCCTCAGCTTGATCACTCTCATCCCACACGACATCCTCTGAGCCTGTATACCCCACATCACACTCAAAGTATTCCCTAGGCGAGCTGGGATCTAACAAGAAATTTAATAGCAAAGGCGGGTACAACATACTCAGCAAACATTAATAGCAACAAATGCAACTATATGGCTCACCTCTTTATAATCAATTCATTTTCTATCTCTCTTTTTTCATAAAATATGTTTTCAATTTAAAGTGAGAATTTGCAACTTTTTGTATTTTAAATACTACTAGTCACCCAGTGAAGAGAAAGACCCCCAGTGGTCCCCGTAGCTTTCAATACAGTAGATAGACATGAATTTATGATTTATTTAGCACCACGCAGGCTTTTGTCACTTACTCATAACTACTCTGAACCCTTTGAGATTGGGTCTTCTGCATTTCCTTAGATGTGGTGCTAAGTTCAGAGTACAGAACATTTTTACTAGTTTCGTTATTATATCTCCACCCAACTTATCATAGTTGATGGCCCGGGGCAGTTTTTGTGGTGCGAAATTCAGAGTATATAACATTTTTACTAGTTTCATTATTATATCTCCACCCAATTAGTCATAGTTGATGGCCCAGGGCAGTTTCTTACCCTCACTCGACTGTATAGTAGTTGTTGTTTAGGACGGTCTAACCCTCACCCAATACTCCACTGAGCTAATATATGTGTCTATGC
Organism: Dendrocalamus latiflorus; assembly: GCA_017311315.1. Taxonomy (NCBI): domain Eukaryota; kingdom Viridiplantae; phylum Streptophyta; class Magnoliopsida; order Poales; family Poaceae; genus Dendrocalamus; species Dendrocalamus latiflorus. The sequence continues at coordinate 5,732,128 of CM029654.1, forward strand.
TCGCCACTTCTAGACTCTATACCGGTTCTGACTCTGCCTGATTTGGATCCACCACTTCTGAACTCTATACCAGTTCTAATTTTTCCTACCTAGTTATACTACTTACCCATGTGGAGATAATAATAACATAGCAGTGTAGCATTTTTTGCTCATAAAAAACGAGAAGATGGTTGACACTAAAAGTAGGTTCCCTGCCTGAGTGAGATGTGGTGGACTAGGAAAGGGATAGGGATGGAGGTGACCTTCTTGGTTTGGTCGGGTTGGAAAGTGGTCGTGGTGGCAATGGTCCCCACACGTGCTCTCTTGGCTGGTTGAACTTCCCCTCCTTTGGTCCCAGCAGGTCTCGGCTAGTTCTCTTCTCCTGGGTCACCGTGGTCGTGATTCCCTCCTCTTCGATCTTCCTTGACTCCTCTTGAATATCGCCTCCTCTTTCCTAGCTTCCCTCTAGTGGCGCCGACTCTTGGCTCGCTCTCTCACTCTCGTCATCGGTGGAATGGGATCTGGATGGGGGAAATGGATGGGGGTGGTGGAGGCTAGTGAGTTTGTCTCCTCTCTTGATCTGTGGCTTGGCGAAGCAGTGGGAATGGATGTGGCATCCTCTCTCTTTGTGTTGGCTTTAGTCTTTATCTTTGGCCTCTTCTCATGTTTTTGTACGCGATGGAAAAGGGATCACCCTTTTGGTCCAAAGACCCTTAGGGTGGTTTTGGCACAGTGGTTTGGTTTTTACTGTTTAAAGTAAGGTCAGTGAAATTCGAATTGGGTGTTGGCTTGGTTTTTACCGGATGGTGAAGCCCACCAAAACGAGAGGTGTCGGCTGGCCCCTGACAATCCTGGTATCTTGATGAGTGCTAGGTTTCGGTAATTTAAGTCGGATGGGTTCTGATAGTAATGCCTTCTTTCCCTTTTATTCTCTCTTGGATTATTGCAACCCTGGATTCTTGGTTTATCTAACTAATGCAAGTTTTCTGGCGTCAATCCACTCGTGACACCTACAATTTGACTAGACAACTTGAATGCAACTACATATGCATACATGTAAATAAGAATGTATGATGATGAAAGATGTAATCCTGTATTTTTTATTTTCTATGATTATGCAACTAATGTAACTAATTCAGATTTAGTTGTATAACTTTGTGTTCTGTGTGTATTCGAGTGTTGTAATAATATTCTTCCGCTTGCACAATGATGTAATTTAATGTGTTGTAATTATGCCTTTTTATTTCTTAATTATTTCTAATTAAGTTTAATGTACTATTTAAATTAGCTAAGAGTAAGGGATGTTTCAACGTTGTGGACTCCCTTCATGTCAGCCTGAGGTGTGGTTGGACCCAAAGCCAGGAGATATCTATGTTGGGAAACTGTTAAAGTGCTAGGGCATCATTGCATGACCCTATACAATATTGGAAAAAAAAGCTCTCTGTACTCGGATTCATTTCGCACTACCAGTTTGCGAACCAGCAGCGCTGACCGTCCTTAGTGCCCAGGCCTACAAGGCGGTGGGTGGCTCAGGACCCGTGGGCATGTATTCCCGTGAGGGGCGTGAGATGCTCACGCCCCTCTGATCCACTTAAGAAAAACTAGAGAACAGTATACCGTTGAACCCCATCCCAACGGTATACCTTTCCACTGTTCAATGTCAAAGATTCCTTACTTCTCCTATCATGATGCATGCATTTTTGTCCACTCATTTGCTAAAGCCTTATGGTCAAGAGGAAGAGACTTATAGTATTGTCACTACTCATGGTTATTTTGGCAATTAATCTTCTAATATGCTATATGAAATCCCAAAATCTTCCATGTCTCTCTCTTGTATCCATCCCTCTCCAACCAACTTAGCATTCCAACACATCAATCCTCCCCTGTATCACACACATCCAACTATGAAAAGCAAGAGTGGCGGCTATGGGTGAGCGTAGCAACAAGTAGCAAGCAGTCAAGCAGGCGAGGTGGCGACAAGCAAGTGGGCACAATGAGGCGATGAGCTGTGAGATACCGAAGGGGCCGTAGTCAGGCAAGCGCGAGCAAGCGGTGGCGGTCGGGTAGGTGCGGGCACGTAGTGGTGATCATGGACGGTTCATGCTAGCATAGCGGCGGCTCTGGAGAGCGAGGCACAACAGTGGTGGCTAGTGGTAGTTGTGCAAGCGACAGTGCTATCCGATAAGGTTGTGTGGCCTGGCAAGGAGATAAGGGCACTTTTCTTGATTTGTTTTTTGCATCAGACTTGCTCTCAAACATGAAGTTTTTTTTCTCTAAAACCTATCTGAATTTTGTCTCAATTCACTTTTTTTACAATCCTCTATGAAACCTATTCAAAAACTTGATTTTGTTGAAACACACTTTTAAACTTCAAGTTTCTATTTAGGTTTGAAACTTTATAAAACATCATGTTCCAGTATTGAAACTTTATGTTTTAATTTTGAAATATTATGAAACTTTAACTTTCAGTTTTAAAACTTCATGAAACTTTATTAAACATTAAGCTCCAGTTTTGAAATTTCATGAAACTCTAAGCTGTAATTTTGAAACTTCATGAAACATCAAGTTCCAGTTTTGAAACTTTATAAAACTTCAAGTTATAGTTTTGAAGCATCATGAAACTTTATGTTATAATTTTTGAAACTTTATGAAACTTAAAGTTCCAGTTTTAAAACTTCATGAAATCGTATGAAGCTTCATGTTCCAATTTTGAAATTTCATGAATTTTTATGAAATATTAAGTTCCAGTTTTAAAACTTTATGAACTTCTAGTTTTGAAACATCATGAAACTTTATGTTGAAAGTTCTGAAACTTTAAGTTATGGCTTTGATACTTCATGAAACTATAGGTTAAAGTGAGCTTCTTTCAATTTTTCAAATTTGTAACTTCATGTTTTTTTTTAAACGACAAGTTTTAGTTTTTAAAACCCCATGAAACATCGTTTCACTTTTGACTTTTAAATCTTCATGAATATTTTGAATATGCCAATTTTAGAGGTTTTGCCAAAGGAGTCTAGTGATGAGGTTCTGCGCATGCTTCCTACGCTTGGAGGAGGATGGCCAGGAGCTGTCACATGTGCTCCGTGTGCACGATGGAGGAGGACGGCGTGGCGTGTGGATGAGGCAGGACGATGACGTTTTGCGCATGCTCAGCGTGCATGAAACCAAGGAGGACAACACTCCACGTGCGTGATAGAGGATGACGACGCAGTGCAAGGATGTGGCAGGACGGTGGCCAAATGACAAGGACGGCGTCGGTGGTGAGCTTCTCTATCGACAAAGGATGTCGGCGAGATCTCCCCACCTAGAAAGGTAAGAACTGATGGGAGAAATTACGTACGTCCGATTACTATATTGGAATGAATGGTTGGATACTATATTGTTCGAATCAGATTGGAACGGTATGGGCCTATTTGGTTGCCTGCATGAGCTGATGCAGGCTGCATGAGCGTGCCTAGGCTGAGGAGGGAAGCTCCTCAGCCGCGTTCCTCCTCAGCCTGGCTCCAGTTGTTTTTTTTGTATCCGCTCGTGCAGGCTCTCTCCTCTCCGTAGCCAACCAAACACTATCTCCTTGTATGTGCTGGTGCGAGCCACCTGCATACAGGCAACTAAACATGCCCTATACTGTGCTATAGTCATACTCAATCTGCTTTGGGACGGGTGGTCCGTGACCGTGACGCAGAGGTTTCTCGTGTCACTTCCCAAAGCACATGATAAGCTCTGCAAGGCACTGCAAACAAACAATATATCTATATATCCGAAGCTAGGGTGGTACCCGGTATGCACACACCTAAAAGATTCAAAAACGTGTAGAAAGTATATAAGTATTCGGCTAAATTGTTTGTTCCATTGAATCCCGGTGATGATTATTGTGCAAGACTTTAGACTTGTGTAAAGCATACACCTCCATCGAAATTTTTTGAAGCTCCACCACTGTATCTATGAGCACAAAATTGAAAATTCTACTCTTGGGGTAGATGATGTGACCATGGGTAGTGAAGGTAGGCTTGAGAATTGAGTGGGTTCTGGCTGATTTAGGCCCCACTCGGTTAGACTGAAAAACTGTGACTTATGACTAAAATTGCACTGTAGCGGCTGAAATTTCACTGTAACTGAAGGTGGCTTATTTAGCATAATTAAATTAAAAAATTAAAAATAGAAAAAAAATATGCTAGCTTATTACGAACAACGCAAACGAATACGGGAAAAAGAATCAGTAAAAAGGCTCAAAAAAACCAAAAGTTCAGAAAAAGACGAAATTTATTAATAGTGAAAAGTAAATCAGAAGCTAGAAGCTGAAGCCGAAACGAGCGGGAAAGTTTGTGGTCTTCAAATGAAAATTCTTGCGCTAGCTTGTCGATCATGCATGGACGTGATCTGAACGAGGGCGACATGGACGGAGGACACGCCGATCAACCCGTCCTGAAATCCATATACTTGCCCAGTCCCTACGGTCGTCTCAGCCCCATGTGAAAATCCGGCGGAAAAAGGCCACCGCGCGCATGCAGACCGGCCGTATCATAGGTCGAGTTTAGTTTTGGATGTCCAAGTTTTTTGTTTCCTTTCGATCTCAAGGGAAATTTGCGTGTCAGCATTTGCAAGTTCCATTGCATTTTCTTGACGTAATCCGAGAGGAAAACCAGGACCTTAAAAAAGAAAAGAGATTCCATCTTTAAAAAAACTAGTAATACGATAAGTTAAGAGATATAATTAATTAAAAAAAAGATTAAAAATCATTTGGCCTATGCAGGTCTCGAACCTCGCATTATTAGCACGACCCTCTAACCATCTGAGCTAGGCTCTGCTAATTTCAAACTGAGCTTCTGGTTTCTGTCTTATTTTTTACTATTTATAAATTTCGTCTTTTTTTGAGTTTTTTTACCGGTTCTTTTCTACTGTATTTGTTTGTGTTGTCTGTTATGGGCTAACTTGTTTTTTCTATTTTTAATTTTTTTAAATTTAGTTACGCCAAATAAGTCACCATCAGTTACAATATAATTTCAACCAGTTATAGTATAGTTTTAGCTATAAATTAATTTATTTTAATCTAATCGGGCGACACCTAATAGGCCATTTCTGTCAAAAAGGAAAAGTCTCTTTGTACTGGTGACCGTTGACGTACGTCCATCGTCAGGCGGCTATGATGGGGTGCGACTCAGGTGCTGGTATACTTTTTAAGTGCTGGGACGTACTTAAAAAGTACTTTTTATAAATTTTCGGATTTTGTAAGTAATTTTTTCGAATTTTTGAAATTTTTTTGGCCTTGTGAGACACATAACGGGTGCTCCACCCCGCACGCGCTAAGTGTTGTGCCCCCAGCACCTGGGCCGCACCCGCTGTGATGGGTCTAGAGTGGGCTTTTCTGCGGGCCTTCAAGTTAGAAGAAGAATAAAATATTTCGGACGTAACCACGCTTACTACGGTTGACGTCCGCCTCGAACCCACCCACTGCCGACTCGGGCCCACGCCTCAGCCAGAGAAAAGGCCGATCGATCACCCAACTCTTCGCCTCCTCCACGCCGATGGCCGGCCGGCTCCGTCCAGGCGGCGCCCTCCTCCTCTTCACCAGCGGCAAGCGGCAAGCGGCAAGCGCCTCCCTGTCCGCGTCGTCCTCAACGCCTGACGTGCTTCCAGTTTCAGGGACTCAAAACACTTCCGATCAGTTTGATGGTGAGGCATCTCTGGTCCTTTCTACCCTTGTACTTTGTTATCAGTTCGATGGTGAGGCATCTCTAGTTCTTTCTACCCTTGTACTTTGCTCTCAACTCAAAACTAATTTGTGTGAATAGTGACCTGCTGATGCCATGCTGGATTGCAGCGAATTATTAATGAAATCCCAGCAAAACAATGAAAAAAAGGTGCGACTTTTGCCAGGAACAGCAGATGTGTTACAAAATGTGTAGTAGGATACAAGAACTGGATTTCCATATGATATGAACAAAATCCAATCGAGGTATACACATTAAATTTTAGGCCAACTAATGCCATGTATATATACTTACTATTTACACGACGTACCAGCAAATAATTCTGCAAACAATGCTTGTGAACCAACCCAGATACACATGCTGCTCTGTGCTCTCACCGGCCACTCCACGCCGCAAGAACACCTTGAAAGACTTCAGCCACCAGATCCCTATCTGCTGTCTGGAGGAACGCATTAAAATTGTCGTGCATCTCATACACCTTCCTGAAATCCACAAGGAACCTCATGCAATTGTCCTTGAGCTTCGGCAGTCGATACAAATAAGCTGTCTGAAGCCTCTCGAGCACGTTCTTCGTGTCAATGTCTTCTGCTAGGCTCTCGTGGCACGCCTCCTTGAGGTCGGAGATGTCGTACTTATCGGCAGCTCTGAGGAGGGCCAACCTGTGGGTGAGGAACTCTTCATTGCGTAAATCGCCGTAGATGTAGTTGAGGAAGGCCTGGCACGCGTCGAGGGACATGTCGGAGATGTCAACAGTGGAGAGCTCTTTCTCCTTGAGGTCGTGTGAGAACATGCTCCTGAAGACGGGCGAACGGGTGGCCAGGATTGCACGGTGAGCCCTTATGCTGCCGTCAGTGGTGTTGATCGTGATGTCGGTGAGGATGTCTTCTTGTAGCATTCGAGCGCAGGCTGAAAGCGCAGTGTTGTCCGAACACCGCTTGATTTGGTGGGAGGACCAAATTGAGGCTGGTTCACCACCCTGGAATGCAGAATAAGATATCTTCATGAACATAATGTAAAAGGATTTGTTACAAGCACAAGAAGTGACTACTGTTGTTTCTTGTCAGTGCAATTCTGCCAAGAACTGATCATGATGTAAAAAATATGTCTCTCAATACACTGAATTCTTTCTTCTAGGGTCATGATTGAAGCGTGCTGGTTAATAGACCAAAAGTTTGACTTTGCTCGCCTAGAAAGTATTGGACCATGTTGCACTTACACCTGGTAGCGTGTGGTCAGTTGATGCTACCAGCACTCAGCGTCAGCGGAAGTTTCAACATTCATTAGCAACATTTGCAAATTTTGTTTCTGAAAGACATTATTCTGATATTGGATTGACAAGTGGCACTAGATGTCCTTGATGAAACATGTCCAGATGTGATGTCGATTGCAAACAGGATTTCAATCCAACGACATATCATAAATCAGGGGTTGTTGATTTCAACTAGAAAGCAGCTATAGACGTTTCCATGCTATGTTAATAGAGCCTTTATCTGTCCAGGATTGGACAGGATTTCAGGTGATTCAAGGATGTCAGTCCACGTATCCTAAATACTCGTGTTGTTGTACCAAACATTGACAAAAGAGAAGCAGACAGTGAGACAGTGCTTACAGATGGATCTGCAACTTTCAGGTCAAGAAACTCTATCTCAATCACAAATCTTCCTGTAACGGTACTATCAATTGCCCACACAAAACCGTCTTGTTTCAGCTGCTTGTCAAAAATGCCTGCATATACGCAAATCAGTTAAGTGACATCTACACATGCTTTATGCACTCACTGATTTGTGTGCACAACTCAACTTGAAAATTTAAATAAAAATAAAACCTTAAGTTTGAAACCTGCCTATCTACCTGATCATTTATAATGTTCAATAACTCAAAATTTTGTACTGGATTGTTGCATGACACTCGATTTTTGCACAAACTCAACTGGTACCCATATGAACTACAAGCATTCATTTTCTTTTTAATAATTCACTTATATAATGAGATACTGACATATATCTTCATCTTTCATATACATCAATACAAAATGCATTGCAATTACAGGGAGTAGAAGACCTCTAAGAGTAGAAGAAAATCACCTGGATGAACTATGGTCTTTTGATTTGGAGGCAAGGATATGAGAAGTTTTGTGACAAAGGATGCTATAGGTGCTGGGGCAGTGTTCTTGGCAGAATTTGATAACTCCGCAAAGAGCTTAACACAAGTTTGCTTGTTGTTGCTCTCCACATATAGGTACCTTCATAGTGCAGAATCAGAAATCGTATGTTAATTCAGGACACCCTCAAAACTCCCTTCTACTAGCGCAATGACGAATTCTTGATTATTTTAGTTGTGTCAAAGTGGGGTGATGACTTGCATTTCTGCTGAGGAAATTTGAGGAAGGAATCATACAACTCAATCAGAGATTTTTGTTGGTAATAGTAGAAAAGAAACCGTTAAAAGTGAGGGTTCGAGAAAGTGAGAACTTTTGTCTGAAATATCTTTGGTTCCAAGCGAAGTCTTTACAGACCAAATATGGTTAAGAAAACATCCCAACTAAAAATAGGTTGGTGAGGAAAGGTATCCAAATCTAACTGAAAGGAAGTTTGGTACAGCCATGGCTAGAAGTATAGAATTTAAGCGGATACATCCAAAATTAACGAACACGAGGTAGGAAACTGAAAATTGTTACACTGAGACTAAATTCAGCCATGCTACTCTGCTACCAAAAGTCTGAACTTATTCCAACCACAACCAAAGAATGGTAATCTGATGATAGTTCGATCCACCGCAACCAAAACCACCACAGAATTGAAGAGCTGACTCCTTCAGAACTACTAAATCTAACAAACAAGTAACAAGCAGACCAACAATACCTGAACTCATAAACACCAAAAACCTCAGATTAATCACAACGACATCCCAAGATTCACACATATAGGTGATTCCATGTCAAATTTAGTTCAAGACGATTGAAACTAATTACAGAGCTGCACAGGGTACACTACAAAGTCCTAAAGTCTCAACCTTTTGCACCCTACTCGACATGGCAATCGGGAAACCATTGAAGTAACAAGCAACAAAATTGCACCGGGGGGGGGGGGGGGGGGGGGGGGGGGGGCTCGGTAGTACGGACCAGTTCCAGAGGCCGATGCGGAAGGGTTCGGACTTGCGGTAGGTGTAGCAGGGGAGCGCGTCGATGCGCCATTGCGCGAGCCGCGGCGCCGCCTCCACGCGCGCCCCGTCGTTGCTCATCGGCACCCACGACGACGCCACCGCCGCCACCACCTCATTGACGCAGCCCAGCAGACCCAGCGCGTCCCCCAGGTTTCCTCCCTCCCACACAGCAACCCCTCCTCATGTACCGTCAATCGAACACAGCACCAAGAACTCACTCGCCACTCCCAGCTCAACAAGACGACACAGAAGATCACCAAGAAGAAGAAGACAAGCCACTAGGACAGTTCAAGAACACCAAGGAGACAACTTGGTAGGACACGAAAGAAGTGTGCGCCAAGAACTGGCAGGACGGCAACTTGCTTGTCCCGGTTCTCGGGGGCGCAGCGAAGTGGACTGGAGGGTGGCCGCTGGCTGGCTATATGGTGGTGGGGATGGGATGGCGTTGCTGTTGCTGTTGCGGGGGAGGGGTACACAACGAGGCGACGCGATGGGAGACTTCTTCTACGCGCGAGTGGAAGACGGACAGGGAATGCTCTCTTCGACTAATTATCTATCCTCTCCGTTTATTCTGCTCATGCCTGCCGCTTCCACTCCACTTCAAATTCAAGCTCTGCAATTTAATTTCTCTCTCCTTTTCTTTGGAGAGAGTTTCTTGCAATGATCATTACATGATTTGTTCATGGAGTTGTAGACTTGATACAGATACACGCTCTCACAACAGGAATTCTTCACGTCCTATAGCAATTTTTTTTTTCAAATCTAACTCCCATCACACACGCATAATTGCCGAATTTTTTGTATTTAAGCCCTTTTTTTGAAAAATATTCACATTTAGACTCCTGGTGGTTTTAATTCCGTTTTTGGACCCAGGGGGTCGGAGCCGTGACCCACGGCGCCGAGGTAACACGTCTCGGCGCCGTGGTCCATGGCTCCGAGGTCGCAGGCCCACTCCAGCCTGGTGGCCTGCGTGGCGCTAATGTGGCAGCACCTCGGCGCCGTGGATCGTGGCTCCGAGCTCGGAGCCGTGGGTCGTGGCGCCGAGCTCGGAGCCGTGGGTCGTGGCGCCGAGCTCGGAGCCGTGGGTCGTGGCGCCGAGATGCCTGCCACGTGGCGCCGAGCTCCCTGCCACGTCTGCAGACACTCGGCGTCTAGGGTTTACACCGATCAGGCTTTACGTTGTCGCAAAAAGAATTACTAGTTGTATTTTGTTAATTTGAACTGTAATGATTATAAGTTTTGTTAATTTTGTAGTTGTGAATTACAAAACAATTTGAAAAAATTGTAAAACAAGTTTATGTTGATTGGCTCGTTGTAGATGCATAAAAAATATGGTAATTTTTTTTAGGAACGATTGTGCGTAGAACGGTCGATATATAAAATGGTAAGTGTCTTTTAAGGTTTGATATGTTTTAAGGGTTTGTAATTCCCGTGGTTTTTGCAAGGTTTGGTAATTTTGTAGTTGTAATATGGGAACGAATCTGATGAAGTCGTAATAAAAATTTATGTTCATTGCAGGTTGGACATGCAAACCAAATTAAGCTAAATTTTTTTGCCGAAGGATTGAGCGTAGAAATATCGATGCATATAGTGGTAAGTGATATTTCGAAGGTGAGTGATATTTTGACATGGCAGGCATGTGGCATGTGTGCAACTCTGTACTTCTAATGTTCAGAATTCCACCACTAGTCCTAACATGCATGCCTTAGGGAAAATAACTTGCTGGGTCTATTACATTTTGTCTATTGGGTATAGCGTGGTTGTTTCCCCTTTTTGTCACGCCCTGAAGATGGCTCCGCTGTATCCTTCTTCCTGTCACTCTTGGTCTTGAGAGCTGCCTCCCGAGCTTGAAGCTCCTCCTCCTGACGCTTGATGGCAGCTTCACGCAGACTTAACTGCTCCCGCCTCCTTTGCAACTCATCCTCCTTGCCCTTCAGACGGATTTGGTCCACCCTCACGCGACGCTCTTGGTCAAGCCGCATCTGTCGTTCCACCTCGCGAGCCTGAGTCATCTTGACAAAGTATTGTGCTTTGTTTTCCACCTCCACTGCCCGGTTATTTGGCCATGCCGGCGACACCCGATCCACCCATTCGATGAACCTGCAAGCCTATGTGTGGCGTGGTAGATGTCATCGATCAAGTTGAAAAAAGATAACGAGAAACAAATGATTTAGTTGTGGTCGTTACCACTAAGTCGTCATCCAGGTCAGGACATTTGAAGAACCTACGGCCGTATTTGGCTCGTTGTACTCGATCAGTCCAGACTCCCAACATCGTCCTAAAGCCGCAATGGCACTTCGGGCGCTCATGCCACTCCGGCACTCCAAATGGGTCGAACCTGCAGGAAGACATTGTTGTGTAGTAGTATTGTGATGCCTTGAGGAGGAGATGTGGTATGGAAGACATAGGAGGGAGGCCTTTATGTAGGCAGGTTATCTGGTGCAGTGGGCATAGTCCATGGAGAGGATATTTTCGCTTTTCCTGGATTCCAGTGTAGCAATAAATGGCCCTATGTAGGCTTTTCAGAGACTATAGTCTCGTAATAAATTCATAGTTCGTAGCCTTTTCAGAGATTGGACCATTCAAAGCCTAGAAAGCTAAAGACCTACGCCCCTATATGTGTACAGGCCTACAGGCCTACTCCTGTAAAGGCTAAAGACCTACGCCCTATATGTGTATAGGCTAAAGGCCTACTCCGTCACTGCGCAAAGCTGGCATATGCTGCCTCGTTTTGTCATGTCACTGAGCAAAATCTGAACTCTTTTGTCATGTCACTGAGCAAAGCTGCCCTCTTTTGTCATCTCACTGAGCAAAAGCTGACCTCTTGTGTCATGTCCCTGAGCAAAGCAGGGGCGTGTTGTCATGTCCCTGAGCAAAAGCCTCTTTTTTTGGTGGTCACTGCATTAAGCTGCCCCATTTTGCTATAAGTAGCAGGGTTGGGGTCCCATGACATTGTGAATCGAACAAAGTAGTACCCTCTCTTTCGTGGTGAAACATACCATGTCTGAAGTCGAGGGGCCAGTGGGATTTGGGTCACCGAAGGACGACATTCCCTTAGAAACGAGGGATATGTTCGGTCCGCAGTACCGATTGATACCAAACCGGCGTGCTCAACCACCGTGGCCGAAATGCAGACACAATGAGTACGCGGTCGTCCAGATCTTGGATTCCCCGAACGATGGCGGGCGACGTTTCTTCCGATGCTCACGCTCCGGGGTACAAATTAGTAATGTTACATTTTGTATTGCTTATGGACCCTCGAAGTTTACCGTCATTTTTTGTGCAGATGGCCAAATGCGACTTCTCCCACTGGATCGACCCTCCTCACGAACGGTATGTTGATCGTTATGTGGGTACATTATGGGCTCGAATATGGGACTTAGAGTACCGAATGGAGAATCTCACTGAGGAGAACAACGACCTCCGCGAACAGATGCAACGCGAGAGGGGCAACGAGGAGGTCGTGAATATAGGAAGCTCTTATGATCCCACATGTTGCTGCGCGAACCCGAGCTGCATATGTGCATGCCACTACCACGATGGACAACCACGTCCGAGGCGACCCCCTCAGCATTTCTCCATGTGGGTGCCACGAGGCTCGTTTGACATGTAGGTAAGAAGGTGTATGGTTGTGTTGTGTTTTAGTTGTTGTGTTCGTTGGTGTGTTGATGGCTGTAGTACTTGGTTGTGTTGTCATTTTTTGGTACCCTCCATGTTTACCGTCGTTGCTGTGTTGATGGTTGTAGTACTTGCTATATTTTATGTACGTGCAATCTATGTGTTGTTTCGTGTTGTGACTGGGCAAAGCTGTTTTATTTTAGGTCGTAGCCTTTTCAGCCAATTGTGCTTTTTCAGGAAGCATAAATTCATAAGCAAAAAATTCATAGTTCGTATCATTTGCAGTCGTTTGCAGTAAACATAAATTCATTGCAAAGTACACATAAATATCACATGAATATAACATATACACATACATACAAACAAGTAGCTCATTACAACACGACCCACAAGCCTACACATAAATATCACTGCCTCCTAGCCTTACCCTTACCCTTACCAAGGGCGTCGGTGCCTGGAGTGTAACGGCTAGGCTCCCGGCGGCGTCTGCGTGGTACAGGCTGTGAAGGCTGAGTCTCAGGAGCGCCTACGAGCTGAGACGGGCCTATCTCATCGTAAGTCTGCTGCTCCACCTCGTCGTCGTCCTCACCCCCCTCGTCAGGGAAAGTGTCGCTCGTGGGGGATGAGCTCTGTGCCGTGTAAGACCCTCGCCGCGTCGGGTCTGAAAGTCGTGTCGTAGGCACGTCTACGTCCCTCCCCGCGCCGGTGCTGCAACCACAACGACTAGCCGCACGACGTAGCCGACCTGCTAGCCTCTGTCATCCAACATTTTGTTAACCAACAAGACACGAAGATATTACGTACTAATTTTGTAAGTGGCTTTGTCGAAGCTTACCTCTAGGAAGGTAAGCGTCCGGGCGTCGCCGACTGTCCTGGAGAAATGCTCTATGTCCTGTACGGACTGCTTCAGGGTGTTGCCCTGCAAACAAGCAAAAGAATGGATAATTTGCTATATAGTGATATTTATATCTATTGGAAAATAAGCAATGAGATTGAACATTACCACACGGTCCAGGACTGGTGCCGTCTCCACCTGCGTCCCAAGGCGAGTCGACTGGTCGTACGGCGTGTCCTCGTCGCCCGAGGACGCAATGTCGGCGTAGTCATCCTGAGTCCATTGGCCCTTAAGCTTTGACCGCGTCGCACGCTGGTACCAAACTTGGTACCGCCAGAAGTTCTCGTTGCTGTGCGGCTCGTCGTTGTCGTCCACGTGGTCCTGAAAGTGTCCCCACTCCTCAACGTACACGTGGTGGTGCTGCTCGAAGTCTGTGACCTTCTTCTGTCGCCGACGATCAAATCTGCATGTCACGTAAACCAAACGTTAAAAATAGAAAAAGCTCTGTGCAATTGGAATCCAAGGTTAGAATTGAAATTGCATGCCACTTACTTGTGCAAGGCCACAGACGTGGAGAACTGCGCTACTGGCCACAGCTGCCTCATACCAAACTGGCGTGCAACTCTATGTGGCAGGTGATACTCAACAGCATAGAAACAGATAAGAGGGCACCTCTTCCTGTAGAGGGCCTCGTCTATGCTGCATAGTGCGCTGAACTGAACGGCCTCCACCTCCTGCTCGGCGTACGGCTCCCACTTAACCTGCATTGAAACAATTTAACGTTAAAGGTCATATCCTAACAAATGAAAATCACGATACCAAATGGAATTAACTTACACTGGAGGCCGTGAGCGCATCTAGCTCGTTCGTGTACTCTAGGTAGGCCCTCTTCGTCCGGGCGTAGGGCACTGAGACCTGGTCCCAAAGATATGCAAGTGTCGGACGTCGACGAGGAGGAACCTCTGCGAACCACGGACGAGGAGGCGAAACTGTGGGACGACCAACTGGTAGACGACACCACATCCACAGCTGGAGGAGGTAGAGGCAACCACCTACTGTCGCGTTCGGCGAACTCCGACGACACGCCTCACAGAGGTGGCGGTAAAGGAACGCCAACACCCCGGAAGCCCAGCTGTACTGCCCCGCCGTGTCCCAGTCGGTGAGGCAGTGGATGTACATCCACGACGCGCTGTCCCCCGTGCCGTCGGGGAAGAGAACGCAGGCAAACAAGTGCAGTATCCATGCCCTGCAATTACATGTAAAATGATATTAAATAAAACTATGTCAATTTTAGCAAAAAGCTCGATTAGACGACGAGTTGGCTCGATATCCACCCCTACCTGCAGTAGTAGGTAACTGTCTGCTCGTCCGCGTGTGCAGGACACTCTGCGAAAGTCTGCCGGAGCCATGTGATCAGAATTCCAGAAGTACGATGGACTGCCTCAGCAGGAAGCTCTGTCCCGAGGAACGCCTCTACTTGGGCTCTCCAACCAGCAGGCACGCACGGTCCGATCACTGGACGGCCGTGAATGGCGACACCAAGTATCTTCTGAGTGTCCTGGAGCGTAACAGTCATCTCACCGAAAGGGAGGTGGAAGCTGTGAGTCTCCGGCCTCCACCTACACGATACAAAAAAGAGGAGTACATGTCAGAGAATTTGAGGCGCACATAGCCGACCAACAATGAACATGCAAGTGGAGCAATGGTTTAGGAGAATACCTGTCAATCAGTGCAGTGATGGCCGGGGGGTTGAAGGTGGGCAACCCACGGCGAACCTGGTAAGAGATGGCGTCTAGGCCAGCCCTCTCCAGGAAGGGGGTGTACCTCTCGTCGTACCGCATGTCCAGGAACCCGTCATGGGTTCGAGGACGAAGGATGGACAGCTCCTGTATAGAATAGAACACTTTTTTTTGTTAATGCATCAACATAAATAATTAATTGTACAAGAAGTGATGAAGCCAGTACCATCCCCTCCGCGGTGAGCCGTCCTCGGTGGTTCTCCTCGTAGTGCGCGTCTAGCAGGTGGAATTGCGCCATCCTACAACAAAAATTGAATTGTCAGTCCAACATATAAGTAAACAACAAATTGAACATGCATAAAATATGGAAAGAATAAGAAATTAAACAATAAACATAGCAAATTGCATATGGGAAAAATAACTAGACGAACTATGAAACATAACGAATAACAAGCACTCGCACCTGACTAAGTGGCCAATGGCATGTGCGTGAATTGTGGCCAAGTCTACCACATCTGCTACATTGGTTCTGCTCGGGGTTAGTAAGAAAGGGGGTTGCTCTCCCTCGCCTCGTTGTTCCTTGAAGCTGATCCATAACCATCTTGTGTCTCGTCCTTTTCCTGGTTCCACGTTTGTTCCAACGGCTACCCGTATCCGCAATGTATTTGGGCCCGGTGTACGGTGGCCACTCTCCCTCATCCCGATAAGGCTCGAAACGGGGAGACCACGTAAGCACAAGGTTGTCAACACTGAACTCCCGAGGTATCTTGCTCTCGTAGTCAAAGTTGCGATGCCTCGCTGCTGCCACATAATGAGAACATGGAAAGTGGTACTGCCTCGGTTTACCACATGTGCATGAGAAATCAATAAGGACAACCTTATGCCTCCTCGTCGGCCGGAGCTCTCCATCGGTCGTTGTACCACCCCTTTCTACAACCTCGTAAGTGCCCGTGGAGTTGTCAAAACACTGTACCTCATGTGCCTCAGCCCTCGCCTTTGCCTTTTCAAGGTGACGCTTCGGTTTTGGCGCCCATCTCTCTTGTTTACTCTGTAGCGCCATTGCATGTGTGTGTCTTTCGTTGAACCAGACAACAAGCTTGTAAAAGGTGAATGATACTATAGCATTGACGGGCATACCACGTATACCCCTAAGCAAGTTATTGAAGGATTCGGCCATATTGCTTGTCTGAAACTCGTACCTCCAGCCACCATTGTCATGAGCCATTGTCCATTTGTTTACATCTCTCATCAATCCCGACAACCACTGTCTACCTTCTGCGGTAGTTGCAGTATTAAGCTGCTCCAACTTCTCCTGGAAGAACTTGACCTCAAGCATTCGAGCGACCTCCTCGAACAGAGGAAAGTTATCCTTCCTACCATCCTTACGGAGTAGATTCTCGGCAAGATGCCGAGTGCACCAACGGTGGTGCAAAGGTGGATACCCCGGTATCTGCTCTTGTACGGCAGCAAGTATGCCCTGGTGTCTATCAGATATGACACCCACCTCCCTACCAGGGCCGACCACGTGCCTCCGAACGAGCCGCAAGAACCATCCCCAGCTGTCTTTGTTCTCCCTCTCAACCAAAGCAAACGCCAAAGGAACCAACGTGTTGTCTGCGTCACACGAAATGGCTATCAGAAGTGTGCCCTGGTACTTGCCAAGAAGAAACGTACCGTCAATGGAGAAGACGGGACGACAATGCCGAAAGGCCTCGATGGACTGAGCAAAGCACCAGAAAGCACGGAAGAATATCTGCATCCCATCTTGAGTCCATTCGTTTGGTTTCGGCACGTACTCATAATGCATGCCTGGATTAACCGCTTTGATTGCATTGAAGAGTGCTGGCAACTGCAAGTACCCATCTTCCCAGTCCCCATATATCATCTTCCTGATGCGTTGCTTTGCCCTCCATGCTTTTCCATACCTTATCTCGTATCCAAATTTCTCCTTAACAATCCCAGCAAGTGTCTTCACCTTCATATTGGGTTCTCCCTTTACTATGTGACACAGTGACTTGGCAATAATGGTAGAGGTCAACTGCCGATGCTTCTGTTTGAGCTCTGCTTCGGCACAAGTGTGTGGGCCAACGATTCTTGTGATCTTGAATTTTCCCGTGTTCTTCTGTTTCCTAGCACAAACCCTCCATTCACATGTTTCCTTCTCGCACACAATTGTGTACCTCCGCTCCACATAAGAATGCCTCACCTTGAATGGCCTTTTACGAATCACTGAATACTCCTGCAGCCACCTTCTCAATGCAGACAAGTCCTCAAACATCATGCCCTTCTCAATTGTCATGCTTAAACCGGCCTCAGGAGCATCTAGCAGCTCGTCATCCCTTCCTTCTGCATAAGCCCCATGAGAATGCCTAAGATCGCTGAATTCATGAACTGATGGATCCCGGCCAGGGTAATAACACCTGATCAGCTCAATATCACTTTCGGTCAGCTCTCCAAAAGGGCGGTCATCGTCAGATTCAACGGCCCTTGCGATCTCGTAAGGCTGCAGATCATCCACACTATTGGAGTCCCTGCAGACTTCTTCAACGTTGCTAGATGGAGCAACGGGAGGAACACCAACATTATCAGAAATGTCTCCTGCATCATAAGCACAAAAACGATGGGATTGAGACAAAAAAAAGCAATGACGACAAAAGGCTAAAGTGTTGCTCGACACTTACTGGGATGATTCTGGGTCAATCCCATCTCCTGAGGGGCCGCCACGACATCATCAGCCCGACATTCAACTCGAACTGGTTGAGAAATCTGAACCTCGTTCGGGGCAGATAGAGCATCGGGCACCTCAGGCACTTCTTCCACATCCACCGCAAGATCCAGTAACGGAGGGTCAAAGGGTGCCTGATCACCTAGTTCTGGTGAATAACCGTGAGGGGTTGGTTCAATAGACACCTTCCGCACAACAAGGTCCAAACATTTTAACTCATTCCTCATAACCACTTTGACATATTTGTCCCACTCATCCTCACAACCAATTAAGATCAACCGCCTGAGAATTGTGTCTTTCGAACCGAAGTGAAGTAACCCCTCAACTGTGATGCTCTCCTCGTTTCCATGACAATGTAGCTTCTCCCGGGCCCTAGCAACCAACTCACTAAACGACGGCCGATCACTGAACATCAGAGGCACCCTTTGCATTTCAACAAATTGAACATTTCCATAATCATCACTTGTCACACTGCCTCCATGATATAGGGTTACTACGTTGTCCATCTAGTTCATACACAAAACCAAACTCAATACCTTTAAGCGAAATTTTGGATAAATCACATGCATACTTGTTTAAGCAATAAAATATCTAAATGAACCCTTTCCCATTCAAACATCTATATATCTAATAGGATCCAGATATAGTCACATGAGATTTTCAGTTATAATATGCAGCCTACAATGTCTTTTTTGGAGTCAAACAGAACCACCAATATTTATCTACATATTGTATTAATCACACCAATATTACAGTACAGCTCATATGAACTTGCATTGGGGACACATCAAGAAGCTCTTCGAATTCCTCCAACTAGTCCTTACCGGTGGCCAAAAAGAACACATTGTCATTGACATGCCTAGCGTTTATAAGCTGCTGTGGTTGAATTGAACTTCTACCAAGAACCATATGTCTAGCTAGTTTCTGTCAAATGAATGGCTTTGGTAGTCCTTAAGACTCTTAAGCAAAGCATAAGGTCACATTTGTACAGAAAACATGGCAGAGAAGAGCAGGAAAGGATTGACGGGCATCTACCTTTGCGGCAGTTCCTTCCCTTGCGGGGAGGGGAGGAGGATCCGTGCAGGCGGTCGGAGACACGGGGAGGCGGCCGGGCGCAGACGCGGGGAGGCGGGCGGCCGGGCACAGACGCGGGTGGCCGGAGGCCGGGCGGCACCAGGGGGCGGCGGCCGGAGACGCGGGGCGGCGGCCGGGCGCAGACGCGGGGAGGCGGGCGGCCGGGCGCAGACGCGGGCGGTTGGAGACGCGGGGAGGCGGCCGGAGGCCGGGTGGCACCAGGGGGAGGCGGCCGGAGATGCGGGGCGGCGGCCGGGCGCAGACGCGGGGAGGCGGGAGGCCGGGCGGCAAAGGGGGCGGCGGCGGGAGGCCGGGGACGCGGGCGGGGAGGGGAGGCGGGCGTCCGCGGCGGCGGGGAGGGGAGGCGGCGGCGCGGAGGCGGGCAAGAGCGGACAGAGGAAAAGAACTGCACCCGTGACCCGCCGTGCCCCAGGAAAAGGCCGCATGCTCGGCGCCAAGATCCATGGCTCCGAGCTCGGCGCCGTGGTCCATGGCTCCGAGCTCGGAGCCATGACCCACGGCTCCGAGCTCGGAGCCATGGACCACGGCGCCGAGCTCTTGCCACGTCAGCGCCACGCAGGCCACCACGCTGGAGTGGGCCTGCGACCTCGGAGCCGTGGACCACGGCGCCGAGACGTGTTACCTCGGCGCCGTGGGTCACGGCTCCGACCCCCTGGGTCCAAAAACGGAATTAAAACCACCAGGGGTCTAAATGTGAATATTTTTCAAAAAAAAGGGTTTAAATACAAAAAATTCGGGCATAATTGTATTTCTAGTCCTCTTCTTCACCGCGGCAGCAGCGGCAGGATGCCTCTACTGCAGCAGGTCCTACTGTGGTGCTTAAACCCAGCAGCTACTGCTACAATACCGTAACGCGGTAGGATTAACTAGCCCACAGGCGTATGTATAAGCTGCTCCCATCTAGCATGTCTTGTCACAGTCCTACAGCGCAGTAGATCCTGTTGAGGTGTGATACGGCTACCACTCTCGTAAGCGATTAGCTACGGTCTAGACTACTGCTGCGATAGAGGAGTATAGCATATACACAAGTTACCTATAGTTGCTAGTTGCTACCATGGTTGTCCTGAGGACCAAAAGTGTAATTTCGCATGAGAGAAGACTAAAATTGCAAAAAAAAAAAGAGGGCTAGCAGCCAAAAGTGTAATAGCTTGTCACAACACGCGCAGCAAATGGTGGTCAATTGCCAGTCACCAAGGCGCGGTTAGTGGGAAATTAACGGAGCAATGATTCTGCACCAAATGGTATGCATGTATATCTAGTGTCCTTGTCTGTGGATCCAACTTTGGGTGAGATTTTTTTGGCTAGAGACTTATAGCTTATGACTTAAATATTTAAATTCTAACTATTCGTTAGAGGCAGTATACAGAAGAAAATAGTCGTATGTAATTTTAGCCGATACAGCTAAACTCAGTATATTTTTTACTACAATTTTTTTATTAACCACATCTTGAAAAAATATACCGTTTAAAAGTTAGTTACTGTAGACAGTATAAGCATAAGTCAAATTTAAACCCAAAAGAACCCGACCAAATCCTTTACATTTCTGCTTTTCTTCTGGCTGCTAACAAAGATTTGGTTTTATGGTAATAAGTGTTTTCTTTTGACTCTAAAAAAAACAACAAATCGGTCACTTTGCTTCTGCACCTTTCTCCTCTCCTCCTGAATTTTCTTGTCTCACTTGATGAATCCCATGCAACAAGTGGGATTAAACAAGAATGGGAAAAGAATCAAGAATGTAATTACTCCCTCCATTCTTTTTATTTAACGTTTTTGATTTTTTAAGTCTTTAAGATACGACTTTAACCGTAACTTTTTATAACTTTATATTAAGATATACTAATAAAATTATGATATTACGAAAGTATTTTTAACAATAAATCTAAAGATATAATTTTCGTACAACCAATCTAGAAAGTTTTAAATATGTTGGTGATTAAACTTTAGAAAGTTTAACGGCACGGATTCTAAAAAGTCAAGTAAAAAAGAATGGAGGGGATATTGTTGTTGAGATACGAACTATGTGGAGGCAAAGAATCTCGGCGCAAATTTAATATTTTTCAGAGGAAAATTTATACATACATATATATATATATATAGGGAATGTATCTAGTGCTAATGCACTATTCGGTGCTAACATGTGAACTCTGCTTATGGACCATCGGATGAACCTCTAACGGCCTAGATCTTTGAAGGTGTAAGCACCCAATCCACTTATACGCTTTTGCAAAAACCCCCTACCGGTTCAGTTTTTTTTCCCGGCCACCGCCGCCTCCCCGTCTGACTCGCGCGACGCCTGGCCTCCCTCTAACCCTAGCTCTCCCTGACCCCGATTGCTCACCGCCGCCAGAAATCTCCACGCCACCTCCCTCCGCGCCGCGCCCCTCCGCCGCTGCCCTCCTCGGCCCCTCCACGCTGCCTCCCTCCTCGTGGCGCCCCTCCGCTCCGCGCCCCTCCTCGTGGTGCCCCTCCGCGCCGCGCCCCTCGACGCCCCTCCCCATCCCCCACTGTCCCCCCGGCACCTCCCTCCCCAGCCCTCGGCGCCGCGCCCCTGCTCCCTCCCCGGCCCTCGGTGACGCCCCTCTTCCTCCCCCGAGTGCCGACGCCGCGCCCTGGCTCCCCGTCTCGCTCTGACCCCCGCGCCTCCGCCCTCTCCACCAGGACCGGCGCCGCCCCTGCATCCCGCACTGGACCACCCCGCCGCCGCCTCCATCTCCACCAAGACCGGCGCTGCGCCTGCATCCCGCCACTGGACCACCCCGCTACCGTCGTCCTCTCCACCAAGACCGGTGCCGCCGCCCCTCTCTCCACCAAGGCCAGGGGTAATTGGATTGCTTGTGTTCGTTCTGTGAATTATGTTTCTTGTTCTGAAGACGTGATCTGTGCGTCCGCAATTGCTAGGCCGAGGCAGCGCGAGGCAGATGTGGGAGAAGATGAACAAGGCCGAGGCAGATGTGGTGAGGGGATCTGGAGCATGCCTCAATCGGTGCTGGCTCTGGCCAAGGTGCAGCCTCCAATCTGCATGAAGTTTTTGTCAAGATCCATGAATGCTAGAGTGGACACCTTCATCCAAACCCTGTCGTCAAAGACATAGTATTTGTTTTCATTTCTACTATTAGGTTCGCACCTAGTATGATCAGCTTGATGATCGTGGACATTGTAGCGATTTGGTTACTTCCGCTTGTGCTGTTACATTGTTTCTGATTCCCATAGAAGCTTCATCTGAATGGTGAAATTGTCATGTTCTGAGGTAGGTCATTTTGGTAAAAAAACCTAGACTTATTACTGGTATGTTATTTTGGTCTTTCAGAAGGTATTTGCTGATTACTCAAACTCTGCAGTTATTCCCATTTGAATGTTCTTCTAATTATGCAATTCGTATTGCAAACAAGAGGCCTATACAGAGGAAAATGTATGGCAAAATTTATAGGCTTGCTTCTTGGTTATAAGGAATTTCCAGCAGCACGTCTTGCGAACACATGCCAATTGCATAATCTTACAGCGAGAAACTTATACAACACACTCGATACAACCTCCCGAACCATAAGATTACTTATTGTCATGAACGAAAGCACGCAGGTATAAAGCACAGAGGAGCGCAACACCAACAGTGCTAAAGCTCAAGCAGTGATGCAGGTTTGACAGTCAAATCTTCCTTGCTAAATAATTCAGCCATCGATAGTAACAATAGAAAGTAAACACTGAGTCACTGATACAAAAAAAATGCAATGATGAGAAAATGGCGAAATACGATGTGTTTAACCACAAATAAGATAAGCATCACCACTACAATAGCTCTTAACATCGTACATAGGACTCACATTAACAGGCGTCTCTTCATTCCAAAAGCAGACACATGTAGAGAATGTATCCAAAACCTAATGTTTACCTCTCTATAAAGCAGCATCAACAATTCTTCCATGTAGAGAATATGCTTTATGTAAACATCCTAACCAAAACAAACTTGATGAATATAATAATCTCCAATTAAGCGGGACCCCTAGCTCTTCCTGTTTCCCTGAAGCAGGTAAGTATATCAGTGCTGGCTGGCTGGTGCAGCAAACAAAGTATATAAGTTAGGGAAATATAACAAATATTTTTGTTAAGAAGATGTATAACCTTAAGAATGTGGTCAATGTGTTGTCGTCCTCAAAGGGCAATTACGGCTGTCATGGTACACAATCTCCTTGCATGACCTACACAAGCGTGGCACCTTTCCTTTGTTCTCAACATTGTCATTTTTCTTCTGCCCCGGCTTTATTCTCTTGCATCTACCCTTAGAGTTAACGTTGTTTGGTGGCTTTATGTTGACTTCCTTAGGGATGGGACAACCTGCAAATGCTTCAATCTCTTCAGCCTTACTTACCACATTCTCAGCAATCAGAGGAGTCATTTCTTCCCTAAATTTGACAAACCGATCACTAAGAATTTTAAGCCCTCATCTGTTCCTCTAGCACGGTGAATTAATTCCTCCATATTCATACGTATTTCTGATGCCAACTTGTCTTTAGCTATTTCTATTGCACTCCTCGGTTTTTCTTGTAACAAATTGCCTTCTCCATCAAAGACATCCTCCTTAGTTACCATTTTGGTCCACCTCTTCAACACAAATGGGCTTGGTATCTCCTTAAGTGATGGACTTTGCAACACACGAACAATATGGCGGCAAGGGATTCCAAATGACTCGAAGAACATGCAAGAGCATTTGGCATCTTTTGTTGTAAGGTTACAGCGTACCTCTCTGACTTTGTTTGAGCCATCACTAACTATTGAGATTTTGTACTGTCCTACAGTTTCCATGTTTTCCACAATACAATGCTCCCGAGCAGCACACACTTCTTTCTGAAAGTCAGTGAACACAGCGAACGTGAAGACCTCACTTCCATGCTTTTCTATTGCCCAAGTAGTCTGCAACACAGGCATTGTGTGCAACGTGGCATTGTCAGCCAACAACTCATTCTGACGTTGTTCTTCCACTGCATTAATAAATCTGATCCAAAACTCCACTAAAGTTTTTTTTGAATCCAATAAACCGATTGAAGAAAGAGTTAGAACTCTCTGATCTAGAAGTGGTTCTAAGGATTCCCGCCAAGAATATATCTTTGAAGTAAGCGGGTACCCATGATGCACGGATTCGGTACCGAGTAGCCAACCACTCATTGGATTCCAAACCAAAATCAGAAATAATGGAAGAAAATTGTTCCTCAAATTCCTCTGGAGTTTCTGAAGCCCATACACATGAGTTAACACGTTGGTACAATAAAGGGTTTTCTCTCAAATGTGGTGGTACCTTCATTGGAAGCTTTTGCAAAATGTGCCACATGCATAACCTATGAATGCTAGTAGGGAAGACAGTGGAAATTGCAGTCTTCATTCCAGTATCTTCATCAGTTATGATGAGCCTAGGTGCAACTCCTCCCATTGCTTTCAAAAATGTACGAAACAACCATATATATGTCTCAGTCTTCTCATTACTTAGTAGTGCAGCCCCAAGTAAGACACATGCTTTATGGTGATTTACTCCAGTGAATGGTGTGAAGATCATGTTATAATGGTTGGTGTTATACGTAGAATCAAACGATACAAGATCTCCAAAATGGACATAATTCTTCCGACATGTACTATCCGCCCAAAATGCATGTACCAATCTGCCCTTGTCATCAACAACATAATCAAAGTAGAATGAAGGATTTATGTCATTCTTCTTACTCAGGTTATCAATAAACATCTGAGCATCCGATGACTTAATACAACTTCTTAACTCTTTATGATAATTCTGCAAGTCTCTCCTCGTGCATCCTACATTCTCAAATCCACCCTCACTAATACGGAGATATCTATATGCCCCACTTGTGCCGATGCCTCCTTTATGACATGTGATTAATGTACGCTTGACCTTCTCATTTACTTTCCTATTAGACCTTATCAGCTGTTGTTTGCTAGGTGATACCAACTCATGTGTATGAGATTCAATAAATGTTTCCACCCTAAACTTATTGTCAGCAGTGCGTTTGACAGCTAGAATTGCCTCACATCCACACCTACTTAGCTTTCTAACATATTTCTTTTTCTTTGACTCCGTGTTATTGTCCTTACCTTTCTCAGATCGGAAGCCTTGTCTAGAGCACATCCATCGATTCCATCTTATGACACCATTGACAATCGTATGTGGACCAACACGGACTCCAAATCCGGCTGAATGTGCATATGTCTTGTAGAATTCCTCTGCAGCTTCTAAGTCATCAAAAATCATCCCTTCAAATGGCTTGATAGTTGCGTCAACATAGGGTGTATAAGAAGAACCCTGCAATGCAAGGATTAAATGTGAAGCGTGATGGATTGACATATGGGGTAAAACACATGCACACAACATGATACTTACTACGAATGGAGTAATGCCGCTCTTTTTCGGGGTACCACAATGAATTAACTGGTGGGGAGGTGATCCCAATGCCACGCTCTCATCGGCCACAGATTCCATGCCTCCTACAACGCTCTCATCGGCCATATATTCCATGCCTCCTAACATAATAAAGTGTCAAAGGAAACAATAAAAAACCTAATATAAATCTAATATAGGACATATATACGCAAGTGATTGAAAATTAGTAGTTTGTACACTAGTAAAAAATCTGTGCCGGCCAGCTGACATAAAATGAAAATGTGATATACTAGCAACATAATAAAGTGTCAAAGGAAACAATAAAAAACCTAATATAAATCTAATATAGGACATATATACGCAAGTGATTGAAAATTAGTAGTTTGTACACTAGTAAAAAATCTGTGTCGGCCAGCTGACATAAAATGAAAATGTAATATACTAGCAACATACTACTATACAACTTCATCTGAAATCGATCTTGCAGGAACACAACCATGAGATCTTGCGTTCAATACTAGTACCTCTTCATCATGAGATCGATCTTGCGTTCAATACTAGTACCTCTTCATCATGAGATCGATCTTGCAGGACACAACCATGCATGCATGCTGAATCTTACAAAAAAAAAAAAATAGAACACAAACGGCGCAGACTGAATCTTACAGGAACGGCGCTTGCGTGGAACAGCGCGGGAGGAGCGAGGCGAATCACGGTCACGGCGCTCCTGAATCACGGTCACGGCGCTCCTGAATCGCGTACGTGAATCACGGTCAAGGCGCTCGCGTGGAACGGCGCGGGAGGAGCGAGGCGAACATGCGCCGTCGCGCGAGGAGGGCGTGAGCGGCAGATCAGGCGAGAGGGAGGCCAGGCATCGCGCGAGTCAGACGGGGAGGCGGGGGCCGGGAAAAAAAACTGAACCGGTAGGGGGGTTTTTGCAAAAGCGTATAAGTGGATTGGGTGCTTCCACCTTCAAAGATCTAGACCGTTAGAGGTTCATCCGATGGTCCATAAGCAGAGTTCACATGTTAGCATCGAATAGTGCATTAGCACTAGATACGTTCCCATATATATATATATATATATATATATATATATATATATATATATATATATATATAGGACGAGTGTTTCATGCACCATGGTGCTTAGGCACCAATATCAATACCCGTTGATTTGCTTCGAGATTCGCAACGTTTAATGTGGGTATCTTCATATACCCATTAAAAAAGTATATTTGAGATATCAAACTCCGAAAAAATTTAAATTCAATTTCAGTTTAATTAGTTTGAACTATTTTTATGGTATATACTCGCTGTAGTTGCATTGAACTCAAAAGTAGTTCAAACTAGTTTGAACTGAGTTCAAAACTAACTTACCATAAATATATCAAGGGTATAAAACATTTTCATACCCAAACTCAAAAAAATTATCAATCATACACGTGTATCGGATGTTGGTGCCTAGGCACCATGGTGCATTACGTAATTTTCATATATATATATATATATATATATATATATATATATATATATATATATATATATATATATATATATATATATATATATATATATATATATATATATATATGACGCTGAAATGGGACACCTAGGTGCCCAGACACCTAGGCTCCATGCCGTTAGATTGCTTTTAGATACGTGCTAGAGCAATGGTATGTATGGTATGTAATATATTAGGCATGCTAAATCAATCATGGAAGAAAAGTCTTAATCATGGATGGAAAGTCTCAATCACACTAGCACGCATCTAAAAGCAATCCAAAGGTAGGGAGACTAGGTGTCCAGACACCTAGGTGCCCCTTATATATATATATATATATATATATATATATATATATATATATATATATATATATATAGGACGAGTGTTTCATGCACCATGGTGCCTAGGCACCAATATCAATACCCGTTGATTTGCTTCGAGATTCGCAACGTTTAATGTGGGTATCTTCATATACCCATTAAAAAAGTATATTTGAGATATCAAACTCCGAAAAAATTTAAATTCAACTTCAGTTTAATTAGTTTGAACTATTTTTATGGTATATACTCACTGTAGTTGCATTGAACTCAAAAGTAGCTCAAACTAATTTGAACTGAGTTCAAAACTTACTTACCATAAATATATCAAGAGTATAAAACATTTTCATACCCAAACTCAAAAAAATTATCAATCATACACGTGTATCGGATGTTGGTGCCTAGGCACCATGGTGCCTTATGTAATTTTCCTATATATATATATATATATATATATATATATATATATATATATATATATATATATATATATATATATATATATATATATATATATATATATATATATATATATATATATATATATATATATATATATGCATTGAATTCCATGCAGGCTAAGCAAGCAAGCATCACTGCAAAGAATCCAACCGCGGAGGTTATCACGTCATCTTACATAAACAGGACCACAGCAGGAGGTGCGAGCTCCTGTACAATGTGACCTGTTCTTTGGAGATCCCGAGCGGACGGGGCAAGTATCTGTGATTCTACGTGGGCCCTCATCTCCTGCCCCGTGGATTCTCTTGGCACATGTAGCTTTTTTTTTTTCAAATTTAGCTTTTGAACTTTTTTAACAAATATAATCTCCCGGAATTCGACCTGCTATTAATGTGGGTATTTCTGTTTCCAAAGAAGGATCCGCGGCTCAAATTAAAGTCATGAAACAAGTAGCTGGCAAATCAAAATTGGAACTAACTCAATTCGCAGAGTTACTGGCTACCCAATATTCGGGGGATCCCTTTCCTAAGCCCATACGTCTTTCCGTGGGTCTTAGTGTAACCGGTTTGTCGGGAATCCGTGAGTTCGATAGTTGTGTTAGGCGACACAACATGTATCGCTTACCGCGCTACAGTAGTTCGACAGCACCTATCACCATAAATCGGCATATCACATGTAATCAATTAGCATTAATTAATCATTATTGCCACTAATTACTGTTGATTAACCATGATTAGCGTTAATTAAGCACCACAATGAATTAATTAGTGCTAATTAAGCATAATTAGTGCTCACTGTGCGGTGGCCAGCGCACCTGCCGAGCTAGGTATCTACCGAACTTGATAAGTCCACGAAGAGAACTAGAATTGCAAAACAAATGTTCGAGGATCAAATCTAAAAAAGTTATTACAATATTATATGCCTAAACAGTTCTATGAACCATCCTAGGATGACAAGCAACCCATGGGGCCGCACCTTGGAATCATTGGTCTTCTCTGGCTGTGCCGATGTGGCAGCATGTGTAGTACAATAGTACACGTTGGTCACTAAAGAAACTGAAGTTTTCAACATCACAACATAGGCACCAGAGATTGTGGAATCAAATTCTAATAAACCTAGAATTAACTTACAAACAACTGTTGCACCGAGGTAAAATTTAAACCATGGTACAGTATTTAGCAAGGAACCGAAGTATCTCACTGGTTGGAGTACTAACTATTGACATACGAAAGATTGGATTGGTAAAACCATAATTAGTAGAAGATAACTCATTGTAATGTGAATTTAGAGTAAGGTTAGTCTAAAGATCATTTACACTTGTGTCAAGCAACAGGTGATTTTTTCTTCTATTTAGCAAATGGTATACTAAGTCAGACATCAAAGTCTAATGGTTCCACTAAACTATTAAGAAAACGATGAGACAAAAAGGTTAGTACTAGGATAGAAAAATCGAAATATTAGCTAAATCCCAGCAAGAGCGACACAAATTCCCAACAGAATAAGGCAAAACTTCATTATCAAACTGTGCCAAGTTTGATTGGGCATAATGGTTGGCTAGTAAAACCATTATCCACCCTTACAAGCAAATGATGTAATCTATATTCATGGACCCATGAACAGAGTGGTTTTACTCCTTATCTCCCAATGGAACCCCAATTGCATTCCCAAATCAAACCATAGATACCTCTCATTTGCTTACACAAGCTAATTAAGAACTGTTAGACAGTGCAAATATCTGCAGGGCAACAACCACAGGAGAATTCAGCTCATGTCTTTCAGATCCTACACACCTGTATTCTGCGCTTATCTCTCCTCTTTCAGTTTTACACACAATCTGTACTTATATATATCTTCCTGACAAATGATAAGCTACAGTTTTCTATTGCCTCAAAAATTGTTTCCAACAAGAACCATAGACTTATACAACGATCTAATATATGCCACGTTTCACATTATTAATGGAAAAACAGCTGTTTGATTACATGTCTAACTCGACTAATTAATTGTTGATGTGCCGTATCTAAAGTTCTAAACCAGTAAGGGGAAAAAACCAGGAGTGGGAAAAAGTATCAAGCATTGCATGCAACTCGATGGATGTCTCTTGCAATTTGACCGGTTTTGCTTGGGAGTTAGTGGCCGAATTTACCTATCAATTTGCTTGTTGGTGCGTAAGATGGAATAAAAAGACGGGCAAGTTGGTGAGTGGATGCATAGAAACGGGTCAGAGGGTGCAACTAATTTGTCAAGCAGTGACTGGTGGACCAACCTCCAATTTTTGCCTAGTTCACCGTACACCGCGTGCTGTAGGAGTTTATGGCGCATATACACACAAATGACGCTGAAAGTAGAATGTGTGTACCTCGGGGCTCCACCTGTCCACCAATGTGTATCTAAAATTCTGTAATTTTTCAAGTTCATTTGCTATATCTAAAAATTCAAACATTACCTGGTAATTGTCAAATTTTTTAGTACCGTTAACGGTGGATAAAATTGCAAAAAAACACAATTAGGTACGTTATGTCGGGAGACTATACATAAAATTTTGTAATTTTTTGAACTCATTTGCTATATTTAAAATTTGAAACAAACAGTATACAAAAAATTAAGGCATACAATTAAGCCGACTAATTAGCCTTCTTAATTACTTGTTGTCTGCCCATGGGGCGGCAGGCCGCTGTCGTCTGGTGGTGGGGCGGTAGGCTGCCTGCCGCTGCCGGCGCGCCCACACGTCAGCTTTGCAGCATGGCCACTCGACAAAAACACTATTTTTACAAATATGATATACAAATTGCTATTTTCGTAATTACAGATGTAAATAATGCGATATATACCAAAAACTCTTGCTGTAGCGAGAATACACGGAAGTTCCATACGGTCCTACTATATTGTGTGAGAAAGCCTTTGCAACTGCAAGACCACAAGGTTGTGGTGTGTTTTTTCCTGCGATTACAATGAGTATTCTCTTTATTTTTTGTCCATGTAACTTAAAAGGTGGTGCTCAGTTTGATGATGGTTTATAACTTTTTGACTATATTTAGTTTATTTTTCACTGTAACTGTTGGTGACTTATTTGGCATAATTAAATTTAAAAAATTTAAAAATAAAAAACAGGTTAGTCTATCATGAACAATACGAAGGAATATGGGGAAAAAGGGAAGGCAAAAAATCCCAAAAAAGCCAAAAGTCTAAAAAATACGAAATAAAAAGGAATAATGAATTAAAAACTAGAAGCTAAAGCTAAAACGAGCGAGATCAAGAATTGATGTTTTCCACTCATCATCATGGAAGACAACATGATCACTTCCTTTTTGTTTTAAAGGGACCTAGATTTCAACAATTAATCGATAATGAGATCAAGTGGTCCTAAGCATGTACAAGGCATGTTCTTTCGGGCTATGACTTATTAGTTTAATGAATAGTAATTGCCGAGAGAAATTAAAAACCACTCAAAAGAGAGAAAAAAGGGCCATAGACTTCCTCCTTGTGCAGTTTTTACCCATTGCAACCAATCCCCAGTCAATTGTGCCCGCTAATCAATTGTTAGTTGCCTATCACAGACAAGTTCGAGTAAGGTGTAGCCTCAAATCGTCGTCTCGATCTAATAGTTTGTACACTGTCTGCACTTCCTGTTCAATTTATCAGAGTCATGTGCTCTACATGTACACTTCATGCATAATGCTAACACAGTAGCAATCACCAGGACTGTTGATAACAAGCCCAGAAAACAAATTTTTAGGCGAAAACAATCTAGGAATGGATTTGATTTGATTTTTGGTGAAATTAGCGCTTATGTGGCTCAGCCGGTCACCCCCTCTGAATAACGAAGGACAGATGGGTAAGCCTGCAGATTACAACTCAAGCTTGGGAAAAAGACATGACGATATGCATATAATTGCACTCGCACCTACCCTTGAAAGTTTTTCTACCGGATTGTGTTTCCTGGGTCTACATCACCAGTGATTGCTAAAAGCTTGTGACTCACCAGGATTTAATCAACGAAAAATCCTCACAAGCACTACTACATTTCAATGTATTTACGCAGTTATGGGAAGGTACTTGATCGCAGGATATTTTCACTAACTAAGCAAAAGAGAGGCCATGAGTTCGATTCCGAACTCTCTCTCAATTTCTTAGCTTTCTTCCGAGTCCCTGACGAGAATGCAAGATCTTACATTAGCGTGTTTGACGTGAGATGTGTGCTGCTAACAAATCATATATACCTGTTCTTTAAGTCAAAAACTGACGGTTTTTGACTTTTGCTATAGTACCTAACTTTCAAACGAAGTATTTTCTTAAGATGGGGTCTATAAGTTAAACGATCTACACGTTAAAAGCCAACATCTGTACCAGCCAAAATCGCAAGTGAGTATCTGTCTCTCCGTAATCTGTACCATAAACAACCAAAATTTAAAAATTTCAGCAAAAAACCATAAGCCGCAGCCGAAGCGAACAGGCCATACTATATTTGCTTGAAACACTTCTACGGGTTCTGTAATATGCTGGGCTCTTGCGTGAACCTGAACCCAATATTGCACGTAACTTGTATCTGTCCCTGCACTCGTGGCCACCAGGCAATTGCTGCTGCATTGACAAATCTGAAAAATCGAAAAGCAACTTTTAAAAGCTGAAAAGAACAGGGCTATTGCATGTAACTTGTATCTGTCCCTGCACTCGTGGCCACTAGGCAATAGCTGCTGCTTTGACATGTGTGTGGTGTGGGCGCGACCATGGGCGACCAATGGTCGGTTGCTTGTATCGTGTTGTCAAAGCAG
Organism: Dendrocalamus latiflorus; assembly: GCA_017311315.1. Classification (NCBI taxonomy): domain Eukaryota; kingdom Viridiplantae; phylum Streptophyta; class Magnoliopsida; order Poales; family Poaceae; genus Dendrocalamus; species Dendrocalamus latiflorus. The sequence continues at coordinate 5,764,422 of CM029654.1, forward strand.
CAACGGCTTGCAGGCGATGCAGACGTGATGGAGATAGAAGCATTTGTAGCTGTAATCAGAGATTCAGGGTCAAGAGGCACAGCACTGAAAATGACTTGCTTGTACCTGGGGAATCAGGACTAGTGCGTTGTTCTCAACTGAAACACATGAAATCACTCTAGCTATCGCAATATTATTTCGAAACAGTAAAAACCAGACATATTGGCTTGTTCAGATAAGTGGGAGCGTCTCCATTCCCAGCTGCTGCGTCCTTCTTTTCAACTTCTAAAAACTAATTTCCGACTTTTTTTTACAGTAATTAGTTTTTAAATAGAGTGTCTTTTTAATACATGGTCTATAAGTTGGTTATAATACATACTGTACCGATTTTATTTATATTGATCAAAATCGTAAGTAAGTTTATGTTACTTTATACTTTCTCACAAACAGCTCAAAAACTATAAACCACAACAAAAAAAAAACTATAAACTGAAACCAAAAAAATGAACAGACCCGCTAAGGGAATTCCAACGGAGAGAGAACTTGGTTTAGCATCCATGCCAAGCATTGTCGGTGTGGTCGCTAGGGCTCGGAAGCCTGGCATCCGAGCTACGCTTGTGCACTGGTGCTAACTCATTTTATTGTTCACATGTAAAAATGAATTTTAAGACATCCGTATCACCGACCACCTATGGATGCTGCTAAGGGTTACTTACAGCAAAAGTAGCTAAATAATTTGTATCTTTGAGAAAGTAGCGGAGGGTTCCACATCAGCACCCACTTTGCTAGGGGATAAAGATGCGTAGGCTGAAAAGCACGTCGTGGTGTGAATCACTCTAAATAGCTGCACCGTCACACATGATCGAGAGATGGCAAGGTTCAGCATCTGACACATTTTCTCTGAAATTTCCTTCTTTACGATGCTAGGACGGTTGGAACGAAACCAACTTGCAATTCCCCTTGGTCATGCCATGCTCGATTAGGATACAGCGTCGACTAGAATTCAACATGCCTAGCACAAAATGCGTTCTGTTTCTGCTCATATTTCCTGCCAAGGCATCTTCCTTGCGCCGTGGCGCATGAGACTACGAGGGTGTTTGTATTGATTTTTACTGATGGTATTTGGCTAAAAATAAATAAGTAGTGTATAAAAAAGTATATTTTAGAAGGAGAGGGGGAACGATGAAAAAAATAAGGGAGAGATATGGATACGTGATGAGAGCGAGAAGAGTGGAGTACGTGATGCACCTGTAACCCTCTATCCTATCCTCGGAGAGAGACAGTAGTAAGAGAAGTGAAAAACAGCTTTGAGAAGCCGCATGTTTGTAGTGGTTTTTGACTTTTCTAAGTAAAAGTCAGAAACAGAAACTAATACGAACAGTTCTATGTTACTACTAAGTACTAACACATAAAATGTTCATCTCCAAGTGCACAAGTCCACTCCTATTTTTGCTTAGTACTCTTTCTAAATCACACTGTGTCAGTGCAACAAAGACCACTTCTCCAATAGCTTGATCTCAATCAAATGGGAGAAGCACTTGATATTTCTTTAGGTCCTCCGCGTTACACCAGGAGGGTCAAGCTCCCGCAATGGTGCGAGGCATTTGGGTTGCGCCGTCCCAGGAATGTGCGGACGCTTGTTCCTCTCGATGACATGCTTACTGGTGTGCTCCTCCAATATCTCCCACAATGCATCGAATTTATGCTACTGGTTCTGTATAGCCAGCCTCTTGAACAGCTTCATCAACAGTTGCTACAAAAACTGCTTGAAGAAGTTAGCCCCCAGATGGCGAATACACCATCTGTTCATCATGTCTGGCCAAGGGAACGGCTCCTCTAGGTCTTGCTAAAGTTTTCTTATGGATCCCGAGGTGGTGATCATAGATTATACAGACATTAGGACATACCCCAACTACTCCTTCCTTCAGATATCGAATGAACCACAATCAGCTATCAAAATTCTCACTTTCAATGAATGCGATGGCTGCCATCAATACTAATTGCTGCCAGGATCTGCTCCTTGTATTTTCTAGTTAGAAACATCCTGTCGACTAAGATCACATGCAATATTTGCCTGAAAGCGTCAATACAAGCACCGAAGGTTAAGAAGGCTCTTTGCAAAACCATAAAACCTAGCGGTCTTCTGGATGGCTTATCCTTCATAGCAATGTATATGGCTAGGTTCCTATCCTGTAGCAGTTGGAGCATACGAGGAAGGTTGTCATAATCCACCTCAAAAGAACCGAACCTTATTTCCAAAGCCTTCTGCTTCACACGCCATGGCTTCATGTAGCTAATCTTGTACTTGAATTTTTGCTCGATAGCCACCATGATATGCTTGGTCTCCAGGTCCTTCTTCACTATATCTCCGTATATGAGATTGACTATGAAGGTGGATGCTAGGTTGCGATGCTTTGGTAAAACACTACTAAGCACATAGGAGTGCGCCTCCACCTTGGAGACAATCCAGTGAGTTTTATACTTGGGTCTGTGTGCGTGCACACGCCAAGGACAACTAACCTACTCACAGACCATGGTGTACCGCACCTAGCTGGATTTTAGGACCAGAAACATTTGCTGCATGGATAAGGTCCATAGCTTAGTGGCATTCTATAGTGATCCCTTGTCAGCAAACATTGCATGAAGCCAAACCTCTGTACCATGGTACTCCCATGGTGATTCATACTCGCCGTGCACAGAAAGACCCTCAACATCCACCCTATTTCATCCCATGGTATCAACACCGTAATGCACTTTTAATCTTGTGGGCTCGGACATGACTGATTTCTCACTGCAAAAATTATCATTTGTCAACATACATTTACTAAATGCGTGCTAAACCAATAAGTGGCGACACGTTGTATATATTCAGATGAGAACAAGAACGGATGATACTATTACCTTCACGAGAAGACCTTCTCTTCTTCTCAGCGAGTTTCCTTCGTCTTTCTTCTTACCTCATGAGTTGCTCTCCTCTCCTTCTCTCTCCTAAGCTACTCTCCTCTCCTTCACTCCCTCTCCCGAGCTCTTTGCTTGTCCCCCTCTCACGACTTTCTCCCCCTCTTCACTTCCCCTCTCCTTCTCTCCCTCTCCCGAGATCCTATGCTTCTCCTCTCGCGACCTTCTCCCCCTCTTCACTTACCCTCTTCTTCTCTCCCTCTTTTTTCTCCTCCCTTAAGCTCCTCTCGTTTTACTTCTGAGACAAATGTTGAGAGAGGTCGTGAGGAAGTCGGCTCAAAGAGAAATGGATGAGTTGGCAGTAAATAGTTGCTCCACCGTTGAGTAGCTAGTACTACTAGCCCAACGGTTGGGTAACTAGAGGGCCAAGTCACTCAACAGTTAAGCGACTTGGGCTAGTCCATCAACAATCAAGTGACTTGTCGTTGGGCGACTAGCCCAAGTCGCTCAATGGTGGAGCGACATACGGCTATTACTGTAAAATAAAAAATACAGGTATATTACTGTAATTTAGAATAAAAAATAGATTATTTAAAAAATTCTAAAATGTTCATCTCCAATTGCACAAGTCCACTCCTATTTTTGCTTAGTACTCTTTCTGAATCGCTGACAATTGGGCCCAGGAGGTAGATTTAGGGAGCTTAGGGCCCCAACCGCGCAACTTCCCGCAGCCCAAATCAAGCCCATAAACCTATCGCGGCTGTAGCCTCGCGCTCCCCAAAATAGAATGAACTCTTCCCGTGGTTCTCTCTCCGCATCAAGATTAGGGATGGCAATCGGGCGCGACGGGTACGGGTAGTGCTCGCCCATACCCGTACCTGCGACCCCGATTTACGCCCACGGGTATACCCGCGAAGGACCACGGGTAAAAAACCTCGCCCATACCCGTCGCCCACGGGCATACCCGTTTACCTGAGAACTGAGTACATCACATTCAAACATCACCAATGCATCACAAATTCACACATTCAACATATAAAACAAAGAGCGGCAACACTGAATGGTCGAGCAATCTAACAAATACTTTGCAGTCATATTGCAGCAATTGCAACGCAAAACATCCATTTCTCCATTAGCATCATGCTACAAACTACAACAGCTGAAGTAAATGAATTAGTAGAAAAACTTACATACCTCGGTTATTTTCTGAGCTAATATATGGGACAGTAGTACATGATGAAAGGAAAAGAACTATTATAACTAGTAGCAAAGGTCATATAGGAGTAAAATACTATCTGTTCCCTATGGTGAAGTATCTTGGTCGAATAAGAGGAACTACGCACAGATCAGCATAACTCATTTGGAATACATACAGAGCAATGTGGCAGTGAGGTTGTATATAAGATATACATTTGATTCTTAAGAAAATATCAAGAAAGATCAGTCTAAAGTTACAATTCCAATCCCAAATAATTGTCGTGGTGAAGCAGCCAAAAACCCAAGCTAACATGCCCCTATACCAATGGAGGATCTAACTCTTAATGTACACTTCCAACTTCAACAACATACCAAAATTTTACTATCTCAATTCGCAAATAAACCCACCTTACGGAGCACATTTTACACTGAACCTAATCAAACCAAAAAATAACACCGTGGGCCATGTCATAACGTCGAGCACACTGAGCGCACCAGAGCAAGTTGGTGCCTAATGGTCAGGCCCGGCCTTCAGGGGGGCGAGCGGGGCGGCCGCACCGGGCCCCCAAAATTCAGGGGCCCCCAATCCCCCATATATACTATGTATACTATCCGTCTATGAGTCTATCCGTCTTCCGAATTCCCGGCCGGGCCGACTTCTCGTCTTCGGTCTTCTTTCTGAAATCTGACTTTCTGACTTCTTAGTTCTTCCGTGATTCCGTCTAGCCATCTAGGGCACACCGCGCCGAGCCGCGGAGGGTGGCCGTCTCTCTCTCCGCCGCGACAGGCGAGCCGAGCGGAGCGAGCGATCAGCCGCAGAATTCCCAAACCAGCAGGTCCACATCTACATCACTTTGTCATTGCTTCTTGTAGTTTGCATATTAGGAATTTTTTAATCAATAATTAGTGCTTTGTAGTTACTAATTATACTATTGTTCTTTAAATTTTCAGTACCATGTCATCTAGAAAATATGCATCCGACAGTGAAAAAAGAAAAAAGAGGAAACGAATAGATGAGTTGATAGAATCACAGAGAGGATCCATTGACAAATTTTTTAAAAGTAATACGAGCAGTTCAAGAAATTCTGATGGTCCAACGAGCAACTTTACAACGATAATTTCTCAAGAAATCCTGATGGTCCAGAGAGGATACTTTTTAAAAGCCATTGTGAAATTTCTTGGCAAACGTAATTTGGCTTTTAGAGGATCCAGCGAGCAACTTTACAATGATGTTAACGGTAATTTCTTAGCTTGTGTTGAGATGGTTGCTGAATTTGACTTGGTAATGCAAGACCACCTTAGACGTATTTAAATCAAAGAGATTTATTTGCTGTAAATACTGTGAGCAAGAAGTTGCAATCACCATCCATATGCATTGAGTCTACCTTGCAACAAATAGAAGGCATGGTTAAATACTTTAATACATATAGAAATGAAGGGTTTGCTTCGAGTATGATCATTGCCAAAGATATTGCAGCTCAAATGAATGTAGAGCCATCATTTCCAGTTAAGCGGCGTGTTCTTAGAAAGAAACAGTTTGATGAAATTGATTGTGATGAAGCAGTTTTGCAAGCTGAGAAGGAATTTGAAGTTAATTATTTTTTTGTTATGGTTGATATGGCAATCAATTCATTGAAAAGTAGATTTCAAGAACTCCAAACATTTGGAAGTATATTTGGATTTTTAATGAGTTTAACAACATTGAAGTCATTGGATCGAACTGAATTAAAAGAATGTTGTATAAAATTTGCAGAAACTTTCTCTCTAGATGGTTCATCTGATGTTGAGTTAAATGATCTAATTTCTGAGTTAAGTGTTTTGCAATTGACTTTATCAGATAAACCAATATCTGCTATGGAGATCTTTGAGTTTGTCAGAGAAGCGGATTGTTATCCTAATATTTCTATTGCTTATCGGATTTTATTTACTATGCCTGTGACTGTGGCATCAGCTGAAAGAAGCTTTTCAAAGTTGAAATTGTTGAAGAATCATTTAAGGTCAATAATGTCTCAAGAGAGGTTAAACGGTTTGGCAACTTTATGTATTGAGAAGAAATTATTGGATGAGATTGATATCAATACCATCATCAATGACTTCGCATCTAGAAATGTTAGAAGAAAATTTTAAGGTAATATCTATAAACTCTTTGATATGAATTTTTCTTTAATACATAACGCATTTTAAGTGTTTGTTGGTAAAATTAGATACATATATATGTGTGTATGTAGATTTATATTTAGATATTTATACTAGGCCCCCTATTTCTAGTTTCGCCCCGGACCCCTAAAATCCCAGGACCGGCCCTGCTAATGGTAGAACACGATGGGCGGGACGGTGAACCCAGCGTCCTTGAGGAAGGGAACTACCTACGGGCGTTCGTCAAGGTCGCAGTAGAAGGCGTACTCTGCCTCGTAGTCGTGGAGGTCTAGCTCGGTTTTCTGGTTGCTGTGGTAGTGGTGCTTCACGTCGGCCGCCTTCCCGAACCTGAACACGCCCACCTTGTCGCACACTCCCACCATGACCATGATGGCCTGCATCCCGGACGAGTAGTGGAACATGACCGCATCATGCGCGCGGCTCCACTCGTCCGCCGCGCATCCCGTCTCGGCGATGAAGCGGCGGAGGGCGTAGTACTTGACGATGCGCGCGCAGAGGACGTCAAGGCGGAGAGGGGCGACAGGCGACCGGATCTGGTTGGTGGAGAAAGAGGCGACGTCTCGGCGAGGAACGACCAACGAGGGCGAGGAGCGGCGATTGGAGGAAGTCGGGAGCGGCGATTGGAGCGGCGGAATGAGAGCGGCGAGAAAATGGCGAGGAGCGGAGATTTGGAGGAAGTCGGAGTCTCGGTCTCTCGGAGACGGATGGCGGCGGCTGGGGCTTTGGGTGGATGGAGCCGAGACAGTGCCGAGTTAGTGACATAGGGAGTTAGGTTTACTGTTTTTAGGATGGCCCACCTGTCAGTTTATTTCACAGCTAAACGGGTGAGACGGGTACAGGTAGAGCTAACCCATACCCGTACCCGTTTACCCGATGGGCAGAGATTTACCCCAATTTTTATACTCGTGGGTAAAAAATACATCCCATATCCGACTTTATTAGAGTATTTACGCACAGGCACATGAGTAAACGGGCACAATTGCCATCCCTAATCAAGATTGCTTTGTTTGCTTGTTCCAATCCCGCTGCTCGATTTGGGGTTGTTGTTTCTGTCATCGTCATGCCACGGTTCCTTCCCCGCTAAGCATTTTTCCGCAATGTGGGCGGGTATGTCTCTTGGGGTTTGTTTATCTCTAGGTTTTTGTTGTTTTTATTTCGGCAATCGGTTGCTCTGCTCCTCGAGAAATTCCGATATTTGACACTGAATACGTGCGCCTCTCAACTTTTAACCCCCAATTCGCACGCCTTTGGAAATTTAACCCTGTCACTGCGAATTCTTTTGATTCAAGGGATTCTCCTCATTTTCTCTCCTTTTCTATTTTGACACTTTCACTGCGAAAATGAAGAGAATCCCTTGAATCAAAAGAATTCACAGTGACAGGGTTAAATTTCCAAAGGCGTGCGAATTGGGGGTTAAAAGTTGAGAGGCGCATGTATTCAGTGTCAAATATTGAAATTTCTCCTCCTCCTCTTAGCTTCTCATCTGTTGTTGCGAGGGTTTTTTTTTTCTTTTCCAGAGTTAAACCCTACCTTCTTTCTCCAAAGACTGTTGCTTTCTTCTTTATCTGGTCTCCAAAGATTGCTGATTTGGTTTGGGTTGATTTCTTGTTCAGAGAGTAGAGAAGCAGAGGGTGAGGGAGATCGGTTAGGAGGAAGGCCATGGGGTTGTTCTGCTCCAAGCCGAATTCGTCGGGGCTGCAGCCGTATGATTACAACCACAACCACAGCAGCAATGCCGCGCCGAGAGGGCACAATCACTTCGCCAAGTTCGGCGATGATTACCATACCCTAGAGCAGGTGAAACAAATCGGTTTCTTTTTATGCATGCTTCGCGGTTCTTGCTTTCTTGCATGTGCAATCGTGCATAGCCGCCTAGTACAGTGATATGTGTCGAACCTGTGGGTTGCTTTAATTGGCTGTAAATAGTTCTGTGGTGCGTGAGTTGTGATTTGATCCAGGCTTGTTGATCCTCGAGTTGAATGGAAGTGGACCGGTTCATGTGTTTCTTGATTCAAGAATTAAGTGCATTCATATTTCTCTGTATGATACTCTTAGATTGTTTATGTGCCGCAAATTAGGCGTCCTTTTTATCTTTGATAATCCCTAAATGTGTGAAGTTTTGCAATTGTGCCCTGATTCTTGAAGTAAATGCAAAATTCTTGATATGTTAAGGTACTGTGGACTGCGTTATGCACACCTAGTTGTTTTGTGGGGAGTGCCCTTTATGAACAATTAGGTTGTGTTTTGTATCTTGCAGATGATGTTGTATTTCTATAGCTTCTTCCGTTACCGTTTAGCACATATGACATAACACATCTGTTTGTAACTTTCATAATCCGATTTAGTTATACTGAAATATGATGTCATCTTGTTTCCCTTCTTAATCTAGGTGACTGATGCTCTCGTGCACGCTGGACTGGAGTCCTCAAATCTGATTGTTGGGATTGATTTCACTAAGAGCAATGAATGGACAGGTTGGTTTCAACTTGATCAGCACATTACATCTAGAAATTTGACTGGTCTTTCATTTCTTTTTTGTTCTTTCTTCCAAAAGAACTGATGGTTACTGTTTTTAATCAGGCAAAGTGTCCTTTAACAACCGGAGCTTGCACGCAATGGGAGATACTCCAAACCCATATGAGCAGGCTATATCCATCATAGGGAGAACCCTTGCACGATTTGATGATGACAACCTGATACCATGCTTTGGATTTGGCGATGGTCAGTCTGTCAGTTCATAGCATGTATCAAGAAAAGTTTTTGGTACATAAAAATGATACATGCATAACAATCTTCTTTCCATGTTACAGCTACTACTCATGATCAGAGTGTATTTAGCTTCTATCCTGACAACCGGCCTTGTGATGGCTTCGAACAAGCAATTGACCGATACAGAGAAATTGTTCCACAACTTCGTTTGGCTGGTTAGTGCATCATATTTTTGTTTTAATCTTTAAATAAAACATATTAATATTCATTTGGCTGATATATTTTGATTGTTCTCAACAGGTCCCACTTCATTTGCACCTATGATTGAGACAGCTATTGGAATTGTGGATAGTAGTGGTGGCCAATATCATGTCCTGCTTGTAATAGCAGATGGACAGGTTTATTCTTTGTACTAGTACTCTAAATTTGTTAGGACTATACTAATTCTTTGTAAAAATAATTCCTGGTTTAATGAATTTATAACTTATATCCTTACTGTTTTTTATGCTTTCCTTGCAAATTTGCACAGGTTACACGCAGCGTTGTTACAGGTAATGGCCAGTTAAGCCCACAGGAAAGGGAGACTATAGATGCCATTGTGAAAGCTAGGTATTCCGTGATTAAGATAGTTCATAGTTCTTAAGTTGTATTAACTAATATATTATCATATTGAGCTCATACCAATAAAAATGCGACAATTTTGCAGTGACTACCCTTTGTCAATTGTGCTTGTTGGAGTCGGCGATGGGCCATGGGACATGATGAGGCAATTTGATGACAACATACCTTCTCGTGCATTTGATAATTTCCAGGTAAATTCTTTTGTTAATCTGTGGTAACTGGCACTCCATATTTGTATTTTTTAGATCAGTACTCCATAGTTAGATTAATCATGAGAAAAACTAATGCCAGTGCAATGCAGTTTGTGAACTTCACAGAGATTATGTCAAGACCTATTCCTACTAGCAAAAATGAGGCAGAATTTGCTCTTTCAGCATTGATGGAGATCCCAGCACAGTTCATGGAAGCAATAAACCTCCAGCTTCTTGGGTATTTTACTGCCTAATCAAACTCACATCATTGCTAGAAATCTAGACCCCTGGTCTTTTGCAGCAGTAATAGCAACTTTTTCATTTTTTGGGCAGCAAACGAAGAGGATTTCCACATCGATCAGTGTTACCTCCACCTGTGAGTGTTTGGCAACAATTCTCTGGCTGTTCAGCAGTCAAACAGACCCAATCTACTAGCTATGGATCGGCACAGAAGAATGCATCAACACCTCACCAGGACAGTATAGTTGATCAACAGGTATGCGTCAGTGTCTTGTAAACAATGAAGGCCGACATAATACTATGCTTTTGTGTACACTGTGATGTGGTTATGTTTGACACTTTTATCCCATGCTGTACTCCTGTTCTGCAGACTTGTCCAATCTGCTGGAGTCAAGCAAAAAACCTTGCTTTTGGGTGTGGGCATCAGGTATCATAACGACTTGAAAACGCATCCTAAAATTTTCTTTCAGATGTTATATCATCAGCTGTGAACTGATAACCGATGATGCCTTGGAGTGCAGACGTGCTCCGACTGCGGGAAGGATCTGAAGGTTTGCCCCCTTTGCCAGAGGGAGATCTCCACAAGAATTAGGCTCTACTGAAGCCCTTCAGAAGCTATTACAATCACCACTTTAAGCACACTTTTGATATGATAAAAGAACGTTTTGCAATCAAGTACACTGTAAATATAGGGTCCTATTATTGATGTAGTTCCATCATTCAAACTCACCCCTAGTGTGTGGTCATGAAATACATATGATTGCCAAAAGAATGGTCCTCTCAAATAATTGCTATTTACTAATTACTATTCCAGTTTGTTCCTTATTTTTAATCATACTACTTGCGCACGGAATGTTGAAGTACGAGTGATGTACGTCACCTATCAGGCTATGTTGTTAACTTTTAAGAGCAAAATGTCGCTCTCCATGTGATCTAGATTGCCTGTTGTGTCAAACTCAACCGGGCCGCCGATGCTCTGCCAGTGGTGCGCGTAAGTACTATGCTGTCGACATACTCTCCTACACCCGTATGTCCAGTGGGCTCAGCATGCGTTGTGTGATCTTCCTGATTTTCCTCAGCAACATCTGCATCCGCATGTCCAGTGGGCTCAGCGTGCGGTGTCCGATATTCTAGTTGTGTCTTCGCAACATCAACCATCATGTCCTCTTCATGAACCACACGCTACGCGCCCGAGCTTCTCCCACCAACTGGACAATAGCCGTCGGCGGGGCCTCTTGTGACTCCCTTCGAACATGTTTGCACAAGTAGCACGCACTCGTATCCACGTCGCCGACAGCCTTCCACAAAGCCCTTCCGCATCAGTCTTCTCAACTCCCACTGAATGTGCGTGGCAGACCGACTCCAAAGCACATGTAGGATGACACTACACACCTTAGGGTCCAACGAGAAGCTACATGTCAGTCAGTGCAGGACATCTCTGATTAGAGCATTCTTTGTATCTGAGTGTATTAAACTAACTTACAGGAAACTACTCAGATCAACACCATATGCACTTTCACAAATGGTATCAACACTGTAATGCACTTTAAATCTTGTGGGCTCGGACATGACTGATTTCTCACTGCAAATATTATCATTTGTCAACATACATTTACTAAATGCGTGCTAAACCAATAAGTAGCGACACGTTGCATATATTCGGATGAGAACAAGATACTATTAACTTCATGAGAAGACCTTCTCTTCTTCTCAACGAGCTTCCTTCGTCTTTCTCTCTTATCTCATGAGTTGCTCTTCTCTCCTCTCTCCTGAGCTACTCTCCTCTCCTTCACTCCCTCTCCCGAGCTCTCTGCTTGTCCCCCTCTCATGACTTTCTCCATCTCTTCACTTTCCCTCTCCTTCTCTCCCTTTCCCGAGATCCTATGCTTCTCCTCTCGCGACCTTTTCCCCCTTTCCACTTACCCTCTCCTTCTATCCCTCTTTTTTTTTCTCCTCCCTCAAGCTCCTCTCGTTTTTCTTTCGAGACAAATGGTGAGAGAGGTCGTGAGGAAGTCGGCTCAAAGAGAAATGGATGAGCTGGCAGTAAGTAGTTGCTCCACCGTTGAGTAGCTAGTACTAGTAGCCCAACGGTTGGGTAACTAGAGGGCCAAGTCACTCAACAGTTAAGCGACTTGGGCTAGTCCATTAACGGTCAAGTGACTTGTCGTTGGGTGACTAGCTCAAGTCACTCAATGGTGGAGCGACAGATGACTATTATTGTAAAATAAAAAAATACAGATGTATTACTGTAAGTCGGAGTAAAAAATAAATTATTTAAAAAATTCTAAAATGTCCATCTCCAATTGCACAAGTCCACTTCTATTTTTGCTTAGTACTCTTTCTGAATAGCTGACAATTGGGCCCAGGAGGTAGATTTAGGGAGCTTAGGGCCCCAACCGCGCAACTTCCCGCAGCCCAAATCGAGCCCATAAACCTATCGCGGCTGTAGCCTCGCGCCCCCCAAAAATAGAACGTCCCGTGGTTCTCTCCGCATCAAGATTGCTTTGTTTGCTCGTTCCAATCCCGCTGCTCGATTTGGGGTTCTTGCTGTCATCGTCACGCCACGGGTTCCTTCCCCGCGAAGAATTTTTTCCGCAATGTGGGTGGTTATATCTCTTGGGGTTTGTTTATCTCTAGGTTTTGGTTGTTTTATTTCGGCAATTGGTTGCTCTCCTCCTCTTAGCTTCTCATCTGTTGTTGCGAGGGTTTTTTTTTCTTTTCCAGAGTTAAACCCTACCTTCTTTCTCCAAAGACTGTTGCTTTCTTCTTTATCTTGTCTCCAAAGATCGCTGATTTGGTTTGGGTTGATTTCTTGTTCAGAGAGTAGAGAAGCAGAGGGTGAGGGAGATCGGTTAGGAGGAAGGCCATGGGGTTGTTCTGCTCCAAGCCGAATTCGTCGGGGCTGCAGCCGTATGATTACAACCACAACCACAGCAGGAATGCCGCGCCGAGAGGGCACAATCACTTCGCCAAGTTCGGCGATGATTACCATACCCTAGAGCAGGTGAAACCAATCGGTTTCTTTTTATGCATGCTTCGCGGTTCTTGCTTTCTTGCATGTGCAATCGTGCATAGCCGCCTAGTACAGTGAATGGAAGTGGACCGGTTCATGTGTTTCTTGATTCAAGAATTAAGTGCATTCATACTTCTCTGTATGATACTCTTGGATTGTTTATGTGCCGCAAATTAGGCATCCTTTTTATCTTTGATAATCCCTAAATGTGTGAAGTTTTGGAATTGTGCCCTGATTCTTGAAGTAAATGTAAAATTCTTGATATGTTAAGGTACTGTGGACTGCGTTATGCACACCTAGTTGTTTTGTGGGGAATGCCCTTTATGAACAATTAATTTATGTTTTGTATCTTGCAGATGATGTTGTATTTCTATAGCTTCTTCCGTTACCGTTTAGCACATATGCCATAACACATCTGTTTGTAACTTTGATAATCCGATTTAATTATACTGAAACATGACGTCATCTTGTTTCCCTTCTTAATCTAGGTGACTGATGCTCTCGTGCACGCTGGACTGGAGTCCTCAAATCTGATTGTTGGGATTGATTTCACTAAGAGCAATGAATGGACAGGTTGGTTTCAACTTGATCAGCACATTACATCTAGAAATTTGACTGGTCTTTCATTTCTTTTTTGTTCTTTCTTTCAAAAGAACTGATGGTTACTGTGTTTAATCAGGTAAAGTGTGCTTTAACAACCGGAGCTTGCACGCAATGGGAGATACTCCAAACCCATATGAGCAGGCTATATCCATCATAGGGAGAACTCTTGCACGATTTGATGATGACAACCTGATACCATGCTTTGGATTTGGCGATGGTCAGTCTGTCAGTCCATAGCATGTATCAAGAAAAGTTTTTGGTACATAAAAATGATACATGCATAACAATCTTCTTTCCATGTTACAGCTACTACTCATGATCAGAGTGTATTTAGCTTCTATCCTGACAACCGACCTTGTGATGGCTTCGAACAAGCAATTGACCGATACAGAGAAATTGTTCCACAACTTCGTTTGGCTGGTTAGTGCATCATATTTTTGTTTTAATCTTTAAATAAAACATATTAATATTCATTTGGCTAATATATTTTGATTGTTCTCAACAGGTCCCACTTCATTTGCACCTATGATTGAGACAGCTATTGGAATTGTGGATAGTAGTGGTGGCCAATATCATGTCCTGCTTATAATAGCAGATGGACAGGTTTATTCTTTGTACTAGTACTCTAAATTTGTTAGGACTATACTAATTCTTTGTAAAATAATTCCTGGTTTAATGAATTTATAACTTATATCATTACTTTTTTTTATGCTTTCCTTGCAAATTTGCACAGGTTACACGCAGCGTTGTTACAGGTAATGGCCAGTTGAGCCCACAGGAAAGGGGGACTATAGATGCCATTGTGAAAGCTAGGTATTCCGTGATTAAGATAGTTCATAGTTCTTAAGTTGTATTAACTAATATATTATCATATTGAGCTCATACCAATAAAAATGCGACAATTTTGCAGTGACTACCCTTTGTCAATTGTGCTTGTTGGAGTCGGCGATGGGCCATGGGACATGATGAGGCAATTTGATGACAACATACCTTCTCGTGCATTTGATAATTTCCAGGTAAATTCTTTTGTTAATCTATGGTAAATGGCACTCCATATTTGTATTTTTTAGATCAGTACTCCATATTTAGATTAATCATGAGAAAAACTAATGCCAGTGCAATGCAGTTTGTGAACTTCACAGAGATTATGTCAAGACCTATTCCTACTAGCAAAAAGGAGGCAGAATTTGCTCTTTCAGCATTGATGGAGATCCCAGCACAGTTCAAGGCAGCAATAAACCTCCAGCTTCTTGGGTATTTTACTGCCTAATCAAACTCACATCATTGCTAGAAATCTAGGCCCCTGGCCTTTTGCAGCAGTAATCGCAACTTTTTCATTTTTTGGGCAGCAAACGAAGAGGATTTCCACATCGATCAGTGTTACCTCCACCTGTGAGTGTTTGGCAACAATTCTCTGGCTGTTCAGCAGTCAAACAGAACCAATCTACTAGCTATGGCTCGGCACAGAAGAATGCATCAACACCTCAACAGGACAGTGATATAGTTGATCAACAGGTATGCGTCAGTGTCTTGTAAACAATGAAGGCCGACATAATACTATGCTTTTGTGTACACTGTGATGTGGTTATGTTTGACACTTTTATCCCATGCTGGACTCCTGTTCTGCAGACTTGTCCAATCTGCTGGAGTCAAGCAAAAAACCTTGCTTTTGGGTGTGGGCATCAGGTATCAGAACGACTTGAAAACGCATCCTAAAATTTTCTTTCAGATGTTATATCATCAGCTATGAACTGATAACCGATGATGCCTTGGAACGCAGACTTGCTCCGACTGCGGGAAGGATCTGAAGGTTTGCCCCCTTTGCCAGAGGGAGATCTCCACAAGAATTAGGCTCTACTGAAGCCCTTCAGAAGCTATGACAATCACCACTTTAAGCACACTTTTGATATGATAAAAGAACGTTTTGCAATCAAGTACACTGTAAATATAGGGTCCTATTATTGATGTAGTTCCATCATTCAAACTCACCACTAGTGTGTGGTCATGAAATACATATGATTGCCAAAAGAATGGTCCTCTCAAATAATTGCTATTTACTAATTACTATTCCAGTTTGTTCCTTATTTTTAATCATACTACTTGCGCACGGGATGTTGAAGTACGAGTGATGTACGCCACCTATCAGGCTATGGTGTTAACTTTTAAGAGCAAAATGTCGCTCTCCATGTGATATAGGCCCCGTTTGGCAGAGCTGGTCATCTGTAGTTTTAGAAAATCCTGGATCTAGAGTTGCAAGCATGTTAAGTGCATTTATATGACTTATTTCATTTATATTATATATTAAATAAAAATATTTAAATCACTTTAATTTAATCAACAAACTACAGATCTAGCATAGATCTCGGAGCTAGAGCTGTGCCAAACATGACCATAGATTGCCTGTTGTGTCAAACTCAACCGTGCCGCCGATGCTCTGCCAGTGCCCAGTGGTGCGCACAAGTACAGGTTAACCTGATGGAAACCTTGAGTGAAATATTGTACAATTTGTTTATGTGTTGACTTGCTGCGTTAAATTTTATCAACAATTTTGTCGAGCAGATGTCTCGACCCAAAACTATGAATCACCTCTCATCAGTCATCGGTACGGTCTATGCTAACATGAACACTGTGATGATTGAGCCTAATGATGCACGAAATGAACAACCATGCATGGGTGATGCAGAAGGTGCCAGATCTGATTCTGTAAGGTACAACGCACCTGAAGAAAAGCAGCAGAAGCCGTACGTCCTTGTTCATGAAGCCCCGGAGCTCAGAGCTCAGTAAACCTGCATGACTCCCTCAATGCCAACCGGGAGGCACGCCAGCCACAATGGCATGCTTCTCAGATGGCATTCAGGGAGCCAGGCAGCATAACCTCATCTTCTTCTGCCTCTCTGAACTCCCATCACTTGCGCCATCCGTCCATCCATCCATGGTGAGGCAGCACAATGGGCGAGCAACACTTACGAACCGATCGAGCAAGTCGAGAAAGGAAAGAGATGGAAGAGACATACCTTGTTGGCTTCCCACGTATACACCATACCATCAGTCATCAGTGTCTCTCACCACACACTCAAAGCTGTACGCATGTGTAGATTGAAGAAGGAAACGTGTGAGGTTAGGACTTACTGAGGAGGAGGCCGTGGGCATGGAGACATGCATGCATATACAAGGAGGCTACACCACAGTGTCATACATACATCCACGTGAGTAGGAGGGCCATACTAGGTTTCAACGCAAAAAATAGGAGGGCCAGACCAGTTCGCAGTAGCTAGCTAGCAGCCAGAGGAGAAAAGCTTGGCACCCTTGGCTGTCTTGCTAGAGCTAGCCTGCAGCCAGTCACAGGGGTTCAGCCAGTGGACGCAGCCAAATGCATCACGGCTGTGTGCTCCAGTCCAGGATGTTGGGTCTCGAACATGGCTGCCCTGCCTCCTACTTTTGACAAGCAGTATTACATTTACACTCGGGTTAGGAATTAAACTTGTGTGTTGCTGCTACTGGCTTCAGTGTCGCATGTGGCACAGCACAGATAGCGATGGGTGGTGTCCGATGGCAAGCAGCTACAGTGGGGGTGTGGTTTTGCATGTTCAGAGTGGCGGAGTGGGGGTGGTATTGCATTGGCCTGGAGTCGACAGGCGCTGGGCATTGTGGGCGCATGCAGGAGCTCGGATAGGTAGCGGACGATTCCTTCACAGGATTACAGCTCAGCGCTTGTCGGCTTCAGGACCACGCTTGCTGCCAGATCGGAGCGGTAATCCGTAGTGTAGCTTTCTCCGATTTCGTTTCAGCGCATCGGAATATATATATGGTTCGGGGAATTACTCGCCGGTCACCACACAGCACGGTAGATGTTCCTTCCTGCGGCTGCCAAAAACCTTGGATCGGCACACAGATTCCATGCGATGATACTGACAAAACGGTGATATCCTTAGGAGATGGCAAAACGGCAGAGTTTTGGAGATCTAAATGGCTAAACAATAAATCTCCTAAAGATATTGCTCCAAATCTCTATTCATTGGTACGCAGGAAAAACAAGACGGTCTTTGAAGAACTCACGGTGATAATACGTGGATCAGACCATTGAGACGCATAAGTACCACACATGAACTTTTAGAGCTTGTTGATCTGTGTACTCATGTCGGCCAAGTGCAATTAAACCCCGGCATAGATAATTCCATCATCTAGCGTTGGACGGCTTCAGGGACTTATTCAGCAAAGTCAGTTTATGATGTGCAATTCACAGGGGCCTTATGCAGTGTCGGACCTGAATTTTATTGATCTGGAATTCTTTGTGATTTCACTGCACTATTCTATAGATCAGCAGATAGTGCTCACAGATACATTACTGGACATTAAATATATATATTACGGAAGTATAACTAATACGAAAGTAGATTTACACATGGGCCAATCGGGCCAAAACCATTAAAGAGCAGCAGTGAAAACAAAAACTTTACACAGGTGGAATTCTCATGATATGCCCATAGGCAACCAGCTGGAGCTCGTGACCTAGTTCTTAGCCATCATCATCTTCCAGTCTTGTCAATGCTCTTAAGTGACTACAGGGATTTTCTTTCTCCTTCTTACTTATTGAATAATAATAATTGAGCAACAGTGAATACAAAGGTACTCAGCAAACCATCACACAAAATAAAATTATAATAGATGCAAGGCTGACAAAAGGGAGGTTTGAGGTTATTTGCCAAAAGTTTCAATTCAAAGTTACAATAATTAGAAATTCCTGAGACTCAACAGTTTAACTAAACCATGTTTTCAAAAAATAAAATAATGTGCTATAATAATAATAGTGTAGGTTTTATCCACCTTTTACCGAGCATGATTCCATCCACTGTATACTATTTTTGATACCTAGATTCTAACCATCTAGGGGAAATCAAAGACAGGGTTCCTACCACCCTTTCTATTTTTCATCCTAATGAGGATGGAATAAATCCTTATATATGGCTTTAATATTTAATTAAAGCCAAAAAACCTCCATATGGTCGTAAGCCTTCAAAGGCCGCTTTCTGAGTACTCTGGTCAGAGAAGCATTATGTATATTGTCCGACCAGATGGCCACTCGAAGAACCTATGAATTGGTACCTAATCCCACTCCTAGATAATCTCTCCTGTGCAGTGGATAGAACATGTGCTTTATCCACTCAAAATAGCACGATGTTTCAGCCCTGAGTCTCTGACAACAACTGTCATGCAGTTGTTCCCCATGTTTGTCTCCCACTGACAACAACCAATGATCAGTCGTCCTCTCTTTGACAATAACTACCTTCCCGATCTGACACATTGGTTCTCTAAGGCGTCTTCCCTGGTGGATAATTGGTACCCCTTCGAATGCTATTTAAGGGGTGACGAGAGAAGACAGAAGGACAACGAAAAACACCCAAATCAAGACACGTTCAAGAAGATTGAAGATAGTTTAGACTCAAGTAGATCATGCAAACCATAGTCTTCCATCTAGTAGAAAGAACATAGAGACTAGGACTAGTTTTAACTTTTGTAAAGGTATTCTGTAACTAGTTCATAGTAATAAAAAGCATTTCAATTCTCTCCCAAGGATTTTAGCCACCTTTCTTATATTATTTCGTAAGATCGACGACTCGATCGTTGACGCATCCCAACCACAAAGATCATTTTGCAAATAGACACTAATTTGAGGAGGTTACCATGCCTGCCCATGACCATGGGTATGGTTGTTTGAATAGTTTTCACTTGTTTGAATAGTTTTCTCTTCATCCGCACAAAGGCCTCCCATGTTTTCAGCGGCATGAAAGGATACCTCGTGAAGGGCGTGTGATCCTTGGTTATGTACTATGTGACAAGCGTGCTCTTGAAGGTCTTTCACGCTTTTCCCATCGCGAGGAGCGCATGCTGTTGCACGAGTTCCTGGACTTTTGCTGAGATCTCAAACGAGTTTGAAATTTTTGCCCACAACACTTTTCTTTCATCTTCCATCAAACCTTTCTAGTTTCCTATGATGATAGGGACCCGTTGCCTTCCGATTATCCCGCAGGTAGTTTAAAATATTATGGAACCGTCTGTGATAGTCCTATTTTCGTCAGGAATTGCTACCCATGCCCTATGAAAAAAGTAAGCTTCGACCACTTACAAATTAACTCCTATGACCACGGCTACTTCGACCATGGTCACAACTGCTGTTTTGACTACGCCTTCGACTACAGCTTCAACCACGCCTTCGACTGCAGCTTCGACCATGCCTCAACGCAATTAGCATAGTCAAGATTACTTCCAACAACATATACAATCACATATGCAATTATTTATTAATTACTAAATCAATTACAATGGAATAATTCCTTAATTACATGTCGAGTTTCTTATAATTAAATTGGAATAATTTTGAAACAGGTGTTCACCGTATGGGATCATTACACTTAGCTAATTCCTTTTAAATAAAACCCTTCATGATGGTTGACACACATATAGCTTGCTTCATTGCTTGGTCTGATGCTATCTCCGAATGGGGGCAACTCGTCAAATTGATTGTACTCTTCCTCATCCACGACATTCTCAACTCCGATAATCCTTCTTTTTTCCATTGAGAACTGTGTGACACTTCTTATTTGTTGGGTCGGTTGCATAAAAAACTTGAACAACTTGCCTCATGAGTACGAATGATTCATCTTTGTATCCTACACATTCAAGGATCACAGTAGTGATGCTATACTTTTCGACCTTTTACACCCTGTGAGAGTTGGACCCAATGGCGCTGAAATCAAAGGATCTTGACAATCACGTAGTCGAGCTCCCAAATCTCCCCTACAAACACATCTATACGGACGCTTGAGTTCTAGACTTTACTCTTTCTGTCCTGATCTATTGTATAAAATGTGTACCCATTAATATTGTATCATTGACATGTCACAATTATAAATTTTGGTCCTTTTGCCAGCCAATGCAGCATTTCACTTGATGACCTCCCAGTGAATCACACCCTCAACCATTCGTTAAACCGACAGTTGTGCTGTCTCGTGATCCAACCTCCGACCGACCTAGATTCTCTTGGAGTAGTATGTCCTTGTGCTCTTCAATATATGGGGACACTTCAGTCATATGTTGCAAGACCGTGAAATGAGCTTGAGTGCATGTATCTAGATTGGGAGTTATTGCTTTCCTTCTGATGGTCCTATACCCTCTAACCTCCCCTCGTGACGAGATTCAGGCGCACTTATCGGTTCGACATGATCTATGTAATCGACAAAGAATTCAATGACCTCTTCGATTGCATAACCTTCGATAATGCTACCCTCTAGCCGAGATTGATTGCGTACATAGAACTTAAGAATTCCTATGTACATCTCAAATGGGTATATATGACGTAGAAACACGAGGCTTCATATCTTTACCTCTTTCACAAGGTGGACAATGAGATGGACCATGATATCAAAAAATGATAGAGAAAAATATATTTCACGATGACATAGAGTCATTACCACCTCGATCTACAGAGCATCTAGTCCATCGGGATCGATGACTTCTAAGCAATTGCATTAAAGAAATAACATAGCGTCATGATTGTCACTTGAACCTTATTCGACAAAATACTTCTAATTGCAATAGAAAGCAATTGTATCATTAGCATATGATAGTCATGAGACTTCATGCCAATTAATTATACATATTCCATGGAAACAAGTTTCTTCATACTGGTGGAGTGACCAGACGAAACTTTCACACTATGCAAGCACTGACACAGTTCAGTTCTCTTGGATTTAAACAAAGCGTAGCAAGCTGGGAGAAGTTATATCCGGTCTTTATTGGTCTCTATCAGTGCTAACTTGGTCCTAATGTTCATAGCGGCCAAGTCACGCTGTGCGTTGACACCATCTTTTGTTTTGTCATGAATGTTCAGTAAAAGACCAATCAAGCTATCACATATATTCTTCTCTACATGCATGATATCGATGTAACTGCGAACTTCTAAGTGCTCCCAGTAAAGCAAGTCCCAAAATACTAACCTTTTCTTCCACATGTTCTTCTGATGGGTCCTCAACTTACATTCCTTTCTAAGCACAACACTGATATCCTTGACCATATCGTAGACCTCTTTTTCGCTAAAAGGCCTTGGTGCCGAGTCATCTTCTTTTTCTGTCAAATTGTTTCTTCATCTTGTGGTATGACTGATACCGTGGAAGGAACCTACGGGGATGCATGTACACAATTTTGCACGAGTTGTTCAGTCACACAATACTGGTATAATCTAAGTAGTGTAGACAGGCTTTGGCTCCTTTTGAACTCAACCCCGACAGGTTACCAAGAGCAGAAAAATCATTGATGGTGCAGAACAACATGGTGCACAGAGTGAAGTTATCTCGTTTGTTCACATCTCATACCTGTACCCCTTCATTTCATAGTGTCACAAGATCTTCCATCAATGGTGCTAGGTACACATCAATATCTTTCCCATGTTGCTTCAACTCTTGGATAAATAGTGACATCAAAATGTACTTCTGCTTCATACACAATTAAGGAGGAAGATTGTACATGCATACATTCACGGGTCAGGTGTTATGTCAGCTGCTCATGTTATCAAAAGGATTCATTCCATCTGTACTCAACCCAAACCTTATATTCCTCAGTTCTGCACCGTAGTCTACAAGCATCCTATCGATGTTTCTCCACTAGGCAGAATTAGTAGCGTGTCTTATCATTCCATCTTTCTTATGCTCCTCTGAGTGCCGACGTGGTAATCTTGCATCCTTTCGGTTCGCAAATAAATGCTTTAAATGGGGGAATTATAGGCAGATATCACAATATCTTAGCAGGAGGTTCTTACTTCACCTTGATGCCCTCATCGTTATCGGAGTCATTCTTACGCTTGTATTGGGATGCTTTGCACACCAGACAAACATGTAATTTTGCATACCCTTTACAGTAGAGAATACAATCATTCAAACATGTATGTATTCTTTCTACTTTTATTCTGAATAGACAAAGAACGTTCTTGGCTTGGTAGGTGATTCTCAGCAACATATTTCCCTTTAGAAGGATGTTCACTATGAGACTTAACAACACCTTGAAACTCTTATCTGACCAATTATTGCTTGCCTTCAATTTCAGTAGTTCAAGAACAGATGACAACATTGTGTATTGCAGCTTGCAACTAGGAAACAAAGGTTTCTCAAGGTCCTCCAGCAAGCCCTTAGATTTATCAAACTCTCTCTCACTATAGTTTTCTTCTGCATCGTGTAACATTTGATCTAGATTATCATCATACGACCTACCCTCATCGAAAGTACAATCCACAACTGGCATATCATTATCTCTCTCGACGATATTATAATTACATTCCTGTATAATTTTCTCTTCACCGTGACTGGTCCAACATGTATACCCCTTTTTGAAACCCCTTCGAATCATGTGATCTTTAATCTGCGCTAAGTTAGTAAACATCTTTAGATTATCGCAATCAATGCATGAACAATATATATATATTACATCCCCTTCTTCAATATATTCTGCTTGGCCACTCTTCTAAAAGCAGACATGTTATTAATGTACTCTTCACTCACACAATTCTCAACGTACATCCAGTTTCGATCTATCTACACTACGCATGTAACAAATTATTGTCAAATTGGATTATTAATACTACTATAGCTAATTAACCAGTTTAACTACTTACACACATAATTGTCATTCATCTAATAATAAATTATTCATGTCTAAATTAAGTAGCTAGCCACATATTCATGAAGCAATATGTATGTATGTGTGTGTATATATATCAAGTAAGAATATATTGAAGTAAATTAGGAGTATTGACCCATTCTTAAATTGAAGCAAACTACCATCTCTCTAAACTTAGCTATCATCTCTCTCTATTACAAGGCATATAAGTTATTAGAAACAAATACTAAGCTCTAATAACCAAGAATAAATCGATCTACAAGCCAGATTTATAAGTGGTATTTTTTCATCAAACTCCTCAAAGCCGACCGCCTCCTTCAATGCAGCGCAATGAAGACAGATCTGTCAAGACCACACTGACCATTTAATAACGTGGTGTATCCCAGATGGTTCCAACCACAAACCGTCTGTGATATGAAATGATCACAGACAATTTGTATTAATAATTGTTTATGAACTTTCACAGATGGTTATTAATACGAACCGTTAGTGATGTCTGCCATTATCACAGATGGTTTGTATCAATAACTATCTGTGAATTATCATAAATGATTATTGATACAAATCATCTATGATGTTTTGCATTATCACAGATAGTTCATATTAATAACCGTCTATAAAAATGTCACAGACGATTATTTGTATGAATCGTCTGTCATAGTTGGGTATCACAGGCGGTACACGGTCATACTTGTAAAATCTTCTGTGATAATTACAACATAGACGGTTCTCTATGAATCATCTGTGATATAGCCATCTAGTATAGCCTCTTTTATAGTAGCGGGTCTCCTTGTTGAAGGCCTCACCACAGGATGATCTTGTTACCCGGCATTCCATTGATGAGGATTGATAAGAACGAACTTGCTAGAAGCATGAAGATCCACTCACACCATTTATCACTGAATCCCATATGCTTAAGGACTTGTAGCAAGAATGGCCAAGAGACCGAATCAAAGGTTCTGGAGATGTCCACCTTGAGCAGAAGAGTCGGTTTTTTTCCTTGCACAGAGGTTTTTAACAGCCAGTTGGGCAAATCAAAAGTTGTCATGGATGGTTCGACTCGTAATAAAAGTGCTTTGATTCGACCTCACTAGGTCTGGTAGCATCTTCTCTATTCTGTTAGCCAGCACCTTCGAGAAAAGTTTGGCAAAGTTATGGACTAAGCTGAGTGGCCTAAAATCCGTCATATGAACTAGCTCCATTTTCTTGGGAATTAGGGTAATTGAGGCTAAGTTTAGACAGTGAAGGGAACAGCTCTTAAGGTTGAGAAGAGCATGGAAAGCTTCCATAATACTAGATTTGATGACCGGCCAAGCAGTTTTATAGAAAGCCCCTATGAAACCATCGGGGCCGGGTGATTTTACCGATGGGAGGTCTTTGATAACCCCTAGACTTCTTCAGAGAAAGGGACGTCCAGGTGGGCTAGGTCAGCTATGGGTAGCTGCTCTAGGAAGTTCAGGTTGAGAGAGTGATCCCGGTCAACACAGGTGCCCATGAGGTTTGAGTAGAACTCATGGAACTGTTGATTGGAGGGAATACATTCGACCATCATTCAATTGAGGCAATGAATGTTTTTTTCCCACCGGTGTGATGCATGAAAATGGAAGAAATGAGTGTTTGCATCCCCCTCTTGATCCTTGTAACAGTAACTACTATCTTGCGAGCGTGGTATATGGTAATTCGTCGCGATGGGGCGCGTGAAGCTGCCGATCAAGAGGATAGAGAACAACACGACCGGCAGGTGACCTTGTCCAAGCGCCAGAAAAGGCTCATCAAGAAGGCCTACGAGATCTCCGTCCTCTGCGACATCGACATCGCGCTCATCATGTTCTCCCCGTCCGGCCGCCTCAGCAACTTCTCCGGCCGCCGCGGGTACGTACGCTCCGGCGCCATCATTCTTGACTCTGTCTGTTCAGGGTCACCCAATCCCATGATAAGTTTTTTCCAGGCGCATGTCTGATTCTTGGCTCTGCTGTTGTTCAGGGTGGAGGACGTGCTTCTTCGGTACATGAACCTCTCGGAGCACCACAGGGAAGTGTGTCAGAATGCACGATATACCGTCTCATTTCTTAACAATTCCATGGATCATTGTCGAAATGCGACTTACGTTTTCTGTTTGTCGATTTCGATTATCTGATCATCGCAGAGCCATCCAAAATCGAGAGGTAAGACATCGAGGCGACCGCATCCTGTAATTTTACTCTTCTTCTTTGAAATGAACTCGTCGCGTAACAAATCAATGCAGTACCTCATCAGCATGCTTCAGAGGCTCAAGCGCGAGAGCGACACGGCGACACAAGTAGCCAAGTGTACATCCTATCTTCTTCTACAATACCTTTCTTTAACCTCCTCTCTTCTTGTTCTGACACCTCAGATCAATCTAGTTCACGTTTATATGCATGCTCATTTTATCTGAAAAAGCATGAAAACACATCTCACATCCTAATTATAATTTTTTCTTCTTTGAAATTTTCAGTCCAGGGGCACTGAATGAGAAAATAGAGGTGAGGAATTCAGAGCTTTTACTTTTTAACCTGCAGTGTTGACACCATTCCTTGGCACATTTCAATGAACCATCTTGTTTCTTCTGTGCATCGCAGGAGATTCAGTAAGAGACATACGCTTCTCAGCATCAGCTGCAAATCTCTGAGGAACGCCTTAGGTCTGATACACGTGCAAATACTGAACTAGCCAGAGCTCAAAATTGTGAAGCAAAAACAATATTTTAACTCGTAGATGTATCGCACTTTCTGTTCTTGTTTTTGCAGGCTCGAGTGAGATCCATGGGTGCGAGAAGCTCCTCATGGACGTGCTGACCCGCGTCGTCGAAGGAAAGGTACGCACTGATGCACACCAGAAAGGGAGAAATGTTTCTGAATTGCAAATGCTCGATCCACTGTACATTCATTCATAAGAATGTACGTTCACTATGACTCAAAAAAGAACTATTGCATTGCCTAGCTCCAAGTACTGAACTAACCATCATCGTCCAACAATTTAACTCGCAGAACTAACTGTTGAGCAATCGCATGGCCCCGTCGATCTAACGGCATCTGGGATGCAGGTACAAAGGTTTTCAGCAATGAAATCATATTGAAACGTGTAGAATCTTACGTATCAATGCATTGACTGATGTAAATGTGTAGAATCTTACATGTCAATGCAATGACTGATGCAGGGGGCAAACGGGACGCAGATGTGAGGGAGGGTCAAATCCTGGCCATCAAATGTTCGGTGCATCTGACCCGTTGATCGACCTCAGGTACACCGACACATCTGCTCATCGCAAACCTGGTGCATTAGCGCGCAGTACACGGTCAAGTACGTACGTGAACGTGAGCAAAGTCTACTTTTTTCAGGGGACGTGTACGACGCGAACTAGCAGGTGGCCGGGCAGCCAGGCCGAGACGTGACGGCAGCCGTATAATTGTGTAGGGTGAAAACGGACTGTATACGGATAAATAATAATTCTGTTATATTTATTTTTATATATTTCTCAGATGCGGATATGAATATAAATATGAATACAAATAACAGTGAATATAAATACGGAGCGAATATGGATTGAAACAATACGGTGATGAATATTTTTGGAACATAAAAACCCTTAAATTGTATGCCAGAAATTAAAGAAAACATATAGCTAGTTTATTTGATGCAAATATTTATAAATTATTAAAATTTTCATTAACCACACATAATATTAGTACTAGCAAACTGCATTAATTAGCTCATCGCAAACATAGCACTTAGTTTAATGGACTGTATAGGTTGTATCAACCATTGTTCTGTCAGAAGACAGGCAGAATCAGTAACTCTATTGATGTTATTATATTCTCCACATAGGTACCTAGTATAAATAGGTGGAGAACCTAGAGCCGGTATAGAGTCCGGGAGTGGGAAATCCAAAGCGGTAGGAAACCAGAACAGGTATTTAAAGTTGCACCAGAATTGTTTAAGCAGCAATGTACTAATTTAATCAGTACACGCTAAATTATAATCTATCGACGGCGCTTACTTTATCATAAATACTTGCTAACAATGTTTTGCAATATAACAAGATTAGCAAAATTTTATAGAGTAATTTAGCATGTAACGAATTGCACAAATTAAATAATTATGAAGGAGATTTTTTATCATGCACACGTTTAATATTTTCTTTCTCTCTCTTCCTTAAACCTGTTCGGCATGGTCAGACCGTCAGAGCCATCCATCTCCTTAGGGCATCTCCAATGGTCTGAGTCAGCTAGCTATATGTATATACACATCAGCATATATCCTATGTGGAGGAAAGAGAGTATGCAAAAAAAACCGAGCCAGATCTTCCTTAAGCACTAGTCTATAACGCAAAACGAGGCAGCCTCTATAAGGGCATGTCCAATGGTGATTTATGAGCTAGCTCTAAACATATTATTTCATATTTTAATAGAAGAGAGAGAAAAGCTAGCTCTTGATCAAGAGCTAGTCTCATACACACATTCCAAGATTATATGAGGATGTCATGTGGGACTATTCATGTTATGAGCTATGTGCTAAAAGTTAATATCATTGGAGAAGTTATCTTAGAGTTAGTAACTAGCTCATACCATTGTACATGCCCTAAATAATAGTCCTTTTTTGTGTGTGCATGTAAGCATCAAATAGCTATCCTTATAGATAGTTCTTTAGAATGCTAGCTTTTAGTGTGTACTATATAAATGATGTGGAAGTCTTCTAGTTAGTTGCTAGCTAGAACCATTGGAGATGCCCTTATCCCTTTGCTTCTATCTCTTCCCACTCCATTCTTTGGGCCTATTCTTTTTTGCTACAGCTTGTGGCGTTTAGCTGCGATTTGTGGTTTTTGGGCTATTCGTGTGAGAGATTACAAAGTAACTAAAACTCACGTACGGTTTTTGCCGATAAAAATGAAGTCAGTACAGTATGTACTATAATAAACTAGTAGACCCCATTTTGAAAAGGCACTCCGTTTAAAAGCTAGTTACTGTAGAAAAGCCAAAAGCTGAAACCAAAAGTTAAAAAAGAATAAGCCCTTTTCTAGTCAACCGAATGCTTTTGGTCACTCCTTTCACTAGTTCCTTATCTCTCACTGGTTCCTTATCTCTTCTTCCCCAAATTTCCTCTCCTTCCCCATTCTTGCTTCCTCTCTTCCTCTCACTCCATTTCCCATTTCTTTGGTTCTAGCTCCAAATCGATGCCACTTTCGGCCCCACCGATCTATAGCTGCATGCGCCCAGTTTCCTGGCCTTCACCTGCACGCCGCCACCCTACTTGGCCGCCGCGCCTCCCGGCCACCTCTAGACTGGCTCAGCCTCTGCGATGTCACTCCCGGCTCAACCTCCTCACCAGTTGGATTTATCCCTACTGCGGTTTACTTTCTTAGGCCTATTATGCTTTCATTTATTTCTAATTTGAGGATTGAATTTGTTGCTTGTTTTGATGATTTCAGTGGTGGTGGTGTGCAACAAGGCTTGCTACGACGAGACTCAAGGCCTTCCCATGTGCTGGGAGAGATGGGCGACGGAGGCCAGTGAGGTGGCCGACAGCAAGGCAAGGGCAGCTTGACTGCTTGAGGAACGATTGAACGAATCGTATTTGTGAGTGACGGCAGATGGTGTCTCTGTGTGGTTGCCTGTGACTATGTGGACTAGCCTACTAGTCTCTACTCCTTAAAAGAAGGAGTTCAAGGTGATGGTGGAGAAGTCGGAGAAGGGCGGCCGAGAGAGTAGGGAGAGGCGGCGCGGGTGGAGAAGTCGGAGAAGGGCGGCCGAGAGAGTAGGGAGAGGCGGCGGAGTAGGGTGGCGTGGTGGAGCAGCGGTAGTAAGATGGGAAGAGGTGGCGCTAATGGGGATGCAGACGGCGAGATGTGGTGGCGCGTCGGAGGAGAGGAGCGGCGGCGCTGAGAAAAGGGTGGCGCGGTGCGGAACTGGAAGGCGGCTAGAGACGGAGGAGCGGCGGTAGAAGGTGGAGAAGGGAGAGCAAGGCGTCGCCGGAGGTGGAAGAGATGGAGAAGCGGCGGCGCACGGGAAGCTGCGGTGGATCTTGGCGGCGCGGATGGGGAGGAGGTGGCGCCGAGGTGGGCAAGAGGAGGCGCGGAGGAGATGGCGATGACGGCGCACGGGATCTGAAGCGGTGACCGGAGAAAAAGGAGAAGGGGAGCGGTGAGAGGATGAGGAGGTGGTTGAAGCGTTGGTGGCCGGAGTAAGGGGAATAGCGGCGGCGCTGTGGCGGCGCCGACCGGAGGAGTAGCAGGGGGCGCACTGGCGAGCTGCGGGTGGAGAAGTAGCCGAGAAGGGAGGCAGCGGCGCCGAAGTGAGGAGAGGAAGAGGCGGCGGTGAGGAAAGGGTGGCGCGCCGGAATAGTGGGGAAGATGGTGGCGCCGAATGGAGGAGCGGTGGAGAAGTGGGGCGCACCGGAGGAGAGAAGGGGGCGAAGAGAGGAGTGGCGGCGGTGGAAAAGGGAGGCGCACCGGCGAGCTGCGGCCCGGCGCTCGCCGGCGGCCGGAGATGGAGAAGGGCGTGGGGGAGAGCAAGGAAGACGAAGGGTAGAAGAACCGGGCTCAAGTTCTTCCACAGACAGCGGCGGCGGCATCTTGAGGAGATGGGGAATTTTGGCATTTTTCCGATTAAGTCCTCCTAATATCTAGGGTTTACAAATAAGTCCATCTCCCATTTCATTTCTTCTGTTCTGACCCTCTGGAAGTCCGATTTCATCGCGGAAAGATCCTACGCAATCGTGACGACACGTACAACTATACGGAGCTATCCCAGAATGCCAAATTTGTCGTTTATGCGCCTCGCTCGCGCCGGTCTGCGGAAAAAGCACAAAAAATGTAAAATGATCCAAATTGAGCAATTAAATATGGAAAAACGTGTAAGTGATGATAAATGATCTCGAAATGCGAAAAATATGAGGGTAAAATGATGGGTAAATATATGTAAAAATGACGCATGTCAGCCTCCTCCCCTCCCTTCTCCGTCGTCGCGCCGCCCTCGCCTCCTCCCCCACTCCTCCGCTCCGCCGTCGCTTCCTGCCCCCCCCCCTCATTTCTTCTGCCCTCCCCTCCCTCCGCCGCGGCGCCACCCTCGCCTCCTCCCCTCCCTTCTCCGCCGCCGCGCCGCCCTCGCTTCCTCCCCCGCTCCTCCGCTCCGCTGCCTCCTCCCCCACCCCTCCGCTCCGCCGTCGCCTCCTCCTCCCCACCCCGCGCCGCCGCGGCCTCCTCCTCCCCCCATTCCTCCGTCGTGCAGCACACCCGCACGCGCCTCCCTCCTCACGCTACCGCCGCACCCGCACGTTCGCGCAACCGTTGCCCCCCACCTCTTCCCGCAACCTCTCGCTCCCTCTTTCCTAATACTCCCTTCCATTTTCCTCCCCTCCCCTCAAGCTTGGTATTTTTTGTTCACAAGGATGCTTTTATATCTGATCTGGCTTTGTGCCTAACCAGTACATTTTTGCAATTTATGGATGATCTCAAATGTATCCAGATTAATCTCAGATGTTCCTTTTGCATGTTGTGCTTTCAGATTCAACACAAAATGTGTGCATCAACTCAATTGTCCAATCTCATGTGGAGTTGTGGTCTTTGGTGTTCTCCTAATCCGAGGAATGGGATGTAAAAGGAAAGTAAGAATCATATTTCAAATTGTGCATGAAATTATTTAGTAGTCGACAACAATGTTCTCCTTTGTAGAGTAGGTATGTATGCCAGACATGTTAGGTTGCAGAGTTCGTTATTGTAACACAATATTTTATCCTACTGCATCGGTTCAACAGCAATTTGAGTTGTCCACACTATATAGATCTTATCTATGGCATCATGCAATGTGGGTCAGCACCTATATCTGTCACATGCCATGCCTTTTCAAAGATGCTCATATTTGATTTTGTGATTCTAGGCATTTACAAACTACACCCAAATCTAAATGTATGCTGTTTTTGTATCAGTTCAACAAAAAGATAAAAAAATCATATCTTCATAATCATATAACTTCTATTGTAAAACAGCGATTGTGATACATCTCTGATTTCTCATCACCTCTGAAGCAGTTAGAAGCATTTCAAACATATTAATTTGATTAACATAATTGAATTTGTGGTCTGTTAGATTATAGTATTATTGGTATATATTCTCTTCTTTGCACATTGACAAAACTGCACTGTTGTAGCTTTTTTTTAAATTTCTTATTCAGGTGTGTTATCCATGTTCCCCCAGAACATTTTGTCAAAAGTGATTTCATCTGAGCTGTTATGAGAAGCTCAGTCTCTATTATGATCAGTTGTAGGACTATTTCGTTCTTTCTTCATTTGGCACAAAAATATACATAATCATGACCTTTAGATGACTGCATAACTGTATGTTGCTACACAAATCTTCATAATATCTCCTAAATAATTCCGTATGAAGATTCTCCTTACTTTGAGAATAATTAGCTTCACCTTTTATATTTTTGACTCATAATAATAGAAGAAAGCATGTCTGTAACTCTAAGTTTTGATATATGTTATTCAATCCCCCCATATGCGAAGAAAAAATGAATAAAAAAATTTAGTTGCACAGTGATTCCCCTCACCCTCTCATGTCTTCTCTCTACATGTAACAGTGTTGTGTGATGCTAAAGCAATGGCATTTCAATCCTCAGATAACAAATACATTTTTTATGTTGGTAGTAGGCAACCACCAGGTAACGAATTCACAGCCTCTCTCTCTCTACAACTAACATAAAAGTAAGGGCATTCGGATCTTGAGGTGGGTCTTCAGGTAACAAATACTTTTCCATAATGGTAAGATGCATCCACTAGGTAACTAATATTTTTCGTGTCAGATAAAAATGCACGCAGAGTGCATGTAGAATCAATACTTGCAAAATTCATTTGGCACGGAAACTATAGATAATCATAACCTTTTGATGACTGTATGTTGCTACACGAATCTTCATAATATTTCTTAGATAATTCCATATGAAGATTCTGCTTACTATGAGAATAATTGCTTCACATTTTATATTTCTGACTCATAATAATGGAAGAAGATATATCTGTCACTCTTTAAGTTTTGCAATCCCCCATATGTGAAGAAAAACGAATAAAAAAATTAGTTGCACGGTTGGTTTCCCTCACCCTCCCATGTCTTCTCTCTAAAACTGAATTTCTGACTATGACGTAACCCTCCTGAAGTATAGCTAAATATAGATAAAGCATGCGTTCTCTCGCTTTCAATTTGAAAGATCCTCTCAACATTTTATTATTCTCTGAATGGTGTGAGAGATATGCTAGAACATTGATACCATTTATAGTATGTGGTGCTTATATTTTGCACATTTTGTTAAATGATGTGTATTATTCTTGCGACAACAGCCACAGAATTATTCTAAAGCACATTATAGCTTATGGGCATGCGATTGTTGTATTTGCACATGATATATATAAATTTTGTTTTGTGTTTCAATTTTCTCAAGTCAGTTCCTCCTGGCATTGCACTCCTTAATTAGATACCCATAGATTTACATGTGGTGTAGAGACTTTTTACTAAATTATGCTCTTTTCTTTAGTATTCATGCACGTCCTGGAGGGAGCTACTAATATGAAGCTATTAGTGGTGCTTGCTATCTACTCCTGTATTTTTTGGAGGCTTATTAGTTTATCTTGAGATAAGCTGTACATTGTGGCCCCTGAGGGACTAACAAAATATACAAATGTATTTGTTGATGATTTGTGTCTTGAGTACCAATGTAATTGTAATTTTGGTGCCATCCTCAGTCAGCGTGGATATAATTAGGTGTATAAGTTTGTTATGGAAAAAAGAAATATCAAATGATTGTCTTCGAAATGATAATGCATAAGTAACACTATTTTCTTCTTAAATCTATTGCACATCTCACCATGGTTTTCTGTAGTGTCACATTATTACTGAGTTTGCCGATGATTAAATTAGCAACATTAGAGATATGCTATCTGATTTATTATCAATGTTAGCCTTAAATTTTTCTACAATAAATTCTCATGTAAATGAAAGAAAATGTGTATAGTATTTGATTTTCCGTTGCAACGCACGGGCACACAACTAGTTGCATTGAATGATGAGTCATGGGCTCATGGCAGTGACAGGCCATCGCCTAGCTTTGGCGTTTGGCTAGTGGGCTAAAAAATCTCGAATATTCAGCTTCGTATTTGTATTCGTATTCGACGGATAGGCTTACTATATTTGTATTTGTTTCTAACAAAAAAATTCGTATTTTTTCGATCTAAGAATTATCTTAAGAAAAACCAAACTAAGACAATCTGAATTTCTTTTCGTGCGAATCGATTGAAAACTATTGACCCGTTTACCGAGCTGCTCTCCACGCTCATCCCCACCACGGCGTTCCCGCTCATGCCGGTGAGCCACCCACGGACCCACCCAACCATCCGCGGTCGACGGCAACGCGGCGTCGTCGATTCTTGATTTCTCGCGACGACGAGCTCACGTACGCGTGTGTGTGTTGTTGTTCGCTGCAGCACTGCCTTGGGCCGGATGACCAGGACCCGCCTACGACGCAGCAGGGGATGGTGGCGCAGGAGCAGGTGGAGGCGTCGGCGAGCTGCTCCTACGTGCCCAGAGACGAGACCGGCACGCCGGTCACGGCATACGACAGCAACGTGCCGCCGGCGAACATGACCTGAGCTGAGCTATCCTGACCTGATGACTTCATCAACTGTACAATGTCAATAATACGCCAGAATCACAAGAGAATAATTTCGCTCCTCTCGTCCGCTTGCAAGAAAGCCACGTGGTGACGCGCACACTCGTGTGTAAACTCTAGAACAAAATTATCTGCTTATAAAGCCTACGCCAACATCGCAAATGCAACGAATCAATCACTTAGTATGGTATAGATGACTAGTTAATTTCTTTCACGCTGTCTGGTTCGACACATGCAGTGTCACACGTGCTCAATCTTGAATTCTTGATCTGTTAAGTCTAGAGAACACCTGACGAATGAAGAGACATCTCCTGATCCATGCGAAGATGTGCAGTGCCGCATCAGCTTTCTGCGTCTCTGGCAAAGATGGGCAATTAAGCCATGGCCTCAGGAACGTTCTTGTTAGCTATTGTACAAGGCAGCTTCTGTCAGTACATACACACATAGGTTCCTTAGTCATGAATTAACCCCATCCCTTGTCATTATTTTGATATTACAAAACAAGTAGCGATCGAGGGGTTTTTTTTTTTGCCTTTTTCGAGGTTAAGCAACTTGTGCTAGCTTCTTTCTCTGCTCTGTTCCCAGAGAGCATACTTCTCATCTGCTGATATTTCTGCATACCGCTCCTCGGTTCCCACATGTTTCTAATAGAGCTTTATGCACAGGATTACAGAAATCTATATTGACAGTGAGTCAGTGACACATGCTATTAGTTGCATCTTACTGAAACCAGTGTAAAACAATCCTAAGAAAAGCATAGAGTAGGCATACTTGACGAATAGATCAGCATCATTTTTTTTCTATCATTTTTCCTTCTTTTACTAATATGAGCGGAAGAGCATATTCCAAGTAGCAATTTCGAACAATCCAGAAAACATCAAGCAGGCAGCATCAAATCGTTTGTTTGCTGAGGTGACAAATAACTAAAACTAAAGGCCCTGTTGAGGGGCTTAAAGCCAGTTCCTGTTTCGAAAAAGCTGAAAGCTCCCCAAACGGCCTAGCTTCAAAATAATTTACGAGATAAGACAAAAGCCAACTTTAGAAACAATAAACTAAATGGTTTTGCTATTGCACAGGCAACTAAAATTTTTTTATCTCTCAGTTATCTGAAATTGCACTCTCAGTCATCTAAAGTTGCAGCCACCTAAAGTTGTAGCTCTCCCTTCTAAAAATCACCTATAACTTTAGGTGATTTAGAGTGCAACTTTAGGTGACTGAGAGATAAAAAAAATTCAGTCACCTGTGCAATAGTCACTTCCTAAACTAAAAGCTAGAAAACTAGGTAAGAAATGCTTTTCTAGCTTTTATGCAGTTAAAATTAAGATTATTGTCATTAAAAGTTGGCGGAGAAATTATGATTTCTTTTCAACTAGAAAGCCAAAAAATAATTTTTAAAGGCAAAATGCTACCGCTCTCTTTATCTCGCTCAGCTTTCAAACGGTACTCTTTTTAATACAGGGCCTATAAATAATTATAGTAGAGACTATACCGACTTCAGCTATATCGGTTAAAATCATATACGATTGTCTTTTTTTATACTTTCTCGCATAAACAAACGGAATTCAAAAGCCATAAGTCATAATCTACATCTCTAAAGAACCCATCCTCTTTTCTTCACTCTTTATTTTGGACCCTCGTTAGCCTAGCATCCTTTTAACACCATTATTACATTCCCTTGCTCTTGTTCTTGCTCTCTAGCTTTTGCTTTCCCATTAGGACACTACACTCCCCTTCTTGGTGATTACTAGTTTACTACTACTAGAATTAATGGCCACTCCTTCCGACCTCCAATCTCCAAGAACCATCATCGCCAAGAATATCATCAACATGAAGCAGCAGCCACCGGCACCGGCGCCGGCGAAGATAATCGTGCAGCCGCGCCACCGGACCACCCCCGCGATGTGGTGTGCAGCCATCCTCTGCTTCGCCTTCAACACCCTCCTGATCATCGCCGGCGTGGTAATCCTGATCGTGTTCCTAGTGGTGAAGCCGAGGTCGCCGTCGTTCGACGTCGCCAACGCCAGCCTGAACAGCGTCTACATCGACTCGCCGGCCTACTTCAACGGCGACATGACGTTCGTGGCCAACATCTCCAACCCGAACCAGAAGATCGACGTGGTGTTCCAGTCCGCCGGCGTCGAGCTCTTCTTCCGGAACAGGCTGATGGCGGCGCAGGCGCTGCCTCCGTTCGCGCAGCGGCGGGGCCAGTCCGGGATCCTGAACGTCCACATGGTGTCCAGCCAGGTGATGCTGCCGCCGGAGGTGGCCATGGAGATGGTGAACCAGGTGAAGAGCAACAAGGTCGTTTACACCATCAGGGGCACGTTCAAGGTGCTGGCCAAGTTCTGGTTTGGGCATTACACATACTGGATGTCTGCACTTTGTGACCTGGAGCTCACTGCACCTCCCTGTGGGGTTATTGTTGCTAGGATATGCAGAACAAAGTGATTGGCTTTTGATTTCTTACCTTATCTTATGTTGTATCAAATTATAGAACTTTTTTAACCATGAAATTGGGCAATGTAAAGCAAAGAAAAACATACCGATGTGGGTTTGAGGCTGCCCCGTTTTTTTTTTTTTTGCTTTTTTTTTGTAGCATTTGGCTTGGCTTAACGGGATAGTTTCTAAAAGTCACTTTTACAAATGACTTCTTAAATCTAAAACTATATGCATCATTTATATCAGCGTCTCTACCGTTCATTGTTATCTGAAAAAGCACAGATAAAAACCATCAAAAACAGCCAAAAAAAACTGGGCCGTTGTTTCTTCCTAGTTTGCTCAGTTACTGCTGGAGCGTGAAAGCTTCCTGCAACACAGCAGCAAAGTATGTACACCTAGGTGCTCATTGCTTGTGCATGGAAAATACAGTGAATTTTATCCAGGTGTTGCAGATAGAGATGGTACAACAATGTATCAATGCTAGAGCTTGCTTAACAAAATGGGAGTGAAAGGCCAACACACTGCATCCTGTACCACTCAACACTTAACTAATGTTACATATGAACAGCAATTGCTTTAGAGAATGATGGAAATAGTTTCTCATAAACAGGACTAGTTTTACAACACATCTGGGCAGATGCCAAGGACACCCAAAACTGCCAAGCACAACAGTGTAGTCTACTATGCTTATGTCCTGCCAAAAACTAGATGCAGCTGCTAATGATCTGGGAGTTGCTCCGTTGTATAAATATCTCAACTGTCACGGATCTTAAACACCCTTACGCAGTGATCAGCTCCACAAGAAGCCAGCTCAAGTGCTGATTTCTCATCAGATGAATCAGATTTCTGCCACCGTAAACGATGCACAGTTGACACATGACACAACAGAGGATCAAATCGGAGCATGCATGCAACGCTGAGCAGAGATGGATCTGAATTAGTGTCTGCAGCAGCTCTTCCCCCTGAAATACTCCAGAGCTCGATCATTCCATTATCCATGCCAACAGCAAGAAGACCAGCATTACGAGCACGATCACGGCCCATCCAGGCCAATGCTGTGACACTGTCATGGAACTGAGGCAATGTTGCAAGCAGCTTGACAGAAGATGCATCTTGAACACACCATATCTTGACAGTCTTGTCCCTGGATCCGGTTGCAAATTCGTAACCAAACGGGTTCCATGAGCATGCCCATATAATTCTTTTGTGCGCTTCTTGCTTTGCAACCAGATGATGCTCTGCTCCTTCCTCTGGAGTTAGACAAGTGGAATGACATCAACAATTATGGAACAAACATCAGCAATTAAAGCAGCACAATTGAAAAGGCAAGGCAACAAATTAAACGAAAGTACAAGACCATAAGAAGAATTGCTTACCAGTTTTCCTGATTGAAAAGACAGACAAATGACGATCCCTTGATACGCTCAAAAGAAAAGCATTGTCACAAGAAAACTCCATTTGTGTAACTGTCAGGTTGTGAGACTGCAAGTGTCCAACAGCTTTCCATGTTCCAACCTCCCAGAGCCAGATCTCAGCAACTGGTGCTGTTTGAGCCTGCAGCATCAGAATTCCCAAGACGTTAAAGCATAGCTTGCATCAACTAATGTCAGTAATTCAGTATGCCACATTGCGACAAATTGAAATACGCATTATAGCCAGATGAGTATGCACAACACTATTTTTCTGCTGCAGTAACAAAATGTTTCAGGGATCCCCAGAAACAAACAAGGTCCAATAATATTGTGCAAGTTGCATTCATCCATTCTCCCTGTTTCTATGATGATGCAAAACAAGCATCTGTTTGCATATTCACATTTGAGCACTTCGCTTGAGCACACGTGTTCTGAACCAAAATAATCAAGGTAATATGGCCATGGCCATGGCCAAGTAGTAACGTGATCATGGTGCAATGGTGATGTCTGGATGGGCATAATTTTACCTCAGATGGCATACATGAATTTTAGTCATCACAAGAAAACATGCAGCAGTAATACCTTGCAAGATGATGCAACGAGCTTCCCTGTATGATCGCAGCAGATGGAAAAGAGTTCGTTTCCATGACCATAGAGTTTGTGAGATTCAGGCCATAGAGTATTCCATGCCAGTTGGTCCTCCACAGGAGGCTCAGTAAACACAGTTGGCACTGCATCAGGAATTCTCTCTATAGAATCTGGACCATCGTTAGAAATATTGCTTGTGGAATCCTTTACTCCTGAATACACCATCAATAGAAAAAATATCAATCAAATAAAAAAAACACAGAAAAATTAATTAGGTACAATTACAATTTGTAACTACAAACAAAGGGAACATTACTGCTCAAAGAGATATTCATGAAAGTGTTACGGATGTTTACCATGTGTGTATATAGGTTTCTGTGAAAGCCCAAGAGCAGACATATTTGCTCCAAGGACTTGCACATTGTCAAAATACTCAGAGTTGTCAGGTTTCAACAAAGTTGCTTCTTGTAGGGTTTTCAAAAATGATAAAGGAGCTTCAAAGACTCTGGAAACCTTTTCATCAGCACCACTAACAAACCGGTGGTTCCCGGTACCCTGAATGAATGCAACACAGTTAATATCATGCCCATGAATTTGTGGCCGAGCGATTTCGCGCCAACAAATCACATCTCCAGGGTTAACTTGACTTCTCCAAGGAGCAAATATGCGTGTTGTCTGCATATTTAACATTGATGCAAAAGCGGATTAGCAAGTAGTAAGGGAAAATGACAACCAACAGAACATATAAGTTCTATTACTTGGATCAAAACTGATCTAAGTAAAAGAACTTGCCTGGTCATAGCTAACTGATAGCAAATATTCGCCAGATCTTGACCATGTTAAGTCAGATACGGGTGCAAAATGACCAGATGGGACTATCCGAGGCTGCCAATTTTCAGAATCCACTCCAACATCTCTCCACATATGAAATGATCCACCATAGCCATGTGCAAGAATGGATTTACCATCAGGCTCCCAA
The DNA here is from genome assembly GCA_017311315.1 of Dendrocalamus latiflorus. Taxonomy (NCBI): domain Eukaryota; kingdom Viridiplantae; phylum Streptophyta; class Magnoliopsida; order Poales; family Poaceae; genus Dendrocalamus; species Dendrocalamus latiflorus. Next base: position 5,803,790 of record CM029654.1, read on the forward strand.
TGGCCACCATAAAATCCAAGTGCTGAGTGACTTAATTCACCAACAGTCACTGAATTTATCCAAAGGCCAGTATTTTTCTCTGGTCTCCATACCATCATCATCTTGTCCATGGATGCAGATAATATGCTCATTGGCTGATGAGCTTCATCACCAGGTAATAGCGTAGGAGGCTGCCACTCTACGGAATATACCCAATCCTCATGCCCAACAAGAAGAGACTCCAACAATACTTGGTAACTTGTATTACCGGCCACAAACAGAGGACCTTCAATATAGGAGGTCATCCCAATATTTTCCTTCCTGGATTGCACCGAGGAGCCAGAAGAAACAGCATCTGAAGTCATTTTCCATATCCGAATGGTTCTGTCCTGAGATGAGCTAACGAGGAAAAGGCTGTGGTTTTCACTGCCCATCATCACAGGTAAAGAAAAGTCTAAACTTCTAATCCAATCAGAATGGCCTTTAAGTTCACAGGCTTTAATGAACTGCACATGGAAAAATGCATAGTAAGGATACAAAAGGAAAGAAGGGATAGCAAAAGGAATCACAAAAACATCAAGTTACAAACCTTGCCTGACTGATCCCCACAATAAATGTGGACCTTGTGATCTAAACCTGCCATTGCTAAAATTAGATGGCCTTCCTGTTCTGGCAACACTGCTAATGAAAGTGAAACCATTGGTTTCGAACCAACGGATAGAGAATATAAGGAAGACACTTCACAGCTGCCTGCAGAAGAGAAAGCAAATAACTTAAAGTGGAATAATACACATTTTCTAAAGCTCTAAGGTTATAAAAGCTAATAGAATTTGACTAATACTGCTTATTTTAGATACTGGCTAAAGATCAATGCAACTCTTCAAGATACAATCCATAAAATTAGGATCCACATACAAAGTATCACAATGCACTAGTAAATCATCTTACCACCAGCAGTGGGCTCAACTGCCATTTCCCAAATAACCACAGTTCCATCTGAGGAGGTGGAAGCAAAAATTGCAACATTATTCGACACCATCCTTCCAGCAAGACAGGTAACACCTTTCTTATGCATCCCTGGCAGTTGCAATGCATGAGACCACTGCAAAGAATGCATCAACAGCAAAATCAAACAGTTAGCATCTAGTGGAAACAACTCAGATCGACTTTCTTGAGATAAACAGAGAAACACTTTCCCAGCAAGCACATGACAACAAAACCAATGGAAACATTCTAGTGTCCAGATCTTGCAGTGAAGGACTCAAATAGAAGTTGAAGGACAATCTACACAATATGATGAAACAGAAGAAATTCACCTCTCCTTTTCCAGAACCAATCTTCCATGCCATAATAGCACCATCAGAACTTCCGGAGAGTAGATAATGTGTCTCTCTGCGGCGAGCTGCAAAAGTGCAAATCAAACAGAACAACAGTCAACAGTCCATCCAGCACTTAGGACCTGAAGACCAGACCAATTTTTTTTTTAAGAACTTCTTTTCTTTGATCTAAACCAGTGGTACATATTACCTATAGCTTATACCACCTAAAATAATTAACGAAACAGAACTACCAAACAGGCTACAGCTAACTCCTCGCAAGTACTAACAACAATTAATAAACAGATTGAACACTACCACAGCGGAAAAATACAACTTTGCCTCAAAATGTAGCCCAGTTCAACCATAACGCTGGAAGAACATGGCATTGTTTCAGCCTGATTCTCCAAGCTAAGCATTTCGGTCTAGATACATTAAAAAGAGAGTTAAAGAGACATAAAAAAATGGTGAGAAAAGGAGGCACACCTTGGAGCACATCCTTCTTGGTTGGCAGCCACAGCGTGCAGTTCACCGACGCCTTGTGCCCGGGAAGCGTCGTCACGATCTCCCCTCGCTGTCCCCCCACACAAACACGAGCCGGAAACCAATTGGATCAAACGAACACCAAACAAGAAAATGAAAAACCGAGAAAGGGGAGGGAAGATCAAGAACGACGGACCGAGGGGGAGAAGAGGGCGACGGCGTTCTGGGCGCCGAAGGCGACGAGGCCGCAGGCGCCCCACGACACGTTGTTCACCACGCGGTTGCACCCGGCGCCTACGAAGACCCTCTCCACCTCCACCCCGCCGCGGGGGTCCCCGGCCGCCGGCGGCATCGCGATGGCAAGCTCTAGGGTTCAGTCAGGGTTTGTTTCCAGGAGCAGCAGCCACACAGGCCCAAAGGCATGTCGTTTTCCAGCGCAAAAGGTGCGCTCTATGGGCTGGCCTGGAATCTGGCCCAAACCTGTCTAATCTGGGCTACGCCGTGCCGCGAGCTGATCGAGTAGACGACTGAATTGGACTCGTGTTATCGTCGATCGCGAGGACGCTTCACTTTTTTTAGATTTCTTTAATAACTAGTTTTTAAATAAAGTATTTTTTAGATAAAATTTATTAAATTAATTGTAGCACATATTGTACCGACTTCATTTATATCGGTAAAAATCACATGTGAATTTCAGTTACTCTGTAATCTCTTACACAAACAGCCTAAAAATCATAAACCACAACCAAAAACTATAAATCTCAGCCAAAAAGAATATGTCCCATATGACTAGAGGGATATCAATGGAATCTAAATCCTAGTCGACACCCTTCTCTTGTCTTCTTGTTCTTATCTCTTTGCAATTCTCATCTCAAATTCTCTCTTTATAATTATGGGCCTGTTTGGCAATGGCTGCGGCTTATGGCTTTTGGCTAAAATTTTTGAATTTTGGCTGTTTACAGTACAGATTACGAAGAGACAGATACTCACTTGCGATTTTGGATGGTACAGATGCTGGGCTTTTAACATGTACATCATTTAACTTGTAGACCCCGTCTTGAGAAAATACTCCGTTTGAAAGTTAGGTACTATAGCAAAAGCCAAAAGCCGTCAGCTTCGGAGGAAAAGAACAGGCCCTATATATCTATAATCTATTCAGATTACTACCGGGTCCTGTCACTAATGTCGTCGCTGCACCCAAAGATCACCATCGCCGCCACAAGCCTCGCATCGATGGATTTGAAATTTAGGGTTTTTGAGTAAAAATGGGTCAAAATTTAGGGAGTATCTATAAAACATTCGTATGTTTTTTAGTAAAAATGGGTCAAAATTTTTTATCTATATTTACAATATTTTTCGTTCATATATGCAACATTTTAACATGCTTATAACATTTTTTCGATGACTGCAACATTTTTTCATCGAGAAATATTACATACATAGTGAAATATTACACAGATGGACGAAAACTAATGCAAACAGGATTGAAAAATGTTGCATACATAAGAAAAATTGACTGATTTTGGTTTGAAAATCAGTCACATGTGCTATAGCACTTTTGTATAAACATACGTGGATTATCTGACCGTGCAACTGCGGGGAATTAGACTAGTTTCCATTAATTTACATGTACATATACATATTATTGCAAGAGAGGTTGGACAACAAGTGATTAAGAGAAATGATGCTTTCATTAATCAATTCTGAATCTGTACATTGCTTTATATAGATGATGAATATGTGGCATAAAAGGTGCCTTTATGGAAAGGCATCTGTACATTTGATATAACTGTACATTGGGCAGTTGGATTTGTAACTGGTGTTTAACACTCCCCCTTGACCAATGTGTCTTCACATGATCACCTTGATTCATCATCTTGAAATAACTCCTCCAAAACCCTGTAGGGAAAAATATGAGGAGATCCGATAGAGTAGATATGCCATGAAAAACTCCTTTAAAATCCAGTGGGAAAATTTAAGGAGAAAAATGATATGGCATATATTTGATTATATCTCTTTAAAAACCCCTGTGGGAAAATAGAGATATATTCATGATTACGTTGTCATATTGCCTCATTAAAAACCTTGATGAGAAACCTTAGATGGAAAACTCATAAAGGGAAAAAGAGTACAATATTTGTATTTGAACGGGTTAAATCTTAGGAGATTTCTCCCCCTGATATCTGCAAATCACGTAGTCTTCGCATACCAATTCCATGAACACATTTTTGGAATGTGGAAGTAGGTAATGACTTGGTGAATAAGTCTGCGAGATTATCACAAGACTTAGTTTGCAGAATATTTATTTCCCCACTCTCTTGCAATTCATGTGGGTAAAATAGTTTAGGTGCAATATGTTTTGTGATATTGCTCTTTATGTAACCCGTTTGCATTTGAACAACGCAAGCAGCATTATCTTCGTAGATAATGGTAGGTGATGCAATAGCACCTATACCACATGATTGTTGTATGTGGATAATCATTCTGCAAAGCCATACACATTCACGTGATGCTTCATATAATGAAATTATTTCAGAATGATTAGTGGATGTAGCCACTAGAGTCTGTTTTGAAGACTTCCAAGATATGGCTGTTCCACCGTGTAAAAATACAAAGCCTGTTTGAGATCTGGCATTATAGGGATCTGATAAATAGCCAGCATCTATATATCCTATTAAATCCGCATTGTTATTCTTCTGAAAGAATAGACCGAGATCTTTAGTGCCTTGAAGATATCTAAGGATATGCTTCACTCCTACCCAATGTCTTTTGGTTGGAGCAGCGCTATATCTAGCAAGTAGATTTACTGCAAATGCAATATCCGGCCGGGTGCAATTTGCAAGGTACATAAGCGCTCCGATGGCAGTGAGATATGGAACCTCGGGTCCCAATAGCCCTTCATTGTCATCTCGGGGTCTAAATGGATCTTTGTTCCTGTCTAGAGATCAAACAACCATGGGGGTTTTCGATGGATATACTTTGTTCATATTGAATTTCTCCAATATTTTCTGGACATAGGCTGATTGATGCGCTAGGATGCCTGAATGAAGGTGCTCAAGTTGTATACCTAAGCAAAATTTGGTTTTACCCAAATCCTTCATTTCAAATTCCGTCATAAGATGATTACGTGCTTCATCTATATCCTGTGTGTTACCAATGATATTAAGATTATCAACATACACAGATATAATACAAAATCCTGTTGAGAATCTTTTGATGAATACTCATGGGCAATCATCATTGTTGGAGTATCCCTTTTTGGTTAGGAACTCACTTAGTTGGTTGTACCACATTCTACCCGACTGTTTTAAGCCGTATAAAGACTTGTTCAATTTTACACAATATATATTGCGATTTGCGTTCGGATTCGGAATTGAAATTCCATTGGGAACTTTCATATATATTTCCGAATCAAGTGACCCATAAAGATATGCAGTCACTACATCCATCAACTGAAAAGATAGATGATTTTGTACTGCCAATGAGATTAAGTATCGGAATGTTATTCCACTCATTACTGGAGAATAAGTTTCATTGTAATCAATGCCGGATCTCTACGTGAACACTTGTGCTACAAGCCTTGCTTTGTATCTCACCACCTCATTGTTTTCATTCCGTTTGCGGACGAAAACCCATTTGAAACCGATAGGGAATACTTTGGGAGGTGTATGTATCACATTGGTGAATACATTTCTTTTCTTGAGCGAGGCTAACTCCGCTTGAATTGCATCCTTACATTGATTCCAGTCCGAGCGCTATTTGCACTCTGCCATGGTCTTGGGATCTGGATCATTTTAAAGGTTATTTGCAATTGTTGTGGAGAAATAAATGTCGACAATTGTAGTCTTACGATCATATGATTCTCCAGAATCAGTATAGTTAGTGGAAATTTCGTGGTCCCCTGGTGACTCAATGTTATTTCCCAAAACATTTGAGTCGGGGTATTCCGATGTCCCAGGATCAGTATTTGAGTGCACTGTTGATCTGGGTTCAAGGATCCTTTGGTGTCTATCAACTTGAGGTTGATCTGCATTTACATTCTTTTGTTTCCTTTTTCGCTTGTTAGAAGTTATATCCGCCATTTGTACCGTACTTCTCCCCCTCTTATTTTGAACTGGGAGTTGAGTGGTATTTTGCGGTACCTCCACTCTTTCAGGTACATTTCTGGCAGGATTATAGGATTTTGTAACACCCTTATAATCATTAAATGCATCTGGTAGATTATTTGCAATGTTTTGCAAATGAATGATTTTCTGAACTTGAAGTTCAGTCTCTCTGGTACGTGGGTCTGAGGCAGAAATGACTTGTACATTCCAATTAATTTCCTGGTATTTAGTTTGGTACTTCTTGTCTCCCCTAATGCCGGGAAATGTTCCTCATTTAATATGCAATCAGCGTACCGGGCCGTAAACAGGTCCCCTGTAAGGGGCTCGAGGTATTTTATAATTGACGGAGATTTATACCCAACATAGATCCCAAGTTTTCTGTGCGGTCCCATTGAGGTACGCTGCGGTGGTGAGATCAGTACGTATGTAGCGCAACCGAACTTTCGCAGATGGGAAATATCTCCTGGATTTCCACGTACTAATTGTAGCGGGGAAGTGCTATGATATGTAGTTGGACGCAATTGGATTAAGTCAGCAGCGTGTAAAACTGCATGACCCCAACATGATGTTGGTAAGTTGCAATTCTGTAGTAATGGTCTTACAATGAGCTTGATTCTCTTGATAAGAGATTCTGCTAAACCATTTTGTGTATGGACATATGAAATAGAATGTTGAACTTGTATCCCAAGAGCCATACAATAGTTATTGAAGGCATGAGATGAAAATTCAGCAGCTTGTCCATTTGAATCGATTGAATTCGATATTCAGGATAATGTGCTCGTAATTGGATAATTTGACCAATTAACTTAGCAAAAGCATGGTTTCGTGTGGATAAAAGACACACATGTGACCATCTAGTAGATGCGTCAATGAAAATCATGAAATATCTGAACGGTCCACACAATGATTGTATAGGACCACATATATCTTCTTGAATGCGTTCAAGGAATTTAAGTGGTTCAGCTCTGATTTTAAGATAAGAGGGTCTTAAAATCAATTTTCCGGTGGCACATGAAGTGCACACAAAATCTGAGGATTTCAAAAATTTTGTTTTGAGGTATGTATGACCAATTGAATTACTAATAATTTTCCTCATCATTCCAATGCCTGAGTGGCCAAGGCGATCATGACATGTTTGGAATATGTTAGTGTTTTGGAAAATTACTTTGTACGTAATATGTTGAACGGGTTTGATGTATGTATAGTACAATCCGGAGTTTAAAGATAGAATTTTTTCTAGTATTTGTTTGCCATATCCGTTGTGTTTGGTTAAGAGGAGATATTCCTCTTTGTTGTCATTTCGGGTTTCAACATGGAAACCATTCTGACGGATATCTCTATAACTAAGTAGGGTACATGTTGAATCGGGATACAAGAGTGCATCCTCAATTTTCAATTGTGTACCCATAGGGAGAGTGATAGAGGCGCGACCAGAGCCTACTATCGTTGCATCGCGTCCAGCGATGGTTAAAACAATTCCTTTCCTCCTCGTAAGAGTTAGAAAATATTTTGTGTCCCTAAGTATAGAGTTTGTGGTATCACTATCCGCAAGGCATAATTCCTCCTCCATTGGATTGACTCCAAAAATCTATATACACAAAGAAGAATTTAATGAAATTCTTATAGTAGCATATATAGAATACATACAAACTTTATTTTATAATACCGAATATGTTCGATATATGATTGTAGCATACAAGCTTACAATATAGATGACAACATTATTTATATTACAACACTATAGTACCTATTAGCTATGGATCGAGGAGTCTAACTGAGATCTCCAAACATGTCTTGAGAATGAAATTCTTCAAGTGTGTCCTCGGTGCACATGAGTTCATCCTTCTGTGTAGAAGCACATGTGTCTTTGAGTTCTTGAAGGAACTTTTGAGAACATCCGGCTGCATCATTGTTGGTTGTGAGATTGAAGTGTGCTTCAAATCTCTTTTCTTGAGCATTCGTGCCGTGAGCCAAAGACTGGAGGTAGATGTTCACAAGATGCTTCGGGGTGCGGCATTTCTTGGTAGGATGGTTGTAGCAACCACATTTTTTACAAATGTCAGTTTTGTCAACTCTCTTACCAGAATTGCCTTTACCTTTCTTGAATTCACTTGGTTTTTGCTTCTTGTTGCATTTGTGTTTACCTTTAAAGGTCTTTAAGTGGTCTTTTGAACCACTGAACTTGTTGTTATTTTGATTAGCATGAACTTTAGGAAGTGGAGCAGCCCCAATGGGACGTTGCTGATTGTTCTTTAAAAGAAGTTCAGCATGCTTTTCTGCCTGAAGCATAGTATGCATAAGATCAAAATAAGTTTGGTAATTTGCAGCACGACATTGCTACTGTAGGACCCTGTCAGATGGGAGCATAGTCGAGAGAGTCTTCTCTATTTTGTCCTCATCCGTTGGTTCCTTTTCACAAAAATGGAATTTGGAGCAAATTGTATGAAGGGCATGGTTATAATCTCCAACAGATTTGAAATCTTGGAGTCTAAGATGTGTCCATTCATGATTAGCCTCAGGTAAGATAACAGCTCGCTGCTGTTCATATCTATTTTTGAGGGCTAACCATAATGTGAGTGGATTATCCTCATACAAATATTCAGCCTTCAAATCCGGATGTATGTGATTCCGTATTATATTCAAAACGGAATATTTCACAATATTCGGATGAATTTGATCAGCTGGAGGATCAAATATCACCCGTTGCAACCCACGTGTGGTTAGGTTGATTTTGAGATCCATAGCCCATGTAGGGTAATTGGCACCATCGAGAGCGAGGGGCTCAAAATCTTTGGTAGCCATTTAAAAACCTACATGAAAAGTACACCATAAATGATTAATTTACATGAGGTAAATTAATGTGTATGGTAATGTTGTAATAAAATGCAAAATATGTGGAAAACAATATGAGTATTGTAATCCAAATAAATATATACCCAAATTAAATATAACATTTGGTTATATTTATAATACCGTATAATCACAATATTGGTGGAAACACCAATTTATTGTATGGCATAGCGTACAAATAAATGTAGCAAAGTGCCATAATTGTAATTATGGTATTTATTTGAGGTATAACATTTTGCAAAAATTCCAATTTAGTAAGTACAATGGTACTTACTAAATGAGAATTTTAATTGTAAATTTGCTAACGATAGCAAATTTAAATATGGTCACAATTCATGTTATAAAAAAATTGCAATAAAGTAATAATTCTGCATATGTAAAAATTATATAAATGTGGTTGCACATTTATTTAAATATTTACATAATTTTCAGGTCCTGTAGGGACTGAAATGCTAATTTATAACAGTACATACTGACGGGTACAAATATAAATAAGCACGAGGACTATACTGCAAATATTACAATAGACATTTATTTTAAAAGAAAATTCTGCATTTTCCATGAACTAGAGGGTGGAAAATGCAAAATTCCGAAAACTTGGGCTAAAGCCCGTTCGGCCTTTTGGCCCATGTGGGGAGGTGGGGGTTATTGGGCCAAAGCTCATTTAAATGGGCTGCATATATAAAGGAGGGGGAGTTAGGGTTTACTCCCCAAATCCTAGCCACCATGCCCATGGAGCCGCCGCCGCCGGCCGCCTCCACCGACCGGGTGCCGCCATCGGGGACTCGACGATGCGCACGGGGCCTCGACGAGACCAAGGGAGGCGGTGCGAAGCGGTGGCGTCAGAGCTGGAGATTAGGGTGGCACCTATTTGCTGCGGCCTCAAACGATGCTCTGATGACGGTGGCTAATGACTAGAGAAGGGCACGAGCGGACCCGTGGGACAAATGGTTGCTAGCCTTGTTTGACCCTCCCATTCCTTTGGGCTTTTGACTTTTGCTTCTTTGAAAGTCGAAATAAATGGGGCGGTTTCTTGAAATAAATTTTTCAAACGGCTTCCCAAGTCTAAAATTGTGTATACTATCCGCATCGATATCTCCGCTGTCCATTGTGGTATAAAAAAACGCAAACAAAAGCTTTGGTGTTCCAATCCAATTCCAACAATGCACTTCTTGGACCGAGAAAGTGGAACTGCTTGGCGCTGCATATTATAAATTGAAGCCCGATTCACATCATTATGCTCAATAAAAAGGAATGAGAGAACCACCAATAGAAAAAATTGGAAAGGGGAAATACTTTTAACATGAATATGTTCCCATGCAATAGTCAATAAAATATGTTGATATGAGGAGGAGCATATTTACTAGTTATATCATCCGCAGTTGCCTTAATCTCAAGACATTCCTCAAACCAATCATATACTTTATTGAGATAGTAACTAAGACATTCCTCAAACCAATCATATACTTTATTGAGATAGTAACTAACCCAAATCCTCCTCCGAGAACCCGTATATAAAAATTTCAAGCTATCAGCAGCAGCCAAAAGAATAAACCTCTATTTACCTATGGTCCAGCCCACTACCTCTATATAACCAAAGTTTTGGAGGCAAGTCAGTGGGCCGGTAGGCCGACCCGCCCCTTCGCACTCGCCGCCAGTCCTGATAACTAGGCTAAAATTTGCCAGTGCTCTTTTTTTAAGAACGATTTGTCAGTGCTCGAGTCATGGGATAATCTTGGATTTTTATTTTATTATGGAAATGGTGCAAACTGTGTATGATCACATGGGCCGTTCTGTCGTAGCTGCGACCCATGGGCCGAAAAGGCATACGATGGTACGTGTGATTAGCCCATGAGCTCCTTCGTTCCATCAGAGTTTCAGTGGGTTCATTCGGGCCATTTCAACGAGGTTTCAGCATGTTTGATGAGTTTTAATGGTTTTTTTATCAAGGTTTAAGATTTTTGAACGAAAAAATCTCCTATCCCAAATACAAGTTTCAACATAAAAAGCTTGAAGTTTGAGCTCTATAGGTTTCAACAAGTTTTATCGAAGTTCCAAATTTATGGCATCTTCTTTTCAGCTTCTAAAAACTGTTTTTCGGCTTTTATACACTAAATAGCTTTCAACCATAGTGTCTTGTCAAGGCAGGGTTTACAACCATAGTGTACCCGTTAGCTTTCACGCACATAAACAGCAGGTCGATACAAAGTATAAACATAAAGGTAAGGATTCACTGTGGATGTCCAGGGGCAGGCAACTAGGGTTCGCCAAGCGGTACCTGCTGCATAGCAAACCAACATCTACGAAATGGATTTCCCAGTTAATTTCCCATTATAACACCTAATTTAGCAGTAATACAAGAACTGGGTTTAGTTTTAGGAGTTGAGACAAAGCAGATACCGCATGAAATCGCATCGATACGCAGAATCGAGGGGTGTGTTTGGTTCGTGGATGGAGGTTGTATTGTATATCCTGACTGAGTGGATGCAGGCTGAGTGGAATCGTATTTCAAAATTTGAAGATGTTTGGTGAGGTTGTATGAGCGGATGCAAAAAAACTGAGATGATATTTGGTTGCCTGCATGAGCGGATGCAGTCTATCAAATATGAGAGGCTGACACGTGGGACCGCATAAGATACACTGCATCAACCCATCCAGGATGGCCAGTGAAGCTCATTTTGAGCGTATCCACCTATCCAGGATGAGGGCGTATTTTTGCATTCGCTTATGCAGGCTGCATCCACTCATACAGGCAACCAAACAGGCTCTTTCTCAGATTATACGAATCCACCTAGCCAGGACGAAGCAGATTTAGGCAATCAAACACACCCGTAATGTACGAGCGGAACCAGGCAAATCGTCAAAATTCGGAGGAAAAACACTCACTAAGGAATCTTAGACGAATCCGCCGTAGACGCAAGTTCCTGGCTATGGAGAGAGAGAGAGTGGCCAGAAAGTGAAACCGAAAGGAGGAGAATGGGAACGGTTCATATAAATAGTTTCGTAACTATTTTTTTAAAAAAACTTAGCTTCCAAATATTTACTTATGCAAATCTAGCTTCCCGTGAATTTATTGGACTCGGTGGGTACCTATTAAGCTAGAGAAGCTCGGTAGACCGCTGCTGAGCCCCAAATGCGGCAACAATCATTGCCATGATTAGAACTTTAATTAAGCTCGTGGATTAATACTAATTAATTATAATTAGTACTAACTATATATTATTAGTACTAATTAAAGTAATAAGCCACAACTTGCCGCCCTATAGGAGGCTCGGCAAGTGACGTACTGAGCTATCTAACTCGGTAGGTATATAGAGGAGGCTAGATTTATAAAAGTATATGTTTAGGACTAGATTTTTTTATAAAAAATAGCTACAATATCATTTTTGCGAACAGTTGGAGAATGAAATCGACTTAGTCTTACAGATCACGGAAATCAAATAGGCCCAGCAAGGCCCATCATCTCCGAAAGCAGTATCCTTTTTTCCTTTTCTTTTTTATATAGGAGCGTCTTTCATGAATTATCTAGCCAGCAGCAACATGTAAGAACTGAGAACTATCACCGTCTTTCAAGATTTGATCAGTTCCCTTTAAATCTTTCCAACTCTGTAAGCACTCCAGCCAGTTTCTGCACCTTGGAACTAAACGCGCGACTTTGGCATAACACTACTCTAAGGCCTCCATTTCTATGGTCGTTAGGCTTTTTCCGCAACTGTCTAGAATTATTTAGCTACGAGTACTATAATTAAGTGTACATCATTATCATCATAAACTCATTGATAAAAGCCAACTTTATTATAGAATAGCGGTATGTTTTTAACGTGCCTATCTTCCCAAGTAAGCAATACATTAATCCCTATATAACTTTTGTGTCTCTTGATTTGATTGATATACTTGTCTTTTGGTTGGTTTTGATCTTTCTTCTTTTCTTCTTGTGATCATGCTATGGCAAGAATGTGTAAGAGATAAAGATAATCCTTAGGAATACATCTCCACCCATATAGTCATTTTGATAGCAAGATTCACGAGAAAACTCGATTTTGCTTGATTTTGGCATCTTTGGTCTATCTTTTGATCTGAGGGTTTTTGGCTCAGTTTCTTCGGTGTTCTAATTTGCTATGACATGTGGAAAATATATCTAGACCCATCTTGATTATCATACACCCACGAGCAAGTTGTATTTACCGTTTAGGGTTTTGGTTCAATTTCGGTGCAACCTTCCAAAAAACTAAAAAGGGTCTCAATTTTAGCCATGTTTTCATGATCATTTGTTAGAATAGGTTCTTGATTACATAGAGAAGATCCTTGCAAAATTTCATGTTATTTTGATCTACAAGTCAAAAGTTCTATCCATTTTCATTTTTGAACTTGGGCTGAAATTACTGTTCTTCGAGGAAAGGAAGTGCCGCACTGCAAACTGAGGTACTTCCGAAAATTGAAAGTATCATAGTGCAAACAATAGTACTTTCGAAAATTAGAAGTACCGCAAAGAAAACAAAGGTACTTCTGATTTCACTGTTTTTTCTCCAAAATTTCAGCACCTTCTCTTGCTCATCTTATGGTAGTTTCACATCCTAATCATCGTAGCTTTGTAACTATTGGAGTGAAGGATGATGAATACCGTCCCTCCTCAGTAGCATGGCTTCGGCCCGTGAAACCCTTCACCAAGCCCGTAATAGCTCATCTTATGGTAGTTTCACATCCACCCCTACAACAGGAGCCTCTCATGGTGAAGGGCTTCACGGACCGAAGCCATGCTGCTGAGTCCTTTGGCCCCCTCCGTCCCATCAGCCTGTGATCCTTGATGACTTAAATAGTTCGCACGCCCGCTCGTGCGTGCGCGAGGGCTGTCCTCAGGTCTCGAAGCTGGCGAGGCCTCGAGGCCGAAGGCTTCGACGGGGCCGAGGTCCAGGCATGCCCTACCTCGCGCTCCGGATATTTGTGGGCGCGAGGCGAACTTGGCCGGCTGCCCCCGGCAGCCGGGTCTCGGGGAATGCTCCGCATGGTGCAGCGCCAGCGCGGGGAGACGGTTACGTGGCTTGGGAGTGCATTTTAATGACGCCTGGAATCGCGCTGGCCCCTATCAGGGGCAGGCTGTCGTGGCCACTCCGTCTGCCCTGCACTGGGTGAGGGCACGCGTCCGGCTGTAATTGGAGCGTCGTGGGATGTCAGCGTTCCCACGACCACTGCCGTTCGCCTCTCCCCCAGGGAAAGTGGCCACGCGGCGGGAATGCATCTGCGCATTACGCGCTGATCGCCCACCTACCGCCACCCGTCGTGGTTGCCAGCAGTTGCACTGCCCGATCGTGGGTAGCCAAACCGCTGTGAATTTGCCGCTCGATCTTTTGCCTGCGGGGGAGATGGGGGGCTTTATAAGTCACCACTGTGGGCATGCAGTCGTTCCCCTTGGCCGCTAGCTTGCTTGTGCGCTCCTTCCCGTTTTCCCTACGCATCGTGCTGCTATTCTCGCATACGTGCTTGCCTGCTGTCGCAGTAGGAATGGCTGCGCGCGACAACCTCCCCACTACCAAGGGTGCCGCCCTTGAGGATCCTGCGCGTCGCATTAGCGAGAGCGCCTCGTCGAGCCAACGCTGCCTGACGCCCCCACCGGCGGAGTACCGCCTGGTTCCGCACGACAAGAAGCAAACCCACCATCGCTGGAATGCCGTGAAGAGGTCCAAGGGTCGCTGCTCCCGTGTACTAGGGCGGAGCCGCGTCACGGAGGAGACCCTCCAAACCCTTCTTCGGGAGAAGAAGCTGGAGGAGCGTGCCGGGGCTCGCTTGACCGGGCCTGACGAAACGGAGCCGACCCCGGGAGAGTCGGAGGCGATCATCTTTGTGGCGTTCTTCGATGCCGGGCTCCGAATTCCGGCGACACACTTTGTTCATGAAGTTCTGCGAGCGTATGGGTTGGAGCTGGCGCAGCTGACTCCAGCCGCGATCGTTCGGTTAGCCATCTTTGCTTGGGCGATGCGGACGGAGGGTACCCGTCCCAGCGCCGCGTTGTTCCCACCCTGCATGACGCCCGGTGCCAGCCGAAGAAAGTGGAAGGGGGGCTTACTCGAACTTCAGCAGCGTGGACTTCGTGCTGAGGCCAGAGTGCTCGCACTTGTTTCCGGCGCTGGCTTCGCGGGAAAAGTGGGAGTCCGGTTGGACACGACGGTGGTTCTACTACCTCGTGACGAGCACGAGCGGCCTCCGAAGCCGGGGAGAGCCGATATCGTTCGACCGCTGTCCGGACGTGACGCTTCGGTCCAGCGACGAACAATAGGCGCGGAGACTTGCTGGGGTCGCACTCCGGTTCAATATGCGTGACCTCGCCGAGGAGTTCAACATGTACGGGATTTCCCCGCTTTCTTGTAACTGGAAGTACGAGCGGCGGGGGCCCGACCGGAAGGACGGCATCCACCCGGGGGTGTCTTCGCTCCATAGGCCCTCCGCACCCTGTAAGTATCCTTGCCATAGGCCGAATGCCCCTTGGTTGGTTGCAACCCCTGACGTATGATATTCCGCTTGTGCGTGTAGTACGCCGGTTGGAAGATGCAGAACGCGCCATGATTGCAGTTCTTGGACCGTACACGGCGAAGGAGCACAGGGTCCGTGAGTCCGCAACTTCCTTGGCAAAGCAAGGGCGGATTAATCGGGTATGCGAGGTTTTGGAGATTCCCATTCCGGAGCGCCCGATGCCCGCGGAATTGCCGAGCGGCGCGACGGCGGTGGCACCATCCCCTGGAGGCGAGGTCCAATCGGAGACCATCGCCTTCAGCTTGCCAGTCGTGCCGCCGATATAGGGCGGGAGGATGGAGGGCAAGGCGGGCGCTGAACTCGGATCGACCGGTTCGGGGAGGCACGTCACTCCCGACGAGGCCTTATATGGTGGCGAGGCGACGAGCGCACGCCTCGTTGTCCTTGAAGATGACGCCTCGTCACCTCCAGCGGCAACCGCAGCGTTGTCCCTGACGACGGCTTCCGCGACCGCCCAGGTGACCACGGAGGCTTCGCCAGCGACTCCGAAGGCGAAACGGCCTCGGGTGCAATCGCCGCCATCTTCGAGGGGCCGGTTCAGCGTGGCCGGCCCCGTGACTAGGGTCCTGACATCTAGCGGGGATGCTCCTGAGGCCGGGGGGGTTGCCGCTCCTCGGCCAGCGAGGTGATCATGACCCAGGTGGAGGCTGCGGTAGAGGGTGCTGGAGGTAGGTGTAGGTCGTTTTCCTCCCGCGACTTTGCGAAACTCTCCCCGATTTGCTCGCTTATTCCGTTGACACCAGGCGAGACAAGGTCTTCCAGACGAGCACAAGAATCGAGTAATGGGGGTGCCCGCGATGTCACCGGCCTGGTTGAGCAGGGGACTATGCGCGCCCCAACTGGTGCCGAAGGCGCTGAGACGAAGGCTGTAGGGCTTGGCGTCTCCGACTTCGTCCCTCGATGGGAGACGCTTCACGCCTGGAACGAGGTGGCCGAGTATGCTGGCAGCCACCTGGATCGACAGGCGCTGCAGTCCTGTGGGAGCGACCTTTTGGCGCTTGCGCTGAGTGCCTCGAAAATGAGGGTAACAGTCTCTGTCCTTGCTGCTTGTCCTTTGCTTATGAGATGGATAACCTTTGCTCTTACGCTCGTGTAGACGCTTGCAATTAGCAAAGCCCACGAAGAGACCCGTGCGCGCGAGCGGAGGGCGTTGGAGGACCAGCTGCGCGTCGCGGACGACGCTAACGCCGCCAAGGACGAGTACATTCGGGTGCTAATGGCAGAGCGGGATGAGGCTATCGACGACGCGCAGTTGGTGGGCATGAACGCGAAGAATGCGACACTGGCCGCACATCACGCGATGGAGGAGGCTCAGCGCGTTGCGGCGGAGGAGCAGACCGCCCTCCTCCAGCGAATCTCCGCGCTAGAGGCGAAGAAGGAACAACTTACTGCCTCCGTTGCTGAGAAGGCGTTATCCTGGGACAACGCGTGTGGCTCCGCGTGGAGTGCGATGGAGTCTTTGGAGCGAGCCCTGCGGGGGCTTTCCGTGCACGTGGAGGACGCCACTCATAGCCGCCAAGACCTGATGGAGACGCTTGGGCGAATCGATGAGGGCTCGAGCGTTGCCCTCTCCGGCGCCAAGGCTTTCGGCATCCACTGTGGCTACATGAGTGCTGGCCTTGCCCTCGCCCTGCTGCACGCCGGTGGGTGTGAGCATGTCAATGAGCTGGCGAACCCCCAGCTTGACCTGCCTACCCAGCCCGGGGTGGTATCTGATGCCGTTCGCGCCGCCGAGCCTGCCACCCGAAACTTCCATGACCGGATTTGGAATTACATCGGGGAGGGCGCTGCCACAGTTGCTTTACGGCGGACACTGCGGAACGAGGGGGATGTGCTTCGCTAGCTCGAAGAGGTCCCTCGGCGCAGCGAAGGTGTAGCCGTGTACCTCGCACCATCTACCGTATTCTAGAATTTCCTGCTCCGCGCGCGGCTTCGCATCACCGCCTCCTTCGCGTCCCCCTGCCACACGCGAGGTTGACACGGCCTCCCGGGGAATGCCCTGCGCAGCCAGGATATGTCGAGCCTTTTGGGGTCTCCGACGGTTACGCCGGGGCTTACGCCTATCACTTGGTGAGGTTTGGTGCACCCCATCGTCGACGGGCTCACGAGTGTCACCCGCGGACACTTGCTTGTGTTCCGTCCCCGAGTTGTCTCTTGCGCTGCTTCTTTGTGACAAGCCCTCCGCTTGCCCGGCGTCGGAGCCGTTGCCGCTGCGCCTTCGTACGTCCTCTTCGGCTCGAGCGTACGCTTCCACTTTGTCGAAGAGCTCTGCCTCCGACTTGAGTGGCTTCCGCGCGTTATATTCAGCGAGTGGTCCCGGGCGGAGACCTTGTGTTGCTGCGTTGATGACGGTTGTTTCGTTGACGTCCTTGACCTGGCAGCGCACTTCCGCAAAGCGCTTGAAGTAATCCCGGAGCCTTTCGTCAGGTCTTTGCTTGACTGCGAAGAGCTGGTCCGCATCGACACGCTCGACGTAGTTTCCCTAGAAGTTGTTGTAGAGTTGGTCGCGGATCTGTTCCCACGCGTAGATGGACTGTGGTTCAATGGAGAAGAACCAGGACAGCGCCACGCCTTGTAACGCGAGAGGGAGTCCTCTTGCCTTCGTGGTGTCGTCTCCGCCAGCGGCTTCGATAGCGGTCTCGTACACGCGCACGAAGCCTCGCGGGTCGGAGTCGCCCTTGTAGGCCTCGATGACGCTCTGGAACTTGAAGCCTTCGGGCCAAGCCACCTGCTGTAGGCTCGCGGAAAGCGGGGACTCCGGATCTATTCGCTGCGATGGGACACGACTAGATGTAGGGGGGTCGGATGCCACCGCCGGGGGGGTGTTGGCTCCGAGCCTCTTGCATGTCCCGCACAGCTCCGCGGAGATCTGTTAGCTCCCGCTGAAACGCGGTAAGGGCCGTCAGCAGGGCGGCCTTTACCGCGTGCGTGGCTGGGGGCATCAGTGCGCTTGGCGGCGCTACTGGTACGGCGGTGACCACGGCCTGCGCGCCCGGGCTGCCCGCCGCGTTATCGCGGAGGGCCTTGGAGCCGGTGACGAGGTTCACGTCGACGCTGGGCCGTTCACCGTTTCTGCGCCGGGTGGAAAAACGGATGCGCCTGCGTTACCATAGCCAGGGTTGGTCGCCGGGGCAGTGCTGGTGGGGTCGGGCGTTGCGTCTGTGTCGGGGTTGGTCGTTGCGTCGATGGCGGGGTTCCCGATCGCACCTGCACCACCGCTCGTACCTGTGGCTGCTAAAGCCGAAGCCCTAGTGCTGACGCGAAACTTCTCCGCTTCCGCCCTCTTCTTTGCCGCCGACGGTGAAGCTTTTCTTGGTGCCATCCTCCTTCAGACTTGGAGGCTTGTTCTTGTCCTCCCCACGGACGGGGCCAACTGTTGTGGTTACAAACCAAACAGAGAGAGTGTGTAGTAGTGGAGAGTTGAGTAAATGAATGGCTTAGGCTTTCTCCCCATGGCCTATGCCGCACATATATATCCAAATGGTGAGTGCTTGTACAATTATACCCTTTCACATGGGTATTCCTCTCGGAGGCACTTATGTCATTACATATGTCCTATTTCGGACCCTACATCCTCCTATCAGGCCCACTGGGATTAAGTGGGGGCCACCCCTACAACAGTAACGGTTTTGGGGTGAGTGAACAGTAGTGGGTCGGTTACTATTTACTAGCGGATCAGGTTGTAATTGATACGGGTCGGGTGAATAGTAGCTACAGTATTAGGCCTTGGCCTGACTAACTTTGACACGTTGGGCTTCTACTATACGACCCAAGCCTAGGTGAACAACATCATCTTCTTCCTCCAATTAGTTATTCGTAGAACTGAACAAAGAGATGGCGTCGAAGCAAATTTCGATGTTAGCAGTGGTCAACGGGAGGATCTAAGGGCATGGATGGATTCCTAGAGCAGAGAGGGTTCTATTTTAGGGCTCAATAGTGGTTGTGGAGCACTGTAGATGCTCGGCGGCGTGTGGGTCTCTTCAAGACAATACCATGACATAGAAGCTAATCGGTGGCTAACATGGCAAAAGCATGGTGGTTTGAGCATCCTCAGGGCAAAGGGAACCTCATGGTAGCGTTAGCTCGGGTTCTAGGGACCTATGGCGGGCTGCCCATGGTGGGGTGCCTTGGCCAGGTTGAGAATCTCGTCGCTGATGAGCTACGAGGCTTGGTAAGCTAAAGGGAATACTCTGTGGTGTTCGAGGGGGCTAAGAAAGGAAGGAATCGGAATATGGCACAGTCTTTAATAGAAAAGTGGGAGATTGGGTTTACCGACGGTTAAGGAGGGACGGTGGTGGAACTAGCCTGCGCTAGGAGAGAGGGGCTTAGGGGAGGCTACTCGACACCAATGCGGGTAGTAGTGGGGTCAAAGGCTTTTATAACCGCTCCAAGGCGGTTTGACATAGGGAGAGCGCCGCTCGAGCATCAGCGTGTGCCCGGGAAGGAAGGCACAAGAGACTTCGATGAAGTTCGACAGAAGTGGCAGTGAGGTCGGTATGCGGAGGTGGCACCTTGACCCTAGTGCTCCCTCAGGCAGTGAATTGCGGCGTTCAAAGGTGGCAGTGGTGCCAGGTTGGTCGTGAAAGGGGTTGCGGCGGTGGCTGGAAGCTCGTCCTTAGCTTGTCTAACATGCGGTCAGGGGGCATTCAAGAGTGTGAGAACACAGGGAGCGAGGGTACGACAGTTGACTATGCTTGCAGCGGTGACCAGCGTGTTACGGCAGTGAACGGAAGGCGGCCGTGTGGCGCTCGGTAAAAGGGGAAGAGGCTGGTTCTTCGAGAGCACCAAGAAAAGGAGATGGCGTAAAGCCAAAAGAGGAAGGCGCAAAAGGCTAGGAACTTCCAAATTGGGAAAGCGTTCAAGATTCAACCGAAATTTAACTGAAATTCAAATAGAGTTTGAATTTTTTTTGGGTGTTTCAACTACTTTTTAAGATCAGGATGTGATAGTCATTATAATTTTACTCCCGAAATAATGTGACAGTCATAAGCTTAAGGCTCTATTTAGAACGCGCAAGAGAATTGAAACTATTTCATACAAAATTCATGTAAAATTACTGTATTCCGACCTAAGCACAGGCGCTGCACAGTCTGGTGACCGGTGACACCGGGGAAGGGTTAAGCCGAGCTGTCGGCCTCAGAGGCAGCTCCAGCTCTCTCCCCAACTGGGCAGCCCACACGTAGCATGCCACGCGGCAGGCGTTGGCGGGCACGGGACTTGAGCCCCCGCACCCCAAGGCTCACGCGGCCGTCGTCCGCGGCCCACGGCTCACCTCACCATGGCGGGCTCCATCTGCGGCCACGACGCGGGCCAGAAGCACAAGACCACGCGTCCACGCCTGCGGTGTAGCCCTATCGGTGTCACGCACGCCCACGCCGGCTCCACTGACTTCGTACGCTTCTGCGATTGTCGGCAGGGTGTCTCGTCTCGCGGTCGGTCTGGCGCTTTGGCTGCTGCAATCTGTACCACAGGAATTTTTTCGAGTGGTGGGTCAATTCTTTTTTTATTTATATCTCTGTCTTATGATTTTTTATTAAAAATTTTGAATTTTAAGTATTTCATGATAAAGATTACGAAAAGAGATACTCTTTTGCGATTTTAACTGATACAGATATTGAGTTTTTAATGTGTACTACGATTAACTTTGTAGACCCTGTTTTGATAAAATACTCCATTTAAAAGTTAGGTATTATAACAAAAGTCAAAAATCATTTTTAGAAGCCGCAAAAAATAGACCCGATATATGATATTGTGATGATCCGATGCCAGCATCTGCTCAGCATGGTGTTAACAATGTTCTGAGATTTGTTCACGTTCATCTGGTACCTAAACAGGTGGAGTTAGCATATGTTAGCACTTAGTAGTAGCAGTGGCGAAGCTAGGATTTTGTGAGAGCGTGGATGTGACACGAGGCCAAGTATAGCTAACAAGTGCGAACAAATTCACATATACATGACACAAGCAAAGTTGACAACCGTAATAGTTTTAAAATCCAACACACATTTGAATGTGCATAGATGAAAAGAAAAGGAAGATACGATAACAAGTACTTCAGTACGACATTACAAAAGCTTCGATGAGTCGCCAACAAAAGCCAACACACATCCAAAAGAGATTCTGCAAAGTATAGTGTCGTAGGGGTGGCCCCCACCTAAGCCCAGCAGACCTGTTAGGAGGTTATAAGAACCAGAGTAACGTGTATAATGACATAAGTGCCCCTGATGGGGAGGTACGGATGTAAGGGCATAACTGTAAAAGCATACCCCATGTGAATATATATATCAGGATGAGGGGGAGGATGAGGCAGAACACTTCCACCTCTCCACTACCATCTCTCTCTCTGTTTGGTCTGTAACCACAACAGTTGGCGCCGTCCGTGGGGAGGACAAGGACAAGCCCGAAGACCGAAGAAGAAGGATGGCACCGAAAAAAGCTTCATCAGCGGCGGCGAAGGGAAAGAAGACGGCTAGGTCGGAGCGGCGCGTGAATACCAGGGCTTCGGCACCGGCCGCTGAAGGCGCTGGCGGCGGCGCAGGCGCCGTGGTCGCGGACGTCGACGCTCGCACTACAGCGACCGACCCCGCCAGTGCCGCTACAACGACACCCAACCCCGTCGCGGACAGCCCCCGCCACCCTCGCCGGCAGCGCGGATCAGGCGGCCGGGGGTAGCTGCAATGAAGCATCCGGCGGATCTGGAGATCGTGAAGCGGTGGTCCCTGCACCGACCCGTCCGCTGGGTGTTCCGGCGGCCCCGACAGCGCCTGCGGTGGAAAGCGCCATACTAGCAGCCCTCAACGCGTTCCAGCGGGAGCTAGGGGACCTTCGCGGAGCCGTCCGCAATATACAAGAGGCTCGGAGCCAGCAGGCCGCGCCAGTAATCGCGCCCGAGCCCACGCCGGAGAGGGCGGACAGTCGCGAAGCCCCCACGTCTAGCCGTGCGCCGCTGCGGCGCGTAGATCCGGAGTCCCCGCTTTCGGCAGGGCTGCAGCAGGCGGCATGGCCTGAAGACTTCAAGTTTCCTAGCGCCATCGACCCGTACAAGGGCGACACGGACCCCCGCGAGTTCGTGCGCGTGTACGAAACCGCGATTGAGGCCGCGGGCGGAGACGACACCATGAAGGCGAAGAGACTCCCCCTCGTGCTGCAAGGAGTGGCGCTCTCTTGGTTCTTTACCATAGAGCCGGGCTCCATCTACGCGTGGGAGCAGCTCCGCGACCGTCTTCACAACAGCTTCCAAGGAAACTACGTCGAGCGAGTCGACGTGGACCAACTCTTCGCTGTGAAGCAAAGACCCTCGGAGAAGCTCCGGGACTACTTCAAGCGCTTCGCCAGGATTCGATGCCAAGTAAGAGACGTTAATGAAACCACCGTCGTTAATGCAGCCATACAGGGCCTTCGTCAGGGCCCGATGGCCGAGTACAACGCGCGGAGGCCAATCAAGACAGTCGCCAAGCTCTTCGACAAAATGGACGAGTACGCGCGGGCGGAGGAGGATGCGCGAAGACGCAGCATTACCGCCCTCGACCTCGCCCATGGGGAGCGCCCCCCACGCGAAGTAGGGGCGGGTGGTCCCACCTCGAAGCAGGGCCGCGGCCGAGAGCCCCGGGGAGGCCCTCTTCGAGGCAGCGACACCGGGGTACGGGAAGGCTCCTCAAGGAGCAGGCATAAACCTCGGCGCCGCCAGCGCAGGTCACAGGCGGCCCATCATGTCCTCGACACCAAGAGCGCCCGCCAAGGACCCGACCCCGCCTCACGGAGGGGGGACTGGGGATCGGAAGGCGGACTTGATTGCGGCGGCCAACCCCACGCAGAACAAGAGCTCCTACACTATGACAAGTGGTGCGAGGTACACGGCTACGGTGATCATTACACAAGGGCATGCACCGCAGTTATGGAGCTGCGGAGGGTGACGGCCGGGTCTCGAGCTCTGCCTCCTCGGCCCCCTGCCGGAGCCCACGTGGAGCACCCAAGCGGTAGCCCCATACGAGCCGCCGCAACGGAGGGCGCGCAGCATCGCACCGTTAGCGTCATCACCGGAGGCTCCTCCTCAAGGGCCCCCGGGGAGCAGCCGCAATTATGGATGCCGCCCCGCAACATCACCTTCGACGTGAACGACGCCAGCGGTGTGGAGTACCCTCACCAAGACCCTCTAGTCATCCAGGCCCACATAGCACGCTGCGACGTCAGGCCTCGATCGTATGGGGGAAGCTCTGCGAATATCTTGTTCGCCGAAGCCCTCGATCGTATGGGGATCCCCCGAAGCCAGCTAGAGCAGCCAGGAGCTCCACTTCAAGGCTGCGGGGGTCAACCACTGCAGGCCTTGGGGCACGTGTCCCTTCCGGTCACGTTCCGTCAGGAGGGAAACAAGGGTAACATCCGGACCGAGCAGGTCACCTTCGACGTCGTAGATATCCCACATCCCTACAACGCCATACTGGGTCGGCCCGCCATCAACTCTTTCGAGGTGATCCCGCACTACGCGTTTTTGTGTATGAAGCTCCCGGGTCCAGAGGGTGTAATCACCGTCTTCGGCGATCAGGACCTGGCCAGACGTGCTGAGGTCGGCAGCCGCGTTCCGCATCGCCTGGTGCACGCCCTCTCCGGCACGCTCGGCGATGGCCCCTCCGCCCCTGGGTGGACGCCCAAGCCTCGGCCCGAGGGCGGAGTCAAGAAGGTGCCGCTCCAGGCGGAGGGGCAGTTTGTGTCCATCGGCGAGGGGCTCCCACCGGGGGTCGAACGGGATCTGCTCCGAGTGCTTCAGAACAACGTTGACATTTTCGCATGGTCCCCGGAGGACATCATGGGCGTAGACCGAGCAGTAATCGAGCATCGCTTGGCGGTCCGCCCCGACGCCAAGCCGGTCAAGCAAAGGCTTCGGCGTATGTCGATGGATCGGCAGCAGGCAGCCAAGATGGAGGTGGCGAAGCTTCTTCGCGCCGGGGTCATCCGCGAGGTCCACCATCCAGAGTGGCTCGCTAACCCGGTACTAGTCAAAAAGGCCAGCGGGGCCTGGCGTATGTGCATCGACTTCACAGCACTCAACAAGGCGTGCCCAAAGGACAATTACCCCTTGCCGCGCATCGACCAGCTAGTCGACGCCACCGCGGGGTGCGAACTCATGAGTTTCCTGGACGCCTATTCCGGCTACCACCAGGTGTACATGGCCGAAGACGACGAGGAGAAGACCAGTTTCATCACACCTCTTGGGACGTTCTGCTTCGTCAGAATGCCCTTTGGCTTGAAGAACGCAGGCGCTACCTTTACCCGTCTCGTCGCTATTGCCCTGGCCGCCCAGCTCGGGAGGAACGTCGAAGCTTACGTCGATGACGTGGTGGTCAAAACCCGGCAGCTTGCTCTGCATGGCCGGGACCTCCAGGAGACCTTCGACAACCTCCGGAAGGCGGGCATCAAGCTCAACCCTGACAAATGTGTCTTCGGGGTGCAGGCGGGCAAACTCCTAGGTTTCCTCGTGTCCGGACGGGGCATCCAGGCGAACCCCGACAAAGTAGACGCCATCCTGGGTATGGAGCCACCCAAGACAACGAGGGAGGTCCAGAGGCTGGCGGGCCGCATGGCAGCATTAAGCCGCTTCCTATCCAGGGCGGCGGAGCGGGGCCTACCATTTTTCAAGACACTCCGCGGGTGCGACGGATTTCGTTGGGACGGGGATTGCACGAAGGCCTTCAACGAGCTCAAGGAGCACCTGGTAAGCCTACCCACTCTGGTCGCCCCAGCACCAGAGGCTCCCCTCCTGCTATATCTGGCCTCGTCCGCCACCGCGGTCAGCGCCGTCCTCGTCTTAGAGGAAGGCGCCATGCAGCGGCCCGTATACTTTGTCTCTGAAGCCCTCCAAGGCGCCAAGACAAGGTACACGGAGCTTGAGAAGCTCGCCTACGCGCTGGTCATGGCCTCCAGGAAGCTTCGGTATTACTTTCTGGCCCACCTGATCACAGTGCCTTCTTCATTCCCCCTGGCAGAGATGTTACACAACAAGGAGTCCACAGGGCGCATCGGCAAATGGGCCGCCGAGCTCGCCCCCTTCTCCTTGACGTATGCTTCACGAACGGCAATCAAATCCCAAGTCCTGGCTGATTTTCTCGCCGAATGGACCCCGCCAGCCCAACCAGTCCAGACGCACGACGACCCCGTCTGGACGCTTACCATTGACGGAGCTTATGGCGTCACGGGCGCGGGCGTAGGTGCGGTGATCGTCACGCCCGAAGGACAGCGTTTGCTATACTCGGCGCGCCTTGCCTTCCCTGCCACCAACAACACGGCTGAGTACGAGGCGCTGCTCTTTGGCCTGGCGAAGCTCAAGGCAGTCGGCGCGAGACGAGTGCTAGTACGCACCGACTCGCGCTTGGTGGCTGGTCATGTGGATAAGTCATATCAAGCCAAGGACCCTGAGTTGGCCAAGTACCTCGCGGCTGTGAGGGCGAGGGAAAGGCACTTTTTGGGCGTCACCGTCAAGGCCATCCCCCGCGCGGAGAACGAGCAGGCCGACGCCCTCGCTAAGGCGGCCAGCCAGCAACTGCCCCCCGGATGGGGCGTTTTATGAGATATTAGTGCAGGCGGCCATCGCGCAGGACAACCGGGACGCGGCACTCGTCCACCACATTGACCGGTCGGGCGATTGGCGAGAGCCCATCTTCAATTTCTTGCAAGGCATCGCCGAGCCGGAGGACCCCACCGAGCTTCGGCGCTTGCAGCACCGCGCAAGATCCTTCCAGGTGTTCGAAGGGATACTCTACAAGAGAGGGGTTTGCGCATCGCTCTTGCGTTGCCTCTCGACTGAGGGGGGAAAGGAGCTCCTTGCGGAGATCCACGCGGGCGCGTGCGGATCCCACCTGGCGCCGAGGTCATTAGTTGGCAAGGCGTTCAGGCAAGGCTTCTACTGGCCAACTGCCATCACCGACGCCCAGGACCTCCTCCGTCGGTGCCAAGGGTGCCAGTGGATGGCGCGCATCATCCGCAGGCCCCCGACGAGCCTCAACCCTATTCCTCCGGTGTGGCCACTGGCACGCTGGGGCGTCGACATAGTAGGACCGCTTGCCCGAGCTCCAGGGGACCTCCGGTTCGTGTTGGTCGCGCTGGAGTATTTCTCCAGATGGCCGGAAGCGGTCGCCCTGGCTAAAGTAACTTCTGCGGCCATACAGCGCTTCCTCTGGCAAAACATCATATGTCGCTTCGGCGTGCCCCGGGAGCTCACGGTTGACAATGGCCTGCAGTTCGACGCCACCCTATTCAAAGACTATTGTGACAGCATGGGCATCACCCTCCGATTCGCCTCGGTAGGGCATCCCCAGTCCAACGGGGCGGTCGAACGGGCGAATGGCGCCATCTCCGCTGCCATCAAAAAGCGCCTGGTCGGGTTGCCGAAGGGCAAGTGGCCAAGTGAGCTTCACAGCGTTCTTTGGTCGCTTCACACAACGGTAACGCGCCCGACGGGATTCACACCGTTCAAGCTCCTTTTCAGCGACGAAGCAGTGACGCCCGAGGAAATCAAGGCCGGCTCGCGAAGGGTCCTCATCCAAGCACCCAAAGAGGAGCGCCGTGTGTCCTTGGACCTCCTCGACGGGCTATGTAACATCCCGGATTTTTGCTAAAATAAAAAAAATAATAAATAAATAATAAAAATGGAATAAAATAAAATTAAAATTAAAATTAAAATAAGTATTTTTGTGCCTAAGTTTAAATTTGGATTTGCCCTGAATTTCTGTTTTTGAAAAAGCTGGATTTGAAAAGCATTTTCAGAAAAACTAAAATTATTATTAAATAAAATGATATTTTGATTTCATATAAAAATCTTATGTCAAATTAACCATTTGAAGTTATTTGGATTTTATTTGGTTTCCTGGATTTTTCTGAGTTTGGAAATGTATTTTTGAAAATTAAAAAGTATTTTAAAATATGAAAATATAATACCAACATTAGTTGGAAATAATTTTATTAAGTCCAAAATGTATCCAGGAGATTCTCTGAATTTTTCTGGGAATTTTGGAAGTTATTTCATATTTTTCTGAGGCTTAGTGTATTTCCTGTCAATTTCTGAAAAATCCAAAATCAAAAAGGAAAATCAAAATCCCTCCCCTCCCCGCCGGCCGCCACGTGGACGGGCGGATCTCCGCCCACGTCACCGCCCATCCGGCCATCGCCTCCATCCCGCCTTCCACCTTCCGATGGCTGCCACGTCGCCTCCCCAATCCATCCGGCCCCTCCGCCCCGCCTAAACCCCCCTAGCCGCTGATCTCCGCCCTCGGCCACGCGGCCAGATCCCCGCCGCCCGCGCCCTCTCTCTCGCTGCGCGTGGACCCCACCCGTCAGCTTCGTCACCCCGCGCCTCCTTCTTCCCCGGCCGCGCCGCCGCCAGGCCGTTGCGCCGCTCCGCCCTACCCGGCGCCTTCCCCCTCTTCCGCTCGCGCCGTGCGCCATGCGCCCACTCCCCGCCCATCTCGCGCCCGTTACCCCCACCTCTCCCACTCCGCACGCCCCCGATTTCCCGAAACCGCCGCCGCCACGATCCCGTCCTCCGGCGACAAATCCGCGCCGCCCCGCTCCCCCTCGCCCCTATAAGAACCCCCGCCTGGCACCGTCTCTCCTCGCTCCACCCTTCCCTCCGCTCCAATTCCTCCTCCCGAGCGCCTCCGCCCCGCATTGCGCTTGCGCCGCCATCGACGCCGAAGTCCATCCGGCGAGGAATTGCGGCGGATCCAAGCCCTCCCGCGCCGAGCCGACGCCTTCCTCGGCTTCACCTCGTCGCCCCCGACGTCCCTCACCCCTCCGCCGTGCCTCCCCGCCGCCGGAAGGCCCTCGCCGCCGTTAGCCCGAGCCGCGCCGCCGCTTGCTCTCGTCGCCGGCCCATTCCGGCCATCTCCGGTGAGCCCGCACCCCTTCCCCGCATTCCCCTCCGTGCCCTCTCGCTCCCCCTCCCCTCGCCGCCGGCAGCCGCCCGCCGGAACGCCGCCGCCGTCGCTCCCCCGGACGCCCCTCACCGGCCGGCCACGTCAGCTGGGCCTCGCTTGTGTGGCACGCCACATCGGCGCCGCGTCGGCCCCTCCCTGCCCGGTCAGCGCCACCTCGTGCCCGTGCCACCTCGGCCGTCCCCACCCTCTGTGGGCTTGGTCCAGGACCATGGGCCCACTGTCAGCCGGTGCCCCTCTCGGGCTGACGTCATGCTGGCGTCATAAGTCCCTTTTCCTGTAGAAAAATAATCCGGCCGAATATAAAATCCTCTGCTGACGTCATAATTCCCAATTTTCTTTATAAAAATAATTCCAGAAATCCCCTTTTTCCATTTTCTCTCTTTTCAAATTTCCCGGAGCGCGTTCTCCTTCGTTCTAACTCCGATTTGGCCCATTCAAATTTCTAAATTCATAAAAAATTCCCCTCTACCCATTCCTAGCCTCAATTTAAATTTTTGAGTTTATTTGAATTTAATTTGATTTTATTTGAATTTGGTGGGTTATTTTCACGTGTAGACTTCGACGATTCGGGAGAATTCGACAACGAAGATTCAAATCAATTTGAAGAGCAAGGCAAGTCACCCTCCTTGATCATGTTGATCCCAGTTTTCAAAATAAAACTATGTTGTTTTAAATTATTCTGCATGCATATTTTTATTCAACGTATTTCAATTCTGTTTTAAATATAGTTAATGCCTACTTGTTAATCCCTCCTTTGAATTTGAAATCCTCAATACCTTGTCACCCTAGAATCAAACTCTAGTTAGTACATTAGTATTAGCTAGAGAGATTTCAAATTAAATGCTTAGACCTGCTTAGCTACAATATTTGTTTTGGGATATCTTTCGCATAAAATGATGACCCTGTTTACATAAAATGTTGTGCTCTTGACTTTGGTGAGTCAAGGAGGTTTATAAATTATTTTGAAAATATAAAGCCTGGTTTAGACTTAGGCAATTGGTTAGAGTGGTGGGTGCAGGCATGCCCTGTTGGTTGGAGCCGCAGTGGTTGATTGTCGTGCACGGGGGTATGTGGTTGGGCCTAAGTCAATTAAGGACCGGTCTGTGAGCTACTGTTGCAAAGCGCTATCGTACTACCACATGGCTGGTATGGGACAGCCCTGGCTGAATAATTTGTGAAGTCCCAATCTGAGTCGAGTTGTAGGTTGAAAGTGAGCGTGGTTGGTGCCATGTGAAGTCTCACTTGGGCGAGCGTGGTGAAGCCATGAGAAGTAGTCTCGTCTAGGCTCAAGAGGGGGTCCCGGTCTGGTGGATTCCTTACTGGGTGAAACCTTAGAGTTGGCTCGACCAGGTTGAAGGCTTTGCATTGTAAAGGCCTTATCACGACTCCCCACCGCACACCTAAGGAAGTGTGTAATCTAGTGGTACAACGGGATGATCGTGTCTTGTGGGTAAAGCTGTACAACCTCTGCAGAGTGTATAATCTATCCTGGATAGCCGTGCCCACGGTCATGGACATGCTGAGTAAAAGTTTTTCATGGATTAGATTTTGTTTTTCAAAATGTTTTTGAAAACCTTGTGGATGGATGGAATCCACGAGAGATGAAAACCTTGCGGATGGATGGAATCCGTGAGAGATTGAAATCTGGTGAATGGATGGAATTCATCAGAGTTGCGCAGTGAAAGCGTGTGGAT
Organism: Dendrocalamus latiflorus; assembly: GCA_017311315.1. NCBI lineage: Eukaryota > Viridiplantae > Streptophyta > Magnoliopsida > Poales > Poaceae > Dendrocalamus > Dendrocalamus latiflorus. Next base: position 5,833,666 of record CM029654.1, read on the forward strand.
GGATGGAATCCATACGTGGTCTTTTGGAAAAGATGGTCCGGGTGGGATGCCCGTGGATAGGTTGGTGTTTGGTCGGAGCCGGCACTGACGGTATTATTTTTAATTACAAGTATTGTTTTTACTTACTGTATTAAATTCTGCGATTTCAATCTATCTATTGTATTTCTTAAATGCTGTTTTATGCAAACTAACCCTATAAGCCTTCCTTTCAAGCCTTTATCATTATGGTGCATTTTCCCGGGTGACTTGCGGAGTACAAGTTTGTACTCACGTTGCTTTTTCCACACAGAGAAGGAAGACGTCAACTACGGTGAAGATCTGGACGAATAGGCCGCGTCTTACTGTCGTTTGCCTGTGGGCAGGCTCAGTGGGCTTCTTCCACTTCGGTTTTTCTTCCGCTGCTTATTACTTAATTTTGGCTTATGTGCCGTTGATGTAAACTTTGGCATTCATGCCCATATTCAGTTAATAAATGTCATTATGGTTGATATTTATCTTTGTTGTACGCTGTGTGCACTAGCTGATCCTGGACTAGTGTGATTTACACATAGGATCCAGGAGTCGTTACTCCGGGTTCCGACAAAGGTGGTATCAGAGCCATGACGATACTAAGACGCGACCGTAGGTAGAATAGATTGGACAGACCCTAAGGACTTATTTTACTAAACAGTAATTTCAAAAGTTTTGCTTATCTTACCCCTTAATCTTTGCTTATCCTTATCTCAATTCTTTCTCGTCTTAATGTCATTTTTGAAAACCTATTTCTGCATCTTCCCTTGTTCCAAAACAACTATAGTTGGCAATCGTTGGAATTCTTCGACGCTGTCGCCACTTCAATCTTCTCATGGAAGGATCATGCTTCGTATCTCGAGAGCCACGAAGGATGACCCCAAGACGACCTTACCCCTTTAGGATGAGCTGTTAGCTAATAAAACGTTGTTATGAGCTGTCAAGTTTTCTCTTTTTGTCAGCAGCCATAACTATTACTTATTATGAGATTAATAAAGATTTTATTTAGGCTAAAATTTCGTTTGGGTTGCACAAAATATCCCCTATTCCCTCCTTTGCCTTGAGTCTCCTCTCTCCTAATTCTTAAGAGCAACTAGCAGATGGTGAACACAAGGAACAACGGCAACAGCAGCATGAATGGAGAACCAGGAAGTCAGTCCATCCCTCCACCGGCAAATGAACCTGATTGGGCTCAAATGATGGCAAACCAGACTCAACTCATTCAACTACTAACGCAGACCATCAACAACCCTGCACAACCAGCTCCACTTGTGCTAGCTCAAGCTCCACAATCAAGGCTATCGGAGTTTATGCGCTTGCGTCCTCCGACCTTCTCCAGCAGCACTGAACCCATGGACGCGGACGATTGGCTCAGAGCCATAGGCAAGAAGCTGGATATTATTCAATGCAATGATTGGGAAAGAGTGTTGTTTGCTTCACATCAATTGCACGGACCAGCATCAGAATGGTGGGACACCTACACCGCCGCTCATGCCAATGCTCAAGCTATCACTTGGAATGAGTTCGCGCGAAACTTCCGCAAAGCTCATGTTCCCACTGGCACCGTCACTCTCAAGAAGAGGGAATTTCGAGCGCTGCGTCAAGGAAGCCGCTCCGTCAATGAGTACTTGCAGAAGTTCAACCAGTTGGCCCGCTATGCACCTGAAGACGTTGCCACCGATGAAGCCAAACAGGAAAGGTTCCTCGAAGGACTCAACGATAACATATCGGTTCAACTCCTATCCAGTGATTACGCTGACTTCCACCAGCTGGTCAGCAGAGCGATTCGCCAGGAGTCCAAGCATCTGGAGATTGAGAACCGGAAGAGACGGATGCATGGTCAGCATATGAACACCGGCAGCTTCTCCAAGGTCAGAAGAGCTCCACCACAGAACAACAGATTCCAGCCTTCGTCATCAACCGGAGAGCTAGTTCCCGTGGACCCTTCCCCCAACACTGAAGACAACCAAGTCTTGAAGGATTCAAACCCTGCAGTAGGAATCACTTGCTTCAACTGCCATGAGATGGGACATTACGCTAGCAATTGCCCCAAGAAGCAACAGATGGTGAAGAATGGTGCCCCAGGAACATCAATTGCCAACAACCTCCAGGCAGCAAATAGAGGGCCGAAGAAGTTCTTGAAGGGACGCCTGAATAAGATATCCGCTCAAGCCAAGCAGAGTAAGATCCAAACCCATTTCTTGCTAGCCAACCCGAATCTCGGGGACGAGATTCTTTTTAAGGGGGGTAGATTTGTAACATCCCGGATTTTTGCTAAAATAAAAAAAATAATAAATAAATAATAAAAATGGAATAAAATAAAATTAAAATTAAAATAAGTATTTTTGTGCCTAAGTTTAAATTTGGATTTGCCCTGAATTTCTGTTTTTGAAAAAGCTGGATTTGAAAAGCATTTTCAGAAAAACCTAAAATTATTATTAAATAAAATGATATTTTGATTTTATATAAAAATCTTATGTCAAATTAACCATTTGGAGTTATTTGGATTTTATTTGGTTTCCTGGATTTTTCTGAGTTTGGAAATGTATTTTTGAAAATTAAAAAGTATTTTAAAATATGAAAATATAATACCAACATTAGTTGGAAATAATTTTATTAAGTCCAAAATGTATCTAGGAGATTCTCTGAATTTTTATGGGAATTTTGGAAGTTATTTCATATTTTTCTGAGGCTTAGTGTATTTCCTGACAATTTCTGAAAAATCCAAAATCAAAAAGGAAAATCAAAATCCCTCCCCTCCTCGCCGGCCGCCACGTGGACGGGCGGATCTCCGCCCACGTCGCCGCCCATCCGGCCATCGCCTCCATCCCGCCTTCCAACTTCCGATGGCTGCCACGTCGCCTCCCCAATCCATCCGGCCCCTCCGCCCCGCCTAAACCCCCCCTAGCCGCTGATCTCCGCCCTCGGCCACGCGGCCAGATCCCCGCCGCCCGCGCCCTCTCTCTCGCTGCGCGTGGACCCCACCCGTCAGCTTCGTCGCCCCGCGCCTCCTTCTTCCCCAGCCGTGCCGCCGACAGGCCGTTGCGCCGCTCCGCCCTACCCGGCGCCTTCCCCCTCTTCCGCTCGCGCCGTGCGCCATGCGCCCACTCCCCGCCCATCTCGCGCCCGTTACCCCCACCTCTCCCACTCCGCACGCCCCCGATTTCCCGAAACCGCCGCCGCCACGATCCCGTCCTCCGGCGACAAATCCGCGCCGCCCCGCTCCCCCTCGCCCCTATAAGAACCCCTGCCTGGCACCGTCTCTCCTCGCTCCACCCTTCCCTCCGCTCCAATTCCTCCTCCCGAGCGCCTCCGCCCCGCATTGCGCTTGCGCCGCCATCGACGCCGAAGTCCATCCGGCGAGGAATTGCGGCGGATCCAAGCCCTCCCGCGCCGAGCCGACGCCTTCCTCGGCTTCACCTCGTCGCCCCCGACGTCCCTCACCCCTCCGCCGTGCCTCCCCGCCGCCGGAAGGCCCTCGCCGCCGTTAGCCCGAGCCGCGCCGCCGCTTGCTCTCGTCGCCGGCCCATTCCGGCCATCTCCGGTGAGCCCGCACCCCTTCCCCGCATTCCCCTCCGTGCCCTCTCGCTCCCTCTCCCCTCGCCGCCGGCAGCCGCCCGCCGGAACGCCGCCGCCGTCGCTCCCCCGGACGCCCCTCACCGGCCGGCCACGTCAGCTGGGCCTCGCTTGCGTGGCACGCCACATCGGCGCCGCGTCGGCCCCTCCCTGCCCGGTCAGCGCCACCTCGCGCCCGTGCCACCTCGGCCGTCCCCACCCTCTGTGGGCTTGGTCCATGGACCATGGGCCCACTGTCAGCCGGTGCCCCTCTCGGGCTGACGTCATGCTGGCGTCATAAGTCCCTTTTCCTGTAGAAAAATAATCCGGCCGAATATAAAATCCTCTGCTGACGTCATAATTCCCAATTTTCTTTATAAAAATAATTCCAGAAATCCCCTTTTTCCATTTTCTCTCTTTTCAAATTTCCCGGAGCCCGTTCTCCTTCGTTCTGACTCCGATTTGGCCCATTCAAATTTCTAAATTCATAAAAAATTCCCCTCTACCCATTCCTAGCCTCAATTTAAATTTTTGAGTTTATTTGAATTTAATTTGATTTTATTTGAATTTGGTGGGTTATTTTCACGTGTAGACTTCGACGATTCGGGAGAATTCGACAACGAAGATTCAAATCAATTTGAAGAGCAAGGCAAGTCACCCTCCTTGATCATGTTGATCCCAGTTTTCAAAATAAAACTATGTTGTTTTAAATTATTCTGCATGCATATTTTTATTCAACGTATTTCAATTCTGTTTTAAATATAGTTAATGCCTACTTGTTAATCCCTCCTTTGAATTTGAAATCCTCAATACCTTGTCACCCTAGAATCAAACTCTAGTTAGTACATTAGTATTAGCTAGAGAGATTTCATATTAAATGCTTAGACCTGCTTAGCTACAATATTTGTTTTGGGATATCTTTCGCATAAAATGATGACCCTGTTTACATAAAATGTTGTGCTCTTGACTTTGGTGAGTCAAGGAGGTTTATAAATTATTTTGAAAATATAAAGCCTGGTTTAGACTTAGGCAATTGGTTAGAGTGGTGGGTGCAGGCATGCCCTGTTGGTTGGAGCCGCAGTGGTTGATTGTCGTGCACGGGGGTATGTGGTTGGGCCTAAGTCAATTAAGGACCGGTCTGTGAGCTACTGTTGCAAAGCGCTATCGTACTACCACATGGCTGGTATGGGACAGCCCTGGCTGAATAATTTGTGAAGTCCCAATCTGAGTCGAGTTGTAGGTTGAAAGTGAGCGTGGTTGGTGCCATGTGAAGTCTCACTTGGGCGAGCGTGGTGAAGCCATGAGAAGTAGTCTCGTCTAGGCTCAAGAGGGGGTCCCGGTCTGGTGGATTCCTTACTGGGTGAAACCTTAGAGTTGGCTCGACCAGGTTGAAGGCTTTGCATTGTAAAGGCCTTATCACGACTCCCCACCGCACACCTAAGGAAGTGTGTAATCTAGTGGTACAACGGGATGATCGTGTCTTGTGGGTAAAGCTGTACAACCTCTGCAGAGTGTATAATCTATCCTGGATAGCCGTGCCCACGGTCATGGACATGCTGAGTAAAAGTTTTTCATAGATTAGATTTTGTTTTTCAAAATGTTTTTGAAAACCTTGTGGATGGATGGAATCCACGAGAGATGAAAACCTTGCGGATGGATGGAATCCGTGAGAGATTGAAATCTGGTGAATGGATGGAATTCATCAGAGTTGCGCAGTGAAAGCGTGTGGATGGATGGAATCCATACGTGGTCTTTTGGAAAAGATGGTCCGGGTGGGATGCCCGTGGATAGGTTGGTGTTTGGTCGGAGCCGGCACTGACGGTATTATTTTTAATTACAAGTATTGTTTTTACTTACTGTATTAAATTCTGCGATTTCAATCTATCTATTGTATTTCTTAAATGCTGTTTTATGCAAACTAACCCTATAAGCCTTCCTTTCAAGCCTTTATCATTATGGTGCATTTTCCCGGGTGACTTGCGGAGTACAAGTTTGTACTCACGTTGCTTTTTCCACACAGAGAAGGAAGACGTCAACTACGGTGAAGATCTGGACGAATAGGCCGCGTCTTACTGTCGTTTGCCTGTGGGCAGGCTCAGTGGGCTTCTTCCACTTCGGTTTTTCTTCCGCTGCTTATTACTTAATTTTGGCTTATGTGCCGTTGATGTAAACTTTGGCATTCATGCCCATATTCAGTTAATAAATGTCATTATGGTTGATATTTATCTTTGTTGTACGCTGTGTGCACTAGCTGATCCTGGACTAGTGTGATTTACACATAGGATCCAGGAGTCGTTACTCCGGGTTCCGACAGGCTACGGGCAGATGCAGCCCACCATGTCGAGAAGTATGCGCGGCAGACAATGCGTACTCGGGACCGCTCTATATGCCCGCGGGGATTCAAGCCTGGGGATCTCGTTCTCAGAGTGGCGCTTCAGGCGGAGACCGCTGGCAAGCTGGAGTCCAAGTGGGAAGGCCCGTACATTGTGATGGAGGCATTGCCAAAGGGGGTGTACCGCCTCGCCACGCTCGAAGGGCAAACCCTCCGACACACATGGAATGCGGACAGGTTGCGGCGATACTACGCCTAGAAGTAGGACAACAAGCGTAGAGCCACCAGCCCTTTGTTATACGATGCTCGCCCGCGCAAACGGGAGTTCAATAAAGGTTGCTGTTCCCGGAGCATTCCCTGTCCGCGCTGAGCAGAACAAAGTCTACGGACTTTAAATAAGACGTAGCGTTGAGGTCTGCCTCCGCACGCGCGAGTCTCCGGACTATAAAGGAAGTCGTAGCGTCGAGGTCCGCCTCCGCACGCACTAGTCCACGGACTCTAAATAAGACGTAGCGTTGAGGTCTGCCTCCGCACGCGCGAGTCTCCGGACTATAAAGGAAGGCGTAGCGTCGAGGTCCGCCTCCGCACGACCAGTCCACAGACTCTAAATAAGACGTAGCGTTGAGGTCTGCCTCCGCACGCGCGAGTCTCCGGACTATAAAGGAAGACGTAGCGTCGAGGTCCGCCTCCGCACGCACCAGTCTACGGACTTTAAATAAGACGTAGCGTCGAGGTCCGCCTCCGCACGCGCGAGTCTCCGGACTATAAAGGAAGATGTAGCGTCGAGGTCTGCCTCCGCACGCACCTGTCTACGGACTTTAAATAAGACGTAGCGTCGAGGTCCGCCTCCGCACGCACCAGTCTACGGACTTTAAATAAGACGTAGCGTCGAGGTCCGCCTCCGCACGCACCAGTCTACGGACTTTAAATAAGACGCAACGGGGGGACGCCCTCGCGCGCACCAGTCTACGGACTCTAAATAAGACGTAGCGTCGAGGTCCGCCTCCGCACGCACCAGTCTACGGACTCTAAATAAGACGTAGCGTCGAGGTGCGCCTCCGCACGCACCAGTCTACGGACTCTAAATAAGACGTAGCGTCGAGGTCCGCCTCCGCACGCGCGAGTCTCCGGACTATAAAGCAAGTCGTAGCGTCGAGGTTCGCCTCCGCACGCGCCAGTCCACGGACTTTAAATAAGACGTAGCGTCGAGGTCCACCTCCGCACGCGCGAGTCTCCGGACTATAAAGAAAAGCGTAGCGTCGAGGTTCGCCTCCACACGCACCAGTCCGCGGAGTATAAATAAGACGCGGGTGTCCTCCCTGCGAGCTTTGCGGAATATAAACAAGATGCGGAGGTCTTCCCTTCGCGTTCGGCGACAGGTAACACTAAGAAAGGTACTACTTGGTTTCGTTATAAAAGCAAAGGGGCTACATGCCTACAAGCATACGAACCAGTACATCATCCCCTCGCCCTACCCGACCAACCGCTCAGCCTTGGCGCGGTGCGGACGAACCCGTGCCATCGTCGCCGTGACCCTGAAGGAATCCTTCGAGCCAGTGGAGGAGGTTCCCCTCCCCATGCAGCGTCTGCTGCACGGCGACCCTCGCTGCATCTTCCCCGAAGCGGCCCCAGATCCGTTGATGGAAGTTTTGCAGGCTAGGCCCGATGGAGCGAATGGCGTCCGACATAACTTCTGGACGGCCGGGAGGATCCAGTTGAGGATTCGCCAGCTCATGGGTATGTCTGCACCCACGAGTGTGAAGCAGGGCGAGGGCGAAGCACGCACCAAGATAGCCGCAGTGCTCGCCAAACATTCTGGCGCCACGAAGAGCAACCCCTGCCCCCTCCTCGATCAACCCGAGCGTCTCCGATAGGGCCTCCGGCCCGTGCATAGGGTCCGGCACTCTGACGCACAGATCTCGGAGGGCCTGGTTCAGAGACTCCATGGCCCGCCACATCGACGTGGATGCATTTTCCAAGATGAGACTATTCCCTGCAGCAGACTCCGCCAGCTGGGCGTTCTCCCCTTCTAGGGTGGCGATCTGCTGCAGAAAGGCGGCGCGCTCCTCAGCCGCGGCGTACTTGGCTTCCGTGGCCTCGAGTTGTGCGGCCGCCATGGCGCCCCCCAGCGCGCGAAGTTCTTCATCCTTCGCTGCGAGAGCATCGTTTGCTTCACGTTGGCTGGCTTCCAGAGCCCTCCGCTCCCGAACACGGGCCTCGTCAAAGGACCGGCTAAGGGCAAGCGTCTGGCAAAAACAACAAGTCAGCAGGCGCCCAGCAGTACCTTGCAAGCTGAAGCGCACATGTTTACCCTCATCTTGGAGGCCTGCAGCGCGAGCGCTAGGAGATCCCCCTCGCATGACGAAAGCATCTCTCGGTCAAGGCCGTTGTCGGCACGCTCTACGGCTGCAGCGAGGACGCGAAGTATCTCCAGGCGAGGGAGGAAGTCCGAGCGAGCGAGCCCCGGCCCCAACGCGTCAGGATTTACCGAGGCCGCGGCCACGTCAACAGCAACGGACATCTGCGGGGCACCCTGCACAACTCTTTGGACTTCGCGCATACCTCCGCTGCTCGATCCTTCGCCATGTCCGGGAGACCTCGTCTCGCCTGATGTTGGCAGAATGAGCGAGCACATCAGAGAGAGTTTCGCGAAGTCACGAGAGGAAAGGGATTCACGCCTACCCCCTGCGCCTCTCGTCGCGGTAGGAAGTGGCGCCATTCCGACGGCCAAGCGGGAGGCGGGCGTCTCGGTGGTCGGCGAGGAGGTCTTCTCGGCCGCGCCAGACACCGTAATCCCGCGACAAGGCCCCGCAACGGTGTATCGACCCCTCGCTGGCGGCGGGGACTGCGTCCGAGGGCGTTTCGCCGGCGGCGGCACAAGCGATTCTTCTGGGGCAACACCAGCTACGGTTCCCGTCACCCCCACGGTTTCCTCTGTAGGGGGCGCGCCCTCACCGGCCGCCGCAGTTGGTAGCGCGCCATCAACCGTGGTTTTTTCGCTGGGAACGGTGCTCCCCCCGGGTTGGCGAGTTCCAGCTCACCGATGGCCGCAAGCACAGGTTTGTTGGCATCAGCGGAGGGTGTCGGGGGATTCGAGGCAGCGCGTTCCTCCGAAGCAGTGTGTCCGGGCCCACCGCCGGTTGCACGCCCCGTCCCAGCTGTGCTAGTCGCCGAGGGGCCTACGGGGTCGCATACGGCAGACGGGGAACGGGCCCGGCGTTGCGAGGATAACACCCTCGCAGGGCTATCACCGTCCTAAGTGCCCAGAGTCCCGGCGGTAAGCTCCTCCGGCACCAAGCGTTCGGGCACAGTAATGCCTAGAGCCTCGCATGTGCGGTTTACCCGCCCTTACTTAGCCGCCTTGACTGCGGCCTCGCGAGCCTGGTGCTCCTTAAGTGTGTACGGGCCGAGGAGCGCCGCAACCGCGCGCTCCGCATCTTCTAGCCGAGCCACTGCGCAGGAGATCACGTCAGCCAGGCGGAGACCAAACAGATACAACGGCGCGCGTAAAACGTGCTGGACGACTTACAAGGAGCGGAGGGCGAAAGCAGGCGAGATATGGATGGGCTGAACCCGTCCTCGCGGGGGCCGTTCTGTCCAACATACTTCCCCCGGGAGGAGAGGGGCGCCGCCCCATACATTGTGAACTCCTCGGCTAGGTCGCGCAAGCTCATTCGACGGGCGACACCGACAAGACCCTGTAGCTTTCGCGTGCCGTCAGTCTCTGCCTTCAGACTCGGCGTGCTGTTAAACGAGATCGGCCCACCTCGGCATTGCATTCCGCTCTTGTCGGTCACGGTGTAGTAGAACCACTGCCGAGTCCAGCCGGACTCTCATTGCCTCGGCGAGGCTGGCACGGGGAACAACGTCGCGCACGACGCCCGGAGCACGAAGTCCACACCACCGAAGTTGGACACCGCCCCGTCAACTTTTCGGGGTCGACATCGTGCGTCGTGCAGGGTGGCGAATAAGCTCGCGCTGGGACGCCACCCCTCTGTCCGCATCGCCCACGTGAAGACAGCTAGGCGGAGTATTGCGTGGGGCGTCAGTTGGGCTAGCTCCAACTTGTAGGCCCGCAGGACTTCGCCCATGAACAACGTGGAGGGCATTCGAAGGCCGGCGTCGAAGAACGCGACAAAAACAATCGCCTCCATTGCCCGGGGCTTCGGCTCCGTCTCGTCCCGACGGGGTAGGCGAGCCCCATCACGATCCACGATCTTCCTCTCATCCACGAGTCGCTGCAGCGTCCCTTCGGTCACACGGCTCTTCCCCAGCACACGGGAACAGCTGCCTCCCGAGTGCTCCACGGCGTCACACCACTTGTTGGCGCGCGAGCTCCCCCGCGGCACCAGCTCGTACTCCCTGGAAGGAGGGGACACCTCGCCTTGGCTAGGCAAGGAACCGCTGCGGGGATGGTAGGTGGTGGCGTCATAGCTAGCCATCGCTCTTCGCGACCAGCGAGAAAGAAGCAGGGAAAAGAGCAACTGGCGTTACAATTAGCACGAGCGGAAGCAAAGCCGCAAATCAAAAACAGACAAAAAGCAAGCAAGGGTGCCTCCACCTCAACACTGGCACTTTATAAAGGCCGCTCGCCTCTCATGTGGCTCGAAGCGCAGACAGATCAAACGCGCAGCGGTTCGGCTGCCCACGTTTTGGAAAGAAGAACCGCCGGGGCTTGGAGGGCCGTGCCCGGTAGGTGACCAAGCAGCGCACAACGCCTCCACGCCTTCAACACGCGTCCAACTTCCCTGGGGAAGAGGCGAACGGCCGCGGTCACGCAACCGCTCACATCCCACGACGCACCAGTCGTGAGTCGCCGCGTGTCCCACCCGCAGAATGGCAGACGGCACAACGTGACAGCCTGACTTCTGCCAGGCCAGGCGTCGGCGTGATTCCAGCCGCCATTAAAAGCGCACTTCCAGACTGCAAGGTCACAACAGCTCCAACGCGCAACAATATCGGCGCCAAGCTCCAATTTTAGCGCGGGGACGTAGCGCGCGCGCGTCTACTTCGACTAGGCGCCAGCCTCCACTGCCACCCGTGCGAAGGGTAGGGGACGGAGCGCGCACGCCTTGGCTTCGACTAGGCGCCAGCCTCCGCTGCCACCCGTTCGAAGGGTAGGGGACGGAGCGCGCGCGCCTTGGCTTCGACTAGGCGCCAGCCTCCGCTGCCACCCGTTCGAAGGGTAGGGGACGGAGCGCGCGCGTCTACTTCGACTAGGCGCCAGCCTCCGCTGCCACCCGTTCGAAGGGTAGGGGACGGAGCGCGCGTGCCTTGGCTTCGACTAGGCGCCAGCCTCCGCTGCCACCCGTGCGAAGGGTAGGGGACGGAGCGCACGCGCCTTGGCTTCGACTAGGCGCCAGCCTCCGCTGACACCCGTTCGAAGGGTAGGGGACAGAGCGCGCGCGCCTTGGCTTCGACTAGGCGCCAGCCTCCGCTGCCACCCGTTCGAAGGGTAGGGGACGGAGCGCGCGCGCGTCTACTTCGACTAGGCGCCAGCCTCCGCTGCCGCCCATTCAAAGGGTAGGGGACGGAGCGCGCGCGCGCGTCTACTTCGACTAGGCGCCAGCCTCCGCTGCCACCCGTGCGAAGGGTAGGGGACGGAGCGCACGCATGTCTGCTTCAACACGGCACCTTCCATCCCAGACCTCGGGCTCCTCAACCACAAGCTCGGAGGAATTCACAGGCCGCAGGGGACGGAGGGGGCCAAAGGACTCGGCGACATGGCTTTGGCCCTGTGAAGCCTTCACCATGAGAGGCTCCTGTCGTAGGGGTGGCCCCCACCTAAGCCCAGCAGGCCTGTTAGGAGGTTATAAGAACCAGAGTAACGTGTATAATGACATAAGTGCCCCTGATGGGGAGGTACGGATGTGAGGGCATAACTGTAAAAGCATACCCCATGTGAATATATATATCAGGATGAGGGGGAGGATGAGGCAGAACACTCCCACCTCTCCACTACCATCTCTCTCTCTATTTGGTCTGTAACCACAACATATAGAAATGTATATTAGTGTGTCGTATAACATTGTAATGTATTCACATTGAAGAGAAATAAAGAATAAAACACAACATACCATAAATGTGCTAATCTCACCTACAAAGCAAATTCATTTTCTGAGTCTTCATGGTTTGAAGTCATCGGGTAATGGTAACATCGAAAAGTGATTTAATAGTCCCGCTCGGTGTAGCACACCGTCATGTCATTGAGTCAATCATTGGCAATCCCCAGATCTAGCAAGATTAGTTTCTTGGTGTACACCTCTTCCTGAAAATATCTCACTACTCTCAAGCATTTCCAAAATACTTTTTTTGATGGCTTTTCATTAATACATCTCTCCTCTTGCAAGATGCACTTGTTGTCACAATAAAGGAGACATACTTGAAAAAATCATGAATAGATGAGTAACAACTAGCAATTGCAATTGGTGCGCAAAGTAATGGACATAGAAAGCACAATGATTTTCATTTAGAATCTTTCTCTGTAAACCATTAAATCCACCTCGCATAATTAAAACTTCATCGTATTCTTGACCTCGTAATATAGAAATGGGTAACTTGTGCTTGTCAAGAAGACTAACCAAAGCCTTCTTAAGTGTATGAGATTTAGTATCAGTGAGGTAATGATTTATATGCATGCTTCTAATCAGTAAACCCTAAATTGTTGAAAATATCATAACCAAAGTGTTCCGCCCTTCCTTCTTACTTAAAGAGGAAGCAATAGAAACAATGGCCCTGATCAATATGGCTTCAGCTTCTGGCTTCAGCTTATTTTTGCACTATTCATAAATTTCGTTTTTTTCTGAACTTTTGGCTTTTTTTGAGTTTTTTTACCGGTTCTTTTTTTCCTCGTATTTGTTTACATTATACGTGATGGGCTAATATGTTTTTTCTATTTTTAAATTTTTTAAATTTAATTATGGTAAATAAGGCTCTGTCAGCTACAGTGCTTTTTTCAGTCAGTTACAGTGTTTTCAGCCATAAGCCATGAGGCTTTCAGCCGAACCGATCACCACCAATATACTGCATCTCGGAACTAGCTATATTTTATTCAATCATACTTCTTATACCATGTTTGCAAAAAGCCTATTTTTGCAAAAAAAAAAACATTAAGTTGGGTTGGACCCTTCAACTTGGCCTTGAATTTTAGAGGCATACTCATAAATTTGCTTCCTAAGATCAAAATTACTTATGATTTCATTCCGATTGAACTCCCTAGCAACATTGCTTCTATTTGATTGTGGTTTTGGACCTTAATCTTGTGCTTCTGAAGCTTGCGGTTGTGCTAAACTTCGTGCTTCCATGAGTTCCATCATTTAACAAAAACTAACCACCGCTATCATGTCTATTTTAGGTAAAACAAAGTATAGTACCACGATACCGCAACACAAATAAGTGCATCATAACAAATCTTTACCACGCCGGTGAAGTCCAACGGTTGCAGTAGTGCTTGCAGAGTTTTTGACACAAATAGTCATTTTTCATATGGTATTAGTAAAAATAACACATTTGAAGTTTAATTGCAAAAATGGTACTTCCGCCGCATAGCGACCATACGGTATCACCACATATCGGTCCAAGGTAGAGTCCTGTATAGTCACCGTGTAACAGAAATACTATTTTTATTAATACTACTTTGAAAATGCTATTTTACTAATATCGCGCGAAAAAGGTCATTTGTGCCCAATGACTCGCGCCTGCACTGGCCCGGGGGGGGGGGGGGGTGAAGCATCGCAAGCAGCCAAAGCGGAAGCGTGGGGGCGAAGATAGCGCGGGGCGTGGGGTGGTGAGCCCGTGACGGGGGCACGCGGAGACGGGGACGTGTGCGTGTCCAGGTGTCGAGCGCGCGCCGCATGTCCCCCGTTCGGCGCCACGACGCGCGCGAGGCCAGCCAGGCGCCTCCCCACCCCAGCGCCCGTGGGCTCCCGCACGCACGACCGACGGCAAAACCGCGCGCGCGCAGCCGGTCGGCTGCTTCCGCGCGGCGCGCGTCCGTGCGCCCCCACCCCCGCGTTTGCGTGCACCGTAGGCAGGGCGGCATGGCCGCGCGCGTCGCCGTGGTGACATGTGGGCGGCGAGGTAGGTGGCCCGGCGCGACAGCAGGGGATGTCGCTGGCTGCTAGTGGCTAGGGAACTCGTGCCTAGACACTGTAGCTACGTGCTGAGCTGGGCCTACTGCCGCGAGCCTACGGTGCTGCCGCGCAGCGCCGTGTAGTGGAGTGCCGGCCGGAGTGACCTTGACATGTCCTTGTATGCCGCACACCTATGCTAGTGAGGGTAGCAGTGAGTTTGACCCTTCATATGTGAAAAATTAGGCAGGTCTACGGTCAGGAGAAATTTTGTTATATCACGGTGGCGCAAATCGGTTTGTATCACGAATGAATACAGCGCTGACATATCATATTTAAGTACTGTAGTAATATCGTAGCATGTACGAGAAAATATTTTTTAATTGATAGTACAGAAAATAATATTTTTACACCTGTTTGCTACAGTACAAAACAGTAAAAAAATATTTTTTATTAGTTGCTACAGTAATACATGCCACACATCAACGACCGTTTGGCTCGTGACACAAACCACTTTGTGTCATCGTAGTACAATAAAATTTCTCTACAGGTAGAGCATCGTTTTATCGGATTCATCAAATATGGATCATCTGTAGCTAATGACTTCTTACAGTGATCAAATCATAGAGGAGAATGAATGTATGGACTATGAGCAACGTAGAGTTCTACGACTAGTGCAAGTAACACAACTCCACCATACAGATTCAAAATAATCATTAGTACCAAATTAAAAGAAGGGCTCCAACTAAAAACTTCATTAATTAAACAAACTAACTTATTAAGGTGGATAAATGATGCACTTTATGCAATGATTAGTGGATTATTCTATGCTATTTTAGATGAAGTGGGTTAGTTTTTTTTGGCAAGTTTGATACTTAAAAACACAGATAAACAGAAAAGCAAAGATAATAATATAACGTCCACTAGGCGCACCTAATTTGATCCAATGAATTGACCCCTGAATTTTCCCATCGGATGCCCATTATGGATTAGAGCCTCCACATGTGCCCATACCAGCAAAATCTTTCTGCAAAATCTTGCTTAAGGAATACATCAACCATAATCACCTGCTGCTTAACTGGCCTCTTGTTTGGCTTCCTGTGTTCATACGTGGCTCCCTTTGCAACTAGGAATTTTGCATGAATCTTATACTATTTCCTACAATATCCTTGTAAAAACACTTACGAAATTCGTGCCTTCTAAACAAGCCTTCGCTTGTCAATGGCCGCTTAGAGACTCATTTAACCCTCCTTGCATGTGACTGTACAATTATAACAGCATCTGGTCCGCACTAGTTCATGTTTTCAGTATCTTGCCCAACGGCAGGCACAAGCACAGACCTTAATTAATCGGGTTTGTACATGGAAATCATGCAAACATATTCGCGATGTCGGAGGTTTCGACCGCAGGAACGGCCGTCCCCCTGTCGCTAAGCAAAGTTTAGGAAAATTAATATCTTCAAGTGACAATTTTAAATCAGTACGTGCACATGCGACCTTGATTAGTTTTTTTAGTTAATCATCATTTCTTTCTCCGCCATACGAGTATGTACGCAGCCTAACCTGATGCTCTGCGTGCAAATCAATTGCGCAAAGCTTTGACAGATCAATGGTTAATATGCTTCAGATTAACCCATAAGTACTTATCAATAGAACAGATTAATGAACAAAATTCAGTTCAAATGCGCGTTACACAGATTTTTTTTCTCTCTCCCTCGATCACATCAGCCCAACAATGATGCTCTCCTCTCTCCGCTCATCTTGTTCAATTAAAATTGGGTTCGAAGCAACTTATGATGGAAGGAGGGGACAGATGTCGGCATCCGGTTAGATGGGACACGGGGCGGGCGCGACGTGTCGAGCATCCGGCCCACGGCCACAAGGCGCCAGGCTGCTCGCGTGACGAGCCAGCGTTTTGACGGGCGCTGTGTGTGTCATGTAACTGTCAATCGACATCCGTCTCATCAATCGAAAGCCTTCCCTCAAAAAAAAAAAAAAGAAGAAAACGTAAGCCTGGCTGTGCGCGTGTACGTAGGCGCAGGAGAAGCTTCCGTATCATTCAGTGTGATGGTCATGGGCTCGGCATTTTTCGTTCCCATGGGAAAAAAATATCGTCCTAACGCAATGCAGCCATGGCTGGATTCGTACAAGGCTATGGTTTCACAAAACATAAAGTCCATAGTTGCGATTCATATTTTGAAGCAAGATCAGGTTGAATTTAAGGTTTGCATTTACCTATATTAAAGACTACCGATCAAATAGTACTGCATATGGACAAAGTTCTTTTTTTTCAAAAAAAAAAGACAAATTGGATCATATGTCTGTTGCAAACAAATTAAGACAGATCAGGTCAACCACCGAAGTCACAAGTTGTTAGCGTGAAATTCTTTGCGCGCCAATAGTCACATTGCATGCATGCTCATTTAGCAACAATCAAGAATAACTTGTTCACACTAACTCTTCTCAACTGACGTAAGGGCGTCCGCAATGGTAATAGCTAGTACTAGCTATATAGTCAGCTGACGTGGAGGTGAGAGACAAAAGCAAAGACTATTTTATACTGTTGGACCCACATGCTCCTCTCTCATGTTCTTGGACTACGTGAAATAGATCAACTATTTGCTCGTCGCTAGTGACTACTCTCTCTCTCCTACTTTTTCCTTGTCACATCAGATCTAGCTAACTAAATAGCCAGCTGTTTGGAGACGCCCTAAGTGGTGTGCATACAGTGCACCAAAAAAACAGTGGAGTCGTAACGTCCTATGGCGACAATTCACAAATACGATTCAATGCACCACGTAACGCGACATCGGCTCTTAAATGGCTTCGTACCATTAGGATGTTTGGTCTCGTCCGCTGCTATGATCGATCTTATCCAATGACTATAGTGTGGGCTCTTGACCATTTCAACCATAACCATAGCAACAGCTAGACAGCCAGTACAACAACTGGTTAGCGGTACGACGGATTCTATGCCCTAAACTAGAAGGAAGAAAGAAATGATGGCTGAAAAGTAAGCAAGTTGGTACCAAGTTTGCAACAACTGGTAACCAGATAAATATAACTTTTAGACTTTGTGGTGGTCATTTGGTCTTATTTTTAGTGATTTATGGATAAAAAGTATTGTAGCTGGCTGAAAAAAATAATATAGCTGACAAATGATTATTTAGCATAATTAAATTTAAAAAAAGTAAAAAATTTAAAAAAATATGTTAGCCCATTACATATAATACAAACAAATACAGGGAAAAAAGAACCAACAAAAAAGCTCAACAAAAAGCCAAAAGTTCATAAAAAGACGAAATTTATGAATAGTGGAAAATAAGCCGGAAGTTAAAAGCTAAAGCCTAACCGATCAACCCCTAATAAGATCTGTTCTTTTTAGTTTCTAAAATTTATTTTTCGATTTTTCTATAATATCATTTTAAGATATGATCTACTAATTAATTATAATATATATTATATCGACTTTATTTATATCGGTAAAATCCACAAGTGAATTTCTGTTACTCTGTAATTTCTCGTACGAACAGTCACTACTACAGAAAAGGTCATCACAGACGGTTCGAAAACGTCATCACAGACGGTTTTGTGAACCGTCTGTATTTATGGGTCAGTGATAATCGAAGGTCATCATAGACGGTTTTCGAACCGTCTGTGATTATCAGCTATCACAGACGGTTTTTGAGTAAAAACCGTCTGTGATAGCTATAATCACAGACGGTTTTTAACTAAAAACCGTCTGTGCTATTCTCTTCTACCCCTAAATCTATTTCTGTTTATTGGCTAGCCTCAGGAAATGCTAGCCATACTCTCTGAAACAAGCAGATCAACATGTACATGTATACATCCAATTGACATCTCAATTCATTTCACAACATAAAACATCCATTTCGCAAATCAATTAATTGAAATGAGAACAAGCAAATACAGTATGAAACACAATATACATTTTAATATTAGAGTCTACCATTACAAGAATAGACAGACAAACAACAAACAATAAAGAGGAGGAGAACAACAAACAGGTTGCTCATCTAGCTAACACAACAAGAACAGAGAAAAACAAAGATACTCTATGCCTAGGCCTTCTCGCCCCTGATGCAGCGCGCGAGCAGGATGTCTTTGACGCCCACCATCGTCGGTGTTGATTGAGTGCTGCCTTGGCATGAGTTAGTTGCTTCTGCGGTGTCTTGCCTCCCGTTGATGTGTGCGTCGTCTGCAAGGAGGAGGACAGCAAGGAGAAGGAGAACAGCAAGGAGGAGATAGCAAGGAGGAGAAGAACAACAAGAGGAGGAGAACAAGGACAGCAAGGAGGAGGAAACTAGCAAGGAGGCTGAGTTTTGGTAATATTTATAGGGGAGGGAGAGGGAGGGAGAGGCGGGAGTTCGAAATTTTGGGCGCGGAAAAAGAGAGGCGGAGCTACGATCTGTGGGGTGAGGATATCACAGACGGTTCTATTGGCTAGAACCGTTTGTGATGAATGAATATCACAGACGGTTCTATATATAGAACCGTCTGTGAATTAGAGCACATAATTTTATATACCGATGCAATATAAACAACTAGTATGAAAAGATAAAATAGCAAAGTTTTATATAACTTATATATACTCATTTGAAAGGTTTCAACGAGATCTATAACTTTGCAGTTGAAGAAAAATCCAAATTCTAAAAGGAAGACCAAGAAAAAGGGCAAAAACAGACACCAAAAAGTTGCGACGCAGGTTTAGGTCCAAAGATGGCCGATTTTCGGGGTCTTGGATAGCGACTAGCGCAAGCGGGTCGTTTGTTTGGATCGGGCTCGTCGTTAGCTTTCCAACGAGTACAAGAACGTCGAAAACGGACACCGTATGCAAAAGTTATGCCCGTTTTACTGAAGGTGTGTCAAAACTGAATCCTACTCGGACTCAGGCGGGAAATTATGAAATTTTGAGGAATTGCAAGGCGGGAAACATATCACAGACGGTTTTTAAAAACCGTCTGTGATACTGGAATATCACAGACGGTTTTTTATTATAAAACCGTCTGTGATATTCCAGTATCACAGACGGTTCAGAGGTAACAACCGTCTGTGATACTCCTTTTTCCCGCCACAAATACCACAGACGGCCTTCAAATTAAAACCGTCTGTAATAGTGTACATCATA
The DNA here is from genome assembly GCA_017311315.1 of Dendrocalamus latiflorus. Taxonomy (NCBI): domain Eukaryota; kingdom Viridiplantae; phylum Streptophyta; class Magnoliopsida; order Poales; family Poaceae; genus Dendrocalamus; species Dendrocalamus latiflorus. The sequence goes on from CM029654.1 coordinate 5,852,779, forward strand.
GACGGTTTCACAAAACCGTCTGTGATTTGGCGTCTACTATTAGCCTTTCTGTAGTAGTGAGTCCAAAAACCAAAAGGCACCGTCAAAATCTATAAGCTTCAGAAAAACACAGGCCCTTTAGTCTATTCAATCAAACCATCCGTCAAGTAGTTTACAGACTGATAAACGTCTCTAATTTTCACACAAAAGGCAAATTAACCATCGATATATGTATTAACGCAAAGTTTTTTTTTGCATCAGTAAGAGTCTGCTCTAAAAAACTTAAGCTTCTGACTCATAGAATTGGCTATTATCTTATGACTAAAATTATAATATAGTGGTTGATAGCATTTTTTAAGTTATTCAATTTAAAACTTAAAAAAAACTATTATATCGTCATAAATAATACAAAAGAATAAAAAGAAAAATGCAAAAAAATCAAAATTAAAAGCCGACGCATTCCAAATAATTTCTAACTTAAATAAACCAAAAGTCCAAAATACTAAAAGCTGAAACTAGTTGAAACAAGTCATTTTAAAGACCTTTACATGTGTAAACAATATCAAAAAGTATATGTGAAAAATTGCAAAAAAACATTTCAATTTTTAAGGGTACAAATTAAACAAGTTAGCAAACTCTAAGCAAAAACATGGCGGTTGCAACAAAGTTAACCGTTTAAACCGCAGTAACTCTCGTTACTATAGATAACTCTTTCTTTTTTTTCTCTCTCTTTCAATTATCTCAGTAAAATTTCTATATAATTATATCATCCCATTGGACCCGACCTAACAACTGAAGCAGCAGCACCTCTGCCGTTACGCACCACTGAAAAAGAGAGCCCAGTCCAACGCACTCCACCCCAGAAGCGTCTATAAATACCTCGCCTCCTCCCAGTGCATCCGCTACCATCCCCGTCTCTTGCACCCACCTCCTCCGGCAAACCCAAAATTACAATCCAGTCCAGGGCGCCCCCAAATCGCACGAACCAGCCCGCGATTCCCGAATTGCTCGAGGGATTTCTCGCGAGGATTTCCTGGATCGGCCGCCGCCGTTGTGTTCCGACCATCGTCGGCGAGATGGGCATCTCGAGCATGCCGGCGCCCAAGGACAGCCTCCTCACCTACCTCCTGTACAACACGGCGGTGTCGATCGCCATCCTGGCCGACCTGATGCGCGCGGCGCTGGTGTTCCTCGGCCTCCCCGTGCCTTCCGCAGGGGAGGACGGCGACGACCAGCTCGCGGCGATCGCGGCCGCGTCGGCCGGGGGGGCGAGCCTCGCGGACAGGTTCCGGAGCAGCTTCAGGCCGGCGCGGTTCGGCCGAAGTCGCGGCGCGGGCGCGGCGGCGGACTGCCGCGTCTGCCTGGCCCGGTTCGAGCCGGAGTCGGTGGTGAACCGGCTCCCCTGCGGCCACCTCTTCCACCGCGCCTGCCTCGAGACGTGGCTCGACTACGACCACGCCACGTGCCCGCTCTGCCGCCTCCGCCTCCTCCCCGCCGCCGACGAGCCGCCCTCGGCGGCGACCCCTCATTTCGCCGCCCGGATTTAGAGATCTCGCGTTTATTTACCGCTCCGCCACTGGGCCAGCTCGGTGTGGCCCTGCCGTGCGCGCGTAGGAATTGAGGCTTTTTATTTAGCTCTAGTGCTCGTCTTTCTTTTCGTTTTCCTTTTTTGCTGTGTTTTTAGCACCATTCTCAGTGGCCTCTCTCTCTTTCTCGTGTTGCTGCTGTACCGTGTAAATATTTGCAGAGTGCTCCGATGCGATGGAGGTGTAGCACTTCTGTGTACAGGCTTTTTGGAAAGCGAAGAGATGAGGAAGAAAAAAAAACCGATGCCAAAAAAGTTGAGCTTCTTTTGCTTTTGGGTACCCTTTAAATACCTTTTTATGCCCAAAAACATGTACTACACTACTGTTACTCTAGCGTAACTAAATTTTAAAAAAATTAAAAATTAAAATTAGGTTATCTAAGATAACGCAAAGAAATAGCAAAAATAGCAAAAATGCTAAAAATCAGAAAAATAAAATAAAATTAAGAAAACTAAAAGCTAAAATCCAATCAAGCAGGCCTAAAATTTTGTGCAAGGAAAAAGGATATTAATAGCGATCCTCTTACGTGCGAAGGAGGAGGGAAATGGTAGTAAAAAAACAGAGAGGAATGTTCTAGTGACGAGGGGATGGGTTGATATTTTGGGGAGTCGGTCGCTGGGATGGGAGGATATCTCTAGAGCTTTTACGCATCCGTGGGGATGAAGACAGAGCGCTGAATGGCACGGCGAGCGCTCGTTTACGTAAAGTCACATGGAGGCGGGGGGCGCTAGTCGACATGGCCCCACTTGCCGTGTCCTCTTCGCTGAATGGCGCATGCGGCCAGTCTCGCCATTAACTCTCCTTGCTCATGGCAAATCTGCCTCCATACATAGTCCATCAGACTCCATCCGTGCGTGTCATCCCAGGTGCATGGCCCAGATAAAATTTAGGCACATAAAAAAGAAACTTTACTTCTACTACTACCACTACTAGCTGGAGACTGATGTGGACGGAAGAGTTGAAAATGTTGAATCGAGTATTTACCTAATAAATATGATGAATTGGTTAAATTACATAGGGGGCGCTCAATTTGAGGATGGTTTATAGCTTTTTTTTTACTATAGCTGGTTTATTTTTTACTGTAACTGATAGTGATTTATTTAATGTAATTAAATTTAAAAGTGGAAAAATAGATTAGCCTATCACAGACAATGCCTAGGAATACAAAAAAAAGAAAAGGAAAAACCTAAAAAAGCAAAAATAGAAAAAATAGAAATTAAAGAATAGTAATTAAAAATAAGAATCTACAAGCTATCGCCAAAACGAATGGAGCCAATTGGATGCTACATCAGCTGATGGTCTACTTCTACTACTACTACTAGCTGGAGACTGATGTGGACGGAAGAGTTGAAAATGTTGAATTGAGTTTTTACCTAATAAATATGATGAGCTGGTTAAATTACATACGGGGCGTTCAATTTAAAGATGGTTTATAGCTTTTTTTACTGTAGCTGACCTATTTTTCATTGTAACTCATGGTATTTTATTTGGTGTAACTAAATTTAAAAGTAGAAAAACAGATTAATCTATCACGGATAATACCATGGAATACGGGGAAAAAGAAAAAACCTCAAAAAGTAAAAGTAGAAAAGGATAAAATTAAAGAATAGTAAATTAAAAATAAAAATCTAGAAACTATCACCAAAACGAGCAGAGCCAATTGGATGCCACATCAGCTGATGGTCTATTTGATCAATCAAAGCTCTAGCCGTCGTCTAGAAAACCGAGTTGTCACACCAATTGGAGTCTCCAACGGTCGGCTGATTGGTTGTGTTTACTGAAGTTGCTGAATGGACTGCATGGTTGGTTACTCTCCCGGTGATTATCTTAAGCACCGAACTGATCGCATCACTATGGAGAGATATGTCATCAGATTCTTGGAAATCACAAGTGGCATCAGCAAGGTTTGAATCTTGACTCAAAATGCTATAGAACTTGGGAGTCCAATTTTGCTTTTGCTCAGATTAGATAAGAATACTATTGGTCCTTTTCAGGTTAAAAGTATAGCATTTTTTTCAGGTTCGGATAATATCTAAGCCTTCGCAATCCTCATATTTTTTTAGATCGTACTGAAAAGTAGAAAAGACAAAAATATATGACAAATTAACACAAGCAAATGAAGTTGGTGACTTCTCTATTTGTACAACTCAGAACTTTATTAGATCACTTATTTTTGCTTCTCTGCAGTTCAACATGTGACCATTGAAACATGGAGTTGAGCTTGACTCAATTCCATACACAAAGTGCTACAAAGAGAGAAAATACTGTCATCCTATGTACATAGATGAAAAAACGTACAGTACAGAGAAACAAATTGCAGGCCCCGTGCGGTATCTAAATGCTGCAATCTATGCAATTTGCATCTACAGCTGATCAAATACAACAAAGAAGTGGATTGGCAAAACCTGAGTTCAGCAAAAATTCCGCCACAATGCCTCAGCTACTGCAGGATATGCAAAGCTCACTCTAAATTGGTCTCAAATGAATCAGTTGTCCGTGTGTGTCTTCCATCAAAGAATGTACATACAGGGGGTCATACCGGTGGTTAGGAAATGTTCATTCATTCAGTATAATGCGCAGGGACGGTGAGAGATGAATGTTCCTATCTGCCGTGTGAGAGCTGCTTTGATGCTAGGCTGAACATCTCCTTCAGGCGAGCAGACGAGCTGGAAAGGACATTATTCTCGATTCTCTTCCGATGCCTGGTGGTCTTTGACCATTCAATTCCAAGATAAACTTGAACACTACACGCCCTTTGTTCAGGAGCAAGGTCTTCGATTTGATACTTTATATGAAGCTGCATGTACAAAAGCCAGGTGAGCAGATCATTTACAATGTTTATGCTGGTTTTATGCACAAAATCACCGGAACATATTTGATTTCCTCAGAATAGACAAAGGGACAAGCTGGCGCAATGCGTCTGTTAAGATGAAGGGGTGCTGATATAGTGACTTCTGCTTATGTTTGCTGATTTAGATTGATCTCCTTTTGTTTGTTTGTTTTTCACTTTTTGAGGTGGCAGCACCCACTTATGTTTCTTAGCTCTAGTTTAAGTCCTGTTCTAACTTGTATGGTCTGTGAGCCGTGGTTTTCTGCTTCCGATGGAAGTTAAGGCCGGAGGGTGCATGGTTTCCTCCTCAGTTGATTAATGATCCTTAGATCATTACGGGGTAAACACCGCTAAGAGGACAGTAGGGCGACATCAACTTGATAGGGAGATACTTTAGAGGAGAAAGATAGACATAGACGGGGATGAACTCTTATTTCTTCCTTCCTCTTGCTTAATTCCAAATCCTACCAATGGATCTCTTTATATAGAGGTGGTAAATCCTAAAGATAGACACAAACTCAAAAGATACCAACTAACCAAATAGAATTAACAAACGTGGAAACTAATCATTCTAATCCCCATTTTAGTGGTAGCTGCCATATACACTATAGTACTTCACGTGAACAGTACCCCCTGTACTGCTGCCGGCACATAACATCATCACCCTCCTTTTGCAACGGCTCGTTCTCGAGCTGTGGTGGTGGCTATGGTTGCAGCCCTAGAAAGCCCCACAAAGATGAGAGGCATGAACTTTGACGCCACATCACTTGAGAGGAAATGAGCCGACCTTGGCGACAATGGATGGCGATGGCGTGGTCACTTTAGCGTGGCTTGATGTAGAAGATGCCCCTGGTGTAGGAGATTGGATCGGGAAAGCCGAGTATCTTCTGCCTCCCTAGAGTGCGACTATGGTGTAGAGATGCAATGATGTCACGATCCCACCCAAGACACTCGATGTGCTCCACACCTTTGAAGGCATGGACTTGGCCAGCGGCATGGAGGTGGTGGTCGTGGGATGGCAGCAGCCTTCTTTTTCCATGGTGGAGTCACTGGTCGTGTAGCCAAAGGCAACGCTGCCAATGCAGCTTCACTTGGAGTTTCCTTCTTTTTGTCCCTCGATGCCATCATCTTTTTCAACATGCTCTCTACATTCTTAAGTCCAGTGAGGATTTCTTCATAGCCAGCAATGATCTTGCCACATGTTAACGCGGTAGAAGCCATGGTGAGTCTCTGATACCAAATATAATGATCCTTAGATCATTATGGGGTAAACACTGTTGAGAGGACAGCCGGGTGACATCGGCTTGATTAGGGAAGGACTTTAGAGGAAGATAGACATAAACAGGGATAAACTCTTGTTTCTTTCTTCCTTTGCTTAATTCCAAATGCTATCAATGGATCGCCTTATATAGAGATGGCAGATCCTAAAGATAGAAACAAACAAAAAATAACAACTAATCAAAAGGAAATAACAAACATGGAAACTAATCATTCTAATCCCTATTTTAGTGGTGGATGCCATGTATGCTACAGTACTTCACATGAACAGTACCCCTGTACTACTGTTGGCACGTAACGAGTAGGACAAGTGTTATGGTTGGGGATAGGCCAGGAAGGCTTAAGATTGCCCTCCTTGCGGAGGCTCTGATCTGGAGACCAGCTGGTTTAGAACTTGATTGTTTTATTGCCTGATTATGAATGGTGTGGCTCCTTTCTTTATATAGATGAGGTTAGCCCTAACAATATGGAAACTAACGCAATTTAATGCAACCAATCACTAAAGATAATACCGTATTTATACTATCTAAATATAAAGATATACATCTAACTATTCCTAATATAAATATATGCATCTACCTTTTCCTAATACGAAGATATGCCTAAGATCATATCCTAAATAATTGTTATCGTACCGCGCTACAGTACCAAATGGATTGTTCACGCTACAGTACGCACGGTTGCACTGCCAAGCCGTAACACTTCATCCCTTGCGACAAGACAGCTCGTCCTCGAGCTATCAGGTGGCGCCCACGGACTAAGACCTTCATGCCCCCATGTTGAGAAAAGACTAGACCATCGACGCTGTGCCAGATTTAGGGTTAGTGGCGTTGGCCGGGAGGTGGTGATGCTGGCCGATGTGGATGAGGCTGACAGCCTGGGCGACCAGCACGGGACAGCAGCAGTGCCCTTCTTACCACGGGGTGTGACGAGGGTGGAAGATATGCAACGACGTTGCAATCCCCCATATGGCAACCATTGTGCTCCACACTTGCGGAAGCACGGTGTTGGCCGGTCGCATGAAGATGGATTGCGGCAAACTTCTTCATCAATTCTGTTGCCGATGAAGTCGTTGTTGGTGAAGGCGGCAATGTGGCCAGTGACAACACCGGCCTCAGGGAAGGTGGTGGCAGCGCAGCCATTGCAATGACACACTGCGCCTCTTCTTAGGCCTTCAGCTTGTCGACCAACTCCATAACCTTCTCGAGTAAGGCCTTCAACTCCTTATTGCTAGTCTTCAATGATTCTAGGATAAATAGTGCGGCACCGGAAGCCATAGTGAGTGGCTATGATACCAAGATGTTATGGTAAGGGATATGACAGTAAGGCTTAAGATCGCCCTTCTTGTGGAGGCTTTGATCTGGAGGCCAAGGTTTAGAACTTGACTGCTTTATTGCCTGATTATGAATGGTGCGGCTTCTTTCTTTATATAGATGAGGTTAGCCCTAACAATATGAAAACTAACACAATCTAATACAACCAATCACTAAAGATAATATGATATCTATACTATCTAAATATAAAGATATATATCTAATCATTCTTAATATAAAGATACGTCTACCTTTTCCTAATATAAAGATACGTCTACCTTTTCCTAATATAAAGATATGCCTAAGATCATATCCTAAATAGCCGTTACTATACCATGCTACAGTACCAAACGATACTGTTTATGCTACAGTACGCACGGTTGCATCGCCAAGCCGTAACAACAAGCTACATAATCTTTGTCTCTAGGTAACAACCCCCAGAACAAATGTTACACCGCAAAATTATGCACATTATGTCATATATATCTAGGGTAAACCTATACTCACATTAATTACAGATTACTATAGTTTGGATCGTCCACTGAAATCATTCAATGTTTCTAAGCAGCGGAGGATAATCTATATATGATTTGTCTCATAAAAAGCCAATGTTTTATTTACTAACTTTTTGAATCAAACAAATTCTCTATCTCAACAAAGATTACAAAGAACATATGACATGATTACAAAGAACAAATGACATGTGTATGAAGAATGGCACCAGTTTTTAACAGCAAGTTTTTCTAGATGTGGCTTCCTGGAAGTTGTCACATTTAGGTCGTGCTACTCCCAAGCCAACTTCACCACTATGGCACTATTACAATCATGATTCTACTTTGCTATTGTCATGAACCTTAGTTCATGAGGGATAAATACCACCGAGAGGATGGCTAGATGGCGTCGGCGTAGAAGGGGAGAGAGAGACTAGATGAGGGAGACTGTGATAATTCTCTGATTGATTCAATAGCATGTGGTAGCCTCCTTATATAGATGGCTTCCCCTAACAGATAGAATCTAATCCCAATTATATCTCTAACTAATATCATATCTCTAACTATATCTCTAATACAAGGAAACCAATCTCTAACTCAAATAGAAATCAATCTCTAATTCCTAATAATAACCCGAATGGCCTAAGGCCCACGTCTATGACATTACACCCCTCCCGGACATGCAGCTCGTCCTCGAGCTGCTAGGCGGCGGTCATGGCGTCAATGGAAGACCTCTGACGTCGGTGTAGAAGACGAACGGTGGCGGGGTTCTGTAGCGGATGGAGACAACCGGTCAGATCCAAGCGGAACGAGGCTAGTCGAAGTGTAGCGCCTTCGGTATATAATGCCTGCAAAATAAGTTTTAAGTTTTTTTTCCTGATTTTTTATTTTTTTTGTGGCCTTAACTAACCGGTCGGTTTAAAACCGACCGAGACCCACTGAACGCATCCGGTCAAAAAGGCGACCGAAGGAGCGGCGGCGCACGGTGCGGATCGGCGGTGACGGGGGCTCCGACGGAGCAGCGGCCTGGCGATCGACGGCGAAAAGCGGCCGCCGGCGGAGCAGCGGCCTAGGGAGCGGCCGGCAGAGCGGCTGCGGCGGTGGCTCGGGCGGAGGTGGACCGGGCGGCGGCGGCTACGCGGGCGGCTGCACGGGCGGAGGCAGAGGCGGACCGGGCGGCGGTGGATGCGCGGGTGGAAGCGGAGCGAGCGGCAACGGCTGCACAGGCGGAGGCGGCCCGGGCTGCGACTGGTCACCGGCAACCGAGGACGGCGCGGGTCTTCAACCCGACGGCTATGAGATGGCCCCTTCTTGCCGGGCCGGAGGCGGCGCGAAGAAGCCCAGGCCGAGGACGTCCGGATCTGGAGCGGAGGTGGCCGGATCCGAACGCGTCGTGGCCGATGACGGCCGGCTCGCGTGCAGAGGTGGTTGGTAGAGCGACGGCGGCTTCGGGCGGAACAGCGGCCTGGCGGTCGACACAGAGAGCAGATGGTCGCTGGTGAATGGAAGTTTGCCAACGGCGATAGAAGACATCTCAGCGGCGGCGGCCGACGCCGGGCGACGGCGGGTGAGGCGCTGAACGGAGATGCCGGAGAAGACGCTGCGGCGACCACGACGGCGGTTGAGGTGCTGGACAGAGACGCTGCGGCGATGCGGTCGTCGGAAGCTGGCAGTAGCTGTGGCGGTGGTTTTTGGTTTTGTTGTTGTTGGGGATCTGGTATTGGATGATGAAGTGTCTGGCTCTTTATCTCTTGTTGCTTCTTCTCATGAATCACGACCATCTTCTCCAAAATAGCACGTATGTTGAGAAAGATGTCCGCCATCTTTTTGTCGCTGTTGGCCATCTCATTAGCGCTATCTTTTATTATGGCCAATGACTCGGCAACCGGACGAGTCGCAGAAGCCATGGTAACAGAAGTCGTGGGAAGGGATCGACTGTTCTGATACCAAGTTGTCATGAACCTTAGTTTATGAGGGATAAATACCACCGAGAGGATGACCGGATGGCGTCGCGTAGAAGGGGAGAGAGAGACTAGATGAGGGAGACTATGATAATTCTCTAATTGATTCAATAGCATGTGGTAGCCTCCTTGTATAAATGGCTTCCCCTAACAGATAAAATCTAATCCCAATTATATCTCTAACTAATATCATATCTCTAACTATATCTCTAATACAAGGAAACCAATCTCTGACTCAAATAGAAATAAATCTCTAATTCGTAATAATAACCCGACTGGCCCACGTCTATGACAGCTATAGCATGGTCAACTAAACTTCTCAGGTGATAAGTGGCAACAGCTAACCTGTCATAATCCAAAGCACTACAGGAGGGAGGAGGGGCGTGTTCAAAATAAAGGGAGCATGCAAGTTAACCGAAAGGAGTGAACAGAAGTTTCAAGTATATGTACATACAGTGAAGAAGTCACCAAGAAGGACTCCTTGGAGTTCCGTCTCCTCTTCAATAATCCACCCTTTCTTATTGGCCATAGGAGATTTCAGCTGGGTTCCAGTCACTTCCCCTCCAACAGGAGACAACTTCTTGCTAAACTTGTAATGAATTTGTCTTTGATATTCATTGGGTTTATCTGATTCCCACTGTGTAGCCGAGTATTTGAGGCATCCAACTTCCTCCATGACTTTCATCTCCAATGAACCTCCTTCGAACACCTCCATAAGTGAGGCCATCTGGCAAGAGGCACATGTATCATGTATGTCTGGTCAACTTCATGTGATAAAACTACATGATAAGTACTTAACAAACTTGTAGGTGTAAATTTATACTGCCATGATAAGTGCATTTACATTGGCAGAAATGACTGCGGAGTAAACCTCACTCATCTGAAGGCTCTTGGCGTCCTCAACACCAATAAAAATTCCACTGTCCTCACTCTGAAGAGTATTATTTTGGGATTGTTCTTCTTCAGCAATATGTACTTTGGACTCGGTGCTCAAAGATCTTGCTTTCCATAACGCCATTATTGTCCTGTAGAGAACCAAAAAAATTATCTATTCTGGCAAGAGTAAAATGTCAAGAACCATACATGCCATGCAAAAGGAGATTTGAAGGCACTATGCAGAGATCAACGCAGATATTTCTTGATGGTTTAAACTGGCAGTTGTAAGAGAAAAACCCTTTAAGTGGTTTGTTTTAGTGGAACTAAAGGAAAGCTTTACTACTTTATATTATTTTAGGAAAGTGGAGATTTACCTATTGGCCACACTAAATGATGCAAAAGATTGAAGACAAAACTTTAGCTTTCCATTCTCCATGCTCTTTGCACCATGCTTTGCCTCCATGCCTCTACCTCTGTGAAGAGTTATTACAAGGGATGGACTCCATGATGATAGTGACGGAGGTATTGCCTGTATGTCTTCAATATCCTCCCATAGAAAGAAAAATTTGGTTTTCCGGCCAAACATGCTTGAATAAAACCCAGATGTTCTTGGAGATAAGAAAAGATGGCCCTGAAATTAAAGTACAAACGATTTTGTTAATTGACTGAACACGTAGTGAACTATTCAGATGTCAGAACCAATGGGGACACATGCATGCAGTCAGTTGATATAAGAATTCAATCAAAAGCAATCTAACGGGATACCAACATTTAACTCCCATTCCATGGGAAGAACTTGATATGCTCCCATCTTCTGGTCGTTTACTATTTGAAATCACAAATGCAGTAGTTGCATGAAAAAATGTTCTAAACTTTACTCTATATTTCAATACATATGTTTGAAATTGGCAATGTTGATAAAAAGTGAGCACACCCAAACAGGCTAGTGACCATCCAAACTACCGAAACTTTCATATCAGACTCAGCATTCTTTTGTAAGAATAACTGAATAAGCAGTGTAAAATTAACAAATTCTGTAATTTAAGCATATATGCAATTTGAACAGTACCTGTGTAGGCAATTTCCGCTTCAAGTAGCAGGTAAAATTGCTGATGAGAAATTCTTCTGCTGGCAGAGAGAAGAGCTCCTGGAATGCAGTATTAGTTCGAGGAGACCGCAACGTCATCTGGCAGTAGTTACCCATCAGACTGGGGGGAAATCACATAGTAACAGTATGCTTCCTACAAGATAGGAAAGAAAGTGCTCACCTTCTTACCAACCTCTTTCTCCACTTTGCTCAGATACTCGGTGACCATACCAGTGCCCTTTGAGTTGTTCAAAAAAATTCTTAGGTGCAACTTAGACTGCCAGGACTGAGCCAAGTTACCTTGAAGAGGAATCCATACATCAGCTAGCTCTGACAAGTTTGATTTGACAAAGTTAATTTCAGCATGTCCAAGAGAGGTAACTTCGTCAAATGGTCCATCAAAATCATATACATGCACATTCATCACAGATGGAGGATCTTCCATGGCATCAAATTCAAAGATGTCTGCAAGATTAAGGGAAATACAATTAGTTGCCTGATGCATGACGTCACATGACCCTTACTTTCCTACTAAAACAAGGAAAATCCAAAGTCATGCTTTCTTAGTGATATATAGTTATGGAAGAAAAATATAAAGGTTTAGAAAGGAAAACCAGAAACTGTACCACAAAACACATACCGTTCCACTGAGGTTCCAGTGTTTGGAACTTGATTGAACTTGTTTTTGTTTTACCATTGCAAGTAAATACAACATAAGGATCAGAGAAACCAGTAGCATCAACTGGTGCCAATTTGGTTCCCTCAATTAAGGCAACCGTTAACAACCATCCATCGCCTTGTGCTTTCACACCATGATCACCAACTACAAGAAGGGAGAAATATTAGCGTAATAGACACATAATCACATTCATGTGTATAAGATTCAATAGTGTACATCAAGAAATGCGAATCAAATTACTCTGGTGTTTATCCATACGTTCCCTGATAAAAAAACTGTCAGGACTGAAGTTTCGTATTTATTTTGCATGAAGCAAACTTAAAAGCTCCAATTTTTTTATAACGTGTTAATGTCAGGGGAGTGGAGAATATTCAATATTTTCTTTTTAAAAAGTTCATGCTAAACATTAACTGCACCTGAGCTTTCTTATCTGAAACATAGGCATGGTTGTCAATCATAAAAATCTTGCATTTCTGAAGAGGTGGCTTTAACTACATACACATTAGAGATGAAATGTGATGAAACTGAAGATAAAAGGGGGGAAAGCACCTTTTTGTTCCCTTGCTTGAACAAAGCACGAGATTTTCTTAACTATGTGTTGTACCTGAAGAAACAACAGCCCACCCATGACAATCTCACTGAGAGAATCTGGCAGATCTAATCCAGGAAACTCAAGCCCCTGAACTACACCTGAATTTACTAGTGAAACATGCACAATAATGTACAGGGCTACAAAAAGAGAGGATAAGACACCAAAGTTGCAGAAGTATAGAAATGCTATCTTCCAATCAGACTCCTGACCCCCTTGCAACGAGGCTAAGACCTGTTCCTTGTCAGATCCAGCATCTTCTTCATCAATAGGCTTAATCTTCTGTGACAGTAAATCAGAAAACTGTGCATAATTTCGCTCCAAGCCTTGTCTTGCTCCATTTTCTATCATACCTTTCATCATAGTACTCTGAAGAAAATTCATGCGCCAAGAAATTACTAAATGTGATGTCTGTTGCTCAGAATCAAGTCCAGGACCTGGCATAACACGGAAAAGAATTTCCGTCCGAAAATAAGTACCACAAGGAACATCAGGGGTGCTAACACTCAATAAAACTGAATACTCTTTTCCATCAGCCTTCAAATAAGATTGTTCCTCTGTTGCTCTAACAGCTTTGACCAATTTGGATGGTGCAGTTGTATAAGTTATCACTCTCTTCAAGGACTCCCCATCATTACCAATTCTCCAGGGTTCAGTTTTGAAATCAGTACAACCTTGAAGCTCGACCACTGTTTGTCGGAAATTTGAATCTGGTGAGAAGAGAAGGTTATTCAGATTACTAGGTGATGTAAAATATGACTGGTTAATAATAATCCCTTGTAATTTTACAGGCATTTCAACTCCTTCGTGTCTTGATTCAAAATATTTCAGTAGTTCATCGAATGAAGTTTCTGGACACACATTATCATTTTGGCTTACAGCAGCCTCATATACTGTTGGTGCTTCCTGAACTTCTTCTGAAGCCTCAGTCTTTACCAAGGAGTTTGGCGCAGCATCATCATTTTTCCTGACAAACATTTGACAGACACGATCAACAAATGATGGCCTATCAGACTTATCCATTCTAGAAGTTTCGGTTCCATTAGAAGTTGCATTAGGAATCCCACTAATTTTGTCCTCTGCGGCTGTTTGATTTCTGCAAGTACCTTCGCAACATTTGTCCTCTGCAGGTATTTCAGCTCCATCAAAATACCCATTGACATTATCTTCTTTAGAAGCTTCAATTTCTTGATAAGCTAATGCAATAGACATTCCAGTGCTTTGACTCGATGATGAGTAGTCTCTCTGTATGTCAGTTAATTCAGTTGCAAGATCATCAGACCATGATCGTGTGGCTCCAGCTGTTTCTAAAGATATTGCAACACAAATTTCCCCTGCAGGGTGAACCAAATAAAAAACAAAGTGATTATCACATTTTTCGCACAATGAAATCAAATAGAATTTACTACATAGCATGTTAGTAACTAGTACGATGATAGATGTTGAAACTCCAGAAAGTCAAACACTGAATTCACATGAACAAAACAAGAACATGATTTAACATGACAAACATTCACGAGCAAGATAACAAGAGAAATCTCAAACAATTACCACAGTCGACTGCCTTGTCACTCTTGCTCTTGGGAAGAAGCTGGTACCACCGCGTACCAAGAGAGAAGTTCTCCGCAGCCAGCACATCCTCCAGTGACACCTTCACCTGCCCGAGGAAGTCATCAATCATGAGCATGTCCTCATCATAGACATAGAATTTGAGCTCATCCCGGGCATCGCCGACGACGAAGCTGAACTCCTGATCCCACGCCGGGTTCAGGTTCATCTTTACCACCTTGGTCTTGAACCGCTGCTTCCCAAGCTGCAGCTTCACATACGGATCGCTGAACCCGTTGAAATCCATGGCCCGCAGGTTGCGGGCCCCGATCACACGAACATTCAGCCTCATCCCAACTCAACTCACTCCACCGACAAACTTGCTTCACTTCACACAAATCCCCCAATCGAACAGAACAAGGATCGCCAAGAAACGGCAGAAATCGATCAAAGGCTTTCACTCCTTCGCCACTCCTAAACGAAATCCGGCATCAGAAGAACAGTATCTACCAAGAAACGGGCCAGAACACCGCTGCTCTCCTACCCGGCCAATCCCAGGACCAAAGTAGCAAGAACTCCCACGCAAGCCGGATCAAACCCCCACCTCTTCCGTACCCAATACCAATTCCAGCAAAATAACAAGACTGACAAGTACAGCAACTACTCTCCAGGGACAAATTTCCCTTCTCAGCGCAAGAACCTGAATGACGTGGAGACACGAGTAGATCAGATTTACACGCACCAAGATAACAGCAAGAAGAAGTAAGCAGGCGCGCACGCGAGTGGCAGGAATAGGAAAAACCAAATAATTGAAGCAAACCGCGACCAAAACCAAACATACTAGTTTTGTCCGGCTCAAAATCGCGTTCTTGGTCGGATCAAGTGAAAACCTCCCCACATGGACGCGAGATTTCTCAACTACACACAAACGAAATGGAAAGCGAGGAGGAGGAGAGAGGCATCGTCGTGTTTCTTGATGCAATGATGCGCACACCATTAAATTGGAAGGCGCTTTCGCCTTTTCGGTATTCCTGATTCGGTTCGGCGTTTCGTCTTGTCTTCTCCGAGTTCTCCTTCCCCGCCTTTGTGCCTCAATGTCGCTTCGCTTTTGAAACTTCGGGAATTAGGCGTGAGTTGCGGAATCTCACGTGAGGAATGCAGGCCAAAGTATTCCTGTACGCATCTTAACAAGGAGGTTGCAAAAGAGGGTTGTGAGCCATCCAATTCGCAATGGATGGTCCAGATTGAGTGATCTCAGCCCATAAATTATTAAATCAGGCTAGAGTCTAGGTTGTCATAAATTGGTAAATATTCTTAAAATAGATCCTTGACATCGATATTAAATCACAAATTTCAATGGAAGTTTTGCAAAGAGTAGCATAAACCCTAAAATAAATTACCTAATTTCCCATTCTAAATTGGACTTTTCAAAAAATGGATGGGTTGGGGGAGTGGCCCAGTCAACCCATTACACTAAGAGATTCAATAATCATATGAACACGTAGCTGGCCCAAAAGGGCTATCACAGGGGAAAAAACGTATTTGCCCATATAATTGTAGATCCATAATCATGTGATCTTTTCTCACTATGATCAAGGTTGAATAAAATAATTGGTCTTTTATTTAAACCTAGAGTGAGATTTTCATATCTTGGTGAAGTAGAAACCTTTTGTTGAAAACTTGTTCTCTCTAGTAGCTTCACTTCATCTCTTGCTCATTGGTTATTTTCAGTCTTGTTTGCATCTTATGAACCAAGTAGAGGTCTCTTTCACAAATTGTCTTTGATTTTTCAAAATTCAACTTGTTTGTGTTCCCATTTACATTTTCTTGAGGTGTTGCTAATGTGTTCATCAAGAGAGAAATTGAAGAACCATGTTGACAATATCCTTAGCTCATGTGTGTTAAACAATTGGCAATCGTGTTGAGTTGGATTTTGCATTTGCAATAGTTTACCACTTTATCTCTTAGATTTTTTGCCAGGCGGTGGTCAGACCGGCATGGAAGCCGTGGTATGACCGACAATCAGCAATCAGACCAGCTGAGGATACTAGGGTTGAGGTGTGACCGGGAAATAGCTGGCGATAGCTAATTTTCAGAGAGCTTTTTTTAGTATTGCGCTCGAGGTGGCGGCGATCAGACTGGCCTCTGGTTGGTGGTCTGACTAACCTGGTGGTCGTGGTCAGACCGCTTTCCTATTCCTAGGGTGGAACGGGGTAGTCAGACCAGCCTAGGCTTGGCGCCTTGACCGGTGCTGGCGATAGTGTACTGGGTGAGTGCACTGTGGTTTGTAGTTTGGTCCTAGAGGGTTAGGATTTGTGGTATAGGTGCATACATGATGTATGAAGCATATTTGAACTAATATGGGTCAAATTGTGAAGAACTTATACATAAAAATAGTCTCTTGGTATTTGATGTGTAAGGTGCTTGGAGATAGTCATGGTCGACGGTGTGGACCAGAACTAAGCTCGGGATGAACTGAGGTGTGCTCTAGAAAGCTGGATGGGATGGTTAGGCTCAAGAGAGGCACAGGGGAAGACAAGGGATATCAAAGTGAAGGTTCAAGCAACGGTTCATCGAATGGTACGGTCAGTGTAAGTGAGGTGTGGTCAGCGGGAATCAAAACGGAGAGACTTACCGATACGTGAGCCATTGGTGAACCTACACATTTCAAGCATGGGGATTACTTGCAAATGAGGAGATTACTATAGAATAGGCTCAGGAAAGAGGTGAGATCCATGGTCAAGATGAAGGTATTTTGGTGGGAAAGTTAAAATACCAAAAGCAGCAAAGGGACCAAAACCACGACAATTGGAGGTGTTTGTACAGCGGTTTATGTCAAGAAGATGCTAAGAAGGCCAAGTTGATTAAAGCTTACTCCTTAGTGGGTTTGGGCTTATGCGCTTTGAAAAACGTATATAAGTCATGCGTTGAGTGGAAAACTAGATGTGTGTGTGTGTGCGTGTGTGTGTGATTAAAGGACTTCCCGGTTGTGCTAATGAATAGTATCCATTAGGGTTAGATGTAGGCTGGTTGTCTCATCTATTTGAGTGCGAGAGAGTTAGAGGCATGTGGCTAACCAACCAACTCATCCATTCTTTATGATTTGTGAGAGAGGCTTTCAAGGAAAAGGAGGCTTTTGGAGTGTGCTCTTAGGAGAGAGCTCTGTTATCTATGGTAGAGTGGCTGTAAAACCTTCATTTACAAGTTGTAATAGATTAACCTTGCTCATCATATATGGTGTGCCCTGGATCTTGTTGGTTTTGCACTTCTTGGTTGGAGTTTTTACCCTTTCTTCTTCTCACTTGATCTTGTTGGTTCCAAAGACATGTAAGCGGTAGAGATGTCTCATGAGGATCATATGTTATCCATGTAGGGACTAGCTATAGCAAAATCTTGGAGCTTGTCTGGTTTGGTTCTTTTTTGAGCCCCCTCTTATGATATCTTGATCCTAGGGTCTTGGGCTCGAATCTTTGAATGTTCTTACTTACTATGATATGTGGGAATTTATCTAGAGTCATCTTAGCCATCTCTAACTCACGAGCAAGTCTTTACTCAAGTTTGTGAGTTTTGCCCGGTTTTTGTGCAACCTTACTTGTTTCAACAAAAGTTTGGAACTTTGGCCAAGATCTATGTGATCCTTGGATGGATCAGGTTCCTGATATCCTTAGCAAGGTGTATGCAAAGTTTTAAGTTATTTAGACTTGTATTTTGGATATTACACCTTTTTGAGTTTTTGGCTTAGACTATTTTTCCTGTTCTAGAACAGAGAGCGGTTAGACCACACCTTGCTAGCAGTTAGTACGGTGCTTCCGTGTAATCAGATCGCAGCCCGATTTGACTGTTGTGTCTATAGCGATCTGACTGATCGCAAGGAGTTGAACCCCGTTTTGCTTCCACGTTCTTGTGAGATCTTTCTTGGTGAACTAATATAATCTTCCTAACTTTCGGTTGCTAATGGAGTGAACGTTTTAGAATACGATCTTAAAAGATCGAATTTAAAGGCACCGTTAACCCGCTCTGATTGTCATCTCAGCTCCTATACTAAATAAGTTGGTGTCTGATGGAGCAGAGTGCCAGTGCGGAGTGGAGAGGTGTAATATTTTTGCCTCCACGACGTGCGCTTGCGGCGGCGCCGTGCCCGTGCGCGCGTGTGCGATCAGGCCAGGCCTTGCCGGGACAGGGAGCAGACGCTGCGCTTTCGAGCCGCCGACACAAATAAGTTTGCGTTTGATCGTCGGTCAAGCCTACGCCCGGGCAGGCGGCTAGGCGAGCATTTCCCGGTTGTTCGACATGTTCCATCCATCAGGTGGCACACGCTGCGATCCCTCGAAACGAAGGACATAAACCGACGAATCGTGAACATTATACGCCAGCGAGGTTTGCTAAGAACTACGAAGGCTAATCAACACTGAAACCATAACAAGACAACAGGGTAAAAAGAACTTGGAACTCATGTCACAGTTGCGAGTGCTTCTGCAGTACAAGACATGACCAAGAAAGAATCATCAGCTGCAATTTATGTCCAACTGACAGGAAGTACAATGCCAAGGCGAACAAACTACCCTGCATCCTTTCAAGCACCACAGGATTTTTCTTAAAAATTGCAACATGCATCGAGTACGGATTAGATCTTAAGCAGTTCAACAGGAAAACAACAAGATCTGCTCGGAATACAGCTAACAATCTACATCTGAACTATCACCTGTCAAACACAAAGCATACGCCCCGGAACTCTCTCTACATCTTTCCTCCTTTCATACACCATCAGCTTGCATGCGCCATTCCATGTTCAAAAACCAAAAGAAAAAACAAACCTAGAAGAACTCAAAGTCTAGATAATTATCTGAGCCCTTCTGATTGGGAGCTGGGGCAACCCTCTCAATGGCTGGTGCTGGCTTCGGTGGGCGCTCCAGCTCAGGCTTTGGTATCTCTGGAGGGCTTGCGCATCGTATCAGCGCCCAGTTCACACCCTCGAAGAACGGGTGCTGCTTTATCTCCGTAGCCCCGCGCTTGTAGGCAAGTCGATGCTGCGGGTCCTTGACCAGTAGCCCTCTTATCAGGTCCCTCGCCGAGAAGCTCACGACTGGGGACTCTGGGAACCGCAGGGGCTGATCAACAACATTGAAAAGCGTTGCCCGGTTTCCTGACCCCTTGAATGGGGTCTTACCAAACAAGAGTTCATAGAGAAATATACCGAAGGTCCACCAATCCACAGCACTGCCATGACCCTCTCCCTTGATTATTTCTGGTGCCAAGTATTCATGGGTGCCAACGAAGGACATGGAGCGAGCGTCAGTCGGCTCTGCTATGAGCTCAGGCAGTGGGCTAACTTGGTTGGCGATCTCAGGCTTCAGTTTCTTCTCCTTCTTGGACTTGGGCTTGGAAGAGAAAAACCGGGGACCAAAGCAGGTGGTTGGAGCGATACACGCTGGCTGGATGCAGGACGGCTCGATACAAGCAGGCTGAACACAGTACGCCTGGTTGTTCCTCTGCAATGCATCTGGTCCAGGGTTGGCAGACTTAACAACAGTGGGGCTTACAGCGCAACGAAGGGAGAGGTCATAATCAGACAGCATGATGTGCCCATCCTCCCGAACAAGGACGTTTTCTGGTTTAAGGTCACGGTATATGATCCCAAGCATATGCAGGTATTCCAATGCAAGGAGAACCTCTGCTACATAGAACCTGAAACAACAAGAGATGGACCAGAAGTTTGAATGAGATGATTCATCTAGCATGTCCTAAAAAAAGGTTGTGTCTAGGGAGAACTTAGATTTTTTTTTTGAGCATTAGATCTTCATCCAACACCTCAGATTCGGAGCACTCGTATTTTTTTAGAGGGGGTTGGTATGGGGGGATCCGTTGGATGGAGATCTAACGGCCCAGATTCATTTTTTTTTGGAGGGTATGAGGGATCCGTTGGATGGAGATCTAACGCCCTAAAATTTGAGTGCTCCCAATCTCAAAAACACTCAAGTGCTCCTTAACACTTCCCTAAAAAGAACTAATGAAGAATTAAGCAATCAACAAATGATCATGAGCATTTCTGAACTACTATAAAGCAGTGGATTATAGAATCTTAATTGCACAGCCATATACTACAATATAAGCTCCAATCAACAATTTTGCAGCATTAAAGGGATCCATGCATAAGAAATTAAGAACGCATTAATGCATAAATATGACAAGCTACCCGACGATGCCAATAGACAGTAAGAAAATGGAGAAGGATTGCAAATTATAGATATGAGCCTCATAAACCTCAGAAAGAAAAAGATTTTTAACGGATGATAAAAACAATTTTAGTAGTTATCACATACTTTGCTGCTTGCTCTGAGAAATGTTTTCCAGGCTGCCTTTGTCGAAGAGTGTGCAGGTCCCCTCCTGGGCAGAACTCCATCACCAAACATGAGAATCTTTCTGTCTCAAAGTGGCTATACAGCGTTGGTAGAAATGGATGATCCAGAGATTGCAGTATCTCTCTCTCTGTCTGCGCTCGAAGCAGCTTCTTCCGACTTGCTAAGGACCCTTTGTCCATGACCTTCATTGCAAAGTAACTCTTTGTGCCACTCAGTTCTGAGAGGTACACGCTGCCAATATCACCACAGCCGAGTTTCTTAAGCAGCCTAAAATGGCTCAAACCAAGAATACCATCCCTAGATCTGATCATCCGGATTGCTTCCCACCTTGAATCACTCCCTTTGTGTGGCTTTGTTGTGCTGCTGCTCATGCTGCTGCACGAGCTGTCATCGCTAATGTTACTGCTCGTGCTCGGACGGCACATGCTGCTCTTCCCACTCTCGGTAAAATCGGCTCGGTCACTGATCTTAGTACTTCCACTGGTCTTCCTCTGACTAGTTGTCCCATCGCTCACTTTAGCAGAAGCAAAGCTCTCACTTGTGCTGCTCTTTTGCGACGTCTTCTTTTCCTGGTTCCCATTGCAATCCAAGCTCTGGATCTCTTTCAGCTCCCCAGAATCTCCTTGTGGAGTTAATGGCACATCCAGGACACCGGAGTCCGAGCCGACACTAGAAGGACCCTTGTCCAACATAGATGCAGAAGACTCTTGCCGCCGATGAGACGGCTTTTGCTCCTCTAGAATCTCCTTAGCAGTAAGGTCTGGTGTGCCATCCATAGCTTCCTTGCTCGCCTTTGCTGGAACTGGATCAGCTGGTAGTTTGGCCTGGTGCCCAGGCACATTTTGCTTCGCAGCCTCCACAGACATGATGGCCGGAAAGACTTACACAAATGCAAATCTAGTAGATGAGTAAATACCCAAAGTTCACTTTCTCAAAACATTTGGAGGACCGGTCAGTGCTTAATCGAGTTTATGCCCAACTTCACATCTGAAATTAATCGCAAACAACACATTAGCATACCAACAGAAACATAGTAAAGAAAACAGTTTGCCTCCTATTCACCCCCACCCCTAGAAACACACGAAAAAAAATCAGAAATTTGCCAAGAAATGCGAACCAACAGGGTGAAAAACCTAACATGATCGAAGAAACCGCTCAAATGGCATGCGGCAACAAACAAGATTAGCAGACGGGGAGTACAGAGGTATGCACAACGGAGCACCTTCTGCACCGCACAGATCCAACACCCAGTTCATTGCATCAAGAATCACCAAAGGGAACAGCAGTACAACAGGGCCTAGAATCACAGACAAGCCCCCGCATTTCCCCAAAAAAGAGGGGGGGTGGGCCAGAACCAAGGATTAAAAACAAAAGGGGATCTTTTAAATACCCACAAAGATAAGGAAAAAACTAAGGAAAGATTGGTACTAGTACTACATTGCAACCTGGAACAGCTTGCAAAATCACAAGCCACCCCCCCCCCTCCTCTCAAAAGAAGAGGCAGGCATCATGGAGCGCACACCGGAATCATATGAACAGCACATCCACATCAAGATGTTGAGCAATGATCATGGAGGGAGGCACTAACTCTTGTGGCTATTAAATGAAGCAAGATGAGAGGGGGAGAGGAAAAGAAAACGAAACTGACCAGATCTAGAAAGCGATGGGCGGCATTGCATCAACAGATCAAGAAAGAAAACCAGCATCCGAGGAGGGGTTGGCCATGGCCCAAATCAATCCAGTCAGTCAGTCAGGCTGGGAGGGAAATCAAGGTACCTTTGCTAGGAGGAGGCCATGGTGCTCTGCTGCAGCTGCTGTCTGGCTGTGAGGCTGGGGAAAGTGAGGGAGAGCAAGCGTACGTATGTGTATGGATTGTGGATTATATTTGGCCATGTAATGGAGCCATGGACTGGTGTTGCAGATGGCTAGAAGCAAAAGTGGGGTGGTGCATGATCCCTCGGAGGCAGGAAAACAAACAAGGTTTGTGTAAAGAAGAGAAGGGTCAAAGGGCTAAAGCTGGGCTTGTAGGTGCATAAACAAGTATCATTAAACTGGGTGTCCTCTGAGCCACTGAGACTGTGGTCTCCTCCTCACCTCTCTCGCTCTCTCTCCCTCCATGTACCAGTGCTGCTTTTCTTGCCAGTGCTGCTTTTCTTGTTTTTTTTTTCCTTTGCTCTCTTACTCCTCACCTGTACACTTTCCTCAAGGCCACCCCTCCGAATTGAATCCAGTTTTGACCCACCCCAGGGTCCCTTTGTCTCTCTCTCTATCCCACCTCATGTGACGCCAAGTCAGGGATAATATTATTATCTTGCTACGTCAGGGCCGTATTGTCACTTTGTTTCTTAACATATTTTCCAAAGTGCTCACAATACAGAGCTACTCGTCAGGCCATCGAATATTTATTTATAGAACAAGAATTTTCCTGGAAGAAGTTTAGTCTCTATTAAAGTTCAGAAGAAATATCTCACGTTGCAAATCAACGCGTTTACTCGGAGAACAATAATAGGAAGAACGTGCAAAAACGCCAAAATAGTTTTTTTAAAAATGTTAAAGAGAGGTTTATTCAAAATGGGGAAGAAAACCTGGAAAAAAACAACGTTGCATTTTTATTTTATTTTATTTTGCAGTTTGTATGCCATTGATTTCGCCAAGGGCAGATTCGGAATCCGCGGGAATGGCAGGAAACAACCTTCGCAGCCTTCAATCACTCCATGTCCCCTGCCCAGGGCCCGATGCGGCTTAATTATTTTGCCACTAATCTCGAGGCGCAAAGCACCATGCTCAGCCTCGGAATCCGGGCCCAGTTTCAAGCGCGGGAAGCGGTTGGCAGGTTGATCTTGGTTTGATCGAGATGGGCGGCGTCTTCGCTGTGTTTGACTGTACCTTGAAAGTCGCTTTCGTAGATGGAAAACGGCTTTGCGCTACTGTGCGGTGACGCCGGCAGCGAGGGCTTCGTTAACCAGCAGCTTGGTGGTACTCAACGCCACGGTTGTTTTTGTGGTACGGTGCAGACTTTGCTGAGGAGTCATTAAATCTACAGTGTCATAAATGTTGATGTGGATCAGCGTAGATCTGACTCAGCGTCAAATTTTTCTTGCCCATTATCCACCTGTTGATTTGCCAAATTTTTCACCACACTTACGATGGGCCCAACTCGGTGGCAAAGAAAGTAGGTCTCAGTCGAGCATACATGCAATAATTCTCGAGCTTCAAACAAGCCTAAACCAAAGTCCGATACAGACTTTGGGCAGTAAGAAAAGTTTTTACACGGCTTAACTTTGCATTGGAATAAGTCCATTTGACATTTGATCTTGCGAAAGTCTAAGTTTTAACCTCCGTCTATAAAATCGAATGTTTGACCTCTAAAATATCAATACCATTTATTTTACCCCTTAAGCCGATCAAATATAGCTTTGCTCTAAAGTGGCGTCAGCGTGGAAACAGTTTTAAAACACAATCTGGTTTTCAGAAGTGGGTTTTGACAAGCAAGCAATCTAGTTAGTATAATCAGCAAATAAAACAAAAAAGACGGTAGGACCCCCATGTCATGCTAGCTTTCTTCCGCCTCTATTCCATCTCTCCTCTCCCCCCCCCCTCCTATTTGCATGAAGCCATGAACTCAGTCTCGATCTCCTCTCCTGCATGAGCACAAGTAGGGCTGGCTTAGACTAGCCGGTCACCGTGAACCGCTGCCCACAGGCCACTTACTTTGGCTAGGGGCTGGCTCAAGCTTGCTGGCCACCGCATTGGGCCGCTCACCAGCCACCGACTCAGGCTCAAATCAATACTAAGAAATTGATGTAAAAAAGACAAAAATTTGCTCAAATCAAGTCGTGAAATTGATTGAATCAAAACCAAATCAAATGAAAGACAGATTGCATAGAAATTAATTGAATTTGGAGGGGTAATGTGTTCATCCATGTGTAGAGTGGGAAGCATTTTTTTGGGAGAGGAGGACCAGTGCTGCCCTGGCCCCATCACATGGTGCTATAGCCGCCGCTCGTTGACATCATCTAGCTCGTTGCCTCCTCCCGAGTTTGGGTACTCCAGGACCGTACTTGCACCCACACCTTTTGCCCTGCGCCTCAATATGGTGGAGGTGGCGAAGGGTGTGGTCGTGGGGGTGTGGTGAGGATGGCCACGCGGGCATCGTGGGAGGAGAGTGACTTGAGGTGGAAGAGGAACGAGGACAGCTCCGGCTAGTAGGAAAGATTCTTAGGGTGGCAATGGGGTACTCGGGAGGAGAGGGTGCAGAGACTGCTAGAGATGAGAGAGAGATAAGGAGGAAGATAGAGAAGGAATATGTGGCACTGATGTGGACATACAGCTGAGGAAAGCGAAAAGATGTGGATGTATAGTAGATGCTACGTCAGTGAAACCATAGTGATTTTAAGCAAAAGGATAATTTTAACTAGTATTGATAGTTAAAGGGTGTAAAATATCTGATTTTGTAGTTCATAATTAATTTCTAGACTTTAGAAACAGTTCAACAAGGACAAATGGACTTATTCCTTTTGCATTATAAGATGGCTTGAGATCGACAAGAGTTTCGACAGCCAGATCTATGGGGGGCCAGGATCGCAGAATCTGTGTAGCTGCCATGTTGCCCCATCAGCAAGCAGCACAGAGCTGCCTTGCTTACCCCATCCCATCACCATCTAAAGTTTCCGAAAGCTCCTATTCAGGCGTACTTACTTCTACAATTCTGTTCCTCTTGCCCATGAACTTGCCAAACACAATGAATGGGAATTCTCAAAAACAGAAATGCGTTAGGTCCGAATTCTGAAGCAAATAGTAACGCAGCTAGCTGATGGTTTCTATTCAGATTCGTAAACATAGCGGTTCTATGCAGAGACATTGACCCGAAGGCAACATTTTAATTGTTTGCGAACAGCAAAAGCTTTGTGTGTCAGTATATTACAAGGAGAACAAACATGAAACACCCGAGGGCACCAATTGGCAAGCACAAACTCAAGAGTCATACTAAAGAGTGAGTGACATTCCCTAACGTATGATAAGTGCTACTATGCCATCTCCTTTGTGCCAGGCTACACTGTTCTATTACTTTCTCTGCTCCCTTAGTCTTTTCCCTATCACCATAAAGTTTTCGGCTATTCTACTCTACGTGGTCCATGGATCTACATCAATGCGAGCCATGCAAGTGCAGCTCGAAAGGAATCTTTCAAGGGTTGTAATGTTAGGTGACTCAGGCCTATGTTAGGTTATGCAGCATGCTTGACCGTTCAAACCTTGCCAATTAGCCAGTTAGTTTTTGCAGCGTCCACAGCAGAGTAGGCCTATACAAGGGCTAAAATCTAATTGTATAGTCAATTTTATGGCCAACGAGATGGTTACATGCAGCATAAACAAATGGAGCTTTGTTTACGCTTGATACAACAAAGCCTAGGTTTGGAGCCATGAGCTCCAGCACATGGAGCCCCTCAATGGGCAAAGGCATCTAATTGTGATGCTTTCCAAGTATACTTGTTCTAATCCTGGACGCTAGTGTAGTGTCCATGCTGGAGTTGGATTTTTTTCAAGAATACTGATGAGGGGATAACTAGAGTACAAAATGGACTGTAAGAGCGGTGTAACGGTAAGATTATACGGTAGCAAAAATTGACAGTGGCAGGTGAAGGCTTGTCCCAATTGTTTAGATGCAAAAGATGCCGAGAGACAAAAACGCCAGCCTTTTACCAGTCACCTGCAAAGGGAAAAAGGTTTGATTAGTACGCATAAAGGACTTGTAGGAACAGCACGCATCAACAGTAGATTCAACATCAGAGACCACAAAGGTGCGAGCAGCTCAATTGAAAATCGTGAGGTTTACAACTTTCAACTCGGCCAAAAATTGTAGCAATTTTGTGGAGCCAGGCAGCCAGCAGTATGTGATGCACAACAGACTAATCACACACTGATGGATCCAGAATTCCAGATTCTAGATTGGCAATGTTAGGCAATTGCAGATTTAAATAGCAATTAGGTGGAAGGCAAGAGGATACATGGTTGATCCAAACAGGATGG